>JASDDO010000012.1:387096601-388463476 GCA_030015575.1 Agapanthus africanus | reverse complement strand
AGGTGGTGAATATTTGAGTGCCGAGTTCCTGGATTACCTAAAAAAGAATGGACTTCTCCTCCATACACACCACAATACAACGGTGTATCGGAGAGACGGAACCGAACACTATTAGATATGGTACGTTCCATGATGAGTAAGGCTGAGTTACCGCAATCATTCTGGGGCTATGCACTAGAATCAGCAGCATATCTTTTGAGCAAGGTTCCTACCAAGACTGTGCCTACCACACCATATCAGATGTGGAGTGGGAAGAAACCCTATCTTCAGTATCTGAAGATATGGGGATGTCCGGCTTTTGTTAAAAAGCAGCATGCGGACAAACTCGAGGCACGATCAGTACTGTGTAAGTTTGTGGGATACCCAAAGAACTCCAGAGGGTATCTTTTCTATTACGCAGAGGAACAAAAGGTTTTTGTTTCTCGTCATGCCCGCTTTCTGGAACATCAGTTTTTAGAAAAAGAAACTAGTGGGAGCACTATAGAACTGGAAGAAATTCCAGAACCATAAGCTATTACAGAAAGCTTGGTAGAACCAGAAGTTTCAAAAGAACAGGACATTCCCGCACCACTCCACAGGGGTAGTAGGCTGTCTCATCCACCTGAGAGATATTACGGTTTTCTCGTAGACGGTGATAGAGAGGATTGCATCATTGATAATGATGAGCCGACTAACTTCTAGCAAGCCATTCAGAGCACTAACTTGGTAAATTGGCTTGATGCAATGCGGACCGAGATGGAGTCCATATACACCAACAAAGTATGGACTTTAGGCATTGCTCCAGAAGGGGTAAAACCCGTAGGCTGCAAATGGATCTTCAAAAAGAAGATTGGTGTAGATGGACAGGTTGAAACTTATAAGGCTAGACTTGTTGCAAAAGATTTTCATCAAATACCCGGGTTGGACTATGATGAAACCTTTTCTCCAGTGGCTATGCTCAAATCCATTCGGATCCTTCTTGCCATTGCTGCCTTCCATGATTATGAGATCTGGCAAATGGACGTAAAGACGGCTTTTCTAAATGGACATTTAGAAGAGTGCGTCTATATGGATCAGCCAGAGAGTTTCATTCAGAGTGGGAGCAGCGGGAAAGTGTGCAAGTTGCTTAAGTCTATCTATGGAATAAAGCAGGCATTGCGGAGTTGGAACAACTGTTTTGATGAAACGGTCAAAGAATTTGACTTTATCAAAAATCCAGATGAGCCATGCATTTATAGTAAGATTGTAGCACGAACTGTTGTATTCCTCGTCTTGTACATGGATGGCATTCTCTTGATAGGAAATGACATTTCTATGCAACAATCTATCAAAGGGTTCTTGTCACACAGGTTCTCCATGAAAGACCTGGGTGATGCCTCTTACATTCTGGGGATCCGGATCTATCGTGATAGATCCAAGAAGATGTTGAGACTTTCACAGTCCATGTATATCGACACCATACAGAAAAGATTCATTATGGAAGATTCTAAGCGCGGTAATCTACCGTCTTGTCACGGAATCACCCTATCCAAAGAGATGTCTCCCAAGACTGATATGGAAAGGGATCGCATGGAAATTATACTCTACGCTTCTACGGTAGGCTCTATAATGTATGCGATGTTGTGTACCAAACCAGATGTTGCTTACGCACTTGGTGTGGTAAGCCGGTATCAGTCAAACCCTAGGGAGATGCACTGGATAGCAGTAAAGAACATTCTTAAGTACCTGAGAAGGACTAAGGAAATGTTCTTGGTTTACGACGGAAAAGACCTCTAGATCGAGGCCTTTGCTGACTCCAGCTTCCAGAGTGACAAGGATGACTCCAAGTCCATGTCAGGTTATGTATTTACCCTCAATGGAAGGGCGGTCAGTTGGAAAAGTTCCAAATAGGACGTCGTTGTTGATTCGACGATGGAAGCGGAGTATATCGCTGCTTCTGACGCTGCAAAAGAAGCAGTCTGGATGAGAAAGTTCTTAACAGATCTTCAGGTGGTTCCATCCATTGTAGATCTAATACCTCTGTATTGTGACAACAACGGGGCTATAGCTTTAGCAAAGGAACCCAGGTCCCATCAGAAGTCTAGACACATCTTGAGGTGGTATTACCTGATCAGGGAGATCATGGATCGCCGGGAGATCGAGGTTCGGAGAGTTGCTACTGAGGAAAACACTGCAGATCAATTCACAAAGGCCATCCCTCAGATGCGGTTCGAGAGGCTATTCGAGATGATAGGTCTTCGATATGCCAGCACATGGCCTTAGTGCAAGTGGGAGATTGTTAGTGTGATATGCCCTAGAGGCCATTATTGTATAGTACTAGTTTGTATATTACATTTTGGAAGCTTGGGATATATACACGGATTTATGACAGTCTTGCTCGATATAGTAGCATGCTACTTAGTTTGTATCTATCTTAATATGAGTATATGTTTCTTTTAACATATCCCTAATACATATTGATAGAGCCCTTAGGATCTTTACTTGACTACCAGTGTTGTGATCGCAGTCACACTAGTGGGGGCTGGGTAGTCTATAAGCACATCCTTATACAGGTCTCTAGTCATAAGATTTTCGAGACAGGGCATCAATACTTCAGAGTAGACTAGTGTATACACTTCTCATCCCAGCAGGGGAGATGGTCTGTCCCACAGCCATCAGTACGTAGTACTGGAGATAGTATGCAGGTGCTCATTGGGTTATGAGTTACACTGGACGGACTCGTTGGGAACTGCTGGTTGGTACTATTCCTATCGTCAGATAGCAGTTCCCAGGTGAGATGAGTACAGCTTAGTCCGTCAACTTGACACTGCTACTTCGCCTCAAGTGTGTTCCCACTGTTCTTAGATTACTACCCTACCACGGCTCTATTGAGTCGTGCAAACAGATAGTAGTTTGGTGCAGTCCCGAAGCACTTGGAGGCAGTGGCGGTTAGATAGGATTCGTCTCTTCCGGTATTGGGGGTTGATATCGCGCTGTGTTCGGAACGCCATTACACAAAGTCCCTGGCCAGGGCAAGCGAGATTTATTGGTAGGAATCCAGTAGTTTCTCAGGGTGTATTGGACTGTACTCTGACACGACTTATACCGCTATTAGGGGTCTGACGTTTACCATCCTCCTAGGCCAGATATGCGATACTCTTAGACGAACAGACCGAACTGTACGAAGATTGTCATGGAAAGACTCAGTAGGAGTTCGGATGAGTTATTCTCATCGGCTTTCTTATCGATAATACCTGGGGGCCGTTACGTGCAGCTAGTACCGCTTGCGGCCTGTGGTTAAACCCACTGCCAGCATGGAGTCGAGTGTTTAGAGTCCCACACAGAGCGTTTCCCTGCATTGGGCAAAACGTGTAGATGTCGTATGGTTTTATGACAGGGTTCGAACACGTGTGTGTACTTATGCAGGTATGATGATTCGGACGGACAATACTAGTAGGCTTTGGTTTAAGCCGGATCTTAGTATTGTATTGATGGATTGTCTTCGTCTTCTGTATTCGTATTTTTCAGAATACGGATACGGGTATGTATATACAGACGAGGGGCGTTATTGTAATTTGTACAAATATGATTTTGAAGATAGCATGACATAATTGTATTAATAATTTTAGTTTAAATTATTAATGCATTTTATGTAAATGGAAATAATGTAAATATTGCATGAATAAGGACTTGGGAGCTTTGGACACATGGTGCTCATTTGACCCATGAGTCATTTTTTTGTAAAGTGAAACCTTTTTTATAATTGATATAGATTTATCTAATTTATTATCAAAAGAGTTAAGTTTAGAAAAAAAATTAGGAGAGCCATCTCCTTCAACCTCTAGCCACTAGATTTTTCCATAACCATCTCCAATTCCCTCAAGCCCTAGAACACTCATGTGTTGAGTAACCTAGGGCAATAGTTGACTTCTCAATCCATCTACATCATCTACACACTCTAGGTCTTCTAGTTTGGCACACTAGTTGATCTAGTTTCTTTAGCATAGAAGAGAAAGCTCGGTACACAAACACTCAGGTGGATCGTCTTGGATTCGAGATAGCCGACGAGGAGGCGACAACCGTAACACTCCGAAGGGTTCGTGCAGGAAAGGAGGATAGAGGGAGAAGCAAAGAAGGACCGGATTCGTGAGGTATAACTTCTGTACTTTAGTTTATACTTCATAGGTTAGATGCTAGTTATGGTTTAGATTACGATCTTGGCTAATAGTCGATGTTACGATGCTAAAATTATTGTTATTTACACTTTCTGCCTCCCCACGGACTCGCGGGGTGTGTGGCATCGACTAACATGTTTTACTTAAGATATACGTCTCGTCCCTTTTGAAAATGATTTAGAAGGGTTTTCTTTGTAAAAGTTCATGTCACTCGTGGACACGTTAGAAAATAGTGAGACTATAGCTCCTTTTTGAAAATCGCTCGGTAAATGTCGATGCTTGCCAAAGATACTCAGATATTGTCCTCAGACCAGTCCTGCTCGGTTACTATATAATATAGTATATATCATAAAAATATGATGCTCGAAAGAGGAAATCACCCTCCATAGGTGCATAAGGAAATACCACGTGCATCTGATGATAACGGAAATCAAAGTCAAATTCAAGTGCCACAAATGTGCACGAAAGCAAAAACTAGGTGCAACGGGTGTGCACGAAAGCATCTGTCAAGTGCAATGGGTGTGCACGACAACGATACCAAGTGCATCTAATATGAACGATAAATCTTGATTAAGTGCATCTGGTGTGCACAAAATCACATCAAGTGTGCGCGAAGATTCTAAATCAAGTGCGCCAGGTCTGCACAAAAGCATCTAGTGCAATAGGATGCACGAGAACGAAAATCAAGTGCACAAGGTGCACGAATACATAAATCTAGTGCATTAGGGTGCACGAAAACAAATATCAAATATATGAATCAAGATCAATGGTATACAACATGCACGAAATCAAAATCAAGTATATCGAAGTGCACGAAATCAAAATCGACTGTATCGGGATACACAGAATCATAATTATGTGCAACAAGTGCATAAAAATCGATATCAAGTGCAATGGATATGCACAAAACATAAATAAAATGTAATGGGTGTATAAAACATAAATCAATTGCAACTATGGTGCAAGAAAATATCGGTCATGAAACTAAATAATCAAAACTCAAAAGTCTAAAATGATATATGAGTGATTCTCGGATCACTAAACACAAATCAAAAATAAAAGACATTGAGATACACCTCTTTCAATGTCGAAAGGTGATGGTGCACCCAAAGCTGGCAGAGCAAGAATATCTACTTACCTCCTGCTCACAGTTTGGCGTCCTCTGTCCCTGGGTCCTTATTTTTCTCTGTGGATCACCAATTGTATGACTCCTTAGCACGACAGCCCGTTAGGGAGTAGCGACGGAAACAGTCCCGCTCTGACGCATCTCTGAACATCTCCTGGCCAATTAACATGGCCACTCGTAAGGTAGAACTTCATTGATAGCGGCATCTGGCCTTCTAAATACGTGCCATATAATCGATCCAGGGTCCGAATCCTTATCACTGGAGTACTCTGGAAAGAACCTGCCATGGTCTCTTCCAATATCATCTCTGCCAAACTGCCCGGAAGTTGGCACTCTTTACTTAATCCGCTACTTTTCCGGAACAGTTGCAGTCTCATCACCACTTTCCTCTGAAAATGTGTCTGCATCCAATTCATCTGCATACATATCCAATCTCAAGCCTCAATGGAGAGGAGCAACTGCTAATTGAGGTCTCGTATGAATCTCTTAATCCACTCCTTCAATATCGACCGATTCGGAATCATATCTTGCTAGCTGCGATGACTAAAATTCAATATTCGGCTACGGTCATATCCAGTGTCTCTCGCAAAGACTCGAAGCTACGAACTCGGTATCTCCAACACTCGGTGGAATAATTTTGGCGAAATGCGTCCTCGAAAACTTGTCCAAAGTCATTGAAGCAATATTCAATGCTTGCCCTCTCTCGATCTATTCATGCCATATCTGAGCAAGACCCTTCAAACTGGAATTATTCAACTTAACTAATCATGCATCGGAGCATCCAAACAATGAATTGTCTTAGTCACTTTACCCAAGAATGACTAGCGATCTTCTGTCACATCCCTGCCTATAAACTCATGTGGTTTCGGCTTTATAAACTCTGGATGCAACATCTCGTCAATCTCAGCAACAGCCGGTTCATCTGTCTGCATGGTGTTGGAGATAGTGCCCTCAGAGTCAATTATTACATCACAGGCACGTGATTGCAATGATTGAGGGAGGACCTATCCCGGGACGACATTCTTACTCGAGATGATAGTATGCTATCTGGTTTACCTTTATCATCGTGCACTGCTTTAGGTGACCTGACATGTCGCTATTGCACGTTGATAGAGCCCCTAGGATTCTTGCTTGACTACCGGCAGTATGAGGGCGATCATATACGTGGGAGCTGGTAGTCTATAAGCACATCCTTAAAAGGTCCCTAGTCGTAGGAGTTTCGAGACAGGGCATCGATTCTCCAGAGTAGACTGGTGTATACAGTCGAGACCCCGACGAGGGGCGGTGGCCGGTCTCACAAGCCACTGGTGTCTGTTGGTTCACCTAAGATGTATACAGGTGCTCATTGGGTTATGAGTACACCGGACAGGACTCACCGGGAACATGCTAGTTGGTCTTATACCTGACGTCAGATAGCAGTTCCCAGGTGACATGTGTACAGGTTGGTTCATCGACCTGGGGATCGTCATTTGTCTCGTGAGAGTTCCCACTGTGCTTTGATTACTACCCTACCACGGCTCAAAGGAGTCGTGCAAACAGGTTTTAGTTGGGTACAGTCCCGAGCCACATGGAGGCAGTGAGCGGATCTTCGGGGGTTTCGTCTCTCCCGGTATTGGGGGTGAGGTCGCGCTGTGTCTAGGAGAGCCATTACACGAAGACCTTGGCCAAGGCAGGAGATTTACTGGTAGGTATTCCAGTAGTATCTCAGGGTGTTCTGGGCTACACTCCGACACGACTTGTACCGCTTTTGGGGGTCTGACTTTTACCAACCCCCTAAGCCCAACATGCGATGCTCATAGACGAACGGACCGGACTGTACGGATATTGTCATTGACAGGCTCAGTAGGGTGTCAGGATGAGTTCGCTCATCGACGTCCCTTTTAGTCAATAGATGGTGGCCCGTCACGTATTGGCTTATACCTCTGACGTGCTGGTGGTTAAATCCACAGCCATAGTATTGACGAGTCTTTAGAGTCCACCACGCATTCAGTTACTCAAGCTTTCGGGCGAAACGCTGTAGAGGCCGTATGGAGATATGGCAGGGTCCGATCAGATACGTGCGGTATTGCATGGATCAGGATCGGACGGTTTGTACTAGTGGCCGTATGGTTATATGGCAGGGTTCGATCAGATACGTGCGGTATTGTACGGATCAGGATCGGACGGATATTACTAGCCGGCTTTGGTTTAAGTCGGTCCTAGTTTAGTACAGTGTAGATTTTGTCTCTTTGCATTTGTATCCGGTCGGAATACAGATGCGGGTGTGTATGCACAGTATCGGGGTTTTCCTGTAATTTATTACGGGACCAGTTTTCTTGAGTTGCCAGTTTGCATTCCGTTCCGGCCGGTTTTCCTTTGTTCTTTCCCGGCCGGACTTTTCTGATGGAGGGGGTTATTTGCAGTTTTGCAAATAACACTTTGTGGAGGACTTATTTGCATAAGGTTTGATATGATAAGCATCTTTGCTTTTCATGCATTTATGAGATTTGATGAGATTAGAAATGAAGTGAGGTTTGATGTTGATTTAGTGATGATTATGCTTTAGGATGTGGTCACCACTTTTGCTTCCTACACTCACCTCCCTCTTGCTATCATATTGTTTTTGCTCCACCTTTTTTATACTTACTTGATGAGAGAGTTTTATTGATGGTTGAGAAAAATAAAGAGAGAAAGAAAAGAGAAGAAGAGAGTTTCATCTTCATCCTTGAGAGTGTTTCATTTTCTTAATCTCATTTCATGTTAAGAAAAATGCAAGCACCATTTTTCTTGTCTTGTTTCCTCCATCATCCACAAATGGCAACAAACCCCAAAAGAGACTATGATTCTACACTACACTTCCTACAGCATCTTTTGGGCGCGTCGGGTAGCCTACTTCACGCCCGAGTTGCCTCGGTATTGAGGTGGGAGCCCGTAAAAGTACCCGGCTTCGTGGTGCCCTTTCCGACGAGGAGGAGATGGACGGAGATCCCGTGAGGAGATCGGAGTGGAGATGAAGACCGGAGGACTCGGATCAGTCGGTACATCTCTAACCCATCCTCTTGTTAGCATAGACTAGTTTAATGGCACGATCCGGGGTTTAGTGCGCGGTGGTGCCGGTTTTGCTAAGTCCGCAAAAATTAAAGTTTATCACCGTTTCCGCGTTTGGCCGTCGGATTGACGGCCGGGGCGCCGCCGTGCACTTACAGTGGTATCAGAGCCTCGCCATTAACTTCGTCTAGCTTCGTTTGATGTGTTTTGCGTTTCCGATCGACCAAAATTCCAAAATCTACATTTTACCTCACATCAGTTTTCTGTTAAGATTTTTTGGTGTCTAAAAATTTTTCAGGTGGTCTCAGAATGATGTGCAGGGAATTCTAAGCATACTGGAAAAATTCAACGCAGTGACTCGATCAATGGAGCGCGGAACCGCGGCCAAAACCACCCTTGGGCCACGGTTCCACCGCGCATTGATGTCCTCACTGAATCAAGTTTTTCCAGTGGGCTTCTGGGCTTAAATTGGGGGTTTTGGAATATTAAAATTGGGCCAATTATTTCTGTGAGTGCTGCAGTATTGGTTTGGGGCCCACTTGTTAATTTTTGGTCAATCGGAAAATTTTAAACACATTTTTCATAGTATTTACATTATATCTGCGACCGTGAATGTCACTCGATCGGTAAATCCGGTCTAACTGCTATAGCCCGGTTAGACGGATTTGCGAACGTGACTTTCACGTTGATGTTCTATGTATTTGCTGTGATGTTGCGGATCGGTCGTGGGGGATAGCCTGGATGCAATGCTAGTACAGTGTTGGTGTATTATGTACATTTGATATTGCGGGGCGAGCGTCCGACATGTGGACTGCCGTCACTGCCTGATTGTATTATTCTTTTGGGGCACGACCTGGTTGCGGTCGATGTACCCGGTGTATGTATATTTTACTTTCTGTACTAGGATTACCCCGCGGTGGGGTGCACGGATGGCCGGGTTCTAGAGGGCAACAAGCCCGCATCTCATGGCATTGAGACGGAGGGGGCTTCACTCTGGGATTGGCGGGCTATTCGCCGCACTCGTAGGGGGTACAGGTTGACCCAGGAGGGGTGCCCAAGTTGCCGGATTCCGTGAAGTGCTGGGTGGTCCATTCACGGGGCTGAAGGGGGCTGCCTCGCTTCAGGTTTTGGCGGGTAACTTACCACGCCCGTAGGGGTCTAGGATTTCATTGCACAGACTATCCACACGACCAGGGGAACGTCGGGTTTCAGTAGTGGCTCTGTGAAACCCGGGGATCCCAGATATCTGTATTGTTCTGTGATGCTGTACATTTCTGTGATGTTGCATTTCTTTTCACGCCTTGAGCGAAATATAATATATTGGTATATATATATTAGTAGATGTTGTATATGTTTTTCATCCGCGCTAGTCCAGTCCCCGCTCTGCCGTTAGTAAGCTAACCTAACGGGTGATGACGGGACCCAGTGGCGAATGCGGATGGCATATACGTACGTCAGTATATTTTCGTTCTTTGTGGTGTGATCAATTGATGGGACTGCGTTGATTCGGATCAATGCAAGTTAAACAAACCTATTCTGATGTTGTTGGAACACTTTTCAAAAAGCTGTTATTGCAAGGACGTTCACTTTTGTTTTGCATCGCGGTATTCATTTGGAATATCCTGCTCCTCAGTCGACGAGGCAAGGGCCGAGATCCCTTCACCGGGAGTGACCCCTTGGACAGAAGTTTGCGTCAGGGCATTAACTTCACTATAGCCGATTACTTTTGCTTTGCATCGTGGTATTCATTTGGAATATCCTGCACCCCATTCTACGGGGAAAGAGCCGAGATCCCTTCACCGGGAGTGACCTCTTTAGTAAAGGTTTTCGTCACTATATTTTCTAAAAAGCTATCAGTTCCTTCAACGAGATCAAGTTCATTACGTTAAAGGTTTTCGCCAGAAACCATTCGTAGCCCTCCGTCGTTTCATATGGGTAGTCAATAGTATTCAAGCTGTGTTTGTTGGCCTTAGTCAAGGCACAGTGTTTGGTAGCTATTGGGTATTCATATGCTGCATAGATAGATGTGTTGGTTTGGGACAGTCGTATAGCCTTGTTGGCCTTAGTCAAAGGCTTGTACGGGTGGGTTCAAATCAACCTGGACAATGACGGGTAGAACTTGACATGTGACTTATGATTTGTTGGCCTTAGTCAAGGTCATAAGAGCATGGGGTAAAAATCACATCTGGAGTTTCAAAAGAACTGAAACTTGCCAGATATGCGCATACCTTCTGGAGTGTGATACCGTGAGCGGATTCCGTCACGTTGTCATGCGATGATAGTTGGATCCCGATTCCCACTGATGAGTTGGTTTACTCCTCGGGTGACCCCGACTAATTCTTCTTTCAGGTTTGGAGGAGAATTTGAGGTACAGTGGGAGGTTTCCAGATTAGATAAATTGGTAACCATTCTGATCTAGGATATAGTGCACGCTGAGTGTTTCTTCTCTCTCTCTGGCAGCGACCATTGACCCGACCCTAGACTATGACTCAGTAACCAAGTTGACCGAACCTACTTAACACTGGCTTTTGGATTGTCAGAGTCGCTAACCTCATTGCCACTCCTACTTTTACTCTTTTCTCCAGGACACCCCGTATTACTGCGAACGTCCACTTCCATTGGACAAAACCATCGTATGGTCAGATACGAACTCGAAGGAATTCGAGGATGGTTTTCGGTTCTGGAGAAAACGAATAGGACTATTCAGTTGTCTTTTCTTTTCACCTTCTCTCAGGTTGCGAGTACTCCTTGGTTTAGGAGTAGTACACCTATTACGAAAATTGGATAGTCTTCTTCCAAACCATAGGCTGGTGCCGACCGGTAGGGAATGAAGAAAACCAGTTAGCCTAAACGGTGTACAGAAGGTATTAAGTTCAGACAAAGCAAGGGATTAGTAAGAGGGCAAAGTAAATTGCGACTGCTATTCACGACCAAACCAAGTATTTCTTCGCCAATCCTAAATCACCTTTGAATTTCTCCAGGACACTCCGTGTCACTACGAAGATCCCATTTTATTGGATATTCCATCGTATGGTTATATACGAACTCGAAAGGAACTTGTTCCAGTTCGGAGATGGATCCTGGTTCAGGAGAAATAGGAATAAAGTACATTCAGGTGTCTTTTATCTTCACCTTCTCTCGTGTTGCGAGTGCTCCTAGGATTAGGACAGTACACCCATTATGCTTATTGGATAGTCTTCTTCCAAACCATAGGCTGATGCCGAACGGTAGGGAAGGAAGAAAACCAATTGGCCTAAAGGGGTGTGCAGAAGGTAATGACTAAAGACATATAAAGGGATTTGGAGAGGTGGCAAAGAATTATACGGTTATAGTTGTGAATCTGGATAATGGTAGAGGCATTGCTAGGAATACCAGTATACCCCATCGAAACATTTCAATGTTTCAGTTCAACTGTGTACTGTTAATGGAAAACTGATTTCCCGATTAGACACTTACTCCAGGGTATGTATTTACCAGGTATGATTCTCACATCTGTATGGTTTTACAGATGATGAGTGGGAGTAAGTTATTGGGAATTGGGTGATCATCCTCATTATATCGGGATTCGTTGTAATCGGTGATATATGAGGAAATCACCTGGGCTGTTTGCCGGTCGGCAAATATTTGGTTTTGAATATCCGCTGTTGTGCACCAATTTCAAATTGATATATCTGTACGTCTATTTTCATAGAGTGAGATATACCTTTTGATATTATGTCGATGACATTTACCTATATCAGTGGATGGTTAGGTAAGGAGCATTAAACAGCGGTGTAATTCTTCTTAACCATAAGTACAGTTTTCAACCTACGACACACAGTGAAAGAGTTGTTAGACTCAGCGGACTTATACAGAGTATTGTATGTTGTCCAGTGTCCATTAGGACAAAGGGGTTGGTCCTCATACTATATTCTGTTTACTTTTGACTTCTCTAGTTCTTAGACATGTGTTTCGTAGAAACACAGGGTCTAAGTTTTGAGGAGTTATAGGTATTTGAATAAAGTAGAGAACCAGGTAGCAAGTATCGGGATTCTTCAAAGTGATCGAAGATGTAGATACTTGTGTATGGTATTCAGTTGAAAGTAATGATAAAGAGAAATTGCTTCTTTTTCAGGTTACTCATAATTGGAAGCATTCCTAAGTTGAGTAACGCTGATCGGCCTCCTTCCATTTAGTTGACATGCACTGGAGATAGCTGCATGATTTGGATCTAGTTCAATTAAATCAGTGCCTCTGGTTCTATATTGGATATAGTACAGTTCATATCTTAACATTGTTAAGGTACGGGGAGTTGTCCGGCTTATGATTAAAACCAGACACTGAACAACTCAAGGCACGTTTCTGTAATGGCTGTTTGTGGGTTGACCCAGGCTATGACGAGGGTTGACTTTCTACCATCTGGCAGATCAATAGAAATATTGTTCTAGACTCGCCACAGTTTTATTAAAAATGGATTTTTTCAAAAACAGTAGTGGGAGTATGGTAGAACTGGAAGTGGTTCCAGAACCGCAAACGATTACTGAAGATTTGATAAGGAACCTAAAGATTCAATCTGATTTGACATTCCATTGGCCACTCCGCAGATAAGGTGGGTAACTTCAAGCACCCGAGAGGTACTCCGGTAGCCTCAAGGACGGTGACAGGGAAGTTCTTGTTTACCCACACTCGCCATTGTTGTTGTTCCAGGCTGCGAGACCCGGCAGGAGGATGAGTATAGCGTCGTTCTAAACTAGTTTTAGAAGTGCACGTCTATATGACTCTGGCTGAGGGTTGTCGTAGTCAGTGGGAGCAGCGGAAGCATTGGTGGACATCAGGCTCATGTCTATTTATAGACTAAAGCAGATGTAGCGGAGATAGATCATCTATTTCTGATGTGACAGTCATAGGTTTGACATCATCAGAATAGGGGATGGATCTGTTGAGAAGGTAGTAGGAAGTGATATTCCTATACTACGATCGGTCATACTTTGGTCGTCACACAGTGGTTTCTCCACATAGGACTTGGACATTACATCTGACATACTGGTTACTAGATCTATGGTTTTAGATCTAGATTTGGGTGGTTTCCCAATCAGGATACTTTGACAGCATTCTAAGAGTATTTAGAATGGACGACTCCTGGCACGGTAGTGTACCTGCAAGTGATGGAGTCACCCTCTCTAAAGGTGTCTTATAGACTAAAGTAGAGAGGGATGTGCATGATTGGCAGATCACTTGCTTAGGCAATTGAGTCAATCATGAGATGTCAAGTACCACACCAGATGTTGTTCTTGCACTAGATGCAATAAGTTGATATTGATCCAATCCTGGAGAAACAGTCGGAAGCAGTTTTAGAACATAAGTGGCTGTTCTAGGGATATGATAACGAAAGCCTCTTTCGGGAGACAATTATCATTCCAGGCTTCCAAGGTGACATGGACGACAAGGAGGTTGTCAGAGTTATAGTTTTTCCTTCTGACGAGGGGCAGTATTTTGGACAGGTGGTCCAAGGCAATACTGAGGGTGGCATGGTGCAGGATACTGATTAAGTTCAGTTGACGATACAGTCTAAGAAGTTTGGATTTGGAGTTCATTTATGAGCTCGGTCCCATCAGACATCCAGACATTCTAAGACAGGTATTGCTCATTTCGGGAGATGGTTTTCTCCGCGAACATGAGATATAGAGAGACATAGAAAGAAATACCAGAGCGGATCCACTCACTGAGGCTATTCCTCGAACGCAATAGTTTCGCAAACGAGCTTTGTGAGACTGACAAGTAGAGGAGTTGGGTGTTCGGTATCACACGGGCTGTGAGTATGTGACATCGCCATAATTAGCCTTGAGTGCAAGTGGGAGATTGTTGGAGATAGTGCCCTCAGAGTCAATTATTACATCACAGGCACGTGATTGCAATGATTGAGGGAGGACCTATCCCGGGAGGACAGTCTTACTCGAGATGATATATGCTATCTGGTTTACCTTTATCATCGTGCACTTCTTTAGGTGACCTGAAATGTCGCTATTGCACGTTGATAGAGCCCCTAGGATTCTTGCTTGACTACCGGCAGTATGAGGGCGATCATATACGTGGGAGCTGGTAGTCTATAAGCACATCCTTAAAAGGTCCCTAGTCGTAGGAGTTTCGAGACAGGGCATCGATTCTCCAGAGTAGACTGGTGTATACAGTCGAGACCCCGACGAGGGGCGGTGGCCGGTCTCACAAGCCACTGGTGTCTGTTGGTTCACCTAAGATGTATACAGGTGCTCATTGGGTTATGAGTACACCGGACAGGACTCGCCGGGAACATGCTAGTTGGTCTTATACCTGACGTCGGATAGCAGTTCCCAGGTGACATGTGTACAGGTTAGTTCATCGACCTGGGGATCGTCATTTGTCTCGTGTGAGTTCCCACTGTGCTTTGATTACTACCCTACCACGGCTCAAAGGAGTCGTGCAAACAGGTTTTAGTTGGGTACAGTCCCGAGCCACATGGAGGCAGTGAGCGGATCTTCGGGGGTTTCGTCTCTCCCAGTATTGGGGGTGAGGTCGCGCTGTGTCTAGGAGAGCCATTACACGAAGACCTTGGCCAAGGCAGGAGATTTACTGGTAGGTATTCCAGTAGTATCTCAGGGTGTTCTGGGCTACACTCCGACACGACTTGTACCGCTTTTGGGGGTCTGACTTTTACCAACCCCCTAGGTCCGACATGCGATGCTCATAGACGAACGGACCGGACTGTACGGATTTTGTCACTGACAGGCTCAGTAGGGTGTCAGGATGAGTTCGCTCATCGACGTCCCTTTTAGTCAATAGCTGGTGGCCCGTCACGTATTGGCTTATACCTCTGACGTGCTGGTGGTTAAATCCACAGCCATAGTATTGACGAGTCTTTAGAGTCCACCACGCATTCAGTTACTCAAGCTTTCGGGCGAAACGCTGTAGAGGCCGTATGGAGATATGGCAGGGTCCGATCAGATACGTGCGGTATTGCACGGATCAGAATCGGACGGTTTGTACTAGTGGCCGTATGGTTATATGGCAGGGTTCGATCAGATACGTGCGGTATTGTACGGATCAGGATCGGACGGATATTACTAGCCGGCTTTGGTTTAAGTCGGTCCTAGTTTAGTACAGTGTAGATTTTGTCTCTTTGCATTTGTATCCGGTCGGAATACAGATGCGGGTGTGTATGCACAGTATCGGGGTTTTCCTGTAATTTATTACGGGACCAGTTTTCTTGAGTTGCCAGTTTGCATTCCGTTCCGGCCGGTTTTCCTTTGTTCTTTCCCGGCCGGACTTTTCTGATGGAGGGGGTTATTTGCAGTTTTGCAAATAACACTTTGTGGAGGACTTATTTGCATAAGGTTTGATATGATAAGCATCTTTGCTTTTCATGCATTTATGAGATTTGATGAGATTAGAAATGAAGTGAGGTTTGATGTTGATTTAGTGATGATTATGTTTTAGGATGTGGTCACCACTTTTGCTTCCTACACTCACCTCCCTCTTGCTATCATATTGTTTTTGCTCCACCTTTTTTATACTTACTTGATGAGAGAGTTTTATTGATGGTTGAGAAAAAGAAAGAGAGAAAGAAAAGAGAAGAAGAGAGTTTCATCTTCATCGTTGAGAGTGTTTCATTTTCTTAATCTCATTTCATGTTAAGAAAAATGCAAGCACCATTTTTCTTGTCTTGTTTCCTCCATCATCCACAAATGGCAACAAACCCCAAAAGAGACTATGATTCTACACTACACTTCCTACAGCATCTCTTGGGCGCGTCGGGTAGCCTACTTCGCGCCCGAGTTGCCTCGGTATTGAGGTGGGAGCCCGTAAAAGTACCCGGCATCGTGGTGCCCTTTCCGACGAGGAGGAGATGGACGGAGATCCCGCGAGGAGATCGGAGTGGAGATGAAGCCCGGAGGACTCGGATCAGTCGGTACATCTCTAACCCATCCTCTTGTTAGCATAGACTAGTTTAATGGCACGATCCGGGGTTTAGTGCGCGGTGGTGCCGGTTTTGCTAAGTCCGCAAAAATTAAAGTTTATCACCGTTTCCGCGTTTGGCCGTCGGATTGACGGCCGGGGCGCCGCCGTGCACTTACACATGGTAGACAACATATTGATTTTTGGAGTAGGTTGTACGTCAACAGTCCTCTCAATCTGGCTGGCCTTATGTGATAGCTCGATCATCCAGTGCAGATCCCGAATGCTCGTCTCAAACGAGAAATCCTAGCATAAACAATAAATCAATATGTTTCCTACATCACCGGAATAACACCCTGGTTAGTCCTCCTCCCTGACGAACTCGCTCTAACCGCATCTCTAGCCGCATCTCTCTCAGCTCGCGTAGCCAAGATAACATGTCACGACCCGAAGGTACGGAACGTGACTGGCACTTAAACTACGAAACGTCTCAAGGAACAACGTAATCTAAGTAAGCCAAAGCCTAGAAAACTAAACCGTTTGACAATTTGAGTGAAGGAAAACTTGTTTTAAAGCAAATGGTTTTAACAAAATAAGTGGCATTAAACATTTAAAAGCAACATCATATTTTCCCAAAAATTTCGGCAGAGTCTTCTTTGTAAATACTGGCCCCCAAATGAGCACAACACATGAAAATACATATAAATGATGAAATAAGGCATCCCCAAGCGGGAGCTAGCTCTTCTCCAAAGGCGGAATCACAACCACAAGCAATATGTATACCAAAAGTGCACAATAAGCATCAGAAAAAAAGAAATAGAAAGCTACCATGTCGGGTCAAGTGAGCATCGACACCAACATCACAAATACAAGTCCCACGAGTCTCACCGTCTAGTCAAATATACAAGGGTAGATGGAGTATACTATATACAAATAATATACATGATGGAATAACATATATCCTCGCAACCCTCCTATGAGCAATGCCGCAAGTCCAAGCAAAAGGAACAAAATGAGGAAGTGCTCCCGCCGCTACTGTGCTGACGGGTCGGACCTGCAAGATACTGTGGCACAGCGGAGGTGAGTTGCCAACTCGTGAGTAATAAGTAACATCTAATAAGGCTATCGTAAGCATGCACGCAAATGCGTCTCAACCTACGCATATCGATATGATACGATGTACTAAAATGAATGCATAATCAAACGAAACCAGAACAAGTCTGGTATGAGAAAATATTTGTTCTTATCTTAGAAAAACCTCTGTGTAATAACTAAAGTATCATCAATGAAATCATCAGAGAATCCGTGTCAAGCATCGACACAAAGTATATATCCCAATATCTCAATGTCTCAATATCTCAATATCTCAATGTCTCAATATCTCAATATCTCGGGCTCCGGCAATCCGGACTGGCCCATATCATCAAATCTCAAGACTACGTAGGTATCCTCCGGATATCTTCCGCGTCACAAATAACCGGTCGGTGGTGCTCCCCTGCCGGGCTCAACGCCATCATCTGCGACCATATTTCCCCGGGGTACCGCACCGGGTCCACCATGCACCCACAGACGGTTCATCCTCCTCCTCGAATCGGGTGTATGATACCGCTCAAGAACCGAGAAAACCCATGGTGGACACCACGCATATCATATCGCGAGAAAACCGCAACTTACATTTTTAAATGGTAATATGTTCTTAAAATCCTTGCGGTTTCTCCAAAATCCATAAATCTCATAAATACTGAAATCCTCGAGAAAAATCACAATATTTAAACATGTCGGTGATGATTGATGTATATGATACGATAGTATATACCATGTGAAGCACGGCCAGAAGCTATGCATGAATCATGATGCAATGAGATATGTATATATGACTAACAATCCAACGTATCCATCCTGATGAAATGACTATAAGGTACAGGTATACAGATCATATATGATGTGATGCACAGATACCGATTCTAAGCAAGTCTTATAGTGTTCGTGACATAGCAATTACCAAAGGCGTGTGTGTTCGCATGAATAGTACACGTGTCATGAACCAATGGTAATGGTGCAAATGTCCTATGAGATAATATCATATATATTTATGATGATGCAATGCAATGAGGTGAATGACTAGGAGACTACGCATGTACATATAAGCACTACTAGAAATCCTGACTATCAGGCGCATCTCCATCAGACGATTCCCTCGTAGATGTGTACATCTACTTACCGGGACGCCTCGGCTTAATCTGATCCGATTTCAGCTTTGCCATTTTCGCGCCACATCCGACGCCTCTGCACCCGATCCTAGAAACGTACACAAGTAAATAAGAGAATAAATATATAAATAGTCGCGGACACAAACAATACAAGTCAACCACGAGCACTAACTACACGCGCACGCACTTGGTACACAAAATGTGCTCGCGACAACGCCACATACCACAACTAGGGTCGCTATACATGGCAATTACCAAACCAAAAACCCAATTGCACCAATCGCGCATTCACAACACACTAAATCTTATATGAAATAAGTTGTAACTCATCAATACCTCAAATTTAATCAAATCGATTTATTCCAGAAAAACCTAATAAGCATCTTTTAACCATTTTAATACAAATTTAGATGTTTAAACAAATCTAGTGGCCACAATATTCAACTAATATCATAATTAGGCTTCACAACTCTTAACTAAATTTTAATTTCATCTAATTACACACTAATTAAAAACTTAGTTTGCTAAATTATATAATTAAGACAATTTAAAAATAACAATTTGCCAATTAGCAACTAGCTTAGATTTTACATGCCTTAAGATGTTAAACTACATATAACTAACTTGATTTATTAATAAAAACCCTAACTTTAATTTCAAACCTTCTCTTTACAATTTCCAACTTGAAAATTAAAATCATTTAGATACCTAATTAAGTTTGATTACAACAAATATTAACAAGATAACAATTAGAGTAAGATTATACCTCAACAAACAATAGATCTAGCTTGCAACTTAGCCATCCCAAAATGGCTCCTTGCTTTAAGAATCCAAGCTAGATAGGTCAAGGAATAATGGGTTAAGGTTCAAGTAGGAATTAATAAGGATTTGTATGGATTTTTAAGGCAAAATGGAGAACTTTTGAAGTGAAAAAGGAGGTGGGGAAATGAGAGGGTTGTTGCTGGAATTTCGGCTACAAAATGAGAGGAGGAGAGGTGAGGTGAGTGAGAGAGGTGACCATACCCCAATAAGACAGGCACTATACCACAATAAATGCTTACATACTTCTTTGTTTATTTAATTTCTTTTTAATTTCATTTCATTTAAACTTTGAAGTGGAATTGGGGAATGGGGGGCAGCTAGGTCTCGGCCATAATTGAGGGGAGAGAGAGAGAGTGGTGTGTGTGGGTGTGGGTAGAAACATCCCCCCAATTAATACATCCATTAACTTATATTTTAATTATATTATTTTCTAATTACCTTATTTTATTTTCCAATTTAATTTATCCTAGAATTCTCTTGACAATTCCATTTCATTTCAAAAACAACATGTTACATTTTGGTTTAATGTGTCATAATGCACAAAACTTATATTAACCCATTCTAATTTGTAAAAATCACTAATTAAATCTATAAGTGAAGGCTTAAAATAATATTTAAAAATAATTAATTTGGGAAAAATATTTAAGTAAACTAACAATTTATAAGTGGCTAAATAAATATCAATACTAGCCATTACATAGCTAGAATAGGTATATTTAAGTCTATATTGAAAAATAATTATATCTTGGTTTTTACGGAAAACACCGGTTATTTTACCGATTAGCGGAAATTTCACCTAAATGATTTTTCAGAACGTTACATAACAAGAACCGCAATTAAATATCGATGAGGATAGATCATAAGAACGAAAAGAATGACAATTCTCAAGATATGCATAACCTAAGGTCACTTAAGCGGAGCAGCGTATCGTAAGTATGCCGCGGAACATACACACAGTACGTCACTCTACTTGAGTTACCCACTCCATCAACCAAGGTCAACCTACGTAACGAAAGTTTGGGTCTAATACCCCTTCGGTCAATTCTAAGTTCCGTAAGGTCAAGCCTATGTTCCGAAATATGTATATACGCCCTACACTCCGCATAGTCTAACCTAGACTCGAACCATGGTTAAACCTAACGCTCTGATACCAACTTTTTCATGAACCGGAATTGGCACGTGACCAGCACTTGAATCACGTGGAGTCTATAGGACCCCACCGTAATCCAAGTAAGCCGAAACCCAGAAATCTAAACCTTTTTGGGAAAATAATGGAGGTGAAGTTTTGAAATAAGGGTATAATGAATTCAAGTTCTTCTTTAAATGTATAAGTAATGTTATATGAAAATGCAAGTGGGTTGTATACTATAATTGAAAATATTTTCGTCATTTGAAATTTGGGCAGCACCTCCTTTGTAAATTTTGATCCAAAACCAATACATAACAATATTATAGGCATCCCAAAGTGGGAGCTACCTCTTCGCCAATTGGCGGGAACAACCACACAAATACAAATATACGACGCCCAAGTCGAAGATCAAACACAGAAAAGAAAGTAAAGAAACTAAATATCATCAAACCCAGAATAAATAATAATACACACATCCCGCTCTAAGTCTGAAAGAATATACAAGTCTGTGGTTTCTAAGTCTACCAAATATACATAATCTACTTGATGGAGCTTTTAACTAGATACAAATGAATAAATGAATATACAACGGTGGTTACACTCTGTACTGTAACCCACCTACCAAAGCATATCACCCAGAAAGGAGCAATGTGCCAGCAAGCCACTACTGAATCCGAGCGGTAGATCCTGCAAGAAAACTGTGGCACAACAGGGGTGAGTTGCCAACTCGTGAGTAGAAGACATCATCAGGTAGAAATTGAATGTATGACGATCTCCTAGGCCATACAGTAAGATACTAATGTAATGGTACTGTGTGGTAATGCGAGTGATCGTATATACATAAGTGTGATAAACATATAAAGTCGAGTGGTAACGAGGGTGATAGCGTAAACATAAGTATAATAATGATAATATTAGTGTGCCCGTATCATAATATGGTACCATGTCATCGGCATCATATATATGTATATATGTGTATCATCTAACGTGTGTCCATCAACGACACACCAAATCATCATGAAAACCTAAGTGCTCAGCATCGACACTCGAAAACATCATAAAACCCGTGTCAAACATCGATACGTAAATCCTCATATCTTGGGCGTCGTCTCATCGGATCGGCCCTCATATCCATCTTTCTCAATCGCTTCGGTCGATATCCTATGGATGTCGGCCGAGTCCAATATTATCACCGGTAAGTAGTGTTCACCTGCCGGGCTCAACGCCTTTCTATACGATTTTCTTGCCCCGGGGTACCATATTGGGTCTACCATGTACCCACAGACGGTGCCTTCTCACTCCTCGAATCGGGTAGTATAATAGCTCAGAACCAAGAAATCTCATGGTGGACGTCGAAATACCATATCAAGAGAAACCACGTTTTTTTAAAAACAATCATAAGACATTAAAAATGTATCTGCGGTTCTCAAATCCAGAAATCTCATGAAAACAGGATCGCATATGCATGTAACCACGATGGAACAGTAAGTACGAGCATAGAACAGTACTGCAAGATATGGCCGATGTTTTCATATAAGCATGTCGTGTAACTAGGTAAGGAAGTGCAATACCTAGCTAGCATGTGAGGTAATGAGTACTGGACAATATCTATAACTCTACAAATCAGGGAACAGAACAGCAATATAGTAGTTTCTAATGTGTACGTGGCATAGCAATTACCGATGATGAGTGTGCGAGCCGACGAGTATGTGTACGTGCAACATGTGCATCATCGGTAATGCTGCATGTGTCCTAGCAGACGAAGTCATAAAAGTAAATACAAGGAAATGCAATATGTATGTCGCAAATGAAAATAATACGAGCGTAAAAAAAACAAGAAAAGCGTAATCATGAACAATAATAAATGCATAACTACATATGAACCATACGGCTATAGTTTAAAATAGCACGAATCGTTGCTTTTGAAAATAGGGCTACAGTGTTTTTGAGAAAAAGATACCATTTGAAAGTCCATAGCGTCCCGTCAGATTGTCATTTTAAAGTGTATAAAGCTTCATTGGCTTTGAAAATAAGTATGGTTCTAAATATATCATAATATCTACTTAAATGATTTAAAACAATATGTTCCTGAGTTGATACATTCATTAGTCGGCGATTCATCCTCATAGTATCACGTTCGGTATAATTCATCGTACGATATCATCAAATCAAAAGTATGGATCTATCGTCTTGTACATAATATCACGTACGATATAATCCATCGTACGATATTATCAATCAAGAGTATGGATCTATGGTCACGTACATCATATCACGTACGGTATAATCCATCGTACGATATCATCAATCAAGAGTATGGATCTATGGTCACGTACATCATATCATCTCATCTAGTCAAATATCTTCACATGTCATATCATCTCGTATCGCATCATGAATATATATATCGCCAAATCTTCATATAATATCACATCGACTCGTGTCATCATAGTATCTTATATCCTCATCTCATGATGTTGTATCGAACTTTTCCTCAAACTTACACACACACACACACACACACACACACACACACACACACATATATTCATATATATATGTATCTATGTGTGTATGCGTAGAAGCATAAATACATATGGCTAAAGGCATAAGAATATTAGAACTAAGGATATTCCTCCCCATGAGTATACTTACGATTACTTAGTATCCTAGATCCCTATTAGCTAGGTAAACATATCTAGTATTTATATATATCTAACTATATACCTAGTATCCAAGTACTACAGTTGCGGGGTGCTATACGCCATCCATCCGACTCCCCCCGTAGATATACATCTACTCACCTACCATCCTCGCTCTAGACGAAGTCGATGAACGCCTTGCTCTCCTATGTCATCTCGGAAATCCACGCGAATGTATCTACAAATCAATGCATATCGTATCGAAATCAAAATCATATCCGAAAACCGATACGGCAAGCTAAGTACACATAGGTTAGAACCTATGGTCCACTCGTGCTAGAACAACAAAACAACCCCCGACGTTGACGTACGAATGTCAAACGACAGAGTCAAAATGCAAATATCAAAAACCAAGTTTCAAAAGTCGGAAAATATTGATAGAAAACAAGTAAAATGACTCCAGATTCTACCTAAACTGAAATTAAACTTTTTTGCATATAGGGTAAGTCTAGTTATCTAAGGAGTGAGCTACAAACCAAGTTTCAGACCCTAAATCCAAAATTAGGCGGAAATTTGCGGCCGAATTGAATAAAACGGTGGCCAAAAGTTGTGGGATTGGGCTCGGGTTTCTAGGATAGCTTCCTAGTGATCTACACATCTCACTGTATCTGCTAAAAAAATTTTTAGAGTTCTAGAATCATCCCAGATTCCATTTGAACATCAAAAGTCAATGAAAACCCGATGCCAGAAAATTCTGAACTCAAGTTTGGCACTTCTAAACTCACTTAGACCAGGGATTCTATCACTAAAAGGCCAGTAGTCACTCTCTAAACTCTCTACTATAACACTACTACTCATTTAAATCACCAAAGATCACCCTAGAATTTTCCAAGTTCACTAAACATACACTTTTAAGCTCTAAACTACTTTGTGAGGTTAGGAACCATAAAAACTTGGTGAAAGGTGAGTGTTTTCCCTCAAAAAGCAACTCAAGAAAATTCCTAGATGGTTCAAAGTGCTCAAAAGTCCAACTTGATCCCACCATGATGCTTGTAATGAGTTTAGAAATAATTTTTATGAAGGTTGTATAAGGTTTTGAGGTGGTTTTGAGGGTGGTTTGTGGTGGTAGTGAGGGTAGTGAGGGTGGAGGAGGTGGAGAAAAATGGAGGAGATGAAGAAAGATAATGAGGGAAGAAGATGAAGAAAAGATGAGATGAATATTGCCAAATGAATGGTTGTAGTAACCATATCTTTCTCCCTCTCTCTCATTCTCTCTCATGCCCATGCTTCTATGTCATCTTGTCCCCTTGATTTTTCTTTTCTTTTCTTTTTCTTCTCCTTTTCTTTATTCTTTTCAAATACAAAACCATAATACAAATAAAAACCTCAATGTATCATGGCACCCAAAACATGGTTAACAAAAATGACTTGGTTCAATGCACACTTAATGAAATACTAATTAAGTTTAGCATAAATATATATATAAATAATTGTATAATAATTTATAAAATTCTCAAATCCAATAAATGCCTTTATAATTAATAATTCATATTAATTTCCAAATATTTTCCAAAACATAGGTATATAATTATACCATTTTACTAAAACTTATTTCCATACTTGCATAATATTAACAAAATTTATTATTTTATTATTTAAATTCCAAAAATAATATTTTATATTTTATGAAATATTATTTACGACCACGATTTGAGATTAGTTAATACTTTTTTTGTTAAGGGCTTGAGATAAATAGAGATCAATGGAAGGACAAGGGACAGTAGTGGGAAACCCAAATTCCCTCCAAGAACCCTAATCCACATTCATCGCTATCTCTCTAGTTTTAAATAATTAAAAGATAAAAAGAATTATTTCTAAACCTTCATCCATTAATTACTAAGTCCTAAAAACCTTACAAGCCTTCCTATTATAAAATTTTCTACCCATCTTAATTTAAAACGACAACAATCCCTCCTCTCTTTTATCAACTCGTCTAAAACAAGAAAAGAAATTCATATTTCCCTGCGGACGACCCATACTCATCGCGGCTAGTTATTTGCGACACCGTCTTGATTGCGGTTATTTACAAAACACACACACATTTTTCGCATCCAATCATGCCCTCAAGGCAATTATTGTGATCGCAAGTAGGCAATTATGATGATTGAGGAAGGACCTATACAGGTTTAACAGTCTTACTCGAGATGATAGTGTGCTATCAGGTTTGTCTTCATCTTTGATGAAGCCCGTAGGATTGTTGCTTGACAACCAGCATTATGATGGCGATCATATATATGAGAGCTGGGTTGTCCTTAAGCAATCCTTAAATGTCCCTAGTCGTGGAAGTATCGAGACTGGGCATCGATATTCCGGAGTAGACTAGTGTATACACTTCTAGACCCCGACGAGGGGCGATGGCCAGTCTCAATAGCCATTGGTGTTGTGTCACCTAAGATAGTATACAGGTGCTCACTGGACGTGAGTACACCGGACGGACTCGCCGAGAACTTCTTGATGGTATTATATCTATCGTCAGATAGAAGTTCTCAGGTGGCATGAGTATAGGTTAGTCCTTTGACCTGAATTCGTCATTTGTCTCATATGAGTTCCCATTGTACTTTGATTACTACCCTACCACAGCTCAAAGGAGTCGTGCAAACAAGTTTTAGTTGGGTACAGTCCTAAGCCACATGGAGGCAGTGGTCGACTGTCAGGGATTCGTCTCTCCTGATATTAGGAGTCGATGTCACACTGTGTTCAGTTGGTTATCATAAGAAATTCATGGCCACAATGGATTAGATTTACTGATAGTTGATTAATAGTATCTCTACTGGTGATGAGCTTGACCCAGACACGACTTATCGGGTTAGTAGGGGTCTGACGTTATTCACCCCTAGACCCGATATGCGATACTATTTGATGAAGAGACCAGACTGTACGGAGATTGTCACATTCAGGCTCAATATGGTAAGGACGCACTTGATTGTCGACCCCTCTTTCGACAAGTACCTGGGTAGCCGTTACGTACATCTAGTGCCGCTGACGTGCTTGTGGTTAAACCCACTGCCAGCGTATTGCCGAGGCTTTAGAGTCCCATACAGAGGGTTTTTCCGATTCAGGCGACAGATGTAAGAGTCGTATGTTGGTACGTGCAGGGGTCCGATTAAATACGTGTATGGGATACACGGATTTTAACGGACGGTTGATAATACTAGCCAGCTTAGGATTAAGCCGGATTATTAAATCAGGTTTTGATTTAATAATTTATGTATGTATTTTGATACACATATTTTAGTATTATTGTTCACTATTCATTTTCTCTCTTTGGTGCTATCCGTATTTTATACGTATACGCGTATATATAACGATACATATATCGAGTGAAGTATTCCGTATTTATACGGGAATGCTTCTAGAAGAAGGACACCTCATATTTATTTTTCTAGTAAGAAAAATAAAAAGAAATGAGGTGTAAAGTGAGGAAACAAGAAGTATGGTGTTAAACATGTAAAGAGGTATGTCTTTGCTTTTAAAAATGATAAAATCATTTGGATGAACTATTGATGCATAGTTGTTAAAAGCAAAGTCATTCCTTTTCTTTACACTCGATGCTTCACTTTCTTTTTGCTTCACATGATGAGCTTCATGCTTCATGGTTGCTTCCTCATTCTCTTCTCCTTCTTCTTCTTTCTCTCATTTTGAGCATAAATTCTAGAGAGAAATTTTTAGTGAAGTACTCTCACATCACCGACCATCCACACTTAACAAGTATGGATCATCGGTTAGAGCCTCCTCCAGTTTCCCTCGGGTGGATCATCTTCCGCAAGGGTGGTCGATTCGCAAGCGCGGTCCTAACGGCTACGAGTTTGGAGGGGTCTTCCACAATTAGGTGGACACGTGACAAAGATTATAGTTTCTCAACCCTTGCATTTTTAGTTAGCTAGTTTAGCATATTGGACCGTGTCACATATGTGCTCCTACTTCATTTCGTATGAACCAGGAAAGTTCTGTGTAGGACTCTAAAGACTTGTCAATACGCCGGCAGTAGGTGATGATCATATCAAACACCCACAAGCCGCAAGCGGTCTGCTAAACGTAACGGCCACCCGGGTATCGAGAGATCAGAAGATCAAGAAGCAAGCCTGCTCATACTCCTGCGAATCCAATCAGTAAAACTACAGTAGAGTCCGGTCTCTTCGTCAGATATGCCTCATATCACAGCTTAAGGGTGGTATAACGTCAGACCCTAATATCCAGATAAGTCATGCCGATGCATGGTCCATAACGGTTCGAGAAACTACTGATAACACTTACCAGTAGATCTCAGCAACACTGGCCAGGGATTTCTTGTTATGGCCTATCAAGCATAGCGCAACATCAACCCCCTATACCGGGAGAGACGAAATCCCCTCCTATCGCTCATTGCCTCCATGTGACTCGGGACTGTACCCAAAAACCACCCTTTTGCACGATCTCTTGAACATGGTATGGGGGAAATCAAAGCACGGTGGGAATCACACAAGACTCTATGACGATCTTGTAGGGTTCCTAGGCACCCTAATGAGGTCTCACAAGGCATCAACCATGCCAATTTCAAAAAAAAACTAGGTGCCGAGAAACCCGACTACGGATCGTTGGCTAGAAATCTAGGCGAAAATGAAACTAGTTAACAACTTAACTAAAGTTTAAACGGAAATACAACCTTTGTAGATCCGGTGCTCCACCTCCATAGCTCCGCAACGAAGTCCCCTCACTGTCCAAATGAATTCCCGGGCTCTAGCGTCGGATTCGTCGGAGAAATGGCGAGCTAGGTCGTCGATGTCCATGCCGAAGATGATCTACGTCGAGGCATCGCTAGATCAAGATCCACCTTCACCAAGCCATGAAAACTTGTGAAGGAAACACACTCTACTACTTGGCAAGAGGTAGAGGATGAAGAAATAGGAAGTGGGTTCTCTTTAGATTTGGATTTCTCACTCATTTGCTCAATTCACCATTGATGAAGTGAAGCTTCTTCATCTTGAAGAAGAAGATGATGAAGTTATGATAAGTTATTTAGAAAATAGAAAATAAAAGAATACTTATCATAATCAACCATGGTCAAGTGCAGAGAATTAACTAAGGTTAGATTAATGGTTAGGGTTAAAGATAAAGACAAAGTGGTCACTTTGGTCAAAGCTTCATGAAAGAAAATAAAATAAAGAAACCATTTTGCTTTTCTTTTATGCTTTTATTAATATCCAAAATGAATAAACAAATAATTAAATGAAAAAGCAAAACCCTAATCATTAAGTTAACCATGGTTTAATTCTATACACTTAACCAAAAGGCATGTATCATCAAACATGATACAAGCAAGTGCACAAAATCATATCGCATATGCAATGCGCACATCCGAGTGAGAAAATCCATTTAAAGTGAACCAATACTAGTTAATGCAAAGTAATATATCAAATATATAATTATGCATTAAATCATTAAATAAACACTTGATTCAATGATCCGGTCATGTCGCACACAACCGACTAGTATACAATGTATCGGCTTATCGAGTCAACGCTTGAATCGATAACTAGGTTATATCGCATACAACCATTCGACACATTGATCGCGAGAATGAAATACGGTATCACATACACGCATTATTCTCGGTCCCGCACATATCTCATATGCGCTCCTATTTCGTTTCGCTTGAGCCAGGAAACCTCTGTGTAGGACTCTAAAGACTCGTCAATACGCCGGCAGCAGATGATGATCATATCAAACACCCACAAGCCGCAAGCGGTCTGCTAAACGTAACGGCCACCCGGGTATTGAGCGATCAGAAGATCGACGAGCAAGCCCGCTCACACTCCAGTGAATCCAACCAGTAACACTACCGTACAGTCCGGTCTGATCGTCTGATATGTCGCATATCTCGCCTAGGGGTGGTAAACGTCAGACCCCAATAGCTCGATAAGTTGTGTCGATATGAGGTCTATAACATTTCGAGAAACTACTGGTAACACTTACCAGTAAATCTCAACAACCCTGGCCAGGGATTTCCTGTTATAGCCAATCGAACACAGCGCAACATCAACTCCCTATACCAGGAGAGACGAATCCCCTCCTATCGCTCATTGCCTCCATGTGACTCGGGACTGTACCCAAAAACCACCGTTTTGCACGCCCTCTTGGACGTGGTAAGATGGAAATCAAAGCACAGTGGGAACCACACAAGACTCTATGACGATCTCGGGTCTACAGACTACTCTGTACCAGTGTCACCAGAGAACTGCCATCTGACGTAAGGTATAATACCATCTGGGAGTTCTCGGCGAGTCCGTCCAGTGTATCCAGTCTCTACTGAGCACCCGTATATCATCTCTGATGTCAAACACCGATGGATATAGGATCATCCATCGCCCATCTGTA
Organism: Agapanthus africanus; assembly: GCA_030015575.1. Lineage (NCBI taxonomy): Eukaryota > Viridiplantae > Streptophyta > Magnoliopsida > Asparagales > Amaryllidaceae > Agapanthus > Agapanthus africanus. The sequence goes on along the minus strand of JASDDO010000012.1, from coordinate 388,434,065 downwards.
TGGGTCGAGAAGGTACACGCTAGTCTACTCTGGTATATCGATGCCCCATCTCGATACACCCACGACTAGGGACTTTGAAGGATGTACTTATGGACTACCATGTCCCCACTAGTATGATTCGCATCATAGTCCAGGTAGTCAAGTACACATCCTAAGGGCTTTACCAACATGTAACAGAGAGACAATCAGTGTACACGTTAAGGAAAAGTACAACCAGATAGCATACTATCATGTCGAGCAAGAAAGTCCTCCCTATATATGTCCCAGCATCCACTACAATAGACATCCTATGTATAGTAATGGCCTCTAGGGCATACATATAACTAACAATCTTCCACTTGCACTAGGGCCATCTGTAGCAGTGGTTGTAGTATCTCATACTCAACCATCCCATAAAAGTCTCTCTCTGGGAATAGGCCTTCGTGAGTGGATCCGCCGTGTTGTCCTCTGAGTCTGCTCTCCTAACCTCGATCAGCCTGGAGATCAACCATCTCCATGATCAGGTGATACTGCCTTAGAATATGTCTGGATCACTGATGGGACGGGGGTTCCTGGCATAAGCCACAACTCCATTGTCACACAATGGTAGGAACTAAGTTCATCTCATGAACTAATATACATCCAAACAGCCTTTTTGGTAGCATCTTAAGCAGCGATGTATCCAACCTTTATCGTCTAGTATGCCACGGTATCTAGCTTGGAACTCTTCCAACATACCGTCCCTTTACTGAGGGTAAAGACAATGCCTGCGACTGACATTCAGTTGTCTTTATCATCCTGGAACACTTCCAGTGATTCTCCCCAGGATCGATTGATACCATCTCACTACTACTAGTGAGATTCCTAACATCCAATTAGATCTATCTCATAGATCCAAAACTCAGGATTTAGGAGGTATCATTTTGATCTTACACGGAGAATCTTTGTGATAAACGGAGATTGATCGAGCGTAGCATAAGAAACTCCTTTCTTATCAAGAGTATGTCATCCACGTACTCTACGAGGATCATCACCATACTCCCTACTACCTTTTTGTTTATACAAGGTTCATCTACCATTTTGATGATGTCAAACTCTTTGACTAACACATCAAAACAGACGTTCCAACTCCGCGATGCCTGCTTTATCAGATAAAGCATCTTGCTCACGTTTCCGCTGCTCCCACTGTCTACGAGGTCCTCTGGCTGTGTACTTATAGACGCTCTCTTCTAAAACATCATTTAGAAAAGCTGTCATGACACCCATCCACCAGATATCATAGTCATGGTATGTAGCCGTGGCAAGTAGGATCTGGATGGACTTAAGCATAGGTACTGGAAAAGGTTTCATCATTATCCACGCCTGGTCGATGACGAAAACCTTTAACAAGTCTAGCTTTGAAAGTCTCAACTTTTCCATGTACACCAAGTAATCTTCTCAAGATATACTTGCTCCTGATGGGGATTTAACCCTTCAGATATAGCAACCAAAGTCCATACTTTGTTGGTGTATAAGGATTCCATCTTAGATCACTAAGCATCCAGCCATTCTTACAGAGTCTTACTCCTGATGGCCAGCTCGAAACTAGTTGGGTCATCATCTCATGATGTAATCCTCGCTCCCACTGTCATAGAGAAACCGAAGTATCTCTCAGGTGGGTGAGGAACCCTACTAGATCGGCGGAGAGGCTGAGGTTCATTGGAATCTACTGAATCCTTTGGTTGTACCAAATCATCTGCTGTCATTTGTATAGCTGGAACCTTTCCAGTTGTACTTAACAGACCTTGCCTCGAGCTTGTCCGGATTTTGCTTTTAGACATAGGCCAGACAACCCCAAATCTTAACTAGCTTAAGACATGGGCTCTTCCCATATCATATCACATATGAAGTGGTAGGTAACTGATTTGATTCGAACCATATTCAATAGGTATGCAACTTTATAAGTGCATAACTCCCAAAAGGAAATAGGTAACTCAGTAGTACTCATCATAGAGCACACCATATCAGATAGGGTGTAATTGCTCCGCCCCGATATACCATCGTGCTATGGTGTATACGGAGGAGTAATGCTGAGAGAGAATCTCATTCTCCTTTAGAATAGTCCAGGATTTCCGTGCTCAAGTATTCTCCTCCTTGATCTCATCAAAGGACATAATACTTTTACCCGTATTTTGGTTCTCTACTTCTAACTTATATTCCATGAATATCTCAAAAGGTTCGGACATGTGTTTCAACAGGAACATATGTCTGAATCTAAAGAGATCATCAGAGAATGTAATGAAGTACAAAGAACCGGTCTTGGCATGTGTAGACTGGGGACCTTTATACATCAACATGTATAATCCCAAGAGTTAACTAACTCTTTCTCTGTTTCCAGTAAACAGAGCTATGGTCATTATATCTTTGTGACATGACTGGCAAGTTTCACAAGATGTAAATTCAAACAGATTTAAATATGCATCTTTGTGCAACTTAGCTAGTCGGGTCGCATTGATATGACCTAGTCTACAATACCTCAAGAAGGATCCGTTCATTTCTGAACTCTTCCTCTTGTGTGTGTTCTGTATTCTAAGAACTGTAGTTTGATTTAGAACTTCAATGCTTTTAGATAATGTGCCTGAACCGATCAACTTTTGATATAGGAAATGTTCAAAACATTATCCAACAATACAAAATTTTATCATTTCTTTACTGATAAAGAAACTAATATGATTTTGTATATCAGGTTCGGTATCTAATAACATTCGTTCAGAATCAATGTATTCTGGTAATACAGGGTGACAGTGACCAACAGACTTGGCTGCAACACTTGCCCCGTTTTCTGTCTCATGAAACTTATCACCCGTTCTCAGTTTTTCTACCCTTTTGTAGCCCTATGTAACAGATTACATATCTGGGATCCTTATCCGGTATCATATACCCAGGATGCGGAGGATACTGAGAAACAGTTCTTTGTAATGAACACACCCGAAGATGATGCATCAACATGCACTCTCTTCGTTTGGGCGGCACGGGAAATCTGGTATTCCCCTATTTCCTGCTCTGTCTTATAACATTTATAAGTTGGAGCGGGACCAACGTTCCCCAGCTCAGTATAACAAGCGGGTTCGGTCAATAATCCGTTTTATTATCTTGATTAAGGTGTGATATGGTCGCTACCAGGAGAGAGAGAGAAGAAAACACTCAGCGTGCGCTCTTGCAAGAATAGATTGGTTATTATTTTATCTAATCAGGATGGCTCCCACTGCTTTTTATCAAATCTTCCTTCAAACCCTAAAAGGAAAGACTAGCCGGGATTAATTACATACTACAAGTTCGCAAATCTTTTAGCCAGGCCAGTGTCGGTACTTTGAGGGAGGTGCCCCGTGCTTTCGCACGAACCTAATTAATGTAAACCTCGTTTTCCCAGAGGCGTAATCCCGTTGACACCTTTCTAGACACCTACTTGATCGGCTAATTGCAATGTGTAAAACTCTCCCAGGAGTAACAATTACTCGCAGCGGGTATCGGGATCCAACTATCTCATAGAAGGTATGCAATCTCATTGCAAATTTCAACACTTGAAATTCCCGATAATATTTTACCCCTAGCGTCCTATGACCTTGACGCAGGACAACAAACCATAGTCCGCTAGTCAAGTTCAACCCGTCATTTCCTGATTGAATTAAACCCACCCGCACGACCCTTGACGCAGGCCAACAAAGTCGCACGACTACCCTAATCCAATCTGCATCATATGCATAAGCAGATAAATACTAGTTAGCTACCGCACACTACGCCTTGACGCAGGCCAACAAACGTAGCACGAATACTAAATAGGACTTATCTGAAATGACGGAGGGCTATGACAGGTTTTTCTGAAAACCTATTGCGTAATGAACTCGATATCGTTGTAGAATCAAATGATTTTAAAAATGGAGTGCTTTTGAGGCTTTTCTAGTTTTGCTAAAGGAGTCACTCCCGGTGAAGGGATCGTCGGTCCTTTCCTCGTCGAATGAGGTGCGGGATATATCATATATATCACTGTGCAAAGCAAAAACTCTAAAAAGCAATCAAAAGACAAACCGAGGGTGTAGCATCTGCCAGTTATTGCTAAAGGAGTCACTCCCGGTGAAGGGATCTCGGTCCTTTCCTTATCGAATAAGGTGCAGGATATATCACATATACCGCTGTGCAAAGCAAGAACTGTAGCTACCTGTTTTATTTTGAAATTCGATTCTACAACATCTTAGGTTTCTTTTATTTCATTAATCACATTAATGAAGTCCCATCATTTAAATACCTAAACATCACAGATAAATACGACGTACACTTATGCCATCCGCATTCGCCTCGATGTCCCCTCGTGCACCGTTAGGTTAGGTAACTAACGGCAGAGCAGGGCAGGGCTAGCGCGGGTGTAAAACATAAGTAATGTCTATATAATATATCATATATACTATATACTGTATCTATCACAGAACATCACATGATCACATCACAGATATGGCAGCAGAAGAATCATATGAAATATTGGATATACTAGGACGTCCGTGTTTTCAATACGAGCCAGTATAAAACACGGATTCCACAGTCGTGATGAATAGCCAAACCCACACCCCTAGACCCCTACGAGAGCGGCAAGCAACCCTACCAATTCTGGAGTTAGGAGACCCGGACTCGACTCCTCGAGTTGGTCTCCCACTGGACTCCAGAACCCGGTTACTTGTGCCCTCCTCCTTGGGTCTATCCTAGTGCGGAAAAGTAAATAATATACAAACGGTGACATCTTCCGCAACCTGGAAGTGCCCCAATAAAAGAATATTACATACAAGTTTTTACATGAATGAAAATGAAAAACACTCATCTCACATAAAAAACCCCGGCTATTCAAACACGACGATCCAATATAACATATCCAGCAACACATAACATCACATGTCATCAACGTAAGTAAATATGCGCATCCCAATTGTCGTTGACATATAGCAACGAAACCGGTGATATCACATATTACACTTACGGTCACAGAAAAGAATATGTAAAACTACAACAGTTGGAATCCGCAACCACCTCAGACATCGCATGCCTGACCAAATGAATTACTTAGACATCGCATGCCTAACAATTATAAACCCCGCATTTTAGTCTCATTATCGAAAACACTTTTCAATATCAAGTCGGGCAATTCAGTAAGATTCCCGACATCCTGATCGAATGCTCGTCGCAAACTTCAGTAGACGGCTGCACCCCCGATACCATCGACGAAGTGCACCAAGGCGGAACACCGCTACCGCGAGTACCCGGGCGGATGCTTTCGACGACGGGGTTCTCCTACAGTCACTTGGTCAGGGCTATGGGGTGAGGCTGTCTATTAAGTTTATCCGGCGAGTATCTGCGTACGCTACGTGATTGCGACGAACTTTTGATCACATCAAAATTCCGTGGCAACCGATCAAGTGAGACTAAACTGCTATGTTTATAATATTCATTCAGTTATCACATAACTTTTGTGAATTACAATTATTGTATCCCATTCCGGATAAAATAGAAAATGTCAAACTTTCCGATCGAACAATCGAACACCCAAGTTTTCCCGATACAGATCATCACATGAAACAAGTCTAAAAATATTCAGTTCGTGCCTCAGTACCAACGGTCCAGCCGTAGAAGGGTCAAGCCAACGCCTCACATGTGGCACGCCGTACTGCCCCAAACCCGAAGGTTCAAAGGGCAGTTCAAGATGGTCACATAATCGAGTTAAGGTTTGTTGTCTTCTAGAGGGTCCATCGAGTTACTTGCACTACTTAGAATGTCGTTAAACTACGGAAAAATCCAACACTTGGAAATTTCCCGACAGGGGAAAAATTGGGTATTTATATCCGGTCGAACTTTTTAACATATTCTAAAATTTATCCGGAAAGCCAAATAGACAAAATTTGATAATCCGATCGAATCTTTGATTCCCAATACAACCCCAGAATGCTCTCTGTAGAGTCACAATAAAAAATACCCCAGAAACTATAGCATGAAATTATAAAAGTTACTGTGAAGAAATCATCAGAAAAGGGAACAGTAAGGCCGCGGAACCGCCGCACATGCCTAGCTCGTGCCGCGGTTCCGCGGTTGAAAAGTCGATTCAGGTCCTCGTATTTCACAGTAATTCAAATAACACCCTGATTATTTTTCTGCATATTTTTAATTGACAAAAATCCAAAATTTTAGAAAATTTCCAGAGAGCATTTTGGGAATGGGTTTCGATGTTCGTTCGGATTTCAAACGTCGTCTAGACTTCGCCTAAGGCTCTATCTAGGCTCAACCCTACAGGGATCGTTGGCTAGAAATCTAGGCGAAAATGAAACTAGTTAACAACTTAACTAAAGTTTAAACGGAAATACAACCTTTGTAGATCCGGTGCTCCACCTCCATAGCTCCGCAACGAAGTCCCCTCGCTGTCCAAATGAATTCCCGGGCTCTAGCGTCGGCTTCGTCGGAGAAATGGCGAGGTAGGTCGTCGATGTCCATGCCGAAGAAGATCTACGTCGAGGCATCGCTAGATCAAGCTCCACCTTCACCAAGCCATGAAAACTTGTGAAGGAAACACACTCTACTACTTGGCAAGAGGTAGAGGATGAAGAAATAGGAAGTGGGTTCTCTTTAGATTTGGATTTCTCACTCATTTGCTCAATTCACCATTGATGAAGTGAAGCTTCTTCATCTTGAAGAAGAAGAAGATGATGATGATGAAGTTATGATAAGTTATTTAGAAAATAGAAAATAAAAGAATACTTATCATAATCAACCATGGTCAAGTGTAGAGAATTAACTAAGGTTAGATTAATGGTTAGGGTTAAAGATAAAGACAAAGTGGTCACTTTGGTCAAAACTTCATGAAGCTTCAAAAAGCTTCATGAAAGAAAATAAAATAAAGAAACCATTTTGCTTTTCTTTTATGCTTTTATTAATATCCAAAATGAATAAACAAATAATTAAATGAAAAAGAAAAACCCTAATCATTAAGTTAACCATGGTTTAATTCTATACACTTAACTAAAAGGCATGTATCATCAAACATGATACAAGCAAGTGCACAAAATCATATCGCATATGCAATGCGCACATCCGAGTGAGAAAATCCATTTAAAGTGAACCAATACTAGTTAATGCAAAGTAATATATCAAATATATAATTATGCATTAAATCATTAAATCAACACTTGATTCAATGATCCGGTCATGTCGCACACAACCGACTAGTATACAATGTATCGGCTTATCGAGTCAACGCTTGAATCGATAACTAGGTTATATCGCATACAACCATTCGACACATTGATCGCGAGAATGAAATACGGTATCACATACACGCATTATTCTTGGTCCCGCACATATCTCATATGCGCTCCTATTTCATTTCGCTTGAGCCAGGAAACCTCTGTGTAGGACTCTAAAGACTTGTCAATACGCCGACAGCAGATGATGATCATATCAAACACCCACAAGCCGCAAGCGGTGTGCTAAACGTAACGGCCACCCGGGTATTGAGCGATCAGAAGATCGACGAGCATGCCCGCTCACACTCCAGTGAATCCAACCAGTAACACTACCGTACAGTCCAGTCTGATCGTCTGATATGTCGCATATCTCGCCTAGGGGTGGTAAACGTCAAACCCCAATAGCTCGATAAGTTGTGTCGATATGAGGTCTATAACATTTCGAGAAACTACTGGTAACACTTACTAGTAAATCTCAGCAACCCTGGCCAGGGATTTCCTGTTATAGCCAATCGAACACAGCGCAACATCAACTCCCTATACCGGGAGAGACGAATCCCCTCCTATCGCTCATTGCCTCCATGTGACTCGGGACTGTACCCAAAAACCACCGTTTTGCACGCCCTCTTGGACGTGGTAAGATGTAAATCAAAGCACAATGGGAACCACACAAGACTCTATGACGATCTCGGGTCTACAGACTACTCTGTACCAGTGTCACCAGATAACTGCCATCTGACGTAAGGTATAATACCATCTGGGAGTTCTCGGCGTGTCCGTCCAGTGTACCCAGTCTCTACTGAGCACCCGTATATCATCTCTGATGTCAAACACCGATGGATATGGGATCATCCATCGCCCATCTGTATGGGTCAAGAAGGTACACGCTAGTCTACTCTGGTATATCGATGCCCCGTCTCGATACACCCACGACTAGGGACTTTGAAGGATGTACTTATGGACTACCATGTCCCCACTAGTATGATCCGCATCATAGTCCAGGTAGTCAAGTACACATCCTAAGGGCTTTACCAACATGTAACAGAGAGACAATCAGTGTACACGTTAAGGTAAAGTACAACCAGATAGCATACTATCATGTCGAGCAAGAAAGTCCTCCCTATATATGTCCCAGCATCCACTACAATAGACATCCTATGTATAGTAATGGCCTCTAGGGCATACATATAACTAACAGATCTCGGGTCGACGGACTAACCTGTACCAGTGTCACCAGAGAACTGCTATCTGACGATAGGTATAATACCATCTAGGAGTTCTCGGCGAGTCCGTTCAGTGTACCCAGTCTCCACTGAGCACCCGTATACCTTCTTTGATGTCAAACACTAATGGATATGGGATCATCCATCGCCCATCATATGGATCAAGAAGCGTATACGCTAGTTTACTCTGGAGTGTCGATGCCCTGTCTTAATACTCCCACGACTGGGAACATTTGAAGGATGTACTTGCCGACTACCTCTGCCCCACTAGTATGATCCGCATCATAATCCTGGTAGCCAAGTACTCATTCTAAGGGCTTTATCAACATGTAATAGAGAGATAATAAGTGTACATGTTAAGATAAAGTGCAACCAGATAGCATACTATCATGTAGAGCAAGAAAGTCCTCCCTATATATGTCCAAACATCCACTACAATATACATCGCATGTACAGTAATGGCCTATAGGGAATACATATAACTAACAATCTCTCACTTGCACTAAGGTCATTTGTTGCAGTATCTCATACTCAACGTCGTATAGAAGTCTCTCTAGGGTAAGGCCTTTGTGAGTGGATCCGCCGTGTTATCCTTCGCGTCAACTCTCCTAACCTCGATCCCTTGGAGATCAACCATTTCCTTGATCAGGTGATACTTTCCTCAGAATATGTCTGAAGGGACCTGCGTTCCTAGGACAAAGCCACAACTCCATTGGTGTCACAATAACAATTATTGGACACTCAATGGTAGGAACCATGTTCATCTCATGAACAAGAATTATCCAGACAACCTCTTTGGTAGCATCGTTGGTAGCGATGTATCTAGCCTTTATCGTCTAGTATGACACGGTATCTAGCTTGGAACTCTTCCAACATACCGTCCCTCTATTGAGGGTAAAGACAATGCCTGTGACTGACTTTCAGTCGACCTTATCACTTTGGAATCTCGAACCAAGAACATTCATTTAGTGCTTCTTAAGTACTTAAGAATGTCCTCCACGGCTTTCGAGTGATTCTCCCAAGATCCGATTGATTCCTGATCACTACGCTTACTGAGTTAGCTACATCTGGTCTGGTACATAACATCGCACACATGATAGAGCCTACTGCCGAAGCATAGGGTATCCCTTGTACGCGAGCTCTCTCCAAATCAGTCTTGAGAGACATCTTTTTGGAGAGAGTGATCCATGAGTAAGTGGGCGAACCACCACTCTTAGAATCTGTAACATTTTCAAAAATATAAAATATTAATTTTGGGAATTTTTATAATTTAATATTATTTTATTGATTATTTTAATATTAAATGCAAATAAATAGGAAAAATGTTAGAAAAATTACGAAAAATTATGGAAAATTCTAAAATGGGTTAATTATTGAAATTATGACATTTTTAAGTTGTTGTGATCATTTTGACACTAATTTAGTGCTAATCGCGATTAAAATCGCTAATCGGGTTTTTTTGGCAATTTTGTGCAAAACTTGCACATATCACATTTTCCTACCCTTGTGCATTTTCTTGCCTTGGTTTTCTTTTGGGGTTACTATTGAGGTGAGAAGGTTTGGATTATGGATTAAATGGAAAAGAAAAGAGAAAAGAAAAGAAAATGAGGGTAGGTGAGAGAGAGAGGTGGACTTTGACTACTTACCCTTAGCCATACCTCTTCATTCCTCATCTTTCTTCCCCTCTCCTCCCTCCTCCTGCTGCTGCTCCTGCACCCCCATTCCCCCCCCCCCTCTTCAACTCCCCACTTCATCTCATAAAACACCCCAAAACCCCAATCTCCTTTCACTAAAATTGTGCAAAATCCCTAGATCTACACATGGAGCTAAAGAAGCATGGATTTGGCCACTAGAGGGCAACTCAAGAAAATTCTTGAGTTGCTAATGAAGGTAATTTCTGAACCATTTGCTTAATTATAGCTTTTCCTATAACCCCATGTTAAGATTTAATCGATATTGTGTGATATTATGGATTTGATGAAAACCTAGTTAGGGTTTGAGAGGAACTTGGGTTGTATTGTGAAATTGAGTTCAATTGAGGATACACCAACACCCTAGTGTATGAATTGAGACCCTAACCTGAAGTTTAAACCCATAATACGGATTTTAGAAACCGATATCGGGGAAATTGTGTAATCTGTCACTGTTATTTGGAATCTGCTATCATACGAGGTATCCTAAAATAAAATTGAGTGGACAGTAGCATGTGCAGGCACCCAGGAAACTAACCCCAAAACCCTAGCCCCTAGCTCATCCGTACGGCCGCCAAAACCTCCATTCTGGCCGCAAATTGCGGCCAGACCAGTGAGGAAATTCCTCGTTTTCTGTGCATAGCCCCAATACCTCAATTCTTGGCCCTGGGTACTTCTAGTTTTGACAGATTCTTTCTAGGGTGAAATCTGGGACATATATCCTAAGTTGTTGTTTTGGATTCGTATTTCCGTATTCCGTATTTTTGATTCTGAAATGGTGGAATGTGTTTTGCCTCGACTATTTGTCGTTTATACGACGATATAGAGGAGTTATTGATGGTTTTGAAGGCGTGCCATAGGTTTTCACCTATAGGCCCCTTATCGTATCGTTTTGGATTTTATGCGCCGTTTTAGATTGGATTTGGTTTTAATGCGCATATACGATATTTTGATGTGTAGGTACCTATGAAGACTTCGGGACGACAAGCATACGTGGTGACGTCCGCAATTGGTGATGCAAGGTGAGTAGATTATATCTACAGGGGGAAGTCGGGTGGATGGCGTATAGCACCCCCGCAGTCCGTAGATAGATTATTATATAGTTATGGTGACATTAGGTGTATTATGGATAGTATAGGGTTAGAAGTGACTAGTGTAGTTCATAGTCGCGAACCCTAGGATAGAATTACACCTATACACACACCTTTGCTTATCACTTGTACTTGCACTGTGATTGATGATATGTGATGACTTTGGAGATGAGTCGATGATGTGGGCTTGGTTCCCTGGGATCGGTGATTCTATACGATTCATATGTGGGATATGACTTGTGATTCTTGCGGGCTTGGGATATGTGTTTACCCCCGCATGCATACTTACTGATGTTACCGTTTGTACTAGACATAGAGTGGTACTCTAGACTATATGATCTGATGATGGTGATATCTGTTATGTGATGAGACAGTGAGATGTTGACCCCTACCCAGCTATGGGGATGCCGTACGATGATTTACCGTACGTGCCGATATTGATGATAGATCCGCACTCATAACTCGAAGATATCTTATGATATGACATTGAGGCGAGATCACCGACTATATATCTTTATATATATACCGACTCAGATTTAGGTGGTTTCCACACTTACCCCTCCTGATTGACCTGATACTTAGGTGTAGTTTGCATAGTAGATACTTCACTGTGTTGTTGACTACTAGATTTCTGCATCTTCATGCTATTCATATTGCTGGCATAAGTTCATTGCTATATTATTATCATGCTGTTAGGACACCAGCACCATTATCGATGATGCGTATGTTCCACGTACACTATTTGCCGGCTCACACACTTCATCATCGATAATTGCCATGCCACTACACTGTAGTACTATTGCATTCATGAGATGATTCTTCCTTCGACTTATGCACATTACTATTCCATGTTGCATGATTCCCGATATGATTACCTTTCCTTATATGTCGCATACATCATGGATTGATTGCATAGCACATCGCATTGGATTTACTTCCTGATGTTGGATTTTCATGTGATTTCTGGATTTGGGAACCGTAGCCTTTTCCAATAAGTAACCATTTAAAAACCCGGTTCCCTTGATATGATATTTGGGGCGTCGCCCCGTGTTTTCTCGGTGCTAGAGGATGACTTTGATATAGGGCATGATCCGGAATGACGGATGCCCGATGGATTGATATAGGGCATGATCCGGAATGACGGATGCCCGATGCATTGAGAGAGGGATGACCCGGACTGACGGATTCCCGATATATATACTTTGATATAGGGCATGATCCGGAATGACGGATACCCGATGGATTGATATAGGGCATGATCCGGAATGACGGATGCCCGATGCATTGAGAGAGGGATGACCCGGACTGACGGATTCCTGATATGTACTTTGATGTAGGGCATGATCCGGAATGACGGATGCCCGATACAGGAGGATTTACGTGTCGATGCTAGGCACGGGTTTCATGATGTTTTTCCATGATTTTGTTATATCCTCACATTGCATACATGATGCTTATTGTCATTGGGTGACGGGTGGACGGGTTCCACATACATACAGACATGGATTATATACAGACTTGGATCATAGACAGACTGGTTTTACATTGATCATACTTTATTTGTATATATAACAGGGTATGAGGGTGCTGTTATATATACCCTTACACCAATATTAGTGGTATGGGACGCTAATATATGTGTATTGATATCATTGATATTTCTTCATGGTTACTTCATGCAGACATACCTTACATTGATGACATGTGATTACCTGAGTACCTGGCACTACATACATGATTAGATGTTACCTTGCCACCCTATTACACTCAGATGTACTCTTGTGGATTATATTATTGATCGTTGACTTAGGTTTATGTCTTGCATTCGGTTTCTGCTTGTAGATGTTTCTATTCACGAGTTGGCAACTCACCCCCGTTGTGCCACAGTTCTTGCAGGTTCTGCCGTACAGGTTCTTTTGCGGCATTTCTGGCACACTTTCTTCTTGCGGGTGATTTGCTTTGGTAGGTGGATTCTTTCGCATCAAGAACCACCATTGTATTTATTTATTTCATTGTATCTAGAAATTGTCCATCAACCAAAACTTGTATATTCTTTCAGACTTAGAGAAAGTGTTGTATTATTCGACCTAGAGTCGCGCTTAGTAGTATTGCGGTTTTCTTGTTGCTTTTGAGCTTTCTTTGGTTTTGATCCTCGCGACTTGGCGTTGTATATTATTATATCATTGTGTGGTTATGACCGTCGATTGACGAAGAGCTAGCTCCCGTTTGGGGATGCCTTTATCATTGTATATGTATTGTTATTCTCGTTTTACCCCATTCGGGGCCAGTTTTACAAAAGAAACTCTGCCGAAATTTTTAGAAAAGACTTTATTGTTTTCAAAACGTACCTTCGGCTTAGTTATTTAAAAACCTTGATTTCAAACCTGTATTTCTTCACTTCTTTAAACCAGTTTTCTTTACTTATTCTTAAAAATGGTTTTAGATTTCTGGGCTTTTGGCTTACTTGGATCAGATGAAGTCCTATAGGCTTCATATGGTTCAAGGGCCAGTCACGTGCTCTTTCGGGTCGTGACAAAGTTGGTATAAGAGCGCTTGGTTGACCTTGGTTCGAGTCTAAGTTTGACTATGTGGAGCCTAGGGAGTTATTTATATACGGAACTTAGGCTTGACCTTACGGAACTTAGACTTGGTCGAGGGGGTATTCGACCCGAACTTTCGTCGTACTAGGATGACCCTTGGTTGATGGATTAGGTGACTAAAGTAGAGTGACGTACCGTTGGTATGTTCCGCGGCATACTTACGACACGCCACTCCGCTTAAGGAACCTTAGGATGTACATACTTTCGAGATCAGTGATTCTTTTCATATCCAGGATTATTCATCCATTTGAGATCCCCGATTCTATTAGTTTCATGATCATACCTTCATTGATACTGTTCCTTCCTATGATCATGCATTCACCTTGGATCTGCTGTTTCCCTTCTTGCCACTGATGTGCTCTCTTTGATACTCGATTGAGATTCCTGTCACCGTGTTTGAGCGCAGTTTGGGCTGCTGCTAGGGTTACGGCCGGTGTGAGCTCGTCTGGTACGAGGGCCGACCATTGTGTTTTCTGGTGACATAGGAACGTCTCGAGTTAGTGTTGGTGATTGTGACCTCTAGTGGAGGCGAGTGCTTGGATTTGCACCGGATGATCGGGCCATTGTTAGAGCTGCCAGTTGAGAGAGGACTGTTGATGTACAGCATACCTCAGCGATTGTGATGTCGCCTACCGTGCAGACAGATGGACCAGCTGTGGCTGAGATTGACAGGATGTTGCTTTCGGAGCTTACGAGCTGAGATTGCCGGGACTTTTGGGCAGATATGCGACAGATGATAGCTAGTCTACCCGGTTTGAGAGACAAAGGTGATTCGTCCGATTTTGCGCCAGAGCGGGCCCAGATGAGTTGAAGATTTCCAGTGTGGAGAGTCTTACTCAGATCTAGAGCAGATCGACTAAGAGATGACCGCTTATGTATTGCCTTTCCTGGAGGATTGAGGCGTTGTTCGGCGTACAGGCGTATGAGCCAGTTGCTGCTGCAAATGATGAGATATCGCCCAGATGGTTGGAGCTACTGCAGCATGAGCATGTTCTTAGAGAGATGATAACGAGTTGCTAGTCACCGAGGATGGATGACTAGGACGTGCGGTGAGTTCGCTTACCCCGATGCGAGGTCATCAGGTGGATTGTTTCCAGCTAGAGACGACTTCACGCAGGTTCGTTGAGAGTCGATTGAGACGATCGAATGTCAGGAGCCTATTTTCCAAGTTTAAAGTATACGGAAAGACATGCAGGTGATTCTATGGACCCTCTAGAAGAATGAAACCCTAACTCGACTTAATGACCGTGTGACAGCCTTTGAACCTTAGGGTTTACGGCGGTTCCGCGGCGCCATTAGTGAGGCTTGGGTTTGCCTTTCTACGGCTGGACCACCGACGCTGTGGCATGTACTCGATACTATTAAACTGTACCCGAGATGTGATCTCTTGGGGGATTATGAGGATCTGACGAGTCGATCGGATGGTTCGACATCTTTCGGATATCGTGATGGGACACTGCTTGGGAGACTCCAGATGCGAGCATAGCCGTTGGAGCACAGTGCGTGCAGCCATGTTGAGACGAGTCCGAATCAGTCGATATTGACGCAGAGTGAAGAAAAGAGTTCGTACGAGATTTCGACGAGATGACGTCCCACACCGCTGACATCAGAGGTGTGATATGCAACCCGAGGCGTGGTATATGGATATATCTTCCAGAAGAAGCGTGATAAGTATGCAGCCGTTCCGGAATAAGCTTTAGCTTCAGCATTGGATGATGACTTCCGGGCATTTCGGCAGGATTGAGATTTGAGAAAGGAACCTCGACAGGACCTTTCTGGAGTACGATATGAGAAGACTTAGACCCAGAGTGGTCATTTTGCGCACACCCAGCAGGCCAGAGTTCGGCATTGTCGACGAGGTAGTTGACCAGGATCGGATAAGGGAACTTGCCCGGGTGCGTTGCGAATTGATCGAGGATGGACGAGTGATGAGTTTTCCTCCGATGGTTGGGACGTGTTCCCGAGGACCAGTTCGGCCTGACATCTGCTAACGAGTGATGAACCTACAGAATACGTGATTCGAGTCCGTGTGAGAGACATCAGATTGACCGTGGCCGAGGCAGTGCAGTGCATAGTAGCTTGGCGTGACGTCATAGTGGACAACGATGGAGACAGTTGGAACAAGAGGTTCGTGTGAGACACTGATGAGCTGTTATTGCTTTCCGTCGAGACTAGAGACCTGATTTGCTTACAGAGACGTTGGGATGTGACCAGTTTCCGAGAAAATATTGTGCTGAGGACACAGGTGTCTTTTAAGTGAGAAGAGGTTATGTAAGAGAGACAGCCTCTGTACAGATCGGCATAGGCATGATTGGAAGAGACCTTGAGCAGGATTCCTTCCAGGACGTTGCTGCAAGGATGTTTGCACCAAGGATCAGATGTGTGACGTACATTCAGAGAGCCAGAGGCCGACGCCAGTGATATGCTGCCTTACGAGTGGTCGTGAGGTTTGACCGAGAGGTGACCAGAGAAGTGCCAGAACGGAATCGTCCCCGTTAGCACATCTGACAGGGCCGATGAGCCGATTGACTGTGAGATTGGTAACCCACAGGGAAGATAAGAATCCAGAGTCAGAAGACGCCAGACCGTGAGTAAGAGGCAGTAGATATCCTGCGCTGCTAGCAGTGGATGCATCGACTCCTTCTCGGCCTCGAAGTAGGAACTACCGAAGACGGTATTTATGATTTGTGATTTTGTGATTCGATTATCACGTATCCGTCATTTTGGATTTCGGTATTTTGGGCGTTCTGTTGCATGATTTAGTTTTGATGACTAAGTTTCATGATATTGGTTTCATGCACCCACTGGATATTTATATATTTTGCGCTGAGTTATTACATTTGAGATTTTGATTGAGATTTCATGCCTACAGTATGCAGTGATTTGATTTGCACTTCCAGCGTGGTTTTCATGCACCTTTAGTGTTTTGATATACGATTTTGGTGCACGCCAGATGCACTAAATCGGGATTCTTCGTGCATGCCACATGCACCTGATTTTTCTGTCAGGCACACACGTTGCCTACGACAGATGTTTCGTGCACACCCGTTGCACCTAGATGCTGTTTTCTACACCTGTTTGACACATATATGGATTTTGATTCCTTGCGCACCAGACGCATAGAATATTCTTATATATGCATCTTGGGGGATTGATTTCTAGTAGAGCAGTACATTTTATGATATTCTCTCTGTATTGATATCTTCGGAGCCCCGACAAATTGGATTATTACTGAAATGTTTTTAGTATTGGGAGTTTAAATTTAAATTCGGGGACCGAATTTCTTTAAGGGGGGTAGATTGTAACATTTTCAAAAATATAAAATATTAATTTTGGGAATTTTTATAATTTAATATTATTTTATTGATTATTTTAATATTAAATGCAAATGAATAGGAAAAATGATAGAAAAATTACGAAAAATTATGGAAAATTCTAAAATGGGTTAATTATTGAAATTATGATATTTTTAAGTTGTTGTGATCATTTTGACACTAATTTAGTGCTAATCGCGATTAAAATCGCTAATCGGGTTTTTTTGGCAATTTTGTGCAAAACTTGCACATATCACATTTTCCTACCCTTGTGCATTTTCTTGCCTTGGTTTTCTTTTGGGGTTACTATTGAGGTGAGAAGGTTTGGATTATGGATTAAATGGAAAAGAAAAGAGAAAAGAAAAGAAAATGAGGGTAGGTGAGAGAGAGAGGTGGACTTTGACTACTTACCCTTAGCCATACCTCTTCATTCCTCATCTTTCTTCCCCTCTCCTCCCTCCTCCTGCTGCTGCTCCTGCACCCCCATTCCCCCCCCCCCCTCTTCAACTCCCCACTTCATCTCATAAAACACCCCAAAACCCCAATCTCCTTTCACTAAAATTGTGCAAAATCCCTAGATCTACACATGGAGCTAAAGAAGCATGGATTTGGCCACTAGAGGGCAACTCAAGAAAATTCTTGAGTTGCTAATGAAGGTAATTTCTGAACCATTTGCTTAATTATAGCTTTTCCTATAACCCCATGTTAAGATTTAATCGATATTGTGTGATATTATGGATTTGATGAAAACCTAGTTAGGGTTTGAGAGGAACTTGGGTTGTATTGTGAAATTGAGTTCAATTGAGGATACACCAACACCCTAGTGTATGAATTGAGACCCTAACCTGAAGTTTAAACCCATAATACGGATTTTAGAAACCGATATCGGGGAAATTGTGTAATCTGTCACTGTTATTTGGAATCTGCTATCATACGAGGTATCCTAAAATAAAATTGAGTGGACAGTAGCATGTGCAGGCACCCAGGAAACTAACCCCAAAACCCTAGCCCCTAGCTCATCCGTACGGCCGCCAAAACCTCCATTCTGGCCGCAAATTGCGGCCAGACCAGTGAGGAAATTCTTCGTTTTCTGTGCATAGCCCCAATACCTCAATTCTTGGCCGTGGGTACTTCTAGTTTTGACAGATTCTTTCTAGGGTGAAATCTGGGAAATATATCCTAAGTTGTTGTTTTGGATTCGTATTTCCGTATTCCGTATTTTTGATTCTGAAATGGTGGAATGTGTTTTGCCTCGACTATTTGTCGTTTATACGACGATATAGAGGAGTTATTGATGGTTTTGAAGGCGTGCCATAGGTTTTCACCTATAGGCCCCTTATCGTATCGTTTTGGATTTTATGCGCCGTTTTAGATTGGATTTGGTTTTAATGCGCATAAACGATATTTTGATGTGTAGGTACCCATGAAGACTTCGGGACGACAAGCATACGTGGTGACGTCCGCAATTGGTGATGCAAGGTGAGTAGATTATATCTACAGGGGGAAGTCGGGTGGATGGCGTATAGCACCCCCGCAGTCCGTAGATAGATTATTATATAGTTATGGTGACATTAGGTGTATTATGGATAGTATAGGGTTAGAAGTGACTAGTGTAGTTCATAGTCGCGAACCCTAGGATAGAATTACACCTATACACACACCTTTGCTTATCACTTGTACTTGCACTGTGATTGATGATATGTGATGACTTTGGAGATGAGTCGATGATGTAGGCTTGGTGCCCTGGGATCGGTGATTCTATACGATTCATATGTGGGATATGACTTGTGATTCTTGCGGGCTTGGGATATGTGTTTACCCCCGCATGCATACTTACTGATGTTACCGTTTGTACTAGACATAGAGTGGTACTCTAGACTATATGATCTGATGATGGTGATATCTGTTATGTGATGAGACAGTGAGATGTTGACCCCTACCCAGCTATGGGGATGCCGTACGATGATTTACCGTACGTGCCGATATTGATGATAGATCCGCACTCATAACTCGAAGATATCTTATGATATGACATTGAGGCGAGATCACCGACTATATATCTTTATATATATACCGACTCAGATTTAGGTGGTTTCCACACTTACCCCTCCTGATTGACCTGATACTTAGGTGTAGTTTGCATAGTAGATACTTCACTGTGTTGTTGACTACTAGATTTCTGCATCTTCATGCTATTCATATTGCTGGCATATGTTCATTGCTATATTATTATCATGCTGTTAGGACACCAGCACCATTATCGATGATGCGTATGTTCCACGTACACTATTTTCCGGCTCACACACTTCATCATTGATAATTGCCATGCCACTACACTGTAGTACTATTGCATTCATGAGATGATTCTTCCTTCGACTTATGCACATTACTATTCCATGTTGCATGATTCCCGATATGATTACCTTTCCTTATATGTCGCATACATCATGGATTGATTGCATAGCACATCGCATTGGATTTACTTCCTGATGTTGGATTTTCATGTGATTTCTGGATTTGGGAACCGTAGCCTTTTCCAATAAGTAACCATTTAAAAACCCGGTTCCCTTGATATGATATTTGGGGCGTCGCCCCGTGTTTTCTCGGTGCTAGAGGATGACTTTGATATAGGGCATGATCCGGAATGACGGATGCCCGATGGATTGATATAGGGCATGATCCGGAATGACGGATGCCCGATGGATTGATATAGGGCATGATCCGGAATGACGGATGCCCGATGCATTGAGAGAGGGATGACCCGGACTGACGGATTCCCGATATATATACTTTGATATAGGGCATGATCCGTAATGACGGATGCCCGATGGATTGATATAGGGCATGATCCGGAATGACGGATGCCCGATGGATTGATATAGGGCATGATTCGGAATGACGGATGCCCGATGCATTGAGAGAGGGATGACCCGGACTGACGGATTCCCGATATGTACTTTGATGTAGGGCATGATCCGGAATGACGGATGCCCGTTACAGGAGGATTTACGTGTCGATGCTAGGCACGGGTTTCATGATGTTTTTCCATGATTTTGTTATATCCTCACATTGCATACATGATGCTTATTGTCATTGGGTGACGGGTGGACGGGTTCCACATACATACAGACATGGATTATATACAGACTTGGATCATAGACAGACTGGTTTTACATTGATCATACTTTATTTGTATATATAACAGGGTATGAGGGCGCTGTTATATATACCCTTACACCAATATTAGTGGTATGGGACGCTAATATATGTGTATTGATATCATTGATATTTCTTCATGGTTACTTCATGCAGACATACCTTACATTGATGACATGTGATTACCTGAGTACCTGGCACTACATACATGATTAGATGTTACCTTGCCACCCTATTACACTCAGATGTACTCTTGTGGATTATATTATTGATCGTTGACTTTGGTTTATGTCTTGCATTCGGTTTCTGCTTGTAGATGTTTCTATTCACGAGTTGGCAACTCACCCCCGTTGTGCCACAGTTCTTGCAGGTTCTGCCGTACAGGTTCTTTTGCGGCATTTCTGGCACACTTTCTTCTTGCGGGTGATTTGCTTTGGTAGGTGGATTCTTTCGCATCAAGAACCACCATTGTATTTATTTATTTCATTGTATCTAGAAATTGTCCATCAACCAAAACTTGTATATTCTTTCAGACTTAGAGACAGTGTTGTATTATTCGACCTAGAGTCGCGCTTAGTAGTATTGCGGTTTTCTTGTTGCTTTTGAGCTTTCTTTGGTTTTGATCCTCGCGACTTGGCGTTGTATATTATTATATCATTGTGTGGTTGTGACCGTCGATTGACGAAGAGCTAGCTCCCGCTTGGGGATGCCTTTATCATTGTATATGTATTGTTATTCTCGTTTTACCCCATTCGGGGCCAGTTTTACAAAAGAAACTCTGCCGAAATTTTTTGAAAAGACTTTATTGTTTTCAAAACGTACCTTCGGCTTAGTTATTTAAAAACCTTGATTTCAAACCTGTATTTCTTCACTTCTTTAAACCAGTTTTCTTTACTTATTCTTAAAAATGGTTTTAGATTTCTGGGCTTTTGGCTTACTTGGATCAGATGGAGTCCTATAGGCTTCATATGGTTCAAGGGCCAGTCACGTGCTCTTTCGGGTTGTGACAGAATCTTCCATACTAAACCCCTTTAGTATGGTGTTAATGTACCTAGATTTGGGACACTCCCAACATCCATTTAGATCTATCATCATAGATCATTATCAACAAGATGTAGTAGGTATCATCCAGATCTTCCGTGGAGAATCCTCGTTATAAGAGGAGCTTGACCGAGTGTAGCATAGGAAACCATTTCCTATTAGTAGTATGTCATCTATATACAATACGTGTAAGAAAACCTCACTCTCTACAACCTTCTTGTTATATACAAGGTTCATCTACCATTTTGATGAAGTCAAACACTTTGACTGTCATATCAAAACAGATATTCCAACTCCGTGATGCCTGCTTTAATCCTGATGGACTTAGGCATAGCTTTGAAAGTCTCAACTTTTCCATCTACACCAAGAATCTTCTCAAGATCCATTTGCTCCCAATGGGTTTTACCTCTTTAGGTGCAACATGCAAAGTCATACTTTGTTGGTGTACATGGATTCATCTTTGATCGCATAGCATCCAGTCTTTTCACAGAGTCGCCACTCGTGATGGCCTGCATGAACCTAATTGGGCCATTATCTACCATGATGCATTCCTCGCTCCTGTAAGTCCACGTTGCTCACCCCGGTTCTTACGGGGAGGCGGAAACGGCAAAAAACAATGATTTGGCGCAAGGCAACATGGACTCAAAAGCAAGGATCTTGGCTAAACTAGAAACTAGTAAACACTTAGAGGTTTTAGTTACCATGCTGTAGAAAGTATACCTCACGGAACCGGTCCTTCGGGTCTTCGTTCCGCTGTCCCACTCGTCCATCCAAGCTCCAAGCGTCGATCCGGACCTTGGGCACCTCCGCGGCCTTCTTGAGTCGAAGAAGATCCACCCGAGAGTTGTACACTAAGCTCCGCCTCAAGCCAAGGCAACTAGGGCAAAGAGATTGCTAATCTAAATGCCTTAGGTTGTGTAGAAGAGAAAGATGGAAGTGTTTGTCTATGTGGATTCTTTTTCTCTCAACACATGAGATCAAAAGAAGAGATCAAGAGGAGGAGGAAGAAGGAGAAAGCTTAGCAACCATGGAGCTTTTCTTTTCTTCTCATTTCAAGAGAGAGAATGAGAATGGAATAATGAAAAGGATTAGGCCAAATGAAATGAACCATGGTTGCAATAATACTCTAAGATCATCATTACTAATCCTATCATGATAAAAGTTGATGGCACGTTGAATTGACCATTATCATAACTCAAGAATTAAAATGAAAATGAAAGAAGAGTGTAGATCCCTCTTGAAGGTCAATGGTCAACACGGTCAACAAAGTCAAAACGGGTCTAAGTGATCAAATGGTCAATGCAATTAGCCATCACTAATCTATCACTAAAAGGATTAGTAAACAATGTCTCGGGCTCATAACGGTTTTGACGAAACGAATTGTCAAAAACCCTAATGAGTGTGCCACATTACGGTTTTGGCCGAACCAACTGCCAAAACCCTAATGGGGCACCTCCTCCTTCATCGCTCCTCAAAACTGTGCATACACACCCGCATCCGCATTCCGTAGAATGCGAATGCACAGAAGACAAATCAAATCCATCTGTGCAATACCAGGATCTGGCTTAAACCAAAGCCCACTAGTATTGCCTGCCCGAACAGCATACGCACACAAGTGCACGTAAGTGATCGTAGCCCTGCCGTAAAACCATACGGCCTCTACACGTTTCGCTCAGTACAGGGAAACTCTCTATGTGGGACTCTAAAGACTCGACACTACGCTGGCAGTAGGTTTAACCACAGACCGCAAGCGGCACTAGCTGTACGTAACGATCCCCAGGTAGATGTCGATAAGAATGACGATGAGGTAAACCCATCTGAACTCCTACTGAGCCTGTATGTGACATTCTCCGTACATTCCGGTCTATTCGTCTGATACATCGCATGGCGGGCCTAGGGGGCGGTGAACGTCAGTCCCCTAATAGCGGTACAAGTCGTGTCGGAGTGTAGCCCAGAACACCCTGAGATAACACTGGAAACCTACCAGTATATCTCGCTTGCCCTGGCCAAGGACTACTTGTGTAATGGCTCTCCTAGACACAGCGCGATGTCAACCCCCAATACCGGGAGAGACGAATCCTGTCTAACCGTCATTGCCTCCAAGTGCTTCGGGACTGCACCCAACTACTACCTGTTTGCACGACTCCTTTGAGCCGTGGTAGGGTAGTAATCTAAGTACAGTGGGAACACACTCGAGGCGAAGTGACAGTGTCAAGTCGGCGGACTAAGCTGTACTCATGTCACCTGGGAACTGATAACTGACGATAGGTATAATACCAACCAACAGTTCCCGACGAGTCTTGTCCAGTGTACCCGTAACCTAACGAGCACCCGCATACTATCTCAAGTACGACGTACTGACGGCTGTGGGACAGACCGTCTCCCCCGCTGGGATGAGAAGCGCATACGCTAGTCTACTCCGGAGTATCGATGCCCTGTCTCGATGGTCCAATGACTAGGAACCTGTATAAGGATGTGCTTATGGATTACTCAGCCCCCTCGAGTGTGAGCGCCATCACAATGCTGGTAATCAAGCAAAGATCCTAAGGGCTCTACTAATATGTATATAAGCGATATGCTAAAAGAAACACATGCACATATTGAAGAAGAGACAAACCAAGTAGCATACTACCATTTTGAGCAAGATTATCTATACAACTGTGAATATCCCAAGCTTCCATCAAGTAATATACAAGCTAGTATGATACAGTAATGGCCTCTAAGGCATATACACTAACAGCTCCCACTGTCACCGAGAAGACCGTAGTATCTCTTAAGTGGATGATGAACCCTACCAGACTCGCGGAGAGGCTGAGGTTCGTTGGAGACTATTGAATCCTTTGGTTTCACCAAATCATCAGCTGTTAGTTTGTCTAGCTGGTACTCCTTCCAATTCTACCTCATGACCACTAATTTCTTCATAAGAAATTCCTTTTCTAAAAATGTGGCATGCTGAAAAACAAAATACCTTTTGCTCCTCAGTGTGGTAGAATATATTCCCTCACAAATGTTTGGGATATCCTAACAAAATTATACAGAACTGATATTGCCTCGAGCTTTTCCGGATTCTGCCTTTCAACATAGGCCGGACAACCCCATATCGTAACTCGTTTAAGACATGGTCTCTTCCCATTCCATATCTCATATGGAGTGGCATGCACTGATTTGTATGGAACCCCGTTCAATAGGTATGCGGCTTCTCTAGTGCATAACACCAAAAGGAAACAGGCAACTCAGCAATATTCATCATAGAGCGCGCCATATCTCATAGGGTGCGATACCTCTGCCCCGATACACCGTTGTGTTGTGGTGTATTCGAAGGAGTAAGCTGAAAGAGAATCACATTCTCCTTTTAAATAATCCAGGAACTCCATGCCCAAGTATTCACCTCCTCGATCACATCGAAGGACTTTAATACTTCTACCCGTCAGGTTCTCAACTTCAAGCTTATATTCCTTGAATTTCTCAAAAGTTTCAGATTTGTGTTTTAACAAGAACATATGTTCGAATCTTGAGAGATGATCAGTGAATATAATGAAATACAAAGAACCAACCCTGGCATTTATAGACATAGGACCGCATACATCACCATGTATCGGTCCCAAGAGTTCAGTAACTCTTTCTCTGTTTCCAGTAAACGGAATATTGGTCATTTTACCTTTGAGACAAGACTGGCAAGTATCATAAGATGAAAATTCGAACAGATTCTCATATTCATCCTTATGTAACTGTAAGTCCATGTCACGCACCCCACTAACTTGCGGGGAGGCGGAATATATGAAAAACGATTATCAAAGCTTCGTAACACGGACTTGAGCGCATGAATCGTAATCTAAACCATTGCTAACGTTATACTAGAGGTTTAACTACTCGGTACCGGAGTTATACCTCACGTTACATGTCCTTCGGGTCTTCATCGCTGTCCTCCACTCCTCGTAGGCTCCTTGGAACATCGGCAACTTCACGGCCTCCTCGAATCAAAGACGATCCACCCGAAAGCTCCTACGCCAAGCTAAATCTCAAACTTGAGATAACTAGGTTGCTTAAGGTGCTAATCTAAGCTACCTAGGGGATATAGAGTGAGGTTATGGATGTTTTAGTCTAGCTAACCCTTGATCTCAACACATGGGAGGATAGGGTTAGGGTTTCAAGAGAGAGTGAGCTTGAGGAGAGAGAAAGAGAAGATGAGAAATGAATATCTTATTTCATAAAATCCTTCTCACTTGAATATATGATACATAATGAATTATCAAATAATATCAATTAATTGATTATTCACCATGTTTCATTTAATCAAGGAGAGTGATTCATCATGTGAGTCATTAGATCATTAATGAAGCATTAATGATATGATGAATCATATAAATGAGTCACACAAAGTAATCATGAAAAAGCCACCTCAACCCCTCATGTCACCACTCTTCTAGAACCTTCTCGACAAATTACGAGAACGCCCCTCCAATCCGTGAAAACACGGAAAAACTTTAGACTGTATAAATCCAATAACCTGATACTAGAATCTGGCTTAAACCAAAGCCGGCTAGTATAAACTGTCCGAAAAGTCGTACGTGCGAAAACACACGTACGCATCCGAACGCTTTTCGTAAAACCATACGACCTCTATATCGTTTCGCCTGGAGCAGGGAAACTCTCTGTAGGGGACTCTAAAGACTCGACACTACGCTGGCAGTGGGTTTAACCACAGACCACAAGCGGCACTACATGTACGTAACGGTCCCCAGGTAGATGTCGATAAGAAGGCCGATGAGGTAAATCATCCGAACTCCCACTGAGCCTGATGTGACAATCTCCGTACAGTCCGGTCTGTTCGCCTAAGACTATCGCATATCAAGCCTAGGGGGCGGCAAACGTCAGTCCCCAAATAGCTGTATAAGTCGTGTCGGAGCGAAGCCCATTACGCCCTGAGAAGCTACTGGAACCTACCATTATATCTCGCTTGCCCTGGCCAGGGACTTTGCGTAATGGCTCTCTGACACAGCGCGATATCAACTCCCAATACCGGGAGAGACAAATCCTATCTAACTGTCACTGCCTCCAAGTGCTCGGGACTGCACCCAACTGCTACCTGTTTGCACGACTCCTTTGAGCCGTGGTAGGGTAGCAATCTAAGAACAGTGGGACACACTCGAGGCGAAGCAGCAGTGTCAAGTCTGCGGACTATGCTGTACTCATGTCACCTGGGAACTGATAACTGACGATGGGTATAATACCAACCAATCAGTTCCACGGCGATTCCTGTCCGGTGTACCCGTAACCTAACGAGCACCTGTATACTATCTCTAGTACGACGTACTGATGGCTGTGGGACAGACCATCTCCCCAACTGGGATGAGAAGCGTATACACTTAGTCTACTCCGGAATATCGATGCCCTATCTCGATAATCCAACGACTAGGGACCTGTATAGGATGTTGCTTACAGACTACCCAGCCCCCACTAGTGTGATTGCCATCACGACGCTGGTAATCAAGCAAAGATCCTATGGGCTCTACTAATATGTATAAGTGATATGTTACAAGAAACATATGCACATATTAAAGTAGACTCAAACCAAGTAGCATACTACCATTTTTAGCAAGACTGTATATATAAATGTGAATATCCCAAGCTTCCATTAAGTAATATACAATCTAGTATGATACAATAATGGCCTCTAGGGCATATACACTAACAATCTCCCACTTGCACTAGGGCCATGAGCTGGCATATCGTAGACCTATCATCTCGAATAGCCTCTCGAACTGCGTCTGAGGAATGGCCTTTGTGAATGGATCAGCAATGTTATCCTCCGTCTTTACTCTCTTCACCTCGATCTCCCGGCGATCTATGATCTCCCTGATCAGGTGATACCGCTTTAAGATGTGTCTGGACTTCTGATGGGACCTGGGTTCCTTCGCTAAAGCTATAGCGCCGTTGTTGTCACAATACAGAGGTATTGGATCAACACTGGTAGGAACCACCTGAAGTTCTGTGAGGAACTTCTTCATCCAGACTGCTTCTTTTGCGGCATCGCAAACAGCTATGTACTCTGCTTCCATCGTTGAGTCTGCAACGGTCTCCTGTTTGGAACTCTTCCAACAGACCGCCCCTCCATTGAGGGTGAAGACAAAACCTGACATGGATTTGGAGTCATCTATGTCACTCTGGAAGCCGGAGTCGGCAAAGGCCTCCATCTGAAGGTCTTTTCCACCATATACCAAGAACATCTCCTTAGTCCTTCTCAGGTACTTGAGAATGTTCTTTACTGCTATCCAGTGCTTCTCCCCTGGGTTTGCTTGATACCGGCTTACTACGCTTAATGCGTATGCTACATCTGGTCTGGTACATAACATCGCATACATTATAGAGCCTACTGCAGAAGCGTAGGGTATAATTGACATGCGATCCCTTTCCAAATCAGTCTTGGGAGACATCTCTTTGGAGAGGGTGATTCCGTGACAAGCCGGTAGGTTATCGCGCTTAGAATCTTCCATACTGAATCTCTTCACTATGGTGTCTATGTACATGGACTGTGAAAGTCCTAATATCCTTTTTGATCTATCACGATAGATCCGGATCCCCAGAATGTAGGTGGCATCACCCAGGTCTTTCATGGAGAATTTATGTGACAAGAATCTTTTGACTGACTGTAATATAGGAATATCATTTCCTATTAGGAGAATGTCATCCACGTACAAGATGAGGAATACTACAGCTCTCCCAACAATCTTACTGTATATGCATGGTTCATCTGGATTTTTGATAAAGTCAAATTCTTTGACAGCATCATCAAAACAGATGTTCCAACTCCGCGATGCCTGCTTTAGTCCATAAATGGACTTAAGCAGCTTGCATACTTTACCGCTGCTCCCACTCTGAATGAATCCTTCTGGCTGATCCATATAGACGCTCTCTTCTAAATTACCATTTAGAAAGGCCGTCTTTACGTCCATCTGCCAGATTTCATAATCGTGGAAGGCAGCAATAGCAAGAAGGACCCGAATAGATTTAAGCATGGCTACTGGAGAAAAGGTTTCGTCATAGTCCAAACCAGGTCTTTGACGGAAACCCTTTGCAACAAGTCTAGCCTTATAGGTTTCAACCTGTCTATCTACACCAATCTTCTTTTTGAAGATCCATTTGCATCCTACGGGTTTTACCCCATCTGGAGCAATGTCCAAAGTCCATACTTTGTTGGTGTACATGGACTCCATTTCGGTCAGCATTGCATCTAGCCATTTTACCGAGTCACCGCTCTGAATGGCCTGCTGGAAGCTAGTAGGCTCATCATATTCAATAGTGCAATCCTCTCTATCCCCGTCTATGAGAAAACCGTAGTATCTCTCGGGCGGATGAGATTGCCTACTACTCCTGCGAAGTGGCGTCGGGATTTCCTGTTCTCCGGAACCTTCTCGTTCTACCAAGGTTTCAGTAATAGCCTGTGGTTCTGGAATTTCTTCCAGTTCTATTGCGCTCCCACTCTTCTGATTTTCCGAAAATTCAGTTTCCAAGAAGCAGGCATGAAGAGAAACAAAGACTTTTTGTTCCTCTGTGTAATAGAAATAATATCCCTTGGAGTTCTTTGGATATCCCACAAATTTGCATTTTACTGAGCGTGCCTCGAGCTTGTCCGCATGCTGCTTCTTTACAAAAGCTGGACATCCCCATGTCTTAAGATACTTAAGACTAGGTTTCTTCCCACTCCACATCTGATATGGTGTAGTAGGCACAGTCTTGGTTGGAACTCGGTTCAAAAGATATGCAGCTGATTCTAGTGCATATCCCCAGAATGATCGCGGTAACTCAGCGTTACTCATCATGGAACGAACCATATCCAATAGGGTTCGATTCCTCCTTTCTGATACACCGTTATGTTGTGGTGTGTATGGAGGAGTAAGCTGAGAGAGAATTCCATTCTCTTTTAAGTAACCTAGGAACTCGGCACTTAAGTATTCACCACCTCGATCAGATCTCAGTGTCTTGATACTTTTGCCGGTTTGTTTTTCTACTTCATTCTTGTATTCTTGGAATTTCTCAAAGGCCTCGGATTTATGCTTCATCAAGAAGATATATCCATACCTAGAGAAATCATCCGTAAAAGTAATGAAGTAGGAATAACCACCTCGTGCATGTGTAGACATTGGACCGCACACGTCACTGTGTACGAGTCCCAAGAGCTCGCTTGCTCTTACTCCGTGTCCAGTGAACGGAGTTTTTGTCATCTTTCCTATGAGACAAGATTCACAAGTGGCATAAGACTGATACTCGAACGGATCCAAGTATCCTTCTCTATGTAACTTAGTCAACCTTCTCTCATTGATGTGACCTAGTCTACAATGCCATAAGAAAGCCTGATTTGTTTCCGGAGACTTTCTTTTAAGTGTGTTCTGGACACTGAAAATCTGAGCTTGATTTAATACGTATATTCCGTTCTCTAATGTACCTGACCCAATCAAATCTTGATTTAGGTGGATGTGAACTACATCTCTTGTAAAAGTAAAATCATATCCTTCTTTAGAAAGTAAGGGTACAGATATGATATTAAAAGTCGTACCTGGTACATAAAAACAGTTACGCAGAATCAATATCTGCCCAGTTGTCATCCCAAGATGATATTCCCCTACGGATTCAGCGTTCATGCTCATTCCGTTAGCAACTGTGAGGGTCATATATCCTATCCCGATAACCCTACGATTTCTCAGAGCCTGTAATGAATTACAGATATGAGTTCCTGATCCGGTATCTAATACCCAGGAAGTAGGGTTAACTGACATACAGTTTTCTATCATAAACACACCCGAAGTCGAAGCCACAACATGCTTCGTATCCTGGCTACTGGCTTCTAAAGCCCTGCAATCACTCTGCCAATGCCCAATCCCATAGCAATAGGAATGTCCCTCAATAGGGTGGTCCAGCTTGTCATAGGCAATGGACATCTGGACAGACTTTTGCCAGTCATATAAGTCAGATTCAGTCAAATTATTATCTAGATGTAACCTATGTGTGGTCACAGGGTCGCTGCAATTTAAGAGAGAGAAGAAGATACTATTAGCATGATGCTGTTGCAAGTTTAGAGTGGTTTAATTTATCTAAACAGGATGGCTCCCACTGTTTCTCGAATCCCTCCTCAAACCATAAAAGAAGAATTAGCCAGGACAATTCTCACCGTACAATACTTGCTTAACCGTTCAGCCAGGCCAGTGTCGATACTTCGAGGGAGGTTTTCCAACGCTTTCACGAAGTTCCTTAATTAAATAACCTCTTTTCTCTGGGGGCGTAACCCCGCTGACACCTTTCTTGGCACCTACTTGGTTTATAGCATTGAACGTTAAGTGACGAATCCCCTGATAAGTAGCATGTACTCACAGTAGGATCGGGATCCAAAATATCATCGTAAGATAATGTTGAAGGAATCCTACCAACATTCATCAAACTCCAAAATGGTATGCATCTCTCTGCAAATTTCAGTTTCTTTTGAAACTCCCGATATGGATTTTTGCCCAATGCTCTTATGACCTTGACTTTGGCCAACAAATCATAAGTCACATGTCAAGTTCTACCCGTCATTGTCCAAGTTAATTTGAACCCATCCGTACATACCCTTGACTTTGGCCAACAAAGCAGTACGACTGTCCCAAACCAACGCATTTATCTATGCTGCATATGAATATTCAATAGCTACCAAACACTGTGCCTTGACTTTGGCCAACAAACACAACTTGAATACTATTGAATACCCAAATGAAATGACGGAGGGATACGAATGGTTTTGGCAAAACCGTGAACGTAGTGAACTTGATATAATCGAAGGAACCTGATACTTTTTTTTAAAAGGAGTGGCTAAAGCTCCGCAATTTAAAAATTCTGCTCTTTTAAAATAACCGAGTGGTTTCTTTTAAATTTGTTCCAACGATTAAACTTTGGTTTATTTTCTTTGCATTATAATAATGCGTCCCATCATTAACCTATCATTGCAGAAAACAACAAAAATACAACGTCCTCTTATGCCATCCGCATTCGCCACGGGGTCCTGTCATCACTCGTTAGGTTACTTAACTAACGACAGAGCGGGGGCTGGGCTAGCGCGGGTGTAAAACATAAGTGACGTCTAATAGCTATTTATATATAGATATTGCACATTCGTCAGACGCAATAATAAGCATTCCAGATCACAGATAAACTTTATTGGATATGCAAGTAATCCGCGATTCTTTTGAGCCTGCAATGAAAGACGGATTACACAGTTGTGATGAATAGCCATTACCCCACCCCAGACCCCTACAGGTACGGCAAACTACCCGCCAAGTACCAGAAGTGAAGCGGTCTGCCTCAACACTTCAAAATACCCGGTAGTTTGTGCACCCCACCTTGGGTCTATCCTAGGAGCAAAAACAGTAAAAAGAAATAATACAACGGTGGCTACAACCGCAACCTGGATGTGCCCCGCAAAATAATATTACAACTTATTACAATTACATCGAATGAATTAATACAATAACCCATCACAAAACCCGGCTATCCACCACAACAGTCCAATACAGTTTATATACACAAACAGATAAAATCCATTACAGAAATGTGCAACCCCCTGCTAACCGACATACTAGCAGTTAGGGGAGGTTTACGAACACATTAAACATTACAGATAAAGATCCAATTAGCAAATAGTTTAGAACATCGATCGATTACCTATATCCGTGTCTACCCTCAAAAGCAAATCATCACAGAGGCAACCTGGAAAGAAACAGTATATACAGGAAAACAAAAAACCGAAAATAATGAATTACTGTGAAACTCCGAGTCAACTCGGCGTTGACTCGGCGGCGGTTCCGCGGCAAAAGCTCTCTGTTGCCGCGGAAATGCGGCCGTTTAGTCGAGTTGCCTCCTCGAATTTTCCCAGATTTCTTATAATTCCCTGCTGTGAATTTTAAGGTATGTCAAAAAAATTTTGCGACACATTTAAAATTTACAGAAACTGTTATGGAATAGGGTTTTGTTTTCCGTGTTTTTCGTCGATTGAACTTCTAATCAATTGCTAACAAGCTAGTAATGGTTTAGTTGGCTCTGATACCACTGTAAGTCCATATCACGCACCCCACTAACTTGCGGGGAGGCGGAATATATGAAAAACGATTATCAAAGCTTCGTAACACGGACTTGAGCGCATGAATCGTAATCTAAACCATTGCTAACGTTATACTAGAGGTTTAACTACTCGGTACCAGAGTTATACCTCACGTTACATGTCCTTCGGGTCTTCATCGCTGTCCTCCACTCCTCGTAGGCTCCTTGGAACATCGGCAACTTCACGGCCTCCTCGAATCAAAGACGATCCACCCGAAAGCTCCTACGCCAAGCTAAATCTCAAACTTGAGATAACTAGGTTGCTTAAGGTGCTAATCTAAGCTACCTAGGGGATATAGAGTGAGGTTATGGATGTTTTTGTTAGTGAATGTTGCATGCTCCCACAACTCTTGTGGCGCGGCGGAAGCGGTGAATAAAAATTTTCTTGGCATACAACACGCACTTAACCGAAGATCTTGTCTAAACCACAACTAGTATACCCTAACTAGAGATCTTATCTACTATGTTAGGGATTATACCTTGATGATACGGTCCTTCGGGTCTTCTCTTTGATGCAACTCCTTTGCTCCTTTCTCCTCTTTTGTGGACTCTTCGGCTCGTTAAGATGTTGCCGATGTTTTCGATCTCCGGCCACCAAAGACAAAGATGATCCACCCGAGAGTTTTCGTGCAAGCTTGAAACTCTTTTCAAGAATTTAACCGAGAGACCAAATTTGCTAGAAGAGGTCACTAGGATGATGTAGAGATAATTGTATTGGATTAACTTGAAATCCTAAGCTTTTGATTCACATCTCATGTGAGGGTTAAAGCTAGGAAGAATGATCACCATCATTTTTCTTTCTCTCTTCTTATGAACTTGTTATTATACACTTATCATAATTTTGTGTAAGAATTGAATGCCTTGATTTCACATCTCATGTGAAGGTATTTATAAGAAGAAATGGAGGAGAGAATAATTTCATTTATAATTAAAAAGTTTAAGCATGATAGAAAAAGAAAGAAAAGAATTTAGCACTAAGTAAAGCATGCATTATGAAAGAAGTATCATGCTTAAATAGTACATCCACTTCAACAAACATGTTATCATGCTTATACCTTTTAATTTACACCTCACTTATTTATTTTCACAAAATAAATGATGTCATAATTATGTCATTATGAGGTGGCATCTTCTAGAAGGTATTTTGTAACAATTACAAAAATACCCCTCCTCCGTATACCGTATACCCGTATCCGAATTCCGAAAAAATACGAATACTATTAATCCAATAATATAATACCGGTATCCGTCCAGTGTTATTCTTCCGATTATTATTCCTGTAACAATTACCGAACATAATCGAAAACCTGCCGCAACACTTTACGGCTGCCGTAAAGTGTTGCGGTTTTCTACATCTTTTGCCTGAACGAGGGAACCCTCTATGTGGGACTCTAAAGACTCGTCAGTACGCTGGCAATGGGTTTAACCACAAGCACGTTAGTGGCACTAGCTGTACGTAACGGCTACCCAGGTACATGACGAAAAGGTGGCCGACGAGCGAACTCATCACAACCCTTACGAGCCTGTAAGCAACACTTACCGTACAGTCCGGTCTCTTCGTCTGATACGTCGCATATGAAGTCTAGGGGTGGTAAATGTCAGACCCCAGTAACTTTATAAGTCATGTTGATTTATGGCTCATAACAGTTCGAGAAACTACTGATAACACTTATCAGTAAACCTCGAGAACCCTGGCCAGGGATTTAGGTGTTATAGCCGATCAAACATAGCGCGACATCAACTCCCTATACCGGGAGAGACGAAACCCCTCCTATCGCT
The DNA here is from genome assembly GCA_030015575.1 of Agapanthus africanus. Classification (NCBI taxonomy): domain Eukaryota; kingdom Viridiplantae; phylum Streptophyta; class Magnoliopsida; order Asparagales; family Amaryllidaceae; genus Agapanthus; species Agapanthus africanus. Next base: position 388,399,814 of record JASDDO010000012.1, on the reverse strand, counting down.
CACTGTCTCCATATAATTCGGGACTGTACCCAAAATCCACCTGTTTGCACGACTCAGTAGAGCCGTGGTAGGGAGGAAATTAAAGTACAGTGGGAATCACACAAGACTCTATGACGATCTCGGGTCTACAGACTAACCTGTACATGTATCACTAGAGAACTGCTATCTGACAATAGGTATATATACCATCTAGGAGTTCTCGGCGAGTGCTGTTCGGTGTACCCATTCTCCAATGAGCACCTGTGTACAATCTTTGATGTCAAACATCAATGGTTGTGGAATCAACCATTGCCCCCAGGGATAAGAAACGTACACACTAGTCTAATCTGGTAATACCGATGCCCTGTCTCGATATACCCTCGACTAGGAACTATTGAAGGATATGCTTGTAGACTGCCCAGGTCCCACCAGTATGATCTCATCATAATCCTGGTAGTCAAGCATAGTCCTAAGGGCTTTATCAACACATCACATATTATGATAAAGATAAACCAGATAGCATACTATCATTTCGAGCAAAGATTGTTTCTGTACATATACATGTCTAGTATCCTATACAATACAGGCCTCTAGGGCATACATATCCAACAATCTCCCACTTGCACTAAGGCTTGTAATTAATACAATAAGTACCAGCTAGAACCAGTTTCCGGCATACCGCATGCCCAACAGCTCAAACAGTTTCTCAAACTGTACTTGAGGGATAGCCTTAGTGAATGGATCTGCTGTGTTGTCTTTAGTGTCTACTCTCCGTACCTCGATTTCCTGGCGATCCACTATCTCCCTGATGAGGTGATACCGCCTCAAGATATGTCTGGATTTCTGATGGGACCTCGGTTCCTTTGCCAAAGCCATGGCTCCATTGTTATCGCAATATAGAGGTATTGGATTAGCAATGGATGGAACCACTTGAAGTTCTGAAATGAACTTCCTCATCCAGACCGCTTCTTTTGCGGCATCATTAGCAGCAATATACTCAGCTTCCATCATGGAGTCAGCGACGGTATCTTGTTTGGAACTCTTCCAACATACCGCCCCTCCATTTAGAGTAAATACAAACCCTGAGATGGACTTACTATCATCCTTGTCGCTCTGGAAGCTGGAGTCGGTAAAGCCCTCCATTTGGAGATTTCCGTTACCATACACCAAGAACATTTCTTTAGTTCTTCTCAAGTACTTTAGAATGTTCTTCACGGCAGTCCAGTGTTTCTCCCCTGGGTTGGATTGATACCTGCTTACTGCACTTAGTGCATAAGCTACATCTGGGCGAGTACATAACATCGCATACATTATAGATCCTACTGCCGAAGCATAGGGTATAATGCTCATGCGAGCCCTCTCCTCATCAGTCTTTGGAGACATCTCTTTGGAGAGGGTGATCCCATGACAAGCGGGTAAATTACCCCTCTTGGAATCTTCTATACTAAACCTCTTTAGTATGGTGTCAATGTATCTCGATTGGGACAATCCCAATAATTTCTTAGATCTATCTCTATAGATCTTAATCCCCAGAATGTACGAGGCATCACCCAGGTCTTTCATGGAGAACCTCTGCGATAAGAATAGTTTGACCGATTGTAGCATAGGAATATCATTTCCTATCAAGAGAATGTCGTCCACGTACAATACGAGGAATGTAACAGTACTCTCTACAATCCTTTTATAAATACATGGTTCATCCACATTTTTGATAAAACCAAACTCTTTGATTGTATCATCAAAGCAGATGTTCCAACTCCGTGATGCCTGCTTTAATCCATAGATGGATTTAAGCAGCCTGAATGCTTTTCCGCTGCTCCCACTATCAATGAAGCCCTCTGGCTGATCCATAAAAACGCATTCTTCTAAATTACCATTTAGAAATGCCGTTTTAACATCCATCTGCCAGATCTCATAATCATAGTAAGCAGCTATAGCAAGCAAGATCCGAATGGATTTAAGCATCGCGACTGGTGAAAAAGTTTCATCATAGTCCAAGCCCGGTCTTTGACGAAATCCTTTTGCTACCAGCCTAGCTTTATAGGTCTCCACCTGACCATCCACACCAATCTTTCTTTTAAAAATCCATTTGCACCCTATGGGTTTTATTCCAGAAGGTGCATCCTCCAAAGTCCATACTTTGTTGGTGTGCATGGATTCCATTTCGGATCTCATGGCATCCAACCATTTCACTGAGTCACCACTCGTGATAGCTTGCTGAAAACTAGTAGGGTCATCATCATCCATGATGCAATCTTCTCTATCGCCGTCAATTAGAAAACCGTAGTATCTATCAGGTGGGCGAGAAGTCCTACTAGATTTACGGAGTGGCTGAGGTATGTCAGGTTCTATTGAAACCTCAGGTTCAATCAAATCATCGGTAATGGTTTGTGCATCTGGAACTTCTTCCAGTTCTACCGCATTGCCAACAGTATCATTTGTAAAAAATTCATTTTCTAAAAATGTGGCATACTGAGAAACAAACACCCTTTGTTCCTCCTTGTGGTAGAATAGATATCCATACGAGTGTTTTGGATATCCCACAAATTTACACAAAACCGATCGTGTCTCAAGTTTGTCTGGATTCTGTTTTTTCACATAAGCCGGACAACCCCATACCTTAACTCTGTTAAGAGATGGTCTCTTCCCGTACCATATCTCATATGGAGTGGTAGACACGGTTTTGGTTGGAACCCTATTCAATAGATAAATCGCAGTCTCCAATGCGTGCCCCCAAAATGATATTGGTAACTCAGCATCACTCATCATAGATCGTACCATATCTAATAATGTGCGATTCCTCCTTTCCGATACACCGTTGTGCTGTGGTGTATATGGAGGAGTGAGCTGAGAGAGAATCCCATTCTCTTTTAGGAAATCTAGAAACTCTGAGCTTAGATACTCACCTCCCCGATCCGATCGAAGTTTCTTGATACTTAAGCCTGTTTGTTTTTCTACTTCAGATTTATACTCCTTGAACTTTTCAAAGACTTCGGACTTATGTTTCAACAAGAACACGTGCCCGAATCTCGATAAATCATCAGTGAAGGTTATGAAGTATGAAAAACCACCTGCAGCATGTGTAGACATTGGTCCACATACATCACTATGTATAAGGCCTAAGAGTTCAGTAGCTCTCTCTCCGTGTCCAGTAAACGGAGTTTTGGTCATTTTACCTTTGATGCAAGACTGGCAAGTCGCATAAGATTTATATTCAAACGAGTTTAAATATCCATCTTTATGTAGCTTGGTCAGTCTTGTTTCATTAATATGACCTAGTCTACAATGCCAAATGAAAGCTTCATTTATGTCTGAAACCTTTCTTTTGTTTCCGTGTTGTATATGAAAAACTGTATGCTGGTTTAGGATGTATATCCCGTTATTTAATGTTCCATACCCAATCAACTCTTGATTAAGATTAATGTTCATAACATTAGATTGTAATACGAAATTATATCCAGCATTGTCCAACAACGATACAGATATAATATTACATAACATTGACGGTACAAAATAACATGGGTTCAAAACCAATATAGAACCCGACAGCAAACCAAGATGATACTCTCCCACTGCAGTAGCATGTACTGAGGAACCATTCCCAACCCGGAGAGTGTGATCACCTTTCTTTAACAACCTGCTATTTCTCAACCCCTGCATACAATTGCAGATATGAGATCCTGATCCAGTATCTAATACCCAGGAAGCAGAGTTAATTGAAAAACAGTTTTCTGTTACAAACACACCTGAAGTGGAAGCATCACCATGCTTCTTCATCTGGAGGTCGGCCAAGTATTTAGCACAGTTTCTCTTCCAGTGCCCAGTCTGGTGGCAGTGGAAACATTCCCCACGACCTGTTGCAGCAGCCCCTTTCTTGTCCCTTCCCGATGCCTTTTTCACTCCGCCTCTCTGCTTGATGGGATTCTTCTTCTTCTTCTTTCCCTTGGCCTTAGCTTTCGGGATGGAGGAAGAAGATGGCCCAGCAATAAGAGCAGGAGTTTTCGCTACCTTTAGCGTGCTCTCTGCACTCCTCAACATATTGAGGAGTTCTGGTAAAGACTTCTCCATTTTGTGCATGTTGAAGTTTACAATGAATTGAGCAAAAGCAGGGGAAAGGGACTGCAGAACAATATCAACATATTGCTCGTTCTCCATGGTCCAACCCAAGTCCTCAAGTTCTTCGATAAGTCCAATCATCTTTAATGCATGGTCACCTACAGACGTGCCAGCAGCCATGCGCATCTGAAACAACTTTCGAGATGCCTCGTATCGGAGAGTACGAGATTGCTCTCTATACAACTCCTCTGTATGGAGAAAGATGGATTGGACATCCATCTTCTCGTGCTGCTTCTGATGTTCATTGTTCATAGAAGCTAGCGTGAGGCACTTGGCTGTTGCGCAGTCTGTATCCCATTTCTTGCGGATTTCTTTATCCGCAACTGAAGAATCAGGGCCTGGGCTAGGAGGGGCTGGAGTAGTCAGGACGTATGCGACCTTATCATATGTCAGGGCAATATTCACGTTCCTTAGCCAATCTTTGTAATTCGGTCCAGTGAGTTTGTTTTTGTCTAATAAAAGTTTAAGTCCCGACATTGGTATCTGCTATTAGGAGATAGAAAAGAAGTCATTCAGCGATTGCTCTTGCATAATTAGATTGGTTATTAATCTTATCTAATTGTTGTCTCCCACTGTTTTTTATCAAATTTTCCTTCAAACCTAAAAGGAAAACTAGCCAGGATAAATTGCAATCTACAAGTTCGCTAACCAAAAAGTGCAAAATTCTCCCGGGAGTAACTTTCACTCACAGTGGGATCGGGATCCAACTATCATATAGAAGGTATGCAATCTCATTGCAAATCTCAACTCTTGAAATTCCCGATATGATTTTTACCCCTAGTGACTTATGACCTTAACTATGGTCAACAAATCATAAGTACTAGTCAAGTTCAACCCGCCATTTCGTGATTGATTTAGACCCACCCACATGACCCTTAACTATGGTCAACAAAGTCATGAGAATGCCCTAATCGATCGCATCAAATGCTTTGTAAGAATTCATCACTTAGCTACCGTACACCACGCCTTAACTATGGTCAACAAACGTGGCACGAATACTAAGTACTCTGCTTCTTAAAATGGCGGAGGGCAACGGATAGTTTTTATGAAAACCTTTAACGTTTTGAACTTGATATCGTTGTAGAATCGAGTGGGAAAGAGTGGTTTAAGCTCCAGTTTTAAAAATCGAATGGTTTTGTAGTATCTTTCTAATTTTGCTAAAGAGGTCACTCCCGGTGAAGGGATCTCGGCTCTTTCCTTATCGAATAAGGTGCTGGATATGAAAATACCACGATGCAAAGGAAAGTTAGATTAACTATAAAATCAAATCGAGTTCTTTGTAACATTTCCAGTTTCGCTAAAGGGGTCACTCCCGGTGAAGGGATCTCGGCCCTTTCCTCATCGAATGAGGTGCAGGATATTCAAGAATACCACTATGCAAAGCAAAAGCTAGAGTTACCATTTTTCAAAAAGTTTGATTCTACAACATCTTTAGGTTTCTTTCTTTTATCATTAATCACATTAATGTTGTCCCATAAATTACGTTTCCTAAACATCACAGAAAAGAAACGCAAAATAGAACGTACGCTTATGCCATCCGTATTTGCCACTGGGCCTCGTCATGCACCGTTAGGTTACTTAACTAACGGCAGAGCGGGGGCTGGACTAGCGCGGGTGCAAAACATAAGCAACGTTTATTATATATCTCATATATATAAATATAACCATTTCAGATCACAGATGAATGCATTGGATATACTAGGAATTCCGTATTTCATTCAAGCCCTTAATGGAAGACGGATTCCACGGTCGTGATGAATAGCCAAACCCCCTTTAGACCCCTACGGGTGCGGCAAACTACCCGCCAAATTCCCGAAGTGTAGCAACCTTCCTCAACAATTGAGTAGGCCACTCGGCACTTGGAGAATGTCGGATTTCAGGTTCGCAAGTTACAGTCGTTTCATTTTAAGTGTTTGCTGCTGGAATTTCAGTTTCTGAACTGATTGTCCAGTTCGCAACACAGTTTTCACCCTGTTGTGTTCAAAATTAGGCGACGCTACAGTTAAACAAAATTTAGGTTTATCAGTTAGGTTTCCAACGCATCATTCGGATCAATAATATCCATTGGGTACAGGAAGTTATGTACTGAAAAACAGAGGGGTATACGTTCTGTCCCTGTTTGGGACTGCTATACGTTCTGTTGATTTAAAATACAGTTTAAATAGTAAACGACATTAGAAATGAATGAAATCACTTTCATTGGTTAGCTAACAGATTTATCTTCACTATGATATATAGTTCCGCATAATATCATTTTCATACAGAAGATTGAAAGCATTGCAAAACGAGAATTGACAGCCAGAACTGATCTGGACAGCAGTCCAGAACCGCACTCCGAACCAGTTTCTGTCATCTAATTGTGGTTTAGTTAGGCTCTGATACCATGTTAGTGAATGTTGCATGCTCCCACAACTCTTGTGGCGCGGCGGAAGCGGTGAATAAAAATTTTCTTGGCATACAACACGCACTTAACCGAAGATCTTGTCTAAACCACAACTAGTATACCCTAACTAGAGATCTTATCTACTATGTTAGGGATTATACCTTGATGATACGGTCCTTCGGGTCTTCTCTTTGATGCAACTCCTTTGCTCCTTTCTCCTCTTTTGTGGACTCCTCGGCTCGTTAAGATGTTGCCGATGTTTTCGATCTCCGGCCACCAAAGACAAAGATGATCCACCCGAGAGTTTTCGTGCAAGCTTGAAACTCTTTTCAAGAATTTAACCGAGAGACCAAATTTGCTAGAAGAGGTCACTAGGATGATGTAGAGATAATTGTATTGGATTAACTTGAAATCCTAAGCTTTTGATTCACATCTCATGTGAGGGTTAAAGCTAGGAAGAATGATCACCATCATTTTTCTTTCTCTCTTCTTATGAACTTGTTATGATACACTTATCATAATTTTGTGTAAGAATTGAATGCCTTGATTTCACATCTCATGTGAAGGTATTTATAAGAAGAAATGGAGGAGAGAATAATTTCATTTATAATTAAAAAGTTTAAGCATGATAGAAAAAGAAAGAAAAGAATTTAGCACTAAGTAAAGCATGCATTATGAAAGAAGTATCATGCTTAAATAGTACATCCACTTCAACAAACATGTTATCATGCTTATACCTTTTAATTTACACCTCACTTATTTATTTTCACAAAATAAATGATGTCATAATTATATCATTATGAGGTGGCATCTTCTAGAAGGTATTTTGTAACAATTACAAAAATACCCCTCCTCCGTATACCGTATACCCGTATCCGAATTCCGAAAAAATACGAATACTATTAATCCAATAATATAATACCGGTATCCGTCCAGTGTTATTCTTCCGATTATTATTCCTGTAACAATTACCGAACATAATCGAAAACCTGCCGCAACACTTTACGGCTGCCGTAAAGTGTTGCGGTTTTCTACATCTTTTGCCTGAACGAGGGAACCCTCTATGTGGGACTCTAAAGACTCGTCAGTACGCTGGCAATGGGTTTAACCACAAGCACGTTAGTGGCACTAGCTGTACGTAACGGCTACCCAGGTACATGACGAAAAGGTGGCCGACGAGCGAACTCATCACAACCCTTACGAGCCTGTAAGCAACACTTACCGTACAGTCCGGTCTCTTCGTCTGATACGTCGCATATGAAGTCTAGGGGTGGTAAATGTCAGACCCTAGTAACTTTATAAGTCATGTTGATTTATGGCTCATAATAGTTCGAGAAACTACTGATAACACTTATCAGTAAACCTCGAGAACCCTGGCCAGGGATTTAGGTGTTATAGCCGATCAAACATAGCGCGACATCAACTCCCTATACCGGGAGAGACGAAACCCCTCCTATCGCTCACTGTCTCCATATGATTCGGGACTGTACCCAAAATCCACCTGTTTGCACGACTCAGTAGAGCCGTGGTAGGGAGGAAATTAAAGTACAGTGGGAATCACACAAGACTCTATGACGATCTCGGGTCTACAGACTAACCTGTACATGTATCACTAGAGAACTGCTATCTGACAATAGGTATATATACCATCTAGGAGTTCTCAGCGAGTGCTGTTCGGTGTACCCATTCTCCAATGAGCACCTGTGTACAATCTTTGATGTCAAACATCAATGGTTGTGGAATCAACCATTGCCCCCAGGGACAAGAAACGTACACACTAGTCTAATCTGGTAATACCGATGCCCTGTCTCGATATACCCTCGACTAGGAACTATTGAAGGATATGCTTGTAGACTGCCCAGGTCCCACCAGTATGATCTCATCATAATCCTGGTAGTCAAGCATAGTCCTAAGGGCTTTATCAACACATCACATATTATGATAAAGATAAACCAGATAGCATACTATCATTTCGAGCAAAGATTGTTTCTGTACATATACATGTCTAGTATCCTATACAATACAGGCCTTTAGGGCATACATATCCAACAGTTTTAGTCTAGCTAACCCTTGATCTCAACACATGAGAGGATAGGGTTAGGGTTTCAAGAGAGAGTGAGCTTGAGGAGAGAGAAAGAGAAGATGAGAAATGAATATCTTATTTCATAAAATCCTTCTCACTTGAATATATGATACATAATGAATTATCAAATAATATCAATTAATTGATTATTCACCATGTTTCATTTAATCAAGGAGAGTGATTCATCATGTGAGTCATTAGATCATTAATGAAGCATTAATGATATGATGAATCATATAAATGAGTCACACAAAGTAATCATGAAAAAGCCACCTCAACCCCTCATGTCACCACTCTTCTAGAACCTTCTCGACAAATTACGAGAACGCCCCTCCAATCCGTGAAAACACGGAAAAACTTTAGACTGTATAAATCCAATAACCTGATACTAGAATCTGGCTTAAACCAAAGCCGGCTAGTATAAACTGTCCGAAAAGTCGTACGTGCGAAAACACACGTACGCATCCGAACGCTTGTCGTAAAACCATACGACCTCTATATCGTTTCGCCTGGAGCAGGGAAACTCTCTGTGTGGGACTCTAAAGACTCGACACTACGCTGGCAGTGGGTTTAACCACAGACCGGAAGCGGCACTAGCTGTACGTAACGGTCCCAGGTAGATGTCGATAAGAAGGCCGATGAGGTAAATCATCCGAACTCCCACTGAGCCTGATGTGACAATCTCCGTACAGTCCGGTCTGTTCGCCTAAGACTATCGCATATCAAGCCTAGGGGGCGGCAAGCGTCAGTCCCCAAATAGCTGTATAAGTCGTGTCGGAGCGAAGCCCATTACGCCCTGAGAAGCTACTGGAACCTACCAGTATATCTCGCTTGCCCTGGCCAGGGACTTTGCGTAATGGCTCTCTGACACGGCGCGATATCAACTCCCAATACCGGGAGAGACAAATCCTATCTAACTGTCACTGCCTCCAAGTGCTCGGGACTGCACCCAACTGCTACCTGTTTGCACGACTCCTTTGAGCCGTGGTAGGGTAGCAATCTAAGAACAGTGGGACACACTCGAAGCGAAGCAGCAGTGTCAAGTCTGCGGACTATGTTGTACTCATGTAATCTGGGAACTGATAACTGACGATGGGTATAATACCAACCAATCAGTTCCACGGCGAGTCCTATCCGGTGTACCCGTAACCTAACGAGCACCTGTATACTATCTCTAGTACGACGTACTGATGGCTGTGGGATAGACCATCTCCCCAACTGGGATGAGAAGCGTATACACTTAGTCTACTCCGGAATATCGATGCCCTATCTCGATAATCCAACGACTAGGGACCTGTATAGGATGTTGCTTACAGACTACCCAGCCCCCACTAGTGTGATTGCCATCACGACGCTGGTAATCAAGCAAAGATCCTATGGGCTCTACTAATATGTATAAGTGATACGTTACAAGAAACATATGCACATATTAAAGTAGACTCAAACCAAGTAGCATACTACCATTTTTAGCAAGACTGTATATATAACTGTGAATATCCCAAGCTTCCATTAAGTAATATACAATCTAGTATGATACAATAATGGCCTCTAGGGCATATACACTAACAGTAACTTAGCTGGTCGTGTCGCATTGGTATGACCTAGTCTACATTGCCACAAGAAGGATTCGTTCATTTATGAACTACTCCTCTTGTGTGTGTTCTAGATACTTGGAACTGTGGTTTGATTTAGAACGTATATGCTATTATATAACGTGCCTGATCCAATAAACTCTTGATTCAGGAAAATATTCACAACATTATCCTCCAATACAGAATTATATCCTTCTTTAATTTAATAAAGAAATCGATGTAATATTGTATATCAGGTTCGGTATGTAATAACATTCGTTCAGAATCAATGTATTTAATACAAGGTGATAACTGCCAACTGATGTGGCTGCAACAATTGCACCATTCTCTACACTTAGAGATATATCACCCATTCCCAGTTCTCTACCTTTCTGTAGCCCATGTAATATATTACATATGCGGGATCATGTTCCGGTATCACATACCCAGAACGCAGAAGATATTGAGAAACAGTTCTCGGTAACGAACACACCCGAAGAATATGCATCAACATGCTCATTCCTTGAATGGGTGGCATGGGAATCCGGATATTCCCCTATTTCCTGCTCGGACTTATAACAATTATAAAATATAGCGGAACCAATGTTCCCCAGCTCAGTATAATAAGCAGGTTCGGTCAATGCATCCATATTATTATCTTGATTAAGGTATAACATGGTCGCTACCAGGAGAGAGAGAGAAGAAAACACTCAGCGTATGCTCTTACAAGATCAGATTTGGTTATTAGTTTATCTAATAAGGATGTCTCCCACTATTTTTATCAAATCTTCCTTCAAACCCTAAAAGGTAAGACTAGCCGGGATTAATTACACCCTACAAGTTCGCCAATATTTCGGCCAGGCTAGTGTCAGTAATTTGAGGGAGGTTTCCCGTGCTTTTGCACGTACCTAATTAAAATAAACCTCGTTTTCCCAAGGGTGTAACCCCGTTAACACCTTTCTAGACACCTACTTGATCGTCTAATTGTAATGTGCAAAACTCACCCAGGAGTAACTCTTAATCGCAGTGGGTATCGAGATCCAACTATCTCATAGAAGGTATGCAATCTCATTGCAAATTTCAACACTTGAAATTCCCAATAATATTCTGCCTCTGGCGTCCTATGACCTTGACGCAGGCCAACAAATCATAGTTCGCTAATCAAGTTCAACCCGTACATTTCATGATTGAATTAAACCCACCCGCACGACCCTTGACGCAGGCCAACAAAGTCGCACGACTACCCTAATCCAATCGCATCGTATGCAGCAGATAAGCACTAGTTAGCTACCGCACACTACGTCTTGACGCAGGCCAACAAACGTAGCACGAATACTAAGTAGTACTTATCTGAAATGACGGGGGCTATGACAGGTTTTTAAGAAAACCCTTTGCGTAATGAACTTGATATCGTTGTAGAATCGAGTGATTTTGAAAAAGGAGTGTTTTTGAGGCTTTACTAGTTTTTCTAAAGAGGTCCCTCCCGGTGAAGGGATCTCGGCTCTTTCCTCATCGAATGAGGTGCAGGATATTTCACAAATACCACTATGAAAAGCAAAAACTATAGAAGCAATCAAAAGACAAACCGAGTGGGTTGTAGCATATGCTAGTTTCGCTAAAGAGGTCACTCCCGGTGAAGGGATCTCGGCTCTTTCCTTATCGAATTAGGTGCTGGATATTCTACAAGGAATATCGCTATGCAAAGCAAGAACTAGAGCTACCAGTTTTTAAAACAAGTTTCTACAACATCTTTAGGATTCTTTTATTTCATTAATCTCATTAATGAAGTCCCATCAATTATGTTTCTTAAGTATCACGGAAGAAACGAAAGCAACAATATTTATTATATATCATATATATAATATAAGCATTTGTCTCAGAATATGAAGTGATCACATTACAGAATATCAGCAGCAGAAGAACACATATGAAATATTGGATATTCTAGGAATTCCGTGTTTTAATTAAGCCAATAAAAAACGTGGATTCCACGGTCGTGATGAATAGCCAAACCCACATCCCTAGACCCCTACGAGAGCGTCAAGCAACCCTACCAATTCTAGAGTTAGGAAACCCGGTCTTGACTCCTCGAAATGTCTCCTACTGGACCCTAGAACCCGGTTACTTGTGCTCTCCTCCTTGGGTCTATCCTAATACGAAAAAGTAAATAATATACATCAATGGTGACATCATCCTCAACCCGGAAGTGCCCCAATAAAAGAATATTACATACAAGCTTTTACATGAATGAAAATGAAAAACTCTCATCTCACATAAAAAAAACCCGGCTATTCAAAACACGACGATCCAATATAACATATCACAGCAACACATAATATCACATGTCATCAACGTAAGTAAATATGTGTATCCCAATTGTTGTTTACATATAGCCACGAAACCGGCGATACCCCACATATTACACTTACGGTCGCAAAAAAGAAAGTGAAAAACTACAACAATTGGAATCCGCAACCACCTTAGACATCATAAACCCAATGTATCACATACTTTGGATTTCATGCCCAACCAAATGAATTCCTTAGATATCACATGCCTAACAATTATAAACCCCGCATTTTAGTCTCGATATTGAAAACACTTTCCAATAACATGTCGGGTAATTCAACAAGATTCCCGATAACTTGATCGAATGCTCGTCGGAAACTTTAGTAGACGGCCGCACCCCCGATGCCTTCGACGAAGTGCACTAAGGCGGAACACCGCGGCCGCGAGCACTCGAATGGATGCTTTTGGCGACGGGGTTCTCCTACAGTCACATGGTCGGGTCTTTAGGGTGTGGCTATCTAGTGAGGTTACCCGGCGAGTATCCGCGTACACTACGTAATTGCGACGGACTTTTGATCCACATCAAAATTCCGTGGCAACTGATCAAATGAGACTAAACTGCTAGATTTATAAAATTCAAACTAGTTATCACATAACTAATTGTGTGGATTCCAAATATTGTATCACAATCACAGATAGCTAGACGATTTTAAACTTTTCGATCGAATAAACAAACACCCAAAATTTCCCAAAGAGCTCAACACTTGAGCGGAGTTTAAAAAGTACCCAGAACATGCCACAGCACCTATAAACCATCCGTAGAATGGCCAACCCATGCCTCACTCATGTCACCAAGGAACTGCCGCAAACCCTAGGGTATGACCGCGATTCCGCGATCCAAAAAGTCGAGTTTAGGTATCGTTCTTCTAGAGGGTCCACAGAATCGCTTGCATGATTTTCTGAAGATTTTAAACTTGGAAAAAATCCAACTCCTGGAAAATTTCCAGTGAAGGAAAGTATGGGTTATTGATATCCGTTCGAACATTTTAACGTCGTTTAAATAACCCGAATAGATGTTAGAATTACGATTACAAAACACTCCGAATTGCCTTTACACAAAGATAACATCACATGCAAATTTAGCAAAAATAAGCAACACCTGAAACACCAAAACCCAAAGACTGGAGCACAGTACAAATTTGAAGCCAAAAAGCCCCAGAAGAACCGGTGAACTCGGAATTTTAAGCCTTGTGGCCGGCCATAAAAAGGTGGTTTAGCTTCAAATTTCTATGGTGTTCATGTTATATCACATTCAACATTCTGCAGTTGCTTAAAAAAATTTTAGAGACCATTTAAAATTCGACAGAAACTAGGATTATGTTTCGTGTATTTTGGAGTTATTTCGGTTTCGTAATCTAACAAACATCATCTAATTCTATAGCATGGCTCTGATACCACTGTAGGGTTACTTAGTGCGGCAGCAAGGTATCGGGAGGCATCGTCCATGCCAATTTCAAATTTTTGCCGTACTAAAGAACCCTAACTTAGAATCATAGCTAGAGATTTAGACGAACTAGCAATGCAAAAAACTTTACATCTAATTGAATGAGGAATACAACCTTTATAGACCGGTCCTTCACTTCTAAAGATCCGTGTAGTAGTCCCTTCGCTCCAAGTAGTGAACACCCGAACTCTAGTAAGGGTTCACATGAAGAAATGAACAAGCTTGCTCGAAGTCTTTGAGGCCGAAGATGATCTACGTCGAAGAGACTCAAGCTCATGCTACATCTTCACTAATGGTAGATTAGTAAAGAAAACACCCTAAACTAAATGGCTAATATAGTAGAGGATGATGAAGTAGTAATTGGGCCAATTTAGATTTATTTTTCTCATAATATTTCCTCACCTTGAGAAAAGATAGCAAGCTTTTTCATGAGGAAGAATAAGATGAAGTAGAGATGAGAATGAAACTCATGAGGTGAGAATAGCAACCATGGGTGAGTTAGTGTCATACACTAACTCATGTAGAGAATAAACCATGGCTAACAATAATGGTTAGGTTAATAAATATTTACAAGTAAAACAAAGTTAGTGGACTAAGTCAATGGTTAGCAACAAGCTTCTCCAAGATTCTAACCATGACATAATTCCACCAATTTGTGATTTACTTAAATAAATATAAACCCTTCATTATATCAAACATGGTGTGAGTCTCATACACCCATGTTGCATGTGGCATCTAGCATGACAAAAAATAAAATGTACATTAATATATATCACATATATACTAAAGCACAAAGTGAGAAAAAGAAAAGTTTAAGTGAGCTAATATTAGTTAATGTAATTCAATATATCAAATATATATTTATACATTAAATTATTAAATCAACACTTGATTTAATAATCCAGCTATATCACATACAACCAGCTAATATCAAATGTAACAATCTATCGAATCAACACTTGATCCGATAACCTGTCCATATCACATATAACCGAACGATATCACATATCGCGAGAATAGAATGCGGTATCACATACGCGCATTAATCTCGGTCCCGCTCATATCACATATGTGCTCCTACTTCGTTTCGCATGAACCAGGAAACCTCTGTGTAGGACTCTAAAGACTTGTCAATACGCCGGCAGTGGGTGATGATCATATCAAACACCCACAAGCCGCAAGCGGTCTGCTAAACGTAACGGCCACCCGGGTATTGAGAGATCAGAAGATCAAGAAGCAAGCTTGCTCATACTCCTGTGAATCCAATTAGTAACACTACCGTACAGTCCGGTTTCTTCGTCAGATATGCCACATATCACAGCCTGGGTGTGGTATAACGTCGGACCCCAATAGCCTGATAAGTCATGCCGATACAAGGTCCATAACGGTTCGATAAACTACTGATAACACTTACCAGTAGATATCAGCAACCCTGGCCAGGGATTTCCTATTATGGCCAATCAAGCATAGCGCAACATCAACCCCTAATACCGGGAGAGACGAAATCCCCTCCTATCGCTCATTGCCTCCATGTGACTCGGGACTGTACCCAAAAACCACCCTTTTGCACGATCTCTTGAACGTGGTATGGTGGAAATCAAAGCACAGTGGGAATCACACAAGACTCTATGACGATCTCGGGTCGACAGACTAACCTGTACCAGTGTCACCAGAGAACTGATATCTGACGATAGGTATAATACCATCTAGGAGTTCTCGGCGAGTCCGTTCAGTATACCCAGTCTCCACTGAGCACCCGTATACCTTCTCTGATGTCAAACACCAATAGATATGGGATCATCGATCGCCCATCATATGGGTCAAGAAGCGCATACGCTAGTCTACTCTGGAGTATCAATGCCCTGTCTCGAAATCCCACGACTAGGAACATTTGAAGGATGTACTTGCCGACTACCTCTGCCCCACTAGTATGATCCGTATCATAATCCTGGTTGTCAAGTACTCATCCTAAGGTCTTTATCAACATGTAATAGAGAGACAATAAGTGTACATGTTAAGATAAAGTGTAACCAGATAGCATACTATCATGTCGAGCAAGAAATTCCTACCTATATATATCCAAGCATCCACTACAATATACATCGCATGTACAGTAATGGCCTCTAGGGCATACATATAACTAACACCATTGACTTATTCCACTAGTTTTGTTTTACATTAGATATTTATTAACCCAACCATTACCTTAAGTCATAGTTAAGTCTCTACATGAATTAATATGAGATAGTATCTCACCCATGGTTGCTATTCTCACTCATTGGATTCACTCATTCATTCTCCACTTCATCTTCTTCTTCATCTCCTAGAGCTCTCTAGGTTTTTAGGAGGTGAAGAAAATTAGTGAAAAAAATATTTCTAAAGTGAGCAAAATTCCTACTTCATCAACCTACACTATATTAGCCATTTAGTTCAGGTTGTTTGCTTCACTAATTCCTAATTAGTGAATAGGTAGCTTGAGTTAGTGTCTCCTCGACGTTGATCATCTTCGGCTTCGAAGACTTCAAGTAAGCTTGTTCGTTTCACCTTATGGAGCATTACTAGAGTCTGGGAGATCACTACTTAGAGCGAATGGACTACTACACAGAGCTTTAGAAGTGAAGGACCGGTCTACAAAGGTTGTATTCCTCATTCACTTAGTGTAATGTTTGATTACATGTAGCTTTCGTCTAATTCTCTAGTTAAGATTCTATGTTTTGGGTTCTTTAGCACGCCAAATTTTTGAAAATGGCATGGTTGATGCCACCCGAAACCCTGTGGTCGTCCTAGGGAACCCAGCAGCCACACAGTATTTTCTCCATGTTAGATGTGGATAGTATATCAGGAACTCTGGTGACTAGATCTAGATTTGGAAAGTTTCCCAAATCGGGTACTTAGATATCATTCTAAAAGTATTTTAGAATGGACGACTCCTGGCGTGGTAGTATACCAGCAGGTGATGGAGTCACCTTCTTTAAAGAGATGTCTTCTAAACTGATGAAGAGAAGGACTGGCATGAATGACATATCATTTGCTTAGGCAATTGAGTAAATCATGCAATGTCTTGTACAATACCAGATAAATAATTCTGGTTTTAGATCTAGATTTAGGAAGCTTCCCAGTCAAGTACTTAGACAACATTCTAAAAGTATTTTAGAATGGACGACTCCTGGCGGGGTAGTGTACCCGCAGGTGATGGAGTCACCCTCTCTAAAATGGATGTCTTCTAGACTGATGAGGAGAGGGACTGGCATGAATGAAAAATCATTTGCTTAGGCAATTGAGTCAATCATGCAATGTCTTGTGCAACACCAGATTTTGCTTTTGCACTAGTTTCAATAAGCATTTATTAACCTAATCCTGGAGGTACTAAGGGAAGCTATCACGAACATAAGAGGATGTTCCTGGTATAAGATAACGGCGGCCTCCTTTGGGAGGAGGTTATCGGTTCAGGCTTCCAAGGTGATCGGATGACAGAGATCCTATCAGGGTTTTGAGTTTAGCCTATTCTGAGAATCAGTATATTGGATAGTATTCCAATAGGGATACGGAGGTCAATCATGGTGTAGGATGCTGGTTATAATTCAACAGAGGATACAACCCAAGAAGTTTATTGAATGGAGTTGTTCATTTATGAACTTGGTCCCATCAAGTATCCAGACAAATTCTTGAGGTGGGGTATCGCTCAGTTTGGGAGATTGTTAATCTCCGCAAAGTTGAGATATTAAGAGATGAAGTTGGAACATTGAAGCGGATCCACTCACTGAGGCTATTTCTTAAATAAATTAAGTTCCACAAACATGGTTTGCGAAACTGATTATCAGAAAAGTTGGGTATTCGGTAGCACACGAGATGTGGGTACGTGATACCGCAATAATTGGCCTTAAGTGCAAGTGGGAGATTGTTGGATATAGTGCCCTCAAGGAAATTATTGTGATCGCAAGTAGGCGATTATGATAATTGAGGGAGGACCTATATAGGTATAACAGTCTTACTCGAGATGATAGTATACTATCTGGTTTATCTTCATCATTGATAAAGCCCGTAGGATTGTTGCTTGGAAACCAGCATTATGATGGCGATCATATATGTGGGAGCTGGGTTGTCCTTAAGCACATCCTTAAATGTCCCTAGTCGTTGGAGTATCGAGACTGGGCATCGATATTCTGGAGTAGACTATTGTATACGCTTCTAGACCCTGACAAGGGGCGGTGGCCGATCTCACAAGCCATTGGTGTAGTATATATGTCATCACTGGAGGTGAGTACACCGAACGGACTCGTCGAGAACTTCTAGATGGTAGTATATCTATCGTCAAATGGAAGTTCTCGGGTGGCATGAGTACAGGTTAGTCCTTTGACCTGAAGTCGTCATTTGTCTCATGTGAGTTCCTACTCTACTTTGATTACTACCCTACCATGGATCAAAGGATTCGTCCAAACAGGTTTTAGTTGGGTACAATCCCGAGCCACATGGAGGCAGTGGTCGACTGTCAGGGATTCGTCTATCCTGGTATTAGGAGTCAATGTCGCGCTGTGTTCAATTGGCTATCACCAGAAATACGTGGCCACGGTAGATGAGATTTACTGATAGTTGAGCGGTAGTATCTCTATTGGTGATGAGCTTGACTCAGGCACGACTTATCGGGTTAGTAGGGGTCTGATGTTATCCACCCCCTAGACCCGATATGCGATACGCTTTGACGAAGATACCGGACTGTATATAGATTGTCACATTCAAGCTTAGTAGGGTAAGGACGCACTTGATTGTCGACCCCCCCTTTCGACAAGTACCTGGGTAGCCGTTACATATAGTTAATGTCGCTGACGTGCTTGTGGTTAAACCCACTGCCAGCGTATTGTCGAATTTTTAGAGTCCCACATAGAGGGTTTTCCTAGTTCAGGCAATAGATGTTGGAGCCGTACGTTGGTATGTGCAGGGGTCCGATTAAATACGTGTACGGGATACACGGACTTTAATCGGGCGGTTGATAATACTAGCCGGCTTAGGATTAAATCGGATTATTAAATCAGGTTTTGATTTAATAATTTATAAATGTATTATTTTAGTATTATTGTTCAATATTCATTTTCTCTCTTTGGTGGTATCCGTATTTTTATACGGATACGTGTATATGTAGCGATACATATACCGGGTGAAGTATTTTGTATTTATACAGGAATGCTTCTTGAAGAAGGACACCTCATATTTATTTTTCTATTTAGAAAAATAAAAAGAAATGAGGTGTAAAGTGAAGAAACAAAAAGCATGGTTGTGGACATGTATGAAAGCATGGCTTGGGATTTTATCTTGTTAAAATGATTTGGATGCACTATTGCACCATGGTTGGATTATATAGTAGCCATTCTTGTCTACATGTGAAACTTGATGATTTTTTCCTCTTTTTGAGTTGCTTCATGCTTCATGGTTTTAAGCATGAGCAACCATCTTCTCCTCTTTGTTAGATATGTATGCCCTAGAGGCCTGTATTGTATAGAATACTCGGCATGTATATGTACAGAAACAATCTTTGCTTGAAATGATAATATGCTATCTGCTTTATCTTCATCTTAACGTGTGATGTGTTGTATTTCATAGCTTTATATACATGTTGATGAAGCCCTTAGGATTATGCTTGACTGCCAGGATTATGATGTAGATCATACTAGTGGGGCATGGGCAGTCTATAAGCATATCCTTTAATAGTTCCTAGTCGAGGGTATATCGAGACAGGGCATCGATATTACCATAGTAGACTAGTGTGTACGTTTCTTGACCCTGGGGGCGATGGTTGATCTTGTTAGTATATATGCCCTAGAGGCCATTACTGTATCATACTAGTATGTATATTACTTGATGGAAGCTTGGAATATTCACCTTGTATTGACAATCTTGCTCAATATAGTAGTATGCTACTTGGTTTGTTTCTACTTTAATGTGTGCATGTGTTTATTATAGCATATCGCCTTAACACATTAGTGGAGCCCTTAGGATCTTTGCTTGATTACCGGCGTTGGGATGGCAGTCACACTCGTGGGGGCTGGGTAATCTACAAGCACATCCTTATGCAGGTCCCTAGTCGTAGGACTATCGAGACAGGGCATCGATACTCCGGAGTAGACTAGCGTATGCGCTTCTCATCCCAGCTTGGGAGACGGCCTGTCCCACAGCCTCCAGTACGTCGTACTTGGGGTAGTATGAGGGTGCTCGTTAGGTTATGAGTACACTGGACATAACTCGTTGGGAACTGTTGGTTGGTACTATACCTATCGTCAGTTATCAGTTCCCAGGTGACATGAGTACAGCTTAGTCCGTTGACTTGACACTGTCACTTCGCCTCGAGTGTGTTCCCACTGTACTTTGATTACTACCCTACCACGGCTCAAAGGAGTCGTGCAAACAGGTAGTTTTTGGGTGCAGTCCCGAAGCACTTGGAGGCAGTGACGGTTAGACAGGATTCGTCTCTCCCGGTATTAGGGCTTGATATCGCTCTGTGTCTAGGAGAGCCATTATACAAAGTCCCTGGCCAGGGCAAGCGAGATATACTGGTAGGTTTCCAGTGTTATCTCAGGGTGTTCTGGGCTACACTCCGACACGACTTGTACCGCTAGTAGGGGACTGACGTTTACCGCCCCCCTAGGCCCGCCATGCGATGTTCTCAGACGAACAGACCGGACTGTATGGAGATTGTCACATTCAGGCTCAGTAGGAGTTCAGATGGGTTTCACCTCGTCCGTCTTCTTATCGGCATCTACCTGGGGACCGTTATGTACAGCTAGTGCCGCTTGCGGTCTGTGGTTAAACCCACTGCCAGCGTAGTGTCGGGTCTTTAGAGTCCCACACATAGGGTTATTCTCCTTTGGGCAAAACAGAGTAGAGGTCGCATAGTTTTGCGATAGGGTTCGTTCACATCCGCGCACTTGTGCACGTTTGGTGTCCGGAAAGTTACTACTAGCGGGCTCTGGTTTGAGCCAGATCCTAGTATATGCTTTGGGGTTAGTTTTATCTCATAGTATTCGTGCTCCTCGGAACACGAATGCGGGTGTGTATGCACAGTTGACTGAGGCAGAGGAAGAGGATTCTCATTAGGGTTTTGGTACGGGTGTGTATTCACAGTTGACGGTTGTCGTTTACCAAACCCTAATGAATATGTGAAATATCAATTGATAATGTTATTTAAATGAAATTGGGTTATGGTTAGGGTTTGTTGACTTGTTGACCAAGGTTGACTTGTTGACCAAGGTTGAAACATTGACCATCATCATTTCTTTCCAAAGATGCTCTTTGATCTTTGCAAAAAACATTTAATATGAAATGATAATGGTCTTATCAAACCAACCATCACCTTTTTCATTTTGGATTAATATTATTAATTAGATAATTCACATATATTGTTATGGTTGTAAAACTATTCTCATTCTATCATATTGATTCTCTCTCCTCTTTTCTTCTTCCTCTTCCTCTAGCTCAAGGAAAATTCATCTCATGTGTTGTGAACCATTTCCTTGGAGATAAAACATCAAAGCCACTCTCTACTCATCCTAAGGTTGAAGGTCTAGCAAGCCGGACACTTTAGTTTTCTCAAGTTCGAGAAAGAAGCTCAAGGTAGAGACCCTCAGGTGGATCCATCTTCGGCAAGAGAAGGAGACGAGGAACGAACCATCCGACCACCACAAAAACCCTAAGAGAAGGAGTTCAAGTTGAGGTATAACCCTAACCGAGTAGCAATAGCTCTTGTTAGTTGCTAGTGTGTAATTTAGCAAAGATCCGTGTTTTATAGTCCATGTTACCATGATCCGAAAAATCATTTTTCATCATTTCCGCAAGCCCGAAAGAACCGGGAAAGGTAACGTGGACTTACAGTGGTATCAGAGCCTAGCTAAACACACCCTAGCATGTTAGCAAAGTATATAGAATTTCGATCAAACGAAAAACCGCAAAACACGTTAAAAATATCAAGTTTCTGCCGATTTTTATTTCTGCTCAAAAAATAATAAATCTTGTATTAAAAATCGGCTCAGGATTTTTAAAGAACAGGAAAGAAAAACGATCCAGTGAGTCGATCAACTCACCGCGGATCTGCGGTGGGAGCTTGCTCCCGCCGTGGATCCGCGGCCGAGTTGACTCGGCCGTGGTTCGTTTCTCCTGCAGTTTTCTCTTGTTGGTGTTTTGTGATTTTTCAGATGGTTTGTTTCTTCCCAGAATTTCCAGAGAACAAGTTTGTTTTTGGGGTGGTTACAAATCCGTATTTTGGTCGATTTTCTGTAGACTTTGGCTAATAGGTTGTATCTGTAATGTTATATATGTATTGAACGTCTGCTAATCGCTATACGTCGATTAGTGGGGTTTATACATATCTGTGATCAGTAATGTTGATGGTTTGTGTATATGAATTCGTTGGATTATCGCGGATGAATAGCCGAGGGTTGTGAGATGAGAGTTTTCTTTATCTTTCAATTCATGTAATATGTAAATTGATGTAATATTATTTATATGGCCGCACAACCGGGATGGGGTTGTAGCCGTCATTGTATAATTTCTTTTTACTGTTTTTGCTCCTAGGATAGACCCAAGGTGGGGTGCACAAACTACCGGGTATCTCGAAGTGCCGAGTGGCCTACTCACGTCGTTGAAGGAGGTTGCTTCGCTTCGGGTACTTGGCGGGTAGTTTGCCGCACCCGTAAGGGTCTAGGGTGGGGTATTGGCTATTCATCGCGACCGTGTAATCCGCTTTTCGTTACAGGCTCGAACGGAATGTGGATTCCTAGTATATCCAATGTATTCATCTGTGATCTGGAATGGCTATCATTGCATCTGACGAATGTATATACCTATATGTAGATATCTATTTAGGCGTTGCTTATGTTTTGCATCCACGCTAGTCCAGCACCCGCTCCGTCGTTAGTTAAGTAACCTAACGGGTGATGACGGGACCCCGTGGCGAATGCGGATGGCATAAGCGTACGTCATATTTTCGTTGTTTTCTACAATGGTAGGTTTAATTGATGGGACGCATTAAAATTAATGCAAGAAAAATAAACCAAAGTAAAAGTCGTTGGAACACTTTCAAAAACCACTCGGTTTCTTTTCAAAATAACTTTTAAACGCGGAGCTTAAACCACTCCTTTTAAAAGCTATCTCGTTCCATCAATTATATCAAGTTCACTACGTTCACGGTTTCGCCAAAACCATTCTTAGCCCTCCGTCGTTTCACATGGATGGTCAATAGTATTCAAGCTATATTTGTTGGACAAAGTCAAGGCATAGTGATTGGTAGCTATTGGGTATTCATGTGCAGCATAGATAGATGTGTTGGTTTGGGACAGTCGTACTGCCTTGTTGGCCAAAGTCAAGGGTAAGTGTGGGTGGGTTCAAATTAAGCTGGATAATGACGGGTAGAACTTGACATGTGACTTATGATTTGTTGGCCAAAGTCAAGGTCATAAGAACATGGGGCAAAAATCCACATCGGGAGTTTCAAAAGAACTGAAACTTGCTAGCGCTGCATACCATTTGGAATGTGATGATTCTGCTAGGATTCCTTCAGTTTTGTCATGCAATGATATTTGGATCCCGATCCTACTGTGAGTATATGCTACTCCTCGGGAAAATTCTCACTTAACGATCAATGCTATAAACCTACTAGGTGTCTAGAAAGGTGTTAGCGGGGCTGCGCCCCCAGGGAAAAGAGGTTATTTAATTAAGGTACTTCGCGAAAGCGTTAGAAAACCTCCCTCGAAGTACCGACACTAGCCTGGCTGAACGGTTAAGCAAGTATTGTACGGTGAGATTGATCCTGACTAATTCTTCCTTTTTGGTTTGAGGAGGGATTCGAGAGACGGTGGGAGCCATCCTGTTTAGACAAATTAAAAACCACTCTAAACTTGCAAGAGCATCATGCTAAAGTGTTTCTTCTCTTTCTCCTAATTGCAGCGACCAAACATCATGACTGGACTTAAGTTACTACTAGATAAAAACATAATGACAGGGCCAAACTACAAAGATTGGCTCAGGAATGTCAAAATGGCAATCACTTACGACAAGTTGGGGTATCTCCTTACCACCAAAGCTCCCCCTGCCGCAGGTCCCACCTCCAGCGTCGCGGATAAGGAAATCCTTAAGACTTGGGAGATTGATTGCGCGAAGGCCAAGTGCCTCGTGCTTGCCTCTATGGACAATGAACACCAGAGGAGGCACGAGAATATGGACCTTGTATCCATATTTCTTCATACAAAAGAACTGTATGGAGAGCAATCCCGTATCGCCGGATACGAAGTCTCGAAAAAGCTGTTTTCGGCGAGATTGGCCATCGGATCACCGGTAGTGGAACACGTGCTTAAGATGATTGGCTTCATTGAGGAGCTCACGGACCTTGGGACCACGTTGGAGAATAGGCTCTATACGGACTTGATTCTCCAGTCCCTTCCTTCCACTTACGCCCAGTTCATCCTGAACTTCAACTTATAGGAAAAGGAAGTTGAACTTTCAGAACTCCTCAACATGCTGAGGAGTGCAGAGGGCACCCTACAGAAAGGTAGGGAAACATCCGCTTTGTTTGTAAGAGGATCTTCCTCTTCTAGGTCCAAGGCGAAAGCCAAGGGAAAGAAGAAGAAAACCCCCGCCAAACCAAGGGGCGGTGTTAGTAAAGTGGATACGAAGGGAAAGGCAAAAACAACAAAGGAAGCGGGAATGCTTGAAGGAAAGGAAGAATGCTTTTACTGTCACAAGAGTGGACACTGGAAGAAAGATTGCAGGGCTTGGAAGGCCAGAACACAGGATCTGAAGCAAGTTGCGGCTTCAGCTTCAGGTGTGTATGTTATTGAAAACTGTCTATCAATAAACTCTACTTCCTGGGTATTGGATACCGGATCAGGATCTCATATCTGTAATTCTTTGCAGGCGTTGAGAAACCGTAGGGTTTTGAAGGCAGGTGATATGACCCTCAGAGTTGCAAATGGAGCTGGCATGGATGCTGAGTCCGTGGGGGACTATCACCTGGGGTTGTCAGATGGACACGTTTTGGTTTTGCGTAATTGTTATTTTGTACCCAATGCAACTTGTAATATCATTTCTGTATCTTTAATATCTAAAGAAGGTTATGAATTTGCATTTGTAAGCAATGTTGTAAACTTTCACTTTAATCAAGTTCTGATTGGGTCAGGTACATTAAACAATGGAATATACGTATTAAACCAACCACAAATTTTCAATGTCCAAAATACACACAAAAGAAAGTCTCCAGAAACAAATCAGGCTTTCTTATGGCATTGTAGACTGGGTCACATCAATGAGAGAAGGTTGACGAAGTTACATACAGAAGGATATTTGGATCCGTTCGAATATCAATCATATGCAACTTGTCAATCCTGTCTCAAAGGAAAGATGACAAAGACTCCGTTCACTGGACACGGAGTAAGAGCGAGCGAGATCTTGGGACTCGTACACAGCGACGTGTGCGGTCCAATGTCTACACATGAGCGAAGCGGTTATTCTTACTTCATTACTTTTACGGATGACTTTTCAAGGTACGGATATGTCTTCTTAATGAAACATAAATCCGAAGCCTTTGCAAAATTCCAGGAATATAAGAATGAAGTGGAAAAACAAACAGGCAAAAGTATCAAGACACTGCGATCTGATCGAGGTGGAGAATACTTAAGTGCCGAGTTCCTAGATTACTTAAAAGAGAATGGAATTCTCTCTCAGCTTACTCCTCCATACACTCCGCAACATAACGGTGAATCGGAGAGATGGAACCAGACCCTATTATGAGTAACACCGAGTTACCGCGATCATTCTGGGGATATGCACTAGAATCAGCTGCATACCTTTTGAACCGAGTTCCAACTAAGACTGTGCCTACCACACCATATCAGATGTGGAGTGGGAAGAAACCCTATCTTAAGCATATTAAGACAAGGGGATGTCCGGCTTTTGTCAAAAAGCAGCATGCGGACAAACTCATGGCACGCTCAGTACAGTGCAAGTTTGTGGGGTATCCAAAAAACTCCAAGGGATATTTCTTCTATTGCGAAGAGGAACAAAAGGTTTTTGTTTCTCGTCATGCCCACTTCTTGGAAACTGAGTTTTTGGAAAACCAGATAAGTGGGAGCGCAATAGAACTAGAAGAAATTCCAGAACCACGAGCTATTACTGAAAGCTTAGTAGAACCAGAGGGTTCGAAAAATCAGGACATTCCTACGCCGCTCCGCAGGAGTAGTAGGCAGTCTCATCCGCCCGAGAGATACTACGGTTTTCTCATAGACGGGGATAGAGAAGATTGCATCATTGATAGTGATTAGCCGACTAGCTTCCAGCAGGCCATTCAGAGCGCTGACTCTGTAAAATGGATGGATGCAATACGGACCGAAATGGGGTCCATGTACACCAACAAAGTATGGACATTCGACGTTGCTCCAGATGGGGTAAAACCCGTAGGATGCAAGTGGATCTTCAAAAGGAAGATTGGTGTAGATGGACAGGTTGAGACCTATAAAGCTAGACTTGTTGCAAAGGGTTTTCGTCAAAGACCTGGTTTGGACTATGACGAAACCTTTTCTCCAGTGGCTATGCTGAAATCCATTCGGATCCTTCTTGCCATTGCTGCCTTCCACGATTATGAGATTTGGCAGATGGACGTAAAGACCGCTTTTCTGAATGGAAATTTAGATGAGTATGTCTATATGGACCAGCCAGAGGGTTTCATTCAGAGTGGGAGCAGCGGAAAGGTGTGCAAGTTGCATAAGTCCATCTATGGACTAAAGTAGGCATCACGGAGTTAGAACATCTATTTTGATGAGACGGTCAAAGAATTTGGCTGTATCAAAAATCCAGATGAACCATGCATCTATAGTAGATTGGTAGTAAGAACTGTCGTATTCCTCGTTTTATACGTGGATGACATTCTTTTGATAGGAAATGACATTCCTATGCTACAATCTGTCAAAGGGTTCTTGTCACACAGGTTCTCCATGAAAGACCTGGGTGATGCCTCTTACATTCTGGGGATCCGGATCTATTGTGACAGATCCAAGAGGATATTAGGACTTTCACAGTCCAGGTACATCGACACCATACTGAAAAGATTCAGTATGGAAGATTCCAAGCGCGATAATCTACCGGCTTGTCATGGGATCACCCTCTCCAAAGAGATGTCTCCCAAGACTGATTTGGAGAGGGATCGCATGTCTATTATACCCTACGCTTCTGCGGTAGGCTCTATAATGTATGCGATGTTGTGTACCAGACCAGATGTAGCTTATGCACTGAGTGTGGTAAGCCGGTATCAGTCAAACCCTGGGGAGAAGCACTGGATAGCGGTAAAGAATATTCTCAAGTACCTGAGAAGGACTAAGGAGATGTTCTTGGTGTATGGCAGAAAAGACCTCCAGATCGAGGCCTTTGCTGACTCCAGCTTCCAGAGTGACAAGGATGATTCCAAGTCCATGTCGGGTTATGTCTTTACCCTTAATGGAGGGGCGGTGTGTTGGAAGAGTTCCAAACAGGAGACCGTTGCTGACTCGACGATGGAAGCGGAATATATCGCTGCATCTGATGCCGCAAAAGAAGCCGTCTGGATGAGGAAGTTCTTGATAGAACTTCAAGTGGTTTCGTCCATTGTTGATCCAATACCTCTGTATTGCGACAACAACGGGGCTATAGCTTTAGCGAAGGAACCCAGGTCCCATCAGAAATCCAGGCACATCTTGAGGCGGTATCACCTGATCAGGGAGATCGTGGGTCGCCAGGAGATCGAGGTTCGGAGAGTTGCTACGGAAGATAACACTGCTGATCCACTCACAAAGGCCTTACCCCAGACTCAGTTCGAGCGGCTGATCGAGATGATAGGTCTTCGATACGCAAGTACATGGCCTTAGTGCAAGTGGGAGATTGTTAGTGTATATGCCCTAGAGGCCATTACTGTATTATACAAGTATGTATATTACTTGATAGAAGCTTGGGATATTCACCTTGTATTCACAATCTTGCTCAATATAGTAGTATGCTACTTGGTTTGTTTCTACTTTAATATGTGCATGTGTTTATCATAGCATATCGCCTTTACACATTAGTGGAGCCCTTAGGATCTTTGCTTGATTACCAGCGTTGTGATGGCAGTCACACTCGTGGGGGCTGGGTAATCTACAAGCACATCCTTATCCAGGTCCCTAGTCATAGGACTATCGAGACAGAGCATCGATACTCCGGAGTAGACTAGCGTATGCGCTTCTCATCCCAGCTTGGGAGACGGCCTGTCCAACAGCCGCCAGTATGTCGTACTTGGGATAGTATGCGGGTGCTCGTTAGGTTACGAGTACACTGGACAGGACTCGTTGGGAACTGTTGGTTGGTACTATACCTATCGTCAGTTATCAGTTCCCAGGTGACATGAGTACAGCTTAGTCCGTTGACTTGACACTGTCACATCGCCTCGAGTGTGTTCCTACTGTACTTTGATTACTACCCTACCCCGGCTCAAAGGAGTCGTGCAAACAGGTAGTTTTTGGGTGCAGTCCCGAAGCACTTGGAGGCAGTGACAGTTAGACAGGATTCGTCTCTCCCGGTATTGGGGGTTGATATCGCGCTGTGTCTAGGAGAGCCATTACACAAAGTCCCTGGCCAGGGCAAGCGAGATATACTGGTAGGTTTCCAGTGTTATCTCAGGGTGTTCTGGGCTACACTCCGACACGACTTGTACCGCTAGTAGGGGACTGATGTTTACCGCCCCCTAGGCCCGCCATGCGATGTTCTCAGACGAACAGACCGGACTGTACGGAGATTGTCACATTCAGGCTCAGTAGGAGTTCAGATGGATTTCACCTCGTCCGTCTTCTTATCGGCATCTACCTGGGGACCGTTACATACAGCTAGTGCCGCTTGCGGTCTGTAGTTAAACCCACTGCCAGCGTAGTGTCGGGTCTTTAGAGTCCCACACAGAGGGTTATTCTCCTTTGGGCAAAACAGAGTAGAGGTCGCATAGTTTTGCGACAGGGTTCGTTCACATCCGCGCACTTGTGCACGTTTGGTGTCCGGACAGTTATTGCTAGCGGGCTCTGGTTTGAGCCAGATCCTAGTATATGCTTTGGGGTTAGTTTTATCTCATAGTATCCATGCTCCTCGAAACACGAATGCGGGTGTGTATGCACAGTTGACTGAGGCAGAGAAAGAGGATTCTCATCAGGGTTTTGGTACGGGTGTGTATGCACAGTTGACGGTTGTCGTTTACCAAACCCTAATGAATATGTCAAATATCAAATGATAATGTTATTTAAATGAAATTGGGTTATGGTTAGGGTTTGTTGACTTGTTGACCAAGGTTGACTTGTTGACCAAGGTTGAAACATTGACCATCATCATTTCTTTCCAAAGATGCTCTTTGATCTTTGCAAAAAACATTTAATGTGAATTGATAATGGTCTTATCAAACCAACCATCACCTTTTTCATTTTGGATTAATATTATTAATTAGATAATTCACATATATTGTTATGGTTGTAAAACTATTCTCATTCTATCATATTGATTCTCTCTCCTCTTTTCTTCTTCCTCTTCCTCTAGCTCAAGGAAAATTCATCTCATGTATTGAGAACCATTTCCTTGGAGATAAAACATCAAAGCCACTCTCTACTCATCCTAAAGTTGAAGGTCTAGCAAGCCGGACACTTTAGTTTTCTTAAGTTCGAGAAAGAAGCTCAAGGTAGAGACCCTCAAGTGGATCCATCTTCGGCAAGCGAAGGAGACGAGGAACGAACCATCCGACCACCACAAAAATCCTAAGAGAAGGAGTTCAGGTTGAGGTATAACCCCTAACCGAGTAGCAATAGCTCTTGTTAGTTGCTAGTGTGTAATTTAGCAAAGATCCGTGTTTTATAGTCCATGTTACCATGATCCGAAAAATCGTTTTTCATCATTTCCGCAAGCCCGAAAGAACCGGGAGAGGTAACGTGGACTTACAGATCCCACAACCATTGGTGTTTCACATCAGAGATTGTACACAGGTGCTCATTGTAGAATGGGTACACCGAACAGGACTCGCCGAGAACTCCTAGATGATATATATACCTATTGTCAGATAGCAGATCTCTGGTGACACTTGTACAGGTTAGTCTGTAGACCCGAGATCGTCATAATGTCTTGTGTGATTCCCACTGTGCTTTGATTTCCTCCCTACCACGGCTCTACCGAGTCGTGCAAATAGGTGGATTTTGGGTACAGTCCCGAATCACATAGAGGCAGTGAGCGATAGGAAGGGTTTCATTTCTCCAGGTATAGGGAGTTGATGTCGCGCTATGCTTGATCTGCCATAACCGCAAATCCCTGGCGATGGTTGTCGAAATTTACTGATAAGAGTTATCGGTAGTTTCTCTAACAGTTATGGGCCGCATAAATCAGCATTACTTATAAAGTTACTGGGGTCTAACATTTACCACCCCTAGACTTTATATGCGACGTATCAGATGAAGAGACCAGACTGTACAATAAGTGTTGCTTATAGGCTCGTTAGGGTTTTGATGAGTTCGCTCGTCGACCACCTTTTCGTCATGTACCTAGGTAGCTGTTATGCACAGCTAGTGTCGCTGACATGCTTGTGGTTAAACCCACTGATAGCGTATTGTCGAGTCTTTAGAGTCCCACACAAAGGGTTCCCTGGTTCAGGCAAAAGATGTAGAGGTCGTAAGTTGTTATGGCAGGGTTTCGATCATGTTCGTGTAATGGTTACAGGAATAATGATCGGAACGGTAATACTGGTAGGCTTTAGTTTAAGCCGGATGCCGGTATTATATTATTGGATTATTTGTATGCGTATTTTTCGGAATTCGGATACGGGTATACTTATATGGTACACGGTGGATGGGTATTCTTGTAATTGTACAAAAATACCTTCTAGAAGGGGGCACCTCATAAATGGTTTTCATTTTGTGAAAATGGAAATTATGAGGTGGAATTTGGAGAGAGTCAAAGCATGGATGAAGGAATGGCTTATATCATTTTATATTCATTTGGAGTTATTATTGAAGCATGGTGCATTATTTTATTGCATGCTTCAATTATTTTCATTTGAGCCATATCATTTTTTCCATGCTTGTTTTTTTCATTTATCACTCTCATCTTCTCTCTCCTCATTTTCTCCTTCTTCCTCCAATTAGCTTTATCATTCACATGTGTTATGAATCAAAAAGAGACATATTAATCCACTACATGATCTCTACATCATCTAAGTGATCATTTCTAGCACACTTGATCTCTTAGTTAACTCTTGAAAGGAGTTTGAAGCTTGTTCCATAGCTCTCGGGTGGATCATCTACGTTTTGAGGTGGCCGGAGATCGAGGACATTGCAAGCATCCAAAGAGCCTAGGAGTTGCATCCAAAAAGAAGACCCGAAGGACCGGTTCATTAGGTATAACCCTTTCATAGTAGTTAAGAACTCTAGATAGGGTTTGCTAGTTAAGGTTTAAGCACATGATCTTTGTTTTATGTAGGTGGTGCATGCAAGAATTTTTTCGTTTGCCACTTCCGTCTGCTCACAAGATGTTGTGAGGGTGTGCAACATCCACTAACACTCTTCTCCTTCTTCTTCTTGCTCTCATTTTAGCATGGATTCTAGAAAGAAAAATTTAGTGAAATATTCCTACATCACCGACCATCCAAACCTAGCAAGTCTGGATCATCGATTAGAGCCTCCTCAGGTTTCCCTCAGGTGGATCGTCTTCGGCGAGGGTGGTCGATTTTCAAGCGCGATCCTGGCGGCTACAAGCTTGGAGGGGTCTTCCACAATTGGGTGGACACGCAACAAAAGTTGTAGATTCTCAACCCCTGCACTCTTAGTTAGTTAGTTTAGGTTATTGGACCGTATCCTGGGTTTTACGGGATTTCGGTGACTCAGCCTCATGAACTCCGTCAGTGACACGGTAATAACCTCCAGAGCTGTAACTATGGCTGCCGGAACTGTAGGTACCATCGTGGTCCCTTCAGTGGGTGGAACAACTGCCTGCCCCTGCGCTCAGATGGTCTCCACCAAAGTCCCCACTATCTGGCGCAGATCCTGCATACCAGCCCCAATCATAGCAATGTGCTCCGGTACAACAGGCGTATCGCCCTGGTCAGTCCTCGCCTCAGGCGAGTCCACTCTGACCTCGGCCCTCGCGGCCGCTCTCTGTGCCCTCGTAGTCTTCGGCGGCATATAGGCTGGAAATTGAAACAAGATTCGATAAGGAAACGAAAATCGAATCATAAAGATGTATATCAATCACGGAAGGAATATCAATCAATAAGTCCTAAGGTCACTTAGGTGGAGTACCGTGTCGTAAGTATGCCGCGGAACATACACACGCTACGTCACTCTACTTAAGCTACCTACTCCATCATACCAAGGTCATCATATACTCCGAAAGGTAAAACATAACGCTCTGATACCAACTTTGTCACGACCCAAGTTTGGCCCGTAACCGGCACTTAAACTACGTAACGTCAACAGGCGTACGTAACTCAAGTAAGCCGAAAACCCAGAAATCTAAACCACCCAAAACTGGATCAATGGAGAAAACATAGTTTAAAACATTTTGAAAAGTCACAAGTAAAATCTCTAACTCTAGTTTTCTTTCTTGAAAATTTCGGCAGCACCTCCTTTGTAAAAACCAGCCCCGAAAATGGGTACAACACAGATAATATATAAAGCATCCCAATTGGGAGAAAAATCATGCCCAACGGCGGAGACAAACACCACAACAAGTATACGACGCCGAAGCGAAGAAATATCAAGGAAACTGCATAAAGAGGTAAAACTTTCCAATATAACCGGCTCCCACGAGCACGGCACCCAAAGTCACCCAAAATATACAACACAGAGTCCTCACAAATCGTCTCTAAGACATATACAAACAGTGGTAGATGGAGAATACTAGATCCAACAAAAAGATATACAATGTACAAACAGATAACCGCAAACCCACCTAAAAGCAAAGGCCTCACTGCTTAAAGTAGCGGTATCCGCAAAAGTAGAAATGATAAGACGCCCTGCCGCGACTACTCTGAGGGAAAGTCCAGCAAAACCCTGTGGCACAACGGGGGTGAGTTGCCAACTCGTGAATAGTAAATAACATCATACTGAAATCGCAAGTATACACTAAGAGCAATGATCAATAGCATGTGTTCCCCTCCGAAGGACAGCGCGACTGGCGTCTTGCCTGAAATTCGGGGCAGATGCTAATTGGTGCTATCCGTCCACCTCTCCGAAGATGCCAAGTTGATTTATGGCACCGTACATCGAAGGTTTAGACGGATGCGTCCGATGTAGCAGACTTCGTCAGATTCCCCCTCGTTTGAGGGATTTTTGATTGTGGGGACGCTCTTCCCTGCAGGCGCAAGCCCCTGCAGTTAATTACGCTACCGCATCGCGGTAACCACTTTCTCCTTCTCCAGATGGTCACTTCGTGTCGTGTGTGTTTATTTTGTTTTTTGTTGCCCGTGGATTGTATACGGAGATTGAGTTATGTCGTCGCCCGTAGGGCGTGGACTAGTCCAAATCCGTATTATCTTAGATTTGGATTTGGGGGTTTGGGTTTAAGGATAGGTTAGCCTCATTTGAGACTAAGATCGACTTAAACGTTTGTTAAGGATACGTTAGTCTAGCTTTTAGACTAAGATCAACTTAACGGGATCGTTTAGATCCAACAAGAGAGCAATAAAAAGGGGGCTTTGTTGTTTAGTTTAGAGATTTTACGGTCGGTAGGTAGTTTAGGGACATTGCGGTCCATGGGTAGTTTAAGGACATTGCGGTCCAATGTTAGTTTTAAGACATTGCGGTCAAGGTTAAGGACCTCATAGTCCGTGGATTTAGGGACTCCACAGTCCGTAGTTAGTGTAAGACATCCCGGTCAAGGTTAAGGACCTCATAGTCCGTGGATTTAGGGACTCCACAGTCCGATGTTAGTTTTAAGACATCTCGGTCAAGGTTAAGGACCTCATAGTCCATGGCTTTAAGGACCCCACAGTCTGTATCAATGTGTGGTCGTCGGGACCCGTCACCTCTTTGAAGACGTTGAGGGATTACAACGCCAAGTATCAAAGGAGTGAAGAGATGTACCCTTGAACCGGGGTGGATTAAATAGTCTTTGGCCCAATTTGGGATCAAGACCAATTAATTATGTTATGAGCTCATTGGCCCAGTTAAGTCTGAATTGAGGATTTATGGCCATCTTGGGCGAAGTCCAATCATGTTTGGAATATTGGCTTCCCGTTGGTCCATTGAAGGAGAGACCTTGCCTCTGGCCATTTAGCCAATTAGGGTAACGTTAATTCAACAGTGTTGAACACTGGGATCAAGTTAATGTTTTAACACTAAAAGACAGTTGGTGTTAAACACTAGCAACAGGGGGTTCAAATCAGTGTTAAACACTAGAGCAAATCAGTGTCAAACACTAGCAGCAGAGGCTTCAAATTAGTGTTAAACACTAAGAAATTCAGTGTTAAATACTGCAAATAAAGTTCTTTGATTAGTGTTGAACACTAAGGCCAGACAGTGTTTTAACACTGGATTCAGGGGTTCCAATTTAGTGTTAAACACTAAGGCAGGAGGGGTCACGTGGTAGCACGTGAGGGCGCCCTCCCTTCATTTGTTCTGCTGAGAATATCGCATCTTTTGGAGCATCACGTGCCATCACGTGACGGGCATTTAAATGCTTGTATGTTAAAGCTTCTGCCAAAGGTCACGTGGGTCACGTGAGGCCCTGCTTTAAAGTCCCTTCTCTGTGGATCTTTTCGGGGGTCACGTGGTGGCACGTGACCCTGCCTCTGTTAATCCCTTTCAAGAATTAAATTCTTCGTAGGGTTGAACCCTAACAATAATTTTAGAGGAATTAAATTCCTATTTCCTTTTGAAGATTTATATTCTGGGATAGAGTTGAACTCTGAATTTTCTGTAGGAATTAAATTCCTCATATATGTGAAGAACTGCATTCTATCATAGGGTTAAACCCTAATAACAGCTTTAAGGAATTAAATTCCCACTCTCTTTTAGAGAATTATTCTGAGGAATGAGATTCTGTCATAGGGTGAAATCCTAATTTCTTCTTTCTTAAGGGAATTAAGTTCCGGTTATTTTAACAGAACTAAGTTCTTAACTAAGGTTAAACCCTGATTCTGTTCATTCTGAAGGAATTAAATTCCCATAACATAGGGTCAAACCCTAATTTTATTTTAAAAGGAATTAAATTCCTATAGTTCTGT
Source organism: Agapanthus africanus (assembly GCA_030015575.1). Lineage (NCBI taxonomy): Eukaryota > Viridiplantae > Streptophyta > Magnoliopsida > Asparagales > Amaryllidaceae > Agapanthus > Agapanthus africanus. Next base: position 388,364,666 of record JASDDO010000012.1, on the reverse strand, counting down.
GAGAATTAAATTCTCAAGCTTCCATTCCCTCTCTATGCTTTGGATCTGCATGGCAGGATCTCAACCCAATGAGAATTAAATTATCAATTCAAGGGGAGATGTGCACTTTACAGATCCTCCACTAAAGAGAGAACTATGTTCTTCTGTTTAATATCAAAATTAAACTCTGTTGAGAATTAAATTCTCTTTTCTTTCAAAAAGCCTTCCCTTTCTTACCTAGGGTTTTCTTTTGCAGAAGATCCAAATTCCTCCAAAGTATTCTGGCTCTCTCTCTTTTTTTTCTGCCTCTCTATCTGTCTCTCTGTATGTCTCTTAGCTCCTATTTATAAGAGAAGCAGCCGAATCAATTAGTTTTGGTGAATCTTTCATTGAGAGATTTAATTTGTATTCACCATTCGTTTTAGACCTTTGGATTATTAGGTGAATTTTATTCACCATTGGATTTTAAATCCATAGATTCTCCTTTGTTATTTCGGTTAGATTTTAAGGGGAAATCTTTCCAAGTTCAGGCTTTTCCATAAATAGATGATATTTAATCACCTTTAAATCTTTAATTCAATCGGTTCCTTTGGAAAGATTTGAGAGGTCTTTTCTCAGAATTTAATTCTGTTAACAGATAGGCTTTAAAAGCCGGTCACGTGTGGCCACGTGACCCTTGGTCACGTGTGGGCACGTGACCCCCCTTGGAACGAGCCCTCTTCTTCTTTTTGCGCTCTGCCTTCTGGCCGCTGCTTAGCCGTCACGTCCCACCACGTGACCCCTGGTCACGTGTGAGTACGTGACCCTCGTCTGGAGCCTTTTTCTTGATTTAATCAGAGAACTGTTGTGCCTTTGCCGTTGCTTTTAAATGTCACGTGCCAACACGTGACCCTGGTCACGTGGGAGCACGTGACCCTGGTCACGTGGGAGCACGTGACCCTTTCTGAAGCCCTTTTCTTTGATGTAGTCGGGAAACTGAATCTGCCTTGCCGATGCTTTTAGATGTCACGTGCCAACACGTGACTGTTGGTCACGTGTGAGCACGTGACCCTTTTCTGAAGCCTCTTCCGTAGGCTTTCCTGATTTTAAATCAGGAAACAAATGCCCCCGCAGCGTTGTTCTCACGTGTCTGCACGTGAGTGCAACGCTGTCACCTTTTATGACCGTTGGATTCCTCTAGGGATTTGGAGAGATGAAACGTTTCTATCACCTCTTATAAATATTGGGGTCATTTCAGAGACGCCTCCACTTTGTTCATCTTCTTCCTTGCAAACTTTCTCTGAGAATTTAATTCTCTTCTTCCAGAGCTTAGTTCTCTGCCTTGAAACAACCCTCAGAGTTTAACTCTGTTCGAAAAGACCTTTCTCTTTAGGTGATGCTCTCGAATGAACGATGAACTCTCACATTCCTCTGGATTTTAAATCCAAAACAAGGGTTTTTACCCTTTTCTAACAAAGAACCCATTTTTCTTCGAGTTTCTTAACCAAAATACGAAACCATTTAACCTGCAACAGTAGATTTCTTAGGGTTCATATGATGATCCATGGAGTTTAACTCCGTTCACAGAAAAGGTTTTTTGGGGAATTTAATTCCCTTTTCTTAATAAGGAATTTAATTCCTGTGAAGAACTCGGTTTCTTCCCATGGAGGCTTCTTGGGGTCTCTTAACCCGAGGTTGTCCTTCTGCAATTAATGAAACAGAAGCTTTGTAATGATTCTCATGACCTTTATTTCAGGTATCATGGATGCCCATCTGTATGGTCTTGACGAGATCATTTCCTATGGGAATATTCATGCACTGGGCCGCAGTCAGAACCAGGAGTTCACCGATGCTCAGTGTGCCGAGATCATGAGCCGCTTTGACGAGTACAACCATCGGCTACTCCCCCGTCGCTCTTCTCTTCTGAGGCTGATCGTGCTGGCGATCCGGGAGGCACTTCCTCTCTTTTGCACCGGCATACCGCTCAGGGCCTTGGACACTGCTGAGGATAAGGTACATTCGGTGTACCTGATGGGCTTGATCTCAAAGAGGAGGCGAGATCACCTCATTGATCTCTTGCACCAAGCCTTTCAGCAGTCAGCCATACTTGCCGCCTATCGGAGGGTGGAGGATATTCGTGAGGACCCTGACGCTTGCGACCGCGAGAGGAAGTATACCAGGATGGTTCGAAACGCCTGGAAGATTTTGGACAAAGTTACCTTCGATTTCCTCAATCCATGTCTTGCGTCTGAGGTCTTACCGTTGTAGTTGTGTCCTCTTTATTTTGTATGAACTTCTCAAAGTATGAATGATAAGTTTTATTATGTTTTTCCCTGTTTGCATGCCTTTCTCTGGGATTTCATCATTTTGCTACTGTTGTTGTTGATGCTTTTAATATGCAGGGTGCTACTCCATCCATTTTTTTTAGTGCACATCAAGTTTGGGCCTCACGTGTTCTGCACGTGGGGTCCCTTGATGGGGCTATTCACAAAATTTTCCCATGCCATATTTTCAGTGCACAATATCAGATGCAGAAAAAGGGCCTTGGAAATAGTTCCATCTCCCTGATTTTCGATGCCTTTCCTTTTTGGGGCCTTGGAAATAGCTTCATCATGCAAGATTTTCCGCGCACAGCACTTAATGCACCCCTTTATATCTGAGGCAATGGCTTTCCTTTTCTCTTCACAGAGAACTTTCATTCCCATTTTAACGCGATTTAATTCGAGAACAACTAAGTGCCATGGCCTGCAACCGTCCACACGCTCGTCGACAGCCATGGGAAGTTCCTATCGAGGAGATGATCCCCCGCTTTGCCGCCCGGTTAATGGATCCACTCCTTACCGATGATGAATGCGACTCGGCGATGTATGAACTCTCGATCCGTAGGGGGTTTCCCCTCCCAATGGGTTCCCTCTGGCTCCGGATGATCCTCACGGCCGTGCTTGCCGACATTCCTCCTCACCCGGCAGAGATGACCCTGGCGATGCTTGATGCGGCTGAAGAGAAGCTCGAGGGCTTTCACGAATCGTGCCTGATTACTCAGGCTTTGAAGGACTGCTCGATTCACCTGCTGAGCGAAATAAGGGCCCGGCGAGCTATTATGTTTGCTTTCGCGGACGAACATGGCACCAATCGATGGGGAGCGACTCCTCGCGAGAACCGCCGCTTTGATGTGCTGGAGAGAGCGGAGAGAAAGATGGAGAATTTTGTTCTTTGCTTTGTTAACCCTTGTGCTACTGATCCCGTGTTTGGTGACCTTTTCCCGCTAGCGTAGAATATTTAAATTAGTCCTTTTTTTTGTATGCTTTATGCTGAACCTTCATGTAGGCTTGGTACTCGTATGTATGTTTTCGCTTGCATGAATAAACTTTGTGTTCTTCTTATGAAGACTTTATTTAGTCACCAATATTATCATCACGTCGCATGCACATCGGAGCTTCGCATATTATTTCATTTTTTTTTATAATTGCGAACGCATGCTTGACAGGATAACGTCAGAAATTTTCTTATTGCTTCCCATACCCGATGATGTACGCGTGTTTTAGCTCGACTACTGCTATCAACCGGAGCTTATTTATACAGTCCAGAGCGTTCCTATCCTGTCTCAGAGGCTGCGGTCGTGACAGTGGGATTAAATGGCCTGACAAGGCGACACGTGGCGAACACATTGTTGTGCGAGGAAAGGGTTCGGTCGTAAATTCTCGGAGATGGAATTGGCTTCTAAGGCGTTGAGCGAGCTTCAAGCTAATCTCACCTCCAAGGCCAACAAAGCATATGAACTCTGGCGGGTGCTTCAGGAGTCCATCAGAGAGGTGGTGGCTCTCGATAAAGCTGCCACGTGCACTCGCGAAAAGGTTGAGGCTCACAAGGCTACCGAGAAAGAGCTTGAAGCTCGGCTTGCTTCGTATCAGGCTCAGCAAGCTCAGGCGGAGGCTCGTCTTCTGGAGATCTTGCATCATGAAGCCGTAGCTCAGCAACAAAACGATGGGCTGGTAAAATTACTACACCGCCCGTCGGCTTGAGGACTTGTATCTTTTCCCTTTTTTTGTACATACTCATGAATGAGAGTATCTTCTTTTTGTTTCTTTCATGAATTGTATCTTGTATCCATTTTGGTTTATGAATAAAAGATACGTTTTTCTTCTCAATGATGCGTCTCCTTTTTGTTGAATGTGTCTTGCGGACAATTTATCTTGATCTCCTTGCAGGGCAACGATGGCTTAGGATTCAGGGTTAAGATCTGCTTCCTAAGACTTTTGCACTTTATGAGCCACGAGGGTCTCATAAAGAGTTTTTTCTCCCCGTGGGTCGAGAGGACCCCATAGGTATAAGTTCTTCTTAAGAATCGTGAGGATTCTTAAGCGGGTTGTCCCTTGAGAGTCGTAAGGATCTCACAAGAGAGTTTTTCTTCCTTACAGGTCGTGAGGACCTGCAAGTGTTGGATATGGTTACCCTTATTCGTGTTTCACGGATTCAGGGGTTTCTCGAGGCATTGTAGTTTAAAGACGTCGCGGTCAAGGTTAAGGACCTCATAGTCCGTGGATTTAGGGACTCCACAGTCCGATGTTAGTTTTAAGACATTACGGTCAAGGTTAAGGACCTCATAGTCCGTGGGTTTAAGGACTCCAAAGTCCGATGTTAGTTTTAAGACATCACGGTCAAGGTTAAGGACCTCATAGTCCGTGGATTTAGGGACACCACAGTCCGATGTTAGTTTTAAGACATCACGGTCAAGGTTAAGGACCTCATAGTCCGTGGGTTTAGGGACCCCACAGTCCGATGTTAGTTTTAAGACATCACGGTCAAGGTTAAGGACCTCATAGTCCGTGGATTTAGGGACTCCACAGTCCGATGTTAGTTTTAAGACATCACGGTCAAGGTTAAGGACCTCATAGTCCATGGATTTAGGGACTCCACAGTCCGATGTTAGTTTTAAGACATCACGGTCAAGGTTAAGGACCTCATAGTCCGTGGATTTAGGGACTCCACAGTCCGATGTTAGGTTGCAGGGACCCGTCACCTCTTTGAAGACGTGGAGGGATTACAACGCTAGGTATAAAAGGAGTGAAGAGATGTACCCTTAAACCAAGGCAGAATCCGTAGGGAATCGAGGTGGTTGATTGTTAGTTTTAAGACATTACGGTTGAGGTTAAGGACATCATAGTCCGTGGATTTTAGGGACTCCACAGTTCGGTATTTGCTCTGGATGCTTCACACGGGTTCACTGCCGTGCTTGGCGAAGACCAGGCTCCGCTCTGGATGCTTCACACGGGTTCACTGCCGTGCTCCGCGAGGACCAGGATCCGCTCTGGACGTTTTTCACGGGGTCAAAGAGTGACGTTATCCGCGTTCCACGTAACCAAGAATTTTGCACTAGATGCTTCTCACGGGTTCACTGCCGTGCTCGGCGAGGACTAGGCTCCACTCTGGATGCTTCACACGGGTTCACTGCCGTGCTCCGCGAGGACCAGGATCCGCTCTGGACGTTTTCCACAGGGTCAAAGAGTGACGTTATCCGCGTTCCACGTAACCAGGAATTTTTCACTAGATGCTTCACACGGGTTCACTGCCATGCTCGGCGAGGACTAGGCTCCACTCTGGATGCTTCACATGGGTTCACTGCCGTGCTCCGCGAGGACCAGGATCCGCTCTGGACGTTTTCCATGGGGTCAAAGAGTGACGTTATCCGCGTTCCACGTAACCAGGAATTTTGCACTAGATGGTTCACACGGGTTCACTGCCGTGCTCCGCGAGGACCAGGATCCGCTCTGGACGTTTTCTACGAGGTCAAAGAGTGACGTTATCCGCGTTCCACGTAACCAGGAATTTTGCACTAGATGCTTCACACGGGTTCACTGCCGTGCTCGGCGAGGACTAGGCTCCGCTCTGGATGTTTTCCATGGGGTCAAAGAGTGACGTTATCCGCGTTCCACGTAACCAGGAATTTTGCACTAGATGGTTCACACGGGTTCACTGCCAAGCTCGGAGAGGACTAGGCTCCGCTCTGGATGCTTCACACGGGTTCACTGTCGTGCTCCGCGAGGACCAGGATCCGCTCTGGACGTTTTCCACGGGGTCAAAGAGTGACGTTATCCGCGTTCCACGTAACCAGGAATTTTGCACTAGATGCTTCACACGGGTTCACTGCCGTGCTCGGCGAGGACTAGGCTCCGCTCTGGATGCTTCACACGGGTTCACTTCCGTGCTCCGCGAGGACCAGGATCCGCTCTGGACGTTTTCCACGGGGTCAAAGAGTGACGTTATCCGCGTTCCACGTAACCAGGAATTTTGCACTAGATGCTTCACACGGGTTCACTGCCGTGCTCGGTGATCAGTCGAAAATAATGTATTTTTAATACGGCAATTTCCCTATCATTTGCACTCATTTAGAAGTGTTCGGTATTCATATTTCACATATTAGCAAATCAGTCGTTAAATATCAGATTTCATGTGTTAGACTTTTAAACCGACACTTTAATGGAAATTAACCGCATTTCATGGCATCGCATCATTTCTGTATTTGCGCAACACTTGTCTTGAGTCTGTGCAGGAAAATACGGAAGAAAAACCAAGAGCTGATCAAAATTACGCCAACTCAATGAATTCAGATCTGGTAGCATTTCAGAAGGAGATATTAAATTCAACATATATAATAAAGGCCCAAGAATCATCCCAAGCCTGTACCATAAAGCCCAATCCCCAAGGCTCATAAAGCGCCGCGGATCCGCGGCAGGAGCCTGCTTGCGCCGCGGATCCGCCGCATTCTTGCCACGTCAGCAGTTTATTTGTAGAGCATAATTCCTCTCTCAGTCCCAGAAGCTCAGAAAGACATGTCAAATTCCAGAATTATCTCGAAGGTTCTACCAGATCAGCAAAGATCATTAAGCAAGGCTAATCCTAATTAAGCTCCTAACTAACCTCTTCTAGAAGCTCCCTCCTAACTAATCACATCTAGAAGCTTTTCCTCTAACTAACTTTTGGAGGGAAATTCAAATTTCCTCAACAAACTTTAGGAGGGAAACTTAGAATTTGAAATCCTAGATCTAGGATTTAGATGTCTATAAATAGGAACCTAGACCTAGGGTTAAAGACTAATCAATATATAGTTCTTCATTAGTTCAATAATCTTTAGTCTTCTTCAATTCTTCATCTTCTTCCACAAGTCTAGTGACAAGGCTTGTGCGAAACCCTAACCCTAATTCCACTCCAAATTCAAGATCTTGAGTACCAATCAAGCGAGAAGCCTTCAACCTTTTTGGAGCCGAGCCGATCTTCAATCGGGCAAGTGATCCAAGCCGATCCGCGACTCACGGAGATGAGCGAAGCCAAATCGACGATCGAGTTCTTCCTCTTATAGTTCTTGAGCGAATGTAACGAAATTGTTGATATAAATAAAAGGTGAAATTCTTTTATCTTGCTTTCTTTTAAATTCTTGCATCATGATTAGATCTCAATCTGTAATTGTTGTTCTTGTTGTGATGTTTGAGTAAAACTCCGCTCGTTAAGGAGCCGAGACGATCAATAGAATGATGATGTAACAAATCTTAAAACGATTTTTAAGTCCTACAAGTTTTGTAAACCCTAGCAAGTTCAAAAATCGATGACCTAATTTCGTTACGATGCTTTCTTGATTGTTATCGCTCGAAATTAGGGATCTACGATCGTTTCTTGAAATTACTAGAGGCTAGCATGTGAATGATATCGATGAATGAACAAGGGATAAATGATGAAACCCTAGTTTCACTAGAAATCCCTAATTCTCGTCGATCATCATCAATCTAGTATCAATCCATCGAAGGATGAGAATACGTCATTATAAGATTACACCACATCTATAGATCCGATCGATTCCTACGAGCCTCATTTCGATTCTTGAGATTTGGTTTGGAAAAATCATCAAACTATCAATTCTTGATTCTATCTTTTTCTTGTTATTAGATCTATATTTTCTAATTCTTGAACTTCAAATATAAATCATGAATTGTTTTGTTTTGTTTTCTTTAAAGTTTTGACTCATCTAATTCAAAAGACGAACTATTACACTTTCCCTGTGGACGATCCGCACTCACTAACAATCTATATCTGACACCGTAGTTGATTGCGGTCAAATAATTTTTGGTTGTGATTTCTTTACAATTTTCTCAAATACTACACATCAAGAATTCTTTACAATCAAATGGCGCCGTTGCCGGGGATAGTGCGCTAATTGTTCGTATTTTGAAATTTGAGTTGAAAATTTTATTCCATTATAATTTTTAGATCAAAATCCGCGCAAACACTAATACGAGTTGTTGTGATCTGTGCGAGGAAATCTGGAATCATTGGAGCTGTGGAGAAATTTTTCTGTATAATCCAGAGAGCTCCTGAGGTGAACAGAAACCAATCCTAAAAATTTGGTGCAGTGATTCCTTGATCGGACCGCTATTCCGCAGCAAAAGACCTCTACCTGCGGCGGTTCCGCGGCAAGTCTAGCTCCTCTCTGCACCAATTTTTCTCTGTAAGTCTCTAACTTTCTTATTTCTCCCCTCATCTGCTCCAATTAACAATTTGCTGCAGGTTTCTTTGCAAATAAATCGCAGCGCCGCAAAAAGCAAAATAAATTGTGTGTGTTTTTTATTTTTGGTTGTTTGCATATTAATACGGAATTTAAGGGGCACGACCAAATTCAAATTAGGTGGGGAGTTCATTACCCTTCCTAGGCCCCGAAAATCGCAAAACTTGCATCCGCATTTACCCTCATTAATTAAAAAATATCTAGAGATGACTCTAAGGACCGTCGCGCTCAATTAGGACAGAAGAGGGCCGTGGGTAATTCATTGCTTATCCGCGTTTTCTTGTGGTGCCTAAGGCGAGTGTGTCTAAGGCTAGTGGTTTTTAATTAGGCCCACTACTTACGTAGTGGAGTACCTTCCCACTTACCTGGCACTTATCCGGCCACAGGGGAACAAAGAGGCAATGGAGGATTTATCCTGCGACTTGTCTTTTGGCAGTTAGGAGCGGTCTAGAGCCGGACCTAGGTGACCACTAGATTCTAGGGTTTGTGTGCTGCATTTGTTGTGTTGCATCATATTTTCAAAAATCCATCCACTTTTCAAAACAAACACCGCATTCATATCATTTCCCCTAATTATAAATTCACGCTGCCACTTGTACTAACCCTTTTTAGTGCAAGATAGGCTGGACACGGGTTTCTAGTGCCCGTTAGTCCGCGTTCCCTCACCGACCCAAAAGTCGGTATTTCTACACTTACCTTTTCTTTTTCCCACCACCACACTCACATCGATGGATCCACCTCCATCGAACTTCTTTTCCACTACTCTGCCGCCGTCCGTTGGTGCGCAGAATCCACCTCGCATCTCTCTCCAAGAGAGGTGCTATCCAACACGAAGCCCACTTTCCACCTGTCTTTCCATTCCACCAGCCAACGGGGAAAATTTTCAAATAAAACCCTAATACATCAACCTTCTACCAAAATTTCACGGTCTCGAGTCTGAAGACGCATACGTGTTTATCACGAAATTTGAAAATGTATGCACAATGATGGGTACCTCACAGTTGTCTGTGGATGCTTTGCGTCTTCGTCTTCTCCCATTTACTTTGTGCGATTTAGCCGAGAAGTGGCTATATAACACTACCGCACATTCCATTTCAAATTGGGAAGACTTCGTCAAAGCATTCCTTAAGAAATTTTACCCACATCACAAAATAGCTCGAGTCCGTAGCGAAATCTATCAATTCACCCAGCTTCCAAATGAAACATTTTCAAAATGTCTTGAACGTTTCAAGGATCTGTTAGTCCAATGTCCACATCACGGCATCCCGAGATGGGAACTGTGCCGAATCATTTATGAGGGCATTACTCCTAACACAAGACAGACACTTGAATCCATGTGTCAATGCAATTTTATGACCAAAGATGATGGGGAAGCCTGGAACTTTCTAGAAAATTTCGCTGAAAAATCTTTACAGTGGGAGGGTGTGAGTCAATCGTCTAGGGATGGCAATGATATTTCCATAGGAGTTAGAGCTGACATTGCAGCTATCAATAAGAAACTCGAGACTATGGAAAATAAATGTTTAGCCGCCACCCTAAATCCAATGTCACTCTCCAAAACTGTATGTGGATGCTGTTCTGATCCGTCTCACTTGACGGAAGAATGTCCGTTTCAAGGTCATGAGCATACCAATGCCGCATTTCAAAGACCTAGAAACGATCCATCTTCCTCCACATATGATCAAGGTTGGAGGAATCACCCAAATTTTGCTTGGAACCAATCACAATTTCAAAACACAGTTCCAACCCAAAACAATTTCCAAGGGGCCCCTCCACCACAACAGCACCCACAACTTCAATTGAGTCAGCACCCCTTTCAAGCACAAAATTTCCAAAATCCGGCCAACACTTTTGCACCACATGAAATTTTTTTGCAATTGACCGGTATAGATAATACCTCTGCACTAGCACAAACCTTGGATACTTTCATGAAACAATCCATCCAAGGGACGGCAAGTTTGCAATCTTCCGTTGAGAATGTGATGAAGATCATTATCTCTCAAAATGAGAACATCAAATCGATGGAAGAACAAATTGCACAACTAAAGTCCGAAATGAGTGCATGAGAGAAAGGGAAACTTCCAGCTCAACCTTTACCCAATCCTGGCTATTCACATCATGTGGATGAGATCACGTTGAGATCTGGAAGAGTGCTTGACAATCACCTTGGGGAAGAGTTTGATGATACTGATAAATCAATCAATAACACCCCGGCTGAGACCTTTCCTCACACACACACTTCTAGTTCTGACCCCAGTTCTTCTACCCCACCACCTTCTTCCGAGCCTATTCTTCGTTTCCCAAAAGGCTCGCCACTACAGCCCACCTCTTTTACTCCTCCACGGACGATCCCCACTTCTATTCTGGGATCGATTCCACACACACTTCCTTCTCCTATGATGGACCCAGCGCTTATTGCTAAAGCACCTTATCCTAATCGGTTAAGGGCTAACACATCGAGTCCACATATGGAGAAGATTATGAACATTTTTAAGCAAGTAAACACCAACATCCCTCTCCTAGATGCCATCCAACAAGTTCTGTCCTATGCGAAAACTCTTAAGAACTTGTGCACTAGGAAGAGGAAGACTCAAGTGCCCAAGAAGATATTCATGGAAAAGACAATAGACACGGCTTTTCCCCAACAATTACCGAGGAAACGTAAGGATCCAGGATATCCTACTATTTCCGTTTCTATTGGGGAAAAACACATCAACCGTGCTCTACTAGACCTTGGCGCTAGTGTTAACTTGCTTCCATATTCAGTTTATGAGCAACTAGGTATCGGAGAGTTGAAGCCAACCAATTGCACTCTCTAGATGACTGACCGATCAATCACCAAACCTAGGGGTGAACTGGAGGATGTGTTAATAAAAATCGGAGAATTTATATTCCCGGTAGACTTTATTGTAATTGATACACAGCCTGTAGCGAACCCACGGAATCAAATTCCGGTGATTTTAGGTCGCCCCTTTTTGGCCACTTCCAATGCTATTATCAACTGTCATAACGGTTCTATGACCCTATCTTTCGGGAATAGGTCAATAGAGATGAACATTTACAAGTTGGGAAGTGTACCCTCCGAACCGACTGCTCAGGTTTGTTCTGTCGACTTAATGGATGTCGACAGCAGCGAATTTGATGATCCTCCTGATATTGATCTAGACTCTTTTCATACGTTATTGTTTGACCCAACTATGTATCATACACATACGGACTCTTCCACCGAGATGTCCGGGTCAACAATTAACACTGATTATGAACTACTTTTAGAGTCTGAAGATCACCCCGCACTTTGTGATGACATTATTCATCGGGGTATTGATGGAACTTTTGAGGAAATCTTCGCTGATGAACTCGCATTTTTGAATGACACGGGCGTTGAGATGAATCATGTCCCGCTCACTGAAATTGAACCTCCACCCCTTCATCTGAATTATAAAAAGAATGCGAGTAATCCATCATATTCACTGCATCGTCTCTCCAAAATGAGACGCACACAAATTCTATTCCACCACTTACCCTTTCCCTACTTCTTCTTCCAACAACCAGAGCACTGCATTGATAAAATTTTTGAATGGTTGGTGTTGACATTCAGTCTTTGCAAAGCTTGGCATCGACCACTGATTCTTGACCCCCTCATGTGATTTTCAAAGTTTAACATTGCATAACTCAAGTTTGGGGGGTATGTTTTTCTGGCTCCTAAAAAGAAAAGTTTTACAAAATTTTGAGCCAAAAATAAGTTTGGGGGAGGTTCTTCACTTAAATATTTTGCCCCCACTATTAAATTCTGTAAGTCCATGCTACCTCTCCCGGTACTTTCGGGAATGCGGAATTTGGTAAAAAACGATTTTTACGGAGGTGGTAACATGGACCTAAAACCCGGATCTTGGTTAAACATCTATCTAACAACCTAACTATGAGTTTCTAGCTACTTGGTTAGGGGGTTATACCTTGCTTGTCTTGAACTCCTTCGTCTTCAAGCTCCGATGGTGGTCCGATTGGCTTCTTCTCGTCGTCTCCGTACGCCGAAGATAGATCCACCTGAAAGCTCCAACCTTTAGCTCCTTCTTCGTTCTTTGAAGAAACTAGTTCACTTGGTTTGCTAAACCTAGTGAACTAGAATGAGTAGAGAAGAATTAGAATGGGATTTTATCTATGGTTCTTGATTCTCAACTCATGAGAGATATGAACCATAGAGTCAAGAGAGGGAGCAAGAGGTTGAGGGTGAGAGCAAAAACAAGAGAGCTCAAGAACAAGAGAGAGAATGAGCAAGAAAGAATGAGGCTCTCTTTTGTCTTTCACCCTCTCATAATCCAAAGCAATGATCACACATCATACCAATCAAATGTTATGTGATGGTTGAAGCAACCATAACCATATCATTTCATGCACTTATTTTGCACAAATGAGCAAGCAAGCAAAAGTCTTTGCCATGAAATGATAGCTATGGTTATCATGATGGTCAACTAGTCAAGCCTAGTCAACCGGTCAACAAAGTCAACAAGTCAACCAAAGGCAACAAGTCAACAAAGTCAACAACCATGTCACCATAATACTTAATTAATATAATTGTTAATCTCATATCATATTCTCATTAGGGTTGATCAAAAGGTCAATAGTCAACGGTCAACTGTCAACAACCCTAATGAGAATCCACTGCCTCTGTCTCCCTGTCAACTGTGCATACACACCCGCATCCGCGTTCCGAAGAACACGAATGCAAACTGGATAAATCCAATCCCATAAGGTACACTAGGATCTGGCTTAAACCAAAGCCCGCTAGTGTAAACTGTCCGGACACTGTATGTGCACAAGTGCACGGATGTGACCGAACCCTATCGCAAAACCATGCGACCTGTCGCAATACCATGCGACCTCTACTCTTTTGCCTAAAGGCGAAAAGCTTTCTGTGTGAGACTCTAAAGACTCGACACTACGCTGGCAGTGGGTTTAACCACAGACCGCAAGCGGCACCAGCTGTGCGTAACGGTCCCCAGGTAATGCCGACAAGAAGACCGACGAGGCGAAACCCATCTGAACTCCTACTGAGCCTGAGTGTGACATTGTCCGTACAGTCCGGTCTGTTCGTCTGATACATCACATGGCGGGCCTAGGGGCGGTAAACGTCAGTCCCCCAATAGCGGTACAAGTCGTGCCGGAGCGAAGCCCAAAACACCCTGAGATAACACTGGAAGCCTACCAGTATATCTCGTTTGCCCTGGCCAGGGACTACTCGTATAATGGCTCTCCTAGACACAGCGCGATGTCAACCCCCAATACCGGGAGAGACGAATCCTGTCTAACCGTCACTGCCTCCAAGTGCTTCGGGACTGCACCCAACCACTACCTGTTTGCACGACTCCTTTGAGCCGTGGTAGGGTAGTGATCAAAGTACAGTGGGAACACACTCGAGGCGAAGTGACAGTGTCAAGTCAGCGGACTAAGCTGTACTCATGTCACCTGGGAACTGATAACTGACGATAGGCATAATACCAACTAGCCAGTTCCCGACGAGTCCTGTCCAGTATACCCGTAACCTAACGAGCACCCGCATACTATCTCAAGTACGACGTACTGACGGCTGTAGGACAGACCGTCTCCCACACTGGGATGAGAAGCGCATGCGCTGGTCTACTCCGGAGTATCGATGCCCTGTCTCGATAGTCCTGCGACCAGGGACCTTCATAAGGATGTGCTTATAGATTACCCAGCCCCACTAGTGTGACGGCCATCACATCGCTGGTAATCAAGCAAAGATCCTAAGGGCTCCACTAATGTGTATAGGCGATATACAAAAATAAACACATGTACACATTGAAGTAGAAACAAACCAAGTAGCATACTACTATTTTGAGCAAGATTGTATATACAAGGTGAATATCCCAAGCTTCCATTAAGTAATATACAAACTAGTATGATACAGTAATGGCCTCTAGGGCATATACACTAACAATCTCCCACTTGCACTAAGGCCATGTACTGGCGTATCGAAGACCTATCATCTCGATCAGCCGCTCGAACTGTGTCTGGGGCAGGGCCTTGGTGAATGGATCTGCAGTGTTATCTTCTGAAGCGACTCTCCGTACCTCGATCTCCTGGCGATCCACGATCTCCCTGATCAGGTGATACCGCCTCAAGATGTTCCTGGATCTCTGATGGGACCTGGGTTCCTTCGCTAAAGCTATAGCCCCGTTGTTGTCGCAATACAGAGGTATTGGATCAACAATGGACGGAACCACCTGAAGTTCTTTCAAGAACTTCCTCATCCAGACAGCTTCTTTTGCGGCATCAGATGCAGCGATGTATTCCGCTTCCATCGTCGAGTCTGCAACGATTTCTTGTTTGGAACTCTTCCAACACACCGCCCCTCCATTGAGGGTAAAGACAAAACCCGACATGGACTTGGAATCATCCTTGTCACTCTGGAAGCTGGAGTCAGCAAAGGCCTCGATCTGGAGGTCTTTTCCACCATACACCAAGAACATCTCCTTAGTCCTTCTCAGGTACTTGAGAATGTTCTTTACCGCTATCCAGTGTTTCTCCCCAGGGTTTGACTGATACCGGCTTACCACACTCAGTGCATAAGCTACATCCGGTCTGGTACACAACATCGCATACATTATAGAGCCTACCGCAGAAGCGTAGGGTATAATAGACATGCGATCCCTCTCCAAATCAGTCTTGAGAGACATCTCTTTAGAGAGGGTGATCCCGTGACAAGCCGGTAGGTTACCGCGCTTGGAATCTTCCATACTGAATCTCTTCAGTATGGTGTCGATGTACCTGGACTGTGAAAGTCCTAATATCCTCTTGGATCTGTCACGGTAGATCCGGATACCCAGAATGTACGAGGCATCACCCAGGTCTTTCATGGAGAACCTGTGTGATAAGAACCCCTTGACAGATTGTAGCATAGGAATGTCATTTTCTATTAAGAGAACGTCATCCATGTATAAAACGAGGAATACTACAGTTCTCGCTACAAATCTACTATAGATGCATGGTTCATCTGGATTTTTGATAAAGCCAAATTCTTTGACCGTCTCATCAAAGCAGATGTTCCAACTCCGCGATGCCTTCTTTAGTCCATAGATGGACTTGAGCAACTTGCACACTTTACCGCTGCTCCCACTCTGAATGAATCCTTCTGGCTGATCCATATAGACGCACTCTTCCAAATTTCCATTTAGGAAAGCTGTCTTTACGTCCATCTGCCAGATCTCATAATCGTGGAAGGAAGCAATGGCAAGAAGGATCCGAATGGATTTAAGCATGGCTACCGGAGAAAAGGTCTCGTCATAGTCCAAACCAGGTCTTTGACGAAAACCCTTTGCAACGAGCCTAGCTTTATAGGTTTCAACCTGCCCATCTACACCAATCTTCTTTCTGAAGATCCATTTGCAGCCTACGGGTTTTACCCCTTCTGGAGCAAAGTCCAAAGTCCAAACTTTGTTGGTGTACATGGACTCCATCTCGGTCCGCATTGCATCAAGCCATTTTACCGAGTCACCGCTCTGAATGGCTTGCTGGAAGCTAGTAGGCTCATCATAATCTATGATGCATTCCTCTCTATCCCCGTCTATGAGAAAACCGTAGTATCTCTCGGGCGGATGAGACTGCCTACTACTTCTGCGGAGCGGCGTGGAATGTTCGGTTCCCCTGAACCTTCTGGTTCTACTAAGGTTTCAGTAATAGCTTGTGGTTCTGGAATTTCTTCCAATTCTATTGCGCTCCCACTTATCTGATTTTCTAAAAACTCAGTTTCCAAGAAGCGGGCATGACGAGAAACAAGGACTTTTTGCTCCTCTGCGTAATAGAAAAGATACCCCTTGGAGTTCTTTGGGTATCCCACAAACTTGCACTGTACTGAGCGTGCCTCGAGCTTGTCCGCATGCTGCTTTTTTACAAAAGCCGGACATCCCCATGTCTTAAAGGATTTAAGACAGGGTTTCTTCCCACTCCACATTTGATATGGTGTGGTAGGCACTGTCTTAGTAGGAACTTGGTTCAAGAGATGTGCAGCTGTTTCTAGTGCATAACCCCAGAAAGATCGCGGCAACTCAGCCTTACTCATCATGGAACGAACCATATCTAATAGGGTTCGATTCCTCCTTTCCGATACACCGTTGTGTTGTGGTGTGTATGGAGGAGTACGCTGAGAGAGAATTCCATTCTCTTTTAAGTAGTCCAGAAACTCGGCACTCAAGTATTCACCACCTCGATCCGATCTTAGGAACTTGATACTTTTGCCTGTTTGTTTTTCTACTTCATTCTTATATTCCCGAAATTTCTCAAAGGCCTCGGATTTGTGCTTCATTAAGAAGACATGTCCATACCTAGAGAAATCATCTGTGAAAGTAATGAAGTATGAATAACCGCTTCGCGCATGTGTAGACATTGGACCACACACGTCACTGTGTATAAGTCCCAAGAGCTCGCTCACTCTTACCCCGTGTCCAGTGAACGGAGTCTTTGTCATCTTTCCCATGAGACAAGATTCACAAGTGGCATAAGACTGGTACTCGAACGGATCCAAGTATCCTTCTTTATGTAACTTAGTCAACCGTGTCTCATTGATGTGACCCAGTCTACAATGCCATAAGAAAGCCTGATTTAATTCTGGAGACTTTCTTTTAAGTGTGTTCTGGACACTGAATATCTGAGCTTGATTCAATACGTATATACCGTTATTTAATGTACCTGACCCAATCAATGCTTGATTTAGGTGGATGTTTACTACATCGCTTACAAAAGCAAAATCATATCCTTCCTTAGAAAGTAAGGATACAGATATGATATTACAAGTCGCACCTGGTACATACAAACAGTCACGCAGAATCAATATCTGCCCAGTTGTCAGTCCTAGGTGATATTCCCCTACGGATACAGCATCCATGCTCATTCCGTTAGCAACCCTGAGAGTCATATCACCTTTCCTGATAACCCTACGGTTTCTCAGACCCTGTAACGAATTACAGATATGAGATCCTGATCCGGTATCCAATACCCAGGAAGTAGGGTAAACTGACAAACAGTTCTCAATTACAAACACACTCGAAGCCGAAGCCACAACATGCTTCGAATTCTGGCTACTGGCTATACAAGCCCTGCAATTTCTCTGCCATAGTTCATTCCCGTTACAATAGGAACAACCCTCTTTATTCATATCCAGTCCCGAAACTTTTGCCCTTCCTTTTCCTTCTTCTTCCCTGGTTTCTTTCAGGGTATAAGCGGAGGGCAGGGACTGTAGAATTAGGTCAGTACTTGACCCATTCTCCAACGTGGTCTCCAGGTCCGTGAGCTTAAAATAGCTGGTCTCTGTAAGGACGTTGCCCCCTACAGATGACCCGACAGCCAACCTCGCTTGAAGCAATTCGTTCGAGGTCTCATATCTTGCGAAAAGAGATTGCTCTCCATATAAAACTTTGTTATGGAGGAAGATAGAAACTGAGTCCATCTTCTCGTGCTGCCTCTGGTTTGCACCATTAACTGAGGCTAACACGAGGCACTTGGCTTTCGCACAATCCTTTTCCGATGTCCTGCGGATGTGAACATCCGTGACAAGGGAAACTGGACCTGAGACAGCAGGGATTTGATTAGTTAAGAGGTGTCCCAGCTTGTCATGGGCAATGGGCATCTGGACAGACCTTTGCCAGTCATAACAGTCAGGTTCAGTCATATTTTTATCTAGATGTAACCTAGGTGTGGTCACAGGGTCGCTGCAATTAAGAGAGATAGAAGAAAACACTCAGCATGATGCTCTTGCAAGTTTAGAGTGGTTTTTAATTTGTCTAAACAGGATGGCTCCCACTGTCTCTCGAATTCCTCCTCAAAACCAAAAAGGAAGAATTAGTCAGGATCAATCCCACCGTACAATACTTGCTTAACCGTTCAGCCAGGCTGGTTTCGGTACTTCGAGGGAGGTTTTCCAACGCTTTCGCGAAGTTCCTTAATTAAATAACCTCTTTTCCCTGTGGGCGTAGCCCCGCTAACACCTTTCTAGACACCTACTTGGTTTATAGCATTGATCGTTAAGTGAGAAATTTCCCGAGGAGTAGCATATACTCACAGTAGGATCGGGATCCAAATTATCATCGCGTGATAAAACTGAAGGAATCCTACCAGAATCATCACACTCCAAATGGTATGCAACGCTAGCAAGTTTCAGTTCTTTTGAAACTCCCGATGTGGATTTTTGCCCCATGCTCTTATGACCTTGACTAAGGCCAACAAATCATAAGTCACATGTCAAGTTCTACCCGTCGTTGTCCAGGTTAATTTGAACCCATCCGTATATACCCTTGACTATGGCCAACAAAGTAATACGACTATCCCAAACCAATGCATCTATCTATGCAACATATGAGTATCCACCAGCTACCAATCACTGTGCCTTAACTAAGGCCAACAAACACAGCTTGAATACTGTTGAATATTTATATGAAACGACGGAGGGCTACGAATGGTTTTGGCGAAACCGTGAACGTAGTGAACTTGATTTAGTCGATGGAACGAGATAGCTTTTAAATGGAGTGGCTCAAACTCCGCATTTTAAAAGTTTGTTTTGAAAAGAACCGAGTGGTTTTTCGAAAGTGTTCCAACGACTTTTACTTGGTTTATTTTCTTGCATTAGTTCTTTTAATGCGTGAAATTCTTGCATTAGTTCTTTTAATGCGTCCCATCATTTAATCCTACCATTGCAGAAAACAACCAAAATATGACGTACGGTTATGCCATTCGCATTCGCCATGGGGCCCCGTCATTACCCGTTAGGTTACTTAACTAACGACAGAGCGGGGGCTGGGCTAGCACGGCTGTAAAACATAAGCAACGCCTAAATAATATCATATATAGATATACTGCAATGATAAACATTTCAGATCACAGATGAGTACATTGGATATACTAGGAATCTGTAATTCGTACGAGCCTGTAACGAAAGACAGATTACACGGTCGCGGTGAATAGCCAATACCCCACCCAAGACCCCTACAGGTGCGGCAAACTACCCGCCAAGTACCCGAAGCGTAGAAACCTCCCTCATCTCCATGAGTAGGCCACTCGACACTTCGGCATACCCGGTAGTTTGTGCACCCCTTCCATGGGTCTATCCTAGGAGCAAAAACAGTAAAAAAAAAATTATACAATGACGGCTACAACCCCGACCCGGTTGTGCGGCCATACAAATAATTATTACATCAATTTACAAATTTACATGAATTGAAAGAAAAGAAAACTCTCGTCTCACAACCCCCAGCTATTCACCCGCGACAATCCAACATATTCATATACACATTCCAGCAACATTACAGATCACAGATTTGTATAACCCCCACTAATCGACATATAGCGATTAGTAGACGTTCAATACAAATATCACATTACAGAAAACCCGTTAGCTTAAGTCTTTTAGAAGTTCGATCAAAAAATACGGATTTTCGGGACCCCAAAATAAAATTTTCGTTCTGGAAAATCTGGGTTGAAAATACATGTACCAAAATTCCCAAAATACCCCCAGAAGCACACTGTAGCAAATAAACAACAGAGAGGGACCAAGGAGGCCGCGGATCCGCGGCAATAGCAAGCTATTGCTGCGTTTCCGCGGTCGTTTAGGGGGATCTCTTGTTCAATTTTCTACAGTGGCTTTTAAAAACCCTGAGCCGATTTTAGGTGTTAAAATAATCAACTTTTGAACAGTAAAAAAATCGACAGAAACTCGAATTTTTGGGGTTCGTTTTCGGGGCTTTTTCTTTGATCGATCTTCTAGTTACTTGCTAACATGTTAGATAGAGTTTAACTAGGCTCTGATACCACTGTAAGTCCATGCTACCTCTCCCGGTACTTTCGGGAATGCGGAATTTGGTAAAAAAATGATTTTTACGGAGGTGGTAACATGGACCTAAACCCCGGATCTTGGTTAAACATCTATCTAACAACCTAACTATGAGTTTCTAGCTACTCGGTTAGGGGGTTATACCTTGCTTGTCTTGAACTCCTTCGTCTTCAAGCTCCGATGGTGATCCGATTGGCTTCTTCTCATCGTCTCCGTACGCTGAAGAAAGATCCACCTGAAAGCTCCAACCTTTAGCTCCTTCTTCGTTCTTTGAAGAAACTAGTTCACTTGGTTTGCTAAACCTAGTGAACTAGAATGAGTAGAGAAGAATTAGAATGGGATTTTATCTATGGTTCTTGATTCTCAACTCATGAGAGATATGAACCATAGAGTCAAGAGAGGGAGCAAGAGGTTGAGGGTGAGAGCAAAAACAAGAGAGCTCAAGAACAAGAGAGAGAATGAGCAAGAAAGAATGAGGCTCTCTTTTGTCTTTCACCCTCTCATAATCCAAAGCAATGATCACACATCATACCAATCAAGTGTTATGTGATGGTTGAAGCAGCCATAACCATATCATTTCATGCACTTATTTTGCACAAATGAGCAAGCAAGCAAAAGTCTTTGCCATGAAATGATAGCTATAGTTATCATGATGGTCAACTAGTCAAGCCTAGTCAACCGGTCAACAAAGTCAACAAGTCAACAAATGTCAACAAGTCAACAAAGTCAACAACCATGTCACCATAATACTTAATTAATATAATTGTTAATCTCATATCATATTCTCATTAGGGTTGATCAAAAGGTCAATAGTCAACGGTCAACTGTCAACAACCCTAATGAGAATCCACTGCCTCTGTCTCCCTGTCAACTGTGCATACACACCCGCATCCGCGTTCCGAGGAACACGAATGCAAACTGGATAAATCCAATCCCATAAGGTATACTAGGATCTGGCTTAAACCAAAGCCCGCTAGTGTAAACTGTCCGGACACTGTACGTGCACAAGTGCACGGATGTGACCGAACCCTGTCGCAAAACCATGCGACCTGTCGCAATACCATGCGACCTCTACTCTTTTGCCTAAAGGCGAAAAGCTTTCTGTGTGGGACTCTAAAGACTCGACACTACGCTGGCAGTGGGTTTAACCACAGACCGCAAGCGGCACTAGCTGTGCGTAACGGTCCCCAGGTAATGCCGACAAGAAGACCGACGAGGTGAAACCCATCTGAACTCCTACTGAGCCTGAGTATGACATTGTCCGTACAGTCCGGTATGTTCGTCTGATACATCGCATGGCGGGCCTAGGGGGCGGTAAACGTCAGTCCCCCAATAGCGGTACAAGTCGTGCCGGAGCGAAGCCCAAAACACCCTGAGATAACACTGGAAGCCTACCAGTATATCTCGTTTGCCCTGGCCAGGGACTACTCGTGTAATGGCTCTCCTAGACACAGCGCGATGTCAACCCCCAATACCGGGAGAGAAGAATCCTGTCTAACCGTCACTGCCTCCAAGTGCTTCGGGACTGCACCCAACCACTACCTGTTTGCACGACTCCTTTGAGCCGTGGTAGGGTAGTGATCAAAGTACAGTGGGAACACACTCGAGGCGAAGTGACAGTGTCAAGTCAGCGGACTAAGCTGTACTCATGTCATCTGGGAACTGATAACTGACGATAGGCATAATACCAACTAGCCAGTTCCCGACGAGTCCTGTCCAGTGTACCCGTAACCTAACGAGCACCCGCATACTATCTCAAGTACGACGTACTGACGGCTGTGGGACAGACCGTCTCCCACACTGGGATGAGAAGCGCATGCGCTGTTCTACTCCGGAGTATCGATGCCCTGTCTCGATAGTCCTGCGACCAGGGACCTGCATAAGGATGTGCTTATAGATTACCCAGCCCCACTAGTGTGACGGCCATCACATCGCTAGTAATCAAGCAAAGATCCTAAGGGCTCCACTAATGTGTATAGGCGATATACAAAAATAAACACATGTACACATTGAAGTAGAAACAAACCAAGTAGCATACTACTATTTTGAGCAAGATTGTATATACAAGGTGAATATCCCAAGCTTCCATTAAGTAATATACAAACTAGTATGATACAGTAATGGCCTCTAGGGCATATACACTAACAAATTCCTCCCAAGCTTACAGGTTTTTTTTAGATTTAGCAGATGGCAACGGTGAGGACACTGTTGAAAACAAGTTTGGGGGAGGTTTGTGCTTATTTTTGCATCATTTGCATATCATTTGCATAAGCACAAAACATTTTTTGAAAACCATAAAAATTTAAAAAATTTCAAAATATAAAAACATTTTTTGTACATAAATAAGATAATGAAAGTTTAGATAGTGAAAAATTACATCCATGAGATTAGAAAAACTTAAGAAAACCAAGAAAATTAGAAGTTTTCTTATACGAACTAGTAATAAGTAGTTATGAGCCGTTGTCCTAAGGGTTAGTAAGAAGAAAGACGTCACTAATCTGAGGATAAAAATAAGTCTGAAAAATAGTTTCTATTCTGGAAGCCAAACATTTTTGAACGTTGATACCCTGTTATTCGCACTTACACACGTCTTAAAGCCTGGGATAGTAGAGGATACCTTGAATTGTAGAGGATACCTTGAATTTCTCTTGTCTTAAAGCCAAAAGTATGAAGGAAATAAAAAGAAAAAAAAATGAATAAAAATATAAAGTGGTGAGAAAAATGGACACTGGTTTTGTTATCACCAAGGGCAATAAAAAATATATATATATATATAGCGAGGGTGCTTCTTCACCTAGTGCCCTAAGGCCAACTGGTCTGGGAGTCACTGCTATGCCTGAGGTGGTGCAAGACGAGGAAAATACACCAAGTAAGCAAGCATATGAGTAATCGGTCGGTTAGTACCTCAAGAAGTATTAACGGTCGCATGAAAGTGTGTGAGCAATTTCGTCTAAATATTCATTAATTAAAAAGTACTGAGGCTGATGGGCAAGAGTATGATAGCTTGAATTGAATTCTCCGGGTGTAGGGATGTCTTTACACACACGCAGGGTTATATGATCGATGTTTGGAAAACAGATAGGAATGAAGAATAAGACGATATTTTATTGAGGGAGGACGTGATTTCTGACATTTTTTCATGACCATTAAGATAGGGCTCATGACAACCGAAAAGCTAGCTTAGTTGGAAACCCTAATTTTCAAGGCTTTTCTTTTACAATTCTTTTCTTTAAATGTAATATTCATGATCTTTCTTTTATTATTGGATTTTGTGGGTGTAATCCGCTGAAAACCCTCAGGAGACAACACTCCTCCTACTAGGGACACCTAGAGGTTTAAAGGCTTGTTGCACATGCTCAGTGCAATCGTGTTGCCTACGAAAGTGTGCTAGTTAGTTTTTCTCTTTCTTTATTTTCTCCTTCTCTTTTTAATAAACAGTTCGCTCGAGACGATCGAAATTAAGTTTGGGGGTATTTGATCAGACGAAAATAATGTATTTTTAACACGGCAATTTCCCTATCATTTGCACTCATTTAGAAGTGTTCGGTATTCATATTTCACATATTAGCAAATCAGTCGTTAAATATCAGATTTCATGTGTTAGACTTTTAAACCGACACTTTAATGGAAATTAACCGCATTTCATGGCATCGCATCATTTCTGTATTTGCGCAACACTTGACTTGAGTCTGTGCAGGAAAATACGGAAGAAAAACCAAGAGCTGATCAAAATTACGCCAACTCAATGAATTCAGATCTGGTAGCATTTCAGAAGGAGATATTAAATTCAACATATACAATAAAGGCCCAAGAATCATCCCAAGCCTGTACCATAAAGCCCAATCCCCAAGGCTCATAAAGCGCCGCGGATCCGCGGCAGGAGCCTGCTTGCGCCGCGGATCCGCCGCATTCTTGCCACGTCAGCAGTTTATTTGTAGAGCATAATTCCTCTCTCAGTCCCAGAAGCTCAGAAAGACATGTCAAATTCTAGAATTATCTTGAAGGTTCTACCAGATCAGCAAAGATCATTAAGCAAGGCTAATCCTAATTAAGCTCCTAACTAACCTCTTCTAGAAGCTCCCTCCTAACTAATCACATCTAGAAGCTTCTCCTCTAACTAACTTTTGGAGGGAAATTCAAATTTCCTCAACAAACTTTAGGAGGGAAACTTAGAATTTGAAATCCTAGATCTAGGGTTTAGATGTCTATAAATAGGAACCTAGACCTAGGGTTAAAGGCTAATCAATATATAGTTCTTCATTAGTTCAATAATCTTTAGTCTTCTTCAATTCTTCATCTTCTTCCACAAGTCTAGTGACAAGGCTTGTGCGAAACCCTAACCCTAATTCCACTCCAAATTCAAGATCTTGAGTACCAATCAAGCGAGAAGCCTTCAACCTTTTTGGAGCCGAGCCGATCTTCAATCGGGCAAGTGATCCAAGCCGATCCGCGACTCACGAAGACGAGCGAAGCCAAATCGACGATCGAGTTCTTCCTCTTGTAGTTCTTGAGCGAATGTAATGAAATTGTTGATATAAATAAAAGGTGAAATTCTTTTATCTTGCTTTCTTTTAAATTCTTGCATCATGATTAGATCTCAATCTGTAATTGTTGTTCTTGTTGTGATGTTTGAGTAAAACTCCGCTCGTTAAGGAGCCGAGACGATCAATAGAATGATGATGTAACAAATCTTAAAACGATTTTTAAGTCCTACGAGTTTTGTAAACCCTAGCAAGTTCAAGAATCGATGACCTAATTTCGTTGCGATGCTTTCTTGATTGTTATCGCTCGAAATTAGAGATCTACGATCGTTTCTTGAAATTACTAGAGGCTAGCATGTGAATGATATCGACGAATGAACAAGGGATAAATGATGAAACCCTAGTTTCACTAGAAATCCCTAATTCTCGTCGATCATCATCAATCTAGTATCAATCCATCGAAGGATGAGAATACGTCATTATAAGATTACACCACATCTATAGATCCGATCGATTCCTATGAGCCTCATTTCGATTCTTGAGATTTGGTTTGGAAAAATCATCAAACTATCAATTCTTGATTCTATTTTTTTCTTGTTATTAGATCTATATTTTCTAATTCTTGAACTTCAAATATAAATCATGAATTGTTTTGTTTTGTTTTCTTTAAAGTTTTGACTCATCTAATTCAAAAGACGAACTATTACACTTTCCCTGTGGACGATCCGCACTCACTAACAATCTACATCCGACACCGTAATTGATTGCGGTCAAATAATTTTTGGTTGTGATTTCTTTACAATTTTCTCAAATACTACATATCAAGAATTCTTTACAATCACTCGGCGAGGACTAGGCTCCGCTCTGGATGTTTTCCACGGGGTCAAAGAGTGACGTTATCCGCGTTCCACGTAACCAGGAATTTTACAGTAGATGCTTCACACGGGTTCACTGCCGTGCTCGGCGAGGACTAGGCTCCACTCTGGATGTTTCACACGGGTTCACTGCTGTGCTCCGCGAGGACCAGGATCCGCTCTGGACGTTTTCCACGGGGTCAAAGAGTGACGTTATCCGTGTTCCACGTAACCAGGAATTTTGCACTAGATGCTTCACACGGGTTCACTGCCGTGCTCGGCGAGGACTAGGCTCCACTCTGGATGCTTCACACGGGTTCACTGCCGTGCTCCGCGAGGACCAGGATCCACTCTGGACGTTTTCCACGGGGTCAAAGAGTGACGTTATTCGCGTTCTATTTAACCAGGAATTTTGCACTAGATGCTTCACACGGGTTCACTGCCGTGCTCGACGAGGACTAGGCTCCGCTCTGGATGCTTCACACGGGTTCACTGCCGTGCTCCGAGAGGACGAGGATCCGCTCTGGACATTTTCCACGGGGTCAAAGAGTGACGTTATCCACGTTCCATGTAACCAGGAATTTTGCTGATTGTATCCGCATTTCACGGGATGGAGGTTTGACTGTTGGCGATATGTATACCACCGAGCCATGGAACTGGGAGTTGCCGCTGTTCCGCTTAGCTTAGAGTTGTGTTCGTTGTTACGAGACGAGTGTTGAAACGATCTCTAGGTCTCCTTTTGCCCGTCGAGACTTGGCTTCTTCTTCTGATGAAACCTGGGGGAGAAGTATGATCCCTTTTTGTTTACGCCCTTGGATTGTGTACAGGGTGTGATGGAACATCACCTATAGGGAATAAATTGAAACTTTTTTCTTTATATTTTATTTCTTTTTCCACGATGCTCTATCATTTCAGCTTTTATATCGTGGAGGTCGCGATTGCCCTATCATTTCGGCTATTTTTCGCGGTGCCCAATCATTTCGGCTATTTATTTCATTTTCACTCGCTGTTTTTTATTGCGAGTTGCCCCATCATTTCGGCTATTTTTCATGCATACATTTTTACTTGCTGCTTTTTATTGCAAGTTGCCCCATCATTTCGGCTATTTCGTATGCATGTGTGGCTTGTTAGCTTTTTCGCCGCAAGCTTGGATTTTAGACACCGATTTCAGCATCAGCATCACTGCAACTGGGGTGTTGCCAGGAGCGAATCATCGTTTGCCTCTGTCAATGTCGAACAAAGGTGGCTTAGAAAACAGGGTTAGGGTCCTGTCGACTAAGGCTTTTGACTTCATGAGCCGTAAGGGTCTCACAAAGGTATTTCTCCCTACAAGTCGTGAGGATCTTGTAGGTGTGTTTTCTCCCTAGGAATCATGAGGATTCCTAAGTGTATGTTCCTCTGCAAGTCGTAGGGATCCTATAAGAGGGCTTTCTCCTTATAGGTCGAGAGGACCTACAAGGGTTGCTCATCATATGGACATATCCCTAGTCACGGGTGGGACTTTGCTGAGGAAATGTTTATTCGCTCCCGTGGATTGTATACAAAGGTCAGTATGAGCCGATTGTAGGGCAGTATCGAAGGTTGTGGGGGATTTGCTTAAGAACAGGTTTAGGTTTCTGTAACTTAAGACTTTCAAATCTCATGAGCCGTGAGGGTCCCATAAGAGAATTCTCCTTACGAGTCATGAGGATCTCGCAAGTGTATTTTCTCCTTAGGAATCGTGGGGATCCCTAAGTGTGTCGTTCCCTTGTGAGTCGTAAGGATCCCACGCGGGTTGTTTCTCCTTACAAGGTCGAGAGGATTTTGTAAGTGTCTTTTAACGAGGTTGCGCCCTTTCGGGTTTTCACAAACACTCGCCGGCAGTCCTGCTGTTTTTACTCACGGAGCCCTTTCGGGTTTTCATCCGTGCCCCTTCTGCTTATGGACATACCGTTTTTTTATTCTTTTTCTCTTTTTTTTTTTAGGTCGCGCCCGTTCGGGTTTTCACGAACACTTGCCGGTAGCCCTGCTATTTTTACTCACGGAGCCCTTTCGGGTTTTCATCCGTGCCCATTTTGCTTATGGACATACCGTTTTTTTTATTTTATTTTTTTTTATATTTTTTTTCTCTTTTTTTTTTCATCTCGTCAGCTTAAGGATGCTGCGGTAGTAGTTTAAGGACGTTTCGGTCCGTTATTAGTTTAAGGACGTTTCGGTCCGTCGTTAGTTTAAGGACGTTTCGGTCCCTTGTTAGTTTAAGGACGTTTCGGTCCCTCGTTAGTTTAAGGACGTTTCGGTCCCTTGTTAGTTTAAGGACGTTTCGGTCCCTTCAGGGGAAGGCCGGCTGCTGCTTATAAAGTCTGAGTTTAGGAAGATAGCGAGCGGACATAGTCGTCGTCATCTATCATTGACTTAGGCTGTGGCTCATTAAGCGTAGTATTTCTTTAAGAAGTGGTCGTTTATTGGCCTGAAAGGCCTTTCACCGTGCATGTCCATGAGTAGATAGGCTCCACCCTGGTAGACCTTGTCTATGATGTACGGGCCTTCATAGTTCGGATCGAATTTTCCCCGCTTGGCGCGATTGGGGATCATAGGCCTTTTGACCACTAACACGAGTTCGCCTTGGCGGAATGTCCTCAGTCGGGTCAATCTTTCGTATGAGCGCGTCATCTTTGCTTTATAAGCTTCTAGATTTTGTTGCGCTATGAGTCGTGTTTCTTTAAGAGCGTCAAGCTCCTCGAGCCGAAGGTTAGCATTTTCTTCGTTCGTCAGTTCGTAGTGGACTGCCATTCGTAGAGAGGGTAGCTCTATTTCGAGGGGGGTACCGCTTCCGTACCGAATACCAGTGCGTACGGCGTTGTGTTCGTGGCCGTCTTGAACGTAGTTCGATAGGCCCAAAGGGTCTCTTGCAGCCTCTCGTGCCAGTCTTTCTTATTTCGGGACACCGTCTTTTTCATGATTTTTGTCAAGGTCTTATTGAAGGCCTCGGCTAGACCATTAGCTCATGGATTGTAAACTGAAGAATATCTCCAGTCTATATTGTTCTGCTGCGCGAAGCGGCTAATCTTATGGCTTCTGTAGGTTGGCCCGTTATCGGAGATAATCCGCCGTGGAGTTCCAAACCGATAGATGACATGCGTCTTGAAGAAGTGGAGGATATTCTCCGTCTTCACTTCTCTCAGCGGTACTGCTTCTGCCCATTTGGAGAAGTAATCAGTTGTCGCCAGGATGAAACGATGTCCCCGGGACGATGCTAGTTCGATGGGGCCGACTATGTTAGTCCCCCACATTTCGAATGGCCAGCTAGCTACCGTCGGATGTAATGGATTCGGATGCTGGTGGATGAAATCCCCGTGGATTTGGCACAAGCGGCATTGCTTCGCATATTCGAGGCAGTCCTGGATCATCGTGGGCCAGTAGTAACCCATCCGTTTAATTTTTAACTTCATCTTCGGGCCTGCTTGATGAGAACCACAGATTCCGTCATGAACCTCTTGAACGACTCTTTCTGCTTCGTCAGGTCCTAAACATCTCAGCCACAGAGAATTAAACGACCTCTTATACAGAGTATTATTGACGAAAGCGAAAGATATAGCTCGTTTCATGAGCTGATGTCTTGAGGACGCTTCTTCGGGCATTCGGTGGGACTTAAAGTAGTCTATGAAGACTTCCCTCCAATCCTCAACCCTTTCTCGTTCTTTTACTTGTAAGGTCATCTGCTCAGTCGCTCCCTTCTCTTCGGGTGATTCCAGAGATATCTCCGTTGGGGCAAGCACCCGACGGCTTTGTACTGTAGGGTTCCTAGGCACTCTAGTGAGGTCTCACAAGGCATCGAACATGCCAATTTCAAAAAATCTAGGTGCCGAGAGACCCGACTACGGATCGTTTGCTAGAAAACTAGGCGAAAGAAGAAACTAGTTAACACTTGACTATAATAATACGGAAATACAACCTTTGTAGATCCGGTGCTCCACCTCCATAGCTCCGCAACGAAGACCCCTCGCTGTCCAAATTAATTCCTGGGCTCTAGCGTCGGCTTCGTCGGAGAAATGGCGAGCTAGGTCGTCGATGTCCATGCCGAAGATGATCTACGTCGAGGCATCGCTAAATCAAGCTCCGACTTCACCAAGTCCAAAAACTTGTGAAGAGAACACACTCTACTACTTGGCAAGAGGTAGAGGATGAAGAAATAGGAAGTGGGTAGACTTTAGAATTGGATTTCTCACTTGTTTGCTCAACTCACCATTGATGAAGAAAGCTTTCTTCTTTGAAGATGATGAAGAAGAAGAAGATAAAGTTATGATAAGTTAATTAAAATAGATAATAAAAATGAACACTTATCATAATCTTAACCTTAGTTAAGTGTAGAGAATTGACTAAGGTTGGGTTGAATGGTTAGGGTTAAGGATGAGAACAAAAAGGTCAATTAGTCAAAGCTTCATGAAACTTCAACTAAAAACAAATGAAGCCACCATTCATTTATCTTTCAATTTATTCAAAATGAATAAATAAATAAAATAAATGAATAAGTAAAAACCCTAATCAACAACTTAACCAAGGTTAATTCTTTACACTTAACCTAAAAAGCATGTATCATCAAACATGATACAATCTTGTGTACAAAAGTATATCACATATACAATGTGCACAAACCAAGTGAGAAAATCCATTTAAAGTGAACCAATACTAGTTAATGCAAAGTAATATATCAAATATATAATTATGCATTAAATCATTAAATCAACACTTGATTTAACGATCCGGTCATATCGCATACAACCGACTAATATCCAATGTATCGGTTTATCGAATCAATCCTTGATTCGATAACTAGGTTATATCGCATACAACCATTCGACACATTCTGACCGAGAATGGAATACGGTATCACATACACGCATTATTCTCGGTCCCGCACATATCTCATATGCGCTCCTATTTCGTTTCGCTTGAGCCAGGAAACCTCTGTGTAGGACTCTAAAGACTCGTCAATACGCCGGCAGCAGATGATGATCATATCAAACACCCACAAGCCGCAAGCGGTCTGCTAAACGTAACGGCCACCCGGGTATTGAGCGATCAGAAGATCGACGAGCAAGCCCGCTCACACTCCAGTGAATCCAACCAGTAACACTACCGTACAGTCCGTTCTGATCGTCTGATATGTCGCATATCTTGCCTAGGGGTGGTAAACGTCAGACCCCAATAGCTCTATAGGTCGTGTCGATATGAGGCTCATAACGGGTCGAGAAACTACTGGTAACACTTACCAGCAATTCTCTGATCAGCCCTGGCCAGGGACTTCCTGTTATAGCCAATCGAACACAGTGCAACATCAACTCCCTAAACCGGGAGAGATGAATCCCCTCCTATCGCTCATTGCCTCCATGTGACTCGGGACTGTACCCAAAAATCACCGTTTTGCACGCCCTCTTGGACATGGTAAGATGGAAATCAAAGCACAGTGGGAACCACACAAGACTCTATGACGATCTCGGGTCAACAGACTACTCTGTACCAGTGTCACCTGAGAACTGCCATCTGACGTGAGGTATAATACCATCTGGGAGTTCTCGGCGAGTCCGTCCAGTGTACCCAGTCTCTACTGAGCACCCATATATCATCTCTGATGTCAAACACCAATGGATGTGGGATCATCCATCACCCATCTGTATGGGTCGAGAAGGTACACGCTAGTCTACTCTGGTATATCGATGCCCCGTCTCGATACACCCACGACTAGGGACTTTGAAGGATGTACTTATGGACTACCATGTCCCCACTAGTATGATCTGCATCATAGTCCAGGTAGTCAAGCACACATCCTAAGGGCTTTACCAACATGTAACAGAGAGACAATCATCGTACACGTTAAGGTAAAGATCAACCAGATAGCATACTATCATGTCGAGCAAGAAAGTCCTCCCTATATATGTCCCAGCATCCACTACAATATACATCCTATGTATAGTAATGGCCTCTAGGGCATACATATAACTAACAATCTCCCACTTGCACTAGGGCCATCTGTAGCAGTGGTTGTAGTATCTCATACTCAACCATCCCATAAAAGTCTCTCTCTGGGAATAGGCCTTCGTGAGTGGATCCGCCGTGTTATCCTCTGAGTCTGCTCTCCTTGCCTCGATCACCTTGGAGATCAACCATCTCCATGATCAGGTGATACTGCCTTAGAATAAGTCTGGATCACTGATGGGACCGGCGTTCCTTGGCATAAGCCACAACTCCATTGTCTCACAATGGTAGGAACGTAGTTCATATACACCCAAACATCCTCTTTAGTAGCATCATAAGTAGCGATGTATCCAGCCTTTATCGTCTAGTATGTCACGGTATCTAGCTTGGAACTCTTCCAACATACCGTCCCTTTACTGAGGGTAAAGACAATGCCTGCGACTGACATTCAGTCGTCTTTATCACTCTGGAACACTTCCAGTGATTCTCCCCAGGATCGATTGATACCTTCTCACTACTACTAGTGAGTATCCTAACATCCAATTAGATCTATCTCATAGATCCAAAACCCAGGATTTAGTAGGTATCACTTTAATCCTATATGGAGAATCTTGTGATAAGCGGAGATTGATCGAGCGTAGCATAGGAAACTCCTTCCCTATCAAGAGTATGTCATCCACGTACTCTACGAGGATCGTCACCATACTCCCTACTACCTTTTTGTTTATACAAGGTTCATCTACCATTTTGATGATGTCAAACTCTTTGACTACTACATCAAAACAGACGTTCCAACTCCGCGATGCCTGCTTTATTATATAAAACATCTTGCACACGTTTCCGCTGCTCCCACTGTCTACGAAGCCCTCTGGCTGTGTACTTACAGACGCACTCTTCTAAAACACCATCTAGAAAAGCAGTCATGACACCCAACCACCAGATATCGTAGTCATGGTATGTAGCCATGACAAGTAGGATCTGGATGGACTTAAGCATAGCTACTTGAAAAGGTTTCAACAAAATCCATACCTGGTCAATGATGCAAACCTTTAACAAGTCTAGCTTTGAAAGTCTCAACTTTTCCAAGTACACCAAGTAATCTTCTCAAGATATACTTGCTCCTGATGGGGATTTAACCCTTCAGATATAGCAACCAAAGTCCATACTTTGTTGGTGTATAAGGATTCCATCTCAGATCGCTAAGCATCCAGCCATTCTTACAGAGTCTCACTCCTGATTGCCAGCTCGAAGCTAGTTGGGTCATCATCTCATGATGCAATCCTCGCTCCCACTGTCATAGAGAAACCGAAGTATCTCTCAGGTGGGTGAGGAACCCTACTAGATCGGCGGAGAGGCTGAGGTTCGTTGGAATCTACTGAATCCTTTGGTTTTATCAAATCATTGGCTGCAAGTTGTATAGCTGGAACCTTTCCAGTTGTACATTACAGACCTTGCCTCGAGCTTGTCCGGATTTTGCTTTTAGACATAGGCCAGACAACCCCAAATCTTAACTAACTTAAGATATGGGCTCTTACCATTCCATATCACATATGAAGCGGTAGGCAACTGATTTGATTGGAACCCTATTCAATAGGTATGCAACTTCTCAAGTGCATAACCCTTTAAGGAAAAAGGTAACTCAGTATTACTCATCATAGAGCACACCATATCAAATAGGGTGTATCTGCTCCGCCCCGACATACCATCGTGCAATGGTGTATTGTAACGATCTAGAAATCGTTTGGTGTTTGTTTCTGTTTTTGGGAGAAATTCGTCGGTATTTTCAGTTTTATACCGATTGTGATCAAACGGCCATATCGAGTTACCAGCACCTAGTTTTGAGAAAATAAAGCTTGTGCGCATACTTTGAGAGTATATGGGACGTTTTGGTGCAATTTGAATTTTTCCCATTTTTAATGTTATTTTAATCCGGTTTGCACTTTTCTGGAAATCTTTTCTTTTCAACTTTTCTAAAAATTTCCTAAGTAAATCTAAACCCTCATCACTTTTAAATGAGTGGACAAGGATTAATGGTGGAATTAGAAAAGAAAAGAAAAGAGAAGAAGATGCATGCATGTTTGACTTTGAATTTCTTTGCATTTAATGTTGGAAATTGCATAGGAAATTGCCTCTCTCTCTCCTCCCTCTCTCTTGGCCGAGCTCCCCTCTCCCTCTACTGCACCTGGCTCATTTCCTTCTCCTTTCTTCATTATTCTTTCACAATTCTTCATAAGTTATCACAAAAATACCATTTTCTTCACAAAATATCCTTTTTCTTGACTTGGAGTGCTCAAGCTTGGTTCCTTGGCTTCCTTGCTGTAAGTAATTGTTCCTTTACTGATATTTAGGTATTTTTAGTGTAACTTAGTTGTTTGTTTTCAGTTTGGATTGTTAAATTAGGATTTGATGCGAAATATCGTATTTTGGTGTCGGTTTTTGGTTTCTAGGATCTGCTTTGACCCAGGTAGTTTACTGATAAATTAAACATAGTGGTTGTAATGTACTAGAGGACCTGGAGCACCACCAGAGAGACGAGCCCCAGACCACCGGCCTGGGCCGGCGACATCAAAAGGAGGGGCCGGCGACGCCGGCCAAATAGTGGAGTTAGGGTTTGGGTTTCTGTCTGTAGGTGTCTGCTATGTTTAGGTTTCCTCTGGTCTTGTTGAAATTTTTTAGTTTTCACAGTAGGAAAATCTGGGATCAATTGTGCAGTTTCTAGTGTTTCGTGTTCGTGCGATACGTGTTACGACACGCGTCGTGCAGTTTTCGTGGTTCCGCTCTTAAGTCATTTTCGTCGTGTCGCTACTCTCGTTAGCCACGATACGAACACTTAAGAGGTGGTTGTGTGTTGTTGTGTCGGTTAGTTATAGCTAGTTCGTATTTCGTAGCTATTATTGATATATATAGTTGTTGTTGTTTATATGTTGCAGGTTCGCAGACGAGGACTACGGACACTGCCACATGGGGATTCAGGTGGTAGATTTCATCTAGCTTGGAGTGTGGGTGAGTAGATTTAACATCTACAGGGGAATCGCCCGCATGGCGTTATGCGTCTGGGCTAGAAACCTTTACCTTTGTCGCATATTCTATATCATGTTTAGAATTGCGCATATACCTTACTGCTTAGTGATAGTTGTGATTGGACTAGTATCCTTAGGACACTGCACTATTATTGACGGCTCAGATTGCGAGAGCACTGATTGGATGCCACACACACCGTCAATAATTGCCATGTCATACACGACCATATTTTAGAAATGCTATTATATGGTTAGGGACATTGTGACTTTGATACATATTTCTTATCGCTATACTTAGACTTGACATGCTAGTTCCTGTTTACCTATAGGATGCTGTACCTTTATAGCTAGGTACATATACACCTAGGGACATAGATGCAGGTGTACATGCTTTTCATACGTCACCTATACCTGATAGGTATATTACCTCATCACTTAGATACAGGTGTACTTACAGTTCATACATACTTATACCGGATAGGTATATCACATCAGCATACAGGTAAGTGTACTTGTATTTCATATTCATACCTGATAGGTATATCACATCACCATGTAGGTAGATACCTATATTTCTGCTATACTGTTCATGTATGCATTTATTATCTGGTGAATGCTATGCTGTTCTTTTATACGCTTTCATTACAGTTTCATATTGCGTATAATTATTCATGGATTATCGCATTGTTATATGGATTTT
Source organism: Agapanthus africanus (assembly GCA_030015575.1). NCBI lineage: Eukaryota > Viridiplantae > Streptophyta > Magnoliopsida > Asparagales > Amaryllidaceae > Agapanthus > Agapanthus africanus. The sequence continues at coordinate 388,329,311 of JASDDO010000012.1, read as the reverse complement.
TCATGATGTTTTCTGGATTTGGGAACCGTGGTGGTTCATGAATTTATGCATACATTGAAACACCCGGTTTCCTTGAGATGATATTATAGCATCCACCATGAGATTTATCGGTGCAGATATATATATCCTATGCGAGGAGGCGTCGAGAGCCGCATGAGGATACATGGTTGGGCCCGGAGGTACCCCGAAGCAAGAATGTTGTCGGAGTGAGCCGATGTCGCATTGAGGCGATGAGGCCTAGGGGAGCCATACTTTCCGGTGACATTACCAGAGACTCGGCGGATATCAGGGGGATACCGTTGGGAGTCATGTGCGTATCGATACGTCGAGAGGCGAGGGGCAGAGCGAGGCACTCGAGCTCTCGTGATAGCGTATGATACGTACTTATCAGTTTTTCTGTGTCGATGCTTGACACATTGGTTTTATGATATTTCTAAATACTCTTTGTATATATAACAGGGGATTTAGCCGCTGTTATATATGCCCTTACACCAATATTAGTGGAATGGGACGCTAATATATGTGTATTGCCCTCATCATATTTATATATGTCATTATATTTAGGATGTTAGAACTGTGCTGGAGATTGGACTTGAGACTCATGAGATTCATTGGGATTGGATGATGATATAGGTGGGATAGACTGATATCGTACACACTAGAGATGTGAGATCCACTTAGTGTTGTACATATGATATATGTGAGATATACTGATATTGTACAGACGAGATATGTGGGATCCACTAGCTGTTGTACATGAGACATATGTAAGATATACCAGATATTGTACATACGAGAGATGTGAGATCCACTTAGTGTTGTACATATGATATATGTGAGATATACTGATATTGTACATACGAGATATGTGGGATCCACTAGCTGTTGTACATGAGACATATGTGAGATATACCAGATATTGTACATACGAGAGATGTGAGATCCACTTGCTATTGTACATTTGATATATGGGAGATATACCTGATATTGTACATACGAGAGATGTGAGATTCACTTGCTGCTGTACATTTGATATGAGAGATATACTGTTAGTATACATATTAGATATGTGAGATATACTTGATGTGTACATTCGATACTTATGCGAGACATATTTGATATTGTGTAGTTGAGGAGATGTGACACTTAGATGATATGAGAGCTAGTTTGAGGATTGATTGAGGAATTTGGGAATTGATTTGTCTTACTGGATTGTGATCCTACCACGATGTCAGGATTCCGTGGAAATGACATATTTCACTCCATACCTCATCATTATATACTTGTGCACTTTTCCATGTATTAGGAGTACCTGTGAGAGTACCTTCATGAGTGTTGCACATTTACTTTCTCATATCCCTAATGCATGATTATTGCATACTGTTGTCATATCATTATTGCAGGACATATTGGTGGTACTTGATAGTGTACTTTCCATTATTTCGTACTCATGATCATTATATTTGAAATGTCATATATTAGATTCATGCTGTACGTTCATTCTCGCGATTACCTGCATATGTTATTTACTATTCACGAGTTGGCAACTCACCCCCGTTGTGCCACAGGTATTGCTGGAGTTTTCCCCAAAGTAGTCAAGGCAAGCTATTCAGCTTTTCAGCTATTCACTCATCTGTCATCTTTTGGCTGCGGATACCACTTCGCCTGTTAGTGTGCAGTTTTGCCCAGGTGGGTTTTGTGGGTATCTGAGATTTGTATTGTATATATTCGTTGTATATTGTACTCTCCATCTACTAGCAGTTGTTGTGACTTAGAGACTTGGTGAGGACGGTTTTGTATATATTGTGAATTTGTGGATTTTATACAGTTCCTTTCTTTTGTCTCTTATTTCTTCGCTACGGCGTCGTATATCTGTTGTGGTGTTGTTTTCCGCCGTTGGGCGTGGATTTTGCTCCCGTTTGGGATGCTTTACTTTATGTTTATGTTGTACCCTTTTTAGGGGCTTGTTTTACAAAGGAGGTGCTGCCAAAATTTTATATAAAAAGTGGACTATTTTAAAGAATTTGGGTTATGATTTCAAATGTTTCCAAAACTTTATATTATCTTTTCCGTATTTTTTATGGTTTAGATTTCTGGGTTTTGGCTTTCTTTTACTGCGTTACGTCTGGAGGCGTTGCGTAGTATTAGGGCCATCACGTACCTTTTTGGGTCGTGACAAAGTTGGTATCAGAGCGTGGTTTTTACCTTTCGGAGTGTAGGATGACCTGGTATGATGGAGTAGGTAACCTAAGCGGAGTAACGTACTGTGGGTATGTCTGCAGCATACTTACGATGCAGTATTTCGCCTAAAGTGCCTAAGTACAATTGTTTGAGATTCCTTCCTTGATGATTCATATCCTTGTGATTCGATTTCCTTGTTCTTATCGAATCATATCTCTATTTATAGCCTTTCCATCGATGACTACGGGGACTCAGAGTGATGCAGCGAGAGCCAAGGTCAGGGTTAGCTCGGGTGAGACGAGCACTGACCAGGAGGGCACTCGTGTTGCACAGTTGCAGATGGATCAGCCTTCGACTGATCAGCTAGCTAGACTTGTGACAGAGATGCAGGACTTGCGCCAGACGATGAGATCATTGGTTGATGCCATTCGAGCGCAGCGACAGGAGGTTGTCACCCCAGTTGGACAGTTGTTCCTTGGGATCAGCATGCAGCAGTCTGTTACTTACGTAGCACCAGTGGATGTAGCCCCAGTCGACGAGACACGTATTCCAGAGACTTTACGAGTTCCAGGACAGTGGAGGACCCGTGTAGGTGTGCCAGTCCAGGGACAGAGGTTCAGTCGTCGTGACAGGTTTCGTGCACAGCATGGGAGTACAAGAGGTGTGAGACGAGGACAGTCGTCTAGCTCTTCTTCCCAGGATGGTCAGCAGTTTTCTTCCGGATGTTATCGATGCGGGAGTTTGGATCATCGGGTTAGAGTTTGTACTGAGCCACGTTGACGTAAGACAGCTATACCACAGAGTGGAGGATTTCAGCCAGTTGTGGGTAGGAGACAGACACGAGGTTTTGTTTCTACTCAATCGGACGCCCGGACGTCCAATGCGGAGTTTTCAGGTATCCTTGTTCTTGTTCGTTGTTGTACTTGTTGGTTTTTCGCACTTTGTGCCGTGGTTGGGATGAGGATCGTGTTAGCTAGATCAGCCGTTTTGTTGTGTTAAGTTCTGTCAGCGATTCTTTTGTTGCGCGACACGTATTTCAGTCGTATGCCAATCGGTGAGGAGATTTTGCTGTCATTGGATCCTTCTAGAGATGTTGGATTTGACGTTCTCCTGGGCATGGATTGGTTAGTTACGTGTTAGGCGTCTGTGGACTACCGTGTGGAAACAGTCAGGATTTGTTTTCCCGGCGAGTCAGTTCTTGTTGTGCAGGTGGATAGTTGTGCTGCCTCTCACAGCTTGAATTCAGCCTTTTTCGCTAGTCAGCTTTGGAGGAGATGTCGTGGATTCTTGGCGTTCATTCGAGATACCGGAGCCACATTGGGATTGTTGGGCCGGGTAGTTACCGTGCAAGAGTTTTCCGACGATGTTCCAGTAAAGCTAGCGAAATTCAAGGAGTTTAAGGATCTGCTGCAGAGTTGTTTGTTGGGAGGTTTGTGTGTTCGAGTGTTTCGCTTTGGGGAGTTCCTAATTCTGTTGGATCTGGAGAAAGACGACAGTTGCGGTTGTGGATTGATGGATCGTCAATTGAACCGGCTTATGGTGCGGTTAGGTATCTTTTACCTTGCCTTGACGATTTCTTCGATCGGCTCCAGAGTGCGAGACTTTTTCTAAGTTTGTTTGGGATCAGGTCATCATTGTTGCGGGTTCGGAGTGGTGGCATTCCGAATTTTGTTTTTGTGCGTGCTACGGGCAGTTGTGTGTTGGTGGTGTCGTTGGACTCGCCAATGTCCTAGCAGCATTCGTGGATATGATGTACCAGGTTTTTCCAGGCCGTTCCTCGACCAGTTGTTGTGTTTTGACGACATTCTGGTCTTTTCTTTGTGTCTTGAGGAACAGGAGCAGCTTTTGAGAATTTATTTAGCAGACATTGGGAGAGCCCAGTTGTTGCTAGTTTCTCGGAGTGTTCCTTCAGGCTTGTTTGTGTTGACTCCTAGGTCTTGTAGTTACGGGAGACGGTTTCGTATGGTTCCGAGGGAGATCGTGACCGTACAGCTTAGGCCCAGACTTGTGTACGGACAGAGGTCCTTTGATTTTGGGTTTAGCAGGTTTTTACCGCCGTTTCGTGCAGGATTACTAGAGTATTGTTGCACCGTTAACTGTAAAGACCTAGAATGGAGGTTCTTGTCTTTGAACTGAGGCATGTGTGCAGAGTTTTCAGCAGTTGGAGATTTGGTTAGCAATTGCATCAGTTCTTGCTTTTGATTCGGAGCCCTTGATTGTGACAAGGTTGTGCTAAGTTAGGAATGAGTTTGTGTACCTGATGTTATCGGGTAGAGACGTGAAATCCTAGAGAAAGCACATCAGTCAACTCTCTGTGTTCATTCAAGTTCCACCAGCTTTGACGTGACTTATGAGATAGTTACAGGTGGACAGGAATGTGAAGAGAAATTTCAGGTTTCGTTTCAAGGTGTTTGATTGGTTTGTTGTTTGCGGCAGTTGGGATCGTCACTCGCCATTGTTAGGATACTTCTTGATAGCTGTTATCAGGAGACATTTCAATTGGCAACCTTTAGGTGTAGTCAGGTAGTGTCGATCACCAGTCTGTTTTTCTGACTTCGCATAGTAGGATTTTTGGACCTCAGCTAGTCTAGAGACTTCGGAGATGTTCCAGTTGGTTCAGGTCAGGATGATAGTAGCCCAGTGAACACAGAGGTCTTATATCGACCAGGTAGGTCGCAGATTGAGTTAGCAGTGGGAGATCATGTATTCCTACGGACTTTCCGATGAATGACATGTTGAGTTTTGGGAAGCTTATCCCAGGATCTTTGGTCCTTTTGAGATCCTTTATGTGAGTTAGTTTTCGTTGCTTTAATTTGGCACTTCTGCCCAGATTATAGATTATTCACCCCGTTTTCATGGTGTTGATTTTTGGCAAATACCTTCATGACTTTTTCACATGATTCAGCATAGACCATTGGTGTGGACGCGATCTTTTCGTTCACCAGCAGCCATTAGTGTAAATGGTTCGGCAGGTGAAGAAACTTCGGTCAAGGGTCTTGCCATCTGTGAAGAGTTTCCTTGGACGTAGCTGTATAGTGAGGGGATCACTTGGGAAGCTGCGAGTGAGATTTGGGAGTTTTTGTACTCTTCTCTTTGAAGGTATGCTTGGTGAAATTTTAAATTCGGGGACGAATTTTTATAAGGGGGGGAAATTGTAACGATCTAGAAATCGTTTGGTGTTTGTTTCTATTTTTGGGAGAAATTCGTCGGTATTTTCAGTTTTATACCGATTGTGATCAAACGGCCATATCGAGTTACCAGCACCTAGTTTTGAGAAAATAAAGCTTGTGCGCATACTTTGAGAGTATATGGGACGTTTTGGTGCAATTTGAATTTTTCCCATTTTTAATGTTATTTTAATCCGGTTTGCACTTTTCTGGAAATCTTTTCTTTTCAACTTTTCTAAAAATTTCCTAAGTAAATCTAAACCCTCATCACTTTTAAATGAGTGGACAAGGATTAATGGTGGAATTAGAAAAGAAAAGAAAAGAAAAGAAAAGAGAAGAAGATGCATGCATGTTTGACTTTGAATTTCTTTGCATTTAATGTTGGAAATTGCATAGGAAATTGCCTCTCTCTCTCTCCTCCCTCTCTCTTGGCCGAGCTCCCCTCTCCCTCTACTGCACCTGGCTCATTTCCTTCTCCTTTCTTCATTATTCTTTCACAATTCTTCATAAGTTATCACAAAAATACCATTTTCTTCACAAAATATCCTTTTTCTTGACTTGGAGTGCTCAAGCTTTGTTCCTTGGCTTCCTTGCTGTAAGTAATTGTTCCTTTACTGATATTTAGGTATTTTTAGTGTAACTTAGTTGTTTGTTTTCAGTTTGGATTGTTAAATTAGGATTTGATGCGAAATATCGTATTTTGGTGTCGGTTTTTGGTTTCTAGGATCTGCTTTGACCCAGGTAGTTTACTGATAAATTAAACATAGTGGTTGTGATGTACTAGAGGACCTGGAGCACCACCAGAGAGACGAGCCCCAGACCACCGGCCTGGGCCGGCGACATCAAGAGGAGGGGCCGGCGACGCCGGCCAAATAGTGGAGTTAGGGTTTGGGTTTTTGTCTGTAGGTGTCTGCTATGTTTAGGGTTCCTCTGGTCTTGTTGAAATTGTTTAGTTTTCACAGTAGGAAAATCTGGGATCAATTGTGCAGTTTTTAGTGTTTCGTGTTCGTGCGATACGTGTTACGACACGCGTCGTGCAGTTTTCGTGGTTCCGCTCTTAAGTCGTTTTCGTCGTGTCGCTACTCTCGTTAGCCACGATACGAACACTTAAGAGGTGGTTGTGTGTTGTTGTGTCGGTTAGTTATAGCTAGTTCGTATTTCGTAGCTATTATTGATATATATAGTTGTTGTTGTTTATATGTTGCAGGTTCGCAGACGAGGACTACGGACACTGCCACAGGGGGATTCAGGTGGTAGATTTCATCTAGCTTGGAGTGTGGGTGAGTAGATTTAACATCTACAGGGGAATCGCCCGCATGGCGTTATGCGTCTGGGCTAGAAACCTTTACCTTTGTCGCATATTCTATATCATGTTTAGAATTGCGCATATACCTTACTGCTTAGTGATAGTTGTGATTGGACTAGTATCCTTAGGACACTGCACTATTATTGACGGCTCAGATTGTGAGAGCACTGATTGGATGCCACACACACCGTCAATAATTGCCATGTCATACACGACCATATTTTAGAAATGCTATTGTATGGTTAGGGACATTGTGACTTTGATACATATTTCTTATCGCTATACTTAGACTTGACATGCTAGTTCCTGTTTACCTATAGGATGCTGTACCTTTATAGCTAGGTACATATACACCTAGGGACATAGATGCAGGTGTACATGCTTTTCATACGTCACCTATACCTGATAGGTATATTACCTCATCACTTAGATACAGGTGTACTTACAGTTCATACATACTTATACCGGATAGGTATATCACATCAGCATACAGGTAGGTGTACTTGTATTTCATATTCATACCTGATAGGTATATCACATCACCATGTAGGTAGATACCTATATTTCTGCTATACTGTTCATGTATGCATTTATTATCTGGTGAATGCTATGCTGTTCTTTTATACGCTTTCATTACAGTTTCATATTGCGTATATTTATTCATGGATTATCGCATTGTTATATGGATTTTTCATGATGTTTTCTGGATTTGGGAACCGTGGTGGTTCATGAATTTATGCATACATTGAAACACCCGGTTTCCTTGAGATGATATTATAGCATCCACCATGAGATTTATCGGTGCAGATATATATATCCTATGCGAGGAGGCGTCGAGAGCCGCATGAGGATACATGGTGGGGCCCGGAGGTACCCCGAAGCAAGAATGTTGTCGGAGTGAGCCGATGTCGCATTGAGGCGATGAGGCCTAGGGGAGCCATACTTTCCGGTGACATTACCAGAGACTCGGCGGATATCAGGGGGATACCGTTGGGAGTCATGTGCGTATCGATACGTCGAGAGGCGAGGGGCAGAGCGAGGCACTCGAGCTCTCGTGATAGCGTATGATACGTACTTATCAGTTTTTCTGTGTCGATGCTTGACACATTGGTTTTATGATATTTCTAAATACTCTTTGTATATATAACAGGGGATTTAGCCGCTGTTATATATGCCCTTACACCAATATTAGTGGAATGGGACGCTAATATATGTGTATTGCCCTCATCATATTTATATATGTCATTATATTTAGGATGTTAGAACTGTGCTGGAGATTGGACTTGAGACTCATGAGATTCATTGGGATTGGATGATGATATAGGTGGGATAGACTGATATCGTACACACTAGAGATGTGAGATCCACTTAGTGTTGTACATATGATATATGTGAGATATACTGATATTGTACAGACGAGATATGTGGGATCCACTAGCTGTTGTACATGAGACATATGTGAGATATACCAGATATTGTACATACGAGAGATGTGAGATCCACTTAGTGTTGTACATATGATATATGTGAGATATACTGATATTGTACAGACGAGATATGTGGGATCCACTAGCTATTGTACATGAGACATATGTGAGATATACCAGATATTGTACATACGAGAGATGTGAGATCCACTTGCTATTGTACATTTGATATATGGGAGATATACCTGATATTGTACATACGAGAGATGTGAGATTCACTTGCTGTTGTACATTTGATATGAGAGATATACTGTTAGTATACATATTAGATATGTGAGATATACTTGATGTGTACATTCGATACTTATGCGAGACATATTTGATATTGTGTAGTTGAGGAGATGTGACACTTAGATGATATGAGAGCTAGTTTGAGGATTGATTGAGGAATTTGGGAATTGATTTGTCTTACTGGATTGTGATCCTACCACGATGTCAGGATTCCGTGGAAATGACATATTTCACTCATACCTCATCATTATATACTTGTGCACTTTTCCATGTATTAGGAGTACCTGTGAGAGTACCTTCATGAGTGTTGCACATTTACTTTCTCATATCCCCAGTGCATGATTATTGCATACTGTTGTCATATCATTATTGCAGGACATATTGGTGGTACTTGATAGTGTACTTTCCATTATTTCGTACTCATGACCATTATATTTGAAATGTCATATATTAGATTCATGCTGTACGTTCATTCTCGCGATTACCTGCATATGTTATTTACTATTCACGAGTTGGCAACTCACCCCCGTTGTGCCACAGGTATTGCTGGAGTTTTCCCCAAAGTAGTCAAGGCAAGCTATTCAGCTTTTCAGCTATTCACTCATCTATCATCTTTTGGCTGCGGATACCACTTCGCCTGTTAGTGTACAGTTTTGCCCAGGTGGGTTTTGTGGGTATCTGAGATTTGTATTGTATATATTCGTTGTATATTGTACTCTCCATCTACTAGCAGTTGTTGTGACTTAGAGACTTGGTGAGGACGGTTTTGTATATATTGTGAATTTGTGGATTTTATACAGTTCATTTCTTTTGTCTCTTATTTCTTCGCTACGGCGTCGTATATCTGTTGTGGTGTTGTTTTCCGCCGTTGGGCGTGGATTTTGCTCCCGTTTGGGATGCTTTACTTTATGTTTATGTTGTACCCTTTTTAGGGGCTTGTTTTACAAAGGAGGTGCTGCCAAAATTTTATAGAAAAAGTGGACTATTTTAAAGAATTTGGGTTGTGATTTCAAATGTTTCCAAAACTTTATATTATCTTTTCCGTATTTTTTATGGTTTAGATTTCTGGGTTTTGGCTTTCTTTTACTGCGTTACGTCTGGAGGCGTTGCGTAGTATTAGGGCCATCACGTACCTTTTTGGGTCGTGACATGTAACGGAAGAGTAATGCTGAGAGAGAATCTCATTCTCCTTTAGAATAGTCCAGGAATTCCATGCACAAGTATTCTCCTCCTCGATCACATCAAAGGACATAATACTTATACCCGTATTTTGGTTCTCTACTTCTCGCTTATATTCTGTGAATATCTCAAAAGGTTCGGACTCATGTTTCAGCGGGAACATATGACTGAATCTTGAGAGATTATCAGAGAACGTAATGAAGTATAAAGAACCAGTCCTGGCATGTGTAGACAGGGGACCTACATACATCAACATGTATCATCCCAAGAGTTTATTAACTCTTTCTCTGTTTCCAATAAACAGAGCTGGTGTCATTATATCTTTGTGACATGACTGGCAAGTTTCACAAGATGTAAATTCAAACTGATTTAAATATGCATCTAAATGTAACTTCAGCCAGTCGGGTCGCATTGATATGACCTAGTCTACAATGTCTCAAGAAGAATTCGTTCATGTCTGAACTCTTCCTCTTGTGTGTGTTCCGTATACTAAGAACGGTAGTTTGATTTAGAACATCAACGCTTTTAGATAACGTGCCTGAACCGATCAACATTTGATATAGGAAATGTTCAAAACATTATCCAACAATACAAAATTTTATCGTTTCTTTACTAATAAAGAGACAGATATGATTTTGTATATCAGGTTCGGTATCTAATAACATTCGTTCAGAATCAATGTATCGGTAATACAGGGTGACAGTGACCAAAAGACTTGGCTGCAACTCTTGCCCCGTTTTCTGCCTCATGAAACTTATCACCCGTTCTCAGTTCTCTACCTATCCGTAGCCCTATGTAACAGATTACATATCTGGGATCCTGATCTGGTATCATATACCTAGGATGCGGAGGATACTGAGAAACAGTTCTGTATAATGAACACACCCGAAGATGATGCATCAGCATGCACTCTCTTCGTTTGGGCGGCACGGGAAATCCGGTATTTCCCAATTTCCTGCTCTGTCTTATAACAATTATAAGTTGGAGCGGGACCAACGTTCCCCAGCTCAGTATAACAAGCGGGTTCGGCCAATTATCCATATTATTATCTTGATTAAGGCGTGATATGGTCGCTACCTGGAGAGAGAGAGAAGAAAACACTCAGCGTGCGCTCTTGCAAGAATAGATTGGTTATTATTTTATCTAATCAGGATGGCTCCCACTGCTTTTTATCAAATCTTCCTTCAAACCCTAAAAGGAAAGACTAGCCGGGATTAATTACACACTACAAGTTCGCCAATCTTTCAGCCAGGCCAGTGTCGGTACTTTGAGGGAGGTCCCCCGTGCTTTCGCACAAACCTAATTAATGTAAACCTCGTTTTCCCAGAGGCGTAACCTCGTTGACACCTTTCTAGACACCTACTTGATCGGCTAATTGTAATGTATAAAACTCTCCCAGGAGTAACTCTTACTCGCAGCGGGTATCGGGATCCAACTATCTCATAGAAGGTATACAATCTCATTGCAAATTTCAACACTTGAAATTCCCGATAATATTTTGCCCCTAGCAGCTATATGACCTTAACATAGTCAACAAATCATAAGTGCTAGTCAAGTTCAACCCGTCATTTCCCGATTGAATTAAACCCACCCGCACGACCCTTAACATAGTCAACAAAGTCGCACGACTACCCTAATCCAATCACATCATATGCTTATACAGATAAGCACTAATTAGCTACCACACACTACGCCTTAACATAGTCAACAAACGTAGCACGAATACTAACTAGGACTTATCTGAAATGACGGAGGGCTACGACAGGTTTTTCTGAAAACCTATTGCGTAATGAACTCGATATCGTTGTAGAATCAAATGATTTTAAAAATGGAGTGCTTTTGAGGCTTTTCTAGTTTTGCTAAAGGAGTCATTCCCGGTGAAGGGATCGTCGGTCCTTTCCTCGTCGAATGAGGTGCGGGATATATCGTATATACCGCTGTGCAAAGTAAAAACACTTAAAAGCTATCAAAAGACAAACCGAGTGTGTAGCATCTGCCAGTTATTGCTAAAGGATTCACTCCCGGTGAAGGGATCTCGGTCCTTTCCTTATCGAATAAGGTGCAGGATATATCACATATACCGCTGTGCAAAGCAAGAACTGTAGCTACCTGTTTTATTTTGAAATTCGATTCTACAACATCTTAGGTTTCTTTTATTTCATTAATCTCATTAATGAAGTCCCATCATTTAAATACCTAAACATCACAGATAAATACGACGTACACTTATGCCATCCGCATTCGCCTCGATGTCCCCTCGTGCACCGTTAGGTTAGGTAACTAACGGCAGAGCGGGGCAGGGCTAGCGCGGGTGTAAAACATAAGTAACGGCTATATAATATATCTAATATACTATATACAGTATCTATCACAGAACATCACATGATCACATCACAGATATCGCAGCAGAAGAAACATATAAAATATTGGATATACTAGGACGTCCGTGTTTTTAATACGAGCCAGTATAAAACACGGATTCCACGGTCGTGATGAATAGCCAAACCCACACTCCTAGACCCCTACGAGAGCGGCAAGCAACCCTACCAATTCTAGAGTTAGGAGACCCGGACTCGACTCCTCGAGTTGGTCTCCCACTGGACTCCAGAACCCGGTTACTTGTGCCCTCCTCCTTGGGTCTATCCTAGTGTGGAAAAGTAAATAATATACAAAGGGTGACTACTTCCGCAACCTGGAAGCGCCCAAATAAAAGAATATTACATACAAGTTTTTACATGAATGAAAATGAAAAAACACTCATCTCACATAAAAACCCCCGGCTATTCGAACACGACGATCCAATATAACATATCCAGCAACACATAACATCACATGTCATCAACGTAAGTAAATATGCGCATCCCAATTGTCGTTGACATATAGCAACGAAACCGGCGATATCACATATTACACTTACGGTCACAGAAAAGAAAGTGTAAAACTACAACAGTTGGAATCCGCAACCTCTTCAGACATCGCATGCCTGACCAAATGAAATACTTAGACATCGCATGCCTAACAATTATAAACCCCGCATTTTAGTCTCAAAATCGAAAACTCTTTTCAATATCAAGTCAGGCAATTCAACAAGATTCCCGACAATATGATCGAATGCTCGTCGCAAACTTTAGTAGACGGTCGCACCCCCGATACCGACGACGAAGTGCACCAAGGCGGAACACCGCTACCGCGAGCACCCGAACAGATGCTTTCGGCGACGGGGTTCTCCTACAGTCACTTGGTCGGGGCTACGGGGTGTAGCTGTCTATTAAGTTTACCGGCGAATATCTGCGTACGCTACGTGATTGCGACGGACTTTTGATCACATCAAAATTCCATGGAAACCGATCAAGTGAGACTAAACTGCTATGTTTATAACATTCATTCAGTTATCTCATAACTTATTGTGAATTCCAATTATTGTATCCCATTCCGGATAAATAGAAAATGTCAAACTTTCCGATCGAACAATCGAACACCCAAGTTTTCCCGATACAGATCAACACATGAAACAAGTCTAAAAACATTCGGTTCGTGCCTCAGTACTAACGGTCCAGCCGTAGAAGGGTCAAGCCAACGCCTCACATGTGTCACGCCGTACTGCCCCAAACCCGAAGGTTCAAAGGGCAGTTCAAAACGGTCACATAATCGAGTTAAGGTTTGTTGTCTTCTAGAGGGTCCATCGCGTTACTTGCACTACTTAGAACGTCGTTAAACTACGGAAAAATCCAACACTTGGAAATTTCCCGACAGGGGAAAAATTGGGTATTTATATCCGGTCGAACTTTTTAACATATTCTTAAATTATCCGGAAAGCCACATAGACAAAATCTGATATTCCGATCGAAACACCGAAACCCCAAAACCACCTCAGAAAATTCAACTCATGAATAAATATTAAAAATTCCCAGAAAAACCATCACTGCAAATTAAGAATTACTGTGTGAAAACTTTTGTACAGTGGGTCCGTACGGCCGCGGAACCGCCGCACGAGCCATGCTCGTGCCGCGGAACCGCGGCAGTTTAATTGAATTATGCCCACGAAATTTACAGTAATTCCTAATAAACCCTGCTTGATTTTCTGCATATTTTTAATTTCTAAAAATCCCAGAATTTGGAAAAAGGACAGAGAGCAATTTTGGGGTTTTGGTTTTGATTCGATCGGAGTTCAAATTCCGTCTAGACTTCGCCTAAGGCTCTAGCTAGGCTCTGATACCACTGTAGGGTTCCTAGGCACTCTAGTGAGGTCTCACAAGGCATCGAACATGCCAATTTCAAAAAATCTATGTGCCGAGAGACCCGACTACGGATCGTTTGCTAGAAAACTAGGCGAAAGAAGAAACTAGTTAACACTTGACTACAATAATACGGAAATACAACCTTTGTAGATCCGGTGCTCCACCTCCATAGCTCCGCAACGAAGACCCCTCGCTGTCCAAATTAATTCCCGGGCTCTAGCGTCGGCTTCGTCGGAGAAATGGCGAGCTAGGTCGTCGATGTCCATGCCGAAGATGATCTATGTCGAGGCATCGCTAAATCAAGCTCCGAATTCACCAAGTCCAAAAACTTGTGAAGAGAACACACTCTACTACTTGGCAAGAGGTAGAGGATGAAGAAATAGGAAGTGGGTAGACATTAGAATTGGATTTCTCACTTGTTTGCTCAATTCACCATTGATGAAGAAAGCTTTCTTCTTTGAAGATGAAGAAGAAGAAGAAGATAAAGTTATGATAAGTTAATTAAAATAGATAATAAAAATGAACACTTATCATAATCTTAACCTTAGTTAAGTGTAGAGAATTGACTAAGGTTGGGTTGAATGGTTAGGGTTAAGGATGAGAACAAAAAGGTCAATTAGTCAAAGCTTCATGAAACTTCAACTAAAAACAAATGAAGCCACCATTCATTTATCTTTCAATTTATTCAAAATGAATAAATAAATAAGATAAATGAATAAGTAAAAACCCTAATCAACAACTTAACCAAGGTTAATTCTTTACACTTAACCTAAAAAGCATGTATCATCAAACATGATACAATCTTGTGTACAAAAGTATATCACATATACAATGTGCACAAACCAAGTGAGAAAATCCATTTAAAGTGAACCAATACTAGTTAATGCAAAGTAATATATCAAATATATAATTATGCATTAAATCAACACTTGATTTAACGATCCGGTCATATCGCATACAACCGACTAATATCCAATGTATCGGTTTATCGAATCAATCCTTGATTCGATAACTAGGTTATATCGCATACAACCATTCGACACATTCTGACCGAGAATGGAATACGGTATCACATACACGCATTATTCTCGGTCCCGCACATATCTCATATGCGCTCCTATTTCGTTTCGCTTGAGCCAGGAAACCTCTGTGTAGGACTCTAAAGACTCGTCAATACGCCGGCAGCAGATGATGATCATATCAAACACCCACAAGCCGCAAGCGGTCTGCTAAACGTAACGGCCACCCGGGTATTGAGCGATCAGAAGATCGACGAGCAAGCCCGCTCACACTCCAGTGAATCCAACCAATAACACTACCGTACAGTCCGGTCTGATCGTCTGATATGTCGCATATCTTGCCTAGGGGTGGTAAACGTCAGACCCCAATAGCTCGATAGGTCGTGTCGATATGAGGCTCATAACGGGTCGAGAAACTACTGGTAACACTTACCAGCAATTCTCTGATCAGCCCTGGCCAGGGACTTCCTGTTATAGCCAATCGAACACAGTGCAACATCAACTCCCTATACCGGGAGAGACGAATCCCCTCCTATCGCTCATTGCCTCCATGTGACTCGGGACTGTACCCAAAAACCACCGTTTTGCACGCCCTCTTGGACGTGGTAAGATGGAAATCAAAGCACAGTGGGAACCACACAAGACTCTATGACGATCTCGGGTCAACAGACTACTCTGTACCAGTGTCACCTGAGAACTGCCATCTGACGTGAGGTATAATACCATCTGGGAGTTCTCGGCGAGTCCGTCCAGTGTACCCAGTCTCTACTGAGCACCCATATATCATCTCTGATGTCAAACACCAATGGATATGGGATCATCCATCGCCCATCTGTATAGGTCGAGAAGGTACACACTAGTCTACTCTGGTATATCGATGCCCCGTCTCGATACACCCACTGTTAGTTATATGTATTCCCTAGAGGCCATTACTGTACATAGGATGTATATTGTAGTGGATGCTGGGACATATATAGGGAGGACTTTCTTGCTCGACATGATAGTATGCTATCTGGTTGCTCTTTACCTTAACGTGTGTACCGATTGTCTCTCTGTTACATGTTGGTAAAGTCCCTGGGATGTGTACTCGACTTCCAGGACTATGATGCAGATCATACTAGTGGGGCCTGGGTAGTCAGTGAGTACATCCTTCATTGTTCCTAGTCGTGGGAATATCGAGACGGGGCATCGATATTCCAGAGTAGACTAGCGTATATCTTCTTGACCCATGCGATGGGCGATGGATGATCCCATATCCATTGGTGTTTGACATCGAAGATGGTATGCGGGTGCTCAGTGGAGACTGGGTACACTGAACGGACTCGCCGAGAACTCCCAGATGGTATTATACCTCACGTCAGATGGCAGTTCTCTGGTGACACTGGTACAGCTTAGTCTGTAGACCCGAGATCGTCATAGAGTCTTGTGTGTCTCCCACTGTGCTTTGATTTCCACCCTACCACGGCTCTACTGAGTTGTGCAAACAGGTGGTTTTTGGGTACAGTCCCGATTCACATGGAGGCAATGAGCGATAGGAGGGGATTCGTCTCTCCCGGTATTTGGGGTTGATGTTGCGCTGTGCTCCACTGGCCATAACAGGAAATCCCTGGCCAGGGTTGCAGTGATATACTGGTAAGAGTTATCAGTAGTTTCACGAATGTTATGGACCCTACGTCGGCATGACTTATCGAGCTATTGGGGTCTGACGTTTACCACCCCTAGGCGAGATATGCGACATATCAGACGAACAGATCGGACTATACGGTAGTGTTACTGGTTGGATTCACTGGAGTGTGAGCGGGCTTGCTCGTCGATCTTCTGATCGCTCAATACCCGGGTGGCCGTTACGTTTAGCAGACCGCTTGCGGCTTGTGGGTGCTTGATATGATCATCATCTGCTGCCGGCGTATTGACGAGTCTTTAGAGTCCTACACAGAGGTTTCCTGGCTCAAGCAAAACGAAATAGGAGCGCGTATGAGATATGTGCGGGACCGAGAATGATACCAGTATGTGATACTGTATTTGATTCTCACGATGTGACATTGATCGGTTATATGCGATATAGCCGGGTTATCGGATCAAGTGTTGATTCGATAAGTTGTTACTAATGATACTAGTCGGTTATATGCGATATGACCGGATCGTTAAATCAAGTGTTGCTTTATTGATTTGATGCATAATTAAATATTTGTTATATTACTTTGCACTAACTAGTATCGGTTCACTTTAAATGGATTTTCTCGCTCGGGTGTGCGCATTGCATATGCGATATGATTTTGTGCACATACTTGTATCATGTTTGATGATACATGCCTTTTTAATTACGTGTATAGAATTAAACCTTGGTTAATGGAATGGTTAGGGTTTGCTATTTGCTTATTCATTTTATTCATTTATTTATTTATCTTTTTCTTTTTGGAAAAAGGAAATGAAATGATAAAATGGTGGCATTTCTTTTGTACATTCATGAAGCTTCATGATTGCTTTGACTTGATGACCATTTTGTTTTTAGCTTAACCCTAACCATTGCATCAAACCATGATTAGTTCTCTACACTTAACTATGGTCAAGTTATGATAAGAATTGATATTCTTTTCTTTTTTAATTAGAACTTATCATATCTTTTCTTCTTCTTCTTCCTTGAACCAAAGAAGAAACCTTGACTTCATCAATGGTGATTGATGAATTAGAGTGAGAAATCCAAAACTAAAGTCTACCCACTTCCTATTTCTTCATCCTCTACCTCTTGCCAAGTAGTAGAGTGTGTTTCCTTCACAAGTTTTCAAGACTTGGTGAAGGTGGAGCTTGATCTAGCGATGCCTCGACGTAGATCATCTTCGGCATGGACATCGACGACCTAGCTCGCCTATTCTCCGATGAAGCCGACGCTAGAGCCCGGATTTGATTTGGACAGCGGAGAGGACCTCATCTCGGAGCCGTGGAGGTGGACAAACGGATCTACAAAGGTTGTATTTCCGTATCTCTTAGTTAAGTGTTAACTAGTTTACTTTTTCGCCTAGATTTCTAGCCGACGATCCGCACATTAGGGTTTCTCGGCACCGAATTTTTGAAATTAGCATGATCGATGCATTGTGAGACATCATTAGGGTGCCTAGGAACCCTACAGTGGTATCAGAGCCTAGCTAGAGCCTTAGGCGAAGTCTAGACGGAATTTGAAACCCAAACGAACCCGAAACCCAATATCAGAATGGCTCTCTGTCCTTTTTTCAAAAACTGGGATTTTTCCAAATTAAAAATATGCAGAAAATCAAGCAGGGTTTTCTAAGAATTACTGTAAATTTCGTGGGCCTAAGTCAACTTTTCCACCGCGGAACCGCGGCACGTGCTATGCATGCCGCGGCGGTTCAGCGGCGGTTTTGTCGTTTTGCGTATTTTGTTTTTCACAGTAATTCTCAGATTTCTGTGCTGGTTTTCCTGGGATATTTTAATATTTATTATACAGATGAGTTTTCAGGGGTTGTTTTGGGTTTTCATGAGTTCGATCGGATTATCAAATTTTATCTGTGTGGCTTTCCGGATAAATTTTAGAATATGTTAAAAAGTTCGACCGGATATATATACCAAATTTTTCCCTTGTCGGGAAATTTCCAAGTGTTGGATTTTTTCCGTAGTTTAACGACGTTCTAAGTAGTGCAAGTAACTCGATGGACCCTCTAGAAGACAACAAACCTTAACTCGATTATGTGACCGTCTTGAACTGCCCTTTGAACCTTCGGGTTTGGGGCAGTACGGCGTGCCACATGTGAGGCGTTGGCTTGACCCTTCTACGGCTGGACCGTTGGTACTGAGGCACGAACTGAATGTTGTTAGACTTATTTCATGTGTTGACCTGTTTCGGGAAAACTTGGGTGTTCAAATGTTCAATCGGAAAGTTTAACATTTTCTGTTTATCCGGAATGGGATACAATAATTGGAATTCACAAGTAGTTATGTGATAACTGAATGAATATTATAAACATAGCAGTTTAGTCTCACTTGATCGATTGCCAAGGAATTTTGATGTGATCAAAAGTCCGTCGCAATCACGTAGCGTATGCGGATACTCGCCGGACAAACTTAATAGATAGCTACACCCCATAGCCCCGACCAAGTGACGGTAGGAGAACCCTGTCGCCGAAAGCATCCGTTCGGGTGCTCGCGGTAGCGGTGTTCCGCCTTGGTGCACTTTGTCGACGGTATCGGGGTGCGGCCGCCTACTAAAGTTTGCGACGAGCATTCGATCAGACTGTCGGGAATCTTGTTGAATTGCCCGACTTGATATTGAAAAGTGTTTTCGATAATGAGACTAAAATGCGGGGTTTATAATTATTAGGCATGCGATGTCTAAAGAATTCATTTGGTCAGGCATGTGATGTCTGAGGCGGTTGCGGATTCCAACTGTTGTAATTTTACACTTTCTTTTCTGTGACCGTAAGTGTAATATGTGATATCGCCGGTTTCGTTGCTATATGTCAACGACAATTGGGATGCGAATATTTACTTACGTTGATGACATGTGATGTTATGTGTTGCTGGATATGTTATATTAGATCGTCGTGTTTGAATAGCCGGGGGTTTTTATGTGAGATGAGTGTTTTTCATTTTCATTCATGTAAAAACTTGTATGTAATATTCTTTTTATTGGGGCGCTTCCAGGTTGCGGAAGTAGTCACCGTTTGTATATTATTTACTTTTCTGCACTAGGATAGACCCAAGGAGGGGAGCACAAGTAACCGGGTTCTAGGGTGCAGTGGGAGACCATCTCGAGGAATCGAGTCCGGGTCTCCTAACCCTAGAATTGGTAGGGTTGCTTGCCGCTCTCGTAGGGGTCTAGGGGTGTGGGATTGGCTATTCATCACGACCGTGGAATCCGTGTTTTATACTGGCTCGTATTGAAAACACGGACGTCCTAGTATATCCAATATTTCATATGTTTCTTCTGCCGTGCTTTATCTGTGATGAGATCATGCGATGTTCTGTAGCAGATATTATATATAGTATATATGATATATTATATAGACGTTGCTTATGTTTTACACCCGCGCTAGCCCTGCCCTGCTCTGCCGTTAGTTACCTAACCTAACGGTGCACGAGGGGACATCGAGGCGAATGCGGATGGCATAAGTGTACGTCATATCTATCTGTGATGTTTAGGTAATTTAAATGATGGGATATTCATTAATGAGATTAATGAAAGAAAATAAACCTAATTGATGTTGTGGAATCGAATTTCAAAATAAAACAGGTAGCTACAGTTCTTGCTTTGCATCGCGGTGTTCCTTGTAGAACATCCTGCACCTTATTCGATAGGGAAAGGACCGAGATCCCTTCACCGGGAGTGACTCCTTTAACAATAACTGGCAGATGCTACAACCCTCGGTTTGTCTTTGATCGCTTCTATAGTTTACGCTTTGCACAGTGATATATATGATATATCCCGCACCTCATTCGACGAGGAAAGGGCCGACGATCCCTTCACCGGGAGTGACCCCTTTAGCAAAACTAGAAAAGCCTCAAAAACATTCCATTTAAAAACCATTTGATTCCGCAACGAGATCAAGTTCAAAGCGTTAAAGGTTTTCACAAAAACCAGCCGCAACCCTCCGTCATTTTAGGAAGTAGAGTACTTAGTATTCGTGCTGTGTTTGTTGACCATAGTCAAGGCACAGTGTACGGTAGCTAAGTGATGTCTTCCTACACCGCATATGATGCGATTAGTTAGGACAGTCGCGTGACTTTGTTGACCTTAGTTAAGGGTCATGTGGGTGGGTCTAATTAATCACGAAATGACGGGTAGAACTTGACTAGTACTTGTGATTTGTTGACCATAGTTAAGGTCATAGGTGCTAAGGGTAAAAACCTTTATCGGGAGTTTCAAGTGTTGAAATTTGCAATGAGATTGCATACCTTCTATATGATAGTTGGATCCCGATACCCACTGCGAGTAATTGTTACTGCTGGGAGAGTTTTGCACTTTGCAATTAGCCGATCAAGTAGGTGTCTAGAAAGGTGTCAACGGGGTTACGCCTCTGGGAAAGCGAGGTTTACAGTAATTAGGTCCGTGCGAAAGCACGGGGAACCTCCCTCAAAGTACCGACACTGGCCTGGCTGAAAGATTGGCGAACTTGTAGAGTGTAATTAATCCCGGCTAGTCTTTCCTTTTAGGGTTTGAAGGAAGATTTGATAAAAAATAGTGGGAGCCATCCTGATTAGATAAAATATATAACCAATCTGATCTTGCAAGAGCGCACGCAGAGTGTTTTCTTCTCTCTCTCTCTCTCCAGGTAGCGACCATATCACGCCTTAATCAAGATAATAATACGAATAATTGACCGAACCCGCTTGTTATACTGAGCTGGGGAACGTTGGTCCCGCTCCAACTTATAATTGTTATAAGACAGAGCAGGAAATAGGGGAATACCAGAATTCCTATGCCGCCCAAATGAAGAAAGTGCATATGATGCATCATCTTCGAGTGTGTTCATTATACAGAACTATTTCTCAGTATCCTCCGCATCCTAAGTATATGATACCGGATCATGATCCCAGATATGTAATCTGTTACATAGGGCTACAAAAGGGTAGAAAAACTGAGAACGGGTGATAAGTTTCATGAGACAGAAAACGGGGCAAGTGTTGCAGCCAAGTCTGTTGGTCACTGTCACCCTGTATTACCAATACATTGATTTTGAACAAATGCTATTAGATACCGAACCTGATATACAAAATCATATCAGTCTCTTTATTAGTAAAGAAATGATATAATTTTGTATTGTTGGATAATGTTTTGAACATTTCCTATATCAAAAGTTGATCGGTTCAGGCACGTTATCTAAAAGCATTGACGTTCTAAATCAAACTACAGTTCCTTGTATACTGAACACACACAAGAGGAAGAGTTCAGAAATGAACGATTCCTTCTTGAGGTATTGTAGACTAGGTCATATCAATGCGACCCGACTGGCTGAAGTTACATATAGATGCATATTTAAATCAGTTTGAATTTACATCTTATGAAACTTGCCAGTCATGTCACAAAGATAAAATGACCATAGCCCTGGTTTTTGGAAACAGAGAAAGAGTTAGTAAACTCTTGGGATGATACATGTTGATGTATGTAGGTCCCCTGTCTACACATGCCAGGATTGGTTCTTCATACTTCATTACGTTCTCTGATGATCTCTTTAGATTCAGACATATGTTCTTGTTGAAACACTAGTCCGAACCTTTTGAGATATTCACAGAATATAAGTTAGAAGTAGAGAACCAGAATACGGGTATAAGTATTATGTCCTATGATGAGATCAGGGAGAAGAATACTAGTGCACGGAAATCCTGGACTATTCTAAAGGAGAATGAGACTCTCTCTCAGCATTATTCCTCTGAATACACCACAGCACAACGGTGTATCAGGGCGGAGCAATTGCACAATATTAGATATAGTGTGCTCTATGATGAGTACTACTGAGTTACCTATTTCCTTCTAGGGTTATGCACTTGAGAAGCTGCATACCTATTGAATTAGGTTCGAATCAAATCAGTGCCTACCACTCCATATAAGATATGGTGCGGGAAGATACTATCTCTTAAGTAAGTTAAGATTTGGGGTTGTCCGGCCTATGTTTAAAGCAAAATCCGGACAAGATCGAGGCAGGATCAGTTCTGTAGAACTGGAAAGGTTCCAGCTATACAAAACTGCAGTTGATGATTTGACAGAACCATAAGATTCTATAGTTCCCGACGAACCTCAGCCTCTCCGCCGATCTAGTAGGGTTCCTCATCCGCCTGAGAGATACCTCGGTTTCTCGATGACAGTGGGAGCAAGGATTGCATCATGAGATGATGACCCAACTAGTTTCGAACAGGCCATCAAGAGTAGGGACTCTGTAAGAATGGCTGGATGCTTAGCGATCTGAGATGGAATCCATGTACACCAGCAAAGTATGGACTTTGGTTGCTATATCTGAAGGGTTAAATCCCCATCAGGAGCAAGTATATCTTGAGAAGATTACTTATTGTAGATGGAAAAGTTGAGACTTTCAAAGCTAGACTTGTTAAAGGTTATCGTCATCGACCAGGCGTGGATAATGATGAAATCTTTTTCCAGTAGCTATGCTTAAGTCTATCCAGATCCTACTTACCACGGCTACATACCATGACTACGATATCTGGCGGTTGGGTGCCATGACTGTTTTTCTAAATACTGATTTAGAAGAGAACGTCTGTAAGTACACAGCCAGAGGTCTTCGTAAACAGTGGGAGCAGCGGAAACATGTGCAAGTTGCTTTACATAATGAAGCAGGCATCGCGGAGTTGGAACGTCTGTTTTGATGTGATAGTCAAAGTGTTTGACTTCATCAAAATGGTAGACGAACCTTGTATATACAAAAGGGTAGTAGAGAGTAAGGTGGTCATCTTCGTATTGTACGTAGACAACATACTCTTGATAGGAAAAGAGTTTCCTATACTACAATCGATCAATCTTCTATTATCACAAGGATTCTCCAAATAGGATCAAAGTGATACCTCCTAAATCCTGAGTTTTCATCTATGAGATAGATGTAATTGGATGCTAGGATTCTCACTAGATGTAGTGAGATGGTATCAATCGATCCTGGGGAGAATCACTGGAAGAGTTCCAGGGTGATAAAGACGACTGAATGTCAGTCACGGGCATTGTCTTTACCCTCAGTAGAGGGACGGTATGTTGGAAGAGTTCCAAGCTAGATACCATGGCAAACTAGACGATAAAGGCTGGTAACATCGCTATTGAAGATACTACCAAAGAGGAAGTTTGGATGTATATTGGTTCATAAGATGAACTAGGTTCCTGCCATTGTATGACAATGGAAGTATGGCTTTGGCCCTGGAACCCTGGTCCCATCAGTGACCCAGACATATTCTGAGGATGCATCACCTGATCATGGAGATAGTTGATCTCCGGGGTGATCGAGGTTAGGAGAGTAGACTAAGAGGACAACACGGCGGATCCACTCACGAAGGCCTGTTCCCAGAGAGAGACTTTTATGGGATGGTTGAGTATGAGATACTACAACCACTGCTACAGATGGCCCTAGTGCAAGTGAGAGATTGTTAGTTATATGTATGCCCTAGAGGCCATTACTGTACATAGGATGTATATTGTAGTGGATGCTGGGACATATATAGGGAGGACTTTCTTGCTCGACATGATAGTATGCTATCTGGTTGCTCTTTACCTTAACGTGTATACCGATTGTCTCTCTGTTACATGTTGGTAAAGCCCCTGGGATGTGTACTCGACTTCCAGGACTATGATGCAGATCATACTAGTGGGGCCTGGGTAGTCAGTGAGTACATCCTTCATTGTTCCTAGTCGTGGGAATATCGAGACGGGGCATCGATATTCCAGAGTAGACTAGCGTATATCTTCTTGACCCATGCGATGGGCGATGGATGATCCCATATCCATTGGTGTTTGACATCGAAGATGGTATGCGGGTGCTCAGTGGAGACTGGGTACACTGAACGGACTCGCCGAGAACTCCCAGATGGTATTATACCTCACGTCAGATGGCAGTTCTCTGGTGACACTGGTACAGCTTAGTCTGTAGACCCGAGATCGTCATAGAGTCTTGTGTGTCTCCCACTGTGCTTTGATTTCCACCCTACCACGGCTCTACTGAGTTGTGCAAACAGGTGGTTTTTGGGTACAGTCCCGATTCACATGGAGGCAATGAGCGATAGGAGGGGATTCGTCTCTCCCGGTATTTGGGGTTGATGTTGCGCTGTGCTCGACTGGCCATAACAGGAAATCCCTGGTCAGGGTTGCAGTGATATACTGGTAAGAGTTATCGGTAGTTTCACGAATGTTATGGACCCTACGTCGGCATGACTTATCGAGCTATTGGGGTCTGACGTTTACCACCCCTAGGCGAGATATGCGACATATCAGACGAACAGACCGAACTATACGGTAGTGTTACTGGTTGGATTCACTGGAGTGTGAGCGGGCTTGCTCGTCGATCTTCTAATCGCTCAATACCCGGGTGGCCGTTACGTTTAGCAGACCGCTTGCGGCTTGTGGGTGCTTGATATGATCATCATCTGCTGCCGGCATATTGACGAGTCTTTAGAGTCCTACACAGAGGTTTCCTGGCTCAAGCAAAACGAAATAGGAGCGCGTATGAGATATGTGCGGGACCGAGAATGATACCAGTATGTGATACTGTATTTGATTCTCGCGATGTGACATTGATCGGTTATATGCGATATAGCCGGGTTATCGGATCAAGTGTTGATTCGATAAGTTGTTACTAATGATACTAGTCGGTTATATGCGATATGACCGGATCGTTAAATCAAGTGTTGATTTAATGATTTGATGCATAATTAAATATTTGATATATTACTTTGCACTAACTAGTATCGGTTCACTTTAAATGGATTTTCTCGCTCGGGTGTGCGCATTGCATATGCGATATGATTTTGTGCACATACTTGTATCATGTTTGATGATACATGCCTTTTTAATTAAGTGTATAGAATTAAACCTTGGTTAATGGAATGGTTAGGGTTTGCTATTTGCTTATTCATTTTATTCATTTATTTATTTATCTTTTTCTTTTTGGAAAAAGGAAATGAAATGATAAAATGGTGGCATTTCTTTTGTACATTCATGAAGCTTCATGATTGCTTTGACTTGATGACCATTTTGTTTTTAGCTTAACCCTAACCATTGCATCAAACCATCATTAGTTCGCTACACTTAACTATGGTCAAGTTATGATAAGAATTGATATTCTTTTCTTTTTTAATTAGAACTTATCATATCTTTTCTTCTTCTTCTTCCTTGAACCAAAGAAGAAACCTTGACTTCATCAATGGTGATTGATGAATTAGAGTGAGAAATCCAAAACTAAAGTCTACCCACTTCCTATTTCTTCATCCTCTACCTCTTGCCAAGTAGCAGAGTGTGTTTCCTTCACAAGTTTTCAAGACTTGGTGAAGGTGGAGCTTGATCTAGCGATGCCTCGACGTAGATCATCTTCGGCATGGACATCGACGACCTAGCTCGCCTATTCTCCGATGAAGCCGACGCTAGAGCCCAGATTTGATTTGGACAGCGAAGAGGACCTCATCTCGGAGCCGTGGAGGTGGACAAACGGATCTACAAAGGTTGTATTTCCGTATCTCTTAGTTAAGTGTTAACTAGTTTACTTTTTCGCCTAGATTTCTAGCCGACGATCCGCACATTAGGGTTTCTCGGCACCGAATTTTTGAAATTAGCATGATCGATGCATTGTGAGACATCATTAGGGTGCCTAGGAACCCTACACCCATGACTAGGGACTTTGAAGGATGTACTTATGGACTACCATGTCCCCACTAGTATGATCCGCATCATAGTCCAAGTAGTCAAGCACACATCCTAAGGGCTTTACCAACATGTAACAGAGAGACAATCATCGTACACGTTAAGGTAAAGATCAACCAGATAGCATACTATCATGTCGAGCAAGAAAGTCCTCCCTATATATGTCCCAGCATCCACTACAATATACATCCTATGTACAGTTGGCCTCTAGGGCATACATATAACTAACATGTACCACGATTCTTACATCATCGAGGTTTTCGTCAGCCAGCTCTTTAGCAAGTTTGGCCAATGCGTCTGCTTTGCTGTTTTCCGGGCGTGGTATGTTCTCCAAATTATAGGAGGGAATTTGGGTCAACAGTTGTTGCACCTTTTCGCCGTATTTCACCAATTCTGGTTTGCATGTCTGGTAGTCGCCGTTTACTTGACTAACGACCAGTTGGGAGTCCCAATATATGAGGAGATTTTCAATTCCCATGTCGATGGCGATCTCGAGGCCTGCTATCAGAGCTTCGTATTCGGCTTCATTGTTTGTCCTCGACCCTGTTAAGGAGAAGGCGAAGCGCATTATCCCTCCTTGTGGAGTTACGAAGATGAAACCTACCCCCGATTTGATCATTGGGATGCCTTGTTTGCGCTTCTTTACGGAGGACGCTCCATCGAAATAGAGTTCCCATCGGGTACCGCCGCCGCCAATCGCATCAAATGCATGCTCGTCCGGCAGATCGCAGTTCAGAGGAGAACCGGCAGGTACTGGATGCTCAGCAAGGAAGTCGGCAATGGCCTGGCCCTTCACTGCCTTGAGAGGTCGATACGTTATCGAGAACTCCATCAGGAGTAGAGCCCATTTAGCGAGTCGACCCGTCAATATAGCCTTTGACATCAAATATTTAAGAGGGTTCGCCTTCGAGATGAGACGGACTTCGTGCGCCAACGCATAGTGCCTGAGCTTTGTTATCGCGAAGATCAACGCCAAGCAATGTTTTTCAATGGGAGAGTAGTTGCTTTCTGCCCCCAGCAGAACTCGACTTAAGTAGTAGAGTGCTCTCCCTTTTCCTTGATCGTTCTCTTGTGCCCATAATGCGCCTAAGGAACCTTCGAGGGCGATTGTATAAAGAATGAGGGGTTTTCCCTTGACCGGTGCAGCCAACACCGGAGGGTTCTGCAGGTACTGCTTGATCTCTTCTAGTGCACCTTGGCATTTATGATCCTAAACGAATGGAGTTCCCTTCTTCATCAGGTGGTTGTAAGGACGGCACTTGCCTGAAAGATTGGCGATAAATCGCCGGATGTATGCGAGCTTCCCTTGGAGAGACCGCAACTGTTTGAGGGTTCTTGGCGGAGGCATTTCCATGATCGCCTTGATCTTAGATGGATCTATTTCGATACCTCGGTGTCGGATGATGAATCCCAGGAATTTACCCGAGGAGACCCCGAACGCGCATTTGAGGGGGTTCATCTTCAAATTATATTGCCGAAGGCGTTGAAATACAGTCTTCAGATGCTCTAAATGCTCTTCGTATGACCTACTCTTCACTACGAGGTCATCAATATAGAACTCGACGATGTCATGTATGAGATCATCGAAGATCTTTGTCATGGCCCTTTGATAGGTAGCACCGGTGTTCTTTAGACCAAAGGGCATAACCTTGTAGCAGAATATACCCAAAGGGGTCCGGAAAGCGGTGTGCTTCTGGTCTTCGGGATGCATCTTTATCTGATTTTACCCTGATGAACCGTCCATAAAGGAAAAAACCTCATGAGTGGACGTGTTATCTATCATTAGCTCGGTTACTGGTACTGGGAAATCATCCTTCGGGCAGGCTTTATTGAGATCCCGGAAGTCCACGCATATGCGTACCGTCCCATTTTTCTTCATTACCGGGACGATGTTGGCGATCCAGTCGGGATATTGGACTTCTTGGATAAATCCAGAATCGATCAGCTTCTTGACTTCGGCGTTGATGCTCATCTCAAGCTCGAGCCGCATCCTTCTCGGCGCCTGTTTGACTGGCTTGATATCCGGGGATATTGCTAATTTATGCACAGCAATATCCGGATCTAATCCTGGCATCTCGGAATAGTTCCACGCGAAGCAGTCTTTATGCTGTAGAAGCACGTTCTTTAACGCAGCCACCCTTTCTTCAGATAGCAGCTCGCTGACAAATGTCGGTCGCGGATCATTTGCCGATCCCAACTCAATCTTCTTAAGGTTATCTGCAGTAGTATGTATGCCATCTTCCAGTTCTTTCGGAGCTGGCGGAAATTCTGAGATCACCTCATCATTGCTGTTCTCAAAGCACCAGGGAAGGTCTTCCATGTTCTTGGGCTCTTCTTTAAATATCGTAATCATGTAACAGGTGCGAATCCGCTTCCAAGACTGAGGTGGATCCGGTTCTGCTCTTGCGGCTTTAGGTTCGTGTTTTTGTGGCGGCGTTACCCTCCAGCCGTTGGATAAAGCAAATCTGCCCAGTTGGTACTGGTCCTCGACCCAGTTCTTGAAGGTGAAGTTGTTAGTTATATGTATGCCCTAGAGGCCATTACTGTACATTGGATGTATATTGTAGTGGATGCTGGGACATATATAGGGAGGACTTTCTTGCTCGACATGATAGTATGCTATCTGGTTGATCTTTACCTTAACGTGTACACAGATTGTCTCTCTATTACATGTTGGTAAAGCCCTTAGGATGTGTACTTGACTACCTGGACTATGATGCGGATCATACTAGTGGGAACAGGGTAGTCCATAAGTACATCCTTCAAAGTCCCTAGTCGTGGGTGTATCGAGACGGGGCATCGATATACCAGAGTAGACTAGCGTATACCTTCTCGACCCATACAGATGGGCGATGGATGATCCCATATCCATTGGTGTTTGACATCAGAGATGATGTACGGGTGCTCAGTGGAGACTGGGTACACTGGACGGACTCGCCGAGAACTCCCAGATGGTATTATACCTTACGTCAGATGGCAGTTCTCTGGTGACACTGGTACAAAGTAGTCTGTTGACCCGAGATCGTCATAGAGTCTTGTGTGGTTCCCACTGTGCTTTGATTTCCATCTTACCACGTCCAAGAGGGCATGCAAAACGGTGGTTTTTGGGTACAGTCCCGAGTCACATGGAGGCAATGAGCGATAGGAGGGGATTCGTCTCTCCCAGTATAGGGAGTTGATGTTGCGCTGTGTTCGATTGGCTATAACCGGAAATCCCTGGCCAGGGTTGCTGAGATTTACTGGTAAGTGTTACCAGTAGTTTTTCGAACTGTTATAGACCTCATATCGACACGACTTATCGAGCTATTGGGGTCTGACGTTAACCACCCCTAGGCGAGATATGCGACATATCAGACGATCAGACCGGACTGTACGGTAGTGTTACTGGTTGGATTCACAGGAGTGTGAGCGAGCTTGCTCGTCGATCTTCTCATCGCTCAATACCCGGGTGGCCGTTACGTTTAGCAGACCGCTTGCGGCTTGTGGGTGTTTGATATGATCATCACCTGCTGCCGGCGTATTGACGAGTCTTTAGAGTCCTACACAGAGGTTTCCTGGCTCAAGCGAAACGAAATAGGAGCGCATATGAGATATGTGCGGGAACGAGAATAATGCGTGTATGTGATACCATATTTCATTCTCGCGATGAATGTATCGATTGGTTGTATACGATATAACCTAGTTATCGAATCAAGGGTTGATTCGATAAACCGATACATAGGATACTAGTCAGTTATATGCGATATGACCGGATCGTTAAATCAAGTGTTGATTTAATGATTTAATGTATAATTATATATTTGATATATTACTTTGCATTAACTAGTATTGGTTCACTTTAAATGGATTTTCTCACTTGGATGTACAAGTTGTATATGTGATATACTTTTTGTGCATATGATTGTATCATGTTTGATGATACATGCTAACTTGAGTATGTGTAAAGATTAAACCATGGTTATATGAGTGGTTAGGGTTTTTCTTTTCTTATTCATTTATTTATTTTTTTCATTTATTTTATTTTGGAATGGTTGCTAATTTTGGATGCATGTTGAAGCTTCATGAAGCTTTGACCAAGTGACCATTTTGTCTCATGCTTAACCCTAACCATTCCACTTAACCATAGTCTTCTCTCTACACTTGACCATGGTTGTATTTATGATAAGTATAATCTATTTTCTATTTTCTATTTTTTTACTTATCATAACTTCATCATCTTCTTCATCTTCTTCTTCCATGAAGAAGCTTACTTCATCAATGGTGATTGATGAAAACAAGTGAGAAATCCAATTCTAAAGTCTACCCACTTCCTATTTCCTCATCCTCTACCTATTGCCAAGTAGTAGAGTGTGTTTTCTTCACTAGTTTCTTAACTTAGTGAAGTTGGAGCTTGATCTAGTGATGCCTCGACGTAGATCATCTTCGGCATCGTCGTCGATGACCTAGCCCGCTTCTTCTCCGATGAAGCCGACGCTTGAGCCCGGGGATCCACTTGGACAACGAGGAGACTTCATTGCGGAGCTATGGAGGTGGAGTACCGGATCTACAAAGGTTGTATTTTCGTTCCCTTAGTAAAGTAGTTTACTAGTTGCTTCTTTCGCCTAGACATCTAGCTAACGATCCGTAGTCTAGGGTTTCTCGGCACCGTAATTTTTGAAACGGGAATGGTTGATGCCTTGTGAGACCTCTAGTGTGTGCCTAGGAACCCTACAGTGGTATCAGAGCCTAGCTAGAGCCTTAGGCGAAGTCTAGACGGAGTTTGAAACCCGAACGAACCGAAACCCTAACACAAACCATGCTCTCTGGACTTTTTCCAAAAACAGGGTTTTTTCCAGATTAAAAATTCGTAAAAAATTCAGCAGGGAATTCTAAGAATTACGGCGCAATAATTTATTCATGAACAGTGTAAATGGCGGCGGAACCGCGGCAGAAGCTTGGCTTCTTCGGCGGTTCCGCGGCAACATGGTGACGTCATCCTCCCCTTTTTGCACAGTAATTCATGTTTTCAGATGCTGAGTTTTCTGGGAATTTTTAAAATTTATTCAAGAGTTGAATTTTCTGGAGTTGTTTTGGGGATTCGGTGTTTCGATCGGGGTATCAAATTTTGTCTATTTGGCTTTCCGGATAATTTTAGAATATGTTAAAAAGTTCGACCGGATATAAATACCCAATTTTTCCCCTGCCGGGAAATTTCCAAGTGTTGGATTTTTCCGTAGTTTAAAGACGTTCTAAGTAGTGCAAGTAACTCGATGGACCCTCTAGAAGACAACAAACCTTAACTCGATTATGTGACCGTCTTGAACTGCCCTTTGAACCTTCGGGTTTAGGGCAGTACGGCGTGCCACATGTGAGGCGTTGGCTTGACCCTTCTACGGCTGGACCGTTGGTACTGAGGCACGAACTGAATGTTTTTAGACTTGTTTCATGTGTTGATCTGTTATGGGAAAACTTGGGTGTTCGAATGTTCGATCGGAAAGTTTAACATTTTCTAATCATCCGGAATGGGATACAATAATTGGAATTCACAAAAGTTATGTGATAACTGAATGAATGTTATAAACATAGCAGTTTAGTCTCACTTGATCGGTTGCCACGGAATTTTGATGTGATCAAAAGTCCGTCGCAATCACGTAGCGTACGCGGATACTCGCCGGGTAAACTTAATAGACAGCCTCACCCCTAGCCCCGACCAAGTGATTGTAGGAGAACCCCGTCGCCGAAAGCATCCGTTCGGGTGCTCGCGGTAGCGGTGTTCCGCCTTGATGCACTTCGTCGACGGCGTCGGGGGTGCGGCCGTCTACTGAAGTTTGCGACGAGCATTCGATCAGAATGTCGGGAATCCTGTTGAATTGCCCGACTTGATATTGAAAAGAGTTTTCGATAATGAGACTAAAATGCAGGGTTTATAATTGTTAGGCATGCGATGTCTAAAGAATTCATTTGATTAGGCATGTGATGTATAAAGAGGTTGCGGATTCCAACTGTTGTAGTTTTACACTTTCTTTTCTGTGACCGTAAGTGTAATATGTGATATCGCCGGTTTCGTTGCTATATGTCAATGACAATTGGGATGTGCATATTTACTTACGTTGATGACATGTGATGTTATGTGTTGCTGGATATGTTATATTGGATCGTCGTATTTGAATAGCCGGGGGGGTTTTATGTGAGATGAGTGTTTTTCATTTTCATTCATGTAAAAACTTGTATGTAATATTCTTTTATTGGGGCACTTCCAGGTTGCGGAAGATGTCACCGTTGATGTATATTATTTACTTTTCTGCACTAGGATAGACCCAAGGAGGGGAGCACAAGTAACCGGGTTCTGGGGTCCAGTGGGAGACCAACTCGAGGAGTCGAGTCCGGGTCTCCTAACCCTAGAATTGGTAGGGTTGCTTGCCGCTCTCGTAGGGGTCTTGGGGTGTGGGATTGGCTATTCATCACGACCGTGGAATCCGTGTTTTATACTGGCTCGTATTGAAAACACGGACGTCCTAGTATATCCAATATTTCATATGTTTCTTCTGCTGTGATTTATCTGTGATGTGATCATATGATGTTCTATGACAGGTATTATATATAGTATATATGATATATTATATAGACGTTACTTATGTTTTACACCCGCGCTAGCCCTGCCCCGCTCTGCCATTAGTTACCTAACCTAACGGTGCACGAGGGGACATCGAGGCGAATGCGGATGGCATAAGTGTACGTCGTATTTATCTGTGATGTTTAGGTACTTAAATGATGGGACTTCATTAATGAGATTAATGAAATAAAAGAAACCTAAGATGTTGTAGAATCGAATTTCAAAATAAAACAGGTAGCTACAGTTCTTGCTTTGCACAGCGGTATATATGATATATCCTGCACCTTATTCGATAAGGAAAGGACCGAGATCCCTTCACCGGGAGTGACTCCTTTAGCAATAACTGGCAGATGCTACACCCTCGGTTTGTCTTTTGATTGCTTTTAAGAGTTTTTGCTTTGCACAGTGATATATATGATATATCCCGTACCTCATTCGACGAGGAAAGGACCGACGATCCCTTCACCGGGAGTGACTCCTTTAGCAAAACTAGAAAAGCCTCAAAAGCACTCCATTTTTAAATCATTTGATTCTACAACGATATCGAGTTCATTACGCAATAGGTTTTCAGAAAAACCTGTCGTAGCCCTCCGTCATTTCAGATAAGTCCTATTTAGTATTCGTGCTACGTTTGTTGGCCTGCGTCAAGGCGTAGTGTGCGGTAGCTAACTAGTATTTATCTGCTTATGCATATGATGCAGATTGGATTAGGGTAGTCGTGCGACTTTGTTGGCCTGCGTCAAGGGTCGTGCGGGTGGGTTTAATTCAATCAGGAAATGACGGGTTGAACTTGACTAGCGGACTATGGTTTGTTGGCCTGCGTCAAGGTCATAGGACGCTAGGGGCAAAATATTATCGGGAATTTCAAGTGTTGAAATTTGCAATGAGATTGCATACCTTCTATGAGATAGTTGGATCCCGATACCCGCTGCGAGTAATTGTTACTCCTGGGAGAGTTTTACACATTACAATTAGCCGATAAAGTAGGTGTATAGAAAGGTGTTAACGGGGTTACGCCTCTGGGAAAACGAGGTTTACATTAATTAGGTTCGTGCGAAAGCACGGGGCACCTCCCTCAAAGTACCGACACTGGCCTGGCTGAAAGATTGGCGAACTTGTAGTGTGTAATTAATCCCGGCTAGTCTTTCCTTTTAGGGTTTGAAGGAAGATTTGATAAAAAGCAGTGGGAGCCATCCTGATTAGATAAAATAATAACCAATCTATTCTTGACAAGAGCGCACGCTGAGTGTTTTCTTCTCTCTCTCTCCAGGTAGCGACCATATCACGCCTTAATCAAGATAATAATATGGATTATTGACCGAACCCGCTTGTTATACTGAGCTGGGGAACGTTGGTCCCGCTCCAACTTATAATTGTTATAAGACAGAGCAGGAAATTGGGGAATACCAGATTTCCCGTGCCGCCCAAACGAAGAGAGTGCATGCTGATGCATCATCTTCGGGTGTGTTCGTTACACAGAACTGTTTCTCAGTATCCTCTGTATCCTGGGTATTTGATACCGGATCAGGATCCCAGATATGTAAGATGTTACATAGGGCTACAAAAGGGTAGAAAAACTGAGAACGGGTGATAAGTTTCATGAGGCAGAAAACGGGGCAAGAGTTGCAGCCAAGTCTGTCGGTAACTGTCACCCTGTATTACCAATACATTGATTCTGAGCGAATGTTATTAGATACCGAACCTGATATAGAAAATCATATCAGTCTCTTTATTAGTAAAGAAAGGATATAATTTTGTATTGTTGGATAATGTTTTGAACATTTCCTATATCAAAAGTTGATCGGTTCAGGCACGTTATCTAAAAGCATTGATGTTCTAAATCAAACTACAGTTCTTAGTATACAGAACACACACAAGAGGAAGAGTTCAGAAATGAACGAATCCTTCTTGAGGTATTGTAGACTAGGTCATATCAATGCGACCCGACTAGCTGAGTTACATTTAGATGCATATTTAAATCAGTTTGAATTTACATCTTGTGAAACTCGCCAGTTATGTCACAAAGATAAGATGACCATAGCTCCGTTTACTGGAAACAGAGAAAGAGTTAGTGAACTCTTGGGATGATACATGTTGATGTATGTAGGTCCCCTGTCTACACATGCCAAGACCGGTTCTTTGTACTTCATTACATTCTCTGATGATCTCTCAAGATTCAGACATATGTTCCTGTTGAGACACCAGTCTGAACCTTTTGAGATATTCACAGAATATAAGATAGAAGTAGAGAACCAATACGGGTATAAGTATTATGTCCTATGATGAGATCAAGGAGGAGAATACTTGAGAACGGAAATCCTGGTCTATTCTAAAGGAGAATGAGATTCTCTCTCAGCATTACTCCTCCGGATACACCATAGCACGATGGTACGTCGGGACGGAGCAGATACACCCTATTTGATATGGTGTGCTCTATGATGAGTACTACTGAGTTACCTTTTTCCTTTGGGGGTTATGCACTTGAGAAGCTGCATGCCTATTGAATTAGGTTCGAATCAAATCTGTGCCTACCACTTCATATGTGATATGGAAAGGGAAGAGCCCATGTCTTAATCTAGTTAAGATTTGGGGTTGTCCGGCCTATATCTAAAAAGCAAAATCCGGACAAGCTCGAAGCAAGGTCAGTTATGTAGAACTGGAAGTGTTTCAGCTATACAAATTACAGCAGATGATTTGGTACAACCAAAGGATTCAATAGTTTCCAACGAACCTCTGCCTCTCCGCCGATCTAGTAGGGTTCCTCACCCACCTGAGAGTTACTTCGGTTTCTCTATGACAGTGGGAGCGAGGATTGCATCATGAGATGATGACCCAACTAGTTTCGAGCTGGCCATCAGGAGTGAGACTCTGTAAGAATGGCTGGATGCTTAGCGATCTGAGATGGAATCCATGTACACCAACAAAGTATGGACTTTGGTTGCTATATCTGAAGGGTTAAATCCCCATCAGGAGCAAGTATATCTTGAGAAGATTACTTGGTGTAAATGGAAAAGTTGGGACTTTCAAAGCTAGACTTGTTAAAGGTTTTCATCATTGACCAGGCGTGGATAATGATGAAACCTTTTCCAGTACCTATGCTTAAGTCCATCCAGATCCTACTTGCCACGGCTACATACCATGACTACGATATCTGGTGGTTGGGTGTCATGACAGCTTTTCTAAATGATGTTTTAGAAGAGAGCGTCTATAAGTACACAGCCAGAGTGCTTCGTAGACAGTGGGAGCAGTGGAAACGTGTGCAAGATGTTTTATTTGATAAAGCAGGCATCGCGGAGTTGGAACATCTGTTTTGATAGATAGTCAAAGAGTTTGACATCATCAAAATGGTAGATGAACCTTGTATAAACAAAAAGGTAGTAGGGAGTATGGTGACGATCCTCGTAGAGTACGTGGGTGACATACTCTTGATAGGGAAAGAGTTTCCTATGCTACGCTCGATCAATCTCCGCTTATCACAAAGATTCTCTATATAGGATCAAAGTGATACCTACTAAATCCTGGGTTTTGGATCTATGAGATAGATCTAATTGGATGTTAGGAATCTCACTAGCTGTAGTGAGATGGTATCAGTTGATCCTGGGGAGAATCACTGGAAGGGTTCCTGGGTGATAAAGACGACTGAATGTCAGTCACAGGCATTGTCTTTACCCTAAGTAAAGGGACGGTATGTTGGAAGAGTTCCAAGCTAGATACCGTGACATACTAGACGATAAAGGCAGGATACATCGCTACTTAAGATGCTACCAAAGAGTCTGTTTGGGTGTATATTGGTTCATGAGATGAACTACGTTCCAACCATTGTGAGACAATGGAGTTGTGGCTTATGCCAAGGAACGCCGGTCCCATCAGTGATCCAGACTTACTCTAAGGCAGTATCGCCTGATCATGGAGATGGTTGATCTCCAGGGTGATCGAGGTAAGGAGAGCAGACTCAGAGGATAACACGGCGGATCCACTCACGAAGGCCTATTCCCAGAGAGAGACTTTTATGGGATGATTGAGTATGAGATACTACAACCACTGCTACAGATGGCCCTAGTGCAAGTGGGAGATTGTTAGTTATTTGTATGCCTTAGAGGCCATTACTGTACATAGGATGTATATTGTAGTGGATGCTGGGACATATATAGGGAGGACTTTCTTGCTCGACATGATAGTATGCTATCTGGTTGATCTTTACCTTAACGTGTACACAGATTGTCTCTCTATTACATGTTGGTAAAGCCCTTAGGATGTGTACTTGACTACCTGGACTATGATGCGGATCATACTAGTGGGGACAGGGTAGTCCATAAGTACATCCTTCAAAGTCCCTAGTCGTTCGTGTATCGAGACGGGGCATCGATATACCAGAGTAGACTAGCGTATACCTTCTCGACCCATACAGATGGGCGATGGATGATCCCATATCCATTGGTGTTTGACATCAGAGATGATGTACGGGTGCTCAGTGGAGACTGGGTACACTGGACGGACTCGCCGAGAACTCCCAGATGGTATTATACCTTACGTCAGATGGCAGTTCTCTAGTGACACTGGTACAGAGTAGTCTGTTAACCCGAGATCGTCATAGAGTCTTGTGTGGTTCCCACTGTGCTTTGATTTCCATCTTACCACGTCCAAGAGGGCGTGCAAAACGGTGGTTTTTGGGTACAGTACCGAGTCACATGGAGGCAATGAGCGATAGGAGGGGATTCGTCTCTCCCGGTATAGGGAGTTGATGTTGCGGTGTGTTCGATTGGTTATAACCGGAAATCCCTGGCCAGGGTTGCTGAGATTTACTGGTAAGTGTTACCAGTAGTTTCTCGAACTGTTATAGACCTCATATCGACACGAGTTATCGAGCTATTGGGGTCTGACGTTAACCACCCCTAGGCGAGATATGCGACATATCAGACGATCAGACCGGACTGTACGGTAGTGTTACTGGTTGGATTCACAGGAGTGTGAGCGGGCTTGCTCGTCGATCTTCTCATCGCTCAATACCCGGGTGGCCGTTACGTTTAGCAGACCGCTTGCGGCTTGTGGGTGTTTGATATGATCATCACCTGCTGCCGGCGTATTGATGAGTCTTTAGAGTCCTACACAGAGGTTTCCTGGCTCAAGCGAAACGAAATAGGAGCGCATATGAGATATGTGCGAGACCGAGAATAATGCGTGTATGTGATACCGTATTTCATTCTCGCGATGAATGTATCGATTGGTTGTATACGATATAACCTAGTTATCGAATCAAGGGTTGATTCGATAAACCGATACATAGGATACTAGTCGGTTATATGCGATATGACCGGATCGTTAAATCAAGTGTTGATTTAATGATTTAATGTATAATTATATATTTGATATATTACTTTGCATTAACTAGTATTGGTTCACTTTAAATGGATTTTCTCACTTGGATGTACAAGTTGTATATGTGATATACTTTTTGTGCATATGATTGTATCATATTTGATGATACATGCTAACTTGAGTATGTGTAAAGATTAAACCATGGTTATATGAGTGGTTAGGGTTTTCCTTTTCTTATTCATTTATTTATTTGTTTCATTTATTTTATTTTGGAAAAGAAAAAGAGAAAATGGTTGCTAATTTTGGATGCATGTTGAAGCTTCATGAAGCTTTGACCAAGTGACCATTTTGTCTCATGCTTAACCCTAACCATTCCACTTAACCATAGTATTCTCTCTACACTTGACCATGGTTGTAGTTATGATAAGTATAATCTATTTTCTATTTTCTATTTTTTTACTTATCATAACTTCATCATCTTCTTCATCTTCTTCTTCCATGAAGAAGCTTACTTCATCAATGGTGATTGATGAAAACAAGTGAGAAATCCAATTCTAAAGTCTACCCACTTCCTATTTCCTCATCCTCTACCTCTTGCCAAGTAGTAGAGTGTGTTTTCTTCACTAGTTTCTTGACTTAGTGAAGTTGGAGCTTGATCTAGTGATGCCTCGACGTAGATCATCTTCGGCATCGTCGTCGATGACCTAGCCCGCTTCTTCTCCGATGAAGCCGACGCTTGAGCCCGGGGATCCACTTGGACAGCGAGGAGACTTCATTGCGGAGCTATGGAGGTGGAGTACCGGATCTACAGAGGTTGTATTTCCGTTCCCTTAGTAAAGTAGTTTACTAGTTGCTTCTTTCGCCTAGACATCTAGCTAACGATCCGTAGTCTAGGGTTTCTCGGCACCGTAATTTTTGAAACGGGCATGGTTGATGCCTTATGAGACCTCTAGTGTGTGCCTAGGAACCCTACAGAAGCAGTCTTCGATAGGGTGTCCTATGGCTCGGTGATAAGAGCAATAGCTCAGATGAGAAGCCTTGTTCGCTTGCTCAGGGTGCTTGGACTCTGGAAGCGCGATCATTTGATGTTTTATAGCGAGCTCGAGTAACCTCTCCGTCTTGTCTCGGGGGAAGGAGTACGCTCGACTCATCTTCTTCATGAGGGATAAATCCGAGCCGCGCAATACCCGATCACGTAACTCTCTAATCCTGCGTCGTTGTTGTCGGCTCTTTTTCCGCTTCTTGACTTACTTCCGCTTTTGCGTCGGGCCTTTTGTACAACGGGTTGACAGGGAAGAGCATCTTTGTCTTTTGCAGCCTGTTGAAACAGACGTTGCGTCCTGGCCTTCTCGTAGATGGCCATCTCACGGTTGTGGTCTTCCCGAGCCTTTTGACCTGCTTTCCTGATAAGCTTGTCCATTCGTTCTTCAAACGACGGACTCGGCACTTCAATCGCGAGATCTAGTTTTGATGAGGGGTTGGCATTTCCTGACAGGGCGTCCTCTTCTTCATCAAAGGTATATATGGCGTAGCTACTGTGGGCCCGTTCCTGTTTTCCGGCTCTCACGTATCCAAGCCTAAGTGTTTCCATTTTCCCGTTGGGCAATTTGCGTTGAGTCCCAGGGACATCCCAAATCCTGTTGTAAAACCGAGCTTGTCGAACAGTCTGTTTTAAGGGTACTCCTTGGCGCTTCAATAGCCTCTTTAGTCCATTTGTGTAATATCTGGGCAAACGGATGGGTTGGAGCCTGTCGAGTGTAGCATCCGCGCCATGCCAGATCTCTTTCTCTACTTTCGTCTCTGAGGATCGGTAGAATAGGATTACCTTCTCACCCCTTTGCCTGGGAGGGACGTAAAACGTCTGCAGGTCCTGCATATTGTAAGCTTAAAGTGTGTCGAGATCCTTGTAGTGTTCTCGCGGCACCATGGTGGTTTGCAAACTCTGATCATCGCTAGGGGATGCTTGTATTGACGGCCGATTGGAGAACACGGCATTAACCTCATCTTCCGAGTCACTTCCGAAGATCAACATGGGGGCGGACGTCCCCGGGTTGTTGCGTTGAGACGGCCCAGCATAAACTATCTCTTCTTCTTCTTCGGTATCGCTCCCGAAAACAGGGATGGTGGTGGCGGCTTTGTTCTCCGGCTTGCGACACCTTTCTGTATCCTCGAAATCTGGCAAAAAGTACTTTGCATCTTCATACTTGTGGACTTCGTTCACGGAAAATG
This sequence comes from Agapanthus africanus, assembly GCA_030015575.1. Taxonomy (NCBI): domain Eukaryota; kingdom Viridiplantae; phylum Streptophyta; class Magnoliopsida; order Asparagales; family Amaryllidaceae; genus Agapanthus; species Agapanthus africanus. The sequence goes on along the minus strand of JASDDO010000012.1, from coordinate 388,289,010 downwards.
GGTTCAGCTCACCTGTTACGGTATACTCGAAACCATCCTTAAAGTACTTCATACACTGATGTTGTGTAGAAGGGATGATGTTGTACTCGTGTAACCAAGGACGACCGAGCAAGGCGTTGTAGCAGGTCTTGGCGTCAATGATATGGAATTTGATGTCTGTGATGAGTAGTCCAAAGCGTAATGTTAGTATCACGGATCCGAGAGTCCGTGACGATTGTGAATCGAAACCGGAGATGGTAATTTTGTCACGAGCGAGGTGTTTCACACTCATGCAGATTTCCTTTAACACCCGAACGTTAAGGAGGTTGACGGAGGATCCATTATCCACCAGGATCTTGCCTATCTTGATATCATGGCAGTATCCAGAGATATATAGGGGACGGTTGTGGTCGCACGTCCCGAGAAGGAGGTCTTCATCACCGAAAGTGATGTCGGCCGTATGCACTTCCTCCAGTTCATCCTTCATCCTTTCCGTGGTGAGGAAGGCTTGGAATTGCTCAGGTTCTTGTAACGCCTTAATCAGTGAATCTCACGCTTCTTTTGATAATAGGAGGGCATCGAGAATGCTAAGTTGAGAAGATAGCTTCCTTAGGTGCGCCAGGATGTTGTAGTCCACCTTACCCTTCCTGGGAGGGTCTTTGGTAGTCAGCTCTTTCATGACTTGGTCATCTAAAGTGATATCCTCAGTGACCTTTTCCTTTCCCTTATCTTTTCTATTTGCGGGCCCGAGATTCTTTTCCGGGAGCGTGCGATTGCGCAGCTGAGTGTTTTCGCAGGCCTCCGGTTCCTCCACTTTCCCTAAAACGGATTCTTTAAAGAGAGGGCCCAGAGCCATTTCTTCATCAGAGTATCTCCCAAAGGTGAGAACTTGTGACCCTCCGGCGTTAACCATGTAACAGTTGCCAGTAGTTCTGTTGTGCCCGTCGGCAGTACTTCTTCGTTCCCAACGAGTCTTGCGTTTCATGCGCTTAAAATGTTGCCGATGAGCAACATATCCCTGCCACCATATCCTAAAGGCGTCGCACTCCTCTGTGGGGTGTGAAATTTTCCGATGATATGCGCAATAATTAGGGTGCCTCTCCGCCCCATTGAGCGTATTTTCTTCCGAGGGTGGTAGCTTCATTCCCATTGACATGGCTTTGGCAAACCTTTTCCTCGTCTTGAATATCTTCTTGTCTGCCTCGGATGCCTTTCGATCTGGCGGGAGTACTTCAACTCTTTCATTCAGTCGCCTGCATTTGTCTCCTTCCGATGCGGCCATCTCACGCTCCTGATCCGCTTTACTCTTTAGACGAATCTCGTCTAGAAAGGCGTCGATCATTTCATCTGTTGGCCACACACGCTCTGGTTCAGGCTCTGTCCCCAGTTTCTTAGTGCCAGGAGTTTTTTCATCGTCGGTAAACGAGTGGGAGATTACGTTACAACTCGCCACATATCCCTCGGATTCATCCGACGAACTCTCTCCATCATCTTCCTCTTGAAAGATGTGGTTGAGGAACTCTTGCAGCGTGACAGGAGTTCGCGCCTTTTGATTGTACTCTTCCATCGCGTCGATTTGCTTCTGCAAGTTCGTACGCTTGTCTCCAGGCTTCACGGGCTTCTTGGATTTCTTCTTCTTTTTCCTCGGAGATTTTGACGGTTGGGCGTGAGTATTTGGGCCATCACCACGAGTCTTCGTAGTTAGGCGCGGCTTCAACATCCCTTCGATAATTTGAGGTTCAAGCGGGTCCTTCCATTCGATCGCAGGGCACGCATGAAGGTCCCTCAGCATTCTTTTGGTTTTAGTTGACAGCACGACCTCCCATGGAGCTTCTTCAATAAAGGAACAGGTTACCCCCGGTGTATCTGTTTTCTTAGGAGTATGCGGCTGTGGTGGGTTCACCTTCCACTTTTCGGACAGTGCAAACTTCCCCTGGAGGTATTGATCTTCAATCCATCCTTTGAAGACGAAGCAATCCTCAATCGGATGACTTACCGTTTGATGGTAAGGGCAATAGTTAGGGTTATTCACCTCAGTGGGTTGTGGCGATCGCCTTGGATTTGGTAGGTTTATAAGTCTGTTGCGTACTGCCAGCTCGAATAACCATTTCGTCTTGTCTCGTGGGAACGAGTAGGGACGCTTCATCTTCTCATTATAATACCGGCGTCTTTCTTCTAATTGATCCGCCAGCTTTAGGGCATTGGGTTGCTGCTGGGAATTCGCGACGAAGGTGGCCTTTCCTTTACCCTTGTCATTCCGAGGTTCTGGCTTCGGGGGAGGTGGTCTATGACCCATCTGGGCCATCTGGGCCAACTTGTCGATTAGAGCCTGGAATGTGGTTGGCTTAAAGAAAATCATAAACTGGGAGATAGTTGCGTGAGGGTATAGGGTTCCCACGAACATGCCCACCGCGGGCGCTTCCTCAACGCGTTGCTCGCATTTCGACCACAAATTCCGCCAGCGTATAGCATACTGGACCCAAGTTTCGCCTGGTTTTACCCTGGCGTTAATCAATGCCGTTATTGGAGTGCGTTCGCTGGCGCTTGCGAATCGCTGAGTGAATAGCAACTCCATTTCAGCGAACGTCTTGATAGAATCGTTCGGGAATTCCGAATACCATTCGAACGCTGTTTCTGATAAGCTACCCAAGAACTGGCGAAGCAACAGTTTATCATCACCGCCGGTGTTACCGCAAAGGGCCCTAAACTGGGCGACATGTTGGTGGGGATTGCCGGTCCCCTTGTAAACATGGAACTTGGGAATTGTGTAACCCGGCGGGTACTTGATTTGGTCGTACCAGCTTGGATATGGCCGCCCCGTTATTACAACTTGACCAGCTGCCTCAGTCGCATGATGAACCCGGATTTGCTGGGCTATATAGTCGACCAAATCAGCCTTAGAGATTGTCTCCTCCTTGGCCGTTGAGAGGGCCGGTGGTGGATTTGACGTTTCTCCCTTGTCGTCTTCAAGGACGATCGGGGGATCCTCAGCGGGTGGGTCCTGTTGGATCATCATTCCTATCATATCTTGGAAGAGAAGGCCCATACGCTGTATGTTGGCTGCTTGTTCAGCACCCTCTTTGTCCTTCTTCTCCAATATTCGGCGAAGAAATTCGGCGTCGGTTTCTTCCTCCTGGCGTTCGTCCGAGGACGTTTCTGGGTTTTCTTTTGGCCCGGTAAGTGCGGCCATAGCATTCATCATTTCCTGGAGCTTTTGCTGTTGCTCCTGAGCTTTGGTCGCCGACCGTGTAAGCGGTCTATGACCTGTAGACGCACGGCTGTCTTCCTTTCCTGACGCTATGTATACGGTATGGACCATCATGCCCCCAGACTTAGGGCATCTGGGTTCAGCGCTTTTAGCTCTCATTGCAGGCCCGAGGGTCCTCTCTGGCCTCTTCTTTTTATAAACAGTGGGAGTTGAGGGGGCCGTTGAGGTGGGCACCCAGACAGCTTCTCGTGGCTTAGCCTGGTGACTGGCTTCCTGATGGATTTTCAGCTTCTTGTGCTGGCGGGAGAAGTTTGGATCAATCATCGAGTCTCGGGCCTGCCGCCAAACCTTATAGATTTTGGAAGACAGCCGTTGAGGGGATCGGGGCTGTTCTGGCTTTATTTCCGCAACCTTTTTTAGTGGAGGAGGAGACCTCTTTAGCACCGCAGTAGGAGAATTCCTTCGCACCTTATTTAGCATCTCAAAGCTGTTCCCAGTTGGAACGGCAGCATTAACTTCCACCGTTGGGGCTGGTGGAGTTAGCTCAGAGGGGGAGTTGCCCCCAGCCTTCCTTACTCGGCGCCAGTGACGACGTCGAGCGTGTCGAGTGGACGGCGCTGGTTCAGCGGTGAGGATGGCTTCGTCTTGCCCCCTGTGTAGGTGGGGGGTCGCTGCTGGTGTTAGCCTGTCAAAGACCGATGTCCTTTGGGTAGCAGGAGCGGGAGCTGGAGCCGTCAATCTTGTAAAGACCGACTTTTTGGCAGGGGAAGCCGCCTTGACGACTTTAGGAGCAGGACCGGTCACTTTCTTAGAAACAGCCTTCTCTGGGATTGTAGGCCCCATTGTGGGTCCACAGGAGTTCTGGCCCAATCTAGAGAAGACCGAGGCGCTGGTGTTGGGCGACCCATTGAGAGGGGCCGCGGCAGGGGTAAGACGATCAAAGACCGACTTCTTGGGAGCTTCCTTTGTTAGCACCGGAGCGGTGAAGCTTGTCGGCGGGAGCATGGTCCCAAAAAACAATCCTGTGGTGGCTCAAGTGACTTGTTCCACGGGTGTGAATAGCGAAGCAGCTTGGGGTCCGTAGGCTATACCTCCTGGCGAGGCGGAGCGCTGGTTGCAATTGCAGTCCGAGCAGTTGGAGCATTTCGCACAAGTAGAAGCCATCGATTCTTTGCTTTCTGCAATAAGCAAGACGCCAAGTCTTAGTATCTTGAAACCCAAGGGAAACCATTAGCGAACCGCGATTGGTTCGCGAATCACGACACACGAAGTGTGGAGTGGAAAGAGGAAAAGGTCCCACCGGGCGTGCCAGAATCTGTTCCCCTCCGAAGGACGGCGCGACTGGCGTCTTGCCTGAAATTCGGGACAGATGCTAATTGGTGCTATCCGTCCACCTCTCCGAAGATGCCAAGTTGATTTATGGCACCGTACATCGAAGGTTTAGACGGATGCGTCCGATGTAGCAGACTTCGTCAGATTCCCCCTCGTTTGAGGGATTTTTGATTGTGGGGACGCTCTTCCCTGCAGGCGCAAGCCCCTGCAGTTAATTACGCTACCGCATCGCGGTAACCACTTTCTCCTTCTCCAGATGGTCACTTCGTGTCGTGTGTCTTTGTTTTGTTTTTTGTTGCCCGTGTATTGTATACGGAGACTGAGTTATGTCGTCTCCCGTAGGGCGTAGACGAGTCCAAATCCGTATTATCTTAGATTTGGGTTTGGGGGTTTGGGTTTAAGGATACGTTAGCCTCATTTGAGACTAAGATCGACTTAAACGTTTGTTAAGGATACGTTAGTCTAGCTTCTAGACTAAGATCAACTTAACGGGATCGTTTAGATCCAACAAGAGAGCAATAAAAGGGGGGCTCTGTTGTTTAGTTTAGTAACGTTACAGTCGGTAGGTAGTTTAGGGACATTGCGGTCCATGGGTAGTTTAAGGACATTGCGGTCCATGGGTAGTTTAAGGACATTGCGGTCCAATGTTAGTTTTAAGACATTGCGGTCAAGGTTAAGGACCTCATAGTCCGTGGATTTAGGGACTCCACAGTCCGTAGTTAGTTTTAAGACATCCCGGTCAAGGTTAAGGACCTCATAGTCCGTGGATTTAGGGACTCCACAGTCCGATTTTAGTTTTAAGACATCTCGGTCAAGGTTAAGGACCTCATAGTCCATGGGTTTAAGGACCCCACAGTCCGTATCAATGTGTGGTCGTCGGGACCCGTCACCTCTTTGAAGACGTTGAGGAATTACAACGCCAAGTATCAAAGGAGTGAAGAGATGTACCCTTGAACCGGGGTGGATTAAATAGTCTTTGGCCCAATTTAGGATCAAGACCAATTAATTATGTTATGAGCCTATTGGCCCAGTTAAGTCTGAATTGAGGATTTATGGCCATCTTGGGCTAAGTCCAATCATGTTTGGAATATTGGCTTCCCGTTAGTCCATTGAAGGAGAGACCTTGCCTCTGGCCATTTAGCCAATTGGGGTAACGTTAATTCAACAGTGTTGAACACTGGGATCAAGTTAATGTTTTAACACTAAAAGACAGTTGGTGTTAAACACCAGCAACAGGGGGTTCAAATCAGTGTTAAACACTAGAGCAAATCAGTGTCAAACACTAGCAGCAGAGGCTTCAAATTAGTGTTAAACACTAAGAAATTCAGTGTTAAATACTGCAAATAAAGTTCTTTGATTAGTGTTGAACACTAAGGCCAGACAGTGTTTTAACACTGGATTCAGGGGTTCCAATTTAGTGTTAAACACTAAGGCAGGAGGGATCACGTGGTAGCACGTGAGGGCGCCCTCCCTTCATTTGTTCTGCTGAGAATATCGCATCTTTTGGAGCATCACGTGCCATCACGTGACAGGCATTTAAATGCTTGTATGTTAAAGCTTCTGCCAAAGGTCACGTGGGTCACGTGAGGCCCTGCTTTAAAGGCCCTTCTCTGTGGATCTTTTCCGGGGTCACGTGGTGGCACGTGACCCTGCCTTTGTTAATCCGTTTCAAGAATTAAATTCTTCGTAGGGTTGAACCCTAACAATAATTTTAGAGGAATTAAATTCCTATTTCCTTTTGAAGATTTATTTTCTGGGATAGAGTTGAACTCTGAATTTTCTGTAGGAATTAAATTCCTCATATATGTGAAGAACTGCATTCTATCATAGGGTTAAACCCTAATAACAGCTTTAAGGAATTAAATTCCCACTCTCTTTTAGAGAATTATTCTGAGGAATGAGATTCTGTCATAGGGTGAAACCCTAATTTCTTCTTTCTTAAGAGAATTAAGTTCCGGTTATTTTAACAGAACTAAGTTCTTAACTAGGGTTAAACCCTGATTCTGTTCATTCTGAAGGAATTAAATTCCCATAACATAGGGTCAAACCCTAATTTTATTTTAAAAGGAATTAAATTCCTATAGTTCTGTGAGAATTAAATTCTCAAGCTTCCATTCCCTCTCTATGCTTTGGATCTGCATGGCAGGATCTCAACCCAATGAGAATTAAATTCTCAATTCAAGGGGAGATGTGCACTTTACAGATCCTCCACTAAAAAGAGAACTATGTTTTTTTGTTTAATATCAGAGTTAAACTCTGTTGAAAATTAAATTCTCTTTTCTTTCAAAAAGCCTTCCCTTTCTTACCTAGGGTTTTCTTTTGCAGAAGATCCAAATTCCTCCAAAGTATTCAGACTCTCTCTCTCTTTTTTCTACCTCTCTATCTGTATCTCTGTGTGTCTCTTGGCTCCTATTTATAGGAGAAGCAGCCGAATCAATTAGTTTTGGTGAATCTTTCATTGAGAGATTTAATTTGTATTCACCATTCGTTTTGGACCTTTGGATTATTAGGTGAATTTTATTCACCATTGGATTTTAAATCCAGAGATTCTCCTTTGTTATTTCAGTTAGATTTTAAGGGGAAATCTTTCCAAGTTCAGGCTTTTTCCACAAATAGATGATATTTAATCACCTTTAAATCTTTAATTCAATCGGTTCCTTTGGAAAGATTTGAGAGGTCTTTTCTCAGAATTTAATTCTGTTAACAGATGGGCTTTAAAAGCCGGTCACGTGTGGCCACGTGACCCTTGGTCACGTGTGGGCACGTGACCCCCCCTTGGAACGAGCCATCTTCTTCTTTTTGCGCTCAGCCTTCTGGCCGCTGCTTAGCCGTCATGTGCCACCACGTGACCCCTGGTCACGTGTGAGCACGTGACCCGTGGTCACGTGTGAGCACGTGACCCTCGTCTAGAGCCTTTTTCTTGATTTAATCAGAGAACTGTTGTGCCTTTGCCGTTGCTTTTAAATGTCACGTGCCAACACGTGACCCTGGTCACGTGGGAGCATGTGACCCTTTCTGAAGCCATTTTCTTTGATATAGTCGGGAAACTGAATCTGCCTTGCCGATGCTTTTAGATGTCACGTGCCAACACGTGACTGCTGGTCACGTATGAGCACGTGACCCTTTTCTGAAGCCTCTTCCGTAGGCTTTCCTGATTTTAAATCAGGAAACAGCATGTAAGCTGGTAGCATGAGTATGACAATATGAATATGCAACTATGATGATCAAGGTACACCACCAGGGTACTATATCTACATGAATCAATGCATATCAACTGAATACTGAGTGCGGGATAGTAAATAATCGCATGCAAAAATCATAAGCATGGAAAAACACGGTGTAACTCAACAACACCTCAAATCCCAAAATACTCAGATCGGCCCTCAGAGCGGCCCTCAAATCCTGTACGTCTCATGGAACCTGAGCGTCAAACATCGACACTATAAAACATCATGAAAACCAGTGCCTAACATCGACACATAAATACTCGTATCCATACGTTCCTCGAAACCCAAGTATCCCACTTCGACACTTGTGTTCCACGTATCGGTCTTTCTGATATCCATACGTTCCTCGAAACCCAAGTATCCCATCTCGACACTTGTGTTCCACGTATCGGTCTGTCAAAATCCATATATCTCTCGGAATATAAGTGCCTAACATCGACACTTGAAATTCCCATATCGCATGAAAACATATCTCAAATGCGTAAATCCATATGAAATAGCATATGCAACATAAAACATCAATATGAGCATATCACAGAAAAGTCCGCCATTTAATGCATCAAGTCATTAAATATATCTCGCGGTTCCCTAAATCCAAATCCAAAATACATATATATACAGCGTCCCATTCCACCAATATATATGTTATAAAACTGATCATGTAACAATAGCAAAGTATATGTGCGAGCATGTAAATATGGTATGGCATATGTATAGGCATGTAGGTACACAGGTATGCTATATGTCATATGCGCTATCACACAAGTATAACTGTTTCAATGTCTCTAACTAATAGCATGGTATATCAATGAGCATTTGTATTGTGCGTATCATGGAAATTACCGACAGTGTGTGTAGCATATCATTGGTGCTCGTGCAACATGGACTGTCAATAATAGTGCAGTGTACAATATATACAGTATCAGGCACAACAAGTAACTATATGCAATGTGAATTATGCAATATCTCTATATAAGCACATAAACATACGGCTAATATCATATCATATCTAGCCCCGACGCTTAGAGCCATATGGGCGATTTCCCCGTAGATGTTAAATCTACTCACCAAAGGTCTCCCGCTATGAAAATCCGACCACCTGCTTCCCCGTGTTCGCAGCGTCCGAAGTCCCCGCTTGCGACGCTATATTTTCACAAACACAAGAAATAACGCGAACATCTCAGAATCGATCAATATAACGCAAAACTACGTATTCAAAAACGCACCAACACACTAAACTAACTTGTGAATGTGTGTCAAGTGGCTAACGTGCGTCACGATACCACAAAACCAACCCAAACACAGCAGCTGCACCAGACCACGAATCGTGTCGCAACACGTAACATGCGGACTCAAAACACTAGATTATAGGTAATCGATCCCAGATTTTGCATAATGAATTTACTAAAAAAGTAAACAGTACCAAACACACCTAACCAACAGCAGACAACTACCCACAGAAGACCAACCCCATCCCTCTCCTACCTAGCCGGCGTCGTCGGATCGCGCCATAAGGGTCGCCGGCCCCGGCCGGTGAGGTGGTCCCCATCACTCAGGTGGTGTCTCAGGTTCACTAGTACATCTCTAAAAATTTGGTTGGTCAAACACTAAATTCTCCAGAACACAGCAGTTCACAGAGATCTAAAAAGGACACTAAAAACACGATATCGCACTAATCGATATAAAAAACGTTCTACGCTACAACCAACGAACAAAACAACATAAAAACTCTAATTTAACAGTATAGGGGTTATACCTAACAATCTTGCTCACAAAATCCAAGATTTCCCTAGCTCCAAGTGATCCAAGAAGGCAAAAACAAGACTTTGTGCATATTTTGTAATATATATGGAATTTTTGAGTTAAGATTGAAGAAAAATGAGAGAGAAGAGCTCAAGGGCAGAAGATGGAGAAGGAATCTCGGCCAAGGGGAGGAAGAGAGAGTTTTGGTGAGGGTTTCCTAGCAATTACCATCATTTAAAGCCATTAAATGCATTCACATACACAATAATACACATGCATGCATCTCCTCTTTTCTTTTCTTTTTTCTTTAAGTTTAAATCCAATTGCACAACAAATATCTAGATATGTGAGAAGGTTTTGGATTAACTCAACTTAAATTAAAGAAAAGATCACTTAACAGAAATTTCCCAAAATGTGAATACCGCATTAAAATAACATTAAAATTGGGAAAAATTCTATCTGAACCAAAACGTCGCAAATACTCCCAAAGCTTGCGCACTAGCTTTATTTAAGCTAAACTAGGTGCCGGCAAGTCTATATGGTCGTCTAAACACCGTCGGGTTAAAACGGAAATTACCGTCAATTTAACCCTAAAACGGACAAATTCGCATAACGATTTCTAAAACGTTACAATCTCCCCCCTTATAGAAATTCGGTCCCCGAATTAAAATTAACTGCTAAGCGTACCTTCAAAGAGATGAGGGAATTTCTTCCGCTTCTCGCTCTCGGCCTCCCAAGTGATCTCCTCACTAGTAGGGCTACGCCAAAGAACCTTCACAGACGGTAAGACCCTTGACCGAAGTTTCTTCACCTGCCGATTCAAAATAACTACCGGCTGCTCGGTGAATGAAAGATCGCGCTCAAGCTGAACGGTCTCGTGCTTAATCATGTGAGAAGGATCATGAAGGTATCTACGAAGCATTGACACATAGAAAACAGGGTGAACATCCGGAAAACTAGGCGGGAGCGCTAAAAGATAAGCAACGGAACCCACTCGCTCAAGGATCTCGAAAGGACCTACAAATCTGGGACTGAGCTTCCCCCTCTTCCCAAATCGCATAACGCCTTTCATCGGAGAAATCCTCAGGAATACATGATCCCCAACTGCGAACTCAAGTCTGCGACGACGACGGTCGGCATAAGACTTCTGCCTACACTGGGCTGCTCTCATCCTGTCCTGAATTAGCTGGATCTTCTCCGTAGTCTCCTGAACTAACTGGGGTCCCAAAACTAGACTCTCGCTAAGCTCGATCCAACAGACTGGCGATCGACACTTCCTACCATATAAAGCCTCAAAAGGTGCCATCTGAATAGTCTCCTGAAAACTGTTGTTGTAGGAGAACTCAATCAACGGCAAGTGACGATCCCAACTGCCACCAAAATCAAGCACACATGCACGGAGCATATCCTCCAGAGTCTGTATAGTCCGCTCCGACTGACCATCGGTCTGCGGATGAAAAGCGGTGCTAAAACTCAACCGGGTACCCAAAGCTTCCTGAAGCTTCTGCCAAAGACGGTTAGTAAACTGGGTGCCTCTGTTGGATACTATGCATATGGGAACACCGTGCAAACGTACAATCTCATCTATGTACAACTGCGCATACTGAGCATGACCGAAAGTGGCCTTCGCTGGAAGGAAGTGAGCCGCTTTCGTCAACCGGTCAACAATCACCTAAATGGAGTCATACCCTCTACTGGTCCTGGATAGACCCACAATGAAGTCCATGGAAATCTGCTCCCATTTCCACTCTGGAATGGGTAAAGGCTGCAACTCTCCAGCCGGTCTCTGATGCTCAGGCTTGACTTGCTGACAAGTCAGGCACCTCGAAACGAAGTCCGAAATATCGCGTTTCATCCCTTCCCACCAGTAAAAATCTCTCAAGTCACGGTACATCTTGGTGGAACCTGGATAAACGATAAAGGCCGACTGATGTGCCTGCTCTAGGATCTCGCATCTCAACCCATCAGCATCTGGTATACACAAGCGAGTCCCGCATCGTAGCATACCCTGGTCATCAATCATGAACTCCGAAACTGTACCCTGTCGAACAAGCTCAAGAATCTCGGACAAACGGGCATCATTGGGTTGCGCCTCACGGAAACGATCAAATAACTGTGGACGGGCGCGGACATGAGCAAACTGTCCCCCAGTGGAAGAAAACTCTAACTGCACTCTAGTATCACACAAGAGCTACCAATCTACAGATGACTGACGCTGAACTGCGCTCAACTGGGACAAGCTACCCCCGGGCCTACGACTCAAGGCATCAGCCACCACATTCGCCTTAACCGGGTGATAAAGGATCTCACAATCATAATCCTTCACTAGCTCTATCCATTGGCGCTGTCTCAGGTTCAGATCCCGCTGCTGGAAGATATACTTCAAGCTCTTGTGATCCATGAAGATCTGACACGACTCTCCGTACAAGTAGTGTCTCTAAATCTTCAACGCAAAGACTAACGCGGCCATCTCAAGATCGTGAGTGGGGTAATTCTGCTCCTGCTTCTTCAGCTGCCTAGAAGCATACGCAATCACCCTATAATGTTGCATCAAAACACAGCCGAGCCCCACTCGAGAAGCATCACAATACACAACATAGCCGCCCGATCCAGAAGGTAAAGAAAGAACCGGTGCTATCGTCAACCGAGTCTTCAACTGCTGAAAACTCTGCTCGCACGCATCAGTCCAAAGAAAAGGAACTCCCTTCCGGGTCAGTCCTGTCAGCGGTGCAGCGATACTCGAGAAATCCTGCACAAAACGGCGATAATAACCAGCTAAGCCCAAAAAGCTGCGACCTCAGTCACCGATACAGGTCTGGGCCATAGCTGTACATCCTCAATCTTCCTCGGGTCCACAAGAATACCATCACCAGTCACCACATGACCCAGGAAGTCAACTCTATCAAGCCAAAACGAGCACTTTGAGAATTTAGCATACAGCCGGTGCTCTCTCAATATCTGCAAAGTAATCCTCAAGTGTTGCTCATGCTCCTCACGACTCCTAGAGTAGACCAGTATGTCATCAATAAACACTATAATAAACTGGTCGAGGAACGGCCTGAAAATCTGGTTCATCAGATCCATGAACGCTGCTGGCGCATTGGCGAGTCTAAACGACATCACAAAAAACTCATAATGCCCATAGCGCGTACGAAAAGCAGTCTTCGGAATGTCATCATTCCGAACCCGCAACTGATGATAACCCGAACGCAAATCAATCTTTGAGAAATGTTTCGCACCCTGGAGCTGATCAAATAAATCGTCAATACGGGGTAAAGGATACCTGTTCCGCACCGTAACTCGATTCAACTGACGATAATCCACACATAGTCTCAAACTGTCGTCCTTCTTCTTGACGAACAGAACAGGAGCTCCCTACGGCGAAACACTCGGACGCACAAGTCCCAAATCAAGCAACTCTTGCAATTGATCTTTAAGCTCTCTAAGCTCCGCCGGAGCCATCCGATAAGGCGGTATAGAAATAAGCTCCGTGCCAGGAATCAGATCAATGCAAAACTCAATATCGCGCTCTGGCGGCAACCCAGGTAACTCATCAGGAAATACATCAGGAAACTCTCGCACGGTAGAAACCTCATCCAACGACTCCACTGTGGCTCTAGTATCATGAATGAAAGCCAAGAATCCCCAACATCCCCTCCTCAAAAGCCGACTAGCGCACAGAACAGAAATCAAACTGTGAGGGGCGGCACCACGGGCCCCCTGCACAACAAACACTGACTCGCCGGGAAAAAAAATCTAACTGTCTTCTCGCGGCAGTCCACGGACGCGTAGCAAGTAGCTAGCCAGTCCATGCCCAACAGAACGTCGAAGTCCAACATCTCCAGAAGGATCAAGTCGAAGGGAAAAACTTTGTCCCCTAAACGGACAGCACACGACCGGAACACGTGTCGTTCAACAAACGACTCTCCCACAGGAGTAGCCACGACCAGCGGCTGATCTAGACAACAAGACTCTCGGCCTAACCTCGGCACGAAGTGCGTAGAAACATACGAATGCGTAGATCCCGGATCAAAAAGAACATGTGCATCATAAGAACATACAAAAAGGGTACCTGAAACTACAGCATTGGACGCCTGAGCGTCCTGGTGAGTCAAGGCAAACACCCGAGCCTGCCCTCTACTGGCAACTGGCTGACCTCCGCCTCTACCACCCCGCCCTCTCGGTACAAAACCACCGCGACCCTGACCTCTCTGCACAAGAGTCTGACGCGGAACAACAACCGGCATAAAGGGCAATGCCCTCTGAGGTGGAGAAGGTGGTAAGGTAACCTGCGGTATAGCTGCCTCGCTCACACGTGGCTCAGCACAATCCCGAACCCGATGACCCATACTCCCTCACCGGTAACATCCAGAAACAAACTGCCGACCCTCCTGAGGGTAAGAGCTAAAAAGACAACCTCGTCCCGAACCTCCATTATCTGAATGGGAACTGTCACGACGCCTAAACGCCCGCCTCTCTACCGGATCACCAGTATGAACCCTCTTCGGGTCCGGAGCAACTGACGACTCAGAAAGACGCTCCTCTACCAATAGGGCTGCATCCACCGCTGCCGCATATGTGCCGCAATACTGAATGTTGATGGCTAGGAATAACTGGGTAAGCAGGCCTCGAACAAACCTCTTCACCCTCATCTCCTCTGTCGCCACCAAGTACGGGGCATACACCGACAGCTCGGTAAACAGTACATCATACTCAGACACCATCATCCCCGGAGTCTGACGTAACGACTCAAATCTACGCGCTCGCGCATCCCTGACACTCGGTGGAATAAAACGGGCGAAAAATACCACCACAAACTCGGCCCAGGTCATAGGAGCAAGACCAGCGGCTCTGCCCCTCTCCAACGACTTACACCACTTCTGGGCCAAACCCTCCAGTCGGAAACTCGCAAACTCCACCCATCTCTTGTTAGTGTATATGCCCTAGAGGCCATTACTGTATCATACTAGCTTGTATATTACTTAATGGAAGCTTGGGATATTCACAGTTGTATAGACAATCTTGCTCAAAATGGTAGTATGCTACTTGGTTTGTTTCTACTTCAATATGTGCATGTGTTTCTTTTAGCATATCGCTTATACATATTAGTGGAGCCCTTAGGATCTTTGCTTGATTACCAGCGTTGTGATGGCAGTCACACTAGTGGGGGCTGGGTAATCTACAAGCATATCCTTATACAGGTCCCTAGTCGTAGGACTATCGAGATGGGGCATCGATACTCCGGAGTAGACTAGCGTATACGCTTCTCATCCCAGCACGGGAGGTGGTCTGTCCCACAGCCATCAGTACGTTATACAGAAGATAGTATGCGGGTGCTCGTTAGGTTACGAGTACACTGGACAGGACTCGTCGGGAACTGTTGGTTGGTATTATACCTATCGTCAGTTATCAGTTCCCAGGTGACATGAGTACAAATTAGTCCGTTGACTTGACACTGTCACTTCGCCTCGAGTGTGTTCCCACTGTACTTTGATTACTATCCTACCACGGCTCAAAGGAGTCGTGCAAACAGGTAGTAGTTGGGTGCAGTCCCGAAGCACTTGGAGGTAGTGACGGTTAGACAGGATTCGTCTCTCCCGGTATTGGGGATTGACATCGCGCTGTGTCTAGGAGAGCCATTACACAAAGTCCCTGGCCAGGGCAAGCGAGATAGACTGGTAGGTTTCCAGTGTTATCTCAGGTGTTCTGGGCTACACTCCGACACGACTTGTACCACTAGTAAGGGACTGACGTTTACCGCCCCCTAGGCCCGCCATGCGATGTATCAGACGAACAGACCGGACTGTACGGAGATTGTCACATACAGCTCAGTAGGAGTTCGGATGGGTTTACCTCATCGGCCTTCTTATCGACATCTACCTGGGGACCGTTACGTACAGCTAGTGCCGCTTGCGGTCTGTGGTTAAACCCACTGCCAGCGTAGTGTTGAGTCTTTAGAGTCCCACACAGAGAGTTTCCCTGCACTGAGCGAAATGTGTAGAGGCCGTATGGTTTTACGGCAGGGCTGCGATCACTTACGTACACTTGTGTGCGTATGCTGTTCGGGCAGGAAATATTAGTGGGCTTTGGTTTAAGCCAGATCCTAGTATTGCAAGGATGGATTTGTTTTGTCTTCTATGCATTCGCATTCTACGGAATGCGGATGCGGGTGTGTATGCACAGTTGTGAGGAGCGAAGATGGAGGAGCTGCCTCATTAGGGTTTTGGCAGTTGGTTCGGCCAAAACCGTTATGTGGCAGGCTCATTAGGGTTTTGGCAATTCGTTCGTTCAAAACCATTATGAGCCGGAGACATTATTTACTAACCCTTTTAGTGATGATTTTGTGATGGATAATTGCTTTGACCATTTGACCACCATGACCACTCTTGACTTTGTTGACCCGTTGAGCAAAGTTGACCTTGACCTTCATGAGAGGTCTACACTCTTCTTTGTTTTTCTTTTTCTTTTTGGATTATGAAAATGGTCAATTCAATGTAGCCATCAACTTTATCATGATAGGATTTGTAATGATGATGTTTAGTATTATTGCAACCATGGTCCCATTTTTTCTTGAGTTGATAATTCATTTTCTTATTCTCATTCTCTCTCTTGCATGTGAGAAGAAAGAAAGAGAGCTCCATGGTTGCTTGATCTCCTTCATCTTCCTCCTCTTGAAATATTCGTTTGATCTCATGTGTTGAGAGAAAAATATTTCACAAAGACAAACACTTCCATCAACCTCTTCTACATAACCTAGGACTTCAAGACTAGCGATCTTGTTGCCCTAATTGCCTCGGCTCGAGGTGGAGCTCGGTGTACATCTTTCGAGTGGATCGTCTTCGACTCAAGAAGGCCGCGAAGGTGACCAAGATCCGGATCGACCCTCAGAGCATGGATAGATGAGCCGGACAGCGGAGAGAAGACCCGAAGGACCGGTTTCGTGAGGTATAATTTCTAGGGCATAGTAGGTAACGCCACTTGTAGTTTGCTAGTTTCTAGTTTAGCAAAGATCCGGCTTTTGGTCCATGTTGCCTTTGCGCTAAATAATTGTTTTTCGCCGTTTCCGCCTCCCCGTAAGAACCGGGGTGGGCAACGTGGACTTACAGTGGTATCAGAGCCTAGCTAAACATAAACTAGCAAGTTAGCAAAGTATTTAGAATATCGATCGGAAAAAATTCGCAAAACAAGTCCGGAAAATTTAACTTTCTGCCGATTTTTTATACTGTTCAAAAAGTAATTTAACATATATGAAAAATCGGCTCAGGGTTTTCTAAAGACACAGACCAAAAACGGTCCACTGAATCAGTCAAAGCATCACGGTTACGCGGCAAGAACATGCTTCTTGCCACGGATCCGTGGCCGAGTTGACTCGGCCGTGGACCGAGTTTGGTGCAGTGTGCTTAGTTAGCTGTTTTGGGATTTTTAGTACATGTTGTTTCCACCCAGATTTTCCAGAGAACAAATTGATTTTTGGGGTGGTTACAAATCCGTATTTTGTTCGATATTCCGTAGACTTTGGCTAATGGATATTATCTGTGATGTGATATATGTATTGAACGTCTTCTAATCGCTATACGTCGATTAGTAGGGGTTATACATATCTGTGATCTGAAATATTGATGGTTTATGTATATGAATTCGTTGGATTGTCGCGGATGAATAGCCGGGGGTTGTGAGATGAGAGTTTTCTTATTCTTTCAATTCTTGTAATATGTAAATTGATGTAATATTATTTGTTTGGCCGCACAACCGGGTCGGGGTTTTAGCCGTCATTGTATAATTTCTTTTTACTGTTTTTGCTCCTAGGATAGACCCAAGGTGGGGTGCACAAACTACCGGGTATCTCGAAGTGCCGAGTGGCCTACTCACGGTGTTGAGGGAGGTTGCTTCGCTTCGGAAACTTGGCGGGTAGTTTGCCGCACCCGTAGGGGTCTAGGGTGGGGTTTGGCTATTCATCGCGACCGTGTAATCCGTTCTTCGTTACAGGCTCGTACGAATTGCGGATTCCTAGTATATCCAATGTATTCATCTGTGATCCGGAATGGCTATCATTGCATGTGACGAATGTTTATATATATGTATATGATATCTATTTAGGCGTTGCTTATGTTTTGCATCCGCGCTAGTCCAGCCCCCGCTCTGTCGTTAGTTAAGTAACCTAACGGGTGATGATGGGACCCCGTGGCGAATGCGGATGGCATAAGCATACGTCATTTTTCGTTGTTTTCTGCAATGGTAGGATTAAATGATGGGACGCATTGGAATTAATGCAAGAAAATAAACCAAGTTAAAGTCGTTGGAACAATTTCAAAACCACTTGGTTTCTTTTCAAAAACAACTTTTAAACGCGGAGCTTAAACCACTCCTTTTAAAAGCTATCAAGGTTCCTTCGATTATATCAAGTTCACTACGTTCACGGTTTCGCCAAAACCATTCGTAGCCCTCCGTCGTTTCATATGAATATCCAACAGTATTCAAGCTGTGTTTGTTGGCCATAGTCAAGGCACAGTGATTGGTAGCTGGTGGGTATTCATATGTTGCATAGATAGATGCGTTGGTTTGGGACAGTCGTATTACTTTATTGGCCATAGTCAAGGGTATATACGGGTGGGTTCAAATCAACCTGGACAACGACGGGTAGAACTTGACATATGACTTATGATTTGTTGGCCTTAGTCAAGGTCATAAGAGCATGGGGCAAAAATCCACATCGGGAGTTTCAAAAGAACTGAAACTTGCTAGCGCTGCATACTATTTGGAGTGTGATGATTCTGGTAGGATTCCTTCAGTTTTGTCACGCGATGATATTTGGATCCCGATCCTACTGTGAGTATATGCTACTCCTCGGGAACTTTCTCGCTTAACGATCAATGCTATAAACCAAGTAGGTGTCTAGAAAGGTGTTAGCGGGGCTACGCCCACAGGGAAAAGAGGTTACTTAATTAAGGAACTTCGCGAAAGCGTTGGAAAACCTCCCTCGAAGTATCGACACCAGCCTGGCTGAACGGTTAAGCAAGTATTGTACGGTGAGATTGATCCCGACTAATTCTTCCTTTATGGTTTGAGGAGGAATTCGAGAGACAGTGGGAGCCATCCTGTTTAGATAAATTTAAAACCAATCTAAACTTGCAAGAGCATCATGCTAAAGTGTTTTCTTCTCTCTCTCTTAATTGCAGCGACCCATTGACCAGACATAGGTTACATCTAGATAATAAAATGACTGAATCTGACTGTTATGACTGGCAAAGGTCTGTCCAGATGTCCATTGCCCATGACAAGCTGAGACGCCTCTTGACTGATCCAACCCCTGCCGTCTCAGGTCCAGTTTCCCCTGTCATGGATATTCATATCCGCCAGACATCGGAAAAAGACTGTGCGAAAGCCAAGTGCCTCGTGTTAGCCTCAGTTGATGGTGCATACCACAGGCAGCACGAGAAGATGGACTTAGTTTCTATCTTCCTCCATAACAAGGATTTATATGGAGAGCAATCTCGTATCGCAAGATATGAGACCTCGAACGAATTGCTTCCAGCGAGGTTGGCTATCGGGTCATCTGTAAGGGGCAATGTCCTTACAGAGACCAGATCTTTTGAGCTCACGGACCTGAAAACCACGTTGAAGAACGGGTCAGACGCTGACTTAGTTCAACAGTCTCTACCTACTACCCTGAAGGAAACCAGGGAAGTAGAAAGAAAGGGAAGGGCAGAAGTTTCGGGACTGGATGCAGTAAAAGAGGGATGTTCCTATTGTTACAGGAATGAACATTGGCAGAAGGATTGCAGGGCTAGTATAGCCAGTAGCCAGAATTCGAAACATGTTGTGGCTTCGGTTTCGGGTGTGTTTGTAATAAAGAACTGTATGTCAGTTAACCCTACTTCCTGGGTATTGGATACCGGATCAGGATCTCATATCTGTAATTCATTACAGGCTCTGAGAAACTGTATGGTTATCAGGAAAGGTGATATGACTCTCAGGGTTGCTAACGGAATGAGCATGTACGCTGAATCCGTAGGGGAATATCATCTTGGACTGACAACTGGGCAGGTATTGATTTTGCGTAACTATTTTTATGTACCAGGTGCGACTTGTAATATCATATCTGTATCCTTACTTTCTAGGGAAGGATGTGATTTTACTTTTGTAAGCGATGTAGTAAACATCCACCTAAATCAAGTTCTGATTTGGTTAGGTACATTAGAAAACGGTATATACGTATTAAATCAAGCTCAGATTTTCAGTGTCCAGAACACATTTAAAAGAAAGTCTCCGGAAATAAATCAGGCTTTCTTATGGCATTGTAGACTGGGTCACATTAACGAGACACGGTTAACAAAGTTACATAAAGAGAGATACTTGAATCCGTTCGAGTATCAGTCTTATGCCGCTTGTGAATCTTGTCTCATGGGAAAGATGACAAAGACTCCGTTCACAGGATACGGAGAAAGAGCGAGCGAACTCTTGGGACTCATACACAGTGCTGTGTGTGGTCCAATGTCTACACATGCGCAAAGTGGTTATTCATACTTCATTACTTTCACAGATGATTTCTCTATGTATGGACATGTCTTCTTAATGAAGTACAAATCCGAGGCCTTTGAGAAATTTCAGGAATACAAGAATGAAGTTGAAAAACAAACAGGAAAAAGTATCAAGACACTGAGATCTGATCGAGGTGGTGAATACTTGAGTGCCGAGTTTCTGGACTACTTAAAAGAGAATGGAATTCTCTCTCAGCGTACTTCTCCATACACACCACAACACAACGGTGTGTCGGAAAGACGGAATCGAACCCTATTGGATATGGTTCGTTCCATGATGAGTAAGGCTGAGTTGCCGCGATCCTTCTGGAGTTATGCACTAGAAACAGCTGCATATCTTTTGAACCAAGTTCCTACTAAGTCTGTGCCTACTACACCATATCAGATGTGGAGTGGGAAGAAACCCTGTCTTAAACACTTTAAGACATGGGGGTGTCCAGCTTTTGTTAAAAAGCAGCATACGGACAAGCTCGAGGCACGTTCAGTACAGTGTAAGTTTATGGGATACCCAAAGAACTCCAAGGGGTATCTTTTCTATTACGCAGAGGAAAAAAAGGTTTTTGTTTCTCGTCATGCCCGCTTCTTGGAAACTGAATTTTTGGAAAATCAGATAAGTGGGAGCGCAATAGAACTGGAAGAAATTCCAGAACCATAAGCTATTACTGAAACCTTAGTGGAACCAGAAGGTTCAGGAGAACCGGACATCGCAGCGCCACTCCGCAGGAGTAGTAGGCAGTCTCATCCGCCGGAGAGATACTACGGTTTTCTCATAGACGGGGATAGAGAGGATTGCACTATTGATTATGGTGAGCCTACTAGCTTCCAGCAAGCCATTCAGAGCGGTGACTCAGTAAAATGGCTGGATGCAATGCGGACCGAGATGGAGTCCATGTACACCAACAAAGTTTGGACTTTGGACTTTGATCCAGAAGGGGTAAAACCCATAGGCTGCAAATGGATCTTCAGAAAGAAGATTGGTGTAGATGGGCAGGTTGAAAACTATAAAGCTAGACTTGTAGCAAAGGGTTTTCGTCAAAGACCTGGTTTGGACTATGACGAGACCTTTTCTCCAGTGGCTATGCTCAAATCCATTCGGATCCTCCTTGCCATTGCTGCCTTCCACGATTATGAGATCTGGCAGATGGACGTAAAGACGGCTTTCCTAAACGGAAATTTGGAAGAGTGCGTCTTTATGGATCAGCCGGAGGGATTCATTCAGAGTGGGAGCAGCGGTAAAGTGTGCAAGTTGCTAAAGTCCATCTATGGACTAAAGCAGGCATCGCGGAGTTGGAACATCTGCTTCGATGATACTGTCAAAGAATTCGCTTTTTCAAAAACCCAGATGAACCATGCATTTACAGTAAGATTGTAGGGAGAACTGTGGTATTCCTCGTCTTGTACGTGGATGACATTCTCCTAATAGGAAATGATATTCATATGCTAGAGTCGGTCAAAGGATTCTTGTCACAGAGGTTCTCCATGAAGGACCTGGGCGATGCCAACTACATTCTGGGGATCCAGATCTATAGTGATAGATCTAAGAGGATGTTGGGACTTTCACAGTCGAGGTACATAGACACAATACTAAAACGATTTAGTATGGAAGATTCCAAGCGCGGTAATCTACCGGCTTGTCACGGAATCACCCTCTCCAAAGAGATGTCTCCCAAGACTGATTTGGAAAGGGCTCGCATGTCATCTATACCCTATGCATCTGCGGTAGGCTCTATAATGTATGCGATGTTATGTGACAGACCAGATGTAGCATACGCATTGAGCGTTGTAAGCCGATATCAGTCAGACCCAGGGGAGAAACACTGGATAGCGGTAAAGAACATTCTCAAGTACCTGAGAAGGACTAAGGAGATGTTCTTGGTGTATGGCGGAAAAGACCTCCAGATCGAGGCCTTTGCTGACTCCAGCTTCCAGAGTGACAAGGATGACTCCAAGTCCATGTCCGGTTATGTCTTTACCCTCAATGGAGGGGCGGTTTGATGGAAGAGTTCCAAGCAGGAGACCGTTGCTGACTCAACTATGGAAGCGGAGTACATAGCTGCTTGCGATGCCGCAAAAGAAGCTGTCTGGATGAAGAAGTTCCTCACGGAGCTTCAGGTGGTTCCTACCAGTGTTGATCCAATACCGCTGTATTGTGATAACAACGGCGCTATAGCTTTAGCGAAGGAACCCAGGTCCCATCAGAAGTCCAGGCACATTTTGAGGCGGTACCACCTGATCAGGGATATCGTAGATCGCCGGGAGATCGAGGTGAAGAGAGTAAATACGAAAGATAACACTGTTGATCCATTCACGAAGGCCATACCCCAGACTCAGTTTGAGCGGCTGATCGAGATGATAGGTCTTCGATACGCCAGTACATGGCCCTAGTGCAAGTGGGAGATTGTTAGTGTATATACCCTAGAGGTCATTACTGTATCATACTAGCTTGTATATTACTTAAAGGAAGCTTGGGATATTCACAGTTGTATAGACAATCTTGCTCAAAATGGTAGTATGCTACTTGGTTTGTTTCTACTTCAATATGTGCATGTGTTTCTTTTAGCATATCGCTTATACATATTAGTAGAGCCCTTAGGATCTTTGCTTGATTACCAGCGTTGTGATGGCAGTCACACTAGTGGGGGCTGGGTAATCTACAAGCACATCCTTATACAGGTCCCTAGTCGTAGGACTATCGAGACAGGGCATCGATACTCCGGAGTAGACTAGCGTATACGCTTCTCATCCCAGCACGGGAGGTGGTCTGTCCCACAGCCATCAGTACGTCGTACTGAAGATAGTATGCGGGTGCTCGTTAGGTTACGAGTACACTGGACAGGACTCGTCGGGAACTGTTGGTTGGTATTATACCTATCGTCAGTTATCAGTTCCCAGGTGACATGAGTACAGCTTAGTCCGTTGACTTGACACTGTCACTTCGTCTCGAGTGTGTTCCAACTGTACTTTGATTACTACCCTACCACGGCTCAAAGGAGTCGGGCAAACAGGTAGTAGTTGGGTGCAGTCCCGAAGCACTTGGAGGCAGTGACGGTTAGACAGGATTCGTCTCTTCCGGTATTGGGGGTTGACATCGCGTTGTGTCTAGGAGAGCCATTACACAAAGTCCCTGGCCAGGGCAAGCGAGATAGACTGGTAGGTTTCCAGTGTTATCACAAGTGTTCTGGGCTACACTCCGACACGACTTGTACCGCTAGTAGGGGACTGACGTTTACTGCCCCCCTAGGCCCGCCATGCGATATATCAGACGAATAGACCGGACTGTACGGAGATTGTCACATACCGGCTCAGTAGGAGTTCGGATGGGTTTACCTCATCGGCCTTCTTATCGACATCTACCTGGGGACCGTTACGTACAGCTAGTGCCGCTTGCGGTCTGTGGTTAAACCCACTGCTAGCGTAGTGTCGAGTCTTTAGAGTCCCATACAGAGAGTTTCCCTGCACTGAGCGAAACGTGTAGAGGCCGTATGGTTTTACGGCAGGGCTGCGATCACTTACGTACACTTGTGTGCGTATGCTGTTCGGGCAGGCAATACTAGTGGGCTTTGGTTTAAGCCGGATCTTAGTATTGCAAGGATGGATTTGTTTTGTCTTCTATGCATTCGCATTCTACGGAATGCGGATGCTGGTGTGTATGCACAGTTGTGAGGAGCGAAAAAGGAGGAGCTGCCTCATTAGGGTTTTGGCAGTTGGTTCGGCCAAAACCGTTATGTGGCAGGCTCATTAGGGTTTTGGCAATTCGTTCGTTCAAAACCATTATGATCCGGAGACATTATTTACTAATCCTTTTAGTGATGATTTTGTGATGGCTAATTGCTTTGACCATTTGACCACCTTGACCACTCTTGACTTTATTGACCCGTTGACCAAAGTTGACCTTGACCTTCATGAGAGGTCTTCACTCTTCTTTGGTTTTCTTTTTCTTTTTGGATTATGAAAATGGTCAATTCAATGTAGCCATCAACTTTATCATGATAGGATTTGTAATGATGATGTTTAGTATTATTGCAACCATGGTCCCCTTTTTTCTTGAGTTGATAATTCATTTTCTTATTCTCATTCTCTCTCTTGCAAGTGAGAAGAAAGAAAGAGAGCTCCATGGTTGCTTGATCTCCTTCATCTTCCTCCTCTTGAAATATTCTTTTGATCTCATGTGTTGAGAGAAAAAGAATCCACAAAGACAAACACTTCCATCAACCTCTTCTACATAACCTAGGACTTCAAGACTAGCGATCTTATTGCCCTAGTTGCCTCGGCTCGAGGTGGAGCTCGGTGTACATCTCTCGGGTGGATCGTCTTTGACTCAAGAAGGCCGCGGAGGTGACCAAGATCCGGATCGACCCTTGGAGCGTGGATGGATGAGCCGAACAGCGGAGAGAAGACCCGAAGGACCGGTTTCGTGAGGTATAATTTCTACGGCATAATAGTTAACGCCTCTTGTAGTTTGCTAGTTTCTAGTTTAGCAAAGATCCGGCTTTTAGTCCATGTTGCCTTTGCGCTAAATAATTGTTTTTCGCCATTTCCGCCTCCCCGTAAGAACCGGGGTGAGCAACGTGGACTTACATCTCTCATCGGAGCATCGGAGCGAACGACAAATCCAGGCCATCCGGTCGATGAACGACTGCGGATCCTCAGTAACATCTGTGCCAGTAAACACCGGAGGCCTCAGCCTCATGAACTCCGTCAGTGACACGGTAATAACCTCCGGAGCTGTAACTACGGCTGCCGGAACTGTATGTACCATCGTGGTCCCTGCAGCGGGTGGAACAACTGCCCGCCCCTGCGCTCGGATGGTCTCTACCAAAGTCCCCACTATCTGGCGCAGATCCTGCATACCAGCCCCAATCATAGCAATGTGCTCCGGTACAACAGGCGTATCGCCCTGGTCAGTCCTCGCCTCAGGCGAGTCCACTCTGACCTCGGCCCTCGCGGCCGCTCTCTGTGCCCTCGTAGTCTTCGGCGGCATATGGGCTGGAAGTTGAAACAAGATTCGATAAGGAAACGGAAATCGAATCATAAAGATGTATATCAATCACGGAAGGAATATCAATCAATAAGTCCTAAGGTCACTTAGGCGGAGTACTGTGTCGTAAGTATGCCGCAGAACATACACATGCTATGTCACTCTGCTTAAGCTACCTACTCCATAATACCAAGGTCATCCTATACTCCAAAACGTAAAACCTAACGCTCTAATACCAACTTTGTCACGACCTAAGTTTGGCCCGTAACCGGCACTTAAACTACGTAACGTCAACAGGCGTACGGAACTCAAGTAAGCCGAAAACCCAGAAATCTAAACCACCCAAAACTGGATCAACGGAGAAAACATAGTTTAAAACATTTTGAAAAGTCACAAGTAAAATCTCTAACTCTAGTTTTCTTTCTTGAAAATTTCGGCAGCACCTCCTTTGTAAAAACCAGCCCCAAAAACGGGTACAACACAGATAATATATAAAGCATCCCAATTGGGAGAAAAATCACGCCCAACGGCGGAGACAATCACCACAACAAGTATACGACGCCGAAGCGAAGAAATATCAAGGAAACTGCATAAAGAGGTAAAACTTTCCAACATAACCGGCTCCTACGAGCACGGCACCCAAAGTCACCCAAAATATACAACACAGAGTCCTCACAAATCATCTCTAAGACATATACAAATAGTGGTAGATGGAGAATACTAGATCCAACAAAAATATATACAATGTAAAAACAGATAACCGCAAACCCACCTAAAAGCAAAGGCTTCACTGCCTAAAGTAGCGGTATCCGCATAAGTAGAGATGATAAGACGCCCTGCCGCGACTACTCTGAGGGAAAGTCCAGCAAAACCCTGTGGCACAACGGGGGTGAGTTGCCAACTCGTGAATAGTAAATAACATCATATTGAAATCGCAAGTATGCACTAACAGCAATGATCAATAGCATGTAAGCTGGTAGCATGAGTATGATAATATGAATATGCAACTATTATGATCAAGGTACACCACCAGGGTACTATATCTACATGAATCAATGCATATCAACTGAATACTGAGTGCGAGATAGTAAATAATCTCATGCACAAATCATAAGCATGGAAAAACACGGTGTAACTCAACAACACCTTAAATCCCAAAATACTCAGATCGGCCCTCAAATCCTGTACATCTCATGGAACCTGAGTGTCAAACATCGACACTGTAAAACATCATGAAAACCAGTGCCTAACATCGACACGTAAATACTCGTATCCATACGTTCCTCGAAACCCAAGTATCCCACTTCGACATTTGTGTTCCACGTATCGGTCTTTCTGATATCCATACGTTCCTCGAAACCCAAGTATCCCATCTCGACACTTGTGTTCCACGTATCGGTCTGTCAAAATCCATATATCTCTCGGAATATAAGTGCCTAACATCGACACTTGAAATTCCTATATCGCATGAAAACATATCTCAAATGCGTAAATCCATATGAAATAGCGTATGCAACATAAAACATCAATATGAGCATATCACGGAAATGTCCGTCATTTAATGAATCAAGTCATTAAATATATCTCGCGGTTCCCAAAATCCAAATCCAAAATACATATATATACAGCGTCCCATTCCACCGATATATATGTTATAAAACTGATCATGTAACAATAGCAAAGTATATGTGCGAGTATGTAAATATGGTATGGCATATGTATAGGCATGTAGGTACACAGGTATGCTATATGTCATATGCGCTATCGCACAAGTATAACTGTTTCAATGTCACTAACTAATAGCATGGTATATCAATGAGCATTTGTGTTGTGGGTATCATGGCAATTACCGACAGTGTGTGTATAGCATATTATTGGTGCTCGTGCAACATGGACTGTCAATAATAGTGCAGTGTACAATATATACAGTATCAGGCAAAACAAGTAACTATATGCAATGTGAATTATACAATATCTCTATATAAGCACATAAACATACGGCTAATATCATATCATATCTAGCCCCGAAGCTTAGCGCCAAACGGGCTATTTCCCCGTAGATGTTAAATCTACTCACCAAAGGTCTCCCGCTATGAAAATCCGACCACCTGCTTCCCCTTGTTCGCAGCGTCCGAAGTCCCCGCTTATGACGCTATATTTTCACAAACACAAGAAAAACCGCGAACATCTCATAATCGATCAATATAACGTAAAACTACGTATTCAAAAACGCACCAACTCACTAAACTAACTCGCGAATGTGCGTCAAGTGGCTAACGTGCGTCACGATACCACAAAACCAACCCAAACACAACAGCTGCACCAGACCACGAATCGTGTCGCAACACGTAACACGCGGACTCAAAACACTAGATTATAGGTAATCGATCCCAGATTTTGCATAATGAATTTACTAAAAAAGTAAACAGTACCAAACACACCTAACCAACAGCAGACAACTACCCACAGAAGACCAACCCCATCCCTCTCCTACCTAGCCGGCGTCGCCGGATCGCGCCTTAAGGATAGCCGGCCCCGGCCGGTGAGGTGGTCCCCATCACTCAGGTTGTGTCTCAGGTTCACTAGTACATCTCTAAAAATTTGTTTGGTCAAACACTAAATTCTCCAGAACACAGCAGTTCACAGAGATCTAAAAAGGACACTAAAAACACGATATCGCACTAATCGATATAAACGTTCTACGCTACAACCAACGAACAAAACAACATAAAAACTCTAATTTAACAGTATAGGGGTTATACCTAACAATCTTGCTCACAAAATCCAAGCTTTCCCTAGCTCCAAGTGATCCAAGAAGGCAAAAACAAGACTTTGTGCATATTTTGTGATATATATGGAATTTTTTAGTTAAGATTGAAGAAAAATGAGAGAGAAGAGCTCAAGGACAGAAGAGGGAGAAGGAATCCCGGCCAAGGGGGGAAGAGAGAGTTTTGGTGAGGGTTTCCTAGCAATAACCATCATTTAAAGCCATTAAATGCATTCACATACACAATAATACACATGCATGCATCTCCTCTTTTCTTTTCTTTTTTCTTCAAGTTTAAATCCAATTGCACAACAAATATCTAGATATGTGAGAAGGTTTTGGATTAACTCAACTCAAATTAAAGAAAAGATCACTTAACAGAAATTTCCCAAAATGCGAATACCGCATTAAAATAACATTAAAATTAGGGAAAATTCTATCTGAACCAAAACGTCCCAAATACTCCCAAAGCTTGCACACTTGCTTTATTTTAGCTAAACTAGGTGCCGGAAAGTCTATATGGTCGTCTGAACACCGTCGGGTTAAAACGGAAATTACCGTCAATTTAACCCTAAAATGGACAAATTCGCATAACGATTTCTAAAACGTTACATTGTTCAGGAATCACTCTCTCCAAAGCTATGTCTCCCAATACTGATTTGGAAAGGGCTTGCATGAACGTGATACCCTATGCTTCTGCAGTTGGGTTTATCATGTATGTGATATTATGCACCAAACCGGATGTAGTTTACGCACTTAGTGTAGTAAGTAGGTTTCAATCAGACCCAGGGGAGAAGCACTGGAGAGCTGTGAAGAACATTCTTAAGTACTTGAGAAGGACTAAAGATATTTTCTTGGTGTATGGTATTGGAGAACTCTAAGAGGAGTCCTTTACCGATTCGAGCTTCCAGAGTGATAAGGATGACAACAAGTCTGTCTCGGGTTTTGTCTTCACTCTCAATGGAGGGGCAGTATGTTGGAAGAGTTCCATGAAAGATATCGTTGCAAACTCGACGATAGAGGCTGAATACATCGCTGCCAAAAAGGCTGTCTGGATGAAGAAGTTCATTATTGAACTTGGTGTGGTTCCGTCCATTGAAGATCCAATACCCTTGTATTGTGATAATAATGGAGTTGTGGCTTTGGCTAAGGAACCTCGGTCCAATCAGCAATCCAGACATATTCTGAGGCAGTATCACCTGATCCGGGAGATAGTTGATCGCCGTGAGATTAAGGTCAGGAGAGTATATACGATGGACAACACGGCGGATCTACTCACGAAAGTCTTTCCCCAGACACAGTTCGAGAGACTTTTTGGGCTGTTGGGTATGCGATACTACAACAACTGGCCTTAGTGAAAGTGGGAGATTGTTAGGAATATATATGCCCTAGAGGCCATTATTGTATGTTATAGTGGATGCTTGGACATATATATATATATAGGACTTTCTTACTCGACATGACAGTATGCTATCTGGTTACTCTTTATCTTAACATGTGCACTTGTTTTAGTTTACTATCTCATTATTACATATTGATAAAGCCCTTAGGATGCTGGCTTGACTACCAGGACTATGATGCAAATCATACTAGTGGGGCTTGTGTAGTCCACAAGCACATACTTAACAGTTCCTAGTCGATAGTGTATCGAGACAGGATATCGATATTCCAGAGTAGACTAGTGTGTACGTTTCTTGACCCTGTATGGGGTGATGGTTGATCTCATAACCATTAGTGTTTGACATCATATATTGTACACAGATGCTCATTGGAGAATAAGTACACTGAACAGGACTCATCGAGAACTCCTAGATGGTACCATATCTATCATCAGATAACAGTTCTCTGGTGACACTTGTACAGATTAGTCTGTAGACCCGAGATCATCATAGTGCCTTGTGTGGTTCCCACTGTGCTTTGATTTCCTCCCTACCACGGCTCAAATGAGTCGTGCAAATAGGTAGTTTTTGGGTACAGTCCCAGGTCACATGGAGGCAGTGAGTGATAGGAGGGGTTTCGTCTCTCCCGGTATTGGGAGTTGATGTTGCACTATTCTCGATTGGCTATAACTGCAAGTCCCTAGCCAGGGCTGATGAGATTTACTGATAAGTATTATCGGTAGTTTCTCGAAAGCTTATAAGCCACACATCGGCATGACTTCTCGAGTTATTGGGGTCTGACGATTCCACCCCCAGACTCGATATGCGACATATCAAACGAAGAGACCGGACTATATGGTAAGTGTTGCTTATATGCTCTATGGGAGTTTGGAAAAGTTTGCTTGTTGATCTTCTATTCGTTCAATACCTGGGTAGCTGTTACGTCCAGCTAGTACTGCTGAAGGCTTATAGATCTTTGAGGTGATTATTACCTATTGCTAGCGTATTAGCGAGTGTTTAGAGTTCCACATAGAGCTTTCCTACCTCAAGCGAAACGAAGTAGACACGTATGGAGATATGTGCGGGAGCTTGATTAAATACGATTATATGATACCGTATTCTAATCTAGCGTTTTTTTTATATCAACAGGTTATATATGATATAACCGGATTATTGAATCAAGTGTTGATTTAATGATTATATATATATATATATATAAACTAATATAAAGCTCACTTAGTTCTTTTCTTCTTATTATATATATTTGATATATATGCTTTTTGTATCATGGTTGATGATACATAGAATATAGATGCGTGAGAATCATATTAGAGAAAAGATGATGATAAAGATATATGAATAAAATAAAAGAAGAATGAGTCATTGTTTTGGATGCTTAGAGAAGTATGGAGAAGCCATGACTCATCTTCTTACTTTGTTTTATTCATAGATATTTATCATAATCTTGATCTCATCATATCTCAATGGTTCACACTCACTTCCAAGTTCATCTTCATCTCCTCTCTAGATTTTTCTAAGTTGAGAAAAAGAAAGAAAGAAAGAAAGATTTTTTTGTGGGTAAAATTCCTACTTCATCAACTTACACTATTTAAGAAAATTAGTATAGGTTGTTAATTTCACTAATATTTTGATTAGTGAAGCATAAACTTGAGTGTGAGTTGCCTCAAGATGGATCATCTTCAACGACGAAAATTTTGAGCAAGCTCGTTCCAACCTTCGAGTGGAGTTAAAGAAGAGTGCTAGGACTGCTGCTTGGAGCTTTTGAAATGAAGGATAAGACTACAAAGGTTGTTGACTCTCTTCATTTAGTTTAGAATTTGTTTTGTTTAATTTGAAACCTTAATTCTCTAGTTCGATTCTTGTTAAGTATACTTAGACCTCTAGATTTTTAAAATTGCATACTTGATGCTCATAGAACCCTAGTTGAGGTGCTAACACATACTTTCAATTTCTGCCTCTCATCTCAAGCTTGCTAGAGAAGATTCCCTTTTAAAGGATTTGAAGAGTTGTTCTACCCCAAATCGACTTCATTTCGATTCTCAAGTCTTCAGTGATTTCGAACATTTCCCCATATCTTCATTTTCGACCTTCGTAAGTCGCTATTCCTTTTTCATTTCTCCTTTACTTTGTTCATGGCATCAGGTAGTTTAGATAAAAACCATGGTCGAGAAGTTGAGTATTAAATCGCCCTTTTCCTTCTTAGACCTCAATAAGAGATGCGGTGTGGTTCCTTCTTTTGTGATTCTGTAAATTCTTCAGGACAAGTCGATCATTGATCCTCCTGAAGGTATCATCAGCTTATGCCTAAAGTCGGCCCTTTTCGGACTTCATTTTCTCGTTTCTTTTTATCATCCAGCACATTTTGCGTGATCTAGGTTAGGTCTCGCCCTCTTTCAGTTAGCGCCAATGGTCTGTGCTTGATTAGTTCCTCTGTTATAGCCATTTCGATCATGAAAGGGGCTTTTGCCCCTAAGCTTCTTCATGCCTTTCTCATTTTTGCCACCCCAAGATTGAAGTTAGGTCCTGGATTCAAATTCAAAGGAAGAACAAGCTTGTTGGTGGCCTGAAGAACAAATCCGAAAGTTGAAAAAAGCAAATTTTCTTCTATCGGAGTCAAAATGGTGGACTTTCTGAGTTTTTGAGTCTTGGAGAGATCATGACGTAGGGGCAGGATTCATAACAAGGATCGAAGCCGCCAAGACTACGAACCGAGTCAGATAGGATAACTAGACCACCAATCATAAAACGATTGATGTCATAAAACCTAGAAGGAATTACCGAAACGAAGCCTACGAGGGGTAAAAAGGGAGTGAATATCTTTCATAGTAGTCGTCGACGTGAAGATCTGCAAAAGACGAGTCGGATGTGTGAACCGTCGAATCCATGACACAAGAGAAACATTCCTAGTTATAAAAATAACTTTTGAATTATATTATAATTTGCTTTTAAAACATAGAAATTGAAGGCCTTTTTATAGGCTTTACAATATATATGTTTCATGAACCTTCAAATAGATGTTCAAACCACCAACATAAATGTTTAGGCATGTTGAACCCAAAATGATAAATGATTATTGCATACACGTAATGCACTTCATCTTCAATGATAGAGAGCCCCCTGGCTAGCTTTGGGAGGGACGAGGCGTCGATTTGACTTGGCTTAGAAGTACATCATCCATCTTTGATTAAGTTGAGTGCACGACGTACTTTCTTCTCGATTTGGTCTAGCAAGGATATGCAAGGCTCTTCTTTGATGAGGAAGGGATCTTGAACTACATGGTTCATTGATGGATTTTTTTTTGGTTTGACTTAGTTACATCACCTTCAATGTGACTTGTTCTTTGAAAGGATTTGCTTTGACTTTTTCAATTGGGTTGGGTGAGAGTGCATGATCTTTTATTGCTTGAATGAAGGCTTGAAATTCTTCTTTTCTCAGAGTTTGAGCTTCGAACTCTTTCAATTTCGATCGGTGGGTCATTGCACATGTTTTGGTTCGGGCCAACATATGGTGCGGATCATCTTCACTAGAATTAGGATCATCTTCACTAAACCTTATAATAAGCTCTTTTTCCTCACATCCATGACATTTATAATTCCACAGCTTCCAAAATTCACACGTCACTCTCTCACACCAAATGCACTTATAAGAATGTGCAATCCAATGTTCATTCAAAAAAATTACGTCTCTCACTCAATCCTATTTGATAAATGCAACAACTATGCTGCAAGGAAATGTCATTAGTTTCATGTGTCATGCAAGCATCGATTGTGTTGTATTTAGGGTTTTGGCATTTAAATGATGTCCTCATACTTCTTAATCCTAAGTGTACGTTTAAGTACTTCAGAATCAAGCTGCTACAACCACTAGGACGGGTATTCTCACCTTCTCAGTGGAAGCCTCCAAGTACAAAACTGGGCCAAACCTCCTATTCACCAGCAATAAATAATGACCCAAAACTTCAATCCTTGACAAAATGCCCCTATTTCTATCTTAAGTGCAAGCACACAAGCTATTAAAAGCACACGCAAGAGAATCAACTAGTAAAGAAAGCATTTTTCTGATTTTTTAAAACTAATTAATTAATTATTTAAATGCGAAAATTCAATAATTAATTATTATTTTTCTGTGTCTAAACAAATAAATAAATCCGAAAATGCATTCAATTTTTTTAGTACTACATTAAAAGAAAAGAAAAACGGACAAGAATTACTTACAAAGGATTCAGCTGTGGTAGGTCCCATCACGATCGCCATGTGAATATCTACACCTTCTCGGGTGCACCAACCTTGGTGTATGCCGACGCTCAGCGGACTATTGTGATCTTGCCTCATGCGGATTTGTTGATGCCTACCAGATATCTGCTATAGAAAGACTGCTTTTTGGTTTGTTTACCTTTCTTGCAAGTGCAAGCACTCCGAGGGGCTTCTTCCTAGTATTCTTGTATCATCTTGCCAAAAATAGAGGAAAATGAAATGGTGAGGATTTGTTGTGCAGCACCTGATTCTAAAATATGTGAAAAGAAAATAAAAAGGGAACGATTTGAATTTACGACGGCTAATGAATGACTTATCTCTTGCTCTATGGGTTATATTCATTAAGATGCATAATGCAATTTTTCAAAAAGGCATATTTGTGTGAAAAATACGATTTTTATGAAATTATCTAAACGCAGAAAGAAAATTCTAATAAAATAAAGAGAGAGAAAAGAAATAGCCTGTCTTGAAGGATCACCTCTCCCGTCTTCTTCGGATCCTACAGAACTTCGCTGCTATTACGCCATTTCCCAGTCCAAATTTCCCCAGAGCCAAACGAGAAATTTTTATGTACTGAGCTTTTAGAGAGTGGTCCAAAAGCTTAGAATTTTCGGGGTCATCAAGAATGAGAGATCTAGGGCCCTATTTATAGTTTATGGGATCAAATCTGGTTAAATCTATTAGTTACAAGATGTTATGGACTTGTGGTACAAGTTTCGATCAATCCAAGACCGCAATTAACTTATTGAATCTTTTAGCGTGCAAAAAATCTCAATTTGATGGTGATGATGCTCGATATCGGTGATCTCCCAGATCGTGACACGTGGCTGATGACGTGTCTCGAAGCCCGTAAGGAAGGACCAAGGACAGCACGTCGGAGGAACATCCGGGTCTGTGACCCATGGACGTGGCCGACCTTCTGGACCGCCCACACCACTCCTATGCCCGCCTTGCAAACAACCGTTGGCTCACCTCCGATCCTCTTGCACATTTGGCCTCCTCGGCCCTTTCAGCTCTCCTCCGGGCTACCACAGAACCAAGATAACTCGGCCTTCCGCTCGGTCCCGAGCCCCCGCCGAGCTCATCTTCCTCGGTCCCTTCGACCGACCAATGGCATCATTCGCAGGTGCTTCCGCCTCGCCTCCGTGAATCTCGCCATGCGCAAGATATCAGCTGCCCATGATCCCGCGTTCCACGCCATCACGATCCCATTAACGAGCCTATCTCGCCATTAGTGGGAGATCCCGCCCATCACGCGGGCGTGACGTCGGGGGCGTAACGGCCGGCGTGATTCTAGCACCTGCCTTTCTGCTGCCACCGCTATATAAACCCCTCCTTCAGATGGTTCAAGTAAGTCAATTTCCACTCACTAGGCCGTTACTCTGCTCGGATTTCCTGTCTAACTTGATCGTCGGAGGGTCCTTGGTGGTACAACCACCCCCGGGACTTTCTTGCAGATAGCTCGGCCCCAACAACCTCAAACCCATTGAGATCCACACACTTCAGCAGCTATCCTCAAACTCAAATCTTGGCCGTCCATCATCGCCAACAGCAGATCAACGGAAGGTAACATTTTGACGAGATTCGGCTCGCGTCAGCTGGCGCCGTCCGTAGGAAACTTGATTCCACTCAACAAAGTTCATCTTCCGATCTCAACCCAATGGCGAGCGGTCACCATGACGATCCATGCACTAGCCGCCGCCTCCCCCACGACGGAGGCGCGGACGAATCTCCTCCCCCGAATGCCATCAACGCCCTAACCGTCCGGATAGATCGACTCACGTCCGTCGTGGACGCGCTCGTCCGTGTCCAAATGGCAAAGCAAGCTCCCCAGGTCGCCGTTCCCCCACCTCGGGACCGGGACCCCTACAGAGGTAGAGAAGACTCTTCTCGCGTCGGCAGTGCCGACCACCGCCTCGCTACCTCTCACGGCCGCAGATCTCCCGGGCCGACGTATTCTATTACCCGCTGGGCGCCCCACAGTTCAACACCGAGGTATGTCGCCTGAGTGCCTCGCCCCGAGCCCCTATGCACTCCTGTCCCTCCCGAGGAGATGTCGGTCAGCTCGCCTTCTTCCAGGCATGACCGACATACGGGGTTGCACGGACGGGACTCGTCACGGCAGCTCGAAACTACCTCACCGGGCGACCTAAGAAACCTCATTGAAAGGAAATGAGGCCGCGGCCAAACGCAAATCTCCCCGAGGCAGAGCAAACTGACCAGAAGAAAAGGGCAAGTGAAGAGAGAAAGAGACTTGAGCGGCCAAAGCCCTACTCCCCCGAGGTTTCAGGAGTACACCCCGCTCAACGTCTCCCAGGCGGTACTGCTTGAGGAGGCCAAGGACGAGGGGTTCTTCAAGCTCCCCCCGATCTCGCGCATGGCGAGATTCTATCCTGCTCGGCTATCCCCGGCTGGCAGTTCACTACTACACAGTGCCAGGGATCGAAGCGCTCACCAAGAGGCAGCCGAGCGGCTACCCTGCTCGGCTATCCCCGGCTTGTAGTTCACTGCCACACAGCGCCAGGGATCGAAGCCCTCACCAAGAGGCAGCCGAGCGGCTACCCTGCTCGGCTATCCCCGGCTGGTAGTTCACTGCCATACAACGCCAGGGATCGAAGCCCCCACCAAAAGGCAGCCGAGTGGCTACCCTGCTCAGCTATCCCCGGCTGGTAGTTCACTGCCACACAGCGCCAGAGACCGAAGCCCTCACCAAGAAGCAACCGAGCAGCTTCACTGCTCGGACCATCTTTAGCAGGCCTCTTACGGCCCCTCCAGCGCTAAAGATCGAAGCCCTCATCAAGAGGCGGCCGAGCGGCTACCCTACTCAGTTATCCCTGGTTGGTAGTTTCCTACCCCGCGAAGCCAGGGATCAAAGCCCTCACCAAGAGGCAGCCGAATGGCTACCCTGCTCAGCTATCCCTAGCTGGTAGTTCCCTACCCCATGACACCAGGGATCAAAGTCCTCATCAAGAGGCGGCCGAGCGGCTAACCTGCTCGGCTATCCCTGGCTGGTAGTTCCCTACCCCATGATGCCAGTGATCAAAGCCTTCACCAAGAGGCAGCCGAGCGGCTACCCTGCTCGGCTATCCCTGTCTGGTAGTTCCCTACCCCCACGACACCAGGGATCAAAGCCCTCATCAAGAGGCGACTGAGCGTCAACCCTTCTCGGCTATCCCTGGCTGGTAGTTTCCTACCCCATGACGTCATGGATCAAAGCCCTCACCAAGAGGCAGCCGAGCGGCAACCCTGCTCGGTTATCCCTAGCTGGTAGTTCCCTACCCTACGACACCAGGATTAAAGCCCTCACCAAGAGGCAGCCGAGCGGCAACCCTGCTCAGTTATCCCTGGCTAGTAGCTCATACCCCGCAATGCTAGTGTAACAACCTAGTTCATTTATACCAATTTCAGTTCCCGTATTTACTTATCTGTGGTATTTTCTTAATTTATCGTGTTTTGGGTGCAAATGGTATTTTACATTTTACTTTGCATTCGACCCGACCCACTTGCTTGAACCTATTTGATTCATATTTATGAATTACCCTGACTTGTTACGTAGACTGTGCATTTTCATGTTTAGTGTATACTGGCATTTTATCTAACATTGCATCTTTTACCATATAACATTTTAAGTCACAGAAAATATTTTAAAATTACATTTCATGGCCTGCATGATACCCCTGACCCCGTGGTAGCATCCGCGCATCTTGTTCTCGTCCCGTTCAGTAAAACTAACGTGTTTGGATGGCTATACGCACGTACGTGTATTCAAGTTACCTAGGTCCAAAAACAAAAGACAATTTAGCGTGAAAATCATGATGATTCAATATGAACAGAGATATAACCGGCAGTTCAATTATTTTTTTTGAATAAAAGACGTGTTTAGTGGGTTCGGTGTGTAATCATTCCAATCAAGTTCCAGATGGGTTATTTTTCAGACTTAGTTCCAATTAAGGCATTAATAACATTCCCTCATATTCACTTCACTTCATAAACTATTCTTGATATTACTTATTTCAGAACAAACCTATTTGATCCTCAGAAAATCATTTATCCATTTAAAAGTTTTTAGACATAAAAGACTTGTCATCTAATTTTCAAAACTCACGACACGTGTAGTGTGATGTAAAGACGTATATCAGCTATAGTTAACTTCAAAGGAGAGTTATCTTTCAGGTTTTCAAAATCTAAAAATAAGATTTAGTTATTCTTATCTTATCAAACAAAACCGTTGAAATGTTGAATCAGAGTTCTCCCACTAGCTAACTTGACAGAAAAGTTTTTATATTTTTAGAAAATTTTCTGATTTTTATGGATTTTATGGATTTTAGTATGCAGATGCAAAATATACATATGAATGCGAAGGTTAGAAATGCGTACCGAGCGTACCCCCAAACTTAAACTGGACAGTGTCCTCACTGTCATTGCATGAAGATATCATTTGAAGGGTCAAAATTGTCGGTTAGATATACACAATTTTTTTTTTGTTTATGTTTTTAAAGAGTAAAAATGAAAAAGAATATCCACAAATAAATACAAAATGGTATATACATACCCCCAAACTTATTTGGAACAGTGTCCACTGTTCTTGGCTGGATAACCGAAGTTTGGTGGTAGGCAGAGGAAAATTATGCAGGGTAAACCGGCTCCTGTAAGACCAGGAGCTCCTCTGTTGGTTCGGCGCTAAGGTACGGTTTTAGTCGGTGTCCGTTCACTTTGAAAAATGAACCGTCCTTTGGATTCTCTAAATCCACAGCGTCCTGCGGATACACATTCCGCACAAAATACGGCCCTTTCCAGCGAGATCTGAGCTTTCCTGGATGAAGTGTAGCCGGGTGTCGTAAAGCAGTACCTATTGACCAGGTACGAAAGTTTTTCGCAAAAGGTGTTTATCGTGAAACACCTTCGTTCGGTTCTTAACGACAACCGCGTTATCATAAGCCTCATCCCTAAGCTCGCTCAATTCGTTCAACTGCAGCTTCCCATGGCTGCCCGCATATTCGAGAGACAGATTCAATTCTTTTATCGCCCAAAATGCGCGATGCTCTATTTCGACAGGGAGGTGGCAAGCCTTTCCGTACACAAGCCGATAGGGAGACATGCCAAGATCGGTCTTATAAGCCGTTCGAAATGCCCAAAGGGCATCAGTGAGTTTCAACGACCAATCTTTTCGGTTCTTGGAAACCGTCTTCTCCAGTATCTGCTTGATTTGCCGATTTGAAACTTCGGCTTGCCCACAGGTTTGGGGGTGGTAGGGCGTAGATAGCTTATGATTAATGGAATATTTCCGCATCAAGGCCTCGAAAGTCTTATTGCAGAAATGAGTTCCATTGTCGCTAATGATCGCTCGGGGGTGCCCAAACCGGGAGAAAATGTTTTCTTTAAGAAACCTAACGACAACCTTGTTGTCGTTAATCCGGCTGGGCACAACCTCGACCCACTTAGAGACGTAATCAACAGTGGGAAGGATGTATAGGTTCCCAAAAGAGCTGGGAAACGGCCCCATGAAATCTATCCCCCAAACGTCGAAAATCTCCACAACCAAGATTGGTTGGAGCGGCATCTCGTTCCTCCTGGATATCCGGCCCAAGTGTTGGCACCGGGAGCAAGTCTTGCAGTAGTCATGAGCGTCTTTGAAGAGTTGTGGCCAGTAGAACCACACTGCAAGATCTTCTCAGCTGTCTTTCTTGGGCCAAAAATGCCCGCCACATGCTTGATCGTGGCAAAATGACAGCACACTCTTGAATTCATCGTCAGGGACACACCGACGAATAATCTGGTCGGGACAGTACTTGAACAGATAGGGTTCGTCCCAGTAACAGTGTTTTACTTGGGATAAGAATCGAAGTCTGTCCTGACTTGACCATTCAGTCGGTAGTAACCCTGTGGCCAAATAGTTCACAATATCTGCGAACCAGGGTTCGCGAGATACTGTCAAGAGCTGTTCATCCGGAAAAACGTCGTTAATCGGAAGTTGAGGCGACGGCGAAAAAGGAAGTCGTGAGAGATGGTCGGCGACTACGTTTTCACATCCTCTTTTGTCCTTGATGACAAGGTCAAACTCTTGAAGCAAGAGGATCCAACGTATTAGCCGAGATTTTGCATCTTTCTTCGCAAAAAGATGGCGCAGAACAGAATGGTCTGTGTAGACAATGACTGGAGAGCCGATGAGGTAGGGCCTGAACTTTTCTAAAGCAAATACAACAGCCAAGAATTCCTTCTCAGTTGTTGTATAATTAAGTTGGGCGTCGTTCAGGGTTCGGCTAGCATAATAGATTACGTGCGGCATCTTGTTGATGTGTTGTCCAAGGACGGCACCAATGGAAAAGTCGGATGCATCGCACATAATCTCAAATGGGTGCGTCCAGTCAGGTGAAGAAAGAACGGGAGCAGAAGTGAGTGAGCTTTTTAATGACTCGAATGCAGTCACACAGCTCGAGTTGAAGTCGAATGGCGTGTCCTTGGCCAGTAGAAGAGTCAAGGGCCTAGCAATCTTGCTAAAGTCCTTGATGAACCGTCTATAGAAACCGGCATAGCCAAGGAAGGCTCGGATGTCTCGGACGCATCTGGAGGAGGGAGATTGGAAATGACCTCAATTTTCGCTTTGTCAACCTCTATGCCATTTTGTGAAATGATATGTCCTAAGACAATACCTTCGCACACCATGAAGTGGCACTTCTCCCAATTCAAAGTGAGGTTCTTGTCCCTACATCGGGTAAGGACAGCGTCAAGATGCAGCAAACACTCGTTAAAGGAATCGCCGAAGATGGAGAAATCGTCCATGAAGATCTCCAGGAATTTCTCCACCATGTCTGAGAAGATTCCCATCTTACACCGCTGGAAGGTAGCGGGCGCATTGCATAACCCAAAGGGCATGCGACGATATGCGAACGTGCCGAAAGGACAAGTGAATGTGGTCTTGTCCTGGTCTTTTTCGGCGATGGGAATCTGATTATAGCCGGAGTAGCCATCAAGAAAGCAGTAGTACTCGTGTCCGGCCAATCGTTCAAGCATTTGGTCAATGAAAGGTAGCGGAAAGTGGTCTTTCCGCGTTGCGGCGTTGAGTTTTCTGTAATCGATGCATACACGCCACCCAGTTTGGGTGCGAGTAGGGATTAACTCATTCGCCTCGTTAGTAATGACCGTTATGCCTGATTTCTTGGGGACAACGTGAATAGGGCTAACCCACTATCTATCAGAGATAGGGTAAATGATACCACTATCCAGACACTTCACGATTTCCTTTTTCACAGCCTCTTTCATGACTGGTGTTAGTTATATGTATGCCCTAGAGGCCATTACTGTACATATGATGTATATTGTAATGGATGCTTGGACATATATAGGGAGGACTTTCTTGCTCGACATGATAGTATGCTATCTGGTTGTACTTTATCTTAACATGTACTCCGATTGTCTCTATATTACATGTTGATAAAGCCCTTATGATATGTACTCGATTACTGGGACTATGATGAGATCATACTAGTGGGGCCACGGTAGTCGACGAGTACATCCTATAAACTGTTCCTAGTCGAGGGTGTATCAAGACAGGGCATCGATACACCAGAGTACACTAGCGTATACGCATCTTGACCCATATGATGGGCGATGGATGATCCCATATCCATCGGTGTTTGACATCAAGGATGGTGTACGGGTGCTCAGTGGAGACTGGGTATACTGGACGGACTCACCGAGAACTCCCAGATGGTATTATACCTCACGTCAGATGGCAGTTCTCCGGTGACACTGGTACAGAGTAGTCTGTTGACCTGAGATCGTCATAGAGTCTTGTGTGATTCCCACTGTGCTTTGATTTCCATCATACCACGTCCATGAGGGCGTGCAAAAAGGTGGCTTTTAGGTACAGTCCGGAATCACATGGAGGCAATGAGCGATAGGAGGGGATTCGTCTCTCCCGGTATAGGGAGTTGATGTTGTGCTGTGTTCGATTGGCTATAACCGGAAATCCCTGGCCAGGGTTGCTGAGATTTACTGATAAGTGTTATCAGTAGTTTCTCGAACTGTTATAGACCTCAAATCAACACGACTTATCGAGCTACTGGGGTCTGACGTTTACCACCCCTAGGCGAGATATGCGACATATCAGACGACGAGACCGGACTGTACGGGAGTGTTACTGATTGGATTCACGGGAGAATGTACAGGCTTGCTTGTTGATCTTCTGAGCGCTCAATACCTGGGTGGCTGTTACGTTTAGCTGACCGCTTGCAGCTTGTGGGTGTTTGATATGATTATCACCTACTGCCGGCGTATTGACGATTCTTTAGAGTCCTACACAGAGGTTTCTTGACTCAGGCAAAACGGAGTAGGAGCACATATGTGATATGTGCAGGACTGAGGATAATGCGATATGAGATACCGTATTCTATTCTCGCGATATTTGATATCAGCCGGGTCATCGGATCAAGTGTTGATTCGATGAATTGGTACGGATAAATATTAGCCGGTTATATGCGATATAGCCGGATTGTCGGATCAAGTGTTGATTCGATAATTTAATGTATAATAATATATATGATATATTAAATTACATTAACTAATATTATCTCACTAAAAGATTCTTTTTCTCACTCGGGTAATACATCAATATATATGCGATATATGTTAATTGTATTATTTTATTTTGTTACAATAAATATTATATATATGATATATAATATTGTAACATGATATGGTTATTAATGCAACTTGTTTAGTGGAGATTAAACATGGTTAGGGTTTGATTAGGGTTAAGGTTTTCTAGAAGTTTCTAGAAGCTTTTATTTTTTGTTTTGGAAAAGATATTTTGCTAGATATTTCCTTAACCTAACCAAACCTTTAACCTTAGTCAAATCTCTACAAGGGTTAGTTTGACCATGGTTGCATTACTCATCATTATTATCCTTTCATTATTCATCACAAAAGGTTTAACAATTCATTATTCATTCATCTTCTTCTTACTTGAGTTCTTCATGAAAACCTTTCTTGTTTTGCTTTAAGTGATGAAAGTGGGTGAGAATATGAAAACAAATGAGAGCAAAAATCCTACTTCATCATTCTCATCTACCCTTGCCCTTTAGATGAGAGTGTTCACTTCATTTAGTGAGTGTTAGCTTGTGTTAATAAAACTTCAAGGTAAATCATCTATGTTATCGAAGATCGGAAGCAAGACTGCACCTTTCTCTTCGTGAAGCCTCTCGAGAGTCCGGAACACGATGATCGCAGCAAAGGGACTTCAACACGGAGCTTAAGAAGTGAAGGACCGGATCTACAAAGGTTGTAATCTCTCTCACTTAGTCTTAAACTGTTTAACATACTTGTTTTCGCCTAAACTCTAGTTTAAAGATCCGGCTTCTGGTTGTTCGGCACGACTATTTTTTAAATCGGGCATGGTTGATGCCTCGTAGAACCTTGTATGCGTGCATAGCAATCCTACAGTGGTATCAGAGCCAAGCTAGAGCTTTAGGCGAAGTCTAGACGAAGTTTAAAGTCCGATCGAACGCCGAAACCCCGATACGGAACCCTCTCTGGACAATTTTCAAAAAGTTGATTTTTTCTGAATTAAAAATGCTCAGAAAAACAAGCAGGAAAAACTAAGAATTACTGTGAAGTACGGATCTCTGAGTCAACAATTTGACCGCGGAACCGCGGCCAAACCATGGTTTGTGCGGCGGTTCCGCGACCAAAATTTGGACTTAGTCCCTGTAATTTCACTTAATTATTCTTAGGTCCTTTCTTGGCAATTTTTTCTGGGAATATTTTAATTCCACTCAAGTGTTGAGTTTTCTAGGGTTGTATTGGGGACTCGTTGATTCGATCAGATAATTTAACTTTGTTTAGTTTTGTCCGGATAATTTTAGAAACTGTTAAAAAGTTCGGGCGGATATCAATAACTCACTTTTTCCCCAGTCGGAAATTTTTTCAAAAGTTGGATTTTTTCTCGAGTTTAAGAACGTTCTAAGTCGTGCAAGTAACGCGGTGGACCCTCTAGAAGACAACAAACCTTAACTCGATTATGTGACCGTCTTGAACTGCCTCTAAACCTTAGGGTTTGCGGCAGTACGGCGTGCCACATGTGAGGCGTTGGCTTGACCCTTCTACGGCTGGACCATTGGTACTGTGGCATGTGATGGATGTTTTTAAACTGATTTCAAGTGTTGAGATATATTGGGAAAATCTTGGGTGTTTGATTATTCGATCGAAAAGTTTAACATTGTCTATTTATTTGGAATGTGATACAATATTTGGAATCCACAAGTAGTTATGAGATAACTAATTTGAATGTTATAAACATAGCAGTTTGGTCTCAGATGATCGGTTGCCACAGAATTTTGATTTGATCAAAAGTCCGTCGCAATCACGTAGCGTACGTGGATACTCGCCGGGTAAACTTAACAGACAGCCATGCCCCATAGCCCTGACCAAGTGACTGTAGGAGAACTCCGTCGCCAAAAGCATCCGTTCGGGTGCTCGCGGCAGCGGTGTTCCGCCTTAGTGCACTTCGTCGACGGCATCCGGGGGTGCGGCCGTCTACTAAAGTTTGCGACGAGCATTCGATCAGGTTGTCGGGAATCTTATTGAATTGCCCGACTTGATATTGAAAAGAGTTTTCGATAATGAGACTAAAATGGGTTTATAATTGTTAGGCATACGATGTCTAAGGAATTCATTTGGTTAGGCATGCGATGTCTAAGAAGGTTGCGGATTCCAACTGTTGTAGTTTTACACTTTCTTTTCTGTGACCGTAAGCATAGTATGTGGTGTATCGCCGGCTTCGTTGCTATATATCAACGACAATCGGGATACGCATACTTGCTTACGTTGATGATATGAGATATTATGTGTTACTGTGATATGTTGTATTGGATCGTCGCGTTTGAATAGCCGGGGGTTTATGTGAGATGAGAGTTTTTCTTTTTCATTCATGTAAAATTCATTTGTATGTAATATTCTTTTATTGGGGCACTTCCGGGCTGAGGATGATGTCACCGTTGTATATTATTTACATTTCCGCATTAGGTAGACCCAAGGCGGGGAGCACAAGTAACCGGGTTCTAGGGTCCAAAGGGAGACCATCTCGAGGAGTCAAGACCGGGTCTCCTAACCCTAGAATTGGCGGTGTTGCTTGCCGCTCTCGTAGGGGTCAAGGGATGTGGGTTTGGCTATTCATCGCGACCGTGGAATCCATGTTTTATACAGGCTCGTACTAAAACACGGACGTCCTAGTATATCCAATATTTCATATATGTTCTTCTGCTGCAATGTTCTGTGATGAGATCATATTACTGCCTGTGACGAATGTTTATATTATATATATGAGATAT
Organism: Agapanthus africanus; assembly: GCA_030015575.1. Classification (NCBI taxonomy): domain Eukaryota; kingdom Viridiplantae; phylum Streptophyta; class Magnoliopsida; order Asparagales; family Amaryllidaceae; genus Agapanthus; species Agapanthus africanus. The sequence goes on along the minus strand of JASDDO010000012.1, from coordinate 388,244,258 downwards.
ATGTTATATTGCAGATTTCATTTCAAATGAGATGCTTATGAAGCACAATAAAATGGGACTTCATTAATGAGATTAATGAAACTAAAAGAAACCTAAGATGTTGTAGAAACTTGTTTAAAAACTGGTAGCTCTAGTTCTTGTTTTGCATAGCAGTGTTCCTTGTAGAACATCCTGCACCTTATTCGATAAGGAAAGAGCCGAGATCCCTTCACCGGGAGTGACCTCTTTAGTGAAACTAGCAAATGCTACAAACTCGGTCTGTCTTTTGATTGCTTCTATAGTTCTTGCTTTGCATAGTGATATTTATGAAATATCCTGCACCTTATTCGATGAGGAAAGGGCCGACGATCCCTTCACCGGGAGTGACCCCTTTAGCAAAACTAGAAAAACCTCAAAAACACTCCATTTCAAATCACTCGATTCTACAACGATATCAAGTTCATTACGCAAAGGGTTTTCTTAAAAACCTAGCGTAGCCCTCCGTCATTTTAGGAAGTAGAGTACTTAGTATTCGTGCTGCGTATGTCGACTTTAGTTGAGGCGTAGTGTACGGTAGCTAAGTGATGTCTTCCTACACAGCATATGATGCGATTAGTTAGGACATTCATGTGATTATGTCGACCATAGTTGAGGGTCATGTGACGGCAGTCCACATGTCGGACGCTCGCCCCGCAATATCAAATGTACAGAAAGTAAAATATACATACAACGGGTACATCGACCGCAACCAGGTCGTGCCCCAAAAGAATAATACAATCAGGCAGTGACGGCAGTCCACATGTCGGACGCTCGCCCCGCAATATCAAATGTACATAATACAACAACACTGTACTAGCATTGCATCCAGGCTATCCCCCACGACCGATCCGCAACATCACAGCATAAATATAGAACATCAACGTGAAAGTCACGTTCGCAAATCCGTCTAACCGGGCTATAGCAGTTAGACAGGATTTACCGATCGAGTGACATTCACGGTCGCAGATATAATGTAAATACTGTGAAAAATGTGTTTTAAAATATCCGATCGATCAAAAATTAACAAGTGGGCCCTCAAACAAAACTGTAGCACTCACAGAAACCCTGGGCCCAATTTTAATATTCCAAAACCCATATTTTAAGCCCTGAAGGCCTCTGAAAAAATTTGGTGATGTGACATGAATAGTGCGCCGCGGAAGGGCCGCTCGAGGTGGGGTTTCGCGGCGCTTGCGCGGCGGAATAGTGAGATCATGGTACCAATTTTTTTCAGCATGGTTAAAATTCCCTGCACATCACTCTGAGACAACCAGAAAAATTTTTGGACTCCAAAAAATTTCGACAGAAACTGATGTGCTAGAAAAATACGGTTTTTGGAAATTTGTTCGATCGGAAACGTAAAACACATTACACCAAGCTAGACTATGTTAATGGCGAGGCTCTGATACCACTGTAAGTGCACGGCGGCGCCCCGGCCGTCAACCCGACGGCCAAACGCGGAAACGGTGGTAAACTTAAATTTTGCGGACTTTGCAAACCGGCACCACCGCGCACTAAACCCCGGATCGTGCCATTAAACTAGTCTAGCTAACTAACAAGATAGGTTAGAGATATACCGACGATCCAAGTCCTCCGGTCTTCATCTCCACTCCGATCTCCTCGCGGGATCTCCGTCCGTCTCCTCCTCGTCGGAAAGGGCACCACGAAGCCGAGTACTTTTACGGGCTCCCACCTCAATACCGAGGCAACTCGCGCATGAAGCCGGCTACTCGACATGCTCAAGATATGCTGTAGGGAGTGAATGTAGAATGTATGTCTCACTTTGGGGTTGGTTGCCATTTGTGGATGATGGAGGAATCAAGACTAGAAAAATGGTGCTTGCATTTTTCTAGCATGGAAAGAAGATCAAGAATGAAACTCTCATGGTGAAGCTCTCATCTTTTTCTTTCTCTCTTTTCTTTTCTTCTTCTCTTTCTTTTTCTTCTTCTCTTTTTAACCATGATAAAAACTATGAACTAAGAAAATGGTGGAGAAAGAATAAGAAGCAAGAAGGGAGGTGATCGTAGTAAAAGGAGGAGGGTGACCACATCCAAAAACATAATCATCACAAAACTCACATCAACTCTTCTTATCAAATCTAATCACATAAAGCAAATGATAATGAAGGATAAGAAAGGCATCAAAAGATGCTTTCATAATTAATCCTTATGCAAAATGTAATTTGCAAAACTGCAAATTACCCCCTCCATCGGAAAAGTCCGGCCGGGAAAGAACAAAGGAAAACCGGCCGGAACGGAAAGCAAAATGGCAACCCTAGAAAACTGGTCCCGTAATAAATTACAGGAAAACCCCACACTGTGCATACACACCCGCATTTGTATTCCGTCCGGATACAAATGCAAAGAGACAAAATCTACACTGTACTAAACTAGGATCGGCTTAAACCAAAGCCGGCTAGTAAAATCCGTTCGATCCTGATTCGTGCAATACCGCACGTATCTGATCGAACGCTGCCATATAACTATACGGCCACTAGTACAAACTGTCCGATCTTGATCCGTGCAATACCGCACGTATCTGATCGGACCCTGCCATATCTCCATACGGCCTCTACAGCGTTTCGCCCGAAAGCTTGAGTAACTGAAAGTGTGGTGGACTCTAAAGACTCGTCAATAGTATGGCTGTGGATTTAACCACTAGCACGTCAGAGGTATAAGCCAATACGTGACGGGCCACCAGCTATTGACTAAAAGGGACGTCGATGAGGAAGCTCACCCCGACACCCAACTGAGCCTGTCAGTGACAATATCCGTACAGTCCGGTCCGTTCGTCTATGAGCATCGCATGGCGGGCCTAGGGGGTTGGTAAAAGTCAGACCCCCAAAAGCGGAGCAAGTCGTGTCGGAGTGTAGCCCAGAACACCCTGAGATACTACTGGAATACCTACCAGTAAATCTCCTGCCTTGGCCAAGGTCTTTGTGTAATGGCTCTCCTAGACACAGCGCGACCTCACCCCCAATACCGGGAGAGACGAAACCCCCGAAGATCCGCTCACTGCCTCCATGTGGCTCGGGACTGTACCCAACTAAAACCTGTTTGCACGACTCCTTTGAGCCGTGGTAGGGTAGTAATCAAAGTACAGTGGGAACTCACATGAGACAAATGACGATCCCCAGGTCGATGAACTAACCTGTACACATGTCACCTGGGAACTGCTATCTGACGTCAGGTATAAGACCAACTAGCATATTCCCGGCGAGTCCTGTCCGGTGTACTCATAACCCAATGAGCACCTGTATACATCTTAGGTGATCCAACTGACACCAGTGGCTTGTGAGACCGGCCACCGCCCCTCGTCGGGGTCTCGACTGTATACACTAGTCTACTCTGGAGTATCGATGCCCTGTCTCGAAACTCCTACGACTAGGGACCTTTTAAGGATGTGCTTATAGACTACCAGCTCCCACGTATATGATCGCCCTCATACTGCCGGTAGTCAAGCAAGAATCCTAGGGGCTCTATCAACGTGCAATAGTGATCTGTCATGTCACCTAAAGCAGTACACGATGATAAAGGTAAACCAGATAGCATACTATCATCTCGAGCAAGACTGTCCTACCGGGATAGGTCCTCCCTCAATCATTGCAATCACGTGCCTGTGATCCAATAATTGACTCTGAGGGCACTATCTCCAACAATCTCCCACTTGCACTCAAGGCTAATTATTGCGATGTCGCATACTCACAGCCCGTGTGATACCGAACACCCAACTCCTCTACTAGTCAGTCTCACAAATCCCGTTTGTGAAACTATTGCGGTCGAGGAATAGCCTCAGTGAGTGGATCCGCCTAGAAGTTTCTTTCTATGTCTCTCTATATCTCAAGTTCGCGGAGAAAGCCATCTCCCGAAATGAGCAATACCTGCCTTAGAATGTCTGGATGTCTGATGGGACGTAGCTCATAAATGAACTCCAAATCCAAACTTCTTAGACTGTATCTTCAACTGAACTTAATCAGTATCCTGCGCCATGCCACCCTCAGTATTGCCTTGGATCACCTGTCCAAAATACTGCCCCTCGTCAGAAGGAAAAACTATAACTCTGACAACCTCCTTGTCGTCCATGTCACCTTGGAAGCCTGGAATGATAACTGTTTCCCGAATGGGGCTTTCGTTATCATATCTCTAGAACAGCCACTTATGTTCTAAAACTGCTTCCGACTGTTTCTCCAGGATTGGATCAATGTCAACTTATTGCATCTAGTGCAAGAACAACATCTGGTGTGGTACTTGATATCTCATGATTGACTCAATTGCCTAAGCAAGTGATCTGCCAATCATGCACATCCCTCTCTACTTTAGTCTAAAAGACACCTTTAGAGAGGGCGACTCCATTACTTGCAGGTACACTACCGTGCCAGGAGTCGTCCATTCTAAATACTCATAGAATGCTGTCAAGGTACCCAGATTAGGAAACCACCCAAATCTAGATCTAAAACCATAGATCTAGTAACCAGTATGTCTGATATAATGTCCAAGTCCTTTGTGGAGAAACCACTGTGTGACGACCAAAGTATAACCGATCGTAGTAAAGGAATATCACTTCCTACTACCTTCTCAACAGATCCATCCCCTATTCTGATGACGTCAAACCTATGACTGTCACATCAGAAATGGATGATCTATCTCCGCTACATCTGCTTTAGTCTATAAATAGACACAAGCCTGATGTCCACCAATGCTTCCGCTGCTCCCACTGACTACGACAACCCTCTGGCAGAGTCATATAGACATGCACTTCTAAAACTAGTTTAGAAAGACGCCATACTCATCCTCCTGCCGGGTCTCGCAGCCTGGAACAACAACAATGGCAAGTGTGGGTAAACAAGAACTTCCTTGTCACCGTCCTTGAGGCTACCGAAGTACCTCTCGGGTGCCTGAAGTTACCCACCTTATCTGCGGAGTGGCCAATGGAATGTCAAATCAGATTGAATCTTTAGGTTCCTTATCAAATCTTCAGTAATCGTTTGCGGCTCTGGAATCACTTCCAGTTCTACCATACTCCCACTGCTGTTTTTGAAAAAATCCATTTTTAATAAAACTGTGGCGAGTCTTGAACAATATTTCTATTGATCTCCCAGATGGTAGAAAGTCAACCCTCGTCATAGCCCGGGTCAACCCACAAACAGCCATTACAAAACCGTGCCTTGAGTTGTCCAGCGTCTGGTTTTAATCATAAGCCGGACAACTCCCCGTATCTCAACAACGTTAAGATATGAACTGTTCTATATCCAATATAGAACCAGAGGCACTGATTTAATTGAACCAGATTCAAATCATGCAGCTGTCTCCAGTGCATGTCAACTAAATGGAGAGAGGCTGATCAGCGTTACTCAACTTTAGGAATGCTTCCAATTATGAGTAACCTGAAAGAGAAGCAATTTCTCTTTATCATTACTATCAACTGAATACCACACACAAGTATCTACATCTTCGATCTCCTTGAAGAATCCCGATACTTGCTACACCTGGTTCTCTACTCTATTCAAATACCTATAACTCCTCAAAACTTAGACCCTGTGTTTCTACGAAACACATGTCTAAGAACTAGAGAAGTTAAAAGTAAACAGAATATAGTATGAGTACCAACCCCTCTGTCCTAATGGACACTGGACAACATACAATACTCTGTATAAGTCCGCTGAGTCTAACAACTCTTTCACTGTGTGTTGTAGGTTGAAAACTGTACTTATGGTTAAGAAGAATTACACCGCTGTTTAATGCTCCTTACCTAACCATCCACTGATATAGGTAAATGTCATCGACATAATATCAAAATGTATATCTCACTCTATAAAAATAGACGTACAGATATATCAATTTGAAATTGGTGCATAACAGCGGATATTCAAAACCAAATATTTGCCAACCGGCAAACAACCCAGATGATCTCCCAAATATCACCGATTACAACGAATCCCGATATAATGAGGATGATCACCTAATTCCCAATAACTTACTCCCACTCATCATCTGTAAAACCATACAGATGTGAGAATCAAAACCTGGTAAATACATACCCTGGAGTAAGTATCTAATCGGGAAATCAGCTTTCTTTTAACAGTACACAGCTTAACTGAAACATTGAAATGTTTCGATGGGGTATCCTGGTATTCCTAGTAATGCCTCTTCCATTATCCAGATTCACAACTATAACCGTATAATTCTTTGCCACCTCTCCAAATCCCTTCATATGTCTTTAGTCATTACCTTCTGTACACCCCTTTAGGCCAAATGGTTTTCTTCCTTCCCTACCGTTCGGCACCAGCCTATGGTTTGGAAGAAGACTATCCAATAAGCATAATGGGTGTACTGTCCCAATCCTAGGAACACTCGCAATGCGAGAGAAGGTGAAGATAAAAGAAACCTGAATGTACTTTATTCCTATTTCTCCTGAACCAGGATCCATCCCCGAACTGGAACAAGTTCCTTTCGAGTTCGTATATAACCATACGATGGATTATCCAATAAAATGGGATCTTCGTAGTGATACGGAGTGTCCTGGAGAAATACAAAGGTGATTTTAGGATTGGCGAAGAAATACTTGGTTTGGTCGTGAATAGCAGTCGCAATTTACTTTGCCCTCTTACTAATCCCTTACTTTGTCTTAATCTTAATACCTTCTGTACACCATTTAGGCTAACTGGTTTTCTTCATTCCCTACCGGTCGGCACCAGCCTATGGTTTGGAAGAAGACTATCCAATTTGCGTAATAGGTGTACTACTCCTAAACCAAGGAGTACTCGCAACCTGAGAGAGGGTGAAAAGAAAAGACAACTGAATAGTCCTATCCGTTTTCTCCAGAACCGGAAACCATCCTCGAATAAATCCCTTCGAGTTCGTATCTAACCATACGATGGTTTTGTCCAATGGAAGTGGACGTTCGCGGTAATACGGGGTGTCCTGGAGAAAAGGGTAAAAGTAGGAGTGGCAATGAGGTCTGCAACTCTGACAATCCAAAAGCCAGTGTTAAGAAGGTTCGGTCAACTTGGTCACTGAGTCATAGTCTAGGGTCGGGTCAATGGTCGCTGCCAGAGAGAGAGAGAAAAGAAACACTCAGCGTGCACTCTAACCTAGATCAGAATGGTTACCAATTTATCTAATCTGGAAACCTCCCACTGTACCTCAAATTCTCCTCCAAACCTGAAAGAAGAATTAGTCGGGGTCACCCGAGGAGTAAACCAACTCATCAGTGGGAATCGGGATCCAACTCTCATCGCATGATAACGTGACGGAATCCGCTCACGGTATCACACTCCAGAAGGTATGCGCATATCTGGCAAGTTTCAGTTCTTTTGAAACTCCCGATGTGATTTCTGCCCCATGCTCTTATGACCTTGGCGTGAGGTCAAAATATCATAAGTCACATGTCAAGTTCTACCCGTCATTATCCAGGTTGATTTGAATCCACCCGTACATACCCTTGACGTAGGCCAAAATAGTAGTACGACTGTCCCAAACCAACGCATCTATCTATGCAACAGATAAATACCCGGCAGCTACCAATCACTATGCCTTGGCGTGAGGTCAAAATACATAGCTTGAATACTACCGAATATTTAACTGAAATGACGGAGGGCTACGAATGGTTTCTGGCGAAAACCTTTAACGTAATGAACTTGATATCGTTGAAGGAACGGATAGCTTTTTAGAAAATATAGTGACGAAAACCATTGCTAAAGAGGTCACTCCCGGTGAAGGGATCTCGGCTCTTTCCCCGTAGAATGGGGTGCAGGATATCCCAAATGAATACCACGGTGCAAAGCAAAAGTAATCGGCTATAGTGAAGTTAATGCCCTGACGCAAACTTCTGTCCAAGGGGTCACTCCCGGTGAAGGGATCTCGGCCCTTGCCTCGTCGACTGAGGAGCAGGATATTCCAACTGAATACCACGGTGCAAAACAAAAGTGAACGTCCTTGCAATAACAGCTTTTTGAAAAGTGTTCCAACAACATCAGATTAGGTTTGTTTAACTTGCATTGATCCGAATCAACGCAGTCCCATCAATTGATCACACCAATAAAGAACGAAAATATACTGACGTACGTATATGCCATCCGCATTCGCCACTGGGTCCCGTCATTACCCGTTAGGTTAGCTAACTAACGACAGAGCGGGGACTGGACTAGCGCGGATGTAAAACATATACAACATCTACTAATATATATACCAATATATTATATTTCGCTCAAGGCGTGAAAAGAAATGCAACATCACAGAAATGTACAGCATCACAGAACAATACAGATATCTGGGATCCCCGGGTTTCACAGAGCCACTACTGAAACCCGACGTTCCCCTGGTCGTGTGGATAGCCTGTGCAATGAAATCCTAGACCCCTACGGGCGCGGCAAGTTACCCGCCAAAACCTGAAGCGAGGCAGCCCCCTTCAGCGACGTGAATGGACCACCCAGCACTTCACGGAATCCGGTAACTTGGGCACCCCTCCTGGGTCAACCTGTACCCCCTACGAGTGCGGCGAATAGCCCGCCAATCCCAGAGTGAAGCCCCCTCCGTCTCAATGCCATGAGATGCGGGCTTGTTGCCCTCTAGAACCCGGCTATCCGTGCACCCCACCGCGGGGTAATCCTAGTACAGAAAGTAAAATATACATACAACGGGTACATCGACCGCAACCAGGTCGTGCCCCAAAAGAATAATACAATCAGGCAGTGACGGCAGTCCACATGTCGGACGCTCGCCCCGCAATATCAAATGTACATAATACAACAACACTGTACTAGCATTGCATCCAGGCTATCCCCCACGACCGATCCGCAACATCACAGCATAAATATAGAACATCAACGTGAAAGTCACGTTCGCAAATCCGTCTAACCGGGCTATAGCAGTTAGACAGGATTTACCGATCGAGTGACATTCACGGTCGCAGATATAATGTAAATACTGTGAAAAATGTGTTTTAAAATATCCGATCGATCAAAAATTAACAAGTGGGCCCTCAAACAAAACTGTAGCACTCACAGAAACCCTGGGCCCAATTTTAATATTCCAAAACCCATATTTTAAGCCCTGAAGGCCTCTGAAAAAATTTGGTGATGTGACATGAATAGTGCGCCGCGGAAGGGCCGCTCGAGGTGGGGTTTCGCGGCGCTTGCGCGGCGGAATAGTGAGATCATGGTACCAATTTTTTTCAGCATGGTTAAAATTCCCTGCACATCACTCTGAGACAACCAGAAAAATTTTTGGACTCCAAAAAATTTCGACAGAAACTGATGTGCTAGAAAAATACGGTTTTTGGAAATTTGTTCGATCGGAAACGTAAAACACATTACACCAAGCTAGACTATGTTAATGGCGAGGCTCTGATACCACTGTAAGTGCACGGCGGCGCCCCGGCCGTCAACCCGACGGCCAAACGCGGAAACGGTGGTAAACTTAAATTTTGCGGACTTTGCAAACCGGCACCACCGCGCACTAAACCCCGGATCGTGCCATTAAACTAGTCTAGCTAACTAACAAGATAGGTTAGAGATATACCGACGATCCAAGTCCTCCGGTCTTCATCTCCACTCCGATCTCCTCGCGGGATCTCCGTCCGTCTCCTCCTCGTCGGAAAGGGCACCACGAAGCCGGGTACTTTTACGGGCTCCCACCTCAATACCGAGGCAACTCGCGCATGAAGCCGGCTACTCGACATGCTCAAGATATGCTGTAGGGAGTGAATGTAGAATGTATGTCTCACTTTGGGGTTGGTTGCCATTTGTGGATGATGGAGGAATCAAGACTAGAAAAATGGTGCTTGCATTTTTCTAGCATGGAAAGAAGATCAAGAATGAAACTCTCATGGTGAAGCTCTCATCTTTTTCTTTCTCTCTTTTCTTTTCTTCTTCTCTTTCTTTTTCTTCTTCTCTTTTTAACCATGATAAAAACTATGAACTAAGAAAATGGTGGAGAAAGAATAAGAAGCAAGAAGGGAGGTGATCGTAGTAAAAGGAGGAGGGTGACCACATCCAAAAACATAATCATCACAAAACTCACATCAACTCTTCTTATCAAATCTAATCACATAAAGCAAATGATAATGAAGGATAAGAAAGGCATCAAAAGATGCTTTCATAATTAATCCTTATGCAAAATGTAATTTGCAAAACTGCAAATTACCCCCTCCATCGGAAAAGTCCGGCCGGGAAAGAACAAAGGAAAACCGGCCGGAACGGAAAGCAAAATGGCAACCCTAGAAAACTGGTCCCGTAATAAATTACAGGAAAACCCCACACTGTGCATACACACCCGCATTTGTATTCCGTCCGGATACAAATGCAAAGAGACAAAATCTACACTGTTCTAAACTAGGATCGGCTTAAACCAAAGCCGGCTAGTAAAATCCGTTCGATCCTGATTCGTGCAATACCGCACGTATCTGATCGAACGCTGCCATATAACTATACGGCCACTAGTACAAACTGTCCGATCTTGATCCGTGCAATACCGCACGTATCTGATCGGACCCTGCCATATCTCCATACGGCCTCTACAGCGTTTCGCCCGAAAGCTTGAGTAACTGAAAGTGTGGTGGACTCTAAAGACTCGTCAATAGTATGGCTGTGGATTTAACCACTAGCACGTCAGAGGTATAAGCCAATACGTGACGGGCCACCAGCTATTGACTAAAAGGGACGTCGATGAGGAAGCTCACCCCGACACCCAACTGAGCCTGTCAGTGACAATATCCGTACAGTCCGGTCCGTTCGTCTATGAGCATCGCATGGCGGGCCTAGGGGGTTGGTAAAAGTCAGACCCCCAAAAGCGGTACAAGTCGTGTCGGAGTGTAGCCCAGAACACCCTGAGATACTACTGGAATACCTACCAGTAAATCTCCTGCCTTGGCCAAGGTCTTTGTGTAATGGCTCTCCTAGACACAGCGCGACCTCACCCCCAATACCGGGAGAGACGAAACCCCCGAAGATCCGCTCACTGCCTCCATGTGGCTCGGGACTGTACCCAACTAAAACCTGTTTGCACGACTCCTTTGAGCCGTGGTAGGGTAGTAATCAAAGTACAGTGGGAACTCACATGAGACAAATGACGATCCCCAGGTCGATGAACTAACCTGTACACATGTCACCTGGGAACTGCTATCTGACGTCAGGTATAAGACCAACTAGCATATTCCCGGCGAGTCCTGTCCGGTGTACTCATAACCCAATGAGCACCTGTATACATCTTAGGTGATCCAACTGACACCAGTGGCTTGTGAGACCGGCCACCGCCCCTCGTCGGGGTCTCGACTGTATACACTAGTCTACTCTGGAGTATCGATGCCCTGTCTCGAAACTCCTACGACTAGGGACCTTTTAAGGATGTGCTTATAGACTACCAGCTCCCACGTATATGATCGCCCTCATACTGCCGGTAGTCAAGCAAGAATCCTAGGGGCTCTATCAACGTGCAATAGTGATCTGTCATGTCACCTAAAGCAGTACACGATGATAAAGGTAAACCAGATAGCATACTATCATCTCGAGCAAGACTGTCCTACCGGGATAGGTCCTCCCTCAATCATTGCAATCACGTGCCTGTGATCCAATAATTGACTCTGAGGGCACTATCTCCAACAATGGAAAGGGAAGAGCCCATATCTTAAGTTTGTTAAGATTTGGGGTTGTCCAGCCTATGTCTAAAAGCAAAATCCGGACAGCCTCGAGGCAAGGTCTGTTATGTACAACTGGAAAGGTTCCAGCTATACAAACTGCAGCTGATGATTTGGTAGAACCAAAGGATTCAATAGTTTCCAACGAAGCTCAGTCTTTCCGCCGATCTAGTAGGATTCCTCACCCACCTGAGAGATACTTCGGTTTCTCTATGACAGTGGGAGCGAGGATTACATTATGAGATGATGACCCAACTAGTTTCGAGCTGGCTATCAAGAGTGGGACTCTGTAAGAATGGCTGGATGCTTATCGATCTGAGATGGAATCCTTATACACCAACAAAGTATGAACTTTGGTTGCTTTATCTGAAGGGTTAAATCCCCATCAGGAGTGAGTATATCTTGAGAAGATTACTTGGTGTACATGGAAAAGTTGAGACTTTCAAAGCTATGCTTAAGTCCATCCAGATCCTACTTGCCACTGCTACATACCATGACTACGATATCTGGTGGTTGGGTGTCATGACTGCTTTTCTAAATGTTGTTTTGGAAAAGAGCGTCTATAAGTATACAGCCTGAAGGCTTCGTAGACAGTGGGAGCAGCGGAAACGTGTGCAAGATGTTTTATATGATAAAACAGGCATCGCGGAGTTGGAACGTCTGTTTTGATGTGGTAGTCAAAGAGTTTGACTTCATCAAAATGGTAGATGAACCTTGTATATACAAAAAGGTAGTAGGGAGTATGGTGATGATCCTCGTAGAGTACGTGGATGACATACTCTTGATAGGGAAGGAGTTTCCTATGCTACGCTCGGTCAATCTCCGCTTATCACAAGGATTCTCCATATAGGATCAAAGTGATACCTCCTAAATCCTGGGTTTTTGGATCTATGAGATAGATCTAATTGGATGTTAGGATTCTCACTAGTTGTAGTGAGATGGTATCAATCGATCCTGGGGAGAATCACTGGAAAGGTTCCAGGGTGATAAGGACGACTGAATGTCAGTCGCAGGCATTGTCTTTACCCTCAGTGGAGGGACGGTATGTTGGAAGAGTTCCAAGCTAGATACCGTGACTTACTAGATGATTAAAGGCAAGATACATCGTTACCAAGGATGCTACCAAAGAGTCAGTCTGGATATATTTTAAGTTCATGAGATGAACTTCGTTCCTACCATTGTGTGACAATGGAGTTGTGGCTTTAGCCAAGGAACCCCCGTCCCATCAGAAATCCAGATATAATTCTTAGGCAGTATCACCTGATCATGGAGATGGTTGATCTCCAGGGAGATCGAGGTTAGGAGAGTAGACACAGAGGACGACAGCGCGGATCCACTCACAAAGGCCTTTTTCCCAGTAGAGACTTTTATGGGATGGTTGAGTATGAGATACTTCAACCACAGCTAATTGTTGGGTATGTGATACCACAACAGATGGCCCTAGTGCAAGTGGGAGATTGTTAGTTATATGTATGCCCTAGAGGCCATTACTGTACATATGATGTATATTGTAATGGATGCTTGGACATATATAGGGAGAACTTTCTTGCTCGACATGATAGTATGCTATCTGGTTGTACTTTATCTTAACATGTACCCCGATTGTCTCTATATTACATGTTGATAAAGCCCTTATGATATGTACTCGACTACTGGGACTATGATGAGATCATACTAGTGGGGCCACGGTAGTCGACGAGTACATCCTATAAACTGTTCCTAGTCGAGGGTGTATCGAGACAGGACATCGATACACCAGAGTAGACTAGCGTATACGCATCTTGACCTATATGATGGGCGATGGATGATCCCATATCCATCGGTGTTTGACATCAAGGATGGTGTACGGGTGCTCAGTGGAGACTGGGTACACTGGACGGACTCGCCGAGAACTCCCAGATGGTATTATACCTCACGTCAGATGGCAGTTCTCCGGTGACACTGGTACAGAGTAGTCTGTTGACCCGAGATCGTCATAGAGTCTTGTGTGATTCCCACTATGCTTTGATTTCCATCATACCACGTCCATGAGGGCGTGCAAAAAGGTGGCTTTTGGGTACAGTCCGGAATCACATGGAGGCAATGAGCGATAGGAGGGGATTCGTCTCTCCCGGTATAGGGAGTTGATGTTGTGCTGTGTTCGATTGGCTATAACCGGAAATCCCTGGCCAGGGTTGCTGAGATTTACTGGTAAGTGTTATCAGTAGTTTCTCGAACTGTTATAGACCTCAAATCGACACGACTTATCGAGCTACTGGGGTCTGACGTTTACCACCCCTAGGCGAGATATGCGACATATCAGACGACGAGACCGGACTGTACGGGAGTGTTACTGATTGGATTCACGGGAGAATGTACAGGCTTGCTTGTTGATCTTCTGAGCGCTCAATACCTGGGTGGCTGTTACGTTTAGCTGACCGCTTGCAGCTTGTGGGTGTTTGATATGATCATCACCTACTGCCGGCGTATTGACGATTCTTTAGAGTCCTACACAGAGGTTTCTTGACTCAGGCAAAACGGAGTAGGAGCACATATGTGATATGTGCAGGACCGAGGATAATGCGATATGAGATACCGTATTCTATTCTCGCGATATTTGATATCAGCCGGGTCATCGGATCAAGTGTTGATTCGATGAATCGGTACGGATAAATATTAGCCGGTTATATGCGATATAGCCGGATTGTCGGATCAAGTGTTAATTCGATAATTTAATGTATAATAATATATATGATATATTAAATTACATTAACTAATATTATCTCACTAAAAGATTCTTTTTCTCACTCGGGTAATACATCGATATATATGCGATATATGTTAATTGTATTATTTTATTTTGTTACAATAAATATTATATATATGATATATAATATTGTAACATAATATGGTTATTAATGCAACTTGTTTAGTGGAGATTAAACATGGTTAGGGTTTGATTAGGGTTAAGGTTTTCTAGAAGTTTCTAGAAGCTTTCATTTTTTATTTTGGAAAAGATATTTTGCTAGATATTTCCTTAACCTAACCAAACCTTTAACCTTAGTCAAATCTCTACAAGGGTTAGTTTGACCATGGTTGCATTATTCATCATTATTATCCTTTCATTATTCATCACAAAAGGTTTAACAATTCATTATTCATTCATCTTCTTCTTACTTGAGTTCTTCATGAAAACCTTTCTTGTTTTGCTTTAAGTGATGAAAGTGAGTGAGAATATGAAAACAAATGAGAGCAAAAATCCTACTTCATCATTCTCATCTACCCTTGCCCTTTAGATGAGAGTGTTCACTTCATTTAGTGAGTGTTAGCTTGTGTTAATGAAACTTCAAGGTAGATCATCTATGTTATCGAAGATCGGAAGTAAGACTGCACCTTTCTCTTCGTGAAGCCTCTCGAGAGTCCGGAACACGATGATCGCAGCGAAGGGACTTCAACATGGAGCTTAAGAAGTGAAGGACCGGATCTACAAAGGTTGTAATCCTTCTCACTTAGTGTTAAACTGTTTAACATACTTGTTTTCGCCTAAACTCTAGTTTAAAGATCCGGCTTCGGGTTGTTCGGCACGACTATTTTTTAAATCGGGCATGGTTGATGCCTCGTAGAACCTTGTATGCGTGCATAGCAATCCTACAACTGGGTTGAGTCGCCTTTGTAGATCCCTGGCTGGTTTGGCATCATCCATCAGATGAATGTGATGTTTAACGATCAGGGGACTAATCCCCTTGATGTCCGCCATGGACCAGCCAAAAGCTTGCTTATTGTTGTGCAAGACCATAAGAAGGGCTTTCTCTTGCTCTGGAGCTAGAGAAGCCGAGATGATAACAGGGAGGGTCTCGTTCTCACCCAAGTAAGCGTACTTAAGGTGAGACGGCAAAGGCTTGAGTTCGAGCGTTGGAGGTGACACGATTGAAGGCAAGATTGGTGAGAAGGTCTCGAACTCAAAGGATTCCAGCAAAGGTTCGAAACGAGTGTAAGCGACCGAGTTGGATGGTTCAGGTAATTCATCCGGAAATTCGAAGGATTCAAACTCGGGTGGTGAGGGGCTACGATCGTTCGAGAAAGTAAAACACTCATAGTCATTATCGGGCGCAGAAACAGCAGCAGGTTCGAAGAGGAACGCACTAGTGGCGTTAAGGTTATCGTGATCGAACAGAAACTCCTCGAATTCACACTCTTCTGGGGTGATCTCCTGGATTGAGCAAACATCTAGTATATGAGCATTAGGTTCGGAGGGCTGATTCCTCAACCTAAAAATGTTGAGTTCAATTGTCATGTTTCCAAAAGATAGGTTCATCGAACCATTGCGACAATTGATCACAGCATTTGAGGTTGCAAGGAATGGGCGACCGAGTATCACCGGAATTTGATTCCAGGGGTTAGCTACAGGCTGTGTGTCTAATACAATGAAGTCAACGGGGAATATGAAGTCCCCAACCTTGATTAACACATCCTCTAGCTCACCCCTAGGATGGGTGATTGATCGGTCGGCCATTTGGAGAGTACAGTGTGTGGGTTTCAGCTCTCCTACACCTAATTGCTCATATACTGAGTACAGAAGCAGGTTAATACTGGCACTAAGATCTAATAGTGCGCGGTTGATGTTCTTATCCCTAATGGTAATAGAAATCGTAGGACAGCCAGGGTCCTTCCGTTTTTTGTGGTAAAGATTGGGTAAGAGCATCACTCACAGCACTAGCCAAGAAAACTTTCTTGGGTACCTGGGACTTCCTCTTTTTCGCGCACAAGTCCTTTAAGATTTTTGCGTAGGACGGGACTTGTTGGACAGCATCTAAAAGGGGAATGTTAATGTTAACCTGCTTAAACAACTCCAGAATCTTCTCCATTTGTGGATTTTGTTTATTGGACCTCAACCGGTTTAGAAATGGAACGTTTTTAAAATTGGTTGAGTCCAATGCTTGTGGAGGAGATTATGGAGTTGGAACAGATCCCAGAGCTGGTGTTTTCGTGGAGTGAGAAGTGGGTCCGTTCAGAGCAGAAGAAGAAGAGCCTTTTGACGAATGGAGAATAAGCTCAGAAGACGAAGAAGAAGAAGAAGAAGCGGCCGGGGTGTCATTATCCTCAATTGTTGTGCCGATGTTGTTGTGCAGTATCCTTCCCGATCTCAATGTAGTCACGGCACTCACATTATGGTTTTGTTGTTCAAGAGCAACATGTACATTATGTGGGTGACTGGGATTTGGGAGTGGTTGAGATGGAAGCTTCCCCTTTTCTCGCTCGCTTAACGCCGCATTCAGCTGTGCAATCTGGGCTTCGATGGTCTTGATGCTTTGCCCGTGTGCAGCAGTGTGTTGCACCAAAGACTGAATAGACGACTGAATGTTGGCGGTGGATTGTGTCGATTATTTAACGAACGCCTCCAGACTTCGTTCTAGCGAGGAAACCTTATCGTTGTTTGACGGAACAAAGTTGTTTTGCGGAAAAGAGTTGTTGGGTGCAAAGTTGTTCGTCTGATTTTGAAAAGGTTGGGGTTGGAAGGGCTGCTGAAACTGTTGTTGAGTTTGTTGTTGCGCTTGTTGTTGCGGAGGAGGGGGCCTCTGGAAATTGTTGCCTTGGAATTGATGTTGATTCTGATTCCAGGCAAAATTTGGGTGGTTCCTCCAACCGGGATTGTAGGTGGAAGAGTATGGATCATTTCTCGGTCTTTGCTGAAATGCAGCATTAACCTGATCCTGTCCTTGAGATGGTGGATTATAAGGACACTCTTCGGTTAAGTGAGAAGGATCGGAATAACAAGCACAAATGGTACGAAGGGGAAGAACAGGGGAGGGAGCAGGAGATGAAAATTTGCTCTCTATTGCTTCAAGTTTTCTCGTTATTGCAGCCATTTCAGCTTTCATCGCAATAGAGACATCAAGTTGGTGAATTCCTACCCTAGACTGACCAGTAGAAGTGGAGGAAGAAGAAGAAGAAGTTGGTCTGGTGCTCTCCTATTGAAGCGTTTGTTCCGCAAGGTCGTCGAAGAATTGCCACGCTTCCTCGTCAGATTTCGATAGGAAGTGGTCCTGACAAATGGTTTCCAACAACTGCTTTGTTGCTGGGTTCAGGCCCTCGTATAACGTTTGGCAAAGTTGCCATTTCTCAATACCATGGTAAGGGCACTGAACAAGAAGGTCTTTATACCGGTCAAAGCACTTCCAGAAGGGTTCAGTAGGAAGCTGAGAGAATTGGTTGATTTCATTACGGATCCTTGCGGTTTTATGATTCGGATAAAATTTCTTGAGAAACGCTTTCACAAACTCGTCCCAACTGGTTATGGAGTGGGAAGCGGTGCTATACAACCATTTTTCAGCAAGATCGCACAAAGTGAACGGAATGACCCGTAGCCATAGACAGCTGGGTAGTTTTCATCATGGCACAAACATTTTGAAACTTGTTGATGAAGATATAGGCATCTTCAGATTCAAGCCCATGAAATTTCGGAAGCATGTTAATGAAGTGGGGATTAATTTCAAAAGTATCCCCATTGGCTGGTGGAAGGGAAAGACAAGTGGGAAGTGCAGAACGGGTGGGATAGAAACGATCCTGGAGCGCAATTCGTTGCGGTGCTACAATAGGCGGTGGTGGTGGGTTATTTGCATCCATAGGAGGTGGAGTCAATCCCGGGGGAGTCAAAGAGATGTTTGGATTAAATCCTGACATCGCGGAAGAAGAGGTTGGTGATGGTGAAGGTGAGGATGTATGAACAGAATTTGGGTCAACGTCAGAGTTGGCCGGCAAAGGTAAGGGTGAAAGAGGCGTGGACGGAGTTTCGACGTCTGAGTCGATCGCGTAGTCGGTAGTGACTAACGTAACGCGGACTAGGCGGGCGCTAGTGTCCCGAGTCCAAGTGGACATACACTAAACGAGTTTAGTATAGTCAAAGCGGAGAAGGTGAGGGTAAGAAAACGTCAATTGAGAAACACGATGGGAGGTGGGTGAAAAAATGGATTCTGGCGACAAAGGGCAAGTTTTTATAAAAGTTTTTGGTTTTGTGTTTTTTTGTTTTTTTTAGAAAGAGCTTTGTAGAAATATGTACGGATTTACGGCTTCAAGCAATTATAAACAAGATATGCACAATCACACCTAGATCTAGGGTCACCTAGGTCAGCTAGACAGCTCCTAACTGTTCCAAAGGGCTAGAAATAGGACCTCAAACCACCTCTTCTCCGCCAATTGCGGCCAGGTAAGTGCCAGGTAAGTGGGAGGCTCCCCACTACATAAGTAGTGGTCCTAATTAAGTAACCACTTGCCTTGGACACACTTGCCTAGACACCGCAAAGTCAGGATAGGATAAACGGCCGATGCCTGTAACTAGTCCTCTGTCCTATTGAGCGCGAAGTCCTTAGGGCTGAGTCTAGTATTTTTTAATTAAACAATGGTCAATGCATATGATTTTTGTGATTTCTTGGGTCCTGGGAAGGGTGATGAAATCCCCACCCAATCTGGATTGGTTTCAAGCCCCTTAAAGCCCGTATTAATATATGCAAAGCAGTAACAATCAACTGCAATCAATTGTTTTTTTAGCGCGGCGCAAAGAATCCTGCACAAAAACAATTTATTGGAAGGGGGAAGAGAGTTTGCGCAAAGAATGCTGCAGAAAACACAGTTCAGTGGAGTTCAGTGGAGTGGGGAGGAGAGAAGAAGGACTCACAGGGATTTTGGGATGCTGATAGCACCAAGTGACCGCGGTTCCGCGGCCTAAGCCTGCTTATGCCGCGGTTCCGCGGCAGTAAGGATGAAGTGGGGCTTCAAAAATCTTGTAGGTCCTTCGTTGGCTGTCCTCTTCTTGTCTGGATTTCCTGAATCTTGATTTGCTCATTGTATCTGCTCCAGATTTTTACTGTAGACCGTTGGATCCGTCTTGATCCGTCGCGGTGTAGCCGCGAGATATAGGTCTAATTTCCCACGTCTTTGGCACTGAACTCGACCGTCTTTTTATCCTGCACACTTACATAAAAACTAATCAAGAATAACAAGATGGTTTTTTACAATGTATTTTTTTTTGTTTTTCGGTTATATTTATATTCACAAATTAACCCGAAATTACACAAAGAAATAAACTACCGTCTCCCCGGCAACGGCGCCATTTGATTGGTAGAGTTTTTGCGTGCTAGTTAATTACCGCAATCAAGACGATTTCGCTTGTAGCTAGCCGGTTGAGTATGGGTCGTCCGCAGGGAGATGGGAATCTTTTTCTATGTGCTTTAACGAGTTAAGTCCAAATGTCCAGGTTTGTTTTGAGATTAACTATGTGCTAAAATGATATATAAAGAGAGCTTGTTAAGGTTAGGATTAGGTTAGTTTGAGTTAGGATTCGCTCACTTCTTTCGTTGCCATTCTTAATATCGGTGTTACGGTAATCGGCAACAACGGGGATTAGCACGACTAGGAAGGAACTTGCGAGTATAAGCTAGGCTTTCCAACGCTTAAGTTCTTCCTTTTGGTGCTTGTCCGTCCGTTCTTGGCTCTTAGCCTTAACCTCTGGTTAATTCAACCACAACCGGTCTCACTAAGGAATCACCGCTATCATGTAGGATAGGGTGCCGTAGGGAGCGGATTGTGGTTCAATTAACGGGAGTCCGAATTAAGATGTTGGGCAAGAAAAGAGTGAGAGAGATTTCCTTCTCTCAAACTTTCCTTATTCTACCCTAACAAGTATGAAAACTACTCACCCATTATAAGAAAAAGAAAATACAACAAAAGGAGGAAGATAGAAAGAAGGAGGTTAGAAGATTACAACTAGCTATTTGAGACCTCACCTTGGCAAGGATCAAGCTTAAGCATCATTGTTGTTTAAGGATAAAGAAAAAGAGAACAAGAAAGAAACAAACAAAAAATAACAACAACTAGATTAGCAAATGAAAATACAAGCAATTATCATTAGCAAAAGAACAAGACAAGTATGATAACAAAGAGAACTCTTTTATTCATTCTTCACTCACAAAAGCTCAATACAAGTTTTTAATGGAGAAGAGATGATAAGAGGAAGAAGAATAACAACATGTATTCTAAAATCTAAATACAAGAATGAGCACCCTTGGCTTTGGCAAGTTCTGGACTATTTATAGGCAGGGAAATGGAAACCTAGGGCAACAAACCGCCTCCATATAGAATGACTAAAATACCCCTGAAACATAGTCCACTGAGGAGCCCGTACGGCCGCGGTTCCGCGGCCTAAGCATGCTTATGCCGCGGAACCGCGGCTCTTTAGTGGAGTTAGGCCATGAAACTTGGTGGTTTTCTCCTGTTTGTTGTTGTATGCAGTGTGGTATATGTTTTTTCTCAGAAACTCTTCACAATGTTTCCAGAATTTCAGCAGAACAAAAGGTGATGTGATGTGGATCTTTTGCCATGATTTCCTCGAGCACCGCGTAGATATGTTGGATCTTGTGTTGACATTGAGCTTTGTGCATGAAAATAACACCGATTTGCTATTTTGTCCCTTAAACTGGTGTGCGGCAACATACGGATAGAGAGCGGAGACCCGTGTTTTATCTGTGGTTGGCAGTAATCCGGAATTTGTCGTGCTTTTCCATGAATTTCATTGTTTAGAGCTGAGAACCTGTATACTGCAATTAACTAGCAAACACGGCTCAAGAGTACCTATCGATAAGCAATGTGCTAAAAATTGGGCGGTATAAAAATGCAAAAATCTGATATGAACACGACCCTACCAATCCTGGAGTTTAGGAGACCCGGTCTCGACTCCTCGAGATGGCCTCCCACTGAACCCCAGAACCTAGTCACTTGTGCTCCCCTCCTTGGGTCTATCTTAATGCGTAAAAGTAAATAATATACAACACTGGTGACATCAACCTCAACCCGGAAGTGCCCCAAATAAAAGAATATTACATTACATTTGAATTTTACATGAATGAAAAATAAAACTCTCATCTCACACAAAACCCCCCGACTATTCAATCGCGACAATCCTGCACATCATATCTCAGCAACACATAATATCATATATCATCAACGTAAGTAAGTATGCGTACCCCGATTGTCATTGATGTATAGCAATAAAACCGGCGATATCGACATACTACACTTACGGTCACAGAAAAGAAAGTGTAAAACTACAAATTTGGAATCCGCATCCTCTTTAGACATCGTAAATCCGAGATATCTCATACCTCGCATTTCATGCCTAACTATATGAATTCCACATATTGTATCACATTCCAGATAAATAGACAGTATTAAACATTTCGATCGAATAATCAAATACCCAAAATTTCCTAAAACTCAACACTTGAGCGGAGTTCAAAAAACCCGGAATGTGTCACAGTAGTAGCGGTCCAGCCGTAGAAGGGTCAAGCCAACGCCTCACATGTGGCACGCCGTACTGCCTCAAACCCTAAGGTTCAAAAGGCAGTTCAAGAC
The DNA here is from genome assembly GCA_030015575.1 of Agapanthus africanus. Taxonomy (NCBI): domain Eukaryota; kingdom Viridiplantae; phylum Streptophyta; class Magnoliopsida; order Asparagales; family Amaryllidaceae; genus Agapanthus; species Agapanthus africanus. The sequence goes on along the minus strand of JASDDO010000012.1, from coordinate 388,222,229 downwards.
GGTCACATAATCGAGTTAAGGTTTGTTGTCTTCTAGAGGGTCCACCACAAAACTTGCACGTATTTCCGAAAGATTTAAACCCCGTGAAAAAGTGAGTTAATGATACTCGTTCGAACTTTTTAATACTTTCTAAATTACCCGGAAAAAAGAACGAAATTAAAATTCCGATCGAATCATAGAATCCAAAACAATCTCCAGAACATATATCACTGAAACCAGATTAAAAATACCCAAAAACATCCATAAGCAGACAAGAAGATCACTGTATAAAAACGAGGCCTTAATGGGTCTGTACGGCCGCGGAGCCGCGGCCCAAGCAAGCGTTGGCCGCGGTTCCGCGGTGGGGTATAAGGATTAGGGCTTCGTTTTTTACAACAACTCTTATAATTCCCTGCTGAATTTTTTACATATTTTTAATTCTGGAAAAACCACAGTTTGAAAAAATGTCCAGAGAGTGTTCTAAAAGTCCGTATTTTGGTTCGATCGGAGTTTTAACTTCGTTAAAATGTCGCCTAAAGTTCTAGGTCGGCTCTGATACCAATGTTAGGTTTACCTAGCACCTCATGGAGGGTTTGCAAGCATCACATGTCTCAAAATTAAATTTTTTAAGGTGCTAAGTGAACATGCAAAGAATCATCACTAGAATTTTAGGGTTTCTAAACAAACACATCATTACAAGTAGATAAAGCTAGGGTTTTGAGAGTACAACCTTTGTAGCTCCCTACGCTAGACTCCTCGGCTACTTGTGGGTTGGAAAACGTCTGCTTGAGAATCTCTAGGTCTACGATGATCCACCCGGAGTCCTCTTTGTCCAAGCTTGCAACTTCACAAGATCAAGAGAAGAAGATGGAAGCTAACACTCTTCACAAGTGGGCAAGACTAGTGTAGAATGGTGTTGCGGTTGATTTTCTCACTTCAAAATCCTAACTTGGTGAATGTTTTTCTCACTTGAGAAATCTAGAGAGCAAAAGAGCAAGGAGGAAGAAGATGATGGCTTTTAGAAAAACAAGAGAATGATAATTGTGTTATGAAAAATAGAAAATATAAGTATATATATTTTCCACTCTTCATCTCAAACCATAGTTACATTATATGGATATTATTGCACTTGAGTTAAAACATAAAAGAAAGATTAACACATGGTTAAAAAGTAGGTGAACATGATTAGTTAAAAGAAGAGTGTAGAAGATAATCATGTATTAACCTTTTTCTTTTGTTTTGTTTTAAAACAAATGCAATATATATCCATATATATAATTATAAGGTATGAGTCTTATATTGCCACCATCTCCTATATATACAACCATGATAACCTTTATGTATGCATGTATGTGTGCATGCACATCCTATGTGCATGAATGAGAATGAATGAGAATGAGTGCATACATGCATGCATAAAGACAAGAAAGGATTTCAAGTGAGAAACTAATGGTTAAATGATAAATCAACACTTGATTTATCAACCCGGTCATATCACATACGACCCGACCAAAATCAAGTCGTCCGATTAATATACGGTATCTCATACACGCATTTTAACCGGGCCCACACACATATCGCATATGCGCACCACAACTTTTCGCCTGGACTAGGTAACTCTTTTGTGGGACTCTAAGACTCGTCAATACGCCGGCAGTGGGTGATGATCATATCAAGCACCCCCAAGCCGCAAGCGGTCAGCTAAACGTAACGGCCACCCAGGTATTGAGCGATCAAAAGTAAACAAGCGAACCTGTTAAACTCCCGTCGAGCCAACCGGCAACACTACCGTACAGTCCAGTCTCTTCGTCAGATATGCTGCATATCGAGTCTAGGGATGGTAACGTCGACCCCAATAACTCAATAAGTCATGCCGATGAAAGGTCTATAACAGATCGAGAAACTACTTATAACACTTATCAGCAAATCTCAACAGCCCTGGCCAGGGACTTACTGATATAGCCAGTCGAGCACAGCACAGCATCAACTCCCAATACCGGGAGAGACGAAACCCCTCCTATCGCTCATCGCCTTCGTGTGTCTCGGGACTGTACCCAACGGCCACCTGTTTGCATGACTCAGTAGAGCCGTGGTAGGGTGGTAATCAAAGTACAGTGGGAGAACACACAAGACTCTATGACGATCTCGGGTCTACAGACTAACCTGCACCAGTGTCACCTGAGAACTGCTATCCAACGATAGATATAATTCCATATAGGAGTTCTCGGCGAGTCCGTACAGTGTACCCAGTCACCACTGAGCACCCGTATACGATCTCGATGTCAAACATCGATGAATGTGGGAACATCCATCGCCTATCATATGGGTCTAGTGTCATATACGCTAGTCTACTCTGGTATATCGATGCCCCGTCTCGATATACCTACGACTAGGGACATTCTAGGATATGCTTATAAACTACTGATGTCCCACTAGTATGATCTCTATCATAATCACAGTAGTCAAGTCAATATCCTTAGGGCTTTATCAACATGTATGAATGAATAAAAGCATGGTCAAAACAACATGTCAGATAAAGAATAACCAGATAGCATACTATCATGTCGAGCAAGAATGTACACTGAATATATATATACATGTATAAATACATCCACTATCACATAATGGCCTCTAGGGCATACATATATCCAACAATCTCCCACTTGCACTAAGGCCAGTTATTGGCGTATCTCATACCCAACATCTCAAAAAGTCGCTCATGCTGCGGCTGAGGGAGGGCCTTGGTGACTGGATCCACGGCGTTATTCTTTGTGTCTACTCTCTTAATCTCGATCTCGCGGCGATCGACAATCTCCCGGATCAAATGAAAGCGCCTCAGGATGTGTCTAGACCGCTGATGGGACCTGGACTCCTTGGCTAATGCCATAGCCCCATTATTATCACAATACAATGGTATTGGATCAATAATGGTTGGAACTACTCCTAGCTCCAAGACAAACTTCCTCATCCAGACGGCTTCCTTGGCGGCATCATTTGCAGCAATGTACTCAGCCTCCATCGTAGAGTCTGCAACGGTATCCTGTTTGGAACTCTTCCAACTTACCGCCCCTCCATTGAGGGTAAATACAAACCCTGAGATAGATTTGTTGTCGTCCTTATCGCTCTGGAAGCTCGAATCGGTAAAGGCCTCCATTTGGAGATCTCCATTACCATACACCAAGAACAATTCTTTAGTCCTTCGCAAGTACTTAAGAATGTTCTTCACAGCTATCCAGTGATTCTCCCCTGGGTTGGATTGATACTGTCACGACCCGAGAATTCGACTCGTGACCGGCACTTAACCACGCAACGTCTACAGGCGCAACGCGGCTAAGTAAGCCGAACCCAGAAATCAAAACCAATAAATATAGAGTGAATTTAAAACATTTTGTAAAACAATCGTACATGTCCGAAAAACTTCCATTTATTTAGTAGAAAACCTTTTTAAGTTCAAAAGTTATAAGTTTTATAATTTTGGTAACATTCCCCTTTTTTTTAACATTAGCCCCGGAAGTCGGGTAAAAACAAGGTGTAGCAGAGATAACAAGTGACAAGAATGAAGTATCACAATATGATATACGACGCCGTAGCGAAGAATACACAGTAAAACAAGGACAATATCATAAAGATAAGACTGCATAAAGCAAAGTCGGCTCACATGCGAGCTCGACACCAGAATATAAAATCATACATATCGTCCTCACAACTGTCTCTAAGTCAATACAGAAAAGTAGATGGAGAATACTAGATACATCAATGTACAACAGAAAGATAACAGATACCGTACAAAACCCACCTAAACAGCAAAAGGGCTAACTCAGCTCAAAAGGGGTATCTGTGCCAAGAGATGCGGTAACAGCCAGCCGTGACTACTCCCCAGGGCAACCTGCAAGCACTGTGGCACAACGGGGGTGAGTTGCCAACTCGTGAATAGAAATAACATATAAAGGTAATCGCAAGCATGCACATGTAGCGTGGCTCTACTAATGCCAGCAGATAATATCAATGCGATGTGGCAGTATGCATAAAATAATGCCAGTCCTCTATCAGGTGATATACTACAGGGTGAGATGTAATAATGAATGCTGAGCATGGGGATATAGTATCTACATGAAGTATCGAGGTGGACTACATAAGTATGTATGCACCACAAATCCCAACATCTCAAACGCCGGTACTCCATCGGCCCTCATATCCTGTATATCCCTGAAAATCCCGAGTGCCCAACATCGGCACCCAAATATCATAAATACTCGTGTCTAGCATCGACACGCAAAACATCCTGTATCGGGCTCCGTCAATCCGGGTCAGCCCTCTCTCAAGTATGTACCGGGAATCCGTCAGTCCGGGTCATCCCTCTCTCAATATATATCGGGCATCCGTCAGTCCGGGTCAGCCCTATATCAATCCATCGGGCATCCGTCAGTCCGGGTCAGCCCTATATCAATCCATCGGGCATCCGTCAGTCCGGGTCAGCCCTATATCAATCCATCGGGCATCCGTCAGTCCGGGTCAGCCCTATATCAATCCATCGGGCATCCGTCAGTCCGGGTCAGCCCTATATCAATCCATCGGGCATCCGTCAGTCCGGGTCAGCCCTATATCAATCCATCGGGCATCCGTCAGTCCGGGTCAGCCCTATATCAATCCATCGGGCATCCGTCAGTCCGGGTCAGCCCTATATCAATCCATCGGGCATCCGTCAGTCCGGGTCAGCCCTATATCAACCCATCGGGCATCCGTCAGTCCGGGTCAGCCCTATATCAATCCGTGCCTCAAGCACCGAGAAAACACGGGGCGACGCCCCAAATTATCATATCAAGGGAACCGGGTTTTTAAATGGTTACTTATTTGAAAAGGCCACGGTTCCCAAATCCATAAATCATATGAAATCCCAACAATAATACAAGTAACTGCGATGTGATAGGTGCATCAATGTGTATATCAAGTCATGTCACATGAGAAAGAACTACAATGCAATGATCCACCGTGATATAGATATCAAATATAAATGAACTACAACAATATACAATAGTATGATCATGGCAGTTCTATCAGTTCTAAGCAATATGTATATATGTATAGCAAGGAATGCAATATGCAATGACAGTCTATGGGGTGCATGAAATATATAATAACAAAGTCCTATCAGCCCTGACGCATAACGCCATGCGGGCGATATCCCCGTAGATGTGAAATCTACTCACTGTGTCTCGCGCTAGGTGTATCCAACCACTTGCTTGCCCTTCTTCGCAGCGTCCGTCTCACTGGCCTGCGAACCTCATACTTAACCCTAGGAAGCAGGAGGAAGGTGAAGAAGAGAAGAGAAGAGGCTGCAGTCGAAGTTGATGCTTGCTGCTGTTGCTGTTTCCCTCTGCTGATGCTGCTACTTCTTGCTGCTGCTGCTGCTACTTCTCATGCTGCTGCTGCTGCCTCCATGTTGCTGCTGCTGCTTCTGGTTCAGGTAAGAGTGTGTGTGTGTGAGTGTTTGTGAGTGTTGGAGAGAAAAAGAAATGAGAGAAAAACAACCTACACTCAAGGGTCAACCCCTCACTCTCTCTCTTCATTAATGGCAAGCATGGCTAAGCCATGATGCCCTCTCTCTCTCTCCTTCTCACAAGTCAACACTAGATCAAAATTTCAAATTAAAGTAACTTTTAACTAATTAATAAAACCCACTTAAGAATCTAAAGGAATTAATCCCCCAATTAACCCACCATGGTTAATAATTGTGGTATTTCCTTGATTTAAAAACCCTAGTTTACATGCACATGTGTGTGCAAGCTTAGGAAAATTTTGGAAAAATGTTTATTAAATTAGGAAAAATACTTAAAACACAATTTGGTAAACTTTTTATTAAAAATCATTATTTAATTATAATTATTCACTAACCCTTATCCTAAGGTGTTACAATCTCTCCCCCTTAAAGAAATTCGTCCCCGAATTTCAAAAATCTAACTAAGGTTACCTTCAAAAAGATGGGGATACGTCTTCATCATCTCACTTTCGGTCTCCCAAGTGACCTCTTCACGGTTCTGACCACGCCAAAGTACTTTAACTGATGGAATCTCCTTCGATCTCAATTTCTTCACTTGTCGATCCAAGATCATCACCGGGTGCTCTGCATAGGAAAGATCGCTCTCAAGCTGGATCGCCGGATGCTGAATCGCATGCGAAGGATCATGAAGATATCTGCGGAGCATCGAGACATGGAATACGGGGTGCACGTCTGGAAAGCTGGGCGGAAGGGCTAATCGGTAAGCTACTGCACCAACACGCTCGAGGATCTCGAAGGGGCCCACATACCGGGGGCTAAGCTTCCCCTTCTTCCCAAACCTCATCACACCTTTCATTGGGGAGACCCTCAAGAAAACATGATCACCAACAGAAAACTCAAGTCTGCGTCGTCGACGGTCTGCATAAGCCCTCTGCCTACTCTGCGCTGCTCTCATCCTATCGCGAATCAACTGGATCTTCGCGGTCGTCTCCTCAACGATCTGTGGCCCTAAGATACTGCTCTCACTGAGCTCTGTCCAACAAGTAGGTGACCTGCATCTCCTCCCGTAAAGAGCCTCAAACGGTGCCATCTGAATGGTCTCCTGGTAGCTGTTATTGTAGGAAAACTCTACCAAGGGCAAATGATGATCCCAGCTACCTCCGAAATCTAGTACACAAGCTCTGAGCATGTCCTCGAGAGTCTGAATGGTCCGCTCTGACTGTCCGTCGGTCTGCGGATGAAATGCCGTGCTGAAACTCAAGCGAGTGCCCAAAGCCTCCTGAAGCCTCTGCCATAGCCTACTAGTAAACTGGGTGCCTCTGTCGGACACAATGCATGTCGGGACTCCGTGTAGTCGCACTATCTCGTCAATATAGATCTGGGCGTACTGAGTAAATCCGAAAGTCGTCTTCACCGGTAAGAAATGAGCCGCTTTCGTCAAACGATCCACGATCACCCAGATGGAGTCATACCCCCTACTAGTCCTGGGTAGACCTACCACGAAATCCATCGAAATCTGTTCCCATTTCCACTCCGGGATGGGTAACGGCTGTAGCTCTCCCGCGGGCCTCTGGTGCTCAGCCTTGACTTGCTGACAAGTCAGGCATCTCGATACAAAATCTGCGATGTCCCTCTTCATTCCGTCCCACCAGTAAACACCTCTCATATCATGATACATCTTGGTGGAACCGGGATGGACGCTATACACCGATCGATGTGCCTCTTCAAGAATCTCACGCCTCAGTCCCTCAGCATCAGGTACGCATAGTCTGACTCCAAACCGTAGTATCCCCTGATCATCGATCACGAACTCGGAAAATCTGTCCTGTCCCATCTGTGCCATGAACTCTAAACATCGGTCGTCACTGAGCTGTGCCTCACGTATACGATCAATCAACTGTGGGCGTGCACGGACGTGCGCTATCTGTCCTCCAATCGGCGTGAACTCGAACTGTACTCGACTGTCGCATAATATCTGCCAATCCGCCGATGACTGCTCCTGCACTGCGCTCAAACATGATAAACTACTCCCGGGCCTCCTGCTCAAAGCATCCGCTACCACATTTGCCTTGCCCGGGTGATATAAGATCTCGCAGTCATAATCTTTCACTAACTCCATCCATCGACGCTGTCGAAGGTTCAGATCCCGCTGCTGGAATATGTATTTTAAACTCTTGTGATCCGTAAATATCTGGCACGACTCGCCGTATAGGTAATGTCGCCAGATCTTAAGTGCGAAGACCACTGCTGCCATCTCCAAATCATGAGTGGGGTAGTTCTGCTCGTGCTTCTTCAATTGTCGCGAGGCATACGCGATCACCCTATCATGCTGCATCAGGACGCATCCTAATCCCACTCGAGAAGCATCACAAAAGACCACAAATCCGCCCGATCCGGAAGGTAAAGATAACACCGGTGCCGTCGTCAGCTGAGTCCGTAACTGCTGAAAGCTGTGCTCGCACTCCTCCGTCCAAACGAAAGGAACTCCCTTCCGGGTCAACCCGGTCAACTGTGTAGCAATACGTGAGAAGTCCTGCACAAAACGCCTGTAGTAACCGGCCAATCCTAAAAAGCTGCGAATCTCCGTCACTGATGTGGGTCTGGGCCAACGCTGAACGGCCTCGATCTTCCTCGGATCAACACATATACCCTCTCGTGAAATCACGTGACCCAAGAAGTCCACGCTGTCTAACCAAAAAGCACACTTGGAGAATTTCGCATAGAGCTGGTGCTCCCTCAATGTCTGCAATGTAACCCGCAGGTGCTGCTCGTGCTCCTCACTACTCCGGGAATACACCAAGATATCGTCAATGAAGACTATGATGAACAGGTCCAAATAAGGCCGGAAAATGCGGTTCATCAAGTCCATGAAGGCTGCTGGCGCATTGGTGAGTCCGAACGACATCACCAAAAACTCGTAATGGCCGTAGCGCGTACGGAAGGCTGTCCGAGGAATGTCCTCCTGTCGAACCCGCAGCTGATGATAGCCCGATCGTAAATCGATCCTCGAAAAGTACCCTGCCCCCTGAAGCTGGTCGAACAAATCGTCGATACGCGGCAAAGGATACCTGTTCCGCACCGTCACCCTGTTCAGCTGGCGGTAGTCGATGCAAAGACGTAAGCTGCCGTCCTTCTTCCTGACGAACAGGACTGGAGCACCCCAAGGAGAAACACTGGGCCGAATAAGTCCCTTGTCCAGCAAATCCTGTAACTGACCCTTCAGCTCACGAAGTTCCGCCGGGGCCATCCGATAGGGCGGTATAGAAATAGGCCCCGAACCAGGAACCAAATCAATACAGAAAGAAATGTCGCGCTCGGGCGGCAACCCAGGAAGCTCGTCAGGGAACACATCAGGAAACTCGCTAACAACCGGAACCTGATCCAATGGAACCTCCGTAGCGCGAGCATCGCGAACATAAGCGAGAAATCCCTGACATCCCTTCCTCAAAAGCTGTCCAGCGCGAAAAGAAGAAATCACACTGTGAGGGGCGGCACTACGGTCCCCCAACACAACAAAAACCGACTTGCCGGGGAAACAGAATCTAACTGTCTTCTCGCGGCAGTCTACAGAAGCATAGCACGTGGCTAACCAATCCATGCCCAAAAGAACGTCGAAGTCCAACATCTCCAGAAGGATCAAGTCGACAGGCAACTCTCTCTCGCCAATACAGACGATACAGGATCGGAATACGTGCCTAGCAACAAACGACTCTCCCACAGGAGTAGTCACCACAAGCGGCTGATCAAGCAAGCCGGACTCTCTACCCAAACTCGGCACAAAGTGCGTGGATACGTACGAGTGTGTGGATCCGGGGTCGAACAGTACATGTGCGTCAACTGAACATACAGGGAGGATACCTGAAACCACTGCATTGGACGCCTGCGCGTCCTGATGTGTCAAAGCAAAAACCCTTGCTTGTCCACCACCTGCGGCTGGCTGCCCTCTGCCTCGGTCACCTCGCCCTCTCTGAGCAACTCCTCCACGCCCACGACCTCGCTGTGTATGAGTCTGGCGCGGAGCAACGGTAGGTACGATAGGCAACGCCCTCTGGGGTGGTGAAAGTGGTAATGTAACATGCGGTGCTGTCGACTCTGTCCGGGGTAACTCAGGACAATCCCGTACACGGTGGTAAGAACTCCCACAGCGAAAACATCCCGACGACGGCCGCTGACCATCCTGGGAATAAGAACTGAATAACCGGCCCCGCCCTGAATCTCTGCTGCCTGCAATACGTCTATCACGGCGCCGAAAAGGCTGTCTCTGTGCTGAAGTATCCGCATGAGCTCTCTTCGGCTCTGGGAGTGCCGAAGTCTCAACAAGGTGCTCCTCGACCACTAGGGCTGCGTCTACCGCTGCTGCGTAGGTCTCGTAGTGCTGCGCGCTGATCGCGAGGAACACTGGTGAAATCAAGCCTCGAACAAATCTCCGGACTCGCAACTCCTCGGTGGCCACTAGATGTGGGGCGTAGACTGCTAGCTCTGTAAACAGTACGTCATACTCTGCCACTGTCATCCCTGGCGTCTGGCGCAAGGACTCAAACCTGCGTGCTCGGGCATCTCTAACACTCCGGGGAAGGAAACGGGCTAGAAATATAGTCACGAACTCCGTCCAGGTCATAGGAGGAAGACCTGCTGCTCTGCCCTTCTCCACTGAATCACACCATTTCTGCGCAAGACATTCCAGGCGAAAGCTCGCGAACTCGACCCATCTCGCATCTGCACATCTGAGGGAACGGCATATCCTGGCCATCCTGTCTATGAAAGACTGTGGGTCCTCGGCTGTATCGGTGCCTGTGAAAACCGGAGGCTTCAGCCTCATGAACTCTGATAGCGATACTGTAATCACCTCCGTGGCTGCAGGGGCAACTGGCTGTGCGGTAGGTACCATAGCGGTCTCTGGAACTGGTGGAGCTACCTCTGGCCGCTGCGCTCGAAGCGTCTCAACAAGCGATCCTATCATCTGGCGCATCTCCTGCATGCTAGATCCCACCGTCTGGCGCATCTCCTGCATACCAGCCCCTAACGTGGCGATCTGCTCTGTCACGGCAGGAACAGCCTGCTCGGGTACAACGGGTGCACTGCCCGGGTCAGTCCTCGTCTCGGACGAGTCAACTCGAATCTCGGCCCTCGCGGCCGCTCTCTGTGCCCTCGTAGTCTTAGGCGGCATATTGGCTGAAAGAAAATTTGGATTCGATAAGAACACGGAAATCGAATCACAAGAATATAAGGAGGAATCAAATCAACAAGCCCTAAGGTCGCGTAAGCGGAGTACCGTGTCGTGAGTATGCCGCGGAACATACGCACGCTACGCTACCCTGCTGCAGCTACCTACTCCATCATACCAGGGTCATCCTACACTCCGAAGGTAAAACCTAAGCTCTGATACCAACTTTGTCACGACCCGAGAATTCGACTCGTGACCGGCACTTAACCACGCAACGTCTACAGGCGCAACGCGGCTAAGTAAGCCGAACCCAGAAATCAAAACCAATAAATATAGAGTGAATTTAAAACATTTTGTAAAACAATCGTACATGTCCGAAAAACTTCCATTTATTTAGTAGAAAACCTTTTTAAGTTCAAAAGTTATAAGTTTTATAATTTTGGTAACATTCCCCTTTTTTTTAACATTAGCCCCGGAAGTCGGGTAAAAACAAGGTGTAGCAGAGATAACAAGTGACAAGAATGAAGTATCACAATATGATATACGACGCCGTAGCGAAGAATACACAGTAAAACAAGGACAATATCATAAAGATAAGACTGCATAAAGCAAAGTCGGCTCACATGCGAGCTCGACACCAGAATATAAAATCATACATATCGTCCTCACAACTGTCTCTAAGTCAATACAGAAAAGTAGATGGAGAATACTAGATACATCAATGTACAACAGAAAGATAACAGATACCGTACAAAACCCACCTAAACAGCAAAAGGGCTAACTCAGCTCAAAAGGGGTATCTATGCCAAGAGATGCGGTAACAGCCAGCCGTGACTACTCCCCAGGGCAACCTGCAAGCACTGTGGCACAACGGGGGTGAGTTGCCAACTCGTGAATAGAAATAACATATAAAGGTAATCGCAAGCATGCACATGTAGCGTGGCTCTACTAATGCCAGCAGATAATATCAATGCGATGTGGCAGTATGCATAAAATAATGCCAGTCCTCTATCAGGTGATATACTACAGGGTGAGATGTAATAATGAATGCTGAGCATGGGGATATAGTATCTACATGAAGTATCGAGGTGGACTACATAAGTATGTATGCACCACAAATCCCAACATCTCAAACGCCGGTACTCCATCGGCCCTCATATCCTGTATATCCCTGAAAATCCCGAGTGCCCAACATCGGCACCCAAATATCATAAATACTCGTGTCTAGCATCGACACGCAAAACATCCTGTATCGGGCTCCGTCAATCCGGGTCAGCCCTCTCTCAAGTATGTACCGGGAATCCGTCAGTCCGGGTCATCCCTCTCTCAATATATATCGGGCATCCGTCAGTCCGGGTCAGCCCTATATCAATCCATCGGGCATCCGTCAGTCCGGGTCAGCCCTATATCAATCCATCGGGCATCCGTCAGTCCGGGTCAGCCCTATATCAATCCATCGGGCATCCGTCAGTCCGGGTCAGCCCTATATCAATCCATCGGGCATCCGTCAGTCCGGGTCAGCCCTATATCAATCCATCGGGCATCCGTCAGTCCGGGTCAGCCCTATATCAATCCATCGGGCATCCGTCAGTCCGGGTCAGCCCTATATCAATCCATCGGGCATCCGTCAGTCCGGGTCAGCCCTATATCAATCCATCGGGCATCCGTCAGTCCGGGTCAGCCCTATATCAACCCATCGGGCATCCGTCAGTCCGGGTCAGCCCTATATCAATCCGTGCCTCAAGCACCGAGAAAACACGGGACGACGCCCCAAATTATCATATCAAGGGAACCGGGTTTTTAAATGGTTACTTATTTGAAAAGGCCACGGTTCCCAAATCCATAAATCATATGAAATCCCAACAATAATACAAGTAACTGCGATGTGATAGGTGCATCAATGTGTATATCAAGTCATGTCACATGAGAAAGAACTACAATGCAATGATCCACCGTGATATAGATATCAAATATAAATGAACTACAACAATATACAATAGTATGATCATGGCAGTTCTATCAGTTCTAAGCAATATGTATATATGTATAGCAAGGAATGCAATATGCAATGACAGTCTATGGGGTGCATGAAATATATAATAACAAAGTCCTATCAGCCCTGACGCATAACGCCATGCGGGCGATATCCCCGTAGATGTGAAATCTACTCACTGTGTCTCGCGCTAGGTGTATCCAACCACTTGCTTGCCCTTCTTCGCAGCGTCCGTCTCACTGGCCTGCGAACCTCATACTTAACCCTAGGAAGCAGGAGGAAGGTGAAGAAGAGAAGAGAAGAGGCTGCAGTCGAAGTTGATGCTTGCTGCTGTTGCTGTTTCCCTCTGCTGATGCTGCTACTTCTTGCTGCTGCTGCTGCTACTTCTCATGCTGCTGCTGCTGCCTCCATGTTGCTGCTGCTGCTTCTGGTTCAGGTAAGAGTGTGTGTGTGTGAGTGTTTGTGAGTGTTGGAGAGAAAAAGAAATGAGAGAAAAACAACCTACACTCAAGGGTCAACCCCTCACTCTCTCTCTTCATTAATGGCAAGCATGGCTAAGCCATGATGCCCTCTCTCTCTCTCCTTCTCACAAGTCAACACTAGATCAAAATTTCAAATTAAAGTAACTTTTAACTAATTAATAAAACCCACTTAAGAATCTAAAGGAATTAATCCCCCAATTAACCCACCATGGTTAATAATTGTGGTATTTCCTTGATTTAAAAACCCTAGTTTACATGCACATGTGTGTGCAAGCTTAGGAAAATTTTGGAAAAATGTTTATTAAATTAGGAAAAATACTTAAAACACAATTTGGTAAACTTTTTATTAAAAATCATTATTTAATTATAATTATTCACTAACCCTTATCCTAAGGTGTTACAATCTCTCCCCCTTAAAGAAATTCGTCCCCGAATTTCAAAAATCTAACTAAGGTTACCTTCAAAAAGATGGGGATACGTCTTCATCATCTCACTTTCGGTCTCCCAAGTGACCTCTTCACGGTTCTGACCACGCCAAAGTACTTTAACTGATGGAATCTCCTTCGATCTCAATTTCTTCACTTGTCGATCCAAGATCATCACCGGGTGCTCTGCATAGGAAAGATCGCTCTCAAGCTGGATCGCCGGATGCTGAATCGCATGCGAAGGATCATGAAGATATCTGCGGAGCATCGAGACATGGAATACGGGGTGCACGTCTGGAAAGCTGGGCGGAAGGGCTAATCGGTAAGCTACTGCACCAACACGCTCGAGGATCTCGAAGGGGCCCACATACCGGGGGCTAAGCTTCCCCTTCTTCCCAAACCTCATCACACCTTTCATTGGGGAGACCCTCAAGAAAACATGATCACCAACAGAAAACTCAAGTCTGCGTCGTCGACGGTCTGCATAAGCCCTCTGCCTACTCTGCGCTGCTCTCATCCTATCGCGAATCAACTGGATCTTCGCGGTCGTCTCCTCAACGATCTGTGGCCCTAAGATACTGCTCTCACTGAGCTCTGTCCAACAAGTAGGTGACCTGCATCTCCTCCCGTAAAGAGCCTCAAACGGTGCCATCTGAATGGTCTCCTGGTAGCTGTTATTGTAGGAAAACTCTACCAAGGGCAAATGATGATCCCAGCTACCTCCGAAATCTAGTACACAAGCTCTGAGCATGTCCTCGAGAGTCTGAATGGTCCGCTCTGACTGTCCGTCGGTCTGCGGATGAAATGCCGTGCTGAAACTCAAGCGAGTGCCCAAAGCCTCCTGAAGCCTCTGCCATAGCCTACTAGTAAACTGGGTGCCTCTGTCGGACACAATGCATGTCGGGACTCCGTGTAGTCGCACTATCTCGTCAATATAGATCTGGGCGTACTGAGTAAATCCGAAAGTCGTCTTCACCGGTAAGAAATGAGCCGCTTTCGTCAAACGATCCACGATCACCCAGATGGAGTCATACCCCCTACTAGTCCTGGGTAGACCTACCACGAAATCCATCGAAATCTGTTCCCATTTCCACTCCGGGATGGGTAACGGCTGTAGCTCTCCCGCGGGCCTCTGGTGCTCAGCCTTGACTTGCTGACAAGTCAGGCATCTCGATACAAAATCTGCGATGTCCCTCTTCATTCCGTCCCACCAGTAAACACCTCTCATATCATGATACATCTTGGTGGAACCGGGATGGACGCTATACACCGATCGATGTGCCTCTTTAAGAATCTCACGCCTCAGTCCCTCAGCATCAGGTACGCATAGTCTGACTCCAAACCGTAGTATCCCCTGATCATCGATCACGAACTCGGAAAATCTGTCATGTCCCATCTGTGCCATGATCTCTAAACATCGGTCGTCACTGAGCTGTGCCTCACGTATACGATCAATCAACTGTGGGCGTGCACGGACGTGCGCTATCTGTCCTCCAATCGGCGTGAACTCGAACTGTACTCGACTGTCGCATAATATCTGCCAATCCGCCGATGACTGCTCCTGCACTGCGCTCAAACATGATAAACTACTCCCGGGCCTCCTGCTCAAAGCATCCGCTACCACATTTGCCTTGCCCGGGTGATATAAGATCTCGCAGTCATAATCTTTCACTAACTCCATCCATCGACGCTGTCGAAGGTTCAGATCCCGCTGCTGGAATATGTATTTTAAACTCTTGTGATCCGTAAATATCTGGCATGACTCGCCGTATAGGTAATGTCGCCAGATCTTAAGTGCGAAGATCACTGCTGCCATCTCCAAATCATGAGTGGGGTAGTTCTGCTCGTGCTTCTTCAATTGTCGCGAGGCATACGCGATCACCCTATCATGCTGCATCAGGACGCATCCCAATCCCACTCGAGAAGCATCACAAAAGACCACAAATCCGCCCGATCCGGAAGGTAAAGATAACACCGGTGCCGTCGTCAGCTGAGTCCGTAACTGCTGAAAGCTGTGCTCGCACTCCTCCGTCCAAACGAAAGGAACTCCCTTCCGGGTCAACCCGGTCAACGGTGTAGCAATACGTGAGAAGTCCTGCACAAAACGCCTGTAGTAACCGGCCAATCCTAAAAAGCTGCGAATCTCCGTCACTGATGTGGGTCTGGGCCAACGCTGAACGGCCTCGATCTTCCTCGGATCAACACATATACCCTCTCGTGAAATCACGTGACCCAAGAAGTCCACGCTGTCTAACCAAAAAGCACACTTGGAGAATTTCGCATAGAGCTGGTGCTCCCTCAATGTCTGCAATGTAACCCGCAGGTGCTGCTCGTGCTCCTCACTACTCCGGGAATACACCAAGATATCGTCAATGAAGACTATGATGAACAGGTCCAAATAAGGCCGGAAAATGCGGTTCATCAAGTCCATGAAGGCTGCTGGCGCATTGGTGAGTCCGAACGACATCACCAAAAACTCGTAATGGCCGTAGCGCGTACGGAAGGCTGTCCGAGGAATGTCCTCCTGTCGAACCCGCAGCTGATGATAGCCCGATCGTAAATCGATCCTCGAAAAGTACCCTGCCCCCTGAAGCTGGTCGAACAAATCGTCGATACGCGGCAAAGGATACCTGTTCCGCACCGTCACCCTGTTCAGCTGGCGGTAGTCGATGCAAAGACGTAAGCTGCCGTCCTTCTTCCTGACGAACAGGACTGGAGCACCCCAAGGAGAAACACTGGGCCGAATAAGTCCCTTGTCCAGCAAATCCTGTAACTGACCCTTCAGCTCACGAAGTTCCGCCAGGGCCATCCGATAGGGCGGTATAGAAATAGGCCCCGAACCAGGAACCAAATCAATACAGAAAGAAATGTCGCGCTCGGGCGGCAACCCAGGAAGCTCGTCAGGGAACACATCAGGAAACTCGCTAACAACCGGAACCTGATCCAATGGAACCTCCGTAGCGCGAGCATCGCGAACATAAGCGAGAAATCCCTGACATCCCTTCCTCAAAAGCTGTCCAGCGCGAAAAGAAGAAATCACACTGTGAGGGGCGGCACTACGGTCCCCCAACACAACAAAAACCGACTTGCCGGGGAAACAGAATCTAACTGTCTTCTCACGGCAGTCCACAGAAGCATAGCACGTGGCTAACCAATCCATGCCCAAAAGAACGTCGAAGTCCAACATCTCCAGAAGGATCAAGTCGACAGGCAACTCTCTCTCGCCAATACAGACGATACAGGATCGGAATACGTGCCTAGCAACAAACGACTCTCCCACAGGAGTAGTCACCACAAGCGGCTGATCAAGCAAGCCGGACTCTCTACCCAAACTCGGCACAAAGTGCGTGGATACGTACGAGTGTGTGGATCCGGGGTCGAACAGTACATGTGCGTCAACTGAACATACAGGGAGGATACCTGAAACCACTGCATTGGACGCCTGCGCGTCCTGATGTGTCAAAGCAAAAACCCTTGCCTGTCCACCACCTGCGGCTGGCTGCCCTCTGCCTCGGTCACCTCGCCCTCTCTGAGCAACTCCTCCACGCCCACGACCTCGCTGTGTATGAGTCTGGCGCGGAGCAACGGTAGGTACGATAGGCAACGCCCTCTGGGGTGGTGAAAGTGGTAATGTAACATGCGGTGCTGTCGACTCTGTCCGGGGTAACTCAGGACAATCCCGTACACGGTGGTAAGAACTCCCACAGCGAAAACATCCCGACGACGGCCGCTGACCATCCTGGGAATAAGAACTGAATAACCGGCCCCGCCCTGAATCTCTGCTGCCTGCAATACGTCTATCACGGCGCCGAAAAGGCTGTCTCTGTGCTGAAGTATCCGCACGAGCTCTCTTCGGCTCTGGGAGTGCCGAAGTCTCAACAAGGTGCTCCTCGACCACTAGGGCTGCGTCTACCGCTGCTGCGTAGGTCTCGTAGTGCTGCGCGCTGATCGCGAGGAACACTGGTGAAATCAAGCCTCGAACAAATCTCCGGACTCGCAACTCCTCGGTGGCCACTAGATGTGGGGCGTAGACTGCTAGCTCTGTAAACAGTACGTCATACTCTGCCACTGTCATCCCTGGCGTCTGGCGCAAGGACTCAAACCTGCGTGCTCGGGCATCTCTAACACTCCGGGGAAGGAAACGGGCTAGAAATATAGTCACGAACTCCGTCCAGGTCACAGGAGGAAGACCTGCTGCTCTGCCCTTCTCCACTGAATCACACCATTTCTGCGCAAGACCTTCCAGGCGAAAGCTCGCGAACTCGACCCATCTCGCATCTGCACATCTGAGGGAACGGCATATCCTGGCCATCCTGTCTATGAAAGACTGTGGGTCCTCGGCTGTATCGGTGCCTGTGAAAACCGGAGGCTTCAGCCTCATGAACTCTGATAGCGATACTGTAATCACCTCCGTGGCTGCAGGGGCAACTGGCTGTGCGGTAGGTACCATAGCGGTCTCTGGAACTGGTGGAGCTACCTCTGGCCGCTGCGCTCGAAGCGTCTCAACAAGCGATCCTATCATCTGGCGCATCTCCTGCATGCTAGATCCCACCGTCTGGCGCATCTCCTGCATACCAGCCCCTAACGTGGCGATCTGCTCTGTCACGGCAGGAACAGCCTGCTCGGGTACAACGGGTGCACTGCCCGGGTCAGTCCTCGTCTCGGACGAGTCAACTCGAATCTCGGCCCTCGCGGCCGCTCTCTGTGCCCTCGTAGTCTTAGGCGGCATATTGGCTGAAAGAAAATTTGGATTCGATAAGAACACGGAAATCGAATCACAAGAATATAAGGAAGAATCAAATCAACAAGCCCTAAGGTCGCGTAAGCGGAGTACCGTGTCGTGAGTATGCCGCGGAACATACGCACGCTACGCTACCCTGCTGCAGCTACCTACTCCATCATACCAGGGTCATCCTACACTCCGAAGGTAAAACCTAAGCTCTGATACCAACTTTGTCACGACCCGAGAATTCGACTCGTGACCGGCACTTAACCACGCAACGTCTACAGGCGCAACGCGGCTAAGTAAGCCGAACCCAGAAATCAAAACCAATAAATATAGAGTGAATTTAAAACATTTTGTAAAACAATCGTACATGTCCGAAAAACTTCCATTTATTTAGTAGAAAACCTTTTTAAGTTCAAAAGTTATAAGTTTTATAATTTTGGTAACATTCCCCTTTTTTTTAACATTAGCCCCGGAAGTCGGGTAAAAACAAGGTGTAGCAGAGATAACAAGTGACAAGAATGAAGTATCACAATATGATATACGACGCCGTAGCGAAGAATACACAGTAAAACAAGGACAATATCATAAAGATAAGACTGCATAAAGCAAAGTCGGCTCACATGCGAGCTCGACACCAGAATATAAAATCATACATATCGTCCTCACAACTGTCTCTAAGTCAATACAGAAAAGTAGATGGAGAATACTAGATACATCAATGTACAACAGAAAGATAACAGATACCGTACAAAACCCACCTAAACAGCAAAAGGGCTAACTCAGCTCAAAAGGGGTATCTGTGCCAAGAGATGCGGTAACAGCCAGCCGTGACTACTCCCCAGGGCAACCTGCAAGCACTGTGGCACAACGGGGGTGAGTTGCCAACTCGTGAATAGAAATAACATATAAAGGTAATCGCAAGCATGCACATGTAGCGTGGCTCTACTAATGCCAGCAGATAATATCAATGCGATGTGGCAGTATGCATAAAATAATGCCAGTCCTCTATCAGGTGATATACTACAGGGTGAGATGTAATAATGAATGCTGAGCATGGGGATATAGTATCTACATGAAGTATCGAGGTGGACTACATAAGTATGTATGCACCACAAATCCCAACATCTCAAACGCCGGTACTCCATCGGCCCTCATATCCTGTATATCCCTGAAAATCCCGAGTGCCCAACATCGGCACCCAAATATCATAAATACTCGTGTCTAGCATCGACACGCAAAACATCCTGTATCGGGCTCCGTCAATCCGGGTCAGCCCTCTCTCAAGTATGTACCGGGAATCCGTCAGTCCGGGTCATCCCTCTCTCAATATATATCGGGCATCCGTCAGTCCGGGTCAGCCCTATATCAATCCATCGGGTATCCGTCAGTCCGGGTCAGCCCTATATCAATCCATCGGGCATCCGTCAGTCCGGGTCAGCCCTATATCAATCCATCGGGCATCCGTCAGTCCGGGTCAGCCCTATATCAATCCATCGGGCATCCGTCAGTCCGGGTCAGCCCTATATCAATCCATCGGGCATCCGTCAGTCCGG
This sequence comes from Agapanthus africanus, assembly GCA_030015575.1. Taxonomy (NCBI): domain Eukaryota; kingdom Viridiplantae; phylum Streptophyta; class Magnoliopsida; order Asparagales; family Amaryllidaceae; genus Agapanthus; species Agapanthus africanus. The sequence continues at coordinate 388,202,407 of JASDDO010000012.1, read as the reverse complement.
GTCAGCCCTATATCAATCCATCGGGCATCCGTCAGTCCGGGTCAGCCCTATATCAATCCATCGGGCATCCGTCAGTCCGGGTCAGCCCTATATCAACCCATCGGGCATCCGTCAGTCCGGGTCAGCCCTATATCAATCCGTGCCTCAAGCACCGAGAAAACACGGGGCGACGCCCCAAATTATCATATCAAGGGAACCGGGTTTTTAAATGGTTACTTATTTGAAAAGGCCACGGTTCCCAAATCCATAAATCATATGAAATCCCAACAATAATACAAGTAACTGCGATGTGATAGGTGCATCAATGTGTATATCAAGTCATGTCACATGAGAAAGAACTACAATGCAATGATCCACCGTGATATAGATATCAAATATAAATGAACTACAACAATATACAATAGTATGATCATGGCAGTTCTATCAGTTCTAAGCAATATGTATATATGTATAGCAAGGAATGCAATATGCAATGACAGTCTATGGGGTGCATGAAATATATAATAACAAAGTCCTATCAGCCCTGACGCATAACGCCATGCGGGCGATATCCCCGTAGATGTGAAATCTACTCACTGTGTCTCGCGCTAGGTGTATCCAACCACTTGCTTGCCCTTCTTCGCAGCGTCCGTCTCACTGGCCTGCGAACCTCATACTTAACCCTAGGAAGCAGGAGGAAGGTGAAGAAGAGAAGAGAAGAGGCTGCAGTCGAAGTTGATGCTTGCTGCTGTTGCTGTTTCCCTCTGCTGATGCTGCTACTTCTTGCTGCTGCTGCTGCTACTTCTCATGCTGCTGCTGCTGCCTCCATGTTGCTGCTGCTGCTTCTGGTTCAGGTAAGAGTGTGTGTGTGTGAGTGTTTGTGAGTGTTGGAGAGAAAAAGAAATGAGAGAAAAACAACCTACACTCAAGGGTCAACCCCTCACTCTCTCTCTTCATTAATGGCAAGCATGGCTAAGCCATGATGCCCTCTCTCTCTCTCCTTCTCACAAGTCAACACTAGATCAAAATTTCAAATTAAAGTAACTTTTAACTAATTAATAAAACCCACTTAAGAATCCAAAGGAATTAATCCCCCAATTAACCCACCATGGTTAATAATTGTGGTATTTCCTTGATTTAAAAACCCTAGTTTACATGCACATGTGTGTGCAAGCTTAGGAAAATTTTGGAAAAATGTTTATTAAATTAGGAAAAATACTTAAAACACAATTTGGTAAACTTTTTATTAAAAATCATTATTTAATTATAATTATTCACTAACCCTTATCCTAAGGTGTTACAGATACCTGCTTACAACACTAAGTGCATAAGCTACATCTGGGCGTGTACACAACATCGCATACATTATAGATCCTACTGCCGAAGCATAGGGTATAATGCTCATGCGAGCTCTCTCTTCATCGGTCTTTGGACAAGAATCCTTGGAGAGAGTGACCCCATGGCAAGCGGGTAAGGCACCCCGCTTGGAGTCTTCCATACTAAACCTTTTTAGGATGGTGTTGATGTACTTGGTTTGGGACAATCCCAATAACCTCTTGGATCTATCCCTATAGACCCTTATGCCCAGGATGTATGTGGCATCATCCAGGTCCTTCATGGAGAACCTTAGTGATAAAAAGATTTGACCGACTGCAGCATAGGAATGTCATTTCATATCAGAAGAATGTCATCCACGTACAATACGAGGAATGTGACAGCTCTCCCTACAGCCTTCTTATAAACACAAGGTTCATCTAGATTTTTGATGAAATCAAACTCTTTGATAACATCATCGAAACAGATATTCCAACTCCGTGATGCCTGCTTTAGCCCATATATGGATTTAAGCAATCTACATGCTTTCCCGCTGCTCCCACTGTCAATGAAGCCCTCCGGCTGATCCATATAAACGCATTCTTCTAAATCCCCAATTAGAAATGCCGTTTTAACGTCCATCTGCCAGATTTCATAGTCATGGTGAGCAGCTGTCACGACCCGAGAGTTTCGACTCGTGACCGGCACTTAACCACGCAACGTCTACAGGCGTAACGCGGCTAAGTAAGCCGAACCCAGAAATCAAACCAATAAATATAGAGTGATTTAAAACATTTCGTAAAAACAGGCATGCATGTCCGAAAAATATCTTATTAATTTAGTAGAAATCCTTTTAAGTTCAGGAGTTATAACTTTTATAATTTTGGTAACATTTCCTTTTTAAACATTGCCCAGCAAATCGGGTAAAACAAGATGTAACAGAAATGACAAGTGAAATGAATAAAGCATCACAACTATGATATACGACGCCGTAGCGAAGAATACACAGTAAAGTAAAGACAATATCACAAAAGGTAAGACTGCAAAATGAAGTCGGCTCACATGCGAGCTCAACACCAGGATATAGTATCATACATATCGTCCTCACAACTGTCTCTAAGTCAATACAGAAAGGTAGATGGAGAGTACTAGATACATCAATATACAACTGAAAGATAACAGATACCGTACAAAACCCACCTAACAGCAAAAAGGCTAACTCGCCTCAAAAAGGGTATCTGTGCCAAAAGATGCGATAAACAGCCAGCCGTGACTACTCCCAAGGGCAACCTGCAAAATACTGTGGCACAACGGGGGTGAGTTGCCAATTCGTGAATAGAGATAACATATAAGGGTGATCGCGAGCATGCACATATAGCGTGGCTCTAGTAATGCCAGCAGATGATATCAATGCATGCCAAACAGTGGATGCAATAGTAATGCAAGTGCTCAATCAGGTAAATGCTACAGGATGAGATACATAGTAATCAATACTGAGCATGGGATAAATAATATCTACATGGAATATGTCATCATGGAAAACACTAGACGGTGCCTCTGGCTGCACCAAATCCCAATACACTCAGGCGCCGGCACACCCATCGGCCCTCAAATCCTGTATATCTCTGAGAAATCATGAGTGCCCAACATCGGCACCCAAAATATCATAAAATACTCGTGTCCAGCATCGACACGCAAATCCTCGTATATCGGGCTCCGTCAGTCCGGATCGGCCCCACGGGGTCCGTCTGCGGTATCGGCCCTCGGCCCCGGCAGTATGGATCATCCCGCATCCATCTCTCGACTCTGGTCAGTATCCTCCGGACAACTGCCAGGTCCAACCAGTCACCGGTAGGTACTCGCCCGCCTCCAGGCTCAATCGGCAAAACCCATCGATCATCTCGCCGAGGGGAGCCATACCGGGCCCACCATGAACCCGCAAACGGATCATCACTCCTGGAATCGGGTTTCAAGCACACGTCTCAGCACCGAGAAAACGCGTGGTGGACGCACCAAAATATCATATCACAAGGTACCGGGTTTTTCAAAATAGCACATCTTTCCTTAAATAATTCCACGGTCCTCAAAACCAGAAATCACATGAAAATCCATCACTAATAAATAAATCCAATGCGAGGTACAATGTAATCAATCCATGATGTGGGTATAAGGGGAAAACCGCTTTTTAAGATAGTTTCCGTTTTTAAAGATGTCATGCGGCTCCCAATTTCTAGGAAATCATAATCAATCACATGTAAGATGAACTACGGCAATATACAACAGTATAATCATGGCAGTTCTACAGTGAGTGTGGCATGGCAATTACTAACGGTGAGTGTGTAGCATGCAAAATAGTGCCCGTGCAACATAAACCGTTAGTAATAGTGCGGTGTTCTATCAGTTCTAAACAATATGTATATATAGCAGGGAATGCAATATGCGATGGCAATCCATGGTATGGTATATGCAGTATATAACAATAAGGTCCTATCAGCCCTGACGCATAACGCCATGCGGGCGATATCCCCGTAGATGTGAAATCTACTCACCGTGTCTCGCGCTAAGTGTATCCAACCACTTGCTTGCCCTTCTTCGCAGCGTCCGTCTCACTGTCCTGCGAACCTAGAATCACATAACACATATCACACATAAGTTCAATTCACAAAAACGCGACATTATAGTCCAACTAGAAACCCGTGTCGCAAACCAATCGCGCGAGTGCGCGATACGCTAAAACGTGTGATCACGCACCTGAAACTACCCCGACGCGCCGCGATACGCAGAAACCCAAACCTACTCACGTATCACGCGTGTCGCGAAGGTTTAGAAAAATGGCAAAATAGGTAATTGGTCCCAGATTTTTCTACAGAACTAAACTTACAAAAATATATATACCATAGAACCCCACACACTAGCAGACACCTACAGGACCAAACAACACCCAAAACCCTACCTATCTGGCCGCAATTTGCGGCCAGAAAGAGGAAATCGGCGGCCCACTGTAGCAGTTAGGGGCCGGGTTTCACCTGGGGTATCAGCACATCTCCACTATACTGCAGTCTTCTCAATTTCATTCTAAACTCACCGGGTCAATAGCAGTTCCAGAAATCTCAAATTTTGCACAAATACGACGATTTGCATCGAATGGTGAAACTGGTGGTATTTTAGTGTAATTGGGGTTGAATTAGGTTACTATGGCCTCAACAACTCACTAATGACCTACAGAAACCAATTCTCACCACACTAGCACAAAGTTCCCTCTAAACACCCCATATCGCACTAAAACGCACTAAAATCCATTAACCGATGCAAAACTACACTAACTAAGCTAACTAGGGAAGCAAGTTAGGAAGTATACCTCATACTTAACCCTAGGGAACTGCAGGAAGAAGAAGAAGTGAAGGGAAGAGGCTGTTGCTGCTGCTAGCTGCTGCTACTGGTGCTGTTGCTGCTGCTGAATTGCTTGCTGCTGCTGCTGAATACCTGCTGCTGTTGCTGAATACCTGCTGCTGTTGCTGCTGCTTGGTGCTGGGGTTCTGGAGCAGAGAGGTAAGTGTGTGTGTTGTGTGAGAGTGTGAGAGTTTTGAGGGAAAAACAAAAAGGAAATGAGAGCAACAATCATCTCACTTGTCAACCCTCCTCTCTCTCTCTTCATTAAAGCCAAGCATGGGCTAAGCCATGATGCCCACTCCCTCTCTCTCTCTCTCAAGTCAACACCAAACACAACTCAATTTAAAACAATACAAATTAACTAATTAAACTCACTTATTATCCAAAAGACTTAATCCTATGATTAACCCACCATGGTTAATAATTATGGTAACAACTCATTTAAAAACCCTAGTTTACATGCACATGTGTGTGCAAGCCTAGGAAAATTTTGGAAAAATATTTATTAAATTAGGAAAAATATTTAAAACACAATTTGGTAAACTTTTTTTTTGTTAAAACCCATTATTTAAATATATTTAGTCGCTAAGCAAATCCTAAGGTGTTACAATCTCTCCCCCTTAAAGAAATTCGTCCCCGAATTTCAAAAATCTAACTACACGTACTTTCAAAAAGATGGGGATACGTCTTCATCATCTCGCTTTCGGTCTCCCAAGTAACCTCCTCACGGTTCTGGCCACGCCAAAGTACCTTAACTGATGGAATGTCCTTCGATCTCAGTTTCTTCACTTGTCGATCCAAGATCATCACCGGCTGTTCTGCATAGGAAAGGTCGTGCTCAAGCTGGATCGTCGGATGCTGAATCGCATGCGAAGGATCATGAAGATATCTGCAGAGCATCGAGACATGAAATACGGGATGCACATCTGGAAAGCTGGGCGGAAGGGCTAAACGGTAGGCTACTGCACCAACACACTCGAGGATCTCGAAGGGCCCCACATACCTGGGACTGAGCTTCCCCTTCTTCCCAAACCTCATCACACCTTTCATTGGGGAGACCCTCAAGAAAACATGATCACCAACAGAAAACTCAAGTCTGCGTCGTCGACGGTCTGCATAAGATCTCTGCCTACTCTGCGCTGCTCTCATCCTATCGCGAATCAACTGGATCTTCGCTGTCGTCTCCTCAACAATCTGTGGTCCTAAGATACTGCTCTCACTGAGCTCTGTCCAACAAGTGGGCGACCTGCATCTCCTCCCATAAAGAGCCTCAAATGGTGCCATCTGAATGGTCTCCTGGTAGCTGTTATTGTAGGAGAACTCTACTAAGGGCAAATGATGATCCCAGCTGCCTCCGAAATCTAATACACAAGCTCTGAGCATGTCCTCGAGAGTCTGGATGGTCCGCTCTGACTGTCCGTCGGTCTGCGGATGAAAAGCCGTGCTGAAACTCAAGCGAGTACCCAAAGCCTCCTGAAGCCTCTGCCATAGTCTACTAGTAAACTAGGTGCCTCTGTCGGACACAATGCACGTCGGGACTCCGTGTAGTCGCACTATCTCGTCAATGTAGATCTGGGCGTACTGAGTAAATCCGAAAGTCGTCTTCACCGGTAGGAAGTGAGCCGCTTTCGTCAAACGATCCACGATCACCCAGATAGAGTCATATCCCCGACTAGTCCTGGGTAGACCCACCACGAAATCCATCGAAATCTGTTCCCACTTCCACTCCAGAATGGGTAACGGCTGTAGCTCTCCCGCGGGCCTCTGGTGCTCAGCCTTGACTTGCTGACAAGTCAGGCATCTCGACACAAAATCTGCGATGTCCCTCTTCATTCCGTCCCACCAATAAACATCTCTCATATCATGATACATCTTGGTGAAACCGGGATGGACGCTATATACCGATCGATGTGCCTCCTCAAGAATCTCGTGCCTCAGTCCCTCAGCATCTGGTACGCACAGTCTGACTCCAAATCGTAGTATCCCCTGATCATCGATCACGAACTCGAAAAATCTGCCCTGTCCAATCTGTGCCATGATCTCTGAACATCGGTCATCACTGAGCTGTGCCTCACGTATACGATCGATCAACTGTGGCCGTGCACGGACATGCGCTATCTGTCCTCCAATCGGCGTGAACTCGAACTGTACTCGGCTGTCGCATAATATCTGCCAATCTGCGGATGACTGTCCCTGTGCTGCGCTCAAACAAGATAGACTACCCCCGGGCCTCCTGCTCAAAGCATCCGCCACCACATTTGCCTTGCCCGGGTGATATAAGATCTCGCAGTCGTAATCCTTCACTAACTCCATCCATCAACGCTGTCGAAGGTTCAGGTCCCATTGCTGAAATATGTATTTCAGACTCTTGTGATCCGTAAATATCTGGCACGACTCGCCGTATAGGTAATGTCGCCAGATCTTAAGTGCGAAGACCACTACAGCCATCTCCAAGTCATGAGTGGGGTAGTTTTGTTCATGTCTCTTCAATTGTCGCGAAGCATACCCGATCACCCTGTCGTGCTGCATCAAAACGCATCCCAGCCCCACTCGAGAAGCATCACAAAAGACCACAAATCCGCCCGGTCCGGAAGGTAAATATAACACCGGTGCCGTCGTCAGCCGAGTCCGCAGCTGCTGAAAACTGTGCTCGCACTCCTCCGTCCAATCGAAGGGAACTCCCTTCCGGGTCAACCCGGTCAACGGTGTAGCAATACGGGAGAAGTCCTGCACAAAACGCCTGTAGTAACCGGCCAACCCCAAAAAGCTGCGAATCTCTGTCACCGATGTGGGTCTGGGCCAACGCTGAACGGCCTCGATCTTCCTCGGGTCTACACATATACCGTCTCGTGAAATCACGTGTCCCAAGAAGTCCACGCTGTCCAGCCAAAAAGCACACTTGGAGAATTTCGCATAAAGCTGGTGCTCCCTCAAGGTCTGCAATGTAATCCGCAGGTGCTGCTCGTGCTCCTCACTACACCGGGAATACACCAAGATATCGTCGATGAAGACTATAATGAACAGATCCAAGTAAGGCCGGAAAATACGGTTCATCAAGTCCATGAATGCTGCTGGCGCATTGGTGAGTCCGAACGACATCACCAAAAACTCGTAATGGCCGTAGCGCGTAAGGAAGGCTGTCCGGGGAATGTCCTCCTGTCGAACCCGCAGCTGATGATAGCCCAATCGTAAATCGATCCTCGAAAAGTACCCTGCCCCCTGAAGCTGGTCGAACAAATCGTCGATACGCGGCAAAGGATACCTGTTCCGCACTGTCACCCTGTTCAGCTGGCGGTAGTCGATACACAGACGCAAACTGCCGTCCTTCTTTTTGACGAACAGGACTGGAGCACCCCAAGGAGAAACACTGGGTCGAATAAGTCCCTTGTCCAGCAAGTCTTGCAACTGACCCTTCAACTCTCGAAGTTCCGCCGGGGCCATCCGATAAGGCGGTATGGAAATAGGCCCCGAGCCAAGAACCAAATCAATACAGAAAGAAATGTCGCGCTCGGGCGGCAACCCAGGAAGCTCGTCAGGGAATACATCAGGAAACTCGCTAACAACCGGAACCTAGTCCAATGGAACCTGCATAGCACTAGCGTCGCAAACATAGGCGAGAAATCCCTGACATCCCTTCCTCAAAAGCTGTCCAGCGCGAAAAGAAGAAATCACACTGTGAGGGGCGACACCACGGTCCCCCAACACAACAAAAACCGACTCGCCGGGAAAGCAGAATCTAACTGTCTTCTCATGGCAGTCCACAGAAGCATAGCACGTGGCTAACCAATCCATACCCAAAAGAACGTCGAAGTCCAACATCTCCAGAAGGATCAAGTCGACAGGCAACTCTCTCTCGCCAATACAGACGGTACAGGATCGGAACACGTGCCTAGCAACAAACGACTCTCCCACAGGAGTGGTCACCACAAGCGGCTGATCAAGCAAGCCGGACTCTCTACCCAGACTCGGCACAAAGTGCGTAGATACGTACGAGTGTGTGGATCCGGGATCGAACAATACATGTACATCAACTGAACATACAGGAAGGATACCTGAAACCACTGCTTTGGACGCCTGCGCGTCCTGATGTGTCAAAGCAAAAACCCTCGCCTGTCCACCACCTGCGACTGACTGCCCTCTGCCTCGGTCACCTCGCCCCCTCTGAGCAACTCCCCCACGCCCACGACCTCGCTGTGCATGAGTCTGGTGCGGAGCAACGGTAGGTACAACGGGCAACGCCCTCTGGGGTGGTGAAGGTGGTAAGGTAACATGCGGTGCCGCTGCCTCCCTCCGGTGTGTCTCTGGACAATCTCGAACGAGGTGAAGTAGGCTGCCGCATCTAAAGCAACCCCGCGGCGACTGCTGGCCCTCTCGTGGATATGAACTAAACATCTGGCTCCGTCCCGAATCTCTGCCACTCCCCGTACTTGGACGATACCTGTCGCGGCGTCTGCATGTCTGTCTCCGTGCGGATATGCCTGTACGAACTCTCTTCGGCTCTGGAACTGCCGAAGTCTCAGCAAGGTGCTCCTCGACCACTAGGGCTGCGTCTACAGCTGCTGCATAGGTCTTGTAGTGCTGCGCGCTGATCGCAAGGAACAATGGTGTAAGCAAGCCTCGAACAAATCTCCTGACTCGCAACTCCTCGGTAGCCACTAAATATGGGGCATAGACTGCTAGCTCTGTAAACAGCACGTCATACTCTGCCACTGTCATCCCTGGCGTCTGGCGCAAGGACTCAAACCTGCATGCTCGGGCATCCCTAACACTCTAGGGAAGGAAACGGGCTAGAAATATGGTCACGAACTCCGTCCAGGTCATAGGAGGAAGACCTGCTGCTCTGCCCTTCTCAACGGAATCACACCACTTCTGCGCAAGACCTTCCAGGCGAAAGCTCGCGAACTCGACCCATCTCGCATCTGCGCATCTGAGGGAACGGCATATCCTGGCCATCATGTCGATGAAATACTGTGGGTCCTCGGCTGTATCGGTGCCTGTGAAGACCGGAGGCTTCAGCCTCATGAACTCTGATAGCGATACTGTGATCACCTCCGTGGCTGCAGGGGCAACTGGTTGTGCGGTAGGTACCATCGCGGTCTCTGGAACAGGTGGAGCTACCTCTGGTCGCTGGGCTCGAAGCGTCTCAACTAGCGATCCTATCATCTGGCTCATCTCCTGCATGCTAGATCCCACCGTCTGGCGCATCTCCTGCATACCAGCCCCTAGCGTGGCGATCTGATCTGTCACGGCAGGAACAGCCTGCTCGGGTACAACCGGTGTACTGCCCGGATCAGTCCTCGTCTCGGACGAGTCAACACGAATCTCGGCCCTCGCGGCCGCTCTTTGTGCCCTCGTAGTCTTAGGCGGCATAATGGCTAAAAGAAAATTAGGATTCGATAAGAACACGAAAATCGAATCGCAAGAATATAAGGAGGGATCAAATCAACAAGTCCTAAGGTCGCGTAGGCGGAGTATCGTGTCGTGAGTATGCCGCGGAACATACACACGCCACGCTACCCTGCTGCAGCTACCTACTCCATCATACCAGGGTCATCCTACACTCCGAAGGTAAAACCTACGCTCTGATACCAACTTTGTCACGACCCGAGAGTTTCGACTCGTGACCGGCACTTAACCACGCAACGTCTACAGGCGTAACGCGGCTAAGTAAGCCGAACCCAGAAATCAAACCAATAAATATAGAGTGATTTAAAACATTTCGTTAAAACGGGCATGTGTGTCCGAAAAACATCTTATTAATTTAGTAGAAATCCTTTTAAGTTCAGGAGTTATAACTTTTATAATTTTGGTAACATTTCCTTTTTAAACATTGCCCCGCAAATCGGGTAAAACAAGATGTAACAGAAATGACAAGTGAAATGAATAAAGCATCACAACTATGATATACGACGCCGTAGCGAAGAATACACAATAAAGTAAAGACAATATCACAAAAGGTAAGACTGCAAAATGAAGTCGGCTCACATGCGAGCTCAACACCAGGATATAGTATCATACATATCGTCCTCACAACTGTCTCTAAGTCAATACAGAAAGGTAGATGGAGAGTACTAGATACATCAATATACAACTGAAAGATAACAGATACCGTACAAAACCCACCTAACAGCAAAAAGGCTAACTCGCCTCAAAAAGGGTATCTGCGCCAAAAGATGCGATAAACAGCCAGCCGTGACTACTCCCAAGGGCAACCTGCAAAATACTGTGGCACAACGGGGGTGAGTTGCCAACTCGTGAATAGAGATAACATATAAGGGTGATCGCGAGCATGCACATATAGCGTGGCTCTACTAATGCCAGCAGATGATATCAATGCATGCCAAACAGTGGATGCAATAGTAATGCAAGTGCTCAATCAGGTAAATGCTACAGGATGAGATACATAGTAATCAATACTGAGCATGGGATAAATAATATCTACATGGAATATGTCATCATGGAAAACACTAGACGGTGCCTCTGGCTGCACCAAATCCCAATACACTCAGGCGCCGGCACACCCATCGGCCCTCAAATCCTGTATATCTCTGAGAAATCACGAGTGCCCAACATCGGCACCCAAAATATCATAAAATACTCGTGTCCAGCATCGACACGCAAATCCTCGTATATCGGGCTCCGTCAGTCCGGATCGGCCCCACGGGGTCCGTCTGCGGTATCGGCCCTCGGCCCCGGCAGTATGGATCATCCCGCATCCATCTCTCGACTCTGGTCAGTATCCTCCGGACAACTGCCAGGTCCAACCAGTCACCGGTAGGTACTCGCCCGCCTCCAGGCTCAATCGGCAAAACCCATCGATCATCTCGCCGAGGGGAACCATACCGGGCCCACCACGAACCCGCAAACAGATCATCACTCCTCGAATCGGGTTTCAAGCACACGTCTCAGCACCGAGAAAACGCGTGGTGGACGCACCAAAATATCATATCACGAGGTACCGGGTTTTTCAAAATAGCACATCTTTCCTTAAATAATTCCACGGTCCTCAAAACCAGAAATCACATGAAAATCCATCATTAATAAATAAATCCAATGCGAGGTACAATGTAATCAATCCATAATGTGGGTATAAGGGGAAAACTGCTTTTTAAGATAGTTTCCGTTTTTAAAGATGTCATGCGGCTCCCAATTTCTAGGAAATCATAATCAATCACGTGTAAGATGAACTACGGCAATATACAACAGTATAATCATGGCAGTTCTACAGTGAGTGTGGCATGGCAATTACTAACGGTGTGTGTGTAGCATGCAAAATAGTGCCCGTGCAACATAAACCGTTAGTAATAGTGCGGTGTTCTATCAGTTCTAAACAATATGTATATATAGCAGGGAATGCAATATGCGATGGCAATCCATGGTATGGTATATGCAGTATATAACAATAAGGTCCTATCAGCCCTGACGCATAACGCCATGCGGGCGATATCCCCGTAGATGTGAAATCTACTCACCGTGTCTCGCGCTAAGTGTATCCAACCACTTGCTTGCCCTTCTTCGCAGCGTCCGTCTCACTGTCCTGCGAACCTAGAATCACATAACACATATCACACATAAGTTCAATTCACAAAAACGCGACATTATAGTCCAACTAGAAACCCGTGTCGCAAACCAATCGCGCGAGTGCGCGATACGCTAAAACGTGTCATCACGCACCTGAAACTACCCCGACGCGCCGCGATACGCAGAAACCCAAACCTACTCACGTATCACGCGTGTCGCGAAGGTTTAGAAAAACGGCAAAATAGGTAATTGGTCCCAGATTTTTCTACAGAACTAAACTTACAAAAATATATATACCATAGAACCCCACACACTAGTAGACACCTACAGGACCAAACAACACCCAAAACCCTACCCATCTGGCCGCAATTTGCGGCCAGAAAGAGGAAATCGGCGGCCCACTGTAGCAGTTAGGGGGTCGGGTTTCACCTGGGGTATCAGCACATCTCCACTATACTGCAGTCTTCTCAATTTCATTCTAAACTCACCGGGTCAATAGCAGTTCCAGAAATCTCAAATTTTGCACAAATACGACGATTTGCATCGAATAGTGAAACTGGTGGTATTTTAGTGTAATTGGGGTTGAATTAGGTTACTATGGCCTCAACAACTCACTAATGACCTACAGAAACCAATTCTCACCACATTAGCACAAAGTTCCCTCTAAACACCCCATATCACACTAAAACGCACTAAAATCCATTAACCGATGCAAAACTACACTAACTAAGCTAACTAGGGAAGCAAGTTAGGAAGTATACCTCATACTTAACCCTAGGGAACTGCAGGAAGAAGAAGAAGTGAAGGGAAGAGGCTGTTGCTGCTACTAGCTGCTTCTACTGGTGCTGTTGCTGCTGCTGAATTGCTTGCTGTTGCTGCTGCTGAATGCCTGCTGTTGTTGCTGCTGCTTGGTGCTGGGGTTCTGGAGCAGAGAGTTAAGTGTGTGTGTTGTGTGAGAGTGTGAGAGTTTTGAGGGAAAAACAAAAAGGAAATGATAGCAACAATCATCTCACTTGTCAACCCTCCTCTCTCTCTCTTCATTAAAGCCAAGCATGGGCTAAGCCATGATGCCCACTCCCTCTCTCTCTCTCTCAAGTCAACACCAAACACAACTCAATTTAAAACAATACAAATTAACTAATTAAACTCACTTATTATCCAAAAGACTTAATCCTATGATTAACCCACCATGGTTAATAATTATGGTAACAACTCATTTAAAAACCCTAGTTTACATGCACATATGTGTGCAAGCCTAGGAAAATTTTGGAAAAATATTTATTAAATTTGGAAAAATATTTAAAACACAATTTGGTAAACTTTTTTTTTAAAACCCATTATTTAAATATATTTAGTCGCTAAGCAAATCCTAAGGTGTTACAGCAGCAATAGCAAGTAGGATCCGAATGGATTTAAGCATGGCTACGGGCGAAAAAGTCTCGTCATAGTCCAAACCTGGTCTTTGACAAAACCCTTCGCCACAAGTCTTGCCGTGTAGGTCTCTACCTGCCCATCTACACCAATCTTTATTTTAAAGATCCATTTGCATCCCACAGGTTTTACCCCAGGGGGTACAACGTCCAAAGTCCAAACTTTGTTGGTGTACATAGACTCCATTTCGGATCTCATGGCATCCAGCCACTTCACAGAGTCACCACTCGTGATAGCTCGCTAAAAACTGGTAGGGTCATCATCCTCCATGATGAAGTCTTCTCTGTCACCATCAATGAGGAAACCGTAGTACCTCTCCGGTAGGCGAGAAGTCCTACCAGACCTACGGAGTGGCCGAGGTTCCTCAGTTTCTATTGCAACAGACGGTTCAACCAAGTCGTCATTTGTAGTTTGTGTCTCTAGAACCTCTTCTAGATCCACCACTTTGCCATCATCTTTATCTGTGAAAAACTCTTTTTCTAAGAATGTGGCATACTGAGAAACAAACACCTTTTGTTCCTCCTTATGGTAGAATAGATATCCATAAGAGTTCTTTGGATATCCCACAAAGTTACACATGACCGACCGTGTCTCGAGTTTGTCCGGATTCTGCTTTTTAACATAGGCCGGGCAACCCCAAATCTTAATTCTCTTAAGAGATGGTCTCTTCCCATGCCATATCTCATATGGCGTGGTAGATACGGTTTTGGTTGGAACCCTGTTCAAAAGAAACGCTGCAGTCTCCAATGCATGCCCCCAAAATGAGACAGGTAACTCAGCATCACTCATCAGGAACGGACCATATCTAATAGGGTCCGATTCCGTCGTTCAGACACACCGTTGTGCTGTGGTGTGTAAGGAGGAGTGAGCTGAGAGAGAATCCCATTCTCTTTTAGGAAGTTTGCAAATTCTGTACTGAGGTACTCCCCACCTCGATCTAATCGAAGCATTTTGATACTCAAGCCGGTTTGTTTTTCTACTTCTTGTTTATATTCAGTGAATTTCTCGAAAGTTTCGGATTTGTGCTTTAATCAAAATACATGACCGAATCTTGAGAAATCGTCAGTGAAAGTAATGAAGTAAGAAAAACCGCCTCTAGCCTGTGTAGACATTGGCCCACATACATCACTATGTATGAGTCCTAAGAGCTCGGTAGCTCTTTCTCCGTGTCCGGTAAACGGAGTTTTGGTCATTTTACCCTTGATACAAGACTGGAAAGTTGCATAAGATTTATATTCAAAAGGGTTTAAATATCCATCTTTGTGTAACTTGTTTAGTCTTGTTTCGTTAATATGACCAAGTCTAAAGTGCCAAAGAAAAGCTTCATTTATTTCTGAAAGTTTTCTTTTATTAGTGTGTTGTATGCTGAAAACTGTGTGTTGATTTAGGACGTATATCTCATTATTAAGTGTACCATACCCAACCAACATTTAATTCAGGTGAATGTTCATAACATTGTTCTGCAATACAAAATTATATCCTTCATTGTCTAACAAAGAAACAGATATTATATTACAAAGCATACTTGGTATAAAATAACATGGGTTCAAAACCAATATACACCCAGATGGCAACCCCAAGTGATACTCTCCCACTACGACTGTATGTACATTGGAACCATTTCCAACGCGGAGAGTATGGTCACCTGTCTTCAAAACTTTGCTATTTCTCAGCCTCTGCATAGAATTGCAAATGTGAGAACCTGAACCGGTATCTAATACCCAGGAAGCAGAGTTTATTGAAAAACAGTTTTCTGTCACAAACACACCTGAAGCGGAAGCATCCCCATACTTCTTCTTGAGGTTCAAGTACTCTGTACAGTTGCGCTACCAATGTCCTATTTTGTGGCAATGAAAACATTCACCTTTCCCCGACTCTCCAGCTTTGGACTTTTCCTTTCCCTTCACCTTTTTAACTCCACCCTTAGGATTGGTGGGCTTCTTCTTTTTCTTTCCTTTGGCCTTAGCCTTTGGGCGAGAAGAGGAAGATTGTCCAACAGTCATAACGGGAGTTTTCACTGATTTCAGTGTGCTCTCTGCACTCCTTAACATATTAAGGAGTTCAAGTAGTTCCCTCTCCATGTTGTGCATGTTGAAGTTAACTATGAACTGAGCAAAGGTGGAGGGGAGGGACTGCAGAATAATATCTGTATATTGTTCATTGTCCATTGTCCATCCAAGGTCCTCAAGCTCTTCTATGAGAGCTATCATCTTCAGAACATAGTCTCCTACTGATGTGCTAGAGGCCATTCGCATCTGAAACAATTTCTTTGATCTTCGTATCGTAATACGCGGGATTGCTCTCCATACAACTCCTTTGTGTGGAGAAATATGGCTTGAATGTCCATATTCTCGTGCTGCTTTTGATGTGTGTTGTCCATCGATGCGAGCGCAAGGCATTTGGCCGTGGCACAGTCAGCGTCCCATGTCTTGCGGACTTTTTTGTCCGCAACTGAGGATTTTGGACCTGGGACGGGCGGGGCTGAAGCCGTGAGGACATATGATACTTTATCATAAGTCAAGGCTATTTTCAAATTCCTCAGCCAATCTTTATAATTGGTCCCATTCAGTTTGTTTTTATCTAGTAGAAGCTTGAGTCCAGTCATTGGTATCTGCCATTAAGAGAGAGAAAAGAATACACTCAGCGAAAGCTCTTGCAAAGATCAGATTTGTTATTATCTTGTCTAATCGATATCTCCCACTGCTTTTCTTTCAAACCTTAAAAAGAAAACTAGCCAGGATTAATTACAGTCTACAACTTCGCTAACCGTTCAGCCAGGCCAGTGTCGGTACTTGAGGGAGGTTCCCCGTGCTTTCGCACGGACCTAATTAAAGTAAACCTCGTTTTCCCAGAGGCGTAGCCCCGTTAACACCTTTCTAGACACCTAATGAGTTAGCTAATTGTAAACTGCAAAACTCTCCTGGGAGCAAACACTAAACTACACTCAATAACACTTAAGCTAAACAACCAAGCTACAAGTTTTAGAGATATACCTTTAGAGAATCCTAGGACAAAGGAGAAGTGAAGAAGAAGAAGGTGGGAGCTCTGCTGCAGTTGCTAGTGTTGTGGTTGTGTTGCTGGTGCAGTTGTTAATGCTGTTGCTGCTGCCACTGCTGATGGTGCTGATGCTGTTGCTGTGTTGTTGTGGCTGTTGCTGTGTTGGTGTTGTGGCTGATGTTGTTGTGTTGGTGTTGTGGCTGATGTTTTTCTGTTGGTGTTGTGGCTGATGTTTTTTCTTTTTGTTGGTGTTGCTGTTGCAGCAGCAGCTGAGGTGCTGGTTGTTGTTGGTGTGGGTGCTTTTGTGGTGAAGTGTGAGTGAGAGGGAGAGATGTGAGTGAGATGAGAGTGTGAAAGAGAGTGTGAGAGACATGCAAAAGTTTTGAAGTGAGACGGATTGTGATACAACCTTAGAGCCACCTCTCTCTCTCTCTCTTAATAAATGCTAGCATGCACATCCATCATAACCTCTCTCTCTCTCACCACAAGTCAACCCTTAACCCTAATAAATTTTAAACAAAACTAAAACCCTTAATTAACCCAATTAACTTAACCAAAAGGTTTAAACCACCATGGTTGTCTAAACATGGTTAACCCTAAGCTTAAGCCAAGTTAACGTGCACAAGTGTGTGCAGTCCAGATAAAATTCTAATAAAATATCCATAAAACCAGATAAATTATTAGAACCCGTTTTGGTAAACTTTTTACCAAAACCCCACATTAACACACAATTACCACTAAACACAAACTCAGGTGTTACAGTCTTCCCCCCTTAAGAAAATTCGTCCCCGAATTTAAAATATATAACTACGCGTACCTTCAAAAAGATGAGGGAATTTCTTTCGCATCTCTCCCTCGGCCTCCCAAGTGATCTCCTCACCATTCAGGCTGCGCCAAAGAACCTTCACAGACGGCAGGGCCTTCGACCGAAATTTCTTCACCTGCTGATCCAATATCTCTACTGGCTGCACGGTGAACGAAAGGTCGCGCTCAAGCTGAACGGTCTGATGCTGAATCGTGTGGGAAGTGTAAGTCTACGCTAGCGCCCCAGCCGTCTACAGACGCCAAATGCGGAACAAAAACTTTTAAACTGGCGCTATCGTATACTTTAACCCGGATCTGCCATTATTGCTAAACTAACAAACTGTAAAGAGTGTAGAAAGATTGTACCGAACGATCTGAGTCCTTCGTTCTTCAACCATCATCCCACGCTCCGTTGCGGCTGCTCCGATCTCGTCGATCTCCGATATCCTCGTCGAGGTGGCACCACATGATCGGTTCTTTAAACGGGCTCCCGCCTCTGACTCGAGGCAACTCGATCGTCAAGTTTGCTAAAAGAGACGACCAAGAATGATGTAAAGAATGAGTAGATGACTTTGTCTCACTTCGTCCAAATCCGTGGATGATCGGTTAATGAAGTTGCCGTGGAAATCGGGTGATGGAATGAAATGAACTGTAAAATTCCATACACCCCGAATGCTATCATAATCTTTTCTCTCTAAAATGAAATCAACATGTGAAGTGAGGAGGAGAGAGAGGGCTAGCCACTTTTATGCAAGGAGGGAGGTGACCGTAGGAGAAGGGGGTGACCACAAGAGAAAGCTTCTCATGAAGAAATATCTTAACCAAAACAAGAATCATTAAACCTAAAGCATGACTCACAAATACACCTCATCAAGCTTTTAATGAAACCATTAATGTCAAGATGAGTCACTAGCCTAGTCACCATCCTAGTCATCATATCTGAAGAAAAGATAAATCCGTCTTTAACAGAATGTTAAAAGACGGCTGATAGAAAACTGGAAACTGGCAACTTCCAAAAGTGATCCCGAAACGACTTTCAAGATAACCCCGAAACTGTATAAATATACCCGCATTTGTATTACGACCGAATACAAATGCAACTGAGACAAAGATATTATACCTACTCAATATAATACTCGGATCCGGCTTAAACCAAAGCCGACCAGTATTATCTGCCCGAAAAATAACACGTGCGTAAACGCACGTGCATTTTCCGAATCCTGCCATAAAACCATACGGCCTCTACAACGTTTCTCCCGAACTTGGGAAACTGTCTGTGGGGGACTCTAATGACTCGTCAGTACCCTGGCAGTGGGTTTAACCACAAACCGTCAGCGGCACTAGCAATGCGTAACGGTTGCCCACGGACTGACCTCAAGGGAGACCGATGAGCGCACTCAAGGGAGGCCGATGAGTGAACTCATCCAGAAAACCCTACTGAGCCTAACAGTGACAATGTATATACAGTCCGGTCCGTTCGTCAATGAGTATCGCATATCTGCCTAGGGGGCTAGCAACGTCAGACCCCCAATAGCAGTATAAGTCGTGTCGGAGTGAAGCCCAATAACACCCTGAGATACTACTGGAGTACCTACCCGTAAATCTCCTGCCACGGCCGTGGGCTTTGTGTAATGGCTCTCCTAGACACAGCACGACCTCGCCCCCAATACCGGGAGAGACGAATCCCCTGCCGATCCGCTCACGTGCCTCCATATGGCTCGGGACTGTACCCAAAAACTACCTGTTTGCACGACTCCTTTGAGCCGTGGTAGGGTAGAAATCAAAGCACAGTGGGAACTCACACGAGACAAATGACGACCTCAGGTCGATGAACTAACCTGTACACATGTCACCAGGGAACTGCTATCTGACGATAGATATAATACTAACTAGCAGATTCCCGGCGAGTCATGTCCGGTGTACTCATAACCCAATGAGCACCTGTATACATCTTAGGTGATCCAACTGACACCAGTGGCTTGTGAGACCGGCCACCGCCCCTCGTCGGGGTCTCGACTGTATACACTAGTCTACTCCGGAGTATCGATGCCCTGTCTCGAAACTCCCATGACTAGGGACCACAATTAAGGATATGCATATAAACTACTCAACTCTCACGTATATGATCGCCATCATACTGTTGGTAGTAAAGCAAGATCCTAAGGGCTCTATCAAAGTGTAACATGCAATCAGTCACCTGAACATGTACACGACTGATAAAGGCAAACCAGATAGCATACTATCATCTAGAGTAAGACTGTGCTACCGGGATAGGTCCTCCACAATCATTGCAATCACGTACCTGCGATCCAATAATTGACTATGAGGGCACTATCTCCAACAGGAAGGGTCATGAAGATATCTGCGTAGCATCGACACGTGGAAGACGGGGTGAACATCTGAAAAGCTGGGTGGAAGAGCCAAACGATATGCAACCGCGCCGACATGCTCGAGGATCTAGAAGGGACCCACGAATCTGGGGCTAAGCTTTCCCTTCCGCCCAAATCGCATCACGCCCTTCATCGGAGAGACCCTCAGAAAAACATGATCGCCAACTGCGAACTCTAGTCTGCGACGGCGCCTGTCTGCATACGATTTCTGCCTGCTCTGAGCTGCTCTCATCCGATCTCGAATCAACTGTACTTTCTCGGTCGTCTCCTGCACGATCTGCGGCCCCAAAATACTGCTCTCGCTCAACTCAGTCCAACAGACGGGCGATCTACATCTCCTCCCATACAAAGCCTCGAAAGGTGCCATCTGATTGTTTTGGATTATGAGAGCCAAGAGAGAAAGTCTGCTCTCATTCTATCATTCTCATTCTCTCTCTTGTTCTTGAGCTCTCATCTCCTTCCTCTTGCTCTCCCTCTCTTAGTCTATGGTTCACTTGTCTCATGTGTTGAGAACCAAGAACCATAGAGAAAATCCCAACACACTCTTCTCTACTCATTCTAGTTCACAAGGTTTAGCAAACCAAGTGAACTAGTTTCTTCAAAGACCGAAGAAGAAGCCAAAGGTAGAAGCTTTCGAGGTGGATCCATCTTCGGCGCAAGGAGACGACGGGGTGAAGACGATCCGGACAACCATCGAGAGTCAAAGAAGAAGGAGTTCAAGAAAGTAAGGTATAACCCCCTAACCGAGTAGTTAACAACTCCTAGTTAGGTTGATAGTTAGATATTTAACAAAGATCCGGTTTTGAGTCCATGTTACCACCTCTAGAAAAATTGTTTTTCACCAAATTCCGCATGCCCGAAAGTACCGGGAGAGGTAGCATGGACTTACAGTGGTATCAGAGCCTAGTTAAACTCTATCTAACATGTTTGCAAAGTAGCTAGAAGATCGATCAAAGAAAAGTCGCAAAACGAACCCAAAATTGTCAAGTTTCTGCCGATTTTTATTCCGTTCAAAAGTTGATTATTTTCATCTTAAAAATCGGCTCAGGCTTATGTTAGAATAACCACCAAATTTGGTCCCATGAACCGTTCAAAGCGCCGCGGAAACGCGGCGGGAGCACGCTCCCGCCGCGGTTCCGCGGCCGAGTTGACTCGGCCGGGGTCCAATTTTGGTGCAGTGTATTTCTGGGGTTGTTTTGGGATTTTTGGAATATGTATTTTCTGCCCAGATTTTCCAGAACGAAAATTTTATATTTGGGGCCTATAAATCCGTATTTTTGATCGAACTTCTAAAAGACTTGAGCTGACGGGTTTTTCTGTGATGTGATATTCGTATTGAACATCTGTTAATCGCTATATGTCAATTAGTGGGGGTTATACAAATCTGTGATCTGTAATGTCATTGGAATGTGTATATGAATTCATTGGATTGTCGCGGGTGAATAGCCAGGGGTTGTGAGACGAGAGTTTTTTTTTCTTTCAATTCATGTAAATTTGTAAATTGATGTAATAATTATTTGTATGGCCGCACAACCGGGTCGGGGTTGTAGCCGTCATTGTATAATTTCTTTTTACTGTTTTTGCTCCTAGGATAGACCCATGGAGGGGGTGCACAAACTACCGGGTATGCCGAAGTGCCGAGTAGCCTACTCACGGGGATGAGGGAGGTTGCTTCGCTTCGGGTACTTGGCGGGTAGTTTGCCGCACCCGTAGGGGTCTTGGGTGGGGTATTGGCTATTCATCGCGACCGTGTAATCTGCTTTTCGTTACAGGCTCGTACGAATTGCAGGTTCCTAGTATATCCAATGTGTTCATCTGTGATCTGAAATGTCTATCATTGCAATATATCTATATATGATATTATTTAGGCGTTGCTTATGTTTTACAGCCGCGCTAGCCCAGCCCCCGCTCTGTCGTTAGTTAAGTAACCTAACGGGTAATGACGGGGCCCCGTGGCGAATGCGAATGGCATAAGCGTACGTCATATTTTGGTTGTTTTCTGCAATGGTAGGACTAAATGATGGGACGCATTAAAAGAACTAATGCAAGAATATCACGCATTAAAAAAACTAATGCAAGAAAATAAACCAAGTAAAAGTCGTTGGAACACTTTCGAAAAACCACTCGGTTCTTTTCAAAACAAACTTTTAAATGCGGAGTTTGAGCCACTCCTTTTAAAAGCTATCTCGTTCCATCGACCATATCAAGTTCACTACGTCCACGGTTTCGCCAAAACCATTCGTAGCCCTTCGTCGTTTCACATAAATAGTCAATAGTATTCAAGCTATGTATGTTGGCCAAAGTCAAGGCATAGTGATTGGTAGCTATTGGGTATTCATGTGTAGCATAGATAAATGCGTTGGTTTGGGACAGTCGTACTGCCATTTTGGCCAAAGTCAAGGGTAGGTACGGGTGGATCCAAATTAACCTGGAGAATGACGGGTAGAACTTGACATGTGACTTATGATATTTTGGCCAAAGTCAAGGTCATAAGAGCATGGGGCAAAAATCCACATCGGGAGTTTCAAAAGAACTGAAACTTGCTAGTGTTGCATACCATTTGGAGTGTGATGATTCTGGTAGGATTCCTTCAGTTTCGTCACGCGATGATATTTGGATCCCGATCCTACTGTGAGTATATGCTACTCCTCGGGAAATTTCTCACTTAACGATCAATGCTATAAACCAAGTAGGTGTCTAGAAAGGTGTTAGCGGGGCTACGCCCCCAGGAAAAAGAGGTTCTTAAATTAAGGAACTTCGCGAAAGCGTTGGAAAACCTCCCTCGAAGTACCGACACCAGCCTGGCCGAACGGTTAAGCAAGTATTGTACGGTGAGATTGATCCTGACTAATTCTTCCTTTCTGGTTTGAGAAGGGATTCGAGAAACAGTGGGAGCCATCCTGTTTAGACAAACTAAAAACCACTCTAAACTTGCAAAAGCATCATGCTGAGTGTTTATTCTTCTCTCTCCTAATTGCAGCGACCAATCGACATGACTGGACTTAAGTTACTTCTAGATAAAAACATACTGACAGGGCCAAACTACAAAGATTGGCTCAGGAATGTCAAAATGGCAATCACTTACGACAAGCTGGGGTATCTTCTTACCACCAAAGCTCCCCCTGTCCCAAGTCCCACCTCCAGTGTCGCGGATAAGGAAATCCGTAAGACCTGGGAGATTGATAGCGCGATGGCCAAGTGCCTCGTACTTGCCTCGATGGACAACGAACATTAGAGGAGGCACGAGAATATGGACCTTGAATCCATATTTCTCCATACAAAAGAACTGTATGGAGAGCAATCTCGTATCGCAAGATACGAAGTGTCGAAGAAGTTATTTTCGGCAAGGTTGGCCATCGGATCATCGGTAGCGGAACACGTGCTTAAGATGATTGGCTTCATTGAGGAGCTCGCGGAACTTGGAACCACGTTAGAGAACGAGCTCTATACGGACTTGATTCTCCAGTCCCTTCCTTCCACTTACGCCCAGTTTATACTGAACTTCAACTTACAAGAAAAAGAAGTTGAACTTTCAGAACTCCTCAATCTGCTGAGGAGTGCAGAGGGCACCCTACAGAAAGGTAGGGAAACATCCACTTTGTTTGTAGGAGGATCTTCCTCTTCTAGGTCCAAGGCGAAAGCCAAGGGAAAAAAGAAGAAAGCCTTCGCCAAACCAAGGGGCGGTGTTAGTAAAGTGGATACGAAGGGAAAAGCAAAAGCAACAAAGAAAGCGGGGCGGCTTGTGGATAAAGAAGAATGCTTCTATTGTCATAAGAAAGGTCACTGGAAGAATGATTGCAGGGCTTGGAAAGCCAGGACACAGGAATTGAAGCAAGTTGCGGCTTCAGCTTCAGGTGTGTATGTTATTGAAAACTGTCTTTCAATAAACTCTACTTCCTGGGTATTGGATACCGGATCAGGATCTCATACCTGTAATTCTTTGCAGGCGTTGAGAAACCGTAGGGTTTTGAAGGCAGGTGACATGACCCTCAGAGTTGCAAACGGAGCTAGCATGGATGCTAAGGCCGTGGGGGACTATCACCTGGGAATGTCAGATGGACATGTTTTGGTTTTGCGTAATTGCTTTTTTGTACCCAACGCAACTTGTAATATCATTTCTGTATCTTTAGTTTCTAAAGAAGGTTATGAATTTGCGTTTGTAAGTAATGTTGTAAACATTCACCTTAATCAAGTTTCGATTGGGTCAGGTACATTGAGCAATGGTATATACGTATTAAACCAACCACAGATTTTCAACGTCCAGAATACACACAAAAGAAAGTCTCCGGAAATAAATCAGACTTTCTTATAGCATTGTAGACTGGGTCACATCAATGAGAGAAGGTTGACGAAGTTACATACAGAAGGATATTTGAATTCGTTCGAATATCAATCGTATGCCACTTGTCAATCCTGTATCAAAGGAAAGATGACAAAGACTCCGTTCACTGGACACGGAGTAAGAGCGAGCGAGCTCTTGGGACTCGTACACAGCGACAAGTGCGGTCCAATGTCAACACATGCGCGAAGCGGTTATTCTTACTTCATTACTTTTACGGATGACTTTTCAAGGTACGGTTATGTCTTCTTAATGAAACATAAGTCCGAAGCCTTTGGAAAATTCCAGGAATATAAGAATGAAGTAGAAAAACAAACCAGCAAAAGTATCAAGATTCTAAGATCGGATCGAGGTGGAGAATACTTAAGTGCCGAGTTCCTGGATTATTTAAAAGAGAACGGAATTCTCTCTCAACTTACTCCTCCATACACTCCGCAACATAACGGTGTATCGGAGAGATGGAACCGAACCCTATTGGATATGGTACGGTCCATGATGAGTAACGCTGAGTTACCGCGATCATTCTGGGGGTATGCGCTAGAATCAGCTGCATACCTTTTGAACCGAGTTCCAACTAAGACTGTGCCTACTACACCATATGAAATGTGGTGTGGGAAGAGACCCTATCTTAAGCACATTAAGACATGGGGAAGTCCAGCTTTTGTTAAAAAGCAGCATGCGGACAAGCTCGAGGCACGCTCAGTACAGTGCAAGTTTGTGGGATATCCAAAGAATTCCAAGGGATATTTCTTCTACTGCGAAGAGGAACAAAAAGTTCTTGTTTCTCGTCATGCCCACTTTCTAGAACACCAGTTCTTAGAAAAGGAAATAAGTGGGAGCGCAGTAGAACTGGAAGAAATTCCAGAACCACAGACTATTACTGAAAGCTTAGTGGAACCAGAGGGTTCAAAAGAACAGGACATTCCTACGCCGCTCCGCAGAAGTAGTAGGCAGTCTCATCCGCCCGAGAGATACTACGGTTTTCTCATAGACGGGGATAGAGAGGATTGCATCATAGATTATGATGAGCCTACTAGCTTCCAGCAAGCCGTTCAGAGCGTCGACTCGGTAAAATGGCTGGATGCAATGCGGACCGAAATGGAGTCCATGTACACCAACAAAGTATGGACGTTGGACATTGCTCCAGACGGGGTAAAACCCGTAGGATGCAAGTGGATCTTCAAAAGGAAGATTGGTGTAGATGGACAGGTTGAGACCTATAAAGCTAGACTGGTAGCAAAGGGTTTTCGTCAAAGACCTGGTTTGGACTATGACGAGACCTTTTCTCCAGTAGCTGTGCTGAAATCCATTCGGATCCTTCTTGCCATTGCTGCCTTCCACGATTATGAAATTTGGCAGATGGACGTAAAGACAGCTTTTCTAAATGGAAATTTAGAGGAGTGTGTCTATATGGACCAGCCAGAGGGTTTCATTCAGAGTGGGAGCAGCGGAAAGGTGTGCAAGCTGCTTAAGTCCATTTACGGACTAAAGCAGGCATCGCGGAGTTGGAATATCTGTTTTGATGAGACGGTCAAGGAATTTGGCTTTATCAAAAATCCAGATGAACCATGCATCTATAGTAGATTTGTAGCGAGAACTGTCAAGGGGTTCTCTTAATAGGAAATGACATTCCTATGCTACAATCTGTCAAGGGGTTCTTGTCACACAGGTTCTCCATGAAAGACCTGGGTGATGCCTCATACATTCTGGGTATCCGGATCTACCGTGACAGATCCAAGAGGATATTAGGACTTTCACAGTCCAGGTACATCGACGCCATACTGAAGAGATTCGGTATGGAAGATTCCAAGCGCGGTAATCTACCGGCTTGTCACGGGATCACCCTCTCCAAAGAGATATCTCCCAAGACTGATTTGGAGAGGGATCGCATGTCGATTATACCCTACGCTTCTGCGGTAGGCTCTATAATATATGCGATGTTGTGTACCAGACCGGATGTAGCTTATGCACTGAGTGTGGTAAGCCGGTATCAGTCAAACTGTAACACCTTAGATTGTGTTTTGTAGCTAATTATATTTTAATGTGTGGTTTTTTATAAAAAGTTTACCAAACTAAGTTTTAAATATTTTATCCTATTTAATGTGTATTTTATTAGAATTTTGTTAGGCACACACACACTTGTGCATGTTAACTAGGGTGCTAATTGGGAGGTTAATCACGATTAGCAATCATGGTTAGCTAACCATTTTCCTTTGAGCTTGTTTTAAAAATTGTTTTGGTGCTTTTGGGTTGATAAGTGCATGGTTGTTAAAATTAAAAGGGTTTAATATTTGGTTTGAAGTGTTGACTTGGGTGAGAGAGAAGGCATGGGGAGCATGGTGTGAACCATGCCTCATTAATGAGGCAAGAGAGATAGAGGGAGGGGTTAGTGTTACTCTCATTTCTCTCACTCTCATTCTCTCACTCTCACACAAACACACACACCCACACAAAGAGGCAGCAGCAGCAAGCAGCAGGAACAACAACAACAACAACAACATCATCACCATCATCATCATCAGCATCTTCAGCAGCAACAGAAGAAAGAGCAGCAGCAGCAGTGGCAACAATAACAACAACAGCAGCAGCAACTTCATCACACACACACACCCACAGCAGAAGGCAGCAGCAGCAGCCATCAGCAGCATCATCATCACCAGCAGCAACAGCAGGCAGCAGCAACAGCAACAGGGGCTCCAGCAACTTGGAGCAGCTCCTCACACTCCTTCTCCTGCTTCTTATGATCCTTTTGGGTATATTTCCTTAACCCCATTTCATGGTTTGCTTAGTTGTGCATCGATTGCTTCGATTAGTGCTATAATAGCTAATTTAGTGCTAGTTTTGGTGATTTGTGAGTTGTGATGGCAAATTGATGATTGTGTTAGCTAACCTAGTATATTTAAGTGTTAACGAGGCCACTTCAACTGAGGAATAGCCAGATTACACTAAAATACCCTAGGTTTTCCTTTTTGTGCAAATTGGTGATTTTAAAGTGAGAATTGTGACATCTGGAATCTGCTATAGACCCGGACCTTACAGAGTGAAATTGAGAAGACTGGGACATGATACCTAGGTTTAGATCACACCACGAGAGTACGAACCCACCCCTCCCTAACCTGGCCGCCAATTTCCTCATTTTGACCGCAAATTGCGGCCCAGAAAGGGGCTGGGGTGTTGGGGTTTTGTGTAGGGCTCCCTGCTGTGTTGTCTAGGTCTTTGGCATGTCTAGTTTTGTGATATCTTACCTGTAGGAAAATCTGGGACTATATATCGTTTTTGTGTTCGTTGTGTTTGCGCGATACGCGCGATACGTGAGTGGGGTCTGTGATCCAGCGTATCGCGGCGTGTCGCGATGGTTTTAGACGCGTATACACACGATTCAGCGTATCGTGCACACGCGCGTTTAGTTCGCGACGCGAGTTTCTCGTTTCGATTCGATATCGCGTTTCGCGGAATATTTTGGCTTATATATGATTTCATTGTCGTATTTACAGGTTTGCAGGCAGGAACTACGGACACGGCTACAGGGGGAGCAGATAGTAGGATTCACCTAGCATGGAGTGTAGGTGAGTAGATTTAACATCTACAGGGGAATCGCCCGCATGGCGTTATGCGTCTGGGCTAGGATTCAATTACCTGTCGCACATTCTAGGTCATTGTAGAATTGCGCCTTTACTTTATTTCCTTGATGTAGTTATACTGTGACTAGCAGCCGTAGGACACTGCACATATTATTGACGGTCCATGTTGCACGAGCACGGATTGTATGCTACACACACACCGTCAATAATTGCCATGTCACACACTACCTCTTATAGCTACTATTGCTTGCCACACATGACATCTAGCTTGTCGGTATACCTATAGTGTATCATACCTTTAGTGATAGGTATATTTTCACCTTGCGATACAGCTACAGGTATACCTCCTACATATTTTACTTATACCGGGAGGGATTTCCTACATATGTTACTTATACCCAGGGGGTATACGACATCAGTTCCTATAGGTAGATACCTATACTTTGCTACACCTGTATGTTAGACACATATTCAGTTGTTGTCGCATATTTACATTTACTGATGTTACTTAGCTGTACCTTATCTTGATTTCGCATACATCTGGTTCAGCTATATACTTGTGTTTACCTGCTCGCATTCAGATATATCGCATACATTTATTCCTGGATTTGCGCATTGTTTATCTGGATTTTATATGATGTTTTCGGGATTTGGGAACCGCGGGAGTTCATGAAATTATGCATACATTGAACAACCCGGTTTCCTTGATATGATATTTGAGCGTCCCCCATGAGTTTTATCGGTGCTGATTATATACTCCATACGAGGTGTGGTTGCCGTATGAGAGTACATGGTGGGGCCCGGTATGGTTCCCCTCGGCAAGAAGATCGATGGGTTTGCCGATTGAGCCTGGAGGCGGGCGAGTACCTACCGGTGATTGGTTGGACCTGGCAGTTGTCCGGAGGCTACTGGCCAGAGTCGAGAGATGGATGCGGGAGGATCTGTACTGTCGGGGCCGAGGGCCGATACCGCAGACGGACCCCGTGGGCCGATCCGGACTGACGGAGCCCGATATACGAGGATTTTTGTGTCGATGCTTGGCACACTGCTTTCATGATATTTCTTTAACCCCTTTTGTATATATAACAGGGGATTTAGCCGTTGTTATATATACCCTTACACCAATATTAGTGGAATGGGACGCTAATATATGTGTATTGCCCCCATCATATTTATTTCTGTACATATGTATATATATACCTTTAGGATGTTAGATTCTTACTTGAGATTGGACTTGGGATACTAGGTGATTCATTGGGATTGGATATTGGACATACCTATGTGATTGCTGATTTGTACATTCGGGATATAGGAGATTACTCGATATTGTACATTGGGGAGATGTGAGACTTATATGATGTGAGTGCCCAATGTGGGGGCTGATTTGAGGATTTGAGATTGGAGTATCTTGATGGATTGTGATCCTGCCACGACGTCAGGTTTCCGTGGGAAATGACATATTCCACCCTATACCTCATCCTTACCTACCTTATGCACAGATTCATGTATTGGTAGTACTTGTAGTGTACCCTTATGATAGTTGCATATTTGCTTTCTCATATCTCTATTGCATAGTCATTGCATACTATTATCATGTCATCATTGCTTCACATATTGATTGTACCTGCTAGTGTACTCTCCCTAGTTCAGCATTGCTTGACATATTATTATTGTAATCGCATATCTTAGATTCATGATGTACGTGCATTCCTGCGATTACCTGCATATGTTTTATTCTATTCACGAGTTGGCAACTCACCCCCGTTGTGCCACAGGTGTTTCAGGTTGTTCCCCAGAGTAGTCGAGACAGGCTATTCCTCTATTCAGCTATCCAGCTACCATCTTTTGCTACAGATACCGCATCAGCTTACAGTACCATTTTGCTTAGATGGGTTAGATGGTTATCTGTATTTCATATTGTATATTCGTTGTATTTGTACTCTCCATCTACTATTGTATTTGTGGACATAGAGACTTGGTGAGGACGTTATGTGTATTATTGTGGATTTGATGTCTTTTATATACAGCTTTTTTTTCTCTACTGTCATTATTTTTGTGTTGCATTCATCTTGACTAGTCTTTACAAAAAGGGGTGTTGCTAAAATTTTAAAGAAAGAAAGTAGACCTTTTTAAAGAATTTGGGTTGCGATTTCAAATGTTTCAAAAACTTATATTATCTTTTTCCGTATTTTCATGGTTTAGATTTCTGGGTTTGGATTTCTTTTACTACGTTGCGTCTTTAGGCGTTGCGTAGTATTAGGGCCGTCACGGGCCAATTTTGGGTCGTGACACAATCCCTGGGGAGAAACACTGGATAGCGGTAAAGAACATTCTCAAGTACCTGAGAAGGACTAAGGAGATGTTCTTGGTGTATGGCGGAAAAGACCTCCAGATCGAGGCCTTTGCTGACTCCAGCTTCCAAAGTGACAAGGATGATTCCAAATCCATGTCGGGTTTTGTCTTTACCCTCAATGGAGAGGCGGTGTGTTGGAAGAGTTCCAAACAGGAAACCGTTGCAGACTCGACGATGGAAGCGGAATACATCGCTGCATCTGATGCCGCAAAAGAAGCTGTCTGGATAAGGAAGTTCATGAAAGAACTTCAGGTGGTTCCGTCCATTGTTGATCCAATACCTCTGTATTGCGACAACAACGGGGCTATAGCTTTAGCGAAGAACCCAGGTCCCATCAGAGATCCAGACACATCTTGAGGCGGTATCACCTGATCAGGGAGATCGTGGATCGCCAGGAGATCGAGGTTCGGAGAGTCGCTTCAGAAGATAACACTGCAGATCCATTCACCAAGGCCTTGCCCCAGACTCAGTTCGAGCGGCTGATCGAGATGATAGGTCTTCGATACGCCAGTACATGGCCTTAGTGCAAGTGGGAGATTGTTAGTGTATATGCCCTAGAGGCCATTACTGTATCATACTAGTTTGTATATTACTTAATGGAAGCTTGGGATATTCACCTTGTATAAACAATCTTGCTCAATATAGTAGTATGCTACTTGGTTTGTTTCTACTTCAATGTGTACATGTGTTTATTTTAGTATATCACCTATACACATTAGTGGAGCCCTTAGGATCTTTGCTTGATTACCAGCGTTGTGATGGCAGTCACACTAGTGGGGGCTGGGTAATCTATAAGCACATCCTTATACAGGTCCCTAGTAGCAGGACTATCGAGACAGGGCATCGATACTCCGGAGTAGACTAGCGTATGCGCTTCTCATCCCAGAGTGGGAGATGGTCTGTCCCACAGCCATCAGTACGTCGTACTGGAGATAGTATACGGGTGATCGTTAGGTTACGAGTACACTGGACAGGACTCGTCGGGAACTGACCGGTTGGTATTAGACCTATCGTCAGTTATCAGTTCCCAGGTGACATGAGTACAGCTTAGTCCGCTGACTTGACACTGTCACTTCGCCTCGAGTGTGTTCCCACTGTTCTTTGATTACTACCCTACCACGGCTCAAAGGAGTCGTGCAAACAGGTAGTGGTTGGGTACAGTCCCGAAGCACTTGGAGGCAGTGACGGTTAGACAGGATTCGTCTCTCCCGGTATTGGGGTTGATATCGCGCTGTGTCTAGGAGAGCCATTACACGAGTAGTCCCTGGCCAGGGCAATCGAGATATACTTGCAGGCTTCCAGTGTTATCTCAGGATGTTTTGGGCTTCACTCCGACACGACTTGTACCGCTATTAGGGGACTGACGTTTACCGCCCCCCTAGGCCCGCCATGAGATGTATCAGACGAACAGACCGGACTGTACGCAGAATGTCACATTCAGGCTCAGTAGGAGTTCAGATGGGTTTCGCCTCGTCAGTCTTCTTGTCGGCATCTACCTGGGGACCGTTACGCACAGCTAGTGCCGCTTGCGGTCTGTGGTTAAACCCACTGCCAGCGTAGTGTCGAGTCTTTAGAGTCCCACACAGAAAGCTATTCGCCTTTAGGCAAAAGAGTAGAGGTCGCATGGTTTTGCGGCAGGTCGCATGGTTTTGCGACAGGGTTCGGTCACATCCGTGCACTTGTGCACGTACAGTGTCCGGACAGTTAACACTAGTGGGCTTTGGTTTAAGCCAGATCCTAGTGTACGTATTGGGATTGGATTTATCCAGTATGTATTCGTGTTCCTCGGAACGCGGATGCGGGTGTGTATGCACAGTTGACGGAGAGACAGAGGCAGAGGATTCTTATTAGGGTTGTTGACCGTTGACTGTTGACCATTGACTTTTTGCTCAACCCTAATGAGAATATGATATATGATTAACAATTATATTAATTAAGTATTGTGGCGACATGGTTGATGAGGGGTTGACTTTGTTGACTTGTTGACTTTGTTGACCGGTTGACTAGGTTGGACTAGTTGACCATCATGATGACAATGGCTATCATTTCATGGCAAAGACTTTTTACTTGCTTGTTTCTCTTATGAGAAATGAGTGCATGAAATGATATAGCTATTGTAGCTTAAACCATTTACACAATACTTGATTATTATTTTTGTGATGATTGTTTTGGATTATGAGAGCCAAGAGAGAAAGTCTTCTCTCATTCTATCATTCTCATTCTCTCTCTTGTTCTTGAGCTCTCATCTCCTTCCTCTTGCTCTCCCTCTCTTAGTCTATGGTTCACTTGTCTCATGTGTTGAGAACCAAGAACCATAGAGCAAATCCCAACACACTCTTCTCTACTCATTCTAGTTCACAAGGTTTAGCAAACCAAGTGAACTAGTTTCTTCAAAGACCGAAGAAGAAGCCAAAGGTAGAAGCTTTCGAGGTGGATCCATCTTCGGCGCAAGGAGACGATGGGATGAAGACGATCCGGACAACCATCGAGAGTCAAAGAAGAAGGAGTTCAAGAAAGTAAGGTATAACCCCCTAACCGAGTAGTTAACAACTTCTAGTTAGGTTGTTAGTTAGATGTTTAACAAAGATCCGGTTTTGAGTCCATGTTACCACCTCTAGAAAAATTGTTTTTCACCAAATTCTGCATGCCCGAAAGTACCGGGAGAGGTAGCATGGACTTACAAGTACTACATACCCTAACGGACTTTTATTAGCAGGAGTTAACTGTGACGTTAGGACATCCTTGCGAGAACTTCTCGATTCGTCTCGACTCGTAAGGAAATTAGTGTCCTTGCGAGAACTTCTTGATTCGTCTCGACTCGTAGGGAAAATAATGTTCCTACGAGAACTTCTCGATTCGTTTTGATTCGTTTCGACTCGTAAGGAAATTAGTGTCCTTGCGAGAACTTCTCGATTCGTTTCGACCCGTAAGGAAATTAGTGTCCTTGCGAGAACTTCTCGATTCGTCTCGACCCGTAAGGAAATTAGTGTCCTTGCGAGAACTTCTCGATTCGTCTCGACCCGTAAGGAAATTAGTGTCCTTGCGAGAACTTCTCGATCTCGTAGGGAAATTAGTGTCCTTGCGAGAACTTCTCGATTCGTCTCAACTCGTAGGGAAAATAGTGTTCGTGCGAGAACTTCTCGATTCGTTTTGACTCGTAAGGAAATTAGTGTCCTTGCGAGAACTTCTCGATTCGTCTCGACTCGTAAGGTAATTAGTATCCTTGTGAGAACTTCTCGATTCATTTCGACTCGTAAGGAAATTATTGTCCTTGCGAGAACTTCTCGATTCATCTCGACTCGTAAGGAAATTAGTGTCATTACGAGAACTTCTCGATTCATTTCAACTCGTAAGGGAATTAGTGTTCTTGTGAGAACTTCTCGACTCGTCTCGACATAGGGAAAATAATGTTCTTGTGAGAACTTCTCGATTCGTCTCGACTCATGGCTCATAAAGTTGAAAAGTCATAGGCTACAAGGACCCTAAACTTGTCTCCTAAGCCCTCAATTCTATGGTCACGCATTACTTTGCACTACTTCACCCACGTACATACTTACGTAGCCAAAGTAATGGGGGGCAGTTGTTCCCGCCAAAATTTTCGGCCAAGAGCTACTTGTTCCCTTATAAAAAAATGGGGGAGAGTCCTCAAAATTTGGCCTCACATGTTAAACACGTGGGCGCTCATATGCAGAGCATATAGGCGCTGAAAATAAAACAATTAATGGCCAAACAGGTCTCACGTGTAAAACACGTGAGTGCTCATATGCAGAGCGTATGAGCGCTAAACAAAAACAATTAATGGCCAAACAGGCCTCACGTGTAAAACACGTGAGCACTCATATGCAGAGCATATGAGCGCTGAACAAAAACAATTAATGGACAAACAGACCTCACATGTAAAACACGTGAGCACTCATATGCAAAGCGTATGAGCGCTGAACAAAAACAACTAATGGCCAAACATGCCTCACGTGCTAGACACGTGAGCGCTCATATGCAAAGCATATGGGCGCTGAAAATAAACCAAATAAAACAACTAATGGCCAAACAGGTCTCGCGTGTAAAACACGTGAGCGCTCATATGTAAAGCATATGAGCGGTGAAAATAAACAGGCTAAAACCCACACTAGAGGTCACGTGTTAAACACGTGAGTTCTCTTACTACTCACGTGCAAAGCATGTGAGCGCCCCAATTTAAAATGCTCCTGTCAAATTCTAGAATTAAATTCTATTTGGGAAATATTTTCATGATCTTCCTCAAACTAAAAAGATCTTCTCTGTTAAACAGAAGACCTTTGGATCAAAGATCCGACGGTGATCATCTAGTAGAATAAAATTCTATCATAGGAAAATATTTTCCTAATCTTGTTAAATTAACAAGATATTCATATGATCAAAATTCTATGTTAGAATAAAATTCTAATCTTATTAAACTAACGAGATATCTATATGATAGAATTAAATTCTATATTAAGAAAATATATTTCTGATCTTGTTAAACTAAAAAGATATGATAGAATAAAATTCTAATCTTGTTAAAACTAACAAGATATTCATAATCTTGTTAAACAAACAAGAAATCTTCTCTGTTAAACAGAGAGCCTTTGGATTAAAAATCTAACGGTGAATAAAATTCATCGATTGATCTAAAAGATCATGAAATCAATCATGATCTCTCAATGAGAGATTTCCTTAACAAATTGATTCTTTTTCTTCTCATATAAATAGTAGTAAGGAGAGGAGGAAAAAAATACACAGAAGGAGAGGGGAAGAAAAATAGAGAGAGAATTTAATTCTCTAAAGAAGAGGAACCCCTCCCAAAAGCTCCCACAAAACAAAAAGAGAATTTAATTCTCAAAACAAGAGTTTAACTCTTCTCAAAGAACTTAGTTCTACTTCTGATTAAGATCTGCAGAAGCAAATCTCCCCACAAGTTGAGAATTTAATTCTCATCAGGGAGATTCTGTCATGCAGATTCAAAACCTAGGGGAAAGAACCGAGTTCAAAAGAGTTTAACTCTTACAAAGCATATAGGAATTTAATTCCTCTGAAACTAGGGTTTAACCCTTTAAAAAGAATTTAATCCCTGTAAAGAACAAAAGGAGAACTTGATTCCTCAGAACCACGGAAGAACAGCCTGGTGATTCATTAGTGTTTAACTCTATAATGAAACCTTACGTGTTTCCCACGTGAGCGCCTCTGACGAACAATAAAAGAATGGTTGAGATCGAGTCACGTGTTTTACACGCGAACACTTAAAAGAAGAACTAGAAGTGCCTCCTAGGGCAGTCACGTGTTCCCACGTGACCCTCGAACTAGCACTCGTGAGAGGAAAAGGGGAATAAATCAAAGACAATTCCCATTTTGGGGCGCCTCCCAAATAGTGCTTAGCACTTGTAAAGGAAAGGTGAATAAACCAAAGACAATTCCCAACTTTGGGGTGCTTCACATGCCCACACGTAACCTCCAATAGTGTTTAGCACTTATAAGGGAAGAGGGAATAAATTCAAAGAGACAGTGCCCAGCTTTGGGGCGCCTCGCGTGCCCACACGTGATTAAGTGTTTAACACTTATATACAGATGGAGATTTGGACCTAAGTATACAGTGCCAACTTTCAGGCGCCTCGCGTGCCTCACGTGAGCGCCCCAAATTTCAGTGTTTAACTCTGCTTTTGAGCCTCACGTGGGAGCACGTGAGCGCCGTGCAGATATTAGTGTTTAACACTATGAGAGGCTAACCTTAGCCCAAATTAGCCAAGTCTCCCGAGGCCAAAAACCTTTTGACCATCAATCAACCGAGCCCTCTTATACTCAGGTCTCCCCCAGATCGATCTTAGTTCCAAAGATGACTAATGATCTCCTAATACATGGCATCTAAAATGATGTTCGTTCCACCATGATCTCTCCCATCAATCTGGAGTTCGGTTCAAGGGTACATGTCTCCATACCTCTGATACATGTCGTTGTAATTCTTCAACGTCTTCAGAGAGATGGAGGGTCCCGACAACCAACAGCACTTTTGGTACACTCCCAAACCCATGAGCACACCCCAATGGACCGCAACGTCCTTAAACTAGCTATGGACCGCAACGTCTTTAAACTAGCTGTGGAACGAAACGTCCTTAAACTAAACCCTCACACCAAAAATGGTGATCTATGGACCGCAACGTCCTTAAACTAACAACGGACCGTAACGTCCTTAAATTAAAACCATAGAGCCCAAATGCTCTTTTGTTGGGTCCGAATGATCCAAAACCCCTGCTAGGTAGATCTTAGTCTAAAATTAGACTAACGTGTCCTCAATAAACATTTAAGTTGATCATAATCTCAAATGAGATTAACGATCCTTAAATCAAACCAAACCCAAATCTAAGAAAATACGGATTTGGACTAATCCATGCCCTACGGGCGACAACACAAATTAGTCTCCGTATATAATCCACGGGCAGCCAAAAATAAAACAAATACATACGACATGAAGTGAACATCTGGAGCAGGAGAAAGTGGTTATCGCTACGCGGTAACGTAATTAACTGCAGGGGCTTGCGCCTGCAGGGAAGAGCATCCCCACAATCAAAAACCCCTCAGAAATGAGGGGGAATCTGATGAAGTCTGTTACAATGGCCGCATCCGTCCAGACTTCCGATACACGGTGCCATAAATCAACTTGGCATCTTCAGAGAGGTGGACGGATAAAACCAAATAGTATATGCCCCTAAATTCAGGCAAGACGTTCGTCTTTCCCGGCTTTCGGCGATAAACATGATCAATGCAAGGAAAACAAACCTATATATGATGTTATTGGAACCAAGTTTGTAAAAACTAATATTACAGACGTTCTATTTTGCTTTGCATAATGGTATTCGATTGGGAATATCCTGCACCTCATTCGACGAGGCAAGGGCCGAGATCCCTTCATCGGGAGTGACCCCATAGGCAGAAGTTTTCGTCAACGTAATAACTTTACTATAGTCGATTCTTTTGCTTTGCATCGTGGTATTCAGTTTGGAATATCCTGCACCTCATTCGATGAGGAAAGAGCCGAGATCCCTTCACCGGGAGTGACCTCTTTAGCAAAAGTTTTCGCCACTATATATTTGTAAAACCACTTGGATTCCTTCAACTATATCAAGTTCATTACGTTAAAGGTTTTTTGCCAAAAACCAGCCGTAGCCCTCCGTCATTTCGGATAAGTAGCACATAGTATTCGTGCGGTGTTTGTTGGCCATAGTCAAGGCATCGTGTGCGGTAGCTGTGTGTTTCTTGTCCGTTGCATGGATATGCATTGGTTTAAGACGGTCGTACCACTTTGTTGGCTAAAGTCAAGGGTATGTACGGGTGGGTCTAAATCAATCAGGACAATGACGGGTAGAACTTGACTTGCGTGTTATGATTTGTTGGCCAAAGTCAAGGTCATAAACCGCTTGGGGCAAAAATAACATCGGGAGTTTCAAACATACTGGAAACTTGCCAGGCTTGCGCATACCTTCTGGAGTATGGTAACTTGAGTGGCTTCCATCAAGTTATCATGCGATGATGGTTGGATCCCGATTCCTACTGATGAGTAGGATTACTCCTCGGGTGATTTTAGATGATCCCGACTAATTCTCCTTTAGGGTTTGGAGGAGAATTCGAGAAAACAGTGGGAGACATCCTGATTAGATAAAGTGATCAACCATTTTGATCTAGGTTAGAGTGCACGCTGACTGTTTCTTTTCTCTCTCTCTCTCTCTTTGGCAGCGACCATGGCCCGACCCTTAATTAAAGCTCATGAACCAAGTTAACCGAACCTTCTTAAAACACCTTGGCTTTTGGATTTTCATTTAGTCGCGTAAATCATTGCCTCTCTTTCTTTACCTTTGCATTTCTCCATAACACCCCGTATTACTACGAACATCCACTCCTATTGGATAAATCCATCGTATAGTTACATACGAACTCGAAGGAACTTGTTCCAGTTCGAGGATGGTTTCCGGTTCTGGAGAAATCGAATAGGATTATTCAGTTGTCTTTTCCCTTTACCTTCTCTCAGGTTGCAAGGGCTCCTAGGATTAGGAGAGTATGATAGTACGCTTATTGGATAGTCTTCTTCTAAAGCATAGGCAGGTGCCGAAGGGTAGGGAAGGAAGAAAACCAATTAGCCTAAAGAATGTGTACAGAAGGTAATAAGTAAAGACATAATAAAAAGATTAGAATAACGGCAAAGAAAATTGTTACTGCTATCATTCACGACAAAACCGTGTATACCCCTGCCACTCCTACATCCACTTTGGATTTCTCCAGAACACTTCGTATCACTACGAACGACCATAATGCGTGGACATGCCATCGTATAGTTACATACGAACTCGAAGGAATTCGTTCTATATTCGAGCATGGTTTTCGATTCAAGAGAAATAGAATAGGATTATTCTGATGTCTTTTCCCATTACCTTCTCTCAGGTTGCGAGGGCTCCTGGTATAAGGAGGGTACACCTATTACACTTATTGGATAGTCTTCTTCCAAACCATAGGCCGGTGTCGAACGGTAGGAAAGGAAGAAAACCATTTAGCCTAAGGGTGGTGTACAGAAGGTAATATGTAAAGACAAATAAAGGGATTGGTGAGATGGAAAAGAAATATACGGTTATAGTCGTGAATATGGATAGTGGAAAAGCTATTACTAAGAATACTCGGATACCCCTTTGAAACATTTTCATGTTTCAGTTTCACTGTGCGATATTAAATGAAAACGGTTTTCCCAATTAGATTCTAACTCCAGGGTATGTATTTACCAAGTTTGATTCTCACATCTGTATGGCGTTATAGATGGTGAGTGGGAGTAAAGATATTGGAAATTAGGCGATTTTATTGTAATTATATCAGAATTCGATATAATTAGTGATATTTGAGGAAATCACCTGGGTTATTGCCGGACGACAAATATTTGGTTTTGAATATCCGATTGTTATGCACCAATTTCAAACTGATATATCTGTACGTTTATTTTATAAAATGAGATATAACTTTTTGAAATTATGTCTATGACATTTACCTATATCAGTTGGTGATTTGGTAAGGTGCATTCAACAACAGTGTAATTCTTCTTAACCATAGTACAGTTTTCAACCTACGACGCACAAGGTTTGAGTTATTGAACTCAGGGGACTTATACAAAGTATTGTAAGTTGTCCGGTGTACATTAGGAAAATGAGGTTGGTACTCATACTATATTCTTATTACTCATGACTTCTCCAGTTCTACACAAGCATTTCGTTGAAATACAAGGTCCAGATTTTGAGAAGTTATAGGTATAAGAATAAAGAAGAGAACCATTTGTTGGAAGTATCAGGATTCTTCGAGGTAGTCGAAGATGTAGATACTTGTGTTTGGTATTGCGTTGATAGTAATGGTTTTGATAACTTGCTTCTCTTTCAGATTACTCATATATGGATGCGCTCCTAGATGAGTAATGCTGATTGGCCTCTTTCCATTTGGTTGATGTGCACTAGAGACAGCTGCATATTTTTGAATCTGGTTCCAATTAAATTAGTGCTTTTGTTCCTATATTGGATATATATAGAATCAATTTATATCTTAACGATGTTAAGGCATAGGGAGTTGCCTGGCTGATGCTTAAAACCAGAATCCGGATAAACTCGAGGCACGTTTCAGTAATGGCAGTTTGTGGGTTATCCTGGGCTTTGACGGGGATTAACTTTCTACCATCTGGAAGATCAATAAATATATCATTCTTGACTCAACACGGTTTTAGTAAAATGGATTCTTTTCAGAAAACAAAAGTGGGAGTATAGTAGAACTGGAAGTGATTCCAGAACCATAATCTATCACTGATAATTTAATAGAACCTAAGGATTCAATTGGTTTTGACATTCCATTAGCCACTCCGCAGATTTGGTGGGTAACCTCAGGTACCCGAGAGGTACTTCAGTCTTCTCAGAGACGGTGACAGGGAGGTTCTTGTTTACCCAGACTTGCCATTGCTATTGTTCTAGACTATGAGACCCGGCAGGAGGGTGAGTATAGCATCGTTCTAAACTAGCTTTAGAAGTGCACGTGTATATGACTCTGCTAGAGGGTTGTTGTAGTCAGTGGGAGCAGCGGAAGCATAGAGGGCAAGTGGCTTATATCTATTTCTAGACTAAAGCAGGTATAGCGGAAATAGATCATCTATTTTTGATGTGAAAGTCATAGGCTTTGACTTCATCAGAATAGGAGATGGATCTGGTAAGAAGATAATAGGGTGTGATGTCCTGATATTTGGGATGACATGCGCTTTATAGGAAGTGAAATTCCTATACTACGATTGGTTATACTGTGGTTGTCACACAGTTGTTTCTCCACATAGGACATTGATATAATATCAGAGTTTCTGCTTACTAGATCTATGGTTTTAGATCTAGATTTGGGAAGTGTCCCAATTTGGGTACTTGACACTATTCTAAAAGTGTTTTAGAATGGATGACTCTTGGCATGGTGGTGTACCTGCAAGTGATGGAGTCGCCCTCTCTAAAGGTGTCTTACAGACCAAAGGGGAGAGGGATCTGCATGATTAGCATATCACTTGCTTAGGCAATTGAGTTAATCATGAAAAATCATGTACCACACCAGATGTTGTTTTTTGCACTAACTGCAATAAACATATATTAATCCAATCTTGGAGAAATGTAGGGAAGCAGTTTATGAATATAAATGGATGTTCTAGGGATATGGTAACGGCAGCCTCCTTCAGGAGACGGTTATCATTTCAGGCTTCTAAGGTGACCTGGATGACAGAGTGGCTGCCTGAGTTATAGTTTTTCCCTCATATGAGGGACAATATGTTGAACAGGTGGTCCAAGCGGATACTGAGGAAGGCATGGCAGAATCTACTGATTAAGTTCAGTGGACGATGCAGTCTAAGAAGTTTTCTGGATTTGGAGTTCATTTGTGAATTGGGTCTCATCAGATATCCAGACATATTCTAAGACAAGTATTGCTCATTTCGGGAGATAGCTTTCTCCGTGAAGTTGAGATATAAAGAGATACAGAAAGAAACACTAGAGCAGATCTACTCACTGAGGCTATTTCTCGAACACAATAGTTTCACAAATGAGTATTGCGAAACTGCTTAGTAGAGAAGTTGGGTGTTCGGTGTCACAGGAGCTGTGAGTATGCGACACCGCAATAATTGGCCTTAAGTGCAAGTAGGAGATTGTTGGCTATAGTGCCTTCAAGGCAATTATCGTAGTCGCAGGCATGTGATTATGATGATTGAGTGAGGACCTATACCGGTAGAACAGTCTTACTCGAGATGATAGTATGCTATCTGGTTTGTCTTTATCATCACTATTACATGTTGATAGAGCCCATAGGATTCTTGCTTGACTACCAGCATTATGATGGCGAGCATATATGTGGGAGCTGGGGCTCTATAAGCAAATCCTTAAATGTCCCTAGTCATGCGAGTTTCGAGACTGGGCATTGATACTCCAGTGTAGATTAGTGTATACTGATCGAGACCCCGACGAGGGGCGGTGGCCAGGTCTCACAAGCCATTGGTGTTAGTTTGTTCACCTAAGATAGTATACAGATGCTCATTGGGTTATGAGTACACTGGA
The DNA here is from genome assembly GCA_030015575.1 of Agapanthus africanus. Taxonomy (NCBI): domain Eukaryota; kingdom Viridiplantae; phylum Streptophyta; class Magnoliopsida; order Asparagales; family Amaryllidaceae; genus Agapanthus; species Agapanthus africanus. The sequence continues at coordinate 388,160,708 of JASDDO010000012.1, read as the reverse complement.
CGGACTCGCCAGGAACCTACTAGTTGATATTATACCTATTGTCATATAGCAATTCCCAGATGACATGTGTACAGGTTAGTCTGTCGACCTGAGATCGTCATTTGTCTCGTGTGAGTTCCCACTATGCTTTGATTACTACCCTACCATGGCTCAAAGGAGTCGTGCAAACAGGTTTTAGTTGGGTACAGTCCCGAGCTGTCACGCCCCGCTTCCCGGTATACGGCGAAGAGGACGGGACTGGTCCGCTACGTATTTACTCTGAAGTAAATACGCTAAGCGTATCTAAGCAATATAAAAATAAATACACAAGAGACAAGATATATAAACTGAATAGCAACTTTATTTATTAACATTCTTTTGTACAATACATGAAAAGTAAATATAACTGAAATAAAAGTGATGCCTAAACAATGGCATAACTGGAATGTAAAGTACTGAAAGAAAATGTGTACAATGAAACTAAAGCTCTGGTTCTTCAGCAAACTGATCCAAGTCTTCTGCGGTTGGCTCGATCTCTGACGGGTCCAAAACACCTAACGACATTCAAAAAAGAAAGAATAGAATGTCGTCAGCGAACATGTCGCTCGGTAAGTCCCAAAGATAAGAGGAAAGTAGAATAGATAGAATAAGGAGGTATCTTTTAAAGTTGTATTATCTTGTTGTAATGTTGTATTAACGTTGTTATTTGTAGCTTGGTATAGAAGAATGCCAGTGTATACGAGAGGAGTCTCTATATGCCAGAGACTAGAAGCACGTATAATATAAGGAACTGTTTATGCCACGGTACAACAGCAACTGGATTCATGTTAGGTGTATTAAGTCTTACAGTCTCGTGCCACTTTTAACACCTTCCGTACCAATCTACCCCTTAAACCCCGTAGTATTTTTGATTGTATTGTTTGTCTTGTAAATTGTATTGATTGTATAATTGATTGACTGACCGAAACCATGATATCAGTAAACGGATGCAACCGTAGAATCATGTAAATGGGATAACTGGAGAACCATGTAAATGGAATGTATATCCATGGTTCGGTTCAGTCAAGTTGTATAGATTGATAATTGGATTCATGGATTTATGTTGAATTGTAATATTGAAGATTGTAGATTGTACTTGAATCATATTCAAGTCAGATTATACAGAGACTCAAACTGAGTCAGACAATTAGCAAAGTAAATTGAAGTTCTGATTGTTTTTATTAATTTGTCTACCTAAGATAGGCAAGCACCCACTTCTCCGGCTCCTTGAGGCTCAAGAGATTGGTCCCGCTTAAACCTATGTTTACTAGGCTCCTTAAGGTAATTTATAGGACTTGAGGGGGTTTTATGTAAAAATACTTTTATATACTTTTCAAAATATACCCCAAGCATTTATTATTCATCTTTAGAGTTGTAATGAATGTGGATTTTATATTGTGGTATTTCTAATGAAAATATCCTAAATTCAGAAATAAAGGTATTTATTTGTAATATTGATTTATATGGAATTCATGGTATTTTAGTGTAAAATTGATTCTTGTGATTTTTAGAAAAAGGTGGAATATTTATATCATAACAAAATAGGTATTTTAATGATAAATATACATATATTTATACAAAAATAATTTTAGTATATTTTTTATATTCTAAAAATCTCATTTTCTTAAGATGTCGTATTTTAAATCTTTCGAGACCGAATGCTCCTTACGGAGGTCTGAATCTCGCACTACTAAGCCCGAGGATGTGCGATAATCCGCAGATTCCGCACCATCCCGAACGGGTTCCCCAAAATGGGTTGTAGCGGAGCTTTGCAAAGATTGTATAAATACTAAATCTTTTAGAAAACGGTTTTATGAAGTAAATAGTATTTATTTGTAAAGATGTCAATTTTCCGTATTCTATGTTCTAGGGTCTCCTAAGTTAACTAGACTATTCCTAACTGGTCCAAAACGACAAGTTATGAGATACCTCAAATCGCCTCTTCACCGACAATTGTGGCCATGTAAGTACAAGTGAAGAAAGGAAGGATCCGCTCACGAATCACCGTGAGACGGGCTTTTTAAAGTTACCTTTCTCACTTGCCTAGCCTAGACACCACAAAGTCAGATTTAGATAAACGACCGATGTCCACAACCTTGTCCTATTTTCCTAATAAGTAGTATTTATTTAAAAGTGTATCAATACTAAATCTTTTAGAAATAGTTTTCTTAAGTAAAGGATATTTAAATGAAAATGTTTGTTTTCTCGTATTCTAAGTTTTCGATGGTATCGTGTTAGGTCGTATGTAAGTGTGTGAGGAGGTAGGTCGTTACCTCGTGATCTACTTTAAATGTATAGTAAGTTTGATGGAGTTAAATGAAGAATTGAAATAATGTGGTATTTAAGTGAAAAATACGATAAATTGAGATAGCTATCATTTCATGTGATGAAACTTGATCAAAATGTTTGATTAGTGTTTAATAGTCAACATGAGGAAGTTTAAGTATGATTGTATTAGTGAGAAGTGGAATTTATAAGAAAACCGAATCGGAAATCGGATTTGTGCCGATTCCGTCGGGTTTCGTAATTTCGTATCTTTAGAATAGAAAAGAGAGATAGGAAAGGGACTTACGGGTTTTAGATTGCACAATAGAGTGAGAGAGAACTAGAGGGATCGCCGGAAGTTCCGTTGGGAATTCGTCGGAGCTTCGTCTCGAGCTTGTTTTCAAAGTACACAAGTTTTCTTGGAATTTTGAGAGAGTGGGCTCAGAATTTTGGGGTGAGAAGGTAGATAGTAGGGGGTGTATTTATAGGGTTAGGCTAGGATTAGGGTAGATGAAGGGTTTTTAAATAAAAAATGTAAAAATATATAAAAATCATTAAAAATTGGAGTAAATAGGGTATTTCAAAGGTTTCTGGAACCGGTCTCATAAATTGGAGTGTGCAGGGGGTTAAGGAGGTGAAAAGACACAACATTGAAGAAGGGAACTCGGCCGTCCGGCCGAATCCGGCAGGCGGCGCCGGCCCGAGTCGGCCGGTCCGCCAGCCGACTCGGCCGAGTCGGGCCGAGTCAGAGCATGGGGAGGTGGAGGGTCGTCTAGTATATTTAGTTTTTAAAGTGTAGTGGGAAAATCTGGAGTTATCTTGTGTGGACTGTTGGGCTTCCATAAAATTTAAAATAAAATAAATACAAAAATAATATGGAGCATGAGATTTGAACTCTGGTGGCTTGGTTCAGCAATGTAAGTGTAAGTGCACGGCGGCGCCCCGGCCGTCAATCCGACGCCGGAATGCGGAAGCGGTGAAAAACTTTAATTTTGCGGACTTAGCAAACCGGCACCACCGCGCACTAAACATCCGGATCGTAACCATTAACAAGTCTAAGCTAACTACAAGATAGGGAAGAGAAGTATACCGACAGATCCGAGTCCTCCGGTCTTCATCTCCACTCCGATCTCCTCGCGGGATCTCCGTCCGTCTCCTCCTCGTCGCCGGAAGTGCACCACGTTGCCTACATCGTTTACGGGCTCCCACCTCAATGCCGAGGCAACTCGGGCACGAAGCCGGCTACTCGACGTGCCCAAGATATGCTGTAGAATATCTAGTAGAACTTGTGTCTCATTTGGGGTTCATGGAGGTGCCATTTTAGTGGAGGGATGATACAAGAATTTTGTGGAGGAACTTGGGGATTTTTCTATCAACTAGAGAGCAAAAATCCCCACTACAAAATGGGCAACCCCTCCTCCTTGCTTGGCCGGCCATAACTAGAGGAGGAGAGAATGAGAGGGGTGTGAGAGAGAGGAGTGTATGTATCAAAAGATAATCAATCTCATAATCCAAGAGAGAGAGGGAAAAAGACTATCATGCATAAGCATGATAAGAAGCTAAAACCAACACTCCACCTCTACCATCATCAAGCATGATGACTTCAAAAAGTCAAGCCATCATGAAGAAGTCAAGTCAAAAGGTATGGTGCAACCATGATGAAATCAAAAAGTCAAGTGATCATGACATGGCAATAAGCAAAAGACCCCCTCCACAAATGCTTATTTGCAACAATGCAAATAAGCCCTCCTCCACCAATCTTCGGCCAATGAACGGAACAATGGAAATTGGCCGAAACGGAAAGCAAACTGGCAACTCCAGAAAACTGGTCCCGTAATAAATTACAGGAAAACCCCGATACTGTGCATACACACCCGCATTTGTATTTCGACCGAAATACAAATGCAATGAGACAAAATCTACACTGTACTATACTAGGATCCGGCTTATACCAAAACCGGCTAGTAATATCTGTTCGATCCTGATCCGTGCAATACCGCACGTATCTGATCGAACCCTGCCATATTCCAATACGGCCTATAGTACAAACTGTCCGATCCTGATCCGTGCAATACCGCACGTATCTGATCGGACCTTGCCATATCTCCATACGGCCTCTACAACTTTTCGCCCGAAAGCTGAGTAACTGTAAGTGTGGTGGACTCTAAAGACTCGTCAATACTATGGCTGTGGATTTAACCACTAGCACGTCAGAGGTATATGCCAATACGTGACGGGCCACCAGCTATTGACCAAAAGGGACGTCGATGAGGAAGCTCACCCCGACACCCAACTGAGCCTGTCAGTGACAATATCCGTGCAGTCCGGTCCGTTCGTCTATGAGCATCGCATGGCGGGACTAGGGGGTTGGTAAAAGTCAGACCCCCAAAAGCGGTACAAGTCGTGTCGGAGTGTAGCCCAGAACACCCTGAGATACTACTGGAATACCTACCAGTAAATCTCCTTGCCTCGGCCGAGGGCTTCGTGTAATGGCTCTCCTAGACACAGCACGACCTCACCCCCAATACCGGGAGAGACGAACCCCTGAAGATACGCTCACTGCCTCCATATGGCTCGGGACTGTACCCAACTAAAACCTGTTTGCACGACTCCTTTGAGCCGTGGTAGGGTAGTAATCAAAGTACAGTGGGAACTCACACAAGACAAATGACGATCCCCAGGTCGATGAACTAACCTGCACACATGTCACCAGGGAACTGCCATCTGACGTCTGGTATATAACCAACTGGCATGTTCCCGGCGAGTCCTGTCCGGTGTACTCATAACCCAATGAGCACCTGTATACATCTTAGGTGATCCAACTGACACCAGTGGCTTGTGAGACCGGCCACCGCCCCTCGTCGGGGTCTCGACTGTATACACTAGTCTACTATGGAGTATCGATGCCCTGTCTCGAAACTCACACGACTAGGGACCATTTAAGGATATGCTTATAGACTGCCAGCTCCCACGTATATGATCGCCCTCATACTGCTGGTGGTCAAGCATGAATCCTAGGGGCTCTATCAACGTGTAATAGCGACGTGTCAGGTCACCTAAAACAGTACACGATGATAAAGGTAAACCGGATAGCATACTATCATCTCGAGTAAGACTGTCCTACCGGGATAGGTCCTCCATCAATCATTGCAATCACGTATCTGTGATCCAATAATTGACTCTGAGGGCATTATCTCCAACAATCTCCCACTTGCACTCAAGGCTAATTATTGCGATGTCGAATGCTCACAGCCCGTGTGATACCGAACACCCAACTCCTCTACTAGTCAGTCTCACAAAGCTCGTTTGCGAAACTATTGCGTTCGAGGAATAGCCTCAGTGAGTGGATCCGCCTTGATGTTTCTTTCTATGTCTCTCTATATCTCAAGTTCGCGGAGAAACCCATCTCCCGAAATGAGCAATACCTGTCTCAGAATGTGTCTGGATGTCTGAGGGGACATAGCTCATAAATGAACTCCAAATCCAAACTTCTTAGACTGTATCGTCAACTGAACTTAATCAGTATCCTGCGCCAAGCCTCCCTCAGTATTGCCTTGGACCACCTGTCCAAAATACTGCCCCTCGTCAGAGGGAAAAACTATAACTCTGACAACCTCCTTGTCGTCCATGTCACCTTGGAAGCCTGGAATGATAACTGTCTCCCGAATGAGGCTGTCGTTATCATATCCCTAGAACATTCACTTATGTTCTAAAACTGCTTCCGACTGTTTCTCCAGGATTGGATTAATGTCAACTTATTGCATCTAGTGCAAGAACAACATCTGGTGTGGTACTTGACATCTCATGATTGACTCAATTGCCTAAGCAAAGTGATCTGTCAATCATGCACATCCCTCTCTTCTTTAGTCTATAAGACACCTTTAGAGAGGGCGACTCCATTACCTGCAGGTACACCACCGTGCCAGGAGTCGTCCATTCTAACTACTCTTAGAATGTTGTCTAAGCACCCAGATTGGGAGACTACCCAAATCTAGATCTAAAACCATAGATCTAGTAACCAGTATGTCTGATATAAAATCCATTTCCTTCGTGGAGAAACCACTGTGTGACGACCAAAGTATAACCGATCATAGTATAGGAGTTTCCTTTCCTACTCTGTGTATGTTATCCAAATACCAGGATATCACACCCTACTACCTTCTCAACAGATCCATCCCCTATTCTGATGAAGTCAAACCCATGACTGTCACGTCAGAAATAGATGATCTATCTCCGCTACATCTGCTTTAGTCTATAAATAGACATAAGCCACCTGTCCACCAATGCTTCCGCTGCTCCCACTGACTACGACAACCCTCTGGCAGAGTCATATACACGTACACTTCTAAAACTAGTTTAGAACGACGCTATACTCATCCTCCGGCCGGGTCTCGCAGCCTGGAACAACAGCAATGGTAAATGTGGGTAAACAAGAACTTCCCTGTCACCGTCCTTGAGGCTACCGTAGTACCTCTCGGGTGCCTGAAGTTACCCACCTCATCTGCGGAGTGGTCAATGGAATGTCAATCCAGATTGAATCTTTAGGTTCCTTATCAAATCTTCAGTAATCGTTTGTGGTTCTGGAATCACTTCCAGTTCTACCATACTCCCACTCCTGTTTTTCTGAAAAAATCCATTTTTAATAAAACTGTGGCGAGTCTAGAACAATATCGCTATTGTTCATCCAGATGGTAGAAAATCAACCCTTGTCATAGCCTGGGTCAACCCACAAACAGCCATTACAGAAACGTGCCTTGAGTTATCCAGAGTCTGGTTTTAATCATCAGCCGGACAACTCTCCGTACCTTAACAACGTTAAGATACGAACTGTTCTATATCCCATATAGGACCAGAGGAACTGATTTGATTTAACCAGATTCAAATCATGCAGCTGTTTCCAGTGCATGTCAACTAAATGGAAGGAGGCCGATCAGCGTTACTCAACTTAGGAATGCTTCCAATTATGAGTAACCTGAAAAAAAAGCAAGTTCTCTTAGTCACTACTACCAACCGAATACCATACACAAGTATCTACATCTTCGATCTCTTTGAAGAATCCCGATACTTGCTACACCTGGTTCTCTACTGTATTCAAATACCTATAACTTCTCAAAATTCGGACCATGTGTTTCCACGAAGCACCTGTCTAAAAACTAGAGAAGTCATAAGTAAACCGAATATAGTACGAGGACCATCCCCTCTGTCCTGATGGACCCTGGACAACATACAATACTCTGTATAAGTCCCTTGAGTTTGATAACTCATTCACTGTGTGTCGTAGGTTGAAAACTGTACTTATGGTTAAGAAGAATTACACCGATGTTTAATGCTCCTTACCTAACCATCCACTGATATAGGTAAATGTCGTAGACATAATTTCAGAAAGGTACATCTCACTCTATGAAAATAGACGTACAGATATATCAATTTGAAATTGGTGCATAACAGCGGATATTCAAAACCAAATATTTGCCGACGGGCAAACAGCCCAGGTGATTTCCTCAAATATCACCGATTGCAACGAATCCCGATATAATGAGGATAGTCACCCAATTCCCAACAACTAACTCCCACTCATCATCTGTAAAACCATACAGATGTGAGAATCATACCTGGTAAATACATACCCTGGAGTAAGTATCTAGTCGGGAAATCAGCTTTCCTTTAACAGTACACAGTGAGACTGAAACATTGAAATGTTTCTTAGGGGTATCCTGGTATTCCTAGTAATGCCTCTTCCAGATTCACGACTGTAACCGTATAATTCTTTGCCACCTCTCCAAATCCCTTCATATGTCTTTAGTCTTTACCTTCTGCACACCCCTTTAGGCCAAATGGTTTTCTTCCTTCCCTACCGTTCGGCACCAGCCTATGGTTTGGAAGAAGACTATCCAATAAGCATAATGGGTGTACTGTCCCAATCCTAGGAACACTCGCAATGCGAGAGAAGGTGAAGATAAAAGACACCTGAAAAAATCTTATTCCTATTTCTCCTGAACCAGAATCCATCCCCGAACTGGAACAAGTTCCTTTCGAGTTCGTATATAACCATACGATGGAGTATCCAATAAACTGTGGATCTTCGTAGTGATACGGAGTGTCCTGGAGAAATTCAAAGGTGATTTTAGGATTGGCGAAGAAATACCTGGTTTGGTCATGAATATCTGTTGCAATTTACTTTGCCCTCTTACTAATCCCTTACTTTGTCTTAATCTAATACCTTCTGCACACCATCGTTATGCTAATTGGTTTTCTTCATTCCCTACCGGTCGGCACCAGCCTAAGGTTTGGAAGAAGACAATCCAATTTGCGTAATAGGTGTACTACCCCTAAACCAAGGAGTACTCGTAACCGGAGAGAGGGTAAAAGGAAAAGACAACTGAATAATCCTATCCGTTTTCTCCAGAACCTGAAACCATCCTCGAATAAATTCTTTCAAGTTCGTATCTAACCATACGATGGTTTTGTCCAATGGAAGTGGACGTTCGTAGCAATACGGGGTGTCCTGGAGAAAAGGGTAAAAGTAGGAGTGGCAATGAGGTTTGCAACTCTGACAATCCAAAAGCCAGTGTTTAAGAAGGTTCGGTCAACTTGGTCACTGAGTCAAGGTCTTAGGGTCGGGTCAATGGTCGCTGCCAAAGAGAGAGAGAAAAGAAACACTCAGCGTGCACTCTAACCTAGATCAGAATGGTTACCAATTTATCTAATCTGGAATCCTCCCACTGTACCGTCAAATTCTCCTCCAAACCTGAAAGAAGAATTAGTCGGGATTACCCGAGGAGTAAACTAACTCATCAGTGGGAATCGGGATCCAACTATCATCGCATGATAACGTGACGGAATCCGCTCACGGTATCACACTCCAGAAGGTATGCGCATATCTGGCAAGTTTCAGTTCTTTTGAAACCCCCGATGTGATTTCTGCCCCATGCTCTTATGACCTTGGCGAAGGTCAACAAATCATAAGTCACATGTCAAGTTCTACCCATCATTATCCAGGGTTAATCTGAATCCACCCGTACAAGCCCTTGACGAAGGTCAACAAGGCTATACGACTGTCCCAAACCAACGCATCTATCTATGCAGCAGAAAGGTAACAAGCAGCTACCATACACTATGCCTTGACGAAGGTCAACAAATATAGCATGAATACTACGTGCTACCCGTCTGAAACGACGGAGGGCTACGAATGGTTTCTGGCGAAAACCTTTAACGTAATGAACTTGATATCGTTGAAGGAACGGATAGCTTTTTGAAAATATAGTGACGAAAACCGTTGCTAAAGAGGTCACTCCCGGTGAAGGGATCTCGGCTCTTTCCCCGTAGAATGGGGTGCAGGATATTCCAACTGAATACCACGGTGCAAAGCAAAAGTAATCGGCTATAATGAAGTTAATGCCCTGACGCAAACTTTTTGTCCAAGGGGTCACTCCCGGTGAAGGGATCTCGGCCCTTGCCTCGTCGACTGAGGAGCAGGATATTCCAACTGAATACCACGGTGCAAAGCAAAAGTGAACGTCCTTGCAATAACAGCTTTTTTGAAAAAGTGTTCCAACAACATCAGATTAGGTTTGTTTTTAAACTTGCATTGATCCGAATCAATGCAGTCCCATCAATTGATCACACCAAAAAGAACGAAAATATACTGATGTACGTATATGCCATCCGCATTCGCCACTGGGTCCCGTCATTACCCGTTAGGTTAGCTAACTAACGACAGAGCGGGGACTGGACTAGCGCGGATGTAAAACATATACAACATCTACTAATATATATACCAATATATTATATTTCGCTCAAGGCGTGAAAAAAATGCAACATCACAGAAAATGTACAGCATCACAGAAACAATACAGATATCTGGGATCCCCGGGTTTCACAGAGCCACTACTGAAACCCGACGTTCCCCTGGTCGTGTGGATAGCCTGTGCAATGAAATCCTAGACCCCTACGGGTGCGGCAAGTCACCCGCCAAAACCTGAAGCGAGGCAGCCCCCTTCAGCGCCGTGAATGGACCACCCAGCACTTCATGGAATCCGGTAACTTGGGCACCCCTCCTGGGTCAACCTGTACCCCCTACGAGTGCGGCGAATAGCCCGCCAATCCTAGAGTGAAGCCCCCTCCGTCTCAATGCCATGAGATGCGGGCTTGTTGCCCTCCAGAACCCGGCTATCCGTGCACCCCTCCGCGGGGTAATCCTAGTACAGAAAGTAAAATATACATATACCGGGTACAACGACCGCAACCTGGCCGTGCCCCAAAATAATAATACAAACAGGCAGTGACGGCAGTCCACATGTCGGACGCTCGCCCCGCAATATCAAATGTACATAATACAACCATAACTGTACTAGCATTGCATCCAGGCTATCCCCACGACCGATCCGCAACATCACAGCAAAAACAAAACCATCAACGTGAAAGTCACGTTCGCAAATCCGTCTAACCGGGCTATAGCAGTTAGACTGGATTTACCGATCGAGTGACATTCACGGTCGCAGATATAATGTAAATACTGTGAAAAATGTGTTTAAAATTTTCCGATTGATCAAACAATTAACAAGTGGGCCTCAAGAAAAACTGTAGCACTCACAGAAATAATTGGCCCAATTTTAATATTCCAAAACCCCTAATTTAAGCCCAGAGGCCTACTGGAAAAATCCGACCCATTGAACCTTTCATTCTGCGGCGGAACCGCGGCCCCAGGTGGGTATTGGCCGCGGTTCCGCGCTCTGACTGAAAAGTCAACGGCTCGAATTTTCCCAGAAGTCTTATGTCATCCTGTACAGTACTTTAATACAACCTGAAAAATTTTTGGGGACCAAAAAATTTCAACAGAAAACTGTCGTGAGCAAATACGGGTTTTTGGACATTTCGATCGATCGGAACTGAAAAACACATTACACAAAGCTAGACTAAGTTAATGGGGAGTCTCTGATACCACTGTAAGTGCACGGCGGCGCCCCGGCCGTCAATCCGACGCCGGAATGCGGAAGCGGTGAAAAAATTTAATTTTGCGGACTTAGCAAACCGGCACCACCGCGCACTAAACATCCGGATCGTAACCATTAACAAGTCTAAGCTAACTACAAGATAGGGAAGAGAAGTATACCGACAGATCCGAGTCCTCCGGTCTTCATCTCCACTCCGATCTCCTCGCGGGATCTCCGTCCGTCTCCTCCTCATCGCCGGAAGTGCACCACGTTGCCTACATCGTTTACGGGCTCCCACCTCAATGCCGAGGCAACTCGGGCACGAAGCCGGCTACTCGACGTGCCCAAGATATGCTGTAGAATATCTAGTAGAACTTGTGTCTCATTTGGGGTTCATGGAGGTGCCATTTTAGTGGAGGGATGATACAAGAATTTTGTGGAGGAACTTGGGGATTTTTCTATCAACTAGAGAGCAAAAATCCCCACTACAAAATGGGCAACCCCTCCTCCTTGCTTGGCCGGCCATAACTAGAGGAGGAGAGAATGAGAGGGGTGTGAGAGAGAGGAGTGTATGTATCAAAAGATAATCAATCTCATAATCCAAGAGAGAGAGGGAAAAAGACTATCATGCATAAGCATGATAAGAAGCTAAAACCAACACTCCACCTCTACCATCATCAAGCATGATGACTTCAAAAAGTCAAGCCATCATGAAGAAGTCAAGTCAAAAGGTATGGTGCAACCATGATGAAGTCAAAAAGTCAAGTGATCATGACATGGCAATAAGCAAAAGACCCCCTCCACAAATGCTTATTTGCAACAATGCAAATAAGCCCTCCTCCACCAATCTTCGGCCAATGAACGGAACAATGGAAATTGGCCGAAACGGAAAGCAAACTGGCAACTCCAGAAAACTGGTCCCGTAATAAATTACAGGAAAACCCCGATACTGTGCATACACACCCGCATTTGTATTTCGACCGAAATACAAATGCAATGAGACAAAATCTACACTGTACTATACTAGGATCCGGCTTATACCAAAACCGGCTAGTAATATCTGTTCGATCCTGATCCGTGCAATACCGCACGTATCTGATCGAACCCTGCCATATTCCAATACGGCCTATAGTACAAACTGTCCGATCCTGATCCGTGCAATACCGCACGTATCTGATCGGACCTTGCCATATCTCCATACGGCCTCTACAACTTTTCGCCCGAAAGCTGAGTAACTGTAAGTGTGGTGGACTCTAAAGACTCGTCAATACTATGGCTGTGGATTTAACCACTAGCACGTCAGAGGTATATGCCAATACGTGACGGGCCACCAGCTATTGACCAAAAGGGACGTCGATGAGGAAGCTCACCCCGACACCCAACTGAGCCTGTCAGTGACAATATCCGTGCAGTCCGGTCCGTTCGTCTATGAGCATCGCATGGCGGGCCTAGGGGGTTGGTAAATGTCAGACCCCCAAAAGCGGTACAAGTCGTGTCGGAGTGTAGCCCAGAACACCCTGAGATACTACTGGAATACCTACCACTAAATCTCCTTGCCTCGGCCGAGGGCTTCGTGTAATGGCTCTCCTAGACACAGCACGGCCTCACCCCAATACCGGGAGAGACGAACCCCTGAAGATACGCTCACTGCCTCCATGTGGCTCGGGACTGTACCCAACTAAAACCTGTTTGCACGACTCCTTTGAGCCGTGGTAGGGTAGTAATCAAAGTACAGTGGGAACTCACACAAGACAAATGACGATCCCCAGGTCGATGAACTAACCTGCACACATGTCACCAGGGAACTGCCATCTGACGTCTGGTATATAACCAACTGGCATGTTCCCGGCGAGTCCTGTCCGGTGTACTCATAACCCAATGAGCACCTGTATACATCTTAGGTGATCCAACTGACACCAGTGGCTTGTGAGACCGGCCACCGCCCCTCGTCGGGGTCTCGACTGTATACACTAGTCTACTATGGAGTATCGATGCCCTGTCTCGAAACTCACACGACTAGGGACCATTTAAGGATATGCTTATAGACTGCCAGCTCCCACGTATATGATCGCCCTCATACTGCTGGTGGTCAAGCATGAATCCTAGGGGCTCTATCAACGTGTAATAGCGACGTGTCAGGTCACCTAAAACAGTACACGATGATAAAGGTAAACCAGATAGCATACTATCATCTCGAGTAAGACTGTCCTACCGGGATAGGTCCTCCATCAATCATTGCAATCACGTACCTGTGATCCAATAATTGACTCTGAGGGCATTATCTCCAACAGTAAGGTATTGCCAATGAGCTACAAGCTCCTTCTTATAATTAAATTGCTAATTAATTACTTAAGTCTTGTGCTCAGGCAATAAATACCCCTTTATGGATTTTTGAAATTTTTTTTGTAAAAACTTGTATAGGAAGTTTAGGGTTGTTACACGAGCCACATGGAGGCAGTGAGCGGATCGTCGGGGATTCGTCTCTCCCGGTATTGGGGGTTGATGTCACGTTGTGCACGGATAGCCATCACCAGAAATCCTCGGCAGGGGTGGAAGAGAATTACCTATCTAGGATAGATAGTTTCTCAGGCGGCGATGGGTTTCATACCAACACTAAATGTCGTGTTATTAGGGGTCTGACTTTATCCACCCCCTGTTGGATATAGTGCCCTCAGAGTCAATTATTGGATCGCAGGCACGTGATTGCAATGATTGAGGGAGGGCCTGTACCGGTAGGACAGTCTTACTCGAGAGGTTTGTATATTATCCGGTTTGCCTTTATCATCGTGTACATGCTTTAGGTAACATTGTAGTTCACTATTACACGTTGATAGAGAATAGTATGCTACCATGGTTTATCTTTATCATCGTGTACAGCTTTAGGTGACCTTACAGGTCACTATTGCACGTTGGTAGAGCCCTTAGGATTCTTGCTTGACGGCCAGCAGTATGATGGCGATCATATACGCGGGAGCTGGGGTCTATAAGCACATCCTTAAAATGTCCCTAGTCGTGGGAGTTTCGAGACTGGGCATCGATACTCCATTAGTAGACTAGTGTATACAGTCGAGACCCCGACGAGGGGCGATGGCCGGTCTCACAAGCCATTGGTGTCAGTTGGTTCACCTAAGATGTATACAGGTGCTCATTGGATTATGAGTACACCGGACAGGACTCGCCGGGAACATGCTAGTTGGTATAATACCTGACGTCAGATAGCAGTTCCCTGGTGACATGTGTACAGGTTAGTTCATCGACCTGAGATCGTCATTTGTTTCGTGTAAGTTCGCACTGTGCTTTGATTACTACCCTACCACGGCTCAAAGGAGTCTTGCAAACAGGTTTTAGTTGGGTACAGTCCCGAGCCACATGGAGGCAATGACCGGATCGGCAGGGGTTCGTCTCTCCCGGTATTGGGGGTGAGATCGCGCTGTGTCTAGGAGAGCCATTACACGAAATCCTTGGCCAAGACAGGAGATTTACTGGTAGGTATTCCAGTAGTATCTCAGGGTGTTCTAGGCTACACTCCGACACGACTTGTACCGCTTTTGGGGGTCTGACTTTTACCAACCCCCTAAGCCCGACATGCGATGCTCATAGACGAACGGACCGGACTGTACGGATATTGTCACTGACAGGCTCAGTAGGGTGTCAGGATGAGTTCGCTCATCGACCTCCCTTTTGGTCAATACCTGGTAGCCCGTTACGTACAGCTAGTACCACTGACGTGCTAGTGGTTAAATCCACAACCAAAGTATTGACGAGTCTTTAGAGTCCCCCACAGACAATTTCTCAAGTTTCGGGCGAAACGTTGTAGAGGCCGTATGATATATGGCAGGGTCCGATCATATCCGTGCAGTAGTGCACAGATAATGATCGGGCGGATCATACTAGTAGGGTTTGGTTTAAGCCGAATCCTAGTATTAGATTTGTTGGATTACTTTAGTCTCATCGCATTCGCATTCAGTCGGAATGCGGGTGCAGGTATGTATATACAGGTGATGGGTATCCTTGTGATCCATCACGAGTCTACTTTAGATGTTGCCATATCTTTTTATTGTAGCAAACATTTGGATTAATGTTTGTAAATGGAAATTGTGAGCTAGAATTCATCATGTGATGCATTAAATGTGACATGGACATATATGGTGACTCATGATCTCTTTTAGTGTGTAAATGTCACATTATGAGATTAATTTGTGTTAATATGATGAGAAGAGAGAGAGAGAGAGGCTGCCATGACATATAGTTTGGTTTTGTATTTTTGAAACTCACTCTCTCTCTCTTATTTGATCATTCTAACACAAGAAAGAAAAGAAGAGAAAGCTTCTCCTCCTTCTTCTCCCTCTAGCTCATAGCCTCCATTAATGGCAACACCTTCAACCTCCATCCAAGCAATGGATGCAAGAGGCAAAGTGATCACAAACATTCTCTACAACACTTTGGACACGTCGGCTAGCACACTTCATGTCCGAGTTGCTTCGAATGAAGCGGGAGCCCGTAAAAAGACTCGTAGATGTGGTGCCCTTTCCGATGAGGAGATCAAGACCGGAGATGCCGCGAGGAGCTTGGGATGGTGGCCAAAGACCGAAGGACACGGATCGATCGGTATAGCTTTCTAACCCTCTCTCTAGATAGCTAGTTGTAGGTTAATGGTTCGATCCGGGATTTAAGTATACGATAGCGTCGGTTTCTTGTTTGAAAAAGTTTTCGTTTCCGCATTTTGGCCTCGTACAGACGGTCGGGGCGCTACTGTAGTCTTACATGGTATCAGAGCCAGGCCATTAACCTTTACTAGCTTGCTCTAACGTATTTAGAACTTCGATCGAACAAAAATTCCGAAACCGCGATTTCAAAATGTGCTATTTCTGTCGAATTTTTTTGTTGTCAAAAAATTATTTGGTGTATTGCAGAAATTCGTGCAGGGTTTTCTAAGATTACTGTGAAAATTTGGTAGCCTATTATTACTGTTGAGCCGCGGAACCGCGGCCTTACCCATGCTTTGGCCGCGGTTCCGCCGCCATTCCATGTCATCAATGCGCCAAATTTTCTGCAGTACTCTCTGACTTGGAATTGTGGTTTCTGGTATTTTTAGTTTGGGCCCAGATTTGTTTGAGTACTGGGTATTGTGCTTGGGGCCCACTTCGGGAAATTTTGTCGATCGAAAATTTTAAATATGTTAGTTCACAGTATTTACATTATATCTGTGATCGTGAATGTCATTTGATCGGTAAATCCTGTCTAATTGCTATAGCCCTTTTAGACGGATTTGCGAACGTGACATTCACGTTGATGTTCTGTGTTGTACTGTGATGTTGCGGATTTGTCGTGGTGGATAGCCTGGATGCAATGGTAGTACAGTTTGGTTGTATTTGTACATTTGATATTGCGGGGCGAGCGTCCGACATGTGGACCGTCGGCCCTGCCTGTTTGTATATTATTCTTTTGGGGCACGACCGGGCTGAGGTCGATGTACACGTTGTATATATTTTACTTTCGGTACTAGGATTACCCCGTGGTGGGGTGCACGGATAGCCGGGTTCTAGAGGGCAACGGGCCCGCATTTCATGGCTTTGAGACGGGGGGCCTTCACTCTAGAATTGGCGGGCTATTCGCCGCACTCGTAGGGGGTACAGGTTGACCCAAGGAGGGGTGCTCAAGTTACCGGATTCCGTGAAGTGCTGGGTGGTCCATTCACGTTGTTGAAGGGGGCTGCCTCGCTTCAGGTTTTGGCGGGTAACTTGCCGCTCCCGTAGGGGTCTAGGATTTCATTGTACAGGCTATCTACACGACCAGGGGAACGTCGGGTTTCAGTAGCGGCTCTATGAAACCCGGGGATCCCAGACTATCTGTATTGTTCTGTGATGCTTATTACATTTCTGTGATGTTGCATTTATCACGCCTTGAGCGATTATTATATATTGATATATATACTAGTAGATGTTGTATATGTTTTACACCCGCGCTAGTCCAGTCCCCGCTCTGTCGTTAGTTAAGTAACCTAACGGGTGATGACGGGACCCAGTGACGAATGCGGATGGTATATACGTACATCGTATTTCCGTTCTTTTGTGGTGTGATCAATTGATGTGACTGCATTGATTCGGATCAACGCAAGCTAAACAAATCTATTCTGATGTTGTTGGAACATTTTTCAAAAAAATATGTTATTGCAAGGACGTTCTCTTTTGTTTTGCACATTGGTATTCGGTTATGAATATCCAGCACCTCAGTCGACGAGGCAAGGGCCGAGATCCCTTCACCGGGAGTGACCCTTTGGACAGAAGTTTGCGTCAGGGTAATAACTTCACTATAGCCGATTACTTTTTGCTTTGCATAGTGGTATTCAGTTGGAATATCCTACACCTCATTGTACGGGGAAAGAGTCGAGATCTCTTCACCGGGAGTGACCTCTATAGCAAAGGTTTTCGCCACTATATTTTTATAAAAAGCTATCCGGTTCCTTCAACGATATCAAGTTAATTACGTTGGTTTTTCGCCAAAAACCAACCGTAGCCCTCCATCGTTTCAGATTAGTATTGCTTTGTATTCGTGCTACGTATGTCGTGCCCAGCCGAGGCGTAGTATGTGGTAGCTCTGTAATGCTTTTCTGTCTTATGGATATGTGATTGGTTAGGACAGTCGTACGGTCATTTTGGCTCAGTCAAGGACTCGTGCAGGTGGGTCTAATGCAATCAAGATAATGACGGGTTGAACTTGGCTAGGATCCTTTGATATGTTGGCTCAGTCAAGGTCACTTGGGTCCTAGGGGTAAAAATCACATCGGGAGTTTCTAAAGAAACTGAAACTTGCCAGATATGCGCATACCTTCTGGAGTGTGATAATGTGAGTGGATTCCATCACATTATCATGCGATGATAGTTGGATCCCGATTCCCACTGATGAGTTGGTTTACTCCTCAGCTGATCCCGACTAATTCTTCTTTCAGGTTTGGAGGAGAATTTGAGGTTACAGTGGGAGGTTTCTTGATTAGATAAAGTGATAACCATTCTGATCTAGGTTAGAGTGCACGCTGAGTGTTTCTTTTCTCTCTCTCTTTGGCAGCGACCATGACCCGACCCTTGACTATGACTAAGTGACCAAGTTAACCGAACTTTCTTAAAACATTGGCTTTTGGATTGTCAGAGTTGCATACCTTATTGCCACTCTTACTTTTACCATTTTCTCCAGAACACCCCGTATTACTACGAACATCCACTTCCATTGGATAAAACCATCGTATGGTTATATACGAACTCGAAGGAACTTGTTCCAGATTCGAGGATGGTTTCCGGTTCCGGAGGAAATGAATAGGACTATTCGGTTGTCTTTTCCTTTTACCTTCTCTCAGGTTGCGAGTGCTCCTTGGATTAGGACAGTATACCTATTACGCTTATTGGATAGTCTTCTTCCAAACCATAGGCAGGTGCCGAACGGTAGGGAATGAAGAAAACCAATTAGCCTAACGAAGGTGTACAGAAGGTATTAAGTAAAAACAAATAAAGGGATTAGAAAGAGGGCAAAGTAAACTGCGACTACTATTCACGACCAAACCAAGTATTTCATCGCCACTCCTACTTCACCTTTGTATTTCTCCAGGACACTCCGTATCACTACGAAGGTCCACAGTTATTTGGATACTCCATCGTATGGTTATATACGAACTCGAAGGAACTTGTTCCAGTTCGGGGATGGATTCTGGTTCAGGAGAAATAGGAATAAGGTTTTATTCAGTTGTCTTTTATCTTTACCTTCTCTCGGGTTGCGAGTTCTCCTAGGATTAGGACAGTACACCTATTACGCTTATTGGATAGTCTTCTTCCAAACCATAGGCTGGTGCCGAACGGTAGGGAAGGAAGAAAACCATTTAGCCTAAAAGGGTGTACAGAAGATAATGACTAAAGACATATAAAGGGATTTGGAGAGATGACAAAGAAATATACGGTCATAGTTGTGAATCTGATAATGGAAGAGGCATTACTAGGAATACCCGGATACCCCTTCGAAACATTTACATGTTTCAGTTTTACTGTGTATTGTTAAAAGAAAACTGATTTCCCAATTAGTCCTTAATCCAGGGTATGTATTTACCAGGTTAGATTCTCACATCTGTATGGTTTTACAGATGATGAGTGGGAGTAAGTTATTGGGAATTGGGTGATCATCCTCATTATATCGGGATTCGTTGTAATTGGTGATATTTAAGGAAATCGCCTAGGTTGTTTGCCGGACGACAAATATTTGGTTTTGAATATCCGTTGTTATGCACCAATTTCAAATTGATACATCTGTACGTTTATTTTCATAAAGTGAGATATAACTTTTTGAAATTATGTCCATGACATTTACCTATATCAGTGGATAGTTAAGTAAGGAGCATTAAACAGCGATGTAATTCTTCTTAACCATAAGTACAGTTTTCAACCTACGACACACAGGGAATGAGTTATTAGACTCAGCGGACTTATACAGAGTATTGTATGTTGTCCAGTGTCCATGAGGATAGAGGGGTTGGTACTCGTACTATATTCTGGTTACTTGTGACTTCTCTAATTCTTAGACATGTGTTTCGTAGAAATGCAAGGTCAAAGTTTTGAGAAGTTATAGGTATATGAATAAAGTAGAGAACCAGGTATTGCAAGTATCAGGATTCTTCAAGGTGATCGAAGATGTAGATACTTGTGTATGGTATTCAGTTGATAGTAATGATTAAGAGAACTTGCTTCTCTTTCAGGTTACTCATATCCGGATGTATTCCTAAGTTGAGTAATACTGATCGGCCTCTCTCCATTTAGTTGACATGCACTGGAGACAGCTGCATGATTTGAATCTGGTTCCAATTAAATCAGTGCCTCTGTTTCTATATTGGATATAGAATAGTTCATATCTTAACATTGTTAAGGTACAGGGAGTTTTCCGGCTTATGCTCAAAACCAGACTCTGGATAACTCAAGGCACATTTCTGTAATGGCTGTTTGTGGGTTGACCCGGGCTATGACGAGGGTTGATTTTCTACCATCTGGAAGATCAATAGTGATATTGTTCTTAACTTGCCACAGTTTTAATAAAAATGGATTTTTTCAGAAAACAGTAGTGGGAGTATGGTAGAACTGGAAGTGATTCCAGAACTGCAAACGATTACTGAAAATTTGATAAGAACCTAAAGATTCAATCCGGTTTGACATTCCATTGGCCACTCCGCAGATATGGTGGGTAACCTCAGGCACCCGAGGGGTACTCCAGTAGACTCAAGGACGGTGACAGGGAGGTTCTTGTTTATCCAGACTTGCCATTGCTGTTGTTCCAGACTGTAAGACCAGGCAGGAGGATGAGTATAGCGTCGTTCTAAACTAGTTTTAGAAGTGCATGTGTATATGACTCTGCCAGAGGGCTGTCGTAGTCAGTGGGAGCAGCGGAAGCATAGTGGACATGTAGCTTATGTCTATTTATGGACTAAAGCAGATATAGCGGAGATAGATCATCTATTTCTGATGTGACAGCCATAGGTTTGACTTCATCAGAATAGGGGATGGATCTATTAAGAAGGTAGTAGGGTGTGATATCCTGGTATTTGGATGACATACACAGAGTAGGAAGAGAAATTCCTATACTACGGTCGGTTATACTTTGGTTGTCACACAGTGGTTTCTCCACATAGGACTTGGATATTATATCAGATATTCTGGTTACTAGATCTATGGTTTTAGATCTAGATTTGGGTAGTTTCCCAATCAGGGTACTTAGACAGCATTCTAAAGGTATTTAGAATGGACGACTCCAGGCATGGTAGTGTACCTGCAGGTGATGGAGTCACCCTCTCTAAAGGTGTCTTACAGACTAAAGGAGAGAGGGATGTGCATGATTGGCAGATCACTTGCTTAGGCAATTGAGTCAATCATGAGATGTCAAGTACCACACCAGATATTGTTTTTGCAGAAGATGCAATAAGTTAATATTGATCCAATCCTGGAGAAACATTCGGACGCAGTTTTAGAACATAAGTGGATGTTTTAGGGATATGATAACAACAGCCTCTTTTAGGAGACAGTTATCATTCCAGGCTTCCAAGGTGACCTGGATGACAGAGTGGCTGTCAGAGTTATAGTTTTCCCTCTGACGAGGGGCAGTATTTTGGACAGGTGGTCCAAGCGGATACTGAGGGAGGCATGGCGCAGGATACTGATTGGTTTCAGTTGACGATACAGTCTAAGAAGTTTAGATTTGGAGTTCCTTTATGAACTAGGTCCCATCAGATATCCAGTCATATTCTAAGACTGGTATTGCTCATTTCGGGAGATGGCTTTCTCTGCGAACTTGAGATAAAGAGAGACATAGAAAGAAACATTAGGGCAGATCCAGTAGCTGAGGCTATTTCTCGAACGCAATAGTTTCGTAAACGAGCTTTATGAGACTGATTAGTAGAGGAGTTGGGTGTTCGGTATCACACGGGCTGTGAGTATGCGACATCGCAATAACTAGCCTTGAGTGCAAGTGGAAGATTGTTGGATATAGTGCCCTCAGAGTCAATTATTGGATCGCAGGCACGTGATTGCAATGATTGAGGGAGGACCTGTACCGGTAGGACAGTCTTACTCGAGAGGTTTGTATACTATCTGGTTTTCCTTTATCATCGTGTACATGCTTTAGGTGACATTGTAGTTCACTATTACACGTTGATAGAGAATAGTATGCTACCATGGTTTATCTTTATCATCGTGTACAGCTTTAGGTGACCTTACAGGTCACCATTGCACGTTGGTAGAGCCCTTAGGATTCTTGCTTGACGGCCAACAGTATGATGGCGATCATATACGTGGGAGCTGGGGTCTATAAGCACATCCTTAAAATGTCCCTAGTCGTGGGAGTTTCGAGACTGGGCATCGATACTCCATTAGTAGACTAGTGTATACAGTCGAGACCCCAACGAAGGGCGATGGCCGGTCTCACAAGCCATTGGTGTCAGTTGGTTCACCTAAGATATATACAGGTGCTCATTGGGTTATGAGTACACCGGACAGGACTCGCCATGAACATGCTAGTTGGTATTATACCTGGCGTCAGATAGCAGTTCCCTGGTGACATGTGTACAGGTCAGCTCATCGACCTGAGATCGTCATTTGTTTCATGTGAGTTCCCATTGTGCTTTGATTACTACCCTACCACGGCTCAAAGGAGTCGTGCAAACAGGTTTTAGTTGGGTACAGTCCTGAGCCACATGGAGGCAGTGAGCGGATCGACAGGGGTTCGTCTTTCCCGGTATTGGGGGTGAGATCACACTGTGTCTAGGAGAGCCATTACACGAAGTCCTTGGCCAAGGCAAGAGATTTACTGGTAGGTATTCCAGTAGTATCTCAGAGTGTTCTGGGCTACACTCCGACACGACTTGTACCGCTTTTGGGGGTCTGACTTTTACCAACCCCTAGGCCCGACATGCGATGCTCATAGACGAACGGACCGGACTGTACGGATATTGTCACTGACAGGCTCAGTAGGGTGTCAGGATGAGTTCGCTCATCGACCTCCCTTTTGGTCAATACCTGGTAGCCCGTTACGTACAGCTAGTACCACTGACGTGCTAGTGGTTAAATCCACAGCCAAAGTATTGACGAGTCTTTAGAGTACCCCACAAACAGTTTCTCAAGTTTCGGGCGAAATGTTGTAGAGACCGTATGATATATGGCAGGGTCCGATCATATCCGTGCAGTAGTGCACGGATAATGATCGGACGGATCATACTAGTGGGCTTTGGTTTAAGCCGGATCCTAGTATTAGATTTGTTGGATTACTTCAGTCTCATCGCATTCGCATTCAGTCGGAATGCGGGTGCAGGTATGTATATACAGGTGAGGAGTATCCTTATGATCCGTCACGAGTTTACTTTAGATATTGCCGTATCTTTTTATTGTTGCAACCATTTGGATTAATGTTTGTAAATGGAAATTGTGAGCTAGAATTCATCATGCGATGCATTAAATGTGACATGGACATATATGGTGACTCATGGTCTCTTTTAGTGTGTAAATGTCATATTATGAGATTGATTTGTGTTAATATGATGAGAAGAGAGAGAGAAGGGCTGCCATGACATATAGTTTGGTTTTGTATTTTTGAAACTCACTCTCTCTCATTTGATCATTCTAACACAAGAAAAGACAAGAAGAGAAATCTTCTCCTCCTTCTTCTTCCTCTAGCCCATAGCCTCCATTAATGGCAACACCTTCAGCCTCCATTAATGGCAACACCTTCAGCCTCCATTAATGGCAACACCTCCATCCAAGCAATGGATGCAAGAGGCAAAGTGATCACAAACATTCTCTACAACACCTTGGACACGCCGGCTAGCACACTTCGTGTCCGAGTTGCTTCGGATGAAGCGGGAGCCCGTAAAAAGACTCGTAGATGTGGTGTCCTTTCCGACGAGGAGATCAAGACCGGAGATGCCGCGAGGAGCTTGAGATGGTGGCCAAAGACCGAAGGACACGGATCGATCGGTATAGCTTTCCAACCCTCTCTCTAGATAGCTAGTTGTAGTTTAATGGTTCGATCTAGGATTTAAGTATACGATAGCGCCGGTTTCTAGTTTGAAAAAGTTTTCGTTTCCGCATTTTGGTCTCGTACAGACGGTCGGGGCGCTACCGTAGTCTTACACCCCCTAGACTCGATATGCGATACTCTTAGACGAACAGACCTGTCACGACCCGAAAGAGCACGTGACTGGCCCTTGAATCCTATAAAGTCTATAGGACTCCAGCTGATTCAAGTAAGCCAAAAAGCCCAGAAATCTAAAACCATTTTAAGGAGTAAATAAAGAAAACTGGTTTTTAATAAGTAAAGAAACATGTTTTGAAATCAAGCTTTTAAATAACTAAGCCGAATATACATTTTTAAAATGTGTAGTCTTTTCTGAAAATTTCGGCAGAGTTTTCTTTGTAAAAACTGGCCCCGAACAGGGTACAACAAGGATAATATATAAGCAATGATAAAAGGCATCCCCAAGCGGGAGCTAGCTCTTCGTCAATCGACGGTCACAACCACGCAAGCACTAATAATATACAACGCCAAAGGGCGAGGATCAAAACCCAAAAAGGAACTCAAAACAGCCAGAAAATCACAATACTACAAGCGCGACTCTAAGGTCGAAATAATACATCACTGTCTCTAAGTCTGAAACAATATACAAGTTTTGGTTGATGGAATTTCTAGATACAATGAATAATACAGGAACAATGGCGGTTCTGATACAAGAGAACCCACCTACCCAAGCAAGTCACCCATATGTAAGCAGTGTGCCAGAAATGCCGCTATAGAATCTGTACGGCAAAAACCTGCAAGAACTGTGGCACAACGGGGGTGAGTTGCCAACTCGTGAATAGAAAATATCTACAAGCAGAGATCGAATGTATGACCCATCCTAGGTCAATACAATCAGATAAATATAAACCTCAATGTGAACAAGTCTGAAGCATGCTAAACTGGCAATGTAATCTCTATACATGAGTGTAGTGCCAAGTGCTCGTGCCAATGCCTCAGGTAATAGCATATCATAAATATGAGGTAAAATCAGTGTAATCAAATCTGCATGTACGTGGATCCCGTCTACTCGTCACCCAATGACAATGACCATCATGCATGTAAATATCATCAGCATATGCATGGAAACATGAGGATATAACCAAAAGCATGGAACCTGAGTGCCTAGCATCGACACTCGAAAACATCATGAAAACCTGTGCCTAGCATCGGCACGTAAACCCCCATATATCGGGCATTCGTCTGTCCGGGTCAGCCCACGCTCTCATATATCGGGCATCCGTCAGTCCGGGTCAGCCCACTCTCTCATACATCGGGCATCCGTCTGTCCGGGTCAGCCCACTCTCTCATACATCGGGCATCCGTCAGTCCGGGTCAGCCCACTCTCTCATACATCGGGCATCCGTCAGTCCGGGTCAGCCCACTCTCTCATACATCGTGCCCCACCATGTACCCTCATACGGCACCACTCCTCGTATGGAGTATAAAATCAGGACCGATAAATCTCATGGTGGCAGCACAAATATCATATCAAGGGAAACCGGGTTTTTCAATGAGTACATACCTTCCTTTGGAATTATCCACGGTTCCCAAATCCAGAAATATCATGAAAACGAATATCTCGATGCGTATAATCAGAAAGCATGATGTATGACATATTAATGAAATGCAAGTACAACAGGATATCATGCAACATGGAATAATAGTATGCACATACAAGGTCCTATCCTGATGCAATAATACTACTGTGTAGTGACATGGCAATTATCGATGATGAAGTGTGTGAGCCGGCAACAAGTGTACGTGGAACATACGCATCATCGATAATGGTGCTGGTGTCCTAGCAGCATGACTGTAATATATCAACAACACAAGCGATGCAATGCAAATAGCGTGAGTATGCAGAATCGAATAATCAACGCAACGGTAAAGAATCTACCTCAATAAATATATCATGCAGCCTTGCCTTTTGAAATAAGACGAATCGGGTTTTTAATAAAATAAGGGCTACGGTGTTTTAAGAAAAGATGCTTCGTTTGAAAATACCCGTAGAATCCTTTTTACCTATCTTTAAAATATCCCTGATTCGTTAGTTTTGCAATAGGTATGACTCGGTCTAGTCCAATGTCTACTAAGCCAAGTCCATCAGGAGGGGTATGGAAACCACCTAAATCTGAGTCGATATATATATCTAAGTATAATAGTCAGTAATCCCGCCTCAATAGTATCACAAACGATATAACATCCTCGAGTCATGAGCGCGGATCTATCATCAATGTAGGCTCGTACGGTAAATCGTCGTATGACATCCCAATAGCTGGGTACAGGTCAATATCACATTCATCTCATCACATATCAGGTATCACTACCATCATATCACATAATCAGGGTACAGATCTAAGTCCAGTACAATCGATACCATCTACATAGGTATGGATGCGGGGTAACACACATGCCCAAAAGCCCGCTAAAACCATCATGTCGCATCTCAAATACGAACTCTGACATATCGCCGAATCTCACGGCCTCATGTCAAATCTCATCGACTCATCGTAATTCCACGTATCATCCTCAAATCCCGTATATGAACACATAGTCCCATACCCATGTGTAGATATACACACCTCCATATGCGCACAGATAATGAAAGAATGTATGCAAGTATATGTGTACGTGTATGTGTGAGTGCAACCACTACTCTATGGTTTCGCACTATACTACACCAATGCATCATTATCATCAATAATTCCAAACAATGCATAATAAATATATGTGTGTATACGTATTCGTATACATCACCACGGACTGCGGGGGTGCTATACGCCATCCACCCGACTTCTCCCCGTAGATATAAATCCACTCACCTTGCGTCTATATCCGTCGACGTCACCACGCTTTTGCTTGTCGTCCCGAAGTCTTCATGGGTACCTACACATTAACGTATCGCAAATGCGTATCAAAACCAATTCAAGACTAAAACGGCATACGAAACCCAAAACGATACGCTATGATCTATAGGTAAGAACCTATGGACAACGCTTCCAAAACCATCAACAACCCTCGATATCGTCGTATAAACGCCAAGTAGTCGAGTACGCAAACTCAGAATTCACAATACGGAAATACGGAAATACGGATCCAAAACAGCAACATAGGAAAAAGGCTCCAGATTTCACTTTATGTCAAATTAGACAAATCTATACATGCCAGGGGTCTAGTCTACACATGTAGGAGCTACAGAACCAAAACGACCCAATATGGTGCAGGTCTGGCCGCAAATTGCGGCCAAAAAGAATAAATCTGCGGCCGGGGAAATGAGTTAGGGGCTGGGGTCTTGGGTGTTGGTTCCAGGGTGCCTGCACATCTCTCTGTCAAGTCAATTTCATTTTTAGGTGTCTCGGGTGAAAGCAGATTCCCTAAAACAATCCCAGAATTACAGTTTTCCCCGATATCGATTCCATAAATCCGTATTCTGGTTCTAGTTCCAGGTTTTGGTCCAATATAACATCACACAAAGGGTTCTAGGGTCACCACAAGCCTCAATTTCACTTTGATTCAGATCAAACCCTAAATCCTAACTTGATGTTTCACAAATCCACCAAACGACACCATATCGATATGAAACTAGCATAGATGCACAAGGAAATGAAATACTACTCTAAGGTTGCAGAATTTACCTCCTTTGGCAACTCAAGAACTTTCTTGAGTTGCTCAAAGTCCTCTAAATCCACTCTTCCTTAGTCCAATGCGTTCCTCTCGAGCTTGTGAGCAAGTTTTGTGAAGAGGGAATGGGGTTTTGAGATGATTTTTGTAGTGTTTTGGGGGATTGAAGGTGATGGAGGGAAAGGGAAGAGCAGGAGCAGCAACAGCTCTAGAGAGGAGGGAGAGAGAAATGTGATGAAGAAATGAGAGGAAATGGCTAGGTCAACACCCTCACCTACCCTCTCTCACCATACCTATTTCTTTATTCAAAATCCTTTTCTTTTCTTTTCCAAAACCTTCTCATTCAAATAGTAGCCACAAAGTAAAAGCCATGGTAAGAATAATGTAACACAAGTCCAAAATGATATGCGCATGTTTTGCACAAAAATGCCAAAAATCCGATTAGCGATTTTTAATCGCGATTAGCACTAAATTAGTGTCAAACTAATCATAAAAACTTTAAAATGACATAATTCCATAAAATACCCTATTTTAGAATTTTCCTTAATTTTCCCCATTTTTTGTATTTAATTATACCGGTATATTAAAATATTCAATAAAATAATATTAAATTATAAAAATTCGCAAAAATAATATTTTATTATTTGGAAATGTTACAATACCGGACTGTACGGATATTGTCACTGTCAGGCTCAGTAGGGGTTTGGATGAGTTTGCTCGTCGGCCTTCCTTTCGCTCAATATCTGGGTAACCGTTACGTACAGCTAGTGCCGCTGACGTGCTTGTGGTTAAACCCACTGCCAGCGTATTGACGAGTCTTTAGAGTCCCACACAGAGGGTTTTCACGGTTCAGGCGATATGGTGTAGATAACGTATGTTGGTACATACAGGTGTCCGATTAAATATGTGTACAGGCTGCACAGACTTTAATCGGACGGTTGATAATACTAGCGGCTTAAGATTAAGCCGGATTATTAAATCAGGTTTTGATTTAATAATTTATATATGTGTATTCTAGTATTATTGTTCACTATTCATTTTCTCTCTTGGCTATTCATATTTTGGTAGGAAAGGCGCCCAGTAGGGAGAACACGAAAGTCGTAAAGCCAAATATTTATACGGATTAGTTTCTAGAAGATGCCCACCTTATTAATTGATTTTCATTTTAGAAAATCAATTATGGAAATGAAGTGGAGGGTGACTTGGCATGAGATGGGTGATGGCATGTTGAGAGGTATGGTTTGCATTTGTTTATTGAAAAAAAAAGGTATGGGATATTTTTGTGTGTGCATGAGAGGGGGGGGGAGCTGCCATCATTTTCTTCATGGCTTGCTCATTTCGTTTTCCTCACTTGCTTGGTTACTCATTCTCATTCTCATTCTCGTTTGGAAAAAGTTTAGCCATTTCTTTAGGTGCCCATGCCACATGTTTCCTCACCTTCTCTTGTTCTTCTTGAGTTGCTCTTTGAGCATTTGTGATGAGAGAAAAATTAGAGTGACACATTTCTACACCTCCGCTATCCATTGCGAGCAGCCTTGGAGCATCGGTTGCCTCGCTTGGCGAGGCTGAAGCTTGCGCCGTTTCTCTCAGGCTGATCATCGTAGATGGAGGAAGGCCGGCAACCAAACTCGATCCAAACGACGACTAGGAGTTTGGAATGAAGGTTGGAGATCGAAGGAAACGGATCAACTCGGTATAACTATTCAACTCCTTGTTTTACATATTGCTAGTATAGGGTTTAGGGTAGATCCGGACATCGGGTCATGGTAGCGCTAGTTTAGAAAATTTTTGTTCCGTATTTGGCCACGGTTTGATAGCCGGGGCATTGCCGTAACCCAACACGAACCCCGCACTCTCCTCAAGAGGGGAGTGCCTATACCAACCGAGCTACTGTTCATTGGTAGAAAGACTAATAGCGAGCAATACTTTTCTTTGTCACAATTTGTCTATCCAAAAGTTTACCAAAGAGACAAACACTATCGGCTCACCAATTTAACATTATTACTTAGCTGTCAACAGCTGAGTAATAGTGTCAAATAGGTGGACCCATAGTATTTTGGTAGACAAACTGCGGTAGGAAAAGCATTTTCGTATTTCAAAAAACACAAAAAAGTTAATGATGTTTATATATATATATATATATATATATATATAGAGAGAGAGAGAGAGAGAGAGAGAGAGAGAGTTTGGGGAAAGAGGCGATGAGAGGGAATTTCCTCCAATGGCGTCGAAAAAATACAACCTTCACCATTTTTTCCGACGATCGGCATCCATCATCATCATTGTTATCATCTAAGATGTGCATACACCAAATTTTATGTGATTCCACCACTTTTTCACCGTTGAATTAGCAATGTAAAAAGTTCTATTGTCGGTAAACCATTAATTTTGCACCAACTAAATCAATGGTGAAAAATGGTATAATCGCATGAAATTTGGTATACCCACATCTTAGATGATAAAGATGGAGGTGATGTATGCCGATCGTCTAAAAAAATGGTGCATTTTTCCGACGCCATATATATATATATATATATATATATATATAATGGAGGAAAGAGGCCATATGAGGGAATTTTCTCCTATGACGTCGAAAAAATACGCCCTCCATCGTGTTTTCCGACGATCGGAATCTATCATCTTCATCGTTATCATCTAAGATGTGGGTACGCCAAATTTCATGTGATTCTACAACTTTTCACCGTTGAATTAGTGGGTTCAAAATTAACGGTAATTGTCGGTAAACCGTTAATTTTGAACCCACTAATTCAACGGTGAAAAAGTTGTAGAATCACATGAAATTTGGCGTACCCACATTTTAGATGATAACGATGAAGATGATGGATTCCGATCGTCGGAAAACACGAAGGAGAGCGTGTTTTTTCGACGCCATAAAAGGAAATTCTCTCCCATGGCCTCTTTACTGCATTGTTCTCTATCTATATATAATATCTGGAAAAGACCAATAATAAGAAAAGGATGCAAATGGTTTCCGAAGCACGCACGCCTCTATTAAAGTCATCAACTACGCCATCTGGTCTTTTATTGTATAGCCCGCACACCGCACGCTCTCGCTTGAACTTTCTCCCTTCCCTTGGAAACGAGAAATTCCCCTGCTCGATTTCTCCCCCTAGGGTTTTGCAAAAGAATCGATCATTTGATCTTCGTCAACGCGCTTCAAATGGTTTGTTTGAGATCGAAGTCATGAGAGCTGAGGAGGACTTTGCCGATGATGAGGATCATGGGGGATCTGTATCCAATTCTTGGTGTCTATTCGCCTCCATCATGGGCTACAGCCATCGCTGGTGTGTTTGTAGTCGTCTCTCTCGCGCTCTCCATGTCCCTCTTGTTGCATCATCTCTCTGCTTACAAGAACCCCGAGGTTTGTCGAACCATGTTGATTTTTCTTTCTTTCTTTTTTCTTTTGAATAAATTTAAATTAATTTGTTTGCGTGTCTGTGTGGAAATTACAGGAGCAGAAGTTTCTGATTGGTGTAATCTTGATGGTCCCTTGCTATGCCATTGAGTCGGTACTGTTTCTTCCCCCAAATATTGGTTAAGGTTTTTGTGTGATTCCGCGTTTAATAGCGGTATATTTGTATTTCAATTTAGTAAAATGTTTAGCGACAAGTTAGATTTTAGTTTGCTTTATTTTTGGTATACATTGTTTCTGGTGTTGATACTTTCTCAATGTTGCTCATAATATCCTGTTTGGGAATGGAGTTGAGTTCAGATAACAGTAGTTTCGTAAAGTTTTCGAAACTTGACTCCAAAACTGGGATGATTTTTGAAGTTTAGAAAACCGTGGTTATCTAAACTCCAAAGTTGAGATAACCGTAGTTTACTGGACTCCAATCCAACCAAACATTTCTAAACTCCAAAGTTGGTAAAGAAAACACCCATTTTGGAGTTTAGAAAACTCCAAAGCCAAACACCCATCAAAGTGAAGTTTTTCAAAATGGAGGTAGCACCTCGCAAACTCGAGTTTCCATACCCTCTACCTCCACTTTAAAATTAAGTCCAGTTTTCCTCACTTCATACCGAAACAGGGCAGTGGTAGTGAGATTTTAGGTTGTTATATATCATTTCTGGTGTTGAAGCTTTCCCGATGTTGCTCTTAACATCTTTTTTTTTCCACTACCTATCCCAATGAATAATAGGCTGTGATCTAGTCGGCTTTCTATGAAATAAATCGTAATAGTAATTTTTGTGGTGTTGAAAGGATGAAATGTTTTTGTTGTCTTGTAGCATTGCATGCTATTAAAATTACCAATACTATATGCATGATCATGGTTAATGTCAAACTTGACATTAATTCTGAAATCATTGATGAAAACTGGAAAGTATTTAGATGATACTGTGTAATCCAAATGTTTAACACACACGTGATTTGTATACCTTATTCGATTCATTTATAGAATATTTTGCAGACTAAACTATGATCATGTTGATTCAAACTTCTTCTAGTCAACTGATAGCTTTTATAGAAACCTGCTGCGAAATAGTGAAAAGCCGATCCTTGACATAAAAGAATGTGGGAGTGAGATGTAATTGAGATGGTAGGTCATTATGGAGGTGATCGTAGCTCACTGCTTACACAATTCTAGCTAACATTATAATGCAACTCCTCTAACTTCATGTTAGAAAATACCCTTCTAGAGTAGGGGAAAAAGCATAAACAGTAGAGCAGGGTCACAATATATCTAAGGAACATATAAGATGCCAAAAAACCATACGGAAATATGCTTTCTAAACAGTAGTTTTTGTTCAGATAGTCATCTTTCACCCAACACATTATTTTAAATGCTATTAACTGGGAACAAGAATGCCCATGAAAGTAGTGTTTTCGTCTGTAAAGATCAAACTTGTGTTACATTCGTATAAAATGTCTATTCAACATTATAGGGGCATCCATAAATCCAAATTAATTCTATAAGCTACCAAAGTTTCCCTATTATGTATTTAGTCATATCTATAAGCTACCAAAGTTTCCCTATTATGTATTTAGTCATATATGTAGTATAGACTGCCTTTCACATGCAAGTGCAGCAGAAATGTGGCTAACATCGAAAAATTAATCTCATAAATTCTTCCGAGTAAAATACATGTTCTTGTATACAGCGAGTGTTTACAATATACTATGTCACCATATGCTGAAGTTTTAACATGACATTTATGCAGTTGTTAAATATTAAACATTATTTTCAAAAATGAATTCGACCAGAAATTTCTATGCTAAAGCAACACAAAAGATCATTTCAAAAGACTTTGTTTCTATGGTAGAACATTGAACTGTAAGGTCTTCTTTTAGACTCCATGTACCTTATGTTGAGGTATATTGATGTAACTCCAAACTACATGACTTAAGATGTAATATTTTGAATGCAAATAAGCACTGATGTGAGGATGAATCTAACTAGCCCAATTGGCCTCAATCTAGATCCTAGCACATGATC
The DNA here is from genome assembly GCA_030015575.1 of Agapanthus africanus. NCBI lineage: Eukaryota > Viridiplantae > Streptophyta > Magnoliopsida > Asparagales > Amaryllidaceae > Agapanthus > Agapanthus africanus. The sequence continues at coordinate 388,127,842 of JASDDO010000012.1, read as the reverse complement.
CTAAATGAGACGCACAATGTGCCAACAATTATTTTATGCAAAAATGTGTTGCAACCCTAAGCTAAAAGAATGCACAAGAAGATCTGGCAATAAAAGTTATGATAATATATAATATTAAATAACATTTGAATTATGGTTTACATCAAAGTGTTGGTATTCATGATTCGTGATGAGAATGTGAATTTGCTAAACAATTGTCATTGTGGTCAAACTATTGTATGGAAACAAGTCATAGAAAATAGCCTAGAGTTATTCAAGGTTTAATAAGTATTCCATCATCTAATGGTTATGATCAAAACCAATAAGTTCTTGGGACGGAGCCGTATGATGCGGAAGTCTAACATATGGTTCCGTAAGAGGGGAGTGGCTACCCATTGGAGCTTCAACCAATCACCACCACTTGTTAGTTCCACTTTGCGGCCACCCCTAACTCTACAGTTATTATAGGATTGGGGTTCGAGACAAATTTTTAACATTGTAAATAATTGCAATCAAAGCAAAGAGATCTCACAACCACCCTTGAAACGAACAAGTCTGACATCAACAGGCTGAAATGTAACCAAATCAAAGTGGGTTCTAGTCTAGACATTTCTTGATCAAGTTAACAATGATCAAGCACGAGAATGCCAGGTCTAGTTTGGGTCTGAATATTTGATTTGGTTTATTGAAATTGAAAAGAATCAAGAAGAAATATTTTATTGGCATATTAAATCAAGAGTTCTACGTACAAATATATATAGAGTGTCATAGACCATCTCTTCTATTATAACCGATGTGGGACTAAAGCTAATAACTAATATCTAATAACTAATTATATTCATAACACTCTCTGCAAGCTGGAGCGTAGATGTCAATCATGCCAAGTTTGGACAGAAAATGAGTGAAAACCGGTCGAGAAAGAGATTTGGTAAAGATATCTGCTAGTTGAGTTGAAAAGGAAACATGTTCGAGTGCAACCAGCTTATCTGTCACATTGTCACAAATGAAGTGACAATATATTTCGATACGTTTGGTCCGCTCATGAAAAATTGGATTCTCAACAATGTGGATCGCGGCCTTGTCATCACAGAAGAGTGTAGTCGAATGTGAAGGAACCCCAAGATCTGTCAGAATGGAGGTAAACTATACCAACTGAGCAAGTATATGCGTCATAGATCTATACTCAGCCTCTGCAGAAGAATGAGCCACTGCATTTTGCTTCTTACTTCACGCAATCAAGTTTTCTCTCAAGAAGACACAATAGCCACTAGTGGAACGACGATCATCAATGGATCCAACAAAGTTAGTATCCGCAAAGACTGCGAGCGACGTGATAGTTTGTAAAGAAGACCCTGTCCTGGAGAGCCTTTGATGTATATGAGACCATGCTTAACTAGCTTAAAGTGAGAGGTCAAAGGATTTTGCATATACTGATTTACTGTGCTAACGGCAAACAGGACAAGTAATAGTGAGGTAAATAAGCTTCCTACCTAAACGTCGATATCGTTCTGGGTCAGGTAGTGAGGATTTGAGAGAGAGCTCAATCGAGATAGCTTGACTGAAGTATCCATAGGAGTGTTTACTGGTCTACATCTTAAAAATCCTGTCTCAGATAGAAGATCAAGTGCATACTTGCGCTGAGAGAGCTGTAATCTACCGGAATTCTGTAACACTTCAATTCCAAGGAAATATCTAAGTGTCTTAAGATCCTTGGTATGGAAGTGAAACCCAATGTTTTTTCATCTTGGAGATGCCAGCAGAATCATCTTCAGTAATGATTATATCATCAACATACACCAGCATAATTACTCTGCCCTGAAAACGATTATATGTAAAAAGAGACGTGTCGGCACGACTACGTTTGAAACTAATCCGTCGTAAAACTGTACACTTTTTAAACCAGGCACGCGGTTACTACTTCAATCCATATAACGATTTATGTAGAAGATAAACCATAGACTCCTCTGGTCGTTCAAAATCAGGAGGCTGTTGCATATAAATAGTCTCCGAAAGATTATTAAGAAAGACATTCTTCATATCAAGCTGATGGAGTTACCATGGCTTAGAAATAGCCAAGAATATAAGAACACGAATCGAGATCAATTTGGCAACTGACGAAAAGTCTCAAAAAAATCCAAACCATACTGCTGAATAAAACCTTTGGCCACTAATTGAGCTTTGAGGCGGTCAATCGTCTCATTAGGATTATGCTTGATGGCAAAGACCCATCGACAGCCGACAACCTTCTTATTTGAAGGCAGATGCATTAATTTTCAAGTCTAATTAGAGCACAGTGCGGCAATCCCCTCTAATATAGCTGCACGCCAATCTGGGTGCTGAAGGGTTTTCTGAACGGAGGAAGGAAGAGTGATGACAGATAAGAAAAAAAGAAACTGACGAGCAGATGGTGTCAGTCTATGATAGGAAGCAAAGTTAGAAATCAGATGTGCAGTAGTACAGGAACACTTACTTTTACGTAAGGCAATAAGAAGATAGATCTCTTTTGAAGGCAGCGGCGGTGGAGAATCAGGAACAGTGGACTGCATTGAAGTACCTGCAGAAGAATCGTTAGAACAAGTATTGGTAGGAGGGGGTAGGACAATCTTGTTACGACGGTGATACACCCGTGGATAAGGGGCTACCGGCTTAAAAACAGGGTGCACAGACGAATCAAGTTCTGAGAAAAGTAGGTGAGGAACGGAAATAGTAGGAGTGAGGTCCTTAGCAGATGGTATAGACAACCAAACACCTGAGAAATTAGAAAAGGCTTGATCTATGGAAACAAAACAAAGAAAGGAGACTGGTTGTTTAGGACCGAATAAGGCATGCGATTGACATAAAAACATGTAGTTAATACCGCAAATTCCACAATCGTTTAGGGACATGCATGTGTAAAAGAAGAGAATGAGCTACCTCAAGTAAATGCCGGTTTTTTCGTTCAGCAATCCCATTTTGTCGAGGAGTATAAAAACATGAAGTTTAGATCAATATTCCACTCTTACAAAATACAGTAAACTCCGTGCTAATATACTTCTTAAAATTATCTGAACGAAGAAGCTTAACCGAAATACCAAATTGATTAGTAATCTCAACAATAAATTTTTTAAAAGTAGACAAAAGTTCAGACCTATTATGCAGAAGATACAGCTAAGTCATGCGTGAATGATCATCAATAAACGTCACAAAATATTTATAACCAAACACACTAGGAAATTTAAAGGGAACCAAAATATCGGAGTGAACTAAAACAAAAGGTAAATTATGTCTCTTATTAACTGTAGAAAAAGATGAGTGTTAATGCTTACCAAGAATACAAGACCCACAACTAAATTCTGATAAACTAAAAGAAGATAATATAGTACGTAAAGAAGAAATGGAAGGTGACCAAATCTCCGGTGTCACTGGATAGTAGCAACAGCTGAAGATGTACTGGGAAGGTGATCAACGTAGTATAATCCATTCTACTCATGCCCTTCATCAATCTGTTGCTTCGTCAGAAGATCCTGTATCACAAAGTAAGATGATAAAAAGTTACGGAGCAGTTGGAATCATTTATAAGCTGATGAATAGAAAGCAATTTTTTTTAAAGATTGCACAATTAAACCATTTTTCAGGTGTAAATGTGAAATAAGTGATAAATCAGCAGAGCCAGAAACAAATGTAGTATTACCATCAGTCATGGAAATAAAGTTGTGAGGACTAGAAGCAAGTTCAGATGGTCCATCACAAGACATGTGATTTGAGGCACCGAAATCGGCTACCCACGAATTAGAATGAGAAAGTAAAAATATACCCGACGGAGTGGAAATGTTGGAAGGAGTTATAGAAAAGAGGAGACGACGCAACTGGCCCCACTCATCACTGGATAACGGTGCCTGGCCGGCAGGAGAGAAAGGTCGATCAGTAATTGCTGGTGTAGAAGTCTGGCGATCAGGTGGGCAGAGGCGAGGTGGTGGCTAGGGTCGCAGAGGCGGGTAGGTGGGCATAGGTGGTTAGGTAGAGATGGGCAGAGGCGGGTAGGAAGAGCAGGTGGGTAGAGGCGGGTGGGCAGAGCAGAAGAGGCAGATACTAGGGTTAGGATTTGGGAAATAAGAAATTAGAGTTTCTATTTAATTCTTTTCAAAACTTTGATACCATGAAAAGAATCAAGAAGAAATATTTTATTGGCATATTAAATCAAGAGTTCTACATACAAATATATATAGAGAGTCATAGACCACTTCTCCTATTATAGCCCATGTTGGACAAAGCTAATAACTAATATCTAATAACTAATTATATTCATAACAAAAATCAAATGACCAGGGTATAGGAAAGTCTTTTTTAAACAACCCATAAGAATTGTCCACATTCCAAACCCTGAAGTAGATGAAGGGTTGGAGGAAAGAAAACTCTTAATACAATAAACTGCGTCGCCAATATATCAGTCTATATCACCACATAAAATTCTTTGACGTAGGCCAATTAACATTAGAGTTTTATTCAGCTTTTCTCTAAAAATAGATGACATGCTTTCCATGTTCGCTCAACACACCTCCTATACTTGCTGTGGATCGTTGCACGTAACGCCAAACAACTTTACAAAGTTAGGAAGCTAAAGCAGAGGCTGCGGGAGATTTATCCTTAATTTTCTTGAAAGCACGACTAACATAGTTCCAAAAACAATCTTTATGTAATTAATAGGAATGTGAGTTATGTAGTAATAAAGTCCCTAAAAGTTCTCGTACAAAGTGGCTAACCTTTGTGTTGGCTATTGGGCTTTACCCGGCCCAATACCCGCCCCTCAAGTGGCCTATATATATACGTGATATATGGGGGTGGGGTTAATTAATCTAATTAAGAGAATGAAGGATCTAAGAGATTGCTAGGGTTTGAGTCATCTTCTTTTCTCTAACTTCTATCGAGTGTTGGCTTGTGAGGTGATCACGTGGGAAATTCTCGTTTATCTAGGGGTGGTTTCTCTCCGGCCGTTGCAAGGAGGCGAAGGTCAAAATTCGTTGTGGTAATATGGACGAGGATAACGATCCCACCACTTTCGAGTTAAGGTAATTCTTGTAGAACCTTGTGTGCAGATCTTCTATTCCGCTGCTATAATTTGATGTTAAGATCTATGCACCTAAATACTATATTGGTATCAGAGCATAGATTGCACACGTTAGTAATTCGTAGTTAGATCTATATTTTAAAAATTGTAGCAACTCAAAGTTGCCTTTTTTAATCTAAAAGTTAGATCAAATTTTTTAATCAATTTTTATAGATCTGCAATTATTAGGGATGATGGAAATAAAATTTTAATTAATTTAATTTTTTTCATCTATCATATGTCGTCTAAATTAGATCTATTTTTTGTGACGCGATGATTAAAATTTTGTTTCTTGATGTGGGGATTGGCCATGGATCAAAATTGTGAGAATTTTTTCCCCAAAGATTGGTCTTGTTTGTAAATTTTTGGGTGAAATTTTATGATGGTTAAGCCATAATTTTTTGAAAAACAAAACTTAACCCTAGTTTCTTTTGGGATAAAATTGTGGGATCTCTTATTTTGGTATGGGCCAAAATAGTTTTTTCAGAAGAACATTATTTTGGATTTACTGAATTTTTTTTTGTGTTTTGTAAAAATCGGAAAAAAAGAAGGCAGGGCGACAGGGGATGCGCTGTTGCTCCCGCGAGCAGGGCTCGTGTGAACAGCAGCCGCTGGGTCGCATGAGCCCGCCCGAGCTGGGCTCGGGCTTCTCCATTGGGCAGAGCCGAGCTTGGCCGCCCGAGCTGGGCTCGGGCTTCTCCCTGAGTTGGGCTCGGGTGTTTTTTTGGACCGAGCCGGGCTCGGTTTTTACTAAATTTTTTGTGAAAAATTTGTAAAAAAATTCAGAAAATTCTGAAAAATCAAATAAATTATTTCTGTATTTTGGAAAATTTTCCCACTTAAAGTTTTCCATCGGGTTATAAGGTTACATTATTTTAACTGGGTGATATATTTTTCTAATTCCCCCTTTCTCCTAAGTTTCAAAATTTTATTCTTACATAATATCTTGGAGATTGTATGGATAGTTTGGTCCAGTGGGAGCGCTCGGGACGCGTGTCAATTTCATGAGAAACGGAAAACCCTAATAAAACGGACCAGATTAAATAAGATAGTGTAATAAAAAGTGAAATTTGTTAGATTGTTTTATAGCATACTGTGATGTACATGGCATACTTAATGAATAAAGACGCTTATTGCATTCATTAATAAAATCTAACAAGTTTTAAGTCGGAGATTTCATGATAGAAGCATGGATTAAGATTCAACTACCCTATCTATTCCGCTTCTAGAAAATTTTAAACCGTTTTTTCAATCATTTTAACAAAATCTTAAATTTAATATTTTTGAAAGATATGGTTGGGGCCATAGGCTTCTTTTTTTTCGGGGGGTGAGTTTATTATTTTTGTCAAGATGGGTTGAAGACGAAGCGTTCTTAAAGGAAGAATAATACTCCATTAAAAGCCAATATTATTAACGCAGTTAAAATGAATTTTTATCTTAAACAGATGACTTCCAAAACGATTATCGCCGATCTCACCAGGGGTGAAAAGCTAAACGGTGATAATTTCTTCCACTGGAGTTGAAAGATCCGATTCTTATTGAATGGGCAAGTAATGCAAGACCGTGCTTTGGTAGAAATGCCTGAACCGGAACAGGGTTTCACTCAGCAGCATAGGAAGGCTGAGAAGCAGTACAAGAGCTGGGTCCAGAAAGATCGTTCGGCGCAGTATATCATATTAGCCGCGATGATGAACTATCTCATCGGTTAGTTTGAGGACTATCTGACAACGAAGAGATTCTGGGAGGCTCGCTTTGGACATGTCTCACTGATGCGGATCCGGATGCTGACTATCAAGCTGGATTCGTACAAGATGACCGCAGGGCAGGACATCAAGTTTTATCTTCGTGTGATGGCATCGATGATCAGGGATTTCAGAATTGCTGGAGCTGCACTCAGCAACGAGCAGCAAATTCAGGCCGTCATCCGGGCTTTGCCCGATTCTTGGGATGATCTCAAACTCCTTTTAAGCCATGCTGAGAACGTGAATACGTTCGAAGACGTAATGACTAAAGTTGAGTTTGAAACGGAGCATAGGGACACCTTCAAGGCTAAGAAGCCATCATCCTCAGCCATGGTTGAAGGCTCCAAGTCGAAGGCCAAGAGGCCTAGATGCAAGGGGTTCTACAAGGAATCGAATAAAGATGCGAAAGATGAAAATTGCGAAGCCCAAGAAGCCCGCGCGCAGGGAAAATCAGCTAAGAGAAATGCATGCTTTAACTATGGGCAGCCAGGTCACCTTGCTCGTGATTGCAAGGGACCTAGAAAGGTAAGCTTTCGCTCTTCTCACTATACAACATTAGTTGCTTGTACGATGTTGATGGCCGACTCTACAAATTTGTGGATTGTAGATTCGGAAGCCACGAACCACATCTCTCGAGACAGGGAAGGGTTCGTAGAGTATAAGAGAGTACCCGCTGAGAGCTGGAAGATTTATATGGGGAACAAGTCGTATGTTGAGGTCCAGGGTATCGGGACGTATCGGCTACCTACGAGTTCAGGGAACGAGTGGCTTTGCCATGCGTTTTATATGATCTAAGGATGTGGCAGAACCTTTTATCAGTGGTTAGGCTAGTTAGCGTATGTTATAGTGTTTTATTTGAGAATAATTTTGTAAAACTTATTTTAAATAATTTTCTTTTTTGTGTTAGATGCCTTATAAATGGCCTTATTATTTTGGATTGTCTCTTTTAGCAATAAAGATATTTTATTTGCTTATTCGTATGCCGCGAATAGTTCTGAAGGTGAATCTATATTATGGTATAAAAGGTTAGGTCACATTGGACATGTAGGATGGCAAGGCTTGCCAGGACGACTTACTTGGCACGCTTGCCAAGGTCGACCTGTCCACATGTGAGTATTGTCTCGCAGGTAAGGCCACCAGGAAACCATTCGGAATGGCAAAGAGTGCGAGTGCTCCATTGCAACTCATTCACTCTGACATATGCGGATCGGTCAACGTGAAGGCATGTGGTGGTGCGCCTTATTTCATCACCTTCATAGAAGATTACTCCTGTTACGGACACGTGTTTTTGATTTCCCAACGGTCTGAAGCCTTGGATTGTTTCAAGCGTTTATCAGCGAAGTGGAAAATCAATTGAGCAAAAGCATTAAGGCTTTGCGCACGGACCATGGTAGATAATATCTGTCGGATCAGTTCAGGAAACTGTGTGAAGAGAAAGGGATCGTCAGACAGCCAACGATGTCTTACACTCCACAACAAAATGATATTGTAGAAAGACGAAATAGGACGCTGGATTGATTAAGAGCATGATGGCAAATGCCAATCTTCCCATATCGTTTTGGGGAGATGCGCTGATGATAGCAGTTTATGTTCTTAACCGAGTACTTTCTAAATCAGTTCAGTTCACACCCTACGAGTTATGGATGGACGATAAGCTAGTGTTGGATAACTTACATCCATGGGGATGCGCTGCCTATGTGCATGCCACTTCACATTGGTATGGGAAGTTAGGTCCTTGAAGGAAGAAGAGTATATTTATATGCTATTCAAACACTCTAAGGGTTATGTGTTCTTAGGTGAGCATGACGATGAGACTGTGACCGAGATTGAGTCACGAGATGTCAAATTCCTCGAGAAGGAATTTCCGCATAAAGGCGAAGTAGCTAGGGATTTGGGGTCGTACGAAGTCGAGGAGACCACCGATCATCCAGAATTGAAAGAGGAATCGGTTCCTCTACAGCCTGAGGATAGTGGGAGTGAGATACCGTCATATAACTCGGAGCCATTTACGGAATCTCAACCGCCTCGTGGACAAGTACCTCATCGACGCTTCGAGATTGTGGGGGAAGCGTTTATGGTTGCGCCGTATGATGTTGCGGAACCCAAGTCCTACGAGGACGCTATTTCAGGACCTGCAGCGGAAGAGTGGAAGGCCGCGATGGAGTAGCAGCTTGAGTCCATAAGGAAGAATCAAGTTCAGGACTTGGTGGATGTTCTTACCAGACGCAAGACTATTGAGAACAAGTGGGATTTCAAGGTTAAGCGGAAGGCGGATGGGACAATCGAGTGTCGCAAGGCACGCTTGATGGCGAAGAGTTCACCCAAAGGAGTGGTGTGGACTATGATGAGACATTTTCCCCGGTGGTGCAAATTGTCGCTTTTCGCCTAGTTCTGGCTTTAGTAGCATAGATGGATCTTGAATTAGTCCAGATGGATGTCAAGATAGCTTTTCTTTATGGAGAACTCGAAGAGAAAATCTATATGGATCAGCCCATTGGTTTCAAAGCCAAAGGCCTCAAGCGCAAGGTATGCAAATTGAGGAGGTTTATTTATAGCTTGAAACAGTCTTCCAGAGTCTGGTATTTTCGATTTCATAAAATTGTATTGGGCTATAGTTAAGATGATCGATCAGGACAATTGGCTCTATCTACGACAAGCTGGTAAGAGTTTCGAGATTCTATCATTGTATGTTGACAATATCTTCCTGGCAGAGAACAACATGAAGTCCATAAATGCCACTCGGAGTTTGCGGTCCTCCACCTTTGAGATGGACATGGGCAATGTTCGGTTCGTGCTCGGGATTCAGATTCTGAGTGACCGCTCCAAGAGGACCCTAGGTTTGTCTTAGGAGACTTTTACATTAGGAAAGTCTTGGAACCGTTTGGTATGACCAGTTGCAAACCCATTGGGACTCCAATTGCAAAGAATTATGCGCCAAGTCTAGAGTAGTGTCCTAAAAACAAAACGGAGAAAAGTCAGATGTAGAATGTTCCGTGTAGGAGCGCTATCGGGAGTCTCATGTATGCTATGGTGTGTACGAGACCCGATATATCTGTTGGGATACGGCAGCGTCCCGGCCATCAAACCGTGGCCAAATGCGGAACAAAATTTTTCTAAACTGACGCTACCATTATCCGATACCCGGATCTATTCTCAACGCTTTACTAGCAAGCTATATATAAGAAGTTAGATGGTTATACCGAGTTGATCCGTGTCCTTCGGTCGTCAACCATCATCCCCAAGCTTTTAGTGGCTCCTTGATCGAATTTGCTTGCTGGTCTTCCTCCATCTACGATGATCCACCTGAGGGAAACGGTGCAAGCTTCGGTCTTGTCGAGCGAGGCAACCGATGCTCCAAGGTTGCTAGCAATGGAGAGCGGAGGTGTTGAAATGAGTCACTATCTTCTCTCATCACAATGCTCAATGAGCAACTCAAGAAGATGAAGAAGAGGTGAGGAAACATGTGTCATTAGCAACTCAAGAAATGTGCTAAGTTTTTCTCCAAGTGAGAATGAGAGTGTGATCAAGTGAAGCAAGTGAAGAAACAAGAGAGATCATCAAGTGAAGAAAATGAGCCAAGCCCATGCAAGAAGTGTGGCTGCCCTCTCTCCCTCTCTCAATAATGCACACGCTAAAAATTATCTTTTCACAATTTTCCAATAAACAATTAAGACCCATGCCTCTCTATATGTTGCCTCTCTATATGTCCAAGACCCATGCTCATGCCACCTCATTCCTCCGCTTCATTTGCGAAACAAATGAATTTCCATAAAAGGAAAATCATACAAATGAGGTGTCCACTTCTAGAAGCTGTTCCGTATAAATATGGAATACAACCCGGTACATGTATCGAAATATATATACGCGTATTCGTACAAAAATACGAATAGCCAAGAGAGAAAATGAACAGTGAACAATAATACTAGAATATATATATACATATATAAATTATTAAATCAAAACCTGATTTAATAATCCGGCTTAATCCTAAGCCGCTAGTATTATCAATCATCCGATTAAAGTCTATGCAGCATGTGTACATATTTAATCGGACACCTGTATGTACCAACATACGTCATCTACACCATATCGCCTGAACCGTGAGAACTCTTTGTGTGGGACTTTAAAGACTCGTCAATACGCTGGCAGTGGGTTTAACCACAAGCACGTTAGCGACACTAGCTGTACGTAACGGCTACCTAGGTATTGAGCGAAAAAGGCCGACGAGCAAACTCATCCTGAACCCCTACTGAGCCTGACAGTGACAATATCCGTACAGTCCGGTCTGTTCATCTAAGAGTATCGCATATCGAGTCTAGGGGGTGGATAAAGTCAGACCCCTAACAACACGACATTTAGTGTCGGTATGAAACCCATCACCACCTGAGAAACTATCGATCCTGGATCGGTAATTCTCGTCCACCATGGCCATGGATTTCTGGTAATGGCCACCCGTGCACAACGCGACATCAATCCCCAATACCGGGAGAGGTGAATCCCCGACGATCTGATCACTGTCTCCATATGGCTCGGGACTGTACCCAACTAAAATCTGTTTGCACGACTCCTTTGAGCCATGGCAGGGTAGTAATCAAGCACAGTGGGAACCCACACGAGACAAATGACGATCTCAGGTCGACAGACTAATCTGTACACATGTCACCTGCGAACTGCTATCTGACAATAGGTATAATACCAACTGGTAGGTTCCCGACGAGTCCGTCCAGTGTACTCATAACCCAATGAGCACCTATATACTATCTTAGATGAACAAACTAACATCAATGGCTTGTGAGACCTGGCCACCGCCCCTCGTCGGGGTCTCAATCAGTATACACTAGTCTACACTGGAGTATCGATGCCCAGTCTCGATACTCCCACGACTAGGGACATTTAAGGATGTGCTTATAGACCCTAACTCCCACGTATATGATCGCCATCATAATGCTGGTAGTCAGGCAAGAATCCTATGGGTTCTATCAACATGTACATGATGATAAAGACAAACCTGATAGCATACTATCATCTCGATTAAGACTATTCTACCGGTATAGGTCTTCCCTCAATCATCATAATCACCTGCCTGCGATTATGATAATTGCCTTGAGGGCACTATAGCCAACAATCTTCCACTTGCACTTAAGGCCAATTATTGCGATGTCGCATACTCACAGCCCGTGTGATACCGAACATCCAACTTCTTTACTAATCAGTTTCGCAAAGCCCGTTTGCGAAACTATTGCGTTCGAGAAATATCCCCAGTGAGTGGATTCGCTCCAATGTTTTTTTTTGTATCTCTCTATATCTCAACTTCGCGGAAAAAGCTATCTTCCGAAATGAGCAATACCTGTCTTAGAATTTGTCTGGATATCTTATGGACCCAGTTCACAAACGAACTCCAAATCCAGCAAACTTCCTAGACTGTATCATCCACTGAATTTAATCTGTACCATGCGCCATGCCATTCCTCAATATCCGCTTGGACCACCTGTCCAACATACAGTCCCTTAAAGAGGGAAAACTATAACTCTGATAGTCATTCTGTCATCCCGGTCACTTTGGAATCTTGAAATGATAATCGTCTCCAGAAGGAGGCTCCCAAAATCATTTCCCAAGAACACCCATTTATGTTCAATAACCGCTTTCAATGTTTCTCCAGGATTGGATTAATATATGTTTATTGCAGCTAGTGCAAAAACAACATCTGGTATGGTACTTGACATTTTATGACCAACTCAATTGCCTAAACAAGTGATATGCTAATCATGCAGATCCCTTTCCCCTTTAGTCTGTAAGACACCTTTAGAGAGGATGACTCCATCACTTGCAGCTACACCACCATTCCAGGAGTCGTCCATTTTAAAATACCTTTAGAATTATGTCAAAGTACCCAGATTAGGATACTTCCCAAATCTAGATCTAAAACCATAGATCTAGTAACCAGAAATCCTGATATTATATCTATGTTCTATGTGGAGAAACAACTTTGTGACAACCACAGTATAACCGATCGTAGTATATGAATATCTCTTCCTATCAAGTGCATGTCATCCTAATACCTGGACATCATTCTCTACTACTTTCTTTGCAGATCCATCTCCTATTCTGATGAAGTCGAAGTCTATGACTGTCACATCAAAAAATAGATGACCTATTTCCGCTATGCCCGCTTTAGTCTATAAATAGACATAAGCTTCTTGCCCACTATACTTCCGTTGCTCCCACTGACTACAACAATCCTCCGGCAGAGTCATATACACGTGCACTTCTAAAGCTAGTTTAGAACGACGCTATACTCATCCTCCTGCCGGTCTTATAGTCTAGAACAACAACAATGGCAAGTTTGGGTAAACAAGAACCTCCCTGTCACCGTCACTGAGAAGACCGAAGTACCTCTCGGGTGCCTGAGGTTACCCACCAAATCTGCGGAGTGGTTAATGGAATGTCGAAACTAATTGAATCTTTATGTTCCATTAAATCTTCAGTGATCGTTTGCGGTTCTGGAATCACTTCCAGTTCTACCATACTCCCACTTTTGTTTTTATGAAAAAATCCATTTTACTAAAACTGTGGCGATTTAAGAACAATATAAATATTAATCTTCCTGATGGTAGAAAGTTAACTCTCGTCAAAGCCTGGGATAACCCACAAACAACCATTTCTGAAACGTGTCTTGAGTTTATCCGGATTCTGGTTTTAAGCATCAGTCGGACAACTCCTTATACCTTAATATCGTTAAGATATAAATTGATTTTATATATATCCAATATAGAAACAAAAGTACTAATTTAATTAGAACCAGATTCAAAATCATGCAGCTGTCTCCAGTGCATATCAACCAAATGGAAGGAGGCCATTCGTTATTACTCATCTAGGAGTGCATCCATATATGATTGACCTGACAGAGAAGCAAGTTCTCAAAACCATTACTTACAACGGAATACCTAGCACAGGTATCTACATCTTCGACTGCCTCGAAGAATCCTGATACTTCCAACAAATGGTTCTCTACTCTATTCTTATACTTATAACTTCTCAAAATTCGAACCTTGTATTTCTATGAAATACTTGTCTAGAACTAGAGAAGTTATGAGCAAACAGAATATAAGTATGAGTGCCAACCCTTCTGTCTTAATAGACACTGAACAACATACAATACTTTGTACAAGTCCTCCGAGTTCAATAACTCAAGACCCTGTGCGTCGTGAGTTGAAAACTGTACTATGGCTAAGAAAAATTACACCGTTGTTGAATGCATCTTACCTAATCACCAACTGATATAGGTAAATGTCACAGATATAATTTCAAAAAGTTATATCTCACTTTATAAAATAAACGTACAGATATATCAGTTTGAAATTGGTGTATAACAACGGATATTCAAAACCAAATATTTGCCGTCAGGAAAAACCCAGGTGATTTCCTCAAATATCACCAATTACAACGAATTCCGATATAATGAGGATCTAATCATCCAATTCCCAATATCTTACTCCCACTCACCATCTGTAATAACATATAGATGTGAGAAACTGATCTGGTAAATACACACCCTGGAGTTAGATTCCAATTGGGAAAACAATTTTCAATTAACATCGCACAGTGAAACTGAAACATGAAAATGTTTCAAAAAGGGTTAACCTGGTATTCCTAGTAATGCCTCTTCCACTATCCTGATTCATGACAGGAACCATATACTTACCTGCCCTCACTTTAATCCATTTATTATGTTTTTATTTATTACCTTCTGTATACCTTCTTTAGGCTAATTGGTTTTCTTCCTTCCCAAACCTTCGGCACCAGCTTAAGGTTTGGAAGAAGACTATCCAATAAGCGCAATAGGTGTACTCTCTTAATCCTAGGAGCCCTCGCAACCTGAGAGGAGGTAACGGGAAAAGACATCTGAATAATCCTATTCTATTTCTCCTGAACCAGAAACCATTCTCGAATCTGGAATGAATTCCTTCGAGTTCGTATGTAACTATACGATGACATATCTAATAGGAGTGGATATACGTAGTGATACGGAGTGTTCTGGAGAAATCCAAAGTGGATGTGGGAGTGGCAGGGGTATACACGGTTTTGTCGTGAATGATAGTGGTCGCAATTTTCTTTGCCCTTAATTTAATCCCTTTATATGTCTTTACTTATTACCTTCTGTACACCACATTTAGGCTTAATTGGTTTTTCCCTACCTATCGGCACCTGCCTATGGTTTGGAAGAAGACTTTCCAATAAGCTTAATAGGTGTACCCTCTCCTAATCCTAAGAGCCCTCACAACCTGAGAGAAGGTAAAGAGAAAAGACAACCGAATAATTTTATTCAATCTCTCCAGAACCAGAATCCATCATCGAATCTGGAATAAGTTCTTTCGAGTTCGTATGTAACTATACGATGGATTTATCCAATAGGAGTGAATGTTCGTAGTTATACGAGGTGTTCTGGAGAAATGCAAAGGTGATATAGAAGTGGAAAGGATATATGTGACACCGTGACATTCCAAAAGCCAAAGTGTTTTAAAAAGGTTCGGTTAACTGGTTTCATGAGTTTTAGTTTAGGGTCAGGTCATGGTCGCTGCCAAAGAGAGAGAGAGAAAAGAAATACACAGCGTGCACTCTAACCTAGATCAGAATGGTTAATCACTTTATCTAATCAGGATGGCTCCCACCGTTTTCTCGAATTCTCCTTCAAACCTAAATGAAGAATTAGTTGGAATCACCCGAGGAGTAATGCTACTCATCAGTGGGAATCAGGATCCAACTATCATCGCATGATAACTTGACGGAATCCACTCAAGTTACCACACTCCAGAAGGTATGCGCAAGCCTGGCAAGTTTCCTGTATGTTTGAAACTCCCGATATGATTTTTATCCCTAAGACCCAAGTGACCTTGACGGAGTCAACAAATCAAAGAGTCCTACTCAAGTTCAACCCGTCATTATCTTGATTGCATTAAACCCACCCGTACGAGCCCTTGACGGAGTCAACAAGACCGTACGACTGTCCTAACCAATCGCATATCCATGCTATAAACAAGCACCACTCAGCTAGCGCACACTACGTCTTGACGGAGTCAACAAACGCAACACGAATACTAAGCAATACTAATCTGAAATGACGGAGGGCTACGGTTGTTTTTTGGCAAAAAACCTTTAACGTAATGAACTTGATATCGTTGAAAGAACCGAGTGGTTTTTACAAATGTATAGTGGTGAAAATTTTTGCTAAAGAGGTCACTCCCGGTGAAGGGATCTCAGCTCTTTTCTCGTCGAATGAGGTGCAGGATATTCCAAACTGAATACCACGATGCAAAGCAAAAGAATCGACTATAGTGAAGTTATTATGCTGACGCAAACTTCTGCCCAAGGGGTCACTCCCGGTGAAGGGATCTCGGCCCTTGCCCCGTCGATTGAGGTGCTAGATATTCATAACCGAATACCACTGTGCAAAACAAAAGAGAACGTCTGTAATGTCAGTTTTAAAAATTTGGTTCCAACAACATCATATAGGTTTGTTTTATCCTTGTATTGATAAGAATCAATGCAGTCCCATCAATTAATCACACCAGAAAAGAACGTAAATATATGATGTACGTATATGCCATCCGCATTTGCCACTGGGTCCCATCATCACTCGTTAGGTTACTTAACTAACGACAGAGCGGGGACTGGACTAGCGCGGGTGCAAAACATATACAACATCTACTAGTATATATATATAAATATATATAACAATCGTTCCAGGCATGATATAAAGCAACACTACAGAAGCAACACAGAATGGTGGATAATTTTGGAGCCCGGGTTTCACTTGAGCCGCAAATGAGACCCGACGTTCTCTGTCGTGTGGATAGCCTGTGCAATGGTAACCTAGACCCCTACGAGCGCGGCAAGTTACCCTCCAAAACCAGAAGTGAGGCAACCCCCTTCAACAACGTGAATGGGCCATCCAACACTTCAAGGAATCCGGTAATTTGGGCACCCCTCCGTGGGTCAACCTATACCCCCTACGAGTGCGGCGAACAACCCGCCAATTCTAGAGTAAGGTCCTCTCTGTCTCAACGCCATGAGATGCGGACCCGTTGCCCTCTAGAACCCGGTTATTCGTGCACTCCACCCGGGGTAATCCTAGTACGGAAAAGAAAATAATATACAAGGGTGGTATCGACCTCAACTCGGTCGTGCCCCAAACGAATAATATACAAACTGGCAGTGACGGCAGTCCACATGTCGGACTCTTGCCCCGCAATATCAAATGTACAAATGAAACTAAACTGTACTAACATTGCACGATAGCTATCCAACACGACGATCCAACCACAACACAGAACATCAACGTGAATGTCACGTTCGCAAACCCGTCTAAAGGAACTATAGCAATTAGACAAGTTGTACCGATCTAATGACATTCACGGTCGCAGATAGTAATGTAAGTACTGTAAACATTCAAACAATGTTAAATTATCGACTTCGAAACGTCCCGAATTGCCCCTGAACAAAAGACAACACTATATCCAAACTGGGCAAAATAAGCAATACCACTGAACCAAAATTCCAGAGAGCAGACCACACCCAAAATACGAAGTTCCAAATCCATAGAATGGCCGGCTAGCTCGGATTCTAGAGCATTATGCTCGGGTCAATTTGGGTAGAATGGTCTCGTATTTGGGATGAAGTCTAGCGGTCACCTTAGTAGTCTTTTGCATTTGCTAATTTTTTTTGAAGACTTTAAAAATTGACAGAAACTGGAATCTGCAGGGTATCGTTCCAGAGTTGTTTCGATTTCGATATTTTAACATTGTCTAAACAAGCTAGCTAAGGGTTTAAAGCCTGGCTCTGATACCATGTTGGGATACGGCAGCGTCCCGGCCATCAAACCGTGACAAAATGCGGAACAAAATTTTTCTAAACTGGCGCTACCATTACCTGATGCCCGGATCTACTCTAAACCTTTACTAGCAAGCTATATATAAGAAGTTAGATGGTTATACCGAGTTGATCCGTGTCCTTTGGTCTTCAACCATCATCCCCAAGCTCCTAGTGGCTCCTTGATCGAATTTGCTTGCCAGTCTTCCTCCATCTACGATGATCCACCTGAGAGAAACGGTGCAAGCTTCAACCTCGTCGAGCGAGGCAACCGACGCTTCAAGGTTGCTAGCAATGGAGAGTGGAGGTGTAAGAATATGTCACTATCTTTTTCTCTCATCACAACGCTCAATGAGCAACTCAAGAAGATGAAGAGGAGGTGAGGAAACATGTGGCATGAGCAACTCAAGAAATGTGCTAAGTTTTTCTCCAAGTGAGAATGAGAGTGTGATCAAGTGAAGTGAAGAAGCAAGAGAGAAATCATCAAGTGAAGAAAATGAGCCAAGCCCATGCCAGAAGTGTGGCTGCCCTCTCTCCCTCTCTCAATAATGCACACACTAAAAATTATCTTTTCACAATTTTCCAATAAACAATTAAGACCCATGCCTCTCTACATGTCCAAGACCCATGCTCATGCCACCTCACTCCTCCACCTCATTTATGAAACAAATGAATTTCCATAAAAGGAAAATCATACAAATGAGGTGTCCACTTCTAGAAGCTATTCCGTATAAATACGGAATACAACCCGGTACATGTATCGAAATACATATACGCGTATTCGTACAAAAATACGAATAGCTAAGAGAAAATGAATAGTGAACAATAATATTAGAATATATATATATATAAATACATATATATATAAATTATTAAATCAAAACCCGATTTAATAATCCGGCTTAATCCTAAGCCGTTAGGATTATCAACCGTCCGATTAAAGTCTGTGCAACATATGCATATATTTAATCGGACACATGTATGTACCAACATACGTCATCTACGTCCTATCGCTTGAACCATGAAAACCTTCTGTGTGGAACTCTAAAGACTCGTTAATACGCTGGCAGTGGGTTTAACCACAAGCACGTCAGCGGCACTAGCTGTACGTAACGGTTATCCAGGTATTGAGCGAAAGAGAGGCCGACGAGCAAACTCATCCTGAACCCATGCTGAGCCTGACAGTGACAATATCCGTACAGTCCGGCCTGTTCGTCTAAGAGTATCACATATCGAGTCTAGGGGGTGGATAAAGTCAAACCCCTAACAACGCGATATTTAGTGTCGGCATGAAACCCATCACCACCTGAGAAACTTTCGATTCTGGATCGGCAATTCTCGTCCACCATGGTCATGGATTTCTGGTAATGGCCACCCGTGCACAACATGACATCAATCCCCAATACCGGGAGAGGCGAATCCCCGACGATCCGATCACTGCCTCCATATGGCTCGGGACTGTACCCAACCAAAATCTGTTTGCGCGACTCCTTTGAGCCGTGGTATGGTAGTAATCAAAGTACAGTGAGAACTCACACGAGACAAATGACGATCTCAGGTCGACAGACTAACCTGTACACATGTCACCTGGGAATTGCTATCTGACAATAGGTATAATACCAACTAGCAGGTTCCCGGCGAGTCCGTCCAGTGTACTCATTGTTAGTTATATGTATGCCCTAGAGGCCATTACTATACATAGGATGCATATTGTAGTGGATGCTTGGACATATATAGGGAGGACTTTCTTGCTCGACATGATAGTATGCTATCTGGTTGCTCTTTACCTTAACGTGTATACTGATCGTCTCTCTGTTACATGTTGGTAAAGCCCTTAGGATGTGTACTTGACTACCTGGACTATGATGCGGATCATACTAGTGGGGACATGGTAGTCCATAAGTACATCCTTCAAGGTCCCTAGTCGTGGGTGTATCGAGACGGGGCATCGATATACCAGAGTAGACTAGCGTATACCTTCTCGACCCATACAGATGGGCGATGGATAATCCCATATCCATTGGTGTTTGACATCAGAGATGATATACGGGTGCTCAGTAGAGACTGAGTACACTGGACGGACTCGTCGAGAACTCCCAGATAGTATTATACCTTACGTTAGATGGCAGTTCTCTGGTGACACTGGTACAGGTTAGTCTGTAGACCCGAGATCGTCATAGAGTCTTGTGTGATTCCCACTGTGCTTTGATTTCCACCTTACCACGTCCAAGAGGGCGTGTAAAACGGTGGCTTTTGGGACAGTCCCGAATCACATGGAGGCAATGAGCGATAGGAGGGGATTCGTCTCTCCCGGTATAGGGAGTTGATGTTGCGCTGTGTTCGATTGGCTATAACCGGAAATCCCTGGCCAGGATTGCTGAGATTTACTGGTAAGTGTTACCAGTAGTTTCTCGAACTGTTATAGACCTCATATCGACACGACTTATCGAGCTATTCCACCTCTAGGCGAGATATGCGACATATCAGACGACGAGACCGGACTGTACGGTAAGTGTTACTGGTTGGATTCACAGGAGTGTGAGCGGGCTTGCTCGTCGATCTTCTGATCGCTCAATACCCGGGTGGCCATTACGTTTAGCAGACCGCTTGCGGCTTGTGGGTGTTTGATATGATCATCACCTGCTGCCGGCGTATTGACGAGTCTTTAGAGTCCTACACAGAGGTTTCCTGGCTCAAGCAAAACGAAATAGGAGCGCATATGAGATATGTGCGGGACCGAGAATTATACTGGTATGTGATACTGTATTCTATTCTCGCGATTTGTATCATTGGTCGGTTATATGTGATGTAGCCGGGTTACCGAATCAAGTGTTGATTCGATACATTGATACACTTGATATTAGTCGGTTATATGCGATATGACCGGATCGTTAAATCAAGTATTGATTTAATGATTTAATGTATAATTATATATTAGATATATTACTTTACATTGACTAATATTGTTCACTTTAAATGGATTTTCTCACTTGATTTGTGCAAGTTGTATATATGATATACTTTTGTGCACAAGATTGTATCATGTTTGATGATACATGCAAACTTGGGTTAGTGTTTGATTTAAACCTTGGTTAAGTAAATGGTTAGGGTTTTTATTTATTTATTTATTCATTTATTTATTCATTTCTATTTGGCAAAAGAAAAGAAAATGGTGGCTTATTTTGTTTTATAGTTGAAGCTTCATGAAGCTTTGAAAAAGTCTACCATTTTTATTTCATGCCTAACCTAACCATTCACCTAACCTTAGTGTACTCTCTACACATAACCATGGTTGCAAGATGATAGATATCACTTCATTTTCTTTTTCTAAAAATAATACTTATGATATTCTTTCTTCTTCTTCTTCATCTTCAATATGAAGAAAGCTTGCCTCCATCAATGGCAACTAGTGAAAAAGAGTGAGAAATCCAATTCTAAAGTGAACCCACTTCCTATTTCTTCATCCTCTACTTCTTGCCAAGTAGTATAGGGTATTTTCTTCACAAGTTTCATGACTTGGTGAAGTTGGAGCTTGATCTTGTGATGCCTCGACGTAGATCATCTTCGGCATCGTAGTCGATGACCTAGCCCGTCCATTTCTCCGATGAAGCCGACACTAGAGTCCAAGATCCGATTTGTACAGCGGAGGGACATCTACGTGGAGCTAAGGAAGTGGAGAACCGGATCTACAAAGGTTGTATTTCCGTTTACCATTTAGTTAAGTTGTTAACTAGTTTCTTTTTCGCCTAAAATTCTAGTTAACGATCTAGTCTAGGGTTTCTCGGCACCGTAAAATTTGAAATTGGCATGGTTGATGCCTTGTGAGACCTCATTAGTGTTCCTAGGAACCCTACAGTGGTATCAGAGCAAGGTTTCGGTTTGTATCATGTTTGATGATACATGCAAACTTGGGTTAGTGTTTGATTTAAACCTTGGTTAAGTAAATAGTTAGGGTTTTTATTTATTTATTCATTTATTTATTCATTTCTATTTGGCAAAAGAAAAGAAAATGGTGGCTTATTTTGTTTTATAGTTGAAGCTTCATGAAGCTTTGAAAAAGTCTACCATTTTTGTTTCATGCCTAGCCTAACCTAACCATTCACCTAACCTTAGTTTACTCTCTACACATAACCATGGTTGCAAGATGATAGATATCACTTCATTTTCTTTTTCTAAAAATAATACTTATGATATTCTTTCTTCTTCTTCTTCTTCATCTTCAATATGAAGAAAGCTTGCCTCCATCAATGGCAACTAGTGAAAAAGAGTGAGAAATCCAATTCTAAAGTGAACCCACTTCCTATTTCTTCATCCTCTACTTCTTGCCACGTAGTATAGGCTGTTTTCTTCACAAGTTTCATGACTTGGTGAAGTTTGTGCTTGATCTTGTGATGCCTCGACGTAGATCATTTTCGGCATCGTAGTCGATGACCTAGCCCGCCCATTTCTCCGATGAAGCCGACACTAGAGTTCAAGATCCGATTTATACAGCGGAGGGACATCTACGTGGAGTTAAGGAAGTGGAGAACCGGATCTACAAAGGTTGTATTTCCGTTTACCATTTAGTTAAACCCAATGAGCAATTGTATACTATCTTAGGTGAACAAACTAACACCAATGGCTTGTGAGACCTGACCACCGTCCCTCGTTGGGGTCTCGATTAGTATACACTAGTCTACACTGGAGTATTGATGCCCAATCTCGATACTCCCACGACTAGGGACATTTAAGGATGTGCTTATAGACCTCCAGCTCCTACGTATATGATCATCATCATAATGCTGGTAGTCAGGCAAGAATCCTATGGGCTCTATCAACATGTACATGATGATAAAGACAAACCTGATAGCATACTATCATTTCGAGTAAGACTGTTCTACCGGTATAGGTTCTCCCTCAATCATCATAATCACCTGCTTATGATTACGATAATTGCCGTGAGGGTACTATAGCCAACAATATCTTATGCAGTGGGACTGATGAACAGATATCAGTCCAACCCGGTGTTGCTCATTGGAAGGGGGTGAAGCGGATCTTGTGGTAAGTGGGGCGATCCATTATACTTTGTGCTATGGCGGATCAGACACTCGCTTGCAAGGCTATACTGATACCGACTGGACCGGCGATCTGGATGAGCGAGCGTTCACGTCGGGATATGCCTTCTTACTAAATGGCGGGGCCATCTCTTGGTGTAGTAAGAAGCATGATTGCATTTCCCTTTCCACCATGAAGGCGGAATACATGACGGCCTGTGCTGCGGCACAAGAGGCAGTCTGGTTACGCAAATTTTTGGAGAATCTGACTATAGTGCCGCATGCGAAGGACATGGTGATCCTTAATTGCGATAGCATGTCGGCCATTGCGTACTCGAAGGATCCGAAGTACCACGGCAAGTCAAAGCACATTCAGATTCGGTACCATTTTATTAGGAGGTAGAAGAAAGAGAAAGTCAAGCTGCAGTACATCCCTACGGATCAGATGGTCGTGGACCCACTGACGAACGGAATTGCCGAGGAGCATTTTGTACAGCATACTAGGGCCTTAGGGCTACAACCTTGGTGACGACCATGTATTTAGACATCTAGTGACTTCCTATTTCGTTTGACATTATTCATTTGTGGGTGGCGACTTTATAGACATATATTTTATGATTGATGGTGTGCAGTCTTCTTTCTTTATTATCTGAGATAGATATATCTATTTTGTTTGACTATTTCTGCTATGGAGTACAAATTTAAGTGTACAAGGTACACAGTGTACGGGATACACGAAGTGTGCATGGCACACATTTAACAATGATACGTCAGTAGATAGGAACTCACACACACGAGAGATCCCCTTTATGCTAGAAAAGCATACGAATGTGAGACTAAGTGTAAGACGTCATCTGCTCGAAGCAGTGACCGTATTGTTGCTTACATAGTATGGTGACAGTGGGGCGCTTAAGAGAGTTGTCTTGACTGGGTCAGAATAAGGTTGCGATGTGCTATATGCTGAGCGACCGAAGTGGTTATCCCATGGCCACTTTACCCGTTTTTTGAATATAACCGGACTAGGAGTCTGACTTGTCGCACGGGGTGCGAGCTTGTCGGGAGATCTGCGATATGGTCGGGAAAGTCAATCACAGGGTGATTGGATTTGGGTCCGTACGGTATAACTTTAATAACGTATGCTCTCAGGAAGAGAATTTTATACCGTAACACGTTGCCATGCGACGTGTGCAAAGACCACACATAAGGAGGTTGACGGATGGATCTCATCTCTTTCACTGTGTGAGCTCTTATGACAACCTCTTTCATGGAAGGACGACCAGTCAAAATACCTTTTAGCGACACTGGGCTGTCTGGATAAGCATGTTATGAACGTCCGCTATTTTGACTGCTGTTTTCTGTTGCGATGACTATATACCGCACATTTGGTAGTGTCAGCAAAGCGGGTAAATAGCCGATCTAGCTATTCAGAGCCGGAGGAAGATCCATTGGGATGTTTCCTGATTGTATCGTATGACCAACTCTTATTGATGCCATGGTAGCGAAACTTAGGAGTGCTATTAACCGAGGAACTACCGCGGTGTTCAAGTATGCTTCCGAGAGGGATCGAAGGTACGTAGGCATACATCCCTGATCAGATTTAGGGTACGAGATTTCGTGAGCCTAACATATATTTGGTTTATGCTGTTTTTCTTTTAGAAAGATCCTTGTGTCGGTCCTAACAGGCTATAAGACTACCCGCTTGCAGGTTTTCAATGGTCCACCTCGCACCAACATGTATGGGTATGAACAAGGATGGAAAAGGAGATTCTCAAGAAGACAATTGACTCAGCGAGTCAACGGTTCAGGAAACCGGCTCAAGGAGCTATGGACGGTTCCCACTCAAAGGTGCGAGTGGGAGTATGTTGACTATTGGGCTTTACCGGGCTCAATACCTGCCCCTTCTAGTGACCCCTATATATATGTGATATATGGGGTTAGGCTTAATTAATCTAATTAAGAGAAATTAGGGATCTAAGAGATTGCTAGGGCTGTCGTCATCTCTTCTTCAAGTTCTATCGAGGGTTGGCTTGCGAGATGATCACGTGGGAGTTTCTCGCTTATCTAGGATGTGGTTTCTCTCCGGCCGTTGCAAGGAGGCGAAGGTCAAAGTTCATTATGGTAACATAGGAGAGGATAACGATCCCACCATTTTCAGGTTAAGGCAATTCTTATATAATCTTGTGTGTAGATCTTCTATTCCGCTGCCATGATATGATGTTAAGATCTATACACCTAAATGCTACACTTTGAAAACTGTGTACTTCACGAATGGGCATGTGTGTTGGCCACCCTCCAATTAATTTAACCTTTTATGATTGCTTCCTACACCATTTGCTTACATACAAAAAATGTAAGATGATGATTGGAGTCATCATAAAAGAGCACTTCATATTCACAAAATCCTTTCCTTTCAGATAGTTCTTGAAAGATATCTCCTGTGAATGTGTTCATCCTGCACTTATTGTATTTCAGGATGTCGTCGAAATATGCATGCACAAACTTGCGGATGAAAGGACAAAGAACACTTTCCATCACTCTCATAAACTTAAAGTTATGAGACTAATTAGAGTCTGAAGTGCAAGTTCAACAACTCATACAAGCCATTGTTTGTCTTTAAAGACAATTTTCAATATGTCCTTGAGGATATAGATTTGGTGGTATCCAATGTGGAGCAATATTCGAACATTACCTTGATCTGGCCATTATGTCTATTAAATCGTCAAGCGTAGGTATTGAAAATCTATACTTAACTGTGATTCTATCGGTGTCATCCTATAAATACCACGACGATTCATCCTATATTTATAGCTGCCATTTTTCTTTAAATTGAGTAGTGCAAGAAAGTTGGGGTAGAACAATCTTTTTAACAACATTCTTTAGCGATTACTCATCTAGATGCCTCTACTCACCATGCTCAGCGGGCTCATCTGATAGTGGTGATGGCTAGGTAGAATTGACCTGGACCCAGGTTCTATGACAATGCTGTATGTCCCTAAAAGGAGGAAGCTTGTGCGTTGTCAAGGTCTCATTTAGTTGCTTCAACTGGGACAAGGGATTAAAATTTCAAGTGCCTGGGTTGATTCGTAGGTATTTCACATATTTAATATAACCATTACTTTCCTATTGTATTGTGCTTGTTATCTACTTTGAACTTTCATGTTCATTCTTGTCTTATATTGGGGCCTATACATGATTTGACATCTATAGTCGAATTTTATGTGTTTCGGAAATTAATTGACAACTTAATGACATTTCCCCCCTTCTCAAGTGTTGTTCCTTGTCGCTAACCTAAATTATAATTTATAGTTTTTAATTCTCTGAATTGCATATTTTTTGGTTTCATATAACGATCTTAGTTATTTTTTGGTTTCATAACATCGCTCACAAAGTAATGGTTCTGACATTGGTACTATAAGGTAAAATTTTAGTTATTTTTTATTTTCCCGTCTGTTTTAAATTGTTGGCAATGGAAGCTCTTTACACTATTTCTGTGTACCTTTATAATGTTATTACTTTGTGATAAAATGATAACATGCTTTCTTTACATCTGTTTTGCATGCAGTATATATCATTGAGCAAACCTTCAATAAGTGCCTACTGTGGTATCCTCCGTGATTGCTACGAGTCGTTTGCCATGTATTGTTTTGGAAGATATCTTGTTGCTTGCTTGGGTATGCTCCCCCAAGTAATTTTTCTCCATGTTTCATAGATTATTTATTTATTATCTTTTAATTATTATGACTTTACTTGTTTGTGTATCCTGTTACTCTTAACCCTTGCCCTACTTCGATTTCGAGGTTGGTCTTTTGGTGATAGAACCATTATATATGTTCGATATGAGGCATGTGTTATGCTAAATATACAAATGAATATATGACGATGTTGATTGTGAATGAGTTAATGGTGTTTCTGAAACATTCCTTTGCAGTGTGTGTGTATTGTTGAGATGATGAGATTAAAAGAGTTCCATGTTGGAAAAACTATAAGAGATACATGAGTATTAGATATAAGATGGACCAAACCTCAACAAGGTTTGAGTTTTATTGTTGGAACCTACTTATATTAAAGCCCGTGTATGCTGATAGATAAAATATATAATCGCCCCCTCAACTTTAAATAATCTAAATCTTTATAATAATAATAATAATAATAAGGTTAATTTACTCCCATGGCATAACTGGCTTAGTTATACCCTGTTGGTAATTACTCCATTTGCCTTCATGAATGGATAAATCAAGGATAGTTTTTTTCATTTTCAATGAGAGAGAAAAGGTAAAAAAATCTTGTAATTAATGAGGTAATTAATTAATACAATGGGAGAGAATCTCATAGGATTTTTACAAGATTCCCCACTCATTTTGAAAATGACAATATATCTTTACTTTATCCATTCATGAAGGGCAAATGGAGTAATTACCCACGGGGCATAACTAAGTTGGTTATCCTCTGGGAGTAAATTAGCCTTACCCATATATATATATATATATATATATATATCAAATTCACCAAATTTTTCGTGCGGCGTCCTACGAACGATCCGTTCCGTTCAAGTTCTACACGTCTTAGATAGTGAATGGATGTAAAACCGCGTCGATCGGAAGTGTTTTGCATGTGTAGAACCTTGTTTTAAAAACTGCATGGCTGAAATAAATCCACATGTTTTTAGTCATGCAAAACACTTCCGATCGACGCGATTTTGCATCCATTCACTATCTAAAACGTGTAGAATAACTTGAACGGATCGTTTGTAGGACGCTGCATGAAAATCTTCATGAATTTGAAAAAACACGAACGCCCCTAACGGATATATATATATATATATATATATATATAATGGAGGAAAGGTGCCATATGAGGGAATTTCCTCCTATGTCGTCGAAAAAATATACCTTCCATTTTGTTTCCAACATTTGGCATTCATCATCTTTATCATTTAAGACGTGGATACACCAAATTTCATGTGATTCCATCGCCGTTGATTTAGTGGGTGCAAAATTAACGGTTTACCGACAATAGAACTTTTTACACTGCTAAATCAACGGTGAAAACGTGGTATAATTACGTGAAATTTGGTGTATCCACATCTTAGAAGATAAACATGAAGATGATGGATGCCGATCGTCGGAAAAAATGGATGGTGTATTTTTTCGGCGCCATAGGAGGAAATTCCTTCTTATGGCACCTTCCCTCCATTATTCTCTCTCTCTATATATATAAGGTATGTGTTATGCTAAATATACAAATGAATATATGACAATGTTGATCGTGGATGAATTAAGTCTCGGGTTCTTATTAATTGATGTTGTATTAATTTGGTGATACTGTAGTACTGTTATTGCTTATAATAAATCCATATTATATTTGGGCTTTACCATTTTCGCCACCATAGGCCATGTGTGGCAAAAATAAAGTAGTGGAAAGTAGGAAGTAAGAACAACCCCATGAACCACATGAGGAAAAGGTATTTCTTTGAGGCGGTAAACTTATATCATATCATATTATATAAAAAGCGCTTAAAATATGTACTATGGAGATTGAAAACTAAAACAACATGAAAAACTACACATATTGTAATATACCATATAGTTACATAACATAAAAGGTTAATATATTATAGACCAATGGGTATAAGGTGTCATACGAGAGAGATTCTTTCTGTGGCGGTCGACAGTTAGTTCCGACATCCATATTAATCTTGCCAGTTTAAAACATCAATAAACATACTTTATTATGCTTTCCATACTCTTTTAAGGTTTTACCTATTGGTCTAGTGTGGAAAGTATTCTATTATTGAAACCTAGTAGTTTTGCACCTACTTGATGCAAAGGTAAAGAGTGTAAAATGCATACTTTTTTTTGTGCATCTTTGTTATACCAGGAAGATCAACATGAACTTGCTACCTAGAAAATATGGGAAAAGTGGGTTATCTTTTGTCCTCTGTACGAGGAAATTGTCTCCAATGATTTCTTATACTGGCTAACCTTTACCAAATATTCTATACTATCTTTATAATAATAGAAGATGAAAGGCATGGCTGCAATTTAAGGTAATTCCAATTTAACCCTCTGAATTATGTTTTTTTTGCTTATTTTGGAAAAAAACTATGTTGCACATTTGGCATTAGTATTACATAGTAAGGTCATTAAAAGAAACTGGAATACAAATTTTGCCCTATATGAAGATGTTGGATGATAGAATGGTATTTTACACAAAAAATAACTCCTATTTTCTTAATTCAGTCGTAAAGATGCATCAACCCTGAACTCCCTTGCCTAATCCATTTTCTCACGTGCCATTTCCGAGTACCTTCTTAATTTCAACGTCATTAAATCAACACCTCTCGCTTTTATTAATGAAAATTATGGGTACTTGCTTTGGAATTAAATCTTCATCCTTTTATCCTTTATTTCTAATATCTATGATGAAAGTTATCGTTTAATATCAAAAGCACTACCTATACAAGGTTTTTTTAATTTAAAATTTCACCTTTAAATCTTGGATGGGTTTACTATTACTCAACTTCTTTAGTTTCAGATAGCACAAAATTTATCAAGGTCACCTCTTCAAGAGTCCATCAACCATAGTGAAATCATTTTTTCGGACATAGTACCCTACGACGGTAGAGAAATGTGCAAAAGGCTCATATTAAAGTTAAGTCGAAAAAAGAAAATTAAAGTAAGTCGAGATATTTAAAGATAAATTATTTATTACTATCAAGCTTAATGTGCTATTTAGAATAATTTAGTAAGAATCTAGGGTGCGATACAAAAGTCCGACGGTTAAAGGGAAATACTTGGGTTATGGTCATATAAAAAATAAAAGAGAATTGGGGATTGCTTTATAAATAAGTTATAATTTAGGTATCTATATGCTTTCCCAGGATTATATCTATATTTTTTGAACATCTATTTATCAATGTATATAAGTATTGTTATCGATTGAACTTTTACGGATCGTTATAGTTTTTGAGCATCGCGCAAATATACCCAGTATTTTGTAAATGTAATTATGTAATACTAATTATTTTGAAAATTTTGAAAATATTAATTTATTTGGATATTCAAATTTAATAATATTGCAAATATTATGGTCTAATATTTTACATGCTTTACAGCATAATGGATAAACTTAGGACAAACGACGAGGAAGCAGGCGAGGAGAGTAAAGTGTGTAGTAGAACCTTCACTTTTCGTCCAGGTTTTATCCATTTGGGTGCTTAGAAAGAATGATATAATGACTTGTCAAATCCTATGTGACGGAAAGGCAAGCCCTTTTTTAACCTTGCTCTTCCATAGGCCGAACATAAAACTAGTGAAAATGGGCTAATTTATCTTGATTTTCCTACCTTTTGATCGGCTTTCTTGTTGTCAAAAGGTCCTAGTGTTTATAGTTTTAGTAACTTTATGCAAGTGTTATACGATCTTATAAACCTCATAAAATCCAAGAAACCTAACAACACATTTGATGCCATAAGTCACATTACTATTAAAGACTGCATATTAAAAATTGCAATTGGTGGTGATTTTGTATTATTTAATCGTGGTCTATATGCTTAGTTATTTTATGGCTAAATTGCACAAATGTATCTATGGACTTTCACATTTTGTGCGATTGATACCGTGAACTTTAATAATTAGAGATATAGGTACCATGAACTTTTTTGACATAAATACCATACAACGTTAAATATATTGCATGAATGGACCATTATACTCCTCGATTGTTAATTAATCTTTTGTCTATTTAAAATATTTCTTTATTTAATTACCCTTTTCTTTTTCTCTTATAGTCCAGTACTCATCAGTCTCGTACACGGTGACCTCCGCCTCACTCTCGGTATCGCTGTCGCTGGTGACATACAACCTCTCATCTTCAAGATTCGGCCGTCGCTCCTCTTCAATCGCCGCAGATCGAGGTGATTCCGCCACCGGAGCCACGTGATACATTTTTGGACCTCTCTCGCACAAAATTTGACGGCGTCGGCCCCGAACCTATCCAGTTTCTATCTCTCCATCGTCGTCGAAGGCGAGATCGTGTTCGTCGCTGGTGATTTCGTCAACTTGGCCTTCAAGGAGATGAAGTTGAACAGAAAAGAGTTGCATACTCGCTGATCTCGGAGGGGAGCAGGTGGCGATGAAGGAGAATTGATGCCGGGGATGGATTTTAAGATTTGAAGATGAATTGAGAGGGCTTGGGATTGTTATTTTGGGGGTAATGGGGGTTTGGGGATTGCTTGAGGGTTTGGTGAAGAAAGGAGGAGAGAAGGGGGCGGCGCTCAGAGGAGGATCCATGGGCTCAATCCATTGGAGAAGAACTTGTCTCGCCGGTGATGACAAAAGCGGAGGAGGTGTCGACAGAAGATTTGATGGCCGCCAGAGCAGAGGGAGGTGAGGAGGGCGGGGATGGAGGAAGACAATGTTGTAAAGAACTGATTTGGAGTTTGTTTGGTTGACCGGTGAATAAAAAATATCTGGTTTATTCGGTGAATATTCAGTTTATTCGGATTATGCCGCCATCAATATTTTCATATAAATATTACATATAAAGATTCAAAAAATATAAAGAAATAAAAAACTATTATATTCGTGGCCTGCTGGTAAGGTGCTGTACTAATTCGGAAGATTGTGGTTTCGAGAAAGAAGAGCGAGAAGAGAGAAATGACGAGTGTTTGTGAAATAATTAGTGTAGATTCCGTTTATTTTTTAATTAAGTTGTGCATTCCACATTTGTATTTTTAATTGTGGGTTTTGTTGTTTTGGGTCTAATGGGTCAATTTGGTCAAATATTCGCGTTCGCCTGAATATGCAGATTGTGCGGCCAATATTCGGTTTGACCGCATATTTGACCGAATATTGCAGAGTTTGTTTGTTTTGTAACTGAATCCGAATATTAGGCCGAATATATAGCCGAATATTCCGTTTTTTCAACACTGGAGGCAGAGCTCATGTTGATGATGATGTACTTGCTTTTAATTAGCTTTGTTTTTTTATTTTTCTTTTTCGAAATTTTCTAACATAAGGATAAAATGGGGAAAACAAGTCAATATTGCTGATGTGGAAGCTAAACATAACGTTTGCAGATGGAATAAAAGTTGGTATTTAGTTGCAATCAGGGGTGATAGTTCATGGTATTTGTTTGTAATTAAAGTAGCGCATGATATCAATCGGAAAAAAACGTTAAAGTTCATGGGTTCCTTTGTGCAATTTAGCCTTCTTTTATTATAAATAAAGAGTAAATATACTCTCCTTTCTTGACTTGTTTTCTTTCAAGACGGTTTAACACTGTATGTCAATATAATCTTCATGTACACCACAACTCTAAAACCATGGTCTTCACCACCATTACATCTTATCTCCTCAAATCATCGCCGCAACCATCAATATCGCCTCTGCCATCGTTTAAACCGTCGAAAGTTTCAACCATTCACATCGTCATCACCTCCACTTATTAACACCAAGCTGCCGTAGTGTGTTGTCATCATTCCCACATTGAGGCCATCTCGTCGTTCTTTCCATCTTCACCGCCATCAACTCGCCATCTTATATCTTGTTATCAGATCTCGTAACTTTTGTCATCGCCTTTGATCCTGCTGTCAGATCATCACTATTGCTATCGACTCGCCGTCTCAGATATTAACATCTCATCGCCACTAATTCAAGATCTTCTTGAAACCCCAGCTGTCATCAAGATCTCGACTTCAAAACGCTAGTCTCTGCCATGAAGTCCTTTAAAACCCTTGCCTTTTAAGTTGCTGCCATTGATTTCGAAAACCCTAGCCGCCATGTTTCAAAAAACCGTAAGCCTTGAAACTTGTGGTAAACACTAACCTCAAAACAATCTGAAAAATACGAAATTTTGTAAAAGAAACCAAAAAAATTGAAAACAAACTAAAATTCTAAAGAAATAAAAAAATCCAAAATTAAAAAAATTGAAAATAAGAACTATTTTCTAGAAGTTCTTTTTTATTTTTTTGCTATTCTCGTAGCATGTTCTTGTTATTGACATACCACTCTTATTAAGTGCTGTGTCATAGCGTCACCAAGAGTCCAGATGAACCGGGTAAGCCTTGACTCGAGACTTGATAAGTACTTGTCATTCTCATTTTGGTGTATCAATAACTTGTCTTGCATATCGTTTATATATATCAAGGAATGTCAGTAACGAATATGTTTTGAAGATCAAGATTGCATGGACACAGGGACACGGTCACGATACGATGCGACACGACAATACGACAAAATCCCAAAATATATGATACGGGGACACGGATATATATAATTTATATAATTATATCAAATATAATACCATAACGTTACAACATATTCATCATATAAATTATATTTAGCACTAAAATTGAGTAAAATATCAAGAAAAAGTCAACTCAAAAATGTTTCAATAAGATTATGTTTTTTCTCGTCTTTAATTAAAAAAAAAGTTGCCGCTACTAAGAAAACACTGTGTGTCGTGGCTACACTAAAACATATCCGACACGTGGCCAAATCCAAAGTCGTCTTATTTCGAAGGGGGACACGGAAGTTGTGTCGGACACGTGTTGTGCACTTGTCGGCTCGAATCCGTGTCCGACACGGATACAACAATCATAAAGACGTGTCCATACAGCCTATGTGAAGATGTCTGAGTCCGGCTATCCAATGAAGTCCTGTCTTGTTTACTTTTTTGCTAGTTGTTGTAATGGTGCTATTTGTGTGGTGATTCTCGTTTGTTGATTGGTTGTGATTATTATGTGTGGTACTATTTATTTAACTTCGAAATTCAAAGTTAAAGCTAATAATCATTGATGTTGTCCAAGTATTTGACGTTCTTTAAAATAGACATTTGGTGTTAAAGTTCTGGAAAGTTGATAGTTGAGGTTGAAATTCATGAAGCTGGAGTTCATTGAAATGGAAATTTATCAAAGAAAAGTTGTTTGTTGAAATTTGTGAAGTTGTTTGATGAAATTATTCATTGGATTTTTTTTTAAGTAGTTCATTGAAACATGTTCAAGTAGTTTAAAGTTTGAAGTTCGTTGTACAATGTTGAAGTTCTCCATAGTTGTTCTTTAAAGTTAGTTGAAGCTGTTGAGTTCCGTTCAAGCTGTTCATAAAGTTTGGCCAAACTGTTGATTGAAGATCGTTCAAGCGGTTTGGTCATTGTTGAAGTCGGAGCTCATTGAAGTTCGTTAAGATTCATTAAAGTAGAAGTTTGTTTTAAATGAAATTCGTTGAAGTTATCGGTTATTGGTTGAAGCTGTTCAAGTTGTTTGATTGTTGAAGTTATTATGTCCAACTTAGTCGGTAAGGTTCGTTCAAATTAATTGTTGAGGTTGTTTATTGAAAGCTTATAGTTGACATTCATTAAAGTTCGTTAAAGATTGTAAAAGTTGTTCGATTGTTAAATTTATTTTCTTTCGAAGCTAGTTGCTGTCGTTCGCATGTTGGAAGCTAGTTGTTCGTGCGTTGCATTTGTGTTTGAAGCTGTTGTTTAATCAATGAATGAGCAGCAATTTCGAACACGACCACAAACGAGAAAATAGCTTCAAACGCATAAAGCAGCAATATCAACCAATGAACAAATCATGACTAATCCTTAAAGACAGTTCGACATATTGTGCTCTTGTTCATGGAAGTCGTAACCTGTAGAGTAAGTTGCTCAGAGGGAGCCCTGACTTCGTTGTCAAAACAGTTCAAGACAAGCCACCAAGGGTGTGGTTCAATTGGTTTAGCATGAAACATTCTCTCAGGTAAGTTGCCTAGAGTTAGTTGACTAGTTGTCTGTATAGTTACGAACAAGTCACCAAGAGCATGGTTCAACTGGCACAACAATGTTGTGCAAGAATTTAGTTCATCAAAACAATGCATGAAATCACAAATTATTTTCATTACAAATTCAGTTTGTTAAGACTGTTCAAGAGGAAGTTGCAAGTTTAATTCACAGAAGTTTATGGAAGTTGTAAGTTCATTTCATGTTAGTTCACGAAAGGTGCAAGTTCAGATAATTCACAAGTTCAGTTCATGGAAAGTGTTAGAAGTTGTCAAGACAGTTCACTGATATTCATTTCACGAATCTCCAGGTTTTCAAAGACAGCATGGAAGTCATGTTTTCAAGACAGCACGGAAATCACAAGTTATTAAGAAAGTTCGTATTGGTTCAATTTTGACGGTGTGTTCACAAATGCATTTGTTTTCAATTAAAGAGTGAATTTTATTTGTAACAAGTTACGAGCACATCATATATACGCTCCAACTTGAGAGGAAGTGTTAAAAAGATATTTAGGTTAGTTTTTAGTCAAGAAATGGCTACATATTGTAGGGTGTTTTTCGTCACCCTATTGAGATAGGAATACGCGTCTCAGGCGTATTACAGATTCTCTCTGCTTAGGGTAGACCGAGGTTTATTGATTATGAGGATCCTAATTTCCGGTAGCCGCGGACTAAACTGTCGTTAATTACCTCTCGTTTTTGGAGCGAGGGAATCTATGATTGGCGGGTAAAACCGGTCATGCGAACTCAATATGCAGTGTGCGTGTGTTGTGTTTTGAAGGGGTCTTGGACGTATTGGGGCCCTCGCAGAGTTTACGGAGGTCCTGCTATCCGGATAGCAGGCTGGGGTTAAGTGGGCTAGCAGCTCCCTTGTGGGGTGCGAGACAACGCGTCGCTAGAAATTTTTTCTAACGGGGGAAGTGTTTTTAGTAGGGAAAATAGAAAAGAGGATTGATGAGTGTTTTTAGGGGGACGCATGAGCGGCGCGCGGGCGCCTGACGCCAGCGGGACGCATGAGCGGCACGCGAGGAAACACCAGCGGAAGGAGCCAAGACCCTGGGCTTGGAGTTAAACTCACAAAAGATTTGGATTTGGAGTTAAACTCCTTTGAGGATTGATTTGGAGTTGAACTCCTTAAGGATTTAGATCTTGGATGGTGAAAGGAGATCCCTTTTCGTCCTTTTCGAGCCTTGGACTTTCCTAAAATAGGTTTTTCTGAGATGGGTTCCTTTTCTCTCTTTTTTGTTGGATTTTGGAGAAAAAGGGACGGTAAGATTAAAAATCCCCTCTTTAGAGATTTGCTGGGAGATCTGAGCTCTACTTTGAGGGTTTTATAGTGAAAAACTATCTCTTTTTGGAAAAAGAAGAGTCAAACTCTTGATTTAATTCAAAAAAAGAAGTTTCAAAACCTTGAGAAAGGAGGCACAGAAGAACCCTAGAATTTTTGAGAGAATGAAATCTATTGATTTTCTCATTATATTTGCTTTTTATAGGCTACACACTTTGGGCTTTTCTAAATGACACTTGTGCCTTTTCATGCCTCATGTGCTTATTTCTTTTTGCATATAAGCCATGGGTTTACAAAATTTGGACGTTTTACCCATTTTTCATACATTTATTTAAAAAATTATATTAAACTAATATATTGCTTCATTCTTTTTGTCATGGGACCAGTCCCCTCCATGCTCGGTCTTGACTTAGGCTTGGGCTCGCTTGCTTGGGGTTGACTGATTTTGACTTGGTCAACTGAGATGTAAATTTTGACCCTAACACTTATGTGTTAAAAAACAATTGCTTAGGGGTTAAGAATAAATGATACTTAGTAGTCTAGTAATAAAGGGTGGTTTAGATATTTGAATATGCCATATTATCCATAAACCATAGATATTTTATTATAAATAAAGAGTTGAATATACTCTGTTCTCTTGAGTTGTTTTCTCCAATAATAATATCCTAGAGGATCCTCACTATATGTATCAATGTATGTGTGTATATATGGGTTTTTTTAATATGAAAAGGCCCTAAAACTTAGCTAATTACTAAAACATCCTCTTAAACTTTGTAATTACTAATCACCCCACAACTTTAAGAATTTACTAAAAGATCTCTCGACTGTCCAAAAAAAAGCATCTTATTAGAATATTTCTCTAATTGAGTTACCATTTTAATGGCGATGACTTTTAAAAAATTATTTTAATTAGTTTTTCCTTAAACTTAGTTTATATCATAATTAATATAATTATAAACTAAAAAATAGAAAATTTCTTCTTCCTCCTCTTCTAACATTGATTAAACGTGAAAAGTTGTTGAAGATGATGATATTGAAGTTGATGATGAAGATGATGAGCGCAGGAGGGAGGTTGGGGCGCCATTTGGACGGAAGAGGAAGGTGGGACAAATAGGGGCGGAGAATGGTATGGGTCTCGATTGGGGCTGCGGGAGCATGTAGGAGGGAGATGGGAACTGGATTGGGGTTGAGGAAGATGGAAGAGGAAAGGTTGAAATGGAGGGGACATAGGAAAGGGGATCGAGGAGGAGGAGATGGTGGAGGTTCTGGTTACGGTTTAGTATAGGGTTTGTTAGGGAAGAAGGGGAAGGGTGTCTGCGGTGGCCGAAGAGGAGGGTGGTGCGGCGGGGGTGGGGGGGACGAGAAATTAGGGTGAGGGTATGGTTTAGGGTTTAGTTAATTAAGGATTTTAATTTTTAACCTTTTTTATTAAGGATTAAAATATAAGAAAAACAAATTTGATAAATTGAAACCGTTATAGGGCTGGCTTTTAGTGATTTTTTGAAATAATTAAGTTTAGGACGGTGTTTAGCAATTATCTATGTTTTGGAGGGCATTTTCATAAAAAAAATACCTATATATGTGTGCGTGTGAGCAAGTGTGCATTCGTGCGACCTCTAGCGACTATTGCAAGAAAATAACTGACACATACGTTGAATCTAGTAGAAAGGTTACAGAAGATCAAAAGGCCACTGCGTATAAAATTTGCTTAAGCTGTTTGGGCTGCTATTGCAAAAAAATAACTGACATAAGTTGAATTTAATAGAAAGTTTAGCTAATATTTCTGTAGTTCAGGACTTATATCTAAAGGAGAAGGGAAACATGAAAACATATAATTTAGTTGTTGGTTCAAAAAGGCGCCGATGCCATGCCTTGAATTTTTGTAGTTATGATGGAAACACCACATTTAGAGTTTAAAAGAAAACTTACTGCATCTTAGACTAATAAAATACCACACTTATTTCTAAATCAAGTCTCAATGAGAAAGCTGTTTAGTTCCCTAGCCATTTACTTGTACAACGTCCTCTTGACCATGGGGTCAGGGAATACAGTTTGATAGAGGTAAAGGAAGGATGAATTTTGCAAAAACTCTGTGATATGGGTTATTCATGAAAAGTCTGCCTTCCTGTGTGGTGTTTTTGTGTCCCATACATAATATAGTGTTTTTTAAAAAAATTTTGCTAATTGTTATCAGGAAGTCACATCCAACTATTTAAATCAAATATCATCACTTGTCTATAATTTTACCCATGTTTTAATGGGGTTAAATTAGCATACATACCCACCTTGTTCTATGACATGATAGTTTTTACTTTTTGTTTCTTATTGATCTAATATTAAAAATAAACAATATTATGCCAATGTCAATGTTTATGTGCAAGTATATGCTTGACCAAGTTGCAACACCTAAGTACACTAGCTCCATACTATATTTTTTTTCTTGTTTTGTGTGGCTAAACACGGTCTTTTTAGCTTATATTTTGCTTCATTACATCTGGACTGTCATTTATTTTCTGAAATTACTGTTAACTCCATTTAGGCGGGGAAGAGAGAACAATTGAGTTTATGAACAAGGAAGGTGGTTCAAGATCTAGTGCACCACTGCTGCCAGATGCTTCTGAAAAGGGCATTATAAAGCATCCATTTCCGATGAAATACTTTCTAAAACCATGGAGACTGGGTGAATGGTTTTACATGGTTATCAAGTTTGGTATTGTGCAATATGTATGCCTGTCAACATTCATCTAGCATTCATATACCAATAGTTGATTTGCTTGCAATTCAGTTTTCCCTGTTTGTGCAGATGATGATAAAGACACTCACTGCCATTTTAGCTTTGTTTCTTGAAGCTTTCGGGGTATATTGTGAAGGGGAGTTTAAGTGGAACTGTGGGTAAGACACAAAAAAGAAAGAAAAAAGAAAAAAATCATGATTTTTCTGTAAATTTCTGAGCTTAAAAAGAACTGTTGACTTTTACATACAGGACGTTGTGACTATTTTGCATTTTCCATATGTCCATGTTTTCCATGCTGAATTCTTTTTCTTGTGCTGAATAGAAGATCATGCACTTTCTTTTAAGATACTCAACATAAGCCTTATATATTAGGTGTGCTAAAGCTACTATAATTTTTATTTGTGAATTCTCTCTATATCAAAATTCTTATGACAATCTCATTTGTTTGCTGCACATATGCCCATCTTTTCGTGTTAAAATATATTTATGCTGAGTGGTCATGCTTATGTCCTTCAAGTTATTGTAAGCATGGTTTGAAATTTTGGCCGATCCGAGATGGCCGATTCTGTTCCCAAAAATGGCCATCCGAGTCCTGAGACCGATACCGATCGATGCCAAGTAATATTGCAATGGGGTTTTCATATTAAGTTAATTAATGGCTAGTGGGTTTACTAAGGGGTTAGTGGATACATTAAAAGTTTGATGGGTTTCTTATAGGTTATTGGGCTATTACGGTTTGTTTAACATCATTGATACGAGTTTAGAGTCTTTAGACATCATTAATTTATTGATTATAGTTACTTTAAATGTTTATTTAAAAAAAATTCCTAATTCGTAAATAATTTGTTTGCTCAAACTATTTAAAATCCGCTATTCCGATCCAATATGGTTGATACAGTCGAGATTGCCATTTCCAACCCCAAAAGTGACTGTCCTATACCGAGATTCAAACCTTGCTTGTAAGAATCTTATTGAAAACCTTTGTGCGATGTGCTAGATGAGCATTATTTTTTCACATGTTTCGTAGGTATCCCTACATTGCTGTGGTTCTCAATTTCAGCCAATCGTGGGCCTTGTACTGTTTAGTTCAGTTCTATACTGCTACCAAGGATGAATTAGGACATATAAAACCACTGGCAAAATTCCTAGTCTTCAAATCAATAGTATTCCTGACTTGGTGGCAAGGTGTGGCTATTGCGTTGCTTTCTACATTTGGTCTGTTCAAAAGCCCTATAGCTGAAGGTTTACAATTCAAAACAAGCATTCAAGACTTCATCATCTGTATAGAGGTAAGTAATCATTGCTGGGTTTTTCCTACCAAACATATGTTGTATGTTTCCATGCTATTTGTCTGAGTTTAAAATATTCTCATCGACGCTTATGGATTTGACTTGCAGTGGTAAATTTCATGCAAGGGATACATATGGATAACTTATTATTGCATGTGCTCTTGAGTAACAAATTATGGCTCTTAGGAGCGAATTATTTTGAGCAGCTGTAGATTAATTGGTAGGTAATCATTCTACCTGTGTAAATGGAGTCATATTTTTGGGAGTGCAGAGAATCAATTGTATGCTCAAAATAAATGGAGAAATGACATCAGGTGTGGGATTGTGATCATGTGAGTTTTGAAGAAATCTAGTGTGTGATTTCTATGTAAGTGCAGTCGTAATCTCTTTCAGTTGTCAAGTGCATTGTATGATACAGGAGACTGAAAAGTCTTGTTGATTGTCATGACATTATGCA
Source organism: Agapanthus africanus (assembly GCA_030015575.1). NCBI lineage: Eukaryota > Viridiplantae > Streptophyta > Magnoliopsida > Asparagales > Amaryllidaceae > Agapanthus > Agapanthus africanus. The sequence continues at coordinate 388,087,612 of JASDDO010000012.1, read as the reverse complement.
GTGGGAGGGGAGGTTGGAGAATATTTTTTTCTTAGTAGTAGGCAATTCATTCATCTACTCAAGAAACATAGTGATGTCTTCTGTGATGTGTTGGAGTGGAGCTTTCATACCTAATACTTTGGGACATGGAATCGGATGGGGTTAGGGCTAGGAAGTAGTTATAGGCTTTTTGAAAGAGAACTATAAAAGCCCCTCAATCTAGCTTTTTGAAACCTTGAAACCACTACGAATAATTTTACATTATGTTCAATTTTATCTTTCTTGCAATCAGGAGGATATTTAGATTTCTCGCAGCTTTTAACAGTTTGCAAATTCTCTCGCTGTCGGCTAATTAGGAACCAAGTGTACTAGATGAGTGGTTATGCGTCATGTTGAGAATGTGGTTAACATTTAGTCCCACATTGGAAGAATTATGGGATGCATATGGGTATAAGATGTAAGATGGGATAAACCTCCATAAGGCTTTAGTCTTTTGGTTGGAGTCCCACTATATTAAAAGCCCATGTGTTGTGGGCCCAAACCGAGTTTTACACGTCACAAGTTACTTCTTCCCCCTTATTATTTTAATTTGTTATCTTGTTGAAGAAGTGAACTTCAGGGTTACAAGTCTTGGGCTGTGGGTAGCAGAAGCTTGCTAGGGCAAATATTGTTCGTGAAATGTGTGAAGAACATCTTCATTTGTTTTCTCCTTTCAGATCCAAGCTTGTTCCTCCTGCAGTTCTTGTTCCATGATCTTCACCAGTTGTATGTTAAGAATAACTCTTCACCAATAGATTTGAAAAATAGGACGTCTTTCATACAATTTACATGCTAAAATGGTTACTTTCAAAAGTATTTGTCATTTATATAGGTTTATAGATTTCAGTAAAATTAAACTGCATAATTTATATATAGTCCTATATGGATATGGATGATATACGTGAGCGTTCATATACCTGAGCTATATTAATATTTGTCTTAATTACACTAAAATACCCTTCAATATCGTTATTTTTCTCTAAACCACCTTAATCTTTTCTTTATTAAAGTGGAATTCCATAACTTTTGATTTTATGTGAGTTTTTAAAAACCAAAATACCCTTAAATGCTGCAGTTCATGGGAGCTTGCTGTAATAAAAATTGAAGGTAGTTTAGTGAAAACGCTCATAGTTATTTAGTGTAATGTAACCTTATTTTTCAAGGATTCAGGTTAGTTGTCTACAGATTTAACTTGTGCTCACCTTTGGTTGAATCCTAATGTTGCTTATGATATCTATGTTAATTAGTTTGATTTATCTTGCTAATCTTTATATGAGTTTTTTGTGTCCATAGATCTGTAACAGCCCTTTTTGTTCCAGCACAGATGGGTGTTGCATCTGCCGCTCACCTCTATGTATTTCCTGCAAAGCCATACGAGCTAATGGGTGAACAGTATCCTGGAAGTGTTTCAGTTCTTGGAGATTATGTATCTGCAGACCCTTTAGACCTCGAAGAGGTTAGGGACAGTCAACGGCCGACAAAGATGAGACTTCCTCAGCCTGATGTTAGCTCTAAGAGCGGTACGGCCATCAGAGAGAGTGTTCGTGATGTTGTCCTCGGTGGTGGGGAATACGTAAGCTCTCTTTCTCTCTCATATTACATTCATGCGGATAACTTGTTATCAAATTAATGGAACATAAAATTACTTGACATTTTAATGCTTCTTGTCACGCCCCGCTTCCCGAAATACGTAAATACGGCACATGACAGAGCCAACCATACTACCTATGGCTAATAATAATCCCTCCATAGTCACATTACGACTGTCAAGTAAATATCAAGAACAGTAAATAAAATCTAGCTAACATATGTCCATCTGCCATAATAAATAAAATCAAGAAATGTATATAGCGGAAACGAATCAATATCCAAATAAAAAAATAATCTCAATCACTTCCCTTATGGGCTCACATCGATAAAAATAAAACTATGGAAATAAAAGAAACTAAGTATTTCTAACTAAACATCTAGCTCCTCATTGCTCGGCCTGCTTGCTAAAGTACTCCTGATATGCCTGTGATAATGTCAGAGAAACTAGGCCATGCAAAACCTAGACGTCAGTGCGTCATAAATATCAAAATAATAGCAATAACCAGAATAGGATGCTATGATTAAACACGAGTGTAAATAATAAATACAGATATAAAACAGTGAGCGATATGTATGTGATGTGTACCCTAAAGTCTATGCTTCTAGGTTATCTATTCTACAAGTCTTTGAAATCAATTTAATGGAATTGTCGATATAACTCAATAGCATCTCGTGCGTGTCTAGGATCACGGTCAAGATTCTCGGGGCTGATTTCAAGATAGTAAAACAGGTAACATGTACAGATGAATGATGTTAGTATCATCATTCCGGGGCTGGCCGAGCCCGTATCAACTCATCAGTATTTGAAAGTATCGAACTGTTGAGTTATAAGTCAGGTTTCATTATTAATTTCCCCTTACCTCCAGATTTGTGTTCAAGTCGGGTATTGATGATATAAGTCTAATGCCAACACAGGATCAAGCAGGTACATGTCTTGTTTATATAGACAACACGTCACGTCTGTCAGGACAACAAGTCAGGATTATCGGCATTAGCGGATATTCCAAATAACAGGTCTAGTAATATGTCGTGAACATGTCATGCAATATATAGTAGCCAAAGTAGATACCAAATGTAGAATCGTAACCAATCTCTAAACACAATAGACATAACTAATGCCAGGATGCGTATGCATCTATCTGCAATACCCATTTTACGTCCGTGACCATGTATATTGCAATCTAGATAATATACTGAATTGATATAGTAGTATGATAATATTGTGATGATCCGGCATGCAATTAGATAAACTATTATCGGTACGGATACAGACTGATACTGAATACGGTAAATCGTTACTACTTGCTGAATACTAAAACATATGCACGATATATATAAAGAAAACGTCTGTCAAGCATATAAATATCAATATAATCAAAATAGCATGTTGCAAGTTTATAACTTGCCTAATCGAATCTCACGTCGAGATACGGATATCACGTTCTGACGCCGAATAACGTCATGAAGCAAAACTCACGTACACAGGACTTGACCTGGCTGAGCAACCGCGTGACGTGATAACTGGGCTAGATGACGACGGTGACTGGGTCGTCTGGATCGTCGGCAACGTGCGCAACTCCGGTGAGACGATTGGGAAAAGAGAAGAAAAAAAGAAGAAAGAAATGGATGAGGCTGTGGGGGTTCTCTAGGTTAGCGAGGGCAAGGAGAAGGGGGAGGAGGTCGGCGGCGAGAGGACGACGACTGCATGAGGCAAGAGGTCGTGGCCAATGGGGTTGGTGTGAACAGGGAAAGAGAAGGTCGGTGGTGGTGGTGTGTGGGTGCTCTGGGGTTGTCGACGAGACGAGGAGGTGATAGAGGTGGTCGGGTGGTGGTCGGTTTCAAGCGAGGTCGACGACGAGGGAGTTGAAGGTGATGGGTTCTGGCGTCGAGGTCTGGGGTTGGATGGTGTTCGGGAAAGGAGGTGCTGGCGAGGTAGAGGTGCTGGCGAGGAAGTGGGGATGACGACGACGAGGCGAGGGGCGGCGACGATGGGGAACGGCGACGACGAGAGGGTTAGGGTTCTTAAAGAAGGCGGGGAGAAGGAGAGAGAGGTGGTTTAATATATATATATATATATATATATATATATAGAGAGAGAGAGAGAGAGAGAGAGAGAGAGAAAGAGGTGGGGACGGGGAGAGAGTTGGAGAGAGTTTTCTTTATATATTTTAAAAAAAATTAATATATACATGTTAAACTGATATATATATATATATTGGTTATAATAATATATTATATATATATTGTGGGATTGTACAGATAATACCAGATTGCTCCGAATATTACCCGTATCTCTTCAAAAATCTCGTTTTTAAATATGAAGAATATACGTAAGGATTTAAACTATAATGTAATATCTTGTAATTAAAAACATATACCCCCAATAAAAATCTATGTAAATCTACGTAGCGATCCAATAATCTGTCTGTCTAACTCTTAGGATACGAACATGATATATGGGCGCAACTACCTAATAAGGTTACTTTGCCATGCAAGGCTAGAGGGAAAAATATTATTTGATTTTATATTGTATTATAAAAAGATATGTAGAGTCTAAAATATATTATATATGTATCTAATACTCGATTCTCATTGATACACTGTATTAGCAAATATTTGATATAATCTCGAACCATGTTGGGTTTCAAATATGCGGGTCAGGTCGGATAATAACCACGGCTACTAATTACATCATTCGCAACCTAATATCAACAATCGTAAAGAATTTTGCCGTAAGATCTTAAATACCCCAAATATATATAGTATAAAAGTACTAGTGTATTACATTATACCCAACTACAAAACCGAAACAAAAAAAAGGCGAGAAGAGAGGTGTCGAAACTTCTGTCGGATCTCGTCTTCACGTTCCCAAGTAGATTTTCCATGCGAACGATTCCCCCACGAAACGAGTACTAGTGGAATAACTTTATTCTTGAGGATCTTTTCTCGTCGATCCATGATGGCCATTGGTCGCTTTTCATACGTTAAATCTTCTCTTACTGTTAGTTACGAGTGATTTAGGATGTACGTCTCATCTCGAACATACTTGCGGAGTTGAGATACATGAAACACGTCATGAACACCCGCCAAGGATGGTGGTAAAGCCAATCGATAAGCTATCTCTCCTACACGCTCGATGATATCGAAAGGCCCCATGAATCGAGGACTAAGCTTGCCTCGACTGTCAAATTGGATTACTCTAGTCGGTGATATCTTCAAGAATACAAGATCACCAACTGCGAACTCCAGAGGTCTTCGTCCAGTATCAGCCCAACTTTTCTGTCGATCTTGTATCACCTTCATATGATTTCGGATCACGTTAACTTTCTCCACCGTTTGCACAACAAGATCCGGATCCAATAATTTTCTTTCTCCAATATCGTCCCAACACACAGACGAGTGACACTTACGACCGTATAATGTTTCGAATGGAGCCATATGTATAGTCGCCTGAAAACTGTTATTATAAGAAAACTCCACTAATTGCAAATGATCCTCCCATGAAACCTTGAAGTCTAACATGCATGCTCTCAACATATTTTCAAGAGTTTGGATCGTTCTTTTAGACTGGCCATCTGTCTGAAGATAATAGGCCGTGCTAAACTTCAAGCGACTTCCCAAACTTTCTTGTAGACTCCTCCAAAAGTGATAAAAATCGAGTATCATGATCCGAAACTATACTCACGGGTGCTCCATGCAGTCTTACAATCTTCTGCATGTACCGCTTTGCCAAAACCTTCGTCGACTGACCAACTCGAAATGGTATAAAATGAGCTGTCTTGGTCAATCGATCGACAATTACCTAAACTGCGTCATTACCCTTTGGACTCTGTGGTAATGCTGTCACGAAATCCATGGTTATATATTCCCATTTCCATTGAGAAATCGGAAGTGGTTGCAACAAACCGGCTACCCTTTGATATTCAGCCTTGACTTGCTGACATACCAAGCACTTCGATACGTAGCGAGCAATCTCCCTTTTCATGCCTTCCCACAAAAAATGTTATCGCAGATCTTTGTACATCTTTGTGCCTCCCGGATGTACTGAATACGCGGAACTATGAGCCTCCTTCATGCATTCTTCACGAATATCTCTTTTAGGAACACAAACAACTCTCATATCGTAACGATCTATCTTAATGAATTAACAAATCTGTTCGCAGTCCCGCTTTTACTTGTCTTCAAAACTTCTGCAATCTTGGATCATGCGACTGTGCTGCTTTAATGTTATCGATCAAGGACGACGATCAAGGATGATTGTACTTGCAACTGCATCAACTGTCTTGAAGAATTTGGTAGTACAATCTCCAATTCGAATCTCTGAAGATCGGCTATAATCTCTTTCTGTGCAGTCAATATCCGTATCGCTGGCAACCGACTTAGAGCATCCGGCACTACATTAACTTTTCTCGGATCGTATTTTAGATAAAGATCATAGTCAGCCATCAGCTCCAACTATCTACGCTGTCTTATGTTGAGTTCTTTCTGTGTGAACACAAACTTTAGGTTCTTATGATCGGTAAATACTTCTATCCTTACGCCCAATAAGTAGTGTCTCCAAATCTTTAGAGCAAAAATCACCGCTGCTAACTCCAAATCTTGAGTTGGGTAGTTCTTCTCATGAGTTTTTAATTGTCTTGACGCATATACCATGACCTTCCCATGCTGCATTAGAACACATCCCAAGCCTTTTCCAGATGCGTCGCTATGAATAACCAGCCCTTCGGAACCATCTGGCACTGTCAGAATAGCGGTGGTCAATCTTTGCTTCAGCGCTTCAAAAGCTGACACACACTTCTCGGTCCATACGAACGGTATCTCCTTTCATGTTAGTTTGGTCAATGGTTCTGTTATTTGGACGAAGTTCTTCACAAACCTTCTATAATACCCAGCAAGTCTAAGGAAACTTCTGATCTCTCCTACATTGTTTGGAATTGGCCAATCATGAACAGCTGCAATCTTTTCAGGGTCAACGGAAATTTGATCTCCGGATACAACATGACCTAAGAACTTCACATCTTCAAGCCAAAACTAACACTTGCTCATCTTAGCATATAACTTTTCTTGTCTCAACGTTTGCAGTGCGATTCTCAAGTGTTCTTCATGCTTTTCTTTGCTCCTCGAATAGACCAGAATATCATCAATAAACACCACTACGAACTGGTCCAGATACTGTGAAAAGATTCGGTTCATCAAGTCCATGAATATGGCTGGTGCGTTGGTAACTCCAAATGGCATCACTAAGTACTCGTAATGCCCATATCGAGTTCGGAACGCTGTCTTGCAAATGTCTTCTGCTTTCATCCGAACTTGATGATACCCAGATCGCAAATCTACTTCGAGAATACTCTCGCGCCACTGAGTTGATCAAATAATTCGCCGATGTGAGGTATTGGGTACTTATTCTTAATAGTCATCCTATTTAATTCTCGATAATTGATGCACATGCATGCTCATGCTCTGCGTGCCATCCTTCTTGACTAGAAGATCTGGAGCTCCCTATGGTGAACCGCTGCTACGAATTTAACCCTTCTCTAGTAATTCGGCAACTTGTTTCTTTATCTCTTCTAGTTCCACTGGCGCCATTGGATAATAAGCCTTTAAAATCGGTGTTGCTCCAGGAATAAGATCAATCGCGAACTCCACATCTGGTTTTGGCGGTAAACCCGAGATGTCCTCGAATACATCCATAAAATCCCGAACTACTGCTGGCGCTTCTTCCTTATTTACTTCTATCGACAAAAGAACGACACTTGTCGGCCTAGTCCTAAATTCGACTGGCCTGAAAAATCTGCTACCTCCCAAAAATATGAATTTCGGGTGTCCGGAAATCTAGAAAATCACTTTGTTTGCCCTACAATCAATGTGAGCGTGGAAAATACCAAGGAAATCCATTCCCAAGACAACATCATAGCTGCCAGAATCGCACCAAGAAATCCGTAAATAACTCCCGTCTGCTAATAACAATCGAGCAACCATTGCACTCACTGCTAAATACAATTTTCCCATTCGCAGTGTGTATGTCCCAGCAACTAGACAGAGCTATATGTGGAATAGAGTGTGCACTAATAAACTTGGACGACATGAACCAATGGGATGCACCTGAATCGAATAATTCCAATGTGGGAAAATTATAAACTAGTAGGATACCTGAAACAACATCATCCGACGCCTTAGCCTTCTCGGCCGTCAAGGTGAAGGCCTGTGCTTGATTAAGCCTCTGAGCGACCGGCTTCTGCCCAAAGTTCTGCTTCCGCGGTGGTTTCTGAATATCGTCTCTCGATCGTAGTTTTGAAGGGCACGCACTGATGGTATGGTCTGCCGATCCACAAACTAAACAAAATCCGAGTCTCTTTCGACAGTCCTTCTGTATGTGTCCGGGTAGATGTCAAAAGTCACAAATCACACTTCTTTTCTGATCGGATACAACAGGCTTCTTTATGGGTATAGTGCCTCGATTGTTTACCGGAATGCTTCTGCGCACAAGAGCTCTGTTTGGCGTAAATGCCAGCTTCCACACTACAACCTTTTGCTGTAGATTACCCTTTACTTTTACCGATAAACTCTGCTGCTTCCTGACCGCCTAGAGAATTTGGGAGAAGGTGGTCAATCCCAGAGATATAACGTGTCTCTAAATCTCCACATCCAAACTACGCATAAACCGCCTTACCCTATCTGTCTCATTGGCAGCCAAGGGCCCCGCAAATCGACTGAGCCGGATCCACTCAGCCGCATGTGTATCAACGGAATCGCCATTCTGTTTCAAGCTAATGAACTTCTCTTCCATTTCCTTCCGAGCAGATTGTGGAAAGTTCTCCAAGAAACTTCGCAAAAAAGTTGCCCAACTGATCGGCTTGGTCAGACGGGTCTCCTCTACGAGCCACCACTCACGAGCGTAATCTATCAACTGGATGCATACTACATCCACCATTTTCTCATCTGGAATCTGTGCGGCAACGAGCAGGTTCTATGTATTAACTAGCCACTGCTCCGCTGATAATGGCTCTTCCAATCCTGTAACTGTGGACGGACCGAGTTTTCTAAAGTCCGCCACGATGCCCTCACGCTGGGTTGGCCTGGGTACTGCTGCAACCACGGACTGCTGGACCGTCCGCAGACTCTCCTGGAAAGCCTCGGCCTGCCGCTGATTTAGCTCAGTTTGACGCTTCTGGTTTTACTACATACCACGTACAACTTCAAGTAATGCGGTGTTATCTACCCGTCTCTGGTATGACCGCAAATCTATATCCGCCATGATTCTGAAGCCAAGACACGGAAGGGGGTTAGTAACATGATTCAATAAATAAGATATTGATAACTATGGATTCAAGACTGGCAAGGTAGTAATGTGGCAGGACATGTTCCTAATTCCGGGTTTCCTGGTCAGTGTATTGGGTTCAATACCAACTACAAAAGGAACCAAAGCCGACTAATCCTAAACCCTATAGCTTTGATACCAAACAAATCCTGCCATGCCCTGCTTCCCGAAATACGTAAATACAGCACATGACAGAGCCAACCATGCTTCATATGGTTAGGAATAAACCCTCCATAGTCACATTACGGCTGTCAGGCAGATATCAAGAACAGTAAATAAAATCTATCTAACACATATCCATCTACCACAATAAATAAAATCAAGAAATGCATATAGCGGAAACGATTCAAGATCCAAATAAAAAAATAATCTCTGAATCACGTCTCTTATGGGCTCACATCGATAAAAATAAAACTATGGAAATAAAAGAAACCAAGCATCTCTAAACCAAACATCTAGCTCATTACTCGGCTTGCTTGCTAAAGTACTCCTGATCTGCCTGCGATAATGTTAGAGGAACTGGGCCATGCAAAACCCAGACGTCAGCGCGTCATAAATATCAAAATAATAGCAATAACCATATAGGATGCTATGATTAAACATGAGTGTAAATAATAAGCACAAGTATAAAACAGTGAGCTATATGTATGTGATGTGTATCCTAAAGTCTGTGATTCTAGGTTATCTATTCTACAAGTCTTTGAAATCAATTTAATGGAATCGTCGATATAATTCAATATTATCCCGTGCGTGCCTGGGACCACGGTCAAGATTCTCGGGGCTGAATCCGAGACGTGCCGTTAAGCAGTAAAACAGGTAACATGTACAGATGAATGATGTCAGCATCATCATTCTGGGGCTGGCCGAGCCCGTATCAACTGATCAGTATCTAGAAGTATCGAACAGTTGAGTTACAAGTCAGATTTCATTATTGATTTCCTTTTATCCCAGGTTTGTGTTCAAGTCGGGTATTGATGATATAAGTCTAATACCAACACAGGATCAAGCAGGTACATGCCTTGTCTATATAGACAACAAGTCACGTCCGTCAGGACAACAAGTCGGGATTGTCGGTATTAGCGGATGTTCCAAATAACAGTCTAGTAATGTGTCGTGAACATGTCATGCAATATATGCCAAAGTAGATACCAAATGTAGGACCGTAACTAATCTCTAAACACAGTAAACATAACTAATACCAGGATACGTATGTATCTATCTGCAATAACCGTTTTACGTCCATGACCATGTATATTGCAATCTAGATAATATACTGAATTGATATAATAGTATGATAATATTGTGATGATCAAGCATGCAACTAGATAAAATATTATTGGTATGGATACAGACTGATACTAAACAAGGTAAATCGCTACTACTCGCTGAATATTAAAATGTATGTACTATAGTCAAGCATATAAATATCGATATAATCAAAATAGCATGTTGCAAGTTTAGAACTTGCTTGATCGAATCTCACGTCGAGATACGGATATCACGTTCCGATGCCGAATAACGTCACGAGGCAAAACACACGTATGCAGGACTTGATCTGGCTGAGCAACTGTGTGACATGGTAACCAGGCTAGACGACGACGGTGACTGGGTCGTCTGGATCGTCGGCGACGTGCGCAACTCCGGCGAGACGATCGGGAAAAGAGAAGAAAAGAAGAAAGAAATGGGCGAGGCTGTGGGGGTTCTGGGGTTCTCTGGGTTAGCGAGGGCAAGGGAGACGGTCGGCGGTGAGAGGACAGCGACTAAAGGAGGTGAGGGGTCGTGGCTGATGGGGTTGGTGTGATCGGGGAAAGAGAAGGTCGGTGGTGGTGGTGTGGGTGCTCTGGGATTGCCGATGAGATGAGGATGTGATGGAGATGGTTGGGTGGTGGTCGGTTTCAGGCGAGGTCGACGACGAGAGAGTTGAAGGTGATGGGTTCTGGCGTTGGGGTCTGGGGTTGGGTGGTGTTCGGGAAAGGAGGAGGTGCTGGCGAGTTAGAGGGAAAGGCGACGAAGTGCGGATAACAACGACAAGGCGAGGGGCGGCGACGGCAAGAGGGTTAGGGTTCTGAGAGAAGGCGGGGAGAAGGAGAGAGAGGGTTTAATATATATATATATATATATATATATATATATATATATATATATATATATATATATATTAGAGAGAGAAGTGGGGAAGAGAGAGTTAGAGAGAGTTTTCTTTATATTTAAAAAACATAATATATATATAGGAAAGATGCCATAGGAGGGAATTTCCTCCTATGGCGTCAAAAAAGCACGCGCTCCCTCATTTTTTCCGACGATCGGCACCTATCATCTTCATCGTTATAATCTAAGATGTGGGTACACCAAATTTCATGTGATTCTACAACTTTTTCACCGTTGGTTTAGTGGATTCAAAATTAACGGTTTACCGACAACAAAACATTTTACATTGCTAAATAAACGGTGAAAAAGTTATAGAACACATGAAATTTGGTGTACCCACATCTTAGATGATAGCGATGAAGATGATCGGTGCCAATCGTCGGAAAAAATAAGGGAGGTCGTGCTTTTTCGACGCCATAGGAGGAAATCCACTCATATGGCCTCTTTCCTCCAATATTCTCTATATATATTGTGGGATTTTCCAAATAATACCAGATTACTCTGAATATTACCCGTACCCCTTCAAAAGTCTCGTTTTTAAATATGAAGAATATACGTAAGGATTTAAATCATAATCCAATATCATGTAATTAAATACATATATCCCCAATAAAAATCTACGTAAATATACGTAGTGATCCAATAATCTGTCTGTCTAACTCTTTGGATACGAACATAATATGGTGTATTTTTCCATGCAAGGCTAGATGGGAAAAATATTATTTGATTTTATATTGTATTATAAAAATATATGTAGAGTCTAAAATATATTATATATGTATCTAATACTCGATTCTCATGGATACACTGTACTAGCAAATATTTGATATAATCTTGAACCATATTGGGTTTTAAACATGCGGGTCGGGTCGGATAATAACCACGGCTACTAATTGCATCATTCGCAACCCAATAACAACAATCGTAAAGAATTTTTCCGCAAGATCTAAATTACCCCAAATATATATAGTATAAAAGTACTTGGGTGTTACACTTCTCATCCCTGCCTAGGAAAAATGGTAATTTAGCCTATTTGTCTGTGACCGAGAATCTGCTATAAGCCAGATATAATAACATCATGCCTTTATCCCAGGCTTTTAGGGTCAGTTGCATGAATTCTTTTCTTCTATAGCTCTGTCTATGGCCATCTCCTTGATTACATACATTACCAATGTTAAAGAAAGTGGAACGGGAAATCGAAGTGTTCGACGCTTCAGCAAAGAAAACAAAAAAGCTGTAAACTAAGCTTCAAGTTAATTTTGTTGGGTGTTGATCAGTGAGCGAAGTTGTCAAAATCTGTTGTATCTTTTTTGCTCTTCATAGATAAGAGCTTCGCTCTAATCACCCAAGATACAAATATGTAGTGAATACGGCAACCATAGCATTATACGACATGCGAGCTAATTTAGTTTGTCTGTTAAATAGATTTATTGCCATGATGCCTAAATAGTCACCATAACTGAGATATATAGTATTTCAAGTTACAAAAATAAACAGTTACAGGAATAATCATATATTTTTCATTAACACAGAGGACAAAAAATATACTAATGCATCTAGAAACCAAATGGACTTCACAAATGTTAGTGTATATGCCCTAGAGGCCATTACTGTATCATACTAGTATGTATATTACTTGATGAAAGCTTGGGATATTCACAGTTGTACAGACAATCTTGCTCAATATAGTAGTATGCTACTTGGTTTGTCTCTGCTTTAATGTGTACATGTGTGTTTATTTATTATATCACCTATACGCATTAGTAGAGCCCTTAGGATCTTTGCTTGATTGCCGGCGTTGTGATGGCGATCACACTCGTGGGGGCTGGGTAATCTACAAGCACATCCTTATATACGTCCCTAGTCGTGGGAGTATCGAGATAGGGCATCGATACTCCGGAGTAGACTAGCGTATGCGCTTCTCATCCCAGCATGGGAGACGGTCTGTCCCACAGCCGTCGGTACGTCGTACTTGAGATAGTATGCGGGTGCTCGTTAGGTTACGAGTACACTGGACAGGACTCGTCGGGAACTGATGGTTGGTATTATACCTATCGTCAGTTATCAGTTCCTAGGTGACATGAGTACAGCTTAGTCCGCTGACTTGACACTGTCACTTCGCCTCGAGTGTGTTCCCACTGTTCTTTGATTACTACCCTACCACGGCTCTACTGAGTCGTGCAAACAGGTAGTAGTTGGGAGCAGTCCCGAAGCACTTGGAGGCAGTGACGGTTAGACATGATTCGTCTCTCCCGGTATTGGGGGTTGACATCGCGCTGTGTCTAGGAGAGCCATTACACGAGTAGTCCCTGGCCAGGGCAAGCGAGATATACTGGTAGGTTTCCAGTGTTATCTCAGGGTGTATTGGGCTTCACTCCGACACGACTTGTACCGCTATTAGGGGACTGACGTTTACCGCCCCCCTAGGCCCGCCATGCGATGTATCAGACGAACAGACCGGACTGTACGGAGATTGTCATACATAGACTCAGTAGGAGTTCGGATGGGTTTACCTCATCGGTTTTCTTATCGACATCTATCTGGGGACCGTTACGTACAGCTAGTGCCGCTTGCGGTTTGTGGTTAAACCCACTGCCAGCGTAGTGTCGAGTCTTTAGAGTCCCACACAGAGAGTTTCCCTGCACTGAGCGTGTGCGTGTGGTGTTCGGGCAGGCAATACTAGTGGGCTTTGGTTTAAGCCGGATCCTAGTATTGCATGGATTTATTTGTTTTGTCTTCTGCGCATCCGCATTCTACGGAATACGGATGCAGGTGTGTATGCACAGTTTTCCGGAGCGATGAAGGAGGAGGTGCCTCATTAGGGTTTTGGCAGTTGGTTCGGCCAAAACCGCTATGTGGCAGGCTCATTAGGGTTTTGACAGTTGATTCGGTCAAAACCATTTTGAGGCGGACTCATTAGGGTTTTGACAGTTCGTTTGGTCAAAACCATTATGAGCCGGGGACATTATTTACTAATCCTTTCATTGATAATTTTGTTATGGCTAATTACATTGACCATTTGACCATCTTGACTTTGTTGACTATTTGACCAAAGTTGACTTGGATCTTCTTGAAAGATCTAAAGTATTCTTTGGTTTTTCTTTTTCTTTTGTTATGATAATGGTCATGTCATTTGTAGCCATCTCCTTTATCTTGATGGGATTAGTAATGATAATGTTTTTGCATTATTGCAACCATGGTTAGGTTTTCTCTTGGTTAAGTTTTTCATTTGCTCATTCTCTTTCTCTCTCATAGAAAAGAAATGAGAAACATTTCCATGGTTGCTTCTCCTTCTTCCTCCTCTTGATTTTTCCTTTGATCTCATGTGTTAAGAGAAAAAGGATTCCACTTGACAAACACATCCATACATCTTCTCTACACAACCTAGGGCTTCTAGATTAGCAATCTCCTTGCCCTAGTTACCTCGGCTCGAGGTGGAGCTCGGTGTACATCTCTCGGGTGGATCGTCTTCGACTCAAGGAGGCCGCGGGGGTGACCAAAGTCCGGATCAACCATTGAGCAAGCAAAGAGAAGAACAACAAGAAGAGAAGGAGTTCAAGTTGAGGTATAACCCCTAACCGAGTAGATAACATCTCAAGTTAGGATGCTAGTGTATTGTTTAGCAAAGATCCGGCTTTTACGGTCCATGTTACCAAGTCCAGAAAAATTTTTGTTTTACTGTTTCCGCAACCCCGAAAGTACCGGGAGAGGTAACGTGGACCTAACAGTGGTATCAGAGCCTAACTAAACACACCCTAGCATGTTAGCAAAGTGTTTAGAATTTCGACCGGACGAAAAACCGCAAAACACCCCGGAAATTTGTAGTTTCTGCCGATTTTTAGAACTGTTCCAAAATTAAAAATTTATACACTAAAAATCGGCTCAGGCTTTTGTTAGAAAACTGGAGAAATTTCATCCCCCAACTCGTCCAAAGCGCCGCGTTTCCGCGGCGGCGTTGGCTCTGTTGGGGAATATTTTTCTTGCAGTTTTCTTAGAGGGGTATATTGGGATTTTTGGTATATGACTTTTCTGCCCAGATTTTCCAGAAAGCAAAATTTGTTTTTGGGGCTCATAAATCCGTATTTTTTGGTCGATGTTCTGTAGACTTTGGCTAATGGTTATCTCTGTAATGTTTTATGTGTATTGAACGTCTACTAATCGCTATACGCCGATTAGTGGGGGTTATACACATCTGTGATCTGTGTTGATGATGGTTTGTGTATATGAACTCGTTGGATTGTCGCGGATGAATAGCCGGGATGGATGTGAGATGAGAGTTTCTTTTTCTTTCATTCATGTAATAAATTTGTAAATTGATGTAATATTATTTGTGTGGCCGCACAACCGGGTCGGGGTTGTAGCCGTCATTGTATAATTCTTTTTACTGTTTTTGCTCCTAGGATAGACCCATGGAGGGGGTGCACAAACTACCGGGTATCTCGAAGTGCCGAGTGGCCTACTCATGGCATTGAGGGAGGTTGCTTCGCTTCGGGTACTTGGCGGGTAGTTTGCCGCACCCGTAGGGGTCTTGGGTGGGGTATTGGGTATTCATCGCGACCGTGTAATCCGCTTTTCGTTACAGGCTCGAACGAATTGCGGGTTCCTAGTATATCCAAAGTGTTCATCTGTGATCTGGATTGGCTATCATTGCTATATTGTTATATATAATAACTATTTAGGCGTTGCTTATGTTTTACAGCCGCGCTAGCCCAGCCCCCGCTCTGTCGTTAGTTAAGTAACCTAACGGGTGATGACGGGGCCCCGTGGCGAATGCGAATGGCATAAGCGTACGTCATATTTTGGTTGTTTTCTGCAATGGTAGGATTTAAATGATGGGACGCATTAAAAGAACTAATGCAAGAAAATAAACCTAAAAGACGTTGGAACAAGTTTTTCAAAAAAGCTGCTATTGCAAGGACGATCAATTTTTGTTTTGCATCGAGGTATTCGGTTATGAATGCCCAGCACCTCAGTCGACGAGGCAAGGGCCGAGATCCCTTCATCGGGAGTGACCCCTTGGACAAAAGTTTGCGTCAGGGTAATAACTTCACTATAGTCGATTATTCTTGCTTTGCATCGAGGTATTCAGTTTGGAATATCCTGCACCTCATTCGACGAGGAAAGAGCCGAAATCCCTTAACAGGGAGTGACCTCTTTAGCAAAAGTTTTCGCCACTGTATTTTCAAAAACTGTATCATGTTCCTTCAACGATATCAAGTTCATTACGTTAACGGGTTTTCGCCAAAACCCAGTCGTAGCCCTCCGTCGTTTCGGATTGATATTGCTTAGTATTCGTGCTACGTATTTCGTGCTCAGCCGAGGCGTAGTGTACGGTAGCTATGTAATATTTTTTCCGTAGGATACAAAGTGATTGGTTAGGACAGTCGTGCGGTCATTTTGGCTCAGTCAAGGACTCGTACGGGTGGGTCTAATGCAGTCAAGAAAATGACGGGTTGAACTTGACTAGGATCCTTTGATATGTTGGCTCAGTCAAGGTCACTTGGGTCCTAGGGGAAAAAACCACATCGGGAGTTTCAAAGGTACTGAAACTTGCAAATTTAGCATACCTTCTGGAGTGTGGTGACTAGAGTGGATTCCATCTAGGTTATCACACAATGACAGTTGGATCCCGATCCCACTGATGAGTTGGATTACTCTCGGGAGATTATTTCACTTAACGATCAATGCTATAAACCTAGTAGGTGTCTAGAAAGGTGTTAGCGGGGCTACGCCCCCAGGGAAAAGAGGTTCTTGAATTAAGGAACTTCGCGAAAGCGTTGGAAAACCTCCCTCGAAGTACCGACACTAGCCTGGCTGAAAGGTTAAGCAAGTATTGTGACGTGAATTAAAACCCGGCTAGTTCTTCTTTTAAAAAGGTTTTAAGAAGAATTTGAGTAAACAGTGGGAGACATCCTAGTTAGATAAATTAATAAACCAATCTAATCTTGCAAGAGCATACGCTGAGTGTTTCTTTTCTCTCTCTCCAGGAAGCAACCTTTTCACGCCCTAATCAAGATAATAAAATGTATCGCTTGACCGATCCGATTTCTTATTCGGGACTGAGGAAAGTTGGTTCAGCTTTAACTTGTGACAACAGTCATGAGTATGAGTATGGGAAAGGGGATTGTATGGATTTCCAGGATACCCAGTTGAAGAAGAAGCATGGTTTTGCATCTACTTCAGGTGTTATTGTAATTGAGAACTGTTTTACGGTTAGCCTTACCTTCTGGGTACTTGATACCGGATCAGGATCTCATATCTGTAATTTATTGCAGGGACTGAGAAAAAGTAGGAAAGTTGCACCGGGTGATATGTCGCTCAGAGTAGCGAACGGAGCACAAGTTAATGCGGCAGCCGTCGGTGAATATCACCTAATATTGCCAAATGGCAAGACTATGATTTTGAACAATTGCTACTATGTACCCTCCATGGTTTGCAACATCATATCAGTTTCTTTACTCGATAAAGATGGATATAATTTTGTTCTTGACAAGAATATCATGAACATTTACCTTCACAAGGTACTGGTTGCAGAGGGTACACTGTGTAATGGTATCTACGTTCTAAATCAGAATACAGTTCTCAATATACAAAACACACGCAAGAGAAAGAATTCAGATACGAATGAATCCTACTTGTGGCATTGTAGACTTGGTCATATCGGAGAGAAAAGACTGAGTAAGTTGCATAAAGATGGACTCTTGGATGCGTTCGAGTTTTCATCTTATGAAACTTGTCAGTCTTGTCTCAAAGGGAAGATGACCAAATCTCCGTTCACCGGACATGGAGAAAGAGCAGCAGAGCTCTTGGGACTCGTACATAGTGATGTATGCGGTCCGATGTCTATACATGCAAGGGGTGGGTTCTCGTACTTCATCACATTCACTGACGATCTCTCTAGGTTCGGATATGTGTATCTGATGAAACACAAATCTGAAGCTTTTGAGAAATTCAAGGAATTTAGAAACGAAGTAGAGAACCAGACAGGCAAAAGTATCAAGATCCTCCGGTCTGACAGGGGAGGGGAGTACTTAAGCACGGAATTCCTAGATTACTTAAAAGAGAATGGTATTCTCTCTCAGCTTACTCCTCCTTATACATCACAGCACAACGGTGTATCGGAGAGGAGGAATCGTACCCTTCTGGATATGGTTCGCTCCATGATGAGTAATGCCGAGTTGCCTCTTTCATTTTGGGGACATGCGCTGTTGACAGCAGCATATCTATTGAACGATGTTCCGTCTAAATCTGTGCCTAAGACACCGTTCGAGATATGGAATGGTAAAAAGCCGTATCTTAAACGTATTAAGATATGGGGTTGTCCGGCCTATGTAAAAGTACAAAATCCGGACAAACTTCAGGCACGTTCAGTTCTATGTAGATTTGTGGGATATCCTAAGAACTCCACAGGATATCTGTTCTACCACACCGAGGAACAGAAGGTGTTTGTATCTCGCCACGCCACCTTTTTAGAGTGGCAATTTCTTGCAAAAGAAACAAGTGGGAGTTCGGTAGAACTGGAAGAAATTCAGCGACCACAAAATGAAACTGAAAATTTGACAGAACCTCAGAATTCAATAACCCCAGGAGAACCTCAGCCACTCCGCAGATCTGGTAGGATTTCTCATCCGCCCGAGAGATACTACGGTTTTCTCATTGACGGGGATCGAGAGGATTGCATCTTGGAAGAAGATGACCCTAGCAGTTTCAGGCAGGCCATTATCAGTAGGGACTCTGATAAGTGGCAGGAAGCAATGCAATCCGAAATGGAGTCCATGTACGCCAATAAAGTGTGGACCTTGGATATTGCTCCACCTGGGGTAAAACCCGTTGGATGCAAATGGATCTACAAAAGGAAACTTGGTGTAGATGGGCAGGTGGAAACCTATAAAGCTAGACTCGTTGCAAAAGGTTTTCGTCAAAGACCTGGTTTGGACTATGATGAAACTTTTTCTCCGGTGGTTATGCTCAAATCCATTCGGATCCTACTTGCCATTGCTGCCTTCCATGACTTTGAAATCTGGCAGATGGATGTTAAAACGGCTTTCCTAAACGGTTGTTTGGAAGAGTGCGTTTACATGGATCAACCAGAAGGTTTCGTAGACAGTGGGAGCAGCGGGAAGGTGTGCAAGTTGCTTAAATCCATTTATGGATTAAAGCAGGCATCGCGGAGCTGGAACATCTGTTTTGATGAGGCAATCAAGGAATTTGATTTCATCAAAAACGAAGATGAACCCTGTGTTTATAAGAAGATTGTAGGACGAACTGTCGTATTCCTAATCTTGTATGTGGACGACATTCTTTTGATAGGAAATGATATTCCTATGCTACAATCGGTCAAGCTATTTTTGTCACAAAGGTTCTCCATGAAAGACCTGGGTGATGCCTCGTACATTCTGGGGATCAAGATCTATAGAGATAGATCCAAGAGACTACAGGGACTTTCGCAGTCCAGGTACATAGAGACCGTACTAAAGAGATTTAGTATGGAGGATTCCAAGCGCTGTAACATACCCGCATTGCACGGAATTACCCTCTCCAAGAAGATGTCTCTTAAGACTGACGAGGAGAGGGTTCGTATAAGCACTATATCCTACGCTTCGGCGGTAGGATCTATAATGTATGCGATGCTATGTACAAGACCAGATGTAGCTTACGCGCTGAGCGCGGTAAGCCGGTATCAGTCAGACCCAGGGAAGGACCACTGGACAGCAGTGAAGAACATTCTCAAGTACCTGAGAAGGACTAAGAAGATGTTCCTGGTTTACGGTAATGGAGACCTCAGGGTCGAGTCCTTTACCGATTCAAGCTTCCAGAGTGACAAAGATGACAGCAAGTCTGTCTCGGGTTTTGTGTTTACCCTCAACGGAGGGACGGTATGTTGGAGGAGTTCCAAGCAGGATACCGTCGCAGACTCGACGATGGAGGCTGAATACATTGCTGCAAGCGATGCCGCAAAAGAGGCGGTCTGGATAAAGAAGTTCATTAGTGAACTTCAGGTGGTTCCGTCCATTGTTGACCCAATACCTTTGTATTGCGATAACAATGGGGCTATAGCTTTAGCGAAGGAACCAAGGTCCCATCAGAAATCCAGGCACATCTTAAGGCGGTATCACCTGATCAGGGAGATCATTGATCGACAGGAGATCGAGGTGCGGAAGTGGACACAAAGGACAACACTGCGGACCCATTCACGAAGGCTTTATCCCAGACTCAGTTCGAGCGGCTGATCGAGATGATAGGTCTTCGATACGCCAGTACATGGCCTTAGTGCAAGTGGGAGATTGTTAGTGTATATGCCCTAGAGGCCATTACTGTATCATACTAGTATGTATATTACTTGATGGAAGCTTGGGATATTCACAGTTGTACAGACAATCTTGCTCAATATAGTAGTATGCTACTTGGTTTGTCTCTGCTTTAATGTGTACATGTGTGTTTATTTATTATATCACCTATACGCATTAGTAGAGCCCTTAGGATCTTTGCTTGATTGCCGGCGTTGTGATGGCGATCACACTCGTGGGGGCTGGGTAATCTACAAGCACATCCTTATACACGTCCCTAGTCGTGGGAGTATCGAGATAGGGCATCGATACTCCGGAGTAGACTAGCGTATGCGCTTCTCATCCCAGCATGGGAGACGGTCTGTCCCACAGCCGTCGGTACGTCGTACTTGAGATAGTATGCGGGTGCTCGTTAGTTTACGAGTACACTGGACAGGACTCGTCGGGAACTGATGGTTGGTATTATACCTATCGTCAGTTATCAGTTCCCAGGTGACATGAGTACAGCTTAGTCCGCTGACTTGACACTGTCACTTCGCCTCGAGTGTGTTCCCATTGTTCTTTGATTACTACCCTACCACGGCTCTACTGAGTCGTGCAAACAGGTAGTTGGGAGCAGTCCCGAAGCACTTGGAGGCAGTGACGGTTAGACAGGATTCGTCTCTCCCGGTATTGGGGGTTGATATCGCGCTGTGTCTAGGAGAGCCATTACACGAGTAGTCCTTGGCCAGGGCAAGCGAGATATACTGGTAGGTTTCCAGTGTTATCTCAGGGTGTATTGGGCTTCACTCCGACACGACTTGTACCGCTATTAGGGGACTGACGTTTACCGCCTCCCTAGGCCCGCGATGCGATGTATCAGACGAACAGACCGGACTGTACGGAGATTGTCACACACAGACTCAGTAGGAGTTCGGATGGGTTTACCTCATCGGCCTTCTTATCGACATCTATCTTGGGACCGTTACGTACAGCTAGTGCCGCTTGCGGTCTGTGGTTAAACCCACTGCCAGCGTAGTGTCGAGTCTTTAGAGTTCCACACAGAGAGTTTCCCTGCACTGAGCGAAACGTGTAGAGGCCGTATGGTTTTACGGCAGGGCTGCGATCACTTACGTACACTTGTGTGCGTGTGGTGTTCGGGCAGGCAATACTAGTGGGCTTTGGTTTAAGCCGGATCCTAGCATTGCATGGATGGATTTGTTTTGTCTTCTGCGCATCCGCATTCTACGGAATACGGATGCAGGTGTGTATGCACAGTTTTCCGGAGCAATGAAGGAGGAGGTGCCTCATTAGGGTTTTGGCAGTTGGTTCGGCCAAAACCGCTATGTGGCAGGCTCATTAGGGTTTTGACAGTTGATTCGGTCAAAACCATTTTGAGGCAGACTCATTAGGGTTTTGACAGTTCGTTTGGTCAAAACCATTATGAGCCGGGGACATTATTTACTAATCCTTTCATTGATAATTTTGTTATGGCTAATTACATTGACCATTTGACCATCTTGACTTTGTTGACTATTTGACCAAAGTTGACTTGGATCTTCTTCAAAGATCTAAAGTATTCTTTGGTTTTTCTTTTTCTTTTGTTATGATAATGGTCATGTCATTTGTAGCCATCACCTTTATCTTGATGGGATTAGTAATGATAATGTTCTTGCATTATTGCAACCATGGTTAGGTTTTCTCTTGGTTAAGTTTTTCATTTGCTCATTCTCTTTCTCTCTCATAGAAAAGAAATGAGAAACATTTCCATGGTTGCTTCTCCTTCTTCCTCCTCTTGATTTTTCCTTTGATCTCATGTGTTGAGAGAAAAAGGATTCCACTTGACAAACACATCCATACATCTTCTCTACACAACCTAGGGCTTCTAGATTAGCAATCTCCTTGCCTTAGTTACCTCGGCTCGAGGTGGAGCTCGGTGTACATCTCTCGGGTGGATCGTCTTCGACTCAAGGAGGCCGCGGAGGTGACCAAAGTCCGGATCAACCATTGAGCAAGCAAAGAGAAGAACAACAAGAAGTGAAGAACAACAAGAAGAGAAGGAGTTCAAGTTGAGGTATAACCCCTAACCGAGTAGATAACATCTCAAGTTAGGATGCTAGTGTATTGTTTAGCAAAGATCTGGCTTTTACGGTCCATGTTACCAAGTCCAGAAAATTTTTTGTTTTACCGTTTCCGCAACCCCGAAAGTACCGGGAGAGTAACGTGGACCTAACAACAAACACATTACATATGCATTATATCTTTGCTTTCAGTTTCTGTATACATATCTTAAAGATCCAGGGTTATAAATTTTAGGATACATCAGAGGAGAATCCAACAAATATTCATCCAGTATCCGATGTATACATGCATACAACATACATGTACACTTCCAATAATTAAATACCCATAATAGCTGATGCATCTTTCCTTTGGAGACATTAAAATAAAATCGCCCAACAGCCTTTTCATGGTAATTATCTTTTTAGATCCCACAGTAGGATAAAATATTGCATTAAATATAAGTGAAAAGGTTCTTGAGTAAAATAACATTGTGTTACTTTTCATTCTATAGCATATGCATAAATGTGAACTTTTGAATGGATTTTCCCAACAAATGTTTCGTTAGCCTCAGCTTTTATGCAGTTCATATAGTTGGTAATTCTGTAATAAACTTCACCCTTTTCTGTAAGGAAACAATACAAATTCTGATTGCAAATTTAACCTGTTTTATCTGATGTTTACCACAAAACTGGATTATTTTGTTTTGTTCTTACTAGTTAAAACACACACATTTTCTGGTTTCAGAACGGAAAAGCTGTTAAGTTAACAATTTTCTATATGTGATTCTGTATAGATTGTAAACGATTTAAAGTTCACCGTGACGCATGCAGTGGAGCCCATGGAAAAGGGTTTCACCCGATTCAACGAGAAACTCCACAAGATCTCCGAGAACATAAAAAAGCATGACAAGCAAAAGAAAAGAACTAAAGATGACAGTTGCATCAATTCATCTTCTCATGCAAGGAGAGTAATCCGTGGTATCGATGATCCTCTCTTAAATGAAAGTTTTAGTGATAGCGGCGCCAGTAAAGGAAGAGGAAGAAAACACCGGAGAAGATCAGGGTATACAAGTGCAGAGAGCGGAGGAGAGAGCAGTAGCGATCATGGATATGGTGGGTACGAAATTAGAGGACGCAGATGGGTAACCAAGGATTGAAAATTTATAGCGGTAGAGTTTTAAGAAAGTTATACGGATTATGGAAAAGTTGAGCATTCCTGAATGGGGGATGTGTATATTTGTCAAGCGGCTAATGCGCCCATGTGATGGTGCTTGTATTGGATTTGTATATTTCGATGCAGTACTTGTTCATCGATTTGGAAATGGGGTGCTATAATTGAAATATTGAGGTGTGTATTCCACAAATTAGAATGCTATAAATTACTTGCAAGTGTAGATTTTATTTCCTTGCATATTGTCCAAATTTGTGATTGTATATAACCAGATTGTTGATGACATGATTAAAAAGTAGAGATTTTATTTGTTGAAACATAAAGATTCAATCCTTTCTACACCTTGGGGTTGAATTTTAAGAGTAGAGAGTTTATTTGTTGAAATATAAAGATTCAATCATTTCGTGAACCACGATGATGAAATAATGCCATATGTTGGCTGAGATAAACCTTTTGGGTTGGTTGAGATATACCTTGGATGTTCACTTCAATGGTTTGCTAGTTCATTCAATGTCGGACAAATGGAAATATCAAATTTCCGTTGGTCTTTGAATACGATGTCTTCCCCTTTTGACATGCTAAACTAGCCGAACTCGAGCGAACTGGGTTGGCTCGAGTTCGGCTTGTTTAGTATTGGCTTAGCTCCAGTTTAGTTCGAGTTCGATTCCGAGCTGAAATATTATGCTCATGTTCATTTATTTAACGAGCCGGGCTCCTAATGAGCTAATGAGCACTTAACAAGCCGATCTTTGGAACTCACTATTTTTTGATTTTGCGCTCAATTTCTCTGAATTGGCACTTGATGTTTTTGATTTGGAGAGATCTTCTTGTAGTACTTCAAAACCGTCCTTCAAGAAGATTTAATTTTTTTTGTGTGAATGTTTCGAAGTTAGGGCAAGAGATTTTTCGAGTTTGGGGTGGAGAAAATAAAGTTTTCTTCAAGTCAAAGTCAGGAAATTCGGGCTTGATAAGAAGAGAGAAAATAAAAAATTATGTATATTATATGAAATGTTGGATTAAGTATTCGATACTAGTAGGTTATTGGGTATGTGCTTAATATTTAAAACATATATTATAAATTAACCGAACTCGAGCTGTTAACGAACGAGCAAGGTTAAGCTCAAGTTCGGCTCGTTTACTTAACAAGTTGGGATTTTGGTTCAAGTTCGGCTCATTAATAAATGAACCGAACTTGAAAGAGCCCTTATCGAGCCAAACCCAAACTGAACTGGAGCCAGTTCGGTTCGATTTGGAGCCAGTTCGGTTCGATTAGCACCCTTACTGCAAATTCTTGTTTCAAGTCCAAATTGATTTATCTTTTTTGTAGATATTATATATGTAAATGGACCCAGATAATCCGATCCGGATCCGTTTTCAAATCCGACAACTTGCGGATATGGATACTAAAATTCCACATCCGAACGGATTTTATTAGTATCTAGATTCGAATCCAGATCCGACTTGGATACAAATTTCCTATCCGGATCCGGATATCTAAACTAATAGCACCCACTATCCAACTACTAATTACTAATAGTTATAACAAGACTTATGAATGGCCAATGGACTTTATGTTATATGAAAGAGCCATAATTTGAAACTATTAAGACATGTAGATTTGATGTGAGTGTTTGAATCTAATAAGCTAGGGTAACCTATTTAAATATTTTATTAGTTGTAGTTATGAATATATTTATTTGAATAGTATCTGTATCCGATTTTAGCGGATATGGTTTTTACAATATCTGATCTGTATCCGTATTCAATTTATAGCGGATATAGATAGTAAGTTATTGTTACTGACAACTATCCGTATCCGCATTCGTTTCCGTAAATAGATGCCGGATACGGATATGGTATGCCTATATCCGATCCGTTTACATCCCTAGTAGATATATATGGCTTTTACTTTTACGAAAAAGATTTTTTTAAAAACCTCTTTAATGTTCTCCCATCCTAGGTTTTCGATTCAAATAAATTTCTCATCCCTCTCTGAAAAATTCTCTCAGGAAAGGTCCATAGTAGTTTAAAGATCATATAAAATGAAAAAAAAAACGAAAATTGAATGCATACAATTTTTTTTAATACGTACAACTTTTTAGCTACAACAGTCTTATAATAAGCTTATTAAATAAGAATTTTTACTCTATCTAAATTATAATTAATTAAAAAAATTCAAATTTCACTTCACAACTAAAATTTGATATTACTTATGAATGATCTAAAATATGGCTTTCCTTATAAAATAGGCTAAATTGTACAAATGTACCGATCAATTTTTTTGTTTTTTGCGATTAATACCATAAACTGATTTAATTACAAACAAGTACCATGAACTATGACTCACGATTGCAACTAAATACCATTGTTTTCTGTCTGCAAAGGTTATATTAACTGCCATGTCATCAATATTTGACTTGTTTTCCCCATTTTACCCTTATGTTCTCAGTCAATGCCTAAAATTTCTAGGGGTATAATGGTCCATTAAGACACAAAAATTAACGTCATATGATAATTATGTCAAAAAAATAATTTATGGTACTTATCTCTAGTTATTAAAGTTCATGGAATCAATTGTAAAAAAATATGAAAGTTGATGGTTAAATTTTTGCAATTTAGCCTAAAATAAATATAACCTTTTACTTTCATGTCCAATACAAACTTCTTTTGTTCCAAGTGCATGGCTCATGAAATAACTAGTAAGATAAGGTTATGCAAGAGGCATGGGTGCCGAATGCTTCAGCATAAAAATTAAAATAGAAGCGTCCTTAAATGGAAACAAGAGTATTTTTAATTTTCTTTTTATTTTTTTATATAAAAAAAGGAAAAAGAAAAAGCTATCTACTCTTCAAAATACGCAACACAGATATAACTAAAATTAACCACAAATGATATATATAACTAAAATATATCAAAATGAATATAAATAATTTAAAAAGTTCTAAATACGCTCAAGAAAGTTGTTTGGGAGCAATGATGAAACAAAAGTGTAAGCATGAAGATAGGCAGTGGCATGCATGCAGCATCTGCTCCAAAAAACAAATAAAGGCAAGGACAAGATCACGATCTGAGTTACACTAAAATACCAATTCTTAGCGTATTTTAGATAATTAAACTTTATAAATTCAAATAAATTCCATGAACTTACTTGCAAGTAAATGCCACAACTTTTAGCTCCTTAATTTTCCAATTCAATATAATATGCTGTTTTTCTATTACGACTGTTAGAATGAATGCTAATTCGAAATACAACATATGGTACCAACTGGAAAAACCCTGAAAGTTGACAGTATATAGCATTTCGTTTCACCAACTGAAAGAAACCTGAGGCTTATTTAGGTGCTTTTTCATTTATATAAATACCCCTTTGTAATCTTTTATATATATATATATATATATATATATAATGTATTTGTATAGAGTCCCCTCAAATCTTTTTCAAGAATTCCCTTCATCCTCAAAACACGTGCACACACTGACATATGTAGTTCTTAATTTAATCATTTATTTTTATTAGTAAACCCCATCAGTTATGTTTAACAAACCTTGATCTTCAAACTTACCATTCAAACCTTTCTAATTAGCTAGCATGGTTTCGTATTAAAGCAAAATGAAAAGCATATGATGAAATGCATGATAAAGATGATAAACTAACATAAACCAAGACATTTTGATGGAAGTTTGATGAAATATATTTCTTATGACTTATTGAGAAAAGTGGGGGGAAAATCTTATTAGAAATTGGAAAATGTGGGTTGCATCTGTGGTGTTAAATAACAAACATCAATGATAAGGTGCTCTTTTTAACAATTTCAATGATTTCAAAGGCGTATATACATATACAAAAGATTATATTACAAATAAATAAATAAATATGACATTTCTTGCAATTTATATTGTGTATGTTATTGTCTGCACCAAAATTCGCTATGATGCATGCTAGCCGAAGAACATGACTCTTGGCAATGGCTGAGGATGATAAAAGAGGGTAATCGATATCATCTTTTGGTTAGGTGACAAAATAATGGCTGAGACGCGAGTTGGCCACACATAGCCAATGAATGTGCATGAGAATGACGGCCAGCATAATCAGTTGAGCCACCCAGCCACGTAAAGAAGGAAAGAAACGTGGAGAGAGTTGCACAAACCCGAAGAATTAGTATCCAGAAATTAATAAGCAGTAACTCTATCGTTGCTCTTTTGCCTAAAATAAAATGATAACCTTTAAGAGTTACAAATATAATGTTGGAGCAACTCAAAAAGTTTTCTTTTATTTGATTGTATGATGTTAAAGACATATGTAACTCCTATTTGTATAAGACCTATATAAAGGGTCTCATATGAGAATGAAAAATCAAGCAAACCAATACAAAAGCCTCTCTTTTAACTAACAATAGCAGCAGATAATTGTTTGTGTAATAAATTATAGTTGTGAGAAAGAAATTAGCAAACTTCAAGTACCTACAACACCCCACATCCACCAACAAATTGGTATCGGAGCCTAAACGATCCTCCTCAAATGGCTTCCTCCAGCACATATCAGCCGCAAGTTTCAAAATTATGCGAAGATAATTTTGATAATTGGTGCATCCAGATGAAGGCGCTACTCACGTCGATGGATGCATGGGATGTTGTACAAAACGGTTACGACGAACTCGAATCCGCAAAAGCGGAAACTGGCTTGTCAAAGGAATTGAAAGATCAGGTCAGAAGTTCGCGCAAAATAGACAACAAAGCCCTCTTCACTATTTATCAAGATGTGGATGAGAACGTATTTGAGATCAACAGCGACGGCATCAAAAGATGCGTGGGCGATTCTTTTTAAATCATATAAAGGAATCGAAAAGGTAAAGAAGGTTTGCCTCCAAACTTTACGAGGTGAGTTCGAATCTTTACAAATGAAAGAATCTGAATTTATCCATGACTATTTTTCTCGAGTTATGGTGGTTGTAAATCAACTTAGAAGAAATGGTGAAAAAGTAACCGATATTCGTGTGATGGAGAAGATAATGCGCTTTCTACCTTCAAAATTTGATTACGTGGTTCCAGCAATCGAAAAGTTAAACATTTTCGAGGCGATATCGGTAGATGAGCTAATGGGCTCTTTACAAAGTTACAAACATCGCATGCAAAAGAATACTCAATCCTCGAGTATAGAGCAAGCATTAGAGTCAAGGCTGACTCTAAGTGATCAAAGAAGTGGTCATGGGCATCCATCTCAACATCATAACGACCGTGGCAGAGGCTGAGGTCAAGAAGGTCGCCAACACCAACAAAATCGAGAAGAAAACACCGATGACAACCGTGGTAGAGGTATCTGAGGACAATCTGCTCGAGGTCGAGGCAATCGAAGTGGTGTTCAATGTTACAATTGTAACAAATTCGGGCACTTCAGATTAGAATGTTGGTATAAGCAAACAAATAACGATCAACAATCTAATTATGCAGATGTTGAACACGAAATACCCACTCTTCTTCTGACACAAGAGAAGGTTTCTGACAATCAAGATTTATGGTTTCTTGATTCAGGAGCAAGTAATCACATGTGTGGAAAGAGAGATCTCTTTGTGGATCTTGTCGAAAATATTCAAGCTGATGTTAGCTTGGGAGATTCGTTCAAACTTCAAGTGCAAGGTAAAGGAAAGATTAAAATTTTTCAAAAATATAGCCATCCAAATTATATCTCCAATGTCTATTACGTGCCCAAAATAAAAAATAATATTTTAAGTCTTGGGCAACTCGTTGAAAAGGGTTATATAATACATATGGAGAATAATTTGCTTAATTTAAAAGATACAACTGGAAGGCTAGTTGCAAAGACAAAAATGGCGAAGAATCGCATGTTCCTACTCCACCTCTGTATGCAAGTTCATAATTGTTTCTATGGACTCGTCGACAATGAGAAATGGAAGTGGCACCTTCGCTTCGGGCATTTAAACTTTAATGGTTTGAATCTCTTGTCCAAAGCAAAAATGGTAGAAGCTTTACCAGCTATTAAGTATCCGAACTATGTAAACGAGGTATCCGTAATCGGAAAGCAACAAAGGTTACCATTTCCCAAAGGTGGATCATGGAGAGCGAAAGCGCTATTACAACCGGTACTGATATTTGTGGGCCATTACAATCAACTTCTCTCGAAGGTAATCGCTATTTTATTACATTTATCGATGACTTTAGTAGGAAGTTATAGGTGTATTTATTAAAAGAAAAATCAGCTGCATTTGGTGTATTCAAAGAATTTAAAGCTCGTGTAGAAACGCGGTTGTAAACTACCAACACTTAGGTCTGACCGAGGTGGAGAGTACACCTTAAATGTATTTAGAAACTACTGTAAACAGATTAGTATTTGGCAGCAGTTCACAGCCTCCTACACACCGCAACAAAATGGAGTCGCCGAAAGAAAGAACCGTACCATTCTTGGTATGACAAGGACCATGCTCAAAGAGAAAAACCTGCCGAAGAATTTCTGGGTCGAGGCTGTCGCATGCACAACCTATTTACTCAACCGCTGTCCGACCAAAAGCGTGAAGAATATGACTCCTCAAGAAGCATAGAGCGGAGAAAAACCAAACGTGGAGCACCTACGCATTTTTGGGTGTATAGCATACACCCAAGTACCAGAAGCAAAGAAAGAGAAGCTCAATGATGGTGGTGAAAAGTGCATCTTTATCGACTATAGCGAAGAATCCAAAGCTTACAAACTCTATAATCTGCATTCCAAGAAAATTGCGGTGAGTAGAGATGTAATATTTAGTGAAGGAGAAGTATGGACGTGGGATGATAATGACAAGAGCAAAGGCCAAATGGCTCTTGGAGATGAACCTAAGAAAGAGCACCAAACTATTCCAGATGGACGAAACCAGCAGTAGGAAGACACACCTCCAATCGTACAAACACCATCACCTTAGCAAAATTCCTCAGCAAGAGAAGGTGGTAGTAACAGCGGATTATCGACAAGATGGATCCCAATTAAAATGAGGAGTTTGAGGGAGATTTACGAGCAGACTGAAGATGGAGAGACGAACATTTTTTGTCTTTATGCCGATCATGAACCTCTCACATATTAAGAAGTAGTAGAAGAAGACAACTGAAGATCCGCTATGGAAGAAGAGATTCATGCAATTCAGAAGAATGAGACCTGGGAGCTAGTTCCACTTCCTCCTGGACAGCATGCAAATTGGTGTCAAATGGGTGTACAAGATCAAGCGTATAGCCGATGGAGAGGTTGATAGATACAAAGTAAGGCTAGTAGCGAAAGGTTACAAGCAGAAGTACGGGGTTGACTACGAAGAAATTTTTGTCCCGGTTTCTCGTCTTGACACGGTAAGAATGCTAATCTCACTTGCTGCACATTATAGTTGGAAGATATACCAACTGAAAGGATGCTTAGGGCTCTCGCTAACAATTTGAAAGCAAGGCTATAGAATGTATATTTAAAAAACAAGAGAGCTAAAAAGGCATACAAGCAAGGATTCTAGCTAAAGTTTCAAACTTAACAACAAAATAAAGTGATAGGAGTTGCATACAAGGCTTAGAATAGGATTACATCCTAAAAAGCTTTCTTTAAGAAGAGGAAGTGCTTGAGCTGGACTCCTAATGGCTCTTTGAGAAGGTTGAGGGTACTAGCTAGCTCCTAGATCTCCACTTTGTCGAAGAAGAATCCACCTTGAGGAGCTCCAAGATTTGGCTTCGCTTCAAGAGAAGAACTTGAGTTTGAAGTTGCTAATTCCAAGCCTCAAGTGATGTAGCAACTACTCTTTTTATCTCTCTAATTTATTTATGATTTCTTTTAGGTTTTCTAGAAATCAAGAGGAGGAAGGAGGAAGCTTGAGCTCACACAATAAATGAAAAAGGAGAATGGGGACATAATTATCAAGAGAATAAAACTAAATGGTTAGAATATAACCATATTCTATACAACATCCTAGCACTCCATTTTCACATACCATGCCGAGTGTCCATCCTCTTCTCTCCCCTCCACTTGTCCCCATGAAATGAGAAGGAATAGATAATTTTACTCAAGGCACAAGTTAACTAAAAGAGAACCCTTAAAGAAAACAAAACTAATTAGAAAAATAGAGCAAGTTATATGTATTAATACACACACACATAAATGATAATACATTAATACACAGACACACATACATATATTATTCTATTTATCTAAAATACAAAAGAGAGACATAAAGAGTGAAGTGACACAATACTAGAAAATACATATACATGTATTTTATATTAAAATCCAAATCCGATTTAATATCCGTCTTTTCCTAAGACCGGCTAGTATTGTGAAATGTCCGATTACCATCGGTGTATGCAATACACACATTTTAATCGGATCCCTGCACGCACCCAGTATGGCCACTACATCGTTTCTCCAAAGAGGGAAAATCTCTGTGTGGGACTCTAAAGACTCGATAATACGCTGGCAATGAGTTACTGAAGAAACCCTAAAAACTCATAAACACGTCAGCGTCACTATCTGTATGTAACGGTTATCCAGCTATCTGTTGAAGGGAAGATCGAAGAGCAAACCCGTCCGAACCTCTAACTGAGCCTATCAGTGATATTCACCATACAGTCCAGTCCGTTCGTCTGAAAGTATCGCATGTAACACTCTAGCACTGTTATACTATATATTTTTGATGTATTTCAAATCTTACGGTAATATTCTTGACTATTGTTACTTTTGGGTTGCGGATAGTGCAATTGGCAGCTGTGGTTATTATCCGACCCGACCCGCATGGTTGAAACCCAACATGGTTCGAGATTACATCAAATATTTGCTAGTACAGAATATCCATGCAAATCTTAGATTCTATATACATATATAATATATTTTAGAATCTAAATATCTTTTTAAAAATACAATATAAAATCAAATAACATATTTTCTTATCTAGCCTTGCATGTCATAGTACCCAATATCATGTGGTTGCATCCATATATCATGTTCATATCCTAATTATTAAACATACTTGTTTTTTATCCCTACGTATATTTACGTAGATCCATATTTGGGGGTATATGTTTTTATTTACTGGATATCACATTATAATTTAAACTTTTACGTATATTCTCCATATTGAAAAACTAGATTTTTGAATGGATACGGCTAATATTTAGAGAGATCCAGTATTATCTGTAAAATCCCATATATATATAAATATTTTATATAACTAAATAATATATACTGTTATATATATATTATATATATAATATATTAATTAATATAAAATCTTTATATCTCTCTCTCTAATATATACATATATATATATATATATATATATATATATATATATTATATACAATATATTTATTATAAAACCTATTATAAAACTAAACCTCATCCTATCTCTCTCTCTCCCTCGTTCTTCTTCACGTCCTCACCAGTGAACGCAAACCCTAACCCATACCGCCGCCGACTTCGCCTCGTCGCCGCCACCTCGTCGACACCATCTCCTCTGTTCTCGCCAACCCAGTAACCCAGCAGCAACAACAACCCCTTCTTCTTCTTTTTCTTTCTTTTTTTTTGATCCCCGATCGTCTCGCCGGAGTTGTGCACGTCGCCGATGATCCGGACGACCGAGTCACCATGTAACATTTCAGAAATATAAAATATTATTTTTGGAATTTAAATATTAAAATAATATATTTCACGAAAACTATTCGAATTGCGAATAGGGTTTTTTCGTAAAATGGTATAAGTATATACCAATATTTGGGAAATAATTGGAGATTTAAAATGATTTATTAATTATAAAGGTATTTATCGGATTTTGGTATTTTTATAATTAATTATATGCGAGTTTAAAGTAAACTTGATTAGTGCACTACTAATCACGATTAAGCCAAATCCGTATTTTCACATTTTTCCATGGCCAGTGCACCATGTCGTGTTGCATTTTGTTACATATTTGTTCATTTGCATTTGGTTTTAATTATTTATGAGAAGAAAAGAAAAGAAAAGAGATGGCATGATTGAAAGAGAGAGAGGGGGGGAGGGTGGTGGACAAGTTATGATAAGGGACACGGGCTCAAGAGAGAGAGAGAAAAAGAGAGGATGGCATGGCACCCTTGACCCTTCTCCATTCTTTTCCTTCATCATTTTATTTCTCCAACTTCTCCTTCATGCTTCCTCCACCTCCTCTACCTCCATGTATCATCTCCAACTCTTCATCAAAACCCCATGCCACCTTCATTAAAAAGATGCACAACCTCATCCTAAATCCTATAGACCTTTCAAGTTTGGATTTTGGAGACTTTGAGCATCTAGGGTTTTTCTTGAGTTGATTCCATGAGATATATTTCCTTTCCTTTAGTTATGTGTTTGTGTTAGTATATCCTATTGTTAGTTTTGAGTTAAACCGATATGATTTGATGATCTTAGAATATTCCAAGTTGATATTTAGTGATTTTGTGGACTTGTAAAGAGGTAATAGAGGTGTAGTGAGTGTTGTAGGACCTTAGTGATGATTTTCCTTACCTGGGCCAGAGAATAGAACCCAATACACGAGTTTAGAATTTATCTCGTGTCGGTTTTGTGATGTTTTGTTAGCCTACAGGAAATCTGGAGCTATTTGGGGTATTTTTAAGAAAATCAAACAAGTCCATTGACCTAGACAAACGACCAGAAGACCAAAACGAAAGTTCGAACCCAAAATTCCTTCTACAGACCGGCGAGGCCGGGTATTTTCATTATCTCGCCGGACCACTTTTGGTTTCTGGTGTTGGGTTTTTGGCTGTGGCTCTTACTCTCTATAAACTAGCCCTTGTACATGTTAGTTTTGTCCCTTTTGACATGAGCCAAAATCTGGGAGCTACTTGAGAGTGTTTTGGCTATGTTTTTAAGATATTTGGATTCGTGGTTTTGGTATTTGGATTTGATTTGGTCGTTGGACGTTTGTACGTCAACGACGAGGGTTGTTTGGTTGTTTTTTCATGCGTAGGCTATAGGTTCTAACCTATGAACACACTGTGTGCCGTATCGATTTTCCGGACTTGGTTTTAATTGCATTTCGATGTGTATTGATTGTAGGTACTTTCGCGTGGATTTCCGAGATGACGAAGCACATCGATTTCGGATAAGCGAGGAGATTAGCAGGTGAGTAGATTTATATCTACGGGGGAAGTCGGGTGGATGGCGTATAGCACCCCCGTAATCATTGATATGGATAAGTGATATATAAATTTGTAGTTTGGATAAAACCTATATATAAACCCACGGAGATGATCAAGGGTTTTAGTGTGAAATGATATAATAAATATGGAAGACTCGGATTGACATATGAGAATATGAAATGAGAATGTGGATTGTGATATATATATATATATATATATATATATAAGTGATTGAAAGCGGATTAATATGAGATTTATAGTGGCGTGATATGAGATCGATATCGATATGTTATGAGATCGATATCGATGAGACCTGTGAATGATAATATGAAAAGATTGGGATAGATGTGTTGTGAGATGATGTACGTGACTATAGATCCATACTATTGTTGTGATGATATCGTACGATAGATTTTCCGTACGTGATATATAAGGATGAACTCGATATTTATTCCGACTTGAGAAACCTTTTATTTCATATCACAAAGTAGATATTGTGATATGTTTGGAGTTATACCCATTTCAAAACTAACGAATCGTTACACCTTTTTTAAATGATGAATTCAAGGAGACATTATAAACTTTTCAAATGGTATATTTTCCAAATAATATCACAGTCTCCTATTTTCAAAATAATGATTCGCACTATTTTAAACTATAACTGTATAACTCCTACGTAATTGCATATTTTATATACTGTTCGCGCTTACGATATCTTATTTCTGCATACGCTCGCGTTTCTTTTACTACGATATATATGTATATACGATGTTTCATACTCGTTATTTACCTGACTTCATCTGCTAGTACACCTGCACAATTATCGATGATGCGCATGTTACACTCACACAGAATTTCCGGCCCACACACATTCATCATCGGTAATTGCTATGCCACTTACACAGTAGAATTGCTATACCACTTACACAGTAGAACTGCTATGCCACTTACTCAGTAGAATTGCTATATTCCTGATATTATTCTTAATTGTTCAGTACTATCATATGACATGTTTGTATGATATATTTGATATGCTCACCTTACTGTTCTATGTTGCATACATCGTACTTTATGATTATATGCATTGAGATGCTGTTTTTATGAGATCTCTGGATTTGAGAACCGTGGTTATATTTCAAAGGAAATTGTGTATTGTTTTAAAAACGCGGTTTCTCTTGATATGATATTTTAAGGTGTCCACCATGTGTTTTCTCGGTTCTGAATTGTGAGCATACCCGATTCGAGGAGTGGGAGGTACCGTCTGCAGGTACATGGTGGACCCGGTATGGTACCCTGGGGCAAGAAATGATTTTTGTGGTGTAGACGATGAGCCTGGCAGAGGGAGCACTACCTACCGGTGATATTTTTGGACCCGACGGTTATCCGGAGGATACCGACCGGAGTCGTGAGATGGATATGAGGGCCGATCAGAGTATGCGGCACCTGAGATGAGATAGATATGAGGGCCGATCTGAGTATACGGCGTCTAAGGTATGAGGATTTACGTGTTGATGCTGGACACGGGTTTTCATGATGTTTCGAGTGTCGGTGTTGGACAATCAGGTTCCATGATTTTGATGTGTCGTTGATAGACACACGTGGTTGATATCCTCATACATACATGCATATGTTTTCATAATGATTCGAGTGTCGATATTGGATACTCAGGTTCCATGATATGGTTTATGTCATTGATGGACACGTGGATGATATCCACATGCATGCAGGCATATAAGTTCAGATGTTTATTTATATATGTCATTTGCATTGATTTCGATTGTTGACATATAGGCGTACATGGTCACCCTAGATATCATAGTATTACCTGCATGATATAGTATGACCTAGGAAATCGTTGTTTTATTCGATTTCTATCTGCTGATGTTTTCTACTCACGAGTTGGCAACTCACCCCCGTTGTGCCACAGTTCTTGCAAGTTTGACCACTTGGGATCAATAGCGGTATCGCTGGCACACAGCTTCATCCAGGGTGTTTTACTTTGGTAGGTAGGACACATATTGGATCGTGCCCACTCTCGTACTTATATTATGTTGTATCTAGATAAACTCCATCAATCAGAACTAGAATTTGTATATTAGTAGACTAGAAAGACTTGGGTATTTTGCAAGACTTAGAGTGATAGGTGTATGTTCGCTTTCCTTGAGGTTTTGATGTCTTGCGTTATTTATTTATTATTTCAGTGTTGATCTTCGCCGTTGGGCGTCGTATATATCTCTTGCTTACTTGCGTAGTTGGGATTCCTCCAATTGGCGAAGAGCTAGCTCCCGCTTGGGGATGCCTATATATATATATATATTGCTTGTATGTGGTTTTGGATCAAAATTTACAAGGGAGGTGCTGCCCAAATTTTTAAAGGACGAAAAAAATGTTTTCAACTAGTATATAATCTACTTGCATTTTCATATATCATTATTTATGCATTGGAAGAAAAACTTGATTTCATTATACCTTTATTCAAAACTGCACCTCTACTATTTCCGCAAAAAAAGGTTTAGATTTCTGGGCTTCGTCTTACTTGAATTACGTTACGCCTTTAGACGTTGCGTGATTTAAGTGCCGGTCACGGGCTAAATTTCGGGTCGTGACAAAGTTGGTATAAGAGCGTTAGGTTTAACGTTGGTTTGAGTTTAGGTTTGACTATGCGGAGTCTAGGGCGCAATATATTTCGGAACCTAGGATTGACCTTACGGAACTTAGACTTGAATGGGGGGGGTATTAGACCCGAACTTTCGTTTCATAGGTTGACCTTAATTGATGGAGTAGGTAGCTTGAGTAGAGTGACGTACCGTGCGTATGTTCCGCGGCATACTTACGATACGATACTCCGCTTAAGTGACCTTAGGATGTACTTATCTTGAGATCTGTGATTCTCTTTGTTCCTATGATCATATATCCATTTAGGATCTGTTGATTTCTTTCGTTCCTTTGATCTATCTTCATCCATACCTGCTTGAGGTTCCTGTCACCATGGTTTGAGTACAGATTGAGCTGCTGCTAGAGTTGCGGTCAGAGCGAGCTCGTCACGGACGAGGGCTGATCATGATATTTGCTGGTGACATAAGAACGTGTAGGTATAGTGTTTGTGTTGTGATCTCTCGTTTGAGGCAAGTGTTCGGTTTTGCACCGGATGATCGGGCCATTGATAGAGGCTGCCAGACGGAGAAGACTATTGATTTACAGCCTACCCCTGAGGTCGTAATGTTATCTACCGTGCAGACAGATGACCCAGCTGTTGCTGAGATTGATAGGATGTCGCTTCCAGAGTTTATGAGCTGGAACCGCTGGAGCTTTCAGGCAGAGATATGATAGGAGATAGCTAGTCTATCTTGAGTTGAGCGACTGATATGATTCGTCTGATTTGATGTGCCGACGCAGGCTCAGTTGAGTTGAAGAATTCCAGTTTGGAGGATGTTACTCAGATCTAGAGTAAATCGATCAAGAGAGTACGTTGTTCGTTGGATGCCCGATGTGAGATCGGTAAGTTGGCCAACTTCGGATAGAAGGACCTCACCCAGACGCGTTGCGAGTTGATCCAGAACGGACGAATAAAGTGTATTCTTCCGATGATTGGGATGTGTCCCCGAGGAGGTGTTCGGCTAGATATCTTCCACGGAGTGGTGAAGATACCGAGTTCGTAATTTTGAGTTCTTGTGAGAGACTCCAGATTGACTGTAGCCGCGAATTGCCGTACGAAGACAGCAAGAGATGACGTCAAAGTGGACGCTAATGAAGAAAAGTGGAAAAAGAGGTTCGTGTGGGATGTTAACAAGCCGTGTTACTCCCCGTTGATGCCAAAGGATTGATATGTGTGCAAAGGCATTAGTTATGGCCGATTTTAGAGGAAAGCTGTGTTGAGGATGCAGCTGTCCGTTTATGAGGAAAAGGAGTTAAAAAAGAGTGCCAACCTCCGTATAGTTCGGCATAGGTGAGATCAGAAGAGTCCATAAGCAGGTTCGCTCCAGGATGCCGCAGCGATGAGGATTTGCACCCAGGATCAGTTATTTCGCGCATATTTAGAAGGCCAGATGCCATCACCAGTGACGTGCTGCTTTACGAGTAGTCATGATAATTGGCCAAGAGAGGATCGGCGGAGTGCCAAAGCGGACTGCTCCATTAGTACACCTGACCGGGCCGACGAGCCGAAGGATCGCGAGATTTGTAATCCAGAGAGTAAACGAGGACCCAGAGACCGAAGACGCCAGACCGTGAGAAGGAGGCAAGTAGATGTTCTTGCTCTGCCAGCTTTGGGAACACCGGCATTTCTCGACATTGTAGGAGGTGTATCTCAATGTCATTTATTGCAATTTGCGTTTTGTGATCCGAGTATCACACTGTTATCGCTTGGATTTGAGTTTCATGATATTGTTTTCGTGCACCATGGCTACACCTACTGGAGATTACATTTTTATGCACAGTTATTGCACTCGATTTATGTTTATACACCATTAGATTGGTTTGCGATTTGTGCATATTGTTAGGAATATGTATGCCCTAGAGGCCATTATTGTTGATATAGTGGATGCTTGGACATATATATAGAGGACTTTCTTGCTCGACATGATAGTATTCTATCAGGTTACCTTTATCTTAATATGTAGACTGGTATTTATATTGTCTGTCTCTTACATGTTGATAAAGCCCTTAGGATATATACTTGACTACCAGGATTATGATGAGATCATATTAGTGGGGCCAGAGTGTTCCAAAAGTACATCCATTAATCAGTTCCTAGTCGAGGGAATATCGAGACTAGGGCATCGATATTCCAGAGTAGACTAATGTGTACGTTTCTTGTCCCTTAGAGGGTGATGGTTGATCCCATAACCATTGATGTGTGACATCAAAGATTTTACACAGGTGATCATTGGAGAATGGGTACACCGAACATGACTCGCCGAGGACTCCTATGTGGTAGTATTCCTATCGTCAGATAGCAGTCCTCTGGTGACACTGGTACAGGTTAATCCGTAGACCCGAGATCGTCATAGAGTCTTGTGTGGCTCCCACTGTGCTTTGATTTCCTCCCTACCATGGCTCAAAGGAGTCGTGCAAACAGGTAGATTTTGGGTACAATCCCGAGTCACATAGAGGCAATGAGCGATAGGGTTTTTTTGTCTCTCCCGGTATTGGGGGTTGCTATTGCGCTGTGCTTGATTGGCTATAACTAGAAGTCTCTGGCCAGGGCTGCTGCTGAGATTTACTGATAAGAGTTATCAGTAGTTTCTCGAACCGTTATAGGCCAGACATCGGCATGACTTATCACGTTACTGGGGACTGACGTTTACCACCCCTAGACATGATATGCGACATATCAGACGAAGAGACCGGACTGTACGGTAGTATTACTGATAGGCTTCATAGAGAGTATGGATGAGCTTTCTTGTTGATCTTCATATCGCTCAATACCCGGGTAGCCGTTACGTCCAGCTAGTACCGCTGACGGCTTGTAAGTGATTGATGTGATCATCACCTACTGCTGGCGTATTGACGAGTCTTTAGAGTCCCATACAGAAGTTTCCTGGTTCGAGCGAAACGAAGTAGGGCACATATGTTGATATGTGCGTGGGCTTGATTAAATATGAGTATGTGATACCGTATTGTAATCTAGCAGTTATCTGTTATCGGTTCGGTTATATGTGATATAACCAGATTGTTGAATCAAGTGTTGATTTTATAATGTGATATACAGATGAATGATATTAGTCGGTCATATGTGATATAACCGGATTATTAAATTAAGTGTTGATTTAATAATGTGATATATATTATATGTGATATAATTATATCTTAACTAATATCATTAGCTCACTAATTATTCTTCATTATATATATATATATAATAATGAAGCATGACATGATTTCTATTTTTGAGAAAAATAGAAAAGAGGTAGAAAATTAGAGCATGGTTGCAATCATGGATTTTATTCATAGTTTATTCATCTTGACTCACTATTCAAGCATGGTTGCAATTTTGTATTGCAAAATTCCATGCTTGAATGAGTGGGGGTCAAGAGTTGCCATTCATTCTAGTCTCATTCTAAACACTTAGCCATTTTTCTTGAGTTGCTTCCATGGTTGTTCTCTAACTTCATCTTCCTCCTCAAATGTCATGGTTCAAACTTCAACCCTCACATGAGATGTGAATCATGAAGCTTGAACACAATCTTGTGAGCTTTTAACATCCCCTACTTCACCATCCTACACCAAACTAGCAATTTGGTATGGTGTGTTTGCTACACTAAAGGAGTTTAGTGTAGAGTTAGCTTGGGCTAGAGGGACTTCAGGTGGATTGTCTTTGGTGCGAAGATCACGAAGGAGGGTCGTTCAACTCGAAGAGGAGCCTTGTAGAGTCGCGTGAACTTCAACCCGGAGCTTTAGAAGAGAAGGACTCGAACTACAAAGGTTGTATGCTCTTTTCTTCTATTGGTTTTATCACATCACAAAGGCATACCCTAATAATCAACAAAAGATCTTGTTAGTCTAACTTAGCATCTAATAAAATTTAAAATTTGGCATGCTTGTTGCCTCTAGAGCCTCACGGTAGTGCTAAGGTCGACTTTCATGGTATTAGAGCCAGGCTAGAACATTAGGGTAATTTGTAGCGACGTTAGAAATCCGCCGTTTTTGTCGCGCAAAAATTGCCGATAAAAACAGTTTCGAAATTTATGTTTTGAGTTGTTTGCACACCCCGCGGGCTCACGGTTTGAACCGAGAAGCCGCAGGGTGGAGCGTGCGCATCCCGGGGATACCCGGGGGGGGGACCGAATGGCTGGGCCCACTCACCAAGACTACCACAAGGTGGTCTTGGCGGTGGGGACCCGAAACTGCCCCACCATAGGCAGTTTCGGGTCTGCCTCACCCTCTGGCCAACTCGTGGTGGCCTCTGTAAGTCGATGTACAACACCCCAATACTTGTGGGGAGGCGGAAATTTTAAAAACGAACTTGTTTAAAGCACAAACATCGACTAACCGCTTGAATCGAAGCTAAACGATAACTAACTACAAACATAGAAGTTCTATACTACTATGTTTAGGGATTATACCTAACGAATCGTGTCCTTCGTCTTTGCGAACTCCTCCTCCTCCTCGGCCTTCTCGAAGTAGTAGAAGATCCACCCGAGAGCTTTACTCCAAGCTTAGCCTCTAAACTTGAGGCAACTAAACTTCTTTAAGTGCTAATCAAAGAAGCTAGGTGAAATAGAGAGAGGGTTATGGATTAAGTAGTCTAACTAATCCTTGTACTCAACACATGAGAGGGGAGGATTAGGGTTTGAAGAGGGAGAGCTTGAGGAGAGAGAAGGTGAGAATAATAATGAAGTGAGAATAATGAGTTATGATAATATATATCAAGCATTTCTTTTTATCAAGAAAAGAAAATAAATCAATTTAACAACCATGCTTGATAATATCTAGTGATGATTCAACTCCATGAGTCATTAAGCATTTATCATGCATTAATGACATGGATGAATCATCCATATGACTCACTAATCACATTCATTGTATATGCCACCTAAACCTCCTTAGTCACCACCTTCTAGAAGCTTCTCGCGCAATTACGAGAACGCCCCTCCTTTCCGCAAAAATACGGAAAAACTTTAGACTGTATAAATCCAATAACCGGATACCAGTAACTGGCTTAAACCAAAGCCGACTGGTAAAAACTGTCCGAAAGTCGTACGTGCGTAAACACACGTATGCGTCCGAACCCTTGTCGTAAAACCATACGACCTCTATATCGTTTCGCCTGGAGTAGGGAAACTCTCTGTGTGGGACTCTAGAGACTCGACTACTACGCTGGCAGTGGGTTTAACCACAGACCGCAAGCGGCACTAGCTGTACGTAACGGTCCCCAGGTAGATGTCGATAAGAAGGCCGATGAGGAAACCCATCCGAACTCCTACTGAGTCTGATGTGACAATCTCCATACAGTCCGGTCCGTTCGTCCAAGACTATCGCATATCGGGCCTAGGGGGCGGCTAGCGTCGGTCCCCTAATAGCGGTATAAGTCGTGTCGGAGGGAAGCTGTCACGCCCCGCTTCCCAGAGTGCGCAAGATTTGGGCACGTGACACAGCCAACCATGCTACCTGTGGGTAGGAAGTATCCATCCACAGTCACATTACGGTTGTAAAGATATCAAGAACAGAAAAATAAACTAAACTAATACATGTCCAAATCCATAATAACAAGAATCAATAAACAATAAGTGCGGAAGCTAAAGATCCAATACAATGAATAAACAGTATGTCCCATAATGCGGGCTCACATCTGGAAATGAAATGACATAAATAAACTAAACTCTCAAGAACTCACAGTTCAGCCTGCTGGCTGAAGTACTCCTGCTCGGTCGACGTCAAGGGTACGGAATCTGGGCCATGCAAAACCCAGACGTCAGCGCGTCATGATATCAAGTATATAGCATAAACACGGTAATAAACAATGCAAGCATGAACATGAATAAAGCAGCAATAAGAAGTCATGAACCGGATAATATGCAGTAGTGACCAAACTGTCCTATCAGGTCTTCTACTCTATAGTCTTTGAAACCAATTGATGAATCGTCGATGTAACTCAATAGTATCCCGTGCGGGCCCGGGATCACGGTCATGATCCTCGGGGCTGAGTCCGAGACGTGCCGCTAAGCAGTAAAAGTAGTAGGATAGACGAGTGATGTCAGCATCATCACTCCCGGACCGGCCAAGCCCGTAAGACTGATCAGAACAATGTATCGAACTGTTGAGTTACAAGTCGGTTTCACCTTTGATTTCCCCATACCCCCAAACTATGTATGTCAAGTCAGGTATTCAGTAGTCGAGGACTAATGCCGACGCAAGGTCAAGTAACCGTAGGTCTGTCTGGGTCGACAGCAGGAATGGTTAGGTTTGTCGGCATTAGGCATGAGATCAGGTAACAGGTCAGGTTACTTTCCACAGGTAGAGTCGATATGTACAGGGTGTTGTGTCCAGTGTGTCAGAACATGTGTCAGGTGCAATCAGGTATATGATCAATAGTGGACAGCATCATGAAACAATAATTAACCACAATATTCCGTATAACGACAGTGATGTTTGTATTCTCTTATTAACAGGTTCAATCGTCTTTAGGGTGCAACAATTTCCAGGGTAAAACAGTATTATTAACACGAAGCAATGAAACCATTAAATTACAGCATAATAATAGTTACAAGAATGAGCTTGCAATTTAAGCAATGATGTGCCAATTGGTTAATTAGTTAAAGTGTGAAATTGATAGCATACCGATTAACTACAAGTAACCACTATAATGATTTATCGTTACGGATGATTATCATTATCATCAAGTCGTGCGATTATAACAGGTAACATGATTATTAAGTTTGTAGCATGTTAAGCAAGTATTCGGATACTTGCCTCGGCGGTTCCGCAGACCGAAACACGGATGCGAAGTCGGTAGAAATCACGATACGGAAGCACGGGCCACGGATCGAGTCCCAACAGGGGTCACTGGAATCACACGGACCAGGGGACTTCGCTGGAGCGTCAGGTTCGTCGGACGGCACGGTCGGATTCCGGCAAAAGTTAACGGCAACAAGTTAGAAATACGAAAAACATACAAGATCAACGGGGTTTGCATCGAAGGAATATAGAGTGATGCTTACAGAGGAGAAGCAGGGGTAACTAAGACGAGCCCGACGGCGATGGACCCACCGGCGGTGAACAGGAGGCGCGGCGAGGGTGCGGGTCGGCTGAAGGGCTCGGGGTCGCTGGAAAAGGGGCTGCGGCGAGTGGGGAAGAGTGTGGTCGGCTCTGGTGGTTGTAGGAGAGAGGGAGGTGGTCGGAGGCAATGACGGCGATGATGGACGGCGAGTTTCCCGGCGATAGGGTGTTGGGTTGGTGTCGGGAAAGTTGGTGCAGGGTCGTCGGGAAGGGGAAGGAGGAGGTGACGGCGAGGTCTCGACGAGGAGGGTGCAAGGGAGTCGCGGGAGGCCTCGGCGGTCGGAGTTGACGTCGACGGCGAGGTTGCGAGGGATGGAGAGGAGGTCGGGAATGGGTTGCAGTGCGGGAAGGAGTGGGCGAACGGGAGGAAGAGGGTAGGCGAGTGCGGTGGAGGTCGTGGTGGTGAGGGCGGCGACGACGAGGTCGCGAGGCGGCCGGCGGTGAGGTCTGCGTGAGCTAGGGTTAGGGTTGGCGTGGGGTTTCTCGCGACGAAGGAGATGGCGAGGGG
This sequence comes from Agapanthus africanus, assembly GCA_030015575.1. Classification (NCBI taxonomy): domain Eukaryota; kingdom Viridiplantae; phylum Streptophyta; class Magnoliopsida; order Asparagales; family Amaryllidaceae; genus Agapanthus; species Agapanthus africanus. Next base: position 388,042,692 of record JASDDO010000012.1, on the reverse strand, counting down.
CGGCTGCATGGCCACGAGATATATATAGAGGAGAGAGAGAGAGTGTTGATTGGAGAGAGAAAGGATTCGTGAGGATGAGAGAGAGAGACTGAGGGAAAGAGAGAGAAGGATTTAGATAGATTGAGGGAGAGAGAGAAAGAGATAGGGAATGAGGAGGTGGGGCCCACGAGCAACAGTCAGCCCTCGTGATTGGCTGATCACGAGGTGGGGAAAATATTTGAGAAGGATTTAGGAATAAACTGTTTGGAAAAAATTATATTCGTAGGTAAAATTTAGTTATATAAATTAAATTGAAACGGGCCCTTTTTGGCGCGAAATGAAACATTTCCAAATCGCGCCCGGGTTGCGCCCAAATGCTCCAAATTCAAATTATAAGATTTTAAGCGGGTTCCAAATTTTGAAAAGAGGTGTTTAATGATTAAAATGCATGCCCCCAAGTCGGACACTTGCACGCGCGCGTAGTCGCCCAAACTTGCCCGTTTAGCCAAACGGAACGGAATCTCGACACGCGGACGCTACCACGCGACTAGTGGCGACGAGTAGGCTAACATGGACATCTTAAATTTCATTTTCGGAGTTAAAATTTGTTATGTGCCAAAATGACTTGACCGGGTAAAATTTAGCAATAAACACCGGAAAAATCAGGAAAATTGGAAAGAGTGATAAATAACCCTCAACTAGTAATATACATAGTATTATTGGGCTCGGGTGTTACATCATACCCAACTACAAAAGAATTTCGTCCTCGAAATTCCAAGAATACAAGATAACTAACTACGGGAAAAGATGAGGGAATTTCTGCCGGATCTCGTCTTCTCGCTCCCAAGTAGATTCTCCATTCGATCGGTTACCCCAAGAAACTAGCACAAGAGGGATAACCTTGTTCTTAAGAACCTTTTCTCTTCGATCCTTGATCTCGACTGGTCGTTCCTCAAAAGTCAGGTCTTCCCGAACGGTCAACTCCGAGTGATCCAAAACATGGGTCTCATCACGAACATACCTCCGTAGTTGAGACACATGAAACACATCATGAACTCCCGCTAATGACGATGGTAACGCCAACCGGTACGATACCTCTCCGACACGCTCCAATATCTCGAAAGGTCCAACGAATCGGGGACTAAGCTTTCCCCGACTTCCAAAGCGAATCACCCCTCTAGTCGGTGATATCTTCAGGAATACCAAATCGCCCACGGCGAACTCTAGAGGTCTTCTTGACGTGTCGGCCCAACTCTTCTGTCTGTCTTGAGCTGCCTTCATGTGCTTTCTGATTGTATTCACCTTCTCAACTGTCTGTACCACTAAATCTGGCCCTAGCAACCTTCGTTCACCCACATCATCCCAACATACAGGTGAACGGCACTTACGACCATACAATGCTTCGAACGGGGCCATCTGAATTGTCGCTTGGAAGCTATTGTTGTACGAAAACTCCACCAGGTGTAGATGATCTTCCCAAGAACCTTTAAAGTCTAACATGCAAGCCCTCAACATATCTTCAAGGGTCTGAATCGTTCTCTCTGACTGTCCATCAGTCTGGGGGTGATAAGCTGTGCTAAACTTCAATCGAGTCCCCAAACTATCTTGTAAACTCCTCCAGAAGTGTGACAAGAACCGAGTGTCCCGGTCGGACACGATGCTTACCGGTACTCCATGCAATCTGACAATCTCCTGCATGTACCGCTCTGCCAGAGTCTCTGTCGATTGACCAACCCGAAACGGAATAAAGTGAGCTGCCTTGGTCAACCGATCGACAATCACCCATACTGCATTGTTGCCCTTTGGACTCCGCGGTAAAGCCGTCACGAAATCCATGGTTATATGTTCCCACTTCCATTGAGGAATCGGAAGTGGTTGCAACAAACCAGCAACCCTTTGGTGTTCAGCCTTGACTTGCTGACACACCAAGCATCTAGCCACGAAACGAGCAATTTCCCGTTTCATACCTTCCCACCAGAAATGCTGTCGAATATCTCGGTACATCTTGGTCCCTCCTGGATGTACAGAGTAAGCTGAACTGTGTGCCTCCTTCATAAGCTCTTCACGCACATCTCCTTTTGGCACACAAAGACGGCTACCATATCTCAACGAACCATCCTCATGGATCAGTAGATCGGTTCGTAGTCCGGCTCCAACCTGCTCTCGAAACTTTTGCAGTCTAGGATCCTGCGATTGCGCCGCTTTAATCTTCTCAACTAAGGACGATTGTACTTGTAACTGCATCAACTGTCCTGTAGCACGCGGTAGCACAACCTCCAAGTCAAATCTCCGAAACTCCTCAATGATCTCTCTCTGTGCGGTCAATAACTGAATTGCTGGTAACCGACTTAGCGCATCTGGCACGACGTTAACTTTTCCCGGATGGTACTTAAGATCAAGGTCGTAGTCGGCCATCAGCTCCAACCATCTGCGTTGCCTCATGTTCAACTCCTTCTGAGTGAACACATATTTCAAACTTTTGTGATCCGTAAAGACTTCAACCCTCTCGCCCAGAAGGTAGTGTCTCCAAATCTTCAGGGCGAAGATCACGGCTGCAAGCTCCAAGTCGTGAGTCGGGTAGTTCTGCTCATGAGTCTTCAGCTGTCTCGATGCGTAAGCGACGACTTTCCCATTCTGCATCAGAACACATCCCAATCCCTTTCCAGATGCGTCGCTGTGAATCACCAGTCCCCCCGAATCATCAGGTACGGTTAGGATAGGGGCGGTTATCAACTTCTGCTTCAACGTCTCGAAGGCCAATGCACATCCATCTGTCCAAACAAACGGTACCTCCTTACGCGTAAGCTTGGTTAACGGCTCAGCTACACGAGCGAAGTTCTCCACAAATCTTCTGTAGTAACCGGCGAGTCCAAGGAAACTTCTTATCTCTGCAACATTCTTTGGAACAGGCCAATCTCGAACTGCTGCAATCTTCTCGGGATCAACGGCGATTCCATCGCCCGACACGACATGCCCCAAAAACTTCACTTCCTCCAACCAGAATTCGCACTTACTCATCTTCGCAAATAATTTCTCCTGCCTCAGCGTTTGCAGTGCGATCCTTAAGTGTTCAGCATGCTCCTCCGGACTCTTCGAGTACACCAGAATATCGTCAATGAATACCACAATAAACTGGTCCAAGAACGGTGAAAAGATCCTGTTCATCAAGTCCATAAATATTGCCGGCGCATTAGTCACTCCGAAGGGCATCACTAAATACTCGAAATGCCCATACCGAGTTCGAAACGCCGTCTTGCAAATATCTTCTGCCTTCACTCGGACCTGATGATATCCTGATCGTAAGTCCAGCTTCGAGAATACCCTCGCGCCACTAAGCTGCTCAAAAAGTTCTCCAATGCGAGGGATCGGGTACTTGTTCTTAATAGTCACCCGGTTTAATTCTCGGTAATCGATGCACATTCTTCTCGTGCCATCTTTCTTCTTTACTAAAAGAACTGGAGCTCCCCAAGGTGAGTTGCTGCTTCGAATCCATCCCTTCTCGAGTAATTCACCCACTTGTTTCTTAACTTCTTCCAATTCCACCGGTGCCATAGGATAATAAGACTTTGATACTGGCGCTGCACCAGGAATAAGGTCGATCGCAAACTCCACATCTCGCTTCGGCGGTAGGCCTGAAATATCTTCAAACACATCCATAAAGTCGCGGACAACTGCCGGCTCTTCCTTTCTATCCGCAACCAAAGCCGCAAGAACATTGTTCGTCGGCCTAGCCCTAAACTCGACTGGCCCGACAGAACTGCTTCCTCCGATGAAGGTAAACTCAGGGTGTCCGGGAATCTGGAAAATTACTTTCCTTGCCCTACAATCAATGTGTGCGTGGAAAGTGCCAAGAAAATCCATTCCCAAGACTACTTCATAACTGCCCGTATCAATCACCAAGAAATCCGCAAAAAGCTCCCGTCCACAAACAACAACATTACAATCTCTACATTCCTTACTAGCTATGATTTTCCCATTCCCAGTGTGTATGTCCCAAAAACTAGACAGGGTCGTGCAGGTGATCGAGTGTGTAGTTAAAAAATTTGCTGACATAAAACAGTGGGATGCTCCAGAATCAAATAATGCCAAAGCGGGAAAACCACGAACGAGTACAGTACCTGAAACTACTTCTCCTGATGCCTTGGCTTCCTCAGCTGTCAAAGTGAAAGCTCGACCCTGGTTGGGTCCTTGTGTCAGCTGCTTCTGGCCCTGGAACGGTCTTTGCGGAGGCTTCTGTATATCGTCTCTCGTGCGAAGCTTCGACGGACAAGCACTGACTGCATGATCGGCTGCTCCACAAACCAAGCAAAGTCCCAGTCTTCTTCTACACTCCTTATGCAAGTGCCCAGGTAAGTGGCAGTAGGCACAGGTCACGCTCTTCCTTCGATCAACGATCACAGGCTTCTTCATCGGCGCTACACCTCGACGGTCCACTGGAATACCTCTGCGCCCATGATCTCGGTTAGGTACAATTGCAGGCTTCCTGGCCGCAACTGCTGTCTGGTGAAAGTTCCCTTTTGATCCTGATAGACTCTGTTGCTCTCTGGCTGCCGTAAGAACCTGCGAGAAAGTGGTCAAACCCAGGGAGACAATCTGCCTCTGGATGTCCACATCCAAACTGCGCAAGAACCTTCGCGCCCTGTCTGCCTCCTTGGCGACTAAGGGTCCAGCGAAACGGCTAAGTCTCGTCCACTCCGCTGCATGCACATCCACAGCTGCTCCATTTTGTTTCAGCCCAATAAATCTCTCCTCCATTTCCTCCCGTGCAGTCCGCGGGAAGAACTTTTCCAAGAAGCTTTTGGAGAAATCCGCCCAACTGATTGGCTTGGACAGGCGGGTCTCCTCCACAAGCCACCACTCTCGGGCGTAATCCACCAGCTGAATGCGCACCACATCAACTCTCTTGTCTGCTGGGATCTGCGCCGCAATCAGTAGATTCTCTGTGTCCACGAGCCACTGCTCGGCTGGCAACGGCTCCTCCAAGCCAGTGAAAGTAGTAGGACCCAATCGTCTGAAATCTGCCACGGTCCCTACTCGGTCGACTGGCTTCGCTACGGCGGTGTTTACAGACTGCTGCATAGCCTGCAAACCCTCCTGAAATGAATCGGCTTGCTGCTGGATCAGTTCAGTTTGCCTCTTCTGATTTTCCAACATCCCACGTATCACTCCTAACATGGCGGCTTCATCCACACGCCTCTGATACGTCTTGAAATTCTTATCTGCCATGATCCTGAAATCAAAACAAACAACATTAGCATGATGATAGATTCTATATATATAAATCAGGGCTAGAACTCCAAGATACTTAAATAGAGTGCTGCATTGTAGCTATGCCGCGGTATCATAGCCGCAATTACTTAACTCCACCCAAGTCGCCTAAGTCCTAGAGATAACAAGAAATTAGGCTTTCGAGTTGACAATGCAAAGTAAGTTTGCACGTCGACATGATCCGGAAGAATGATTCAAGGATAGTAAAACGGTCAACGTGGCAGGACATGTTTCCTAATCACGGGTATTCTGATTCGTGTATCGGGTGCAATACCCAACTACAAAGAATCAACCCAATTAACCTATGGCTCTGATACCATAAAACCATGTCACGCCCCGCTTCCCAGAGTGCGCAAGATTTGGGCACGTGACACAGCCAACCATGCTACCTGTGGGTAGGAAGTATCCATCCACAGTCACATTACGGTTGTAAAGATATCAAGAACAGAAAAATAAACTAAACTAATACATGTCCAAATCCATAATAACAAGAATCAATAAACAATAAGTGCGGAAGCTAAAGATCCAATACAATGAATAAACAGTATGTCCCATAATGCGGGCTCACATCTGGAAATGAAATGACATAAATAAACTAAACTCTCAAGAACTCACAGTTCAGCCTGCTGGCTGAAGTACTCCTGCTCGGTCGACGTCAAGGGTACGGAATCTGGGCCATGCAAAACCCAGACGTCAGCGCGTCATGATATCAAGTATATAGCATAAACACGGTAATAAACAATGCAAGCATGAACATGAATAAAGCAGCAATAAGAAGTCATGAACCGGATAATATGCAGTAGTGACCAAACTGTCCTATCAGGTCTTCTACTCTATAGTCTTTGAAACCAATTGATGAATCGTCGATGTAACTCAATAGTATCCCGTGCGGGCCCGGGATCACGGTCATGATCCTCGGGGCTGAGTCCGAGACGTGCCGCTAAGCAGTAAAAGTAGTAGGATAGACGAGTGATGTCAGCATCATCACTCCCGGACCGGCCAAGCCCGTAAGACTGATCAGAACAATGTATCGAACTGTTGAGTTACAAGTCGGTTTCACCTTTGATTTCCCCATACCCCCAAACTATGTATGTCAAGTCAGGTATTCAGTAGTCGAGGACTAATGCCGACGCAAGGTCAAGTAACCGTAGGTCTGTCTGGGTCGACAGCAGGAATGGTTAGGTTTGTCGGCATTAGGCATGAGATCAGGTAACAGGTCAGGTTACTTTCCACAGGTAGAGTCGATATGTACAGGGTGTTGTGTCCAGTGTGTCAGAACATGTGTCAGGTGCAATCAGGTATATGATCAATAGTGGACAGCATCATGAAACAATAATTAACCACAATATTCCGTATAACGACAGTGATGTTTGTATTCTCTTATTAACAGGTTCAATCGTCTTTAGGGTGCAACAATTTCCAGGGTAAAACAGTATTATTAACACGAAGCAATGAAACCATTAAATTACAGCATAATAATAGTTACAAGAATGAGCTTGCAATTTAAGCAATGATGTGCCAATTGGTTAATTAGTTAAAGTGTGAAATTGATAGCATACCGATTAACTACAAGTAACCACTATAATGATTTATCGTTACGGATGATTATCATTATCATCAAGTCGTGCGATTATAACAGGTAACATGATTATTAAGTTTGTAGCATGTTAAGCAAGTATTCGGATACTTGCCTCGGCGGTTCCGCAGACCGAAACACGGATGCGAAGTCGGTAGAAATCACGATACGGAAGCACGGGCCACGGATCGAGTCCCAACAGGGGTCACTGGAATCACACGGACCAGGGGACTTCGCTGGAGCGTCAGGTTCGTCGGACGGCACGGTCGGATTCCGGCAAAAGTTAACGGCAACAAGTTAGAAATACGAAAAACATACAAGATCAACGGGGTTTGCATCGAAGGAATATAGAGTGATGCTTACAGAGGAGAAGCAGGGGTAACTAAGACGAGCCCGACGGCGATGGACCCACCGGCGGTGAACAGGAGGCGCGGCGAGGGTGCGGGTCGGCTGAAGGGCTCGGGGTCGCTGGAAAAGGGGCTGCGGCGAGTGGGGAAGAGTGTGGTCGGCTCTGGTGGTTGTAGGAGAGAGGGAGGTGGTCGGAGGCAATGACGGCGATGATGGACGGCGAGTTTCCCGGCGATAGGGTGTTGGGTTGGTGTCGGGAAAGTTGGTGCAGGGTCGTCGGGAAGGGGAAGGAGGAGGTGACGGCGAGGTCTCGACGAGGAGGGTGCAAGGGAGTCGCGGGAGGCCTCGGCGGTCGGAGTTGACGTCGACGGCGAGGTTGCGAGGGATGGAGAGGAGGTCGGGAATGGGTTGCAGTGCGGGAAGGAGTGGGCGAACGGGAGGAAGAGGGTAGGCGAGTGCGGTGGAGGTCGTGGTGGTGAGGGCGGCGACGGCGAGGTCGCGAGGCGGCCGGCGGTGAGGTCTGCGTGAGCTAGGGTTAGGGTTGGCGTGGGGTTTCTCGCGACGAAGGAGATGGCGAGGGGCGGCTGCATGGCCACGAGATATATATAGAGGAGAGAGAGAGAGTGTTGATTGGAGAGAGAAAGGATTCGTGAGGATGAGAGAGAGAGACTGAGGGAAAGAGAGAGAAGGATTTAGATAGATTGAGGGAGAGAGAGAAAGAGATAGGGAATGAGGAGGTGGGGCCCACGAGCAACAGTCAGCCCTCGTGATTGGCTGATCACGAGGTGGGGAAAATATTTGAGAAGGATTTAGGAATAAACTGTTTGGAAAAAATTATATTCGTAGGTAAAATTTAGTTATATAAATTAAATTGAAACGGGCCCTTTTTGGCGCGAAATGAAACATTTCCAAATCGCGCCCGGGTTGCGCCCAAATGCTCCAAATTCAAATTATAAGATTTTAAGCGGGTTCCAAATTTTGAAAAGAGGTGTTTAATGATTAAAATGCATGCCCCCAAGTCGGACACTTGCACGCGCGCGTAGTCGCCCAAACTTGCCCGTTTAGCCAAACGGAACGGAATCTCGACACGCGGACGCTACCACGCGACTAGTGGCGACGAGTAGGCTAACATGGACATCTTAAATTTCATTTTCGGAGTTAAAATTTGTTATGTGCCAAAATGACTTGACCGGGTAAAATTTAGCAATAAACACCGGAAAAATCAGGAAAATTGGAAAGAGTGATAAATAACCCTCAACTAGTAATATACATAGTATTATTGGGCTCGGGTGTTACAGAAGCCCATTACACCGTGAGAAACTACTGGAACCTACCAGCAAATCTCGCTTGCCCTGGCCAGGGACTTTGCGTAATGGCTCTCTGACACAGCGCGATATCAACTCCCAATATCGGGAGAGACGAATCCTGTCTAACCGCCACTGCCTCCAAGTGCTCGGGACTGCACCCAACTGCTACCTGTTTGCACGACTCCATTGAGCCGTGGTAGGGTAGCAATCTAAGAACAGTGGGACACACTCGAGGCGAAGTAGCAGTGTCAAGTCTGCGGACTATGCTGTACTCATGTCACCTGGGAACTGTTCACTGACGACTGGTATAAAACCAACCAACAGTTCCCTGTGAGTCCTGTCCGGTGTACCCGTAACCTAACGAGCACCTGCATACTATCTCCAGTACGACGTACTGACGGCTGTGGGACAGACCATCTCCCCAACTGGGATGAGAAGCGTACACACTAGTCTACTCCGGAGTATCGATGCTCTGTCTCGATAATCCAACAACTAGGGACCTGAATAAGGATGTGCTTGTAGACTACCCAGCCCCCACTAGTGTGACTGCCATCACAACGCTGGTAGTCAAGCAAGATCCTAAGAGCTCTATCAATACGTATACTCACATATTAAGATAGAAAAACCAAGTAGCATACTACCATGTTTAGCAAGACTGTTATATACATGTGAATATCCCAAGCTTCCATTAAGTAATATACAAACTAGTATGATACAGTAATGGCCTTCTAGGGCATAAACACTAACAATCTCCCACTTGCACTAGGGCCATGTACTGGCATTTCGAAGACCAATGATCTCGAGTAGCCTCTCGAACTGAATCTGAGGTAGGGCCTTCGTGAATGGATCAACAATGTTCTCTTCAGAAGCAACTCTCCGAACCTCGATCTCCTGACGATCAATGATCTCCCTGATCAGGTGATACCGCCTAAAGATGTGTCTGGATTTCTGATGGGACCTTGGTTCCTTCGCTAAAGCTATAGCTCCGTTGTTTTCGCAATACAGAGGTATTGGATCAACTATGGTAGGAACCACCTGAAGTTCTGTTAGGAACTTCTTCATCCAGACTGCTTCTTTTGCGGCATCGCAAGCAGCTATATACTCCGCTTCCATCGTCGAGTCAGCAACGGTGTCCTGCTTGGAGCTCTTCCAGCACACCGCCCCTCCATTGAGGGTAAAGACATAACCTGACATGGACTTGGAATCGTCCTTATCACTCTGGAAGCCGGAATCAGCAAAGGCCTCCAACCTGAGGTCTTTTCCGCCGTAAACCAAGAACATCTCCTTAGTCCTTCTCAGGTACTTGAGAATTTTCTTTACTGCTATCCAGTGCTTCTCCCCTGGGTCTGACTGATACCGGCTTACTACGCTCAGTGCGTAAGCTACATCTGGTCTGGTGCACAACATCGCATACATTATAGAGCCTACCGCAGAAGCGTAGGGTATAATAGACATGCGTTCCCTTTCCAAATCAGTCTTGGGAGACATCTCTTTGGAGAGGGTGATTCCGTGACAAGCCGGTAGATTACCGCGCTTAGAATCTTCCATACTGAATCTTTTCAGTACAGTGTCGATATACCTGGATTGCGAAAGTCCCAACATCCTCTTGGATCTATCACGATAGATCCGGATCCCCAGAATGTAAGAGGCATCACCCAGGTCTTTCATGGAGAATCTGTGTGACAAGAATCCTTTGACAGATTGTAGCATAGGAATGTCATTTCCTATCAATAGAATGTCATCCACGTACAAGACGAGGAATACGACACTTCTGGCTACAACTTTATTATATATGCACGGTTCATCTGGATTTTTGATTAAGTCATATTCTTTGACTGTCTCATCAAAACAGATGTTCCAACTCCGCGATGCCTGCTTTAGTCCATAAATGGACTTAAGCAGCTTGCATACTTTCCCGCTGCTCCCACTCTGATTGAAACCCTCTGGCTGATCCATATAGACGCACTCTTCTAAATTTCCATTCAGAAAAGCCGTCTTTACGTCCATCTGCCAGATTTCATAATCATGGAAGGCAGCAATAGCAAGAAGGACCCGAATGGATTTGAGCATAGCCACTGGAGAAAAAGTTTCGTCATAGTCCAAACCAGGTCTTTGACGAAAACCCTTTGCAACAAGTCTAGCCTTATAGGTTTCCACTTGTCCATCTACACCAATCTTTTTCTTGAAGATCCATTTGCATCCTATGGGTTTTACCCTATCTGGAGCAAAGTCCAAAGTCCATACTTTGGTGTACATGGACTCCATTTCGGTCCGCATTGCATCTAGCCATCGTACCGAGTCGCCGCTCTGGATGGCCTGCTGGAAGTCAGTAGGTTCATCATCATCTATGATGCAATCCTCTCTATCCCCATCTATGAGAAAACCGTAGTATCTCTCAGGCGGATGAGACGGCCTACTACTCCTGCGGAGGGGTGCGGGAATGTCCTGTACTTTTTGAACTTCCGGTTCTACCAAACTTTCAGTAGCAGTTTGTGGTTCTGGAATTTCTTCCAGTTCTATTTCGCTCCCACTTATTTCTTTTTCTAAAAACTGATATTCTAGAAAATGGGCATTACGAGAAACAAACACCTTTTGTTCCTCTGCGTAATAGAATAGATACCCCTTGGAGTTCTTTGGATATCCCACAAACTTACACTTTACTGATCGTGCCTCGAGCTTGTCCACATGCTGCTTTTTAACAAAAGCTGGACATCCCCATATTTTCAGATACTGAAGATAGGGTTTCTTCCCACTCCACATCTGATATGGGATGGTAGGCACAGTCTTGGTAGGAACCATGTTCAAAAGATATGCCGCTGATTCTAGCGCATAACCCCAGAAAGATCGCGGTAACTCAGCATTACTCATCATGGATCGTACCATATCCAATAGGGTTCGATTCCGTCTCTCCGATACACCGTTATGCTGTGGAGTGTATGGAGGAGTAAGCTGAGAGAGAATTCCTTTCTCTTTTAGGTAACCGAGGAACTCGGCACTCAAGTATTCACCACCTCGATCAGATCTAAGTGTTTTGATACTTTTGCCGGTTTGGTTTTCTACTTCATTCTTAAACTCTTGGAATTTCTCAAAAGCCTCGGATTTATGTTTTATCAGATAAATGAATCCGTATCTTGAGTAATCATCCGTGAAAGTAATGAAATAGGAAAAACCACCTCTTGCATGTGTAGACATTGGACCACATACATCGCTGTGTATGAGTCCTAAGAGCTCGCTCGCTCTTACTCCTTGTCCAGTAAATGGAGTCTTTGTCATCTTTCTTTTGAGACAAGATTGACAAGTGTCATAAGTTTGATACTCGAACGAGTCCAAATATCCTTCTTTATGCAACTTAGTCAACCTTCTCTCATTGATGTGACCCAGTCTACAATGCCATAAGAAAGCTTTATTTAAATCTGGAGACTTTCTTTTTAGTGTGTTCTGGACATTGAAAATTTGGTGTTGGTTTAAAACATATATACCGTTATTTACTGTACCGGACCCAATCAAACCATGATTAAGGTGGATGTTAACAACATCTCTTACAAACGTGAAATCATAACCTTTATTTGATAACAAGGAAACTGATATGATATTACACGTTAAGCTTGGTACAAAAAAACAGTTATGTAAAACCAAAATGTGTGCACTCGTCAATCCTAGGTGATAATCCCCGACGGACGCAGCTCCCACGCTAGCTCCGTTAGCAACCTTTAGGGTCATATCACCTTCCTTCAGCACTCTACGGTTTCTCAGTGCCTGCAATGAATTGCAAATATGAGATCCTGATCCGGTATCCAATACCCAGGAAGTAGAGTTGATTGACAGACAATTCTCAATTACAAACACACCTGAAGTCGAAGCCACAGCTTTCTTCGGTTCCTGGTTCTTGGCGTTCCACGCCTTGCAATCCTTCTTCCAGTGCCCTTTCCTGTGACAATGGAAGCACTCATCCTGGCCAACTACCGGTACTGCAAACTTTTTCTTTCCCTTCCCTCCCTCCTTACTTACACCTCCTCTAGGTCTGGGGACGGCCTTCTTCTTCCTTCCTTTGGCCCTAGCCTTGGACCCGGAAGAAGATGAACCGCCAACAAACATAGCGGGTGTTTCCCTTGCTTTCTGCAAGGTGCCCTCTGCACTCCTTAATATGTTCAGGAGTTCCGGAAGTTCAACTTCTTTTCTTTGAATGTTGAAGTTCAGGATAAACTGGGCGTAGGTGGAAGGAAGGGACTGGAGAATAAGGTCTGTATAGAGCTCATTATCCAAAGTCGTCCCAAGGTCTGCGAGCTCTTCTATATAGCCGATCATCTTTAGGACATGTTCTCCTACCGATGACCCGACAGCCAACCTCGCTCGAAACAAGTTCTTTGAGGTCTCGTATCTTGCTATACGAGATTGCTCTCCATAAAGTTCCTTTGTATGGAGAAATATGGCGTCTAGTTCCATATCCTCGTGCCTCCTCTGATGTTCATTGTTCATCGAGGCAAGCACGATGCACTTGGCTTTCGCGCAATCTAAATCCCAGGTTTTGCGGATTTCCTTATCCGCATTGCTGGATTTGGGACCAGGGACAGCAGGTGCCGTAGCGGTGAGGACGTACCCCAATTTATCATAGGTCAAAGCCATTTTGACATTCCGCAGCCAATCTTTATAGTTTGGCCCTGTCAGTATATTTTTCTCTAAAAGTAACTTAAGTCCAGTCATTTTCAGGGTCGCTGCAATTAGGAGAGAGAGAAGAAAACTCTTTAGCATGATGCTCTTGCAAGTTTAGAGTGGTTTTTAGTTTATCTAAACTGGATGGCTCCCACTGTTTCTCGAATCCTTCCTCAAACCATAAAAGAAGAATTAGCCAGGACTATTCTCACTGTACAATTCTTGCTTAACCGTTCATCCAGGCCAGTGTCGATACTTCGAGGGAGGTTTTCCAACGCTTTCGCGAAGTTCCTTAATTAAAGAACCTCTTTTCTCTGGGGGCGTAACCCCGCTGACACTTTTCTTGACACCTACTTGGTTTATAGCATTGATCGTTAAGTGACGAATATCCTGATAAGTAGCATATACTCACAGTAGGATCGGGATCCAAATATCATCGTCTGATAATGTTGTAGGAATGCTACCAACATTCATCAAACTCAAAATGGTATGCATCTCTTTGCAAATTTCAGTTTCTTTAGAAATTCCCGATATTCATTTTTTGCCCCATGCTCTTATGACCTTGGCGTTGGTCAAAATATCATAAGTCACATGTCAAGTTCTACCCATCATTATCTTGTTAATTTGAACCCATCCGTACATATCCTTGACGTTGGCCAAAATGATCATACGACTGTCCCAAACTAACTCATCTATCTATGCAACAAATGAATATCCAGCAGCTACCAAACACTATGCCTTGGCGTTGTTCAAAATACATAGCTTGAATACTACTGAATACCCAGATGAAATGACGGAGGGCTACGAATGGTTTTGGCGAAACCGTGAACGTAGTGAACTTGATATAACCGAAGGAACCTGATAGCTTTTAAAAGGAGTGGTTAAAGCGCCGCATTTAAAAATATCTGTTTTTAAAATTAACCGAGTGGTTTCTTTTAAATTGTTCCAACGATTAAAACTTTGGTTTATTTTCTTTGCATTATAGATAATGCGTCCCATCATTAACCTATCATTGCAGAGAACAACGAAAATATGACGTCCTCTTAAGCCATCCGTATTCGCCACTGGGTCCCGTCATTACCCGTTAGGTTACTTAACTAACGACAGAGCGGGGACTGGGCCAGCGCGGGTGTAAAACATAAGTGACGTCTAAAATAGCTATCTGATTATATAGATATTTTACATTCGTCTGACGCAATGATATTCATTCCAGATCACAGATGAACTTAATTGGATTTGCAAGCAATCCGTGTTTGTTTTGAGCCTGCAACAAAAGACGGATTACACAGTTGTGATGAATAGCCATTACCCCACCCAAGACCCCTACGGGTGCGGCAAACTACCCGCCCGGCAGTTTGTGCACCCCACCTTGGGTCTGTCCTAGGAGCAAAAACAGTAAAATGAAATAATACAACGGTGGCTACAACCGCAACCTGGATGTGCCCCGCAAAATAATATTACAACAAATTACATTTATATCAAATGAATTAAATAATAACCCATCACATAACCCCGGCTATACATCACAACAGTCCAACACAGTTCATATGCACAAACAGATAAAATCCATTTCAGAAATGTGCAACCCCCTGCCAACCGACATACTAGCAGTTAGGGGAGGTTTACGAACACATTATACAATCACAGATATAATCCAACAAGCAAATACTGTATAATTTCGATCGATTAAACACTTTTAATTTTGCTCCAATACTTCTCTGTAAATCTGAAACCTGAGCAAAAATTAAAACTTCCAGAAAATACCAAATATCACATAGAAGCAACACAGGAAAATTGGGTTCCTGAATCGCCAACTCGGCGGCGGAAGCGCGGCGGATCGGTGGGATCCGCCGCGGTTCCGCGGTGCTTTAGGCGATCAGGGGCCCAATTTTCTTGGGTGTTTTTCTAGTGTCTTTTCAAGCTTTCTGAACATCCCTGAAAAGTTTTTGGACTTCATTTAAAAATCGACAGAAACTTGTGATTTAGGGCTTTTCCGGTTTCGTTTTTTTCGTTCGAAATTCATACAAATTTGCAAGTAAGTTATTTATTGTTTAGCGAGGCTTTAATACCACTGTAAGTCGTTGTACAACACCCCAATACTTGTGGGGAGGCGGAAATTTTAAAAACGAACTTGTTTAAAGCACAAACATCGACTAACCGCTTGAATCGAAGCTAAACGATAACTAACTACAAACATAGAAGTTCTATACTACCATGTTTAGGGATTATACCTAATGAATCGTGTCCTTCGTCTTTGCGAACTCTTCCTCCTCCTCGGCCTTCTCGAAGTAGTAGAAGATCCACCCGAGAGCTTTACTCCAAGCTTAGCCTCTAAACTTGAGGCAACTAAACTTCTTTAAGTGCTAATCAAAGAAGCTAGGTGAAATAGAGAGAGGGTTATGGATTAAGTAGTCTAACTAATCCTTGTACTCAACACATGAGAGGGGAGGATTAGGGTTTGAAGAGGGAGAGCTTGAGGAGAGAGAAGGTGAGAATAATAATGAAGTGAGAATAATGAGTTATGATAATATATATCAAGCATTTCTTTTTATCAAGAAAAGAAAATAAATCAATTTAACAACCATGCTTGATAATATCTAGTGATGATTCAACTCCATGAGTCATTAAGCATTTATCATGCATTAATGACATGGATGAATCATCCATATGACTCACTAATCACATTCATTGTATATGCCACCTAAACCTCCTTAGTCACCACCTTCTAGAAGCTTCTCGCGCAATTACGAGAACGCCCCTCCTTTCCGCAAAAATACGGAAAAACTTTAGACTGTATAAATCCAATAACCGGATACCAGTAACTGGCTTAAACCAAAGCCGACTGGTAAAAACTGTCCGAAAGTCGTACGTGCGTAAACACACGTATGCGTCCGAACCCTTGTCGTAAAACCATACGACCTCTATATCGTTTCGCCTGGAGTAGGGAAACTCTCTGTGTGGGAC
Organism: Agapanthus africanus; assembly: GCA_030015575.1. Lineage (NCBI taxonomy): Eukaryota > Viridiplantae > Streptophyta > Magnoliopsida > Asparagales > Amaryllidaceae > Agapanthus > Agapanthus africanus. The sequence goes on along the minus strand of JASDDO010000012.1, from coordinate 388,026,600 downwards.
TCTAGAGACTCGACTACTACGCTGGCAGTGGGTTTAACCACAGACCGCAAGCGGCACTAGCTGTACGTAACGGTCCCCAGGTAGATGTCGATAAGAAGGCCGATGAGGAAACCCATCCGAACTCCTACTGAGTCTGATGTGACAATCTCCATACAGTCCGGTCCGTTCGTCCAAGACTATCGCATATCGGGCCTAGGGGGCGGCTAGCGTCAGTCCCCTAATAGCGGTATAAGTCGTGTCGGAGGGAAGCCCATTACACCCTGAGAAACTACTGGAACCTACCAGCAAATCTCGCTTGCCCTGGCCAGGGACTTTGCGTAATGGCTCTCTGACACAGCGCGATATCAACTCCCAATACCGGGAGTGACGAATCCTGTCTAACCGCCACTGCCTCCAAGTGCTCGGGACTGCACCCAACTGCTACCTGTTTGCACGACTCCATTGAGCCGTGGTAGGGTAGCAATCTAAGAACAGTGGGACACACTCGAGGCGAAGTAGCAGTGTCAAGTCTGCGGACTATGCTGTACTCATGTCACCTGGGAACTGTTCACTGACGACTGGTATAAAACCAACCAACAGTTCCCTGTGAGTCCTGTCCGGTGTACCCGTAACCTAACGAGCACCTGCATACTATCTCCAGTACGACGTACTGACGGCTGTGGGACAGACCATCTCCCTAACTGGGATGAGAAGCGTACACACTAGTCTACTCCGGAGTATCGATGCTCTGTCTCGATAATCCAACGACTAGGGACCTGAATAAGGATGTGCTTGTAGACTACCCAGCCCCCACTAGTGTGACTGCCATCACAACGCTGGTAGTCAAGCAAGATCCTAAGAGCTCTATCAATACGTATACTCACATATTAAGATAGAAAAACCAAGTAGCATACTACCATGTTTAGCAAGACTGTTATATACATGTGAATATCCCAAGCTTCCATTAAGTAATATACAAACTAGTATGATACAGTAATGGCCTTCTAGGGCATAAACACTAACAATCTCCCACTTGCACTAGGGCCATGTACTGGCATTTCGAAGACCAATGATCTCGAGTAGCCTCTCAAACTGAATCTGAGGTAGGGCCTTTGTGAATGGATCAGCAATGTTCTCTTTAGAAGCAACTCTCCGAACCTCGATCTCATGACGATCAATGATCTCCCTGATCAGGTGATACCGCCTCAAGATGTGTCTGGATTTCTGATGGGACCTTGGTTCCTTCGCTAAAGCTATAGCTCCGTTGTTGTCGCAATACAGAGGTATTGGATCAACTATGGTAGGAACCACCTGAAGTTCTGTTAGGAACTTCTTCATCCAGACTGCTTCTTTTGCGGCATCGCAAGCAGCTATATACTCCGCTTCCATCGTCGAGTCTGCAACGGTGTCCTGCTTGGAGCTCTTCCATCACACCGCCCCTCCATTGAGGGTAAAGACATAACCTGACATGGACTTGGAATCGTCCTTATCACTCTGGAAGCCGGAATCAGCAAAGGCCTCCAACCTGAGGTCTTTTCCGCCGTAAACCAAGAACATCTCCTTAGTCCTTCTCAGGTACTTGAGAATTTTCTTTACTGCTATCCAGTGCTTCTCCCCTGGGTCTGACTGATACCGGCTTACTACGCTCAGTGCGTAAGCTACATCTGGTCTGGTGCACAACATCGCATACATTATAGAGCCTACCGCAGAAGCGTAGGTTATAATAGACATGCGTTCCCTTTCCAAATCAGTCTTGGGAGACATCTCTTTGGAGAGGGTGATTCCGTGACAAGCCGGTAGATTACCGCGCTTAGAATCTTCCATACTGAATCTTTTCAGTACAGTGTCGATATACCTGGACTGCGAAAGTCCCAACATCCTCTTGGATCTATCACGATAGATCCGGATCCCCAGAATGTAAGAGGCATCACCCAGGTCTTTCATGGAGAATCTGTGTGACAAGAATCCTTTGACAGATTGTAGCATATGAATGTCATTTCCTATCAATAGAATGTCATCCACGTACAAGACGAGGAATACGACACTTCTGGCTACAACTTTACTATATATGCACGGTTCATCTGGATTTTTGATAAAGTCATATTCTTTGACTGTCTCATCAAAACAGATGTTCCAACTCCGCGATGCCTGCTTTAGTCCATAAATGGACTTAAGCAGCTTGCATACTTTCGCGCTGCTCCCACTCTGATTGAAACCCTCTGGCTGATCCATATAGACGCACTCTTCTAAATTTCCATTCAGAAAAGCCGTCTTTACGTCCATCTGCCAGATTTCATAATCATGGAAGGCAGCAATAGCAAGAAGGACCCGAATGGATTTGAGCATAGCCACTGGAGAAAAAGTTTCGTCATAGTCCAAACCAGGTCTTTGACGAAAACCCTTTGCAACAAGTCTAGCCTTATAGGTTTCCACCTTTCCATCTACACCAATCTTTTTCTTGAAGATCCATTTGCATCCTATGGGTTTTACCCCATCTGGAGCAAAGTCCAAAGTCCATACTTTGGTGTACATGGACTCCATTTCGGTCCGCATTGCATCTAGCCATCGTACCGAGTCGCCGTTCTGGATGGCCTGCTGGAAGTCAGTAGGTTCATCATCATCTATGATGTAATCCTCTCTATCCCCATCTATGAGAAAACCGTAGTATCTCTCAGGCGGATGAGACGGCCTACTACTCCTGCGGAGGGGTGCGGGAATGTCCTGTACTTCTTGAACTTCCGGTTCTACCAAACTTTCAGTAGCAGTTTGTGGTTCTGGAATTTCTTCCAGTTCTATTTCGCTCCCACTTATTTCTTTTTCTAAAAACTGATATTCTAGAAAATGGGCATTACGAGAAACAAACACCTTTTGTTCCTCTGCGTAATAGAATAGATACCCCTTGGAGTTCTTTGGATATCCCACAAACTTACACTTTACTGATCGTGCCTCGAGCTTGTCCACATGCTGCATTTTAACAAAAGCTGGACATCCCCATATTTTCAGATACTGAAGATAGGGTTTCTTCCCACTCCACATCTGATATGGGGTGGTAGGCACAGTCTTGGTAGGAACCATGTTCAAAAGATATGCCGCTGATTCTAGCGCATAACCCCAGAAAGATCGCGGTAACTCAGCATTACTCATCATGGATCGTACCATATCCAATAGGGTTCGATTCCGTCTCTCCGATACACCGTTATGCTGTGGAGTGTATGGAGGAGTAAGCTGAGAGAGAATTCCTTTCTCTTTTAGGTAACCTAGGAACTCGGCACTCAAGTATTCACCACCTCGATCAGATCTAAGTGTTTTGATACTTTTGCCGGTTTGGTTTTCTACTTCATTCTTATACTCTTGGAATTTCTCAAAAGCCTCGGATTTATGTTTTATCAGATAAATGAATCCGTATCTTGAGTAATCATCCGTGAAAGTAATGAAATAGGAAAAACCACCTCTTGCATGTGTAGACATTGGACCACATACATCGCTGTGTATGAGTCCTAAGAGCTCGCTCGCTCTTACTCCTTGTCCAGTAAATTGAGTCTTTGTCATCTTTCCTTTGAGACAAGATTGACAAGTGTCATAAGTTTGATACTCGAACGAGTCCAAATATCCTTCTTTATGCAACTTAGTCAACCTTCTCTCATTGATGTGACCCAGTCTACAATGCCATAAGAAAGCTTTATTTAAATCTGGAGACTTTCTTTTTAGTATGTTCTGGACATTGAAAATTTGGAGTTGGTTTAAAATATATATACCGTTATTTAGTGTACTGGACCCAATCAAACCATGATTAAGGTGGATGTTAACAACATCTCTTACAAACGTGAAATCATAACCTTTATTTGATAACAAGGAAACTGATATGATATTACACGTTAAGCTTGGTACAAAAAAACAGTTATGTAAAACTAAAATGTGTCCACTCGTCAATCCTAGGTGATAATCCCCGACGGACGAAGCTCCCACGCTAGCTCCGTTAGCAACCTTTAGGGTCATATCACCTTCCTTCAGCACTCTACGGTTTCTCAGTGCCTGCAATGAATTGCAAATATGAGATCCTGATCCGGTATCCAATACCCAGGAAGTAGAGTTGATTGACAGACAATTCTCAATTACAAACACACCTGAAGTCGAAGCCACAGTTTGCTTCGGTTCCTGGTTCTTGGCGTTCCACGCCTTGCAATCCTTCTTCCAGTGCCTTTTCCTATGACAATGGAAGCACTCATCATGGCCAACTACCGGTACCGCAAACTTTTTCTTTCCCTTCCCTCCCACCTTACTTACACCTCCTCTAGGTCTGGGGACGGCCTTCTTCTTCCTTCCTTTGGCCCTAGCCTTGGACCCGGAAGAAGATGAACCGCCAACAAACATAGCGGGTGTTTCCCTTGCTTTCTGCAAGGTGCCCTCTGCACTCCTTAACATGTTCAGGAGTTCCGGAAGTTCAACTTCTTTTCTTTGAATGTTGAAGTTCAGGATAAACTGGGCGTAGGTGGAAGGAAGGGACTGGAGAATAAGGTCTGTATAGAGCTCATTATCCAAAGTCGTCCCAAGGTCTGCGAGCTCTTCTATATAGCCGATCATCTTTAGGACATGTTCTCCTACCGATGACCCGACAGCCAACCTCGCTCGAAACAAGTTCTTTGAGGTCTCGTATCTTGCTATACGAGATTGCTCTCCATAAAGTTCCTTTGTATGGAGAAATATGGCGTCTAGTTCCATATCCTCATGCCTCCTCTGATGTTCATTGTTCATCGAGTCAAGCACGATGCACTTGGCTTTCGCGCAATCTAAATCCCAGGTTTTGTGGATTTCCTTATTCGCATTGCTGGATTTGGGACCAGGGACAGCAGGTGCCGTAGCGGTGAGGACGTACCCCAATTTGTCATAGGTCAAAGCCATTTTGACATTCCGCAGCCAATCTTTATAGTTTGGCCCTGTCAGTATATTTTTCTCTAAAAGTAACTTAAGTCCAGTCATTTTCAGGGTCGCTGCAATTAGGAGAGAGAGAAGAAAACTCTTTAGCATGATGCTCTTGCAAGTTTAGAGTGGTTTTTAGTTTATCTAAACTGGATGGCTCCCACTGTTTCTCGAATCCTTCCTCAAACTATAAAAGAAGAATTAGCCAGGACTATTCTCACTGTACAATTCTTGCTTAACCGTTCAGCCAGGCCAGTGTCGATACTTCGAGGGAGGTTTTCCAACGCTTTCGCGAAGTTCCTTAATTAAAGAACCTCTTTTCTCTGGGGGCGTAACCCCGCTGACACTATTCTTGACACCTACTTGGTTTATAGCATTGATCGTTAAGTGACGAATATCCTGATAAGTAGCATATACTCACAGTAGGATCGGGATCCAAATATCATCGTCTGATAATGTTGTAGGAATGCTACCAACATTCATCAAACTCAAAATGGTATGCATCTCTTTGCAAATTTCAGTTTCTTTAGAAATTCCCGATATTCATTTTTTGCCCCATGCTCTTATGACCTTGGCGTTGGTCAAAATATCATAAGTCACATGTCAAGTTCTACCCATCATTATCTTGTTAATTTGAACCCATCCGTACATATCCTTGACGTTGGCCAAAATGATCATACGACTGTCCCAAACTAACTCATCTATCTATGCAACAAATGAATATCCAGCAGCTACCAAACACTATGCCTTGGCGTTGGTCAAAATACATAGCTTGAATACTACTGAATACTCAGATGAAATGACGGAGGGCTACGAATGGTTTTGGCGAAACTGTGAACGTAGTGAACTTGATATAACCGAAGGAACCTGATAGCTTTTAAAAGGAGTGGTTAAAGCTCCGCATTTAAAAATATCTGTTTTTAAAATTAACCTAGTGGTTTCTTTTAAATTGTTCCAACGATTAAAACTTTGGTTTATTTTCTTTGCATTATAGATAATGCATCCCATCATTAACCTATCATTGCAGAGAACAACGAAAATATGACGTCCTCTTATGCCATCCGCATTCGCCACTGGGTCCCGTCATTACCCGTTTGGTTACTTAACTAACGAGAGAGCGGGGACTGGGCTAGCGCGGGTGTAAAACATAAGTGACGTCTAAAATAGCTATCTGATTATATAGATATTTTACATTCGTCTGACGCAATGATATTCATTCCAGATCACAGATGAACATAATTGGATTTGCAAGCAATCCGTGTTTGTTTTGAGCCTGCAACAAAAGACGGATTACACAGTTGTGATGAATAGCCATTACCCCACCCAAGACCCCTACGGGTGCGGCAAACTACCCGCCCGGCAGTTTGTGCACCCCACCTTGGGTCTGTCCTAGGAGCAAAAACAGTAAAATGAAATAATTCAACGGTGGCTACAACCGCAACCTGGATGTGCCCCGCAAAATAATATTACAACAAATTACATTTACATCAAATGAATTAAATAATAACCCATCACATAACCCCGGCTATACATCACAACAGTCCAACACAGTTCATATGCACAAACAGATAAAATCCATTTCAGAAATGTGCAACCCCCTGCCAACCGACATACTAGCAGTTAGGGAAGGTTTACGAACACATTATACAATCACAGATATAATCCAACAAGCAAATACTGTATAATTTCGATCGATTAAACACTTTTAATTTTGCTCCAATACTTCTCTGTAAATCTGAAACCTGAGCAAAAATTAAAACTTCCAGAAAATACCAAATATCACATAGAAGCAACACAGGAAAATTGGGTTCCTGAATCGCCAACTCGGCGGCGGAAGCGCGGCGGATCGGTGGGATCCGCCGCGGTTCCGCGGTGCTTTAGGCGATTCAGGGCCCAATTTTCTTGGGTGTTCTTCTAGTGTCTTTTCAAGCTTTCTGAACATCCCTGAAAAATTTTTGGACTTCATTTAAAAATCGACAGAAACTTGTGATTTCGGGCTTTTCCGGTTTCGTTTTTTTTGTTCGAAATTCATACAAATTTGCAAGTAAGTTATTTATTGTTTAGCAAGGCTTTGATACCACTGTAAGTCGATGTACAACACCCCAATACTTGTGGGGAGGTGGAAATTTTAAAAACGAACTTGTTTAAAGCACAAACATCGACTAACCGCTTGAATCGAAGCTAAACGATAACTAACTACAAACATAGAAGTTCTATACTACCATGTTTAGGGATTATACCTAACGAATCGTGTCCTTCGTCTTTGCGAACTCCTCCTCCTCCTCGGCCTTCTCGAAGTAGTAGAAGATCCACCCGAGAGCTTTACTCCAAGCTTAGCCTCTAAACTTGAGGCAACTAAACTTCTTTAAGTACTAATCAAAGAAGCTAGGTGAAATAGAGAGAGGGTTATGGATTAAGTAGTCTAGCTAATCCTTGTACTCAACACATGAGAGGGGAGGATTAGGGTTTGAAGAGGGAGAGCTTGAGGAGAGAGAAGGTGAGAATAATAATGAAGTGAGAATAATGAGTTATGATAATATATATCAAGCATTTCTTTTTATCAAGAAAAGAAAATAAATCAATTTAACAACCATGCTTGATAATATCTAGTGATGATTCAACTCCATGAGTCATTAAGCATTTATCATGCATTAATGACATGGATGAATCATCCATATGACTCACTAATCACATTCATTGTATATGCCACCTAAACCTCCTTAGTCACCACCTTCTAGAAGCTTCTCGCGCAATTACGAGAACGCCCTTCCTTTCCAAAAAAATACGGAAAAACTTTAGACTGTATAAATCCAATAACCGGATACCAGTAACTGGCTTAAACCAAAGCCGACTGGTAAAAACTGTCCGAAAGTCGTACGTGCGTAAACACACGTATGCGTCCGAAACCTTGTCGTAAAACCATACGACCTCTATATCGTTTCGCCTGGAGTAGGGAAACTCTCTGTGTGGGACTCTAGAGACTCGACTACTACGCTGGCAGTGGGTTTAACCATAGACCGTAAGCGGCACTAGCTGTACGTAACGGTCCCCAGGTAGATGTCGATAAGAAGGCCGATGAGGAAACCCATCCGAACTTCTACTGAGTCTGATGTGACAATCTCCATACAGTCCGGTCCGTTCGTCCAAGACTATCGCATATCGGGCCTAGGGGGCGGCTAGCGTCAGTCCCCTAATAGCGGTATAACTCGTGTCGGAGGGAAGCCTATTACACCCTGAGAAACTACTGGAACCTACCAGCAAATCTCGCTTTCCCTGGCCAGGGACTTTGCGTAATGGCTCTCTGACACAGCGCGATATCAACTCCCAATACCGGGAGAGACGAATCCTGTCTAACCGCCACTGCCTCCAAGTGCTCGGGACTGCACCCAACTGCTACCTGTTTGCACGACTTCTTTGAGCCGTGGTAGGGTAGCAATCTAAGAACAGTGGGACACACTCGAGGCGAAGTAGCAGTGTCAAGTCTGCGGACTATGCTGTACTCATGTCACCTGGGAACTGTTCACTGACGACTGGTATAAAACCAACCAACAGTTCCCTGTGAGTCCTGTCCGGTGTACCCGTAACCTAACGAGCACCTGCATACTATCTCCAGTACGACGTACTGACGGCTGTGGGACAGACCATCTCCCCAATTGGGATGAGAAGCATACACACTAGTCTACTCCGGAGTATCGATGCTCTGTCTCGATAATCCAACGACTAGGGACCTGAATAAGGTGTGCTTGTAGACTACCCAGCCCCCACTAGTGTGACAGCCTTCACAACGCTGGTAGTCAAGCAAGATCCTAAGAGCTCTATCAATACGTATACTCACATATTAAGATAGAAAAACCAAGTAGCATACTATCATGTTTAGCAAGACTGTTATATACATGTGAATATCCCAAGCTTCCATTAAGTAATATACAAACTAGTATGATACAGTAATGGCCTTCTAGGGCATAAACACTAACAGCCTCGGGGGTAGGGTACCCCCTCTAGGTCCCCTATTCGATACTTATTTTTGGGTCTTCACCCCCGCGAAGATTCGGGCGGGTTTCGAATTCGTTTTGACTCCCGGATTGGCTTATAACGATCGGTTTGGAACTTTAGCTCACTGGATTTTTCATGTGTTGGAAAAATTGGTTTAGTTTGCTAATTGCGTATGGAATTCTAATGTCACGGTTACTATACAAGCTTTGTGATTTGTGATACAATTATTAGAATCTGGATTAATTAGTTTTATAAAAACTAGTTAGTATATTGTAAAGCTAGCCGTTTAGTCTCAATTGATCGATTGGCACGAAATTTTGATTCGGATCAAAACTCCGTCGCAATTGCATATTGTACGCGATCACTAAGTCGGGAATCATGTTGAATTATCCGACAACCAATTGAAAAGTGTTTTCAATTTTAGACTAAAATGCAAGTTTTATAAGTTAGGCATGAAATTCGGAATATGAGATATTCCGGGTTTATGATGTTTAAGGAGATAGCGGATTCTAATTATTGTAGTTTTCTATTTTCTTTTCTGCGACCGTAAGTGTAATATGTGGGGTATCCCAATCTCGTTGCTATATGTCAACAAGTTTTAAGGATACACATATTTGCTTACGTTGATGATATGTGATATCATGTGTTGCCGTTGATATGATTTATTGGATCGTTGTGAAAGAATAGCCGGGTTTTTTTTATGTGAGATGAGGGTTTTTATTTTCATTCATGTAAAATCTGTATGTAATATTCTTTTATTGGGGCACTTCCGGGTTGAGGATGATGTCACCACTGTTGTATATTATTTACTTTTCCGCATTAGGATATACCCAAGGCGGGGAGCACAAGTAACTGGGTTCTAGAGTCCAGTGAGAGACCATCTCAAAGAGTTGAGATCGGGTCCCCTAACTCTAGAATTGGCAGGGTTACTTGCCGCTCTCGTAGGGGTCTAGGGATGTGGGGTTGGCTATTCATCACGACTGTGGAATCTGTGTTTTACATTATTGGCTAAATTTAAAACACGGATATCCTAGTATATCCAATATTTCATATGTTGCTTCTGCTGCTTGATTCTGTGATGTTGATCATATAACTGCGTGAGACGAATGTAATATTATATATATGATATATAAGAAACGTTGCGTATGTTTTGCACCCGCGCTAGTCCAGCCCCCGCTCTGCCGGTAGTTAAGTAATAACGGTGCATGACGGGGCCCCGTGGCGAATGCGGATGGCATAAGCGTACGTTTTATTTTCGTTTCATTTTTCTGTGATATTTAGGAAACATTAAATGATGAGACATCATTAATGTGATTAATGAAAAGAATGAAACCAAAAGATGTTGTAGAATCAAATTTTCAAAAAGGTAGCTCTAGTTATTGCTTTGCATAGTGGTATTCCTTGATGAATATCCAGCACCTCATTCGATGAGGAAAGAGCCGAGATCCCTTCACCGGGAGTGACCTTTTTAGCAAAACTAGCAAATGCTACAACCCACTCGGTTTTGTTTTTTGATTGCTTTTTTAGTTCTTGCTTTGCATAGCGGTATTCCTTATAGAATATCCAGCACCTCATTCGATGAGGAAAGAGCCGTGATCCCTTCACCGGGAGTGACCTCTTTAGCGAAACTAGTAAAATCCTCAAAAACACTCCTTTTCAAAATCACTCAATTCTACAACGATATCAAGTTCATTACGCAAAAGGTTTTCTTAAAAACCTGTCGTAGCCCTCCGTCATTTCAGATAAGTACTATTTAGTATTCGTGCTGCGTTTGTTGACCTCTGTCAAGGCGTAGTGTGCGGTAGCTGATTAGTGCTTATCTGCAAAGCATGCGATGCGATTGGATTAGGGTAGTCGTACGACCTTGTTGACCACTGTCAAGGGTCGTGCGGGTGGGTTTAATTCAATCATGAAATGGCGGGTTGAACTTGAATAGCGCACTATGGTTTGTTGACCTTTGTCAAGGTCGTAGGACGCTAGGGGAAGAATATTATCGGGAATTTCAAGTGTTGAAATTTGCAATGAGATTGCATACCTTCTATGAGATAGTTGGATCCTAATACCCACTGCGAGTAAGAGTTACTCCTAGGATAGTTTTACACATCACAATTATCCAATGAAGTAGGTTTCTAGAAAGATGTTAACGAGGTTACACCCCTGGGAAAACGAGGTTTATTTTAATTAGGTCCGTACGAAAGCACGGGGAACCTCCCTCAAAGTACCAACACTGGCCTGGCCGAAAGATTGGCAAACTTGCAGGGTGTAATTAATCCCGGCTAGTCTTACCTTTTAGGGTTTGAAGGAAGATTTGATAAAAATAGTAGGAGCCATCCTGATTAGATAAGATAATAACCAATCTAATCTTGCAAGAGCATACGCTAAGTGTTTTCTTCTCTCTCTCTCTCCAGGTAGCGACCATGTCAGGCCTTAATCAAGATAATAATATGGATGTATTGATCGAACCCGCTTGTTATACTGAGCAGGGGAACATTGGTTCCGCTCCCACTTATAATTGTTATAAGTCCGAGCAGGAAATAGGGGAATATCCGGATTCCCACGCCACCCAAACGAAGAATAAGCATGTTGATGTAACTTCTTCGGGTGTGTTAGTTACCGAGAACTGTTTCTCAGTACACTCTACGTCCTGGGTATTAGATACTGGATCAGGATCCCACATATGTAATATGTTACATGGGCTAAAGAAAGGCAGAGAACTGGGAAAGGGTGATCATTCTCTAAAAGTAGGGAATGGTGCAAGTGTTGCAGCCAAAGCTGTTGGTGAATATCATCTTGTATTACCAAATGGCAATACATTGATCATGAACGACTGTTATTATGTACCCTCTATGATATGCAATTTAATATCAATTTCTTTATTAGATAAAAAATGATATAACTTTGTAGTAGAGAATAATGTTATGAACATTTACCTAAATCAAGTGTAGATTGGGTTTGGTACGTTATGTAACGGTTTATATGTTCTGAATCAAAACTCAGTTCTTAACGTACAAAACGCACACAAGAGGAAGAGTTCAGAAATGAACAAATCCTTCTTGTGGCATTGTAGACTAGGTCATATCAATGCGACACGACTGGCTAAGTTAAATGAGTATGGATATTTGAATCCGTTTGAATTTTCATCTTATGAAACTTTCCAGTCATGTCTCAAAGGCAAGATGACCAAAACTCCGTTTACTGGACACGGAGAAAGAGCTTCTGAACTCTTGGGACTGATACATAGTGATGTATGCGGTCCCATGTCTACACATGCCAGGGATGGTTCCTCGTACTTCATTACATTCATTGACGATCTCTCAAGATTCGGTCATGTGTTCCTGTTAAAACACAAGTCTGAAGCTTTTGAGAAATTCAAAGAATATAAGCATGAAGTTGAGAACCAGAAGGGTAAAAGTATTAAAATCCTACGATCTGATCGGGGAGGAGAATACTTGAGCACGGAATTCCATGATTATCTAAAAGAGAATGGGATTCTTTCTCAGCTTACTTCTCCGTATACACCACAGTACAACGGTGTAACAGAGCGGAGGAACCGCACCCTATTAGATATGGTGCGCTCTATGATGAGCACTGCTGAGTTGCCTATTTCCTTTTGGGGTTATGCGCTTGAGACAGCAGCATACCTATTGAATCAAGTTCCATCTAAATCTGTACCTACCACACCATATGAGATATGGAGTGGGAGGAGACCATGTCTTAAACGAGTTAAGATATGGGGTTGTTCGGACTATGTCAAAAGGCAAAATCCGTACAAACTCGAGGCACGATCAGTTCTTTGTACGTTTGTTGGATATCCTAAACATTCAAATGGATATCTCTTCTACCATACTGAGGAACAAAATGTGTTTGTTGCTCAACATGCCACTTTTTTGGAAAAGGAATTTCTTGTGAAAGAAATTAGTGGCAATGAGGTAGAACTGGAAGAAGTTCTAGGAGTACAAACCACAACTGACGATTTGGTTGAACCAGAGGATCCAATAGTACCCAAGGAACCCCAGCCACTCCGTAGATCTAGTAGGGTTCCTCATCCAACTGAGAGATACTACGGTTTTCTCATAGACGGTGGGAACGAGGATTGCATCATGGAAGATGATGACCCTACTAGTTTCGAGCAGGCCATCACGAGTGGGGACTCTGTGAAATGGCTGGATGCTATACGATCCGAGATGGAATCCATGTACACCAACCAAGTATGGACTTTGGAAGTTGCTCCTGAAGGGCTAAAACCCATTGGGAGCAAGTGGATCTTCAAAAAGAAGATAGGTGTAGATGGAAAAGTTGAGACTTTCAAAGCTATACTTGTAGCAAAAGGTTTTCGTCAACGACCTAGCGTCGACTATGATGAAACCTTTTCTCCTGTCGCTATGCTTAAGTCCATCAGGATCCTACTTGCTATTGCTGCATACCATGACTACGAAATCTGGCAGATGGACCTCAAGATCGCTTTTCTAAATGGTGATTTAGAAGAGAGCGTGTACATAATATAGCCAGAGGGCTTCGTAGACAGTGGGAGTAGCGGAAAAGTGTGCAAGCTGCTTAAATCCATCTACGGATTAAAGCAGGCATCGCGGAGTTGGAACATCTGTTTTGATGAAGTTATCAAAGAGTTTTACTTCATCAAAAATATAGATAAACCTTGTATATATAAGAAGGATGTAGAGAGTAAGGTGGTCTTCCTCGTATTATACGTGGATGACATACTCTTGATAGGAAACGATGTTCCTTTGCTACACTCGGTCAAGCTCTTCTTATCACTCAAGTTCTCCATGAAAGATCTTGGTGATGCTTCCTACATTCTGGGGATAAAAATCTATAGAGATAGATCTAAACGGGTTTTAGGATTGTCCCAATCCAGGTATATAGACACCATACTAAAGAGGTTTAATATAGAAGATTCCAAGCAAGGTAATGTACCCGCTTGTTCAGGAATCACTCTCTCTAAAGAGATGTCTCCCAAGACTAATTTGGAGAGGGCTCGCATGCAAGGGATACCCTATGCTTCGGCAGTAGGCTCTATCATGTAGGCGATGTTATGTACCAGACTAGATGTAGCGTACTCACTAGGTGTAGTGAGCAGGTATCAATCAGATCTTTGGGAAAACCATTGGACAGCTGAAGAACATTATTAAGTGCTTGAGAAGGACTAAAGAGATATTCTTGGTGTATGGTAATGGTGAACTCCATATGTAGTCCTTTACCGATTCGAGCTTCCAGAGTGATAAGAACGACCGAAAGTCAGTCTTGGGTTTTGTCTTTACCCTCAGTGGAGGGACGGTATGTTGGAAGGGTTCCAAGCTATATACCGTAGAAGACTCATTGATAGAGGCTAATTACATCTCTACCAACGATGCTGCCAAAGAGGTTGTCTGGATGAAAAAGTTCATATGATGAACTTGGTTCCTACCATTGAGCATCCAATACCTGAGTATTGTGATGACAATGGAGTTGTGGTTTTGGCCTAGGAACCACAGTCCCGTCAGCGATCCAGACATATTCTTAGACAGTATCACCTGATCAGGGAGATAGTTGATCTCCGGGAGATCGAGGTTAGGAGAGTTGACACAGAGGATAACACGGCGGATCCACTCACGTAGGCCATCCCCCAGATGCTATTCGAGAGACTTTTGGGACGTTGGGTATGCGATACTACAACAACTGGCCTTAGTGCAAGTGGGAGATTGTTAGGAATATGTATGCCCTAGAGGCCATTATTGTTGATATAGTGGATGCTTGGATATATATAGAGGACTTTCTTGCTCGACATGATAGTATTCTATCAGGTTACCTATATCTTAACATGTAGACTGGTATTTATACTGTCTGTCTCTTACATATTGATAAAGCCATTATGATATATACTTGACCACCAGGATTATGATGAGATCATACTAGTAGGGCCAGGGTGGTCCAAAAGTACATCCTTTAATCAGTTCCTAGTCGAGGGAATATCGAGACTAGGGCATCGATATTCGAGAGTAGACTAGTGTGTACGTTTCTTGTCCCTTAGAGGGCGATGGTTGATCCCACAACCATTAGTGTGTGACATCAAAGATTGTACACAGGTGCTCATTGGAGAATGGGTACACCGAACAGAACTCGCCGAGGACTCCTATATGGTAGTATACCTATCGTCAGATAGCAGTCCTCTGGTGACACTGGTAAAGGTTAGTCTGTAGACCCGAGATCATCATAGAGTCTTGTGTGGCTCCCACTGTGCTTTGATTTCCTCCATACCATGGCTCAAAGGAGTCGTGCAAACAGGTGGATTTTGGTTACAGTCTCGAGTCACATGGAGGAAATGAGCGACAGGAGGGGTTTCGTCTCTCCCGGTATTGGGGGTTGATGATGCGCTGTGCTCGATTGGCTATAACTGGAAGTCCCTGGCCAGGGCTGCTGCCGAGATTTACTGATAAGAGTTATCAGTAGTTTCTCGAACCGTTATAGGCCAGACATCGGCATGACTTATCATATTACCGGGGATTGACGTTTTCCACCCCTAGACATGATATGCGACATATCAGACAAAGAGACCGGACTGTACGGTAGTGTTACTGATAGGCTTCATGGAGAGTATGGATGAGCTTGCTTGTTGATCTTCATATCGCTCAATACCCGGGTAGCCGTTACGTCCAGCTAGTACCGCTGACGGCTTGTAGGTGATTGATGTGATCATCACCTACTGCTGGCGTATTGACGAGTCTTCAGAGTCCCACACAGAAGTTTCCTGGTTCGAGCGAAACGAAGTAGGGCACATATGTTGATATGTGCGTGGGCTTGATTAAATATGAGTATGTGATACCGTATTGTAATCTGGCAGTTATCTGTTATCGGTTCGGTTATATGTGATATAACCAGATTGTCGAATCAAGTGTTGATTTTATAATGTGATATACAGATGAATGATATTAGTCGGTCATATGTGATATAATCGGATTATTAAATCAAGTGTTGATTTAATAATGTGATATATATTATATGTGATATAATTATATCTTAACTAATATCATTAGCTCACTAATTATTCTTCATTAAATATATATATATATATATATATATATATATTAATATATATATATAATGAAGAATAATTAGTGAGCTATAATAATAATAATAATAATAATAATAATAATAATAATAATAATAATAATAATAATAATAATGAAGCATGACATGATTTCTATTTTTGAGAAAAATAGAAAAGAGGTGGAAAATGAGAGTATGGTTGCAAGCATGGGCTTTATTCATAGTTTATTCATCTTGACTCACTATTCAAGTATGGTTGCAATTTTATATTTCAAAATTCCATACTTGAATGAGTGGGGGTCAAGAGTTGCCATTCATTCTAGTCTCATTCTAAACACTTAGCCATTTTTCTTAAGTTGCTCTCATGGTTGCTCTCTAGCTTCATCTTCCTCCTCAAATGTCATGGTTCAAGTTTCAACCCTCACGTGAGATGTGAATCATGAAGATTGAACACAATCTTGTGAGCTTGTAACATCCCCTACTTCACCATCCCACACCAAACTAGCAATTTGGTGTGGTGTGTTTGCTACACTAAAGGAGTTTAGTGTAGAGTTAGCTTGGGCTAGAGGGACTTCGGGTGGATCGTCTTTGGCGCGAAGATCACGAAGGAGGGTCGTTCAACTCGAAGAGAAGCCTTGTAGAGTCGCGTGGACTTCAACCCGGAGCTTTAGAAGAGAAGGACTCGAACTTCAAAGGTTGTATGCTCTTTTCTTCTATTGGTTTTATCACATCATAAATGCATACTCTAATAATCAAGCAAAGATCTTGTTAGTCTAACTTAGCACCTAATAAAATTTAAAATTTGGCATGCTTGATGCTTCTAGAACCTCACGGTGGTGCTAAGGTCGACTTTCACATATCAGTTGCACTTGATATCGATTTGTGCCTTTACTGCACGTGTTTATGATTTCGTGGATTTCATACGGTCGATTTGATTTTGTGCATGTAGTGCACACTCGATTTGATTTTTGCACTCGGTATAGCTCACATGTGCTTGCAGTGCATTGATACGCATTTTGTGCATGCAGTTGCACTCGTTTATGATTTTGTACACCTTGATACGCTCGATGTTGTTTTTGTGTGCATTTGCGATATTGATGAGTTTTCGTGCATTGGTTGCACCAGATTTATGTTTTCCTGCGCGTCTGTACTTGATTTATGTTTTCGTACGCGTCTGCACTTGATATCCGTTATCGTGCATAATACTGCACTCGATGTTTTATATGGACCTGACGCACTTGATTTAGATTTTTGCGCACATTAGGCGCATGATATGAGATTTTGTGCACACCAGATGCACTTGATTGAGATTTTATTCGTGCATGTTAGTTGCACTGGATTGAGATTTTCGTGCACTTTAGATACACTTGATATTGTTGTCGTGCACACCTGTTGCACTTGACAGATGCTTTCGTGCACACCCGTTGCACTTAGTTTGGCTTTTGTGCACATTCGTGGCACTCGTATTTGGTTTTGGTTTTTCGTGCGCACCAGACGCACGTAATGTTGGATACGCCTTTTGAGGCTGATTTTAGTTTGAGTATCGCGTTTTCATGGTGGGCACTATATTATATATTAGTTAAGCAGGACTGATATGAGGACAGTGCCTGAGTACTTTTGCATGCATCAAAAGTGTACGAAGAGGTTTTCAAAAATGATCTATTGTCTCGCTATTTCCTACGTGTCCGTGAGTAACACGAACCTTACAAAGGAAAACCTTCTAGGATATTTCAAAAAGGCGGGACGTATAATTTGAGCAAAAACATATATAGATATATTTACTACTTTACAATTGAGCATCCGCCACTTGTACCGTGAGTTACGCATCACACGGCCATTCAGAAAAGATTTTGGATGTGTTTTATTCAGTTTTTAAAGGATTTTGCAAGGATGCGTACTATATACATATTATAGTATTTGACTAGAGTATATTGGATTTCAGCAGTGGATTTCGAGATTTGCATCTCCTTTGTTACTCCAGTGATTGCGTTACGCTTGACAATGTTCGATTTTGAGTTTCGTACTCGTTTTCATGCGCACACGATGCGCTGTGGTATTTCAGTGTATTCCGTGATTCGGAGCCCCGTTGACTTGAATTAATTATTGAAATGTTTTTGTATTTGGGGGCTTAAATTTAAATTCGGGGACCGAATTTATTTAAGGGGGAAGATTGTAACATTTCAGAAATATAAAATATTATTTTTGGAATTTAAATATTAAAATAATATATTTCACGAAAACTATTCGAATTGCCAATAAGGGTTTTTCGTAAAATGGTATAAGTATATACCAATATTTGGGAAATAATTGAAGATTTAAAATGATTTATTATTTATAAAGGTATTTAACGGATTTTGGCATTTTTATAATTAATTATATGCGAGTTTTGTAACGTTTTAGAAATCGTTATGCGAATTTTTCCGTTTTAGGGTTAAATTGTCGGTATTTTCCGTTTTAACCCGACTGTATTCAAACGACCATATAGACTTGCCAGCACCTAGTTTAGCTAAAATAAAGCTAGTGCGCAAGCTTTGGGGGGTATATGAGACGTTTTCGTTCAATTAGAATTTTTCCCAATTTTAATATTATTTTAATGCGGTATTTACATTTTGGGAAATTTCTTTTAAGTGAACTTTTCTTCAATTGAGTTTGAGTTAAACCAAAACCTTCTCACATTATCTAGATATTTGTTTGGAATTAGAATTTAGATTAAAAGAAAAGAAATGAGGTGCATGCATGTGTGCATGTGTTGTGTGAATGCATTTATTGCATTTAATGCTAGAAATTTCTTGGAAATTCCACACAAAACTCTCCCCTTCCTCACTTGGCCGAATCTCTCCCTCTCTCTACTGCTCTTGATCATTTCCCTTCCATTTTGCATCAATCCAAGCCAATAAATCTCCAAAATTCCTAAATAAATCCAAAAAATACACCAAGTCCTTGTTCTTGTTCTTTGATCACTTGGAAACTAGGAAAGCTTGGATCTTATGAGCTAAAGTTAATAGGTATAATCTCTACACTGATAAATAGGAGTTTTTATGTTGTGTAGTTCGTTGATTTTGGTTTATAACCCTTTAAATATCGTTTAGTGCAATATCGGGTTTTTAGTGTCTTTTAGAGCCTCTATGAACTACTGTGACCTGGGATTTTTACAGAAAAATCAAACAAATTTATAGTGATGTACTGGTGACCCTGGAGCACCACCTGAGACACGAGACCTACCCCACCGTCCTCGGCCGGCAATCCTTGGAAAAATTCCGGCGACGCCGGCGATGGAGGGAGGTGCTGGGGTTTGGCTTTTGTGGGTAGCTGTCTGCTGTTGGTTAGGGGTGTTTGGTACTGTTTACTTTTTTAGTAATTGCAGTATAAAAAATCTGGGATCGTTTACCTATAATCTAGTATTTTGAGTCCGCGTGTTACGTGTTGCGACACGAATCGTGATCTTGTGCAGCTGCTGTACTTGGGTAGGTTTTGTGGTATCGTTACGCACATTAGCCACTAGACGTACACTCGTGAGTTAGTTTAGTGCTGGTGCGTTATTTAATACGTAGTTTTACGTTATATTGGTCAATTTCTGAGATGTTTGCACTATTTCTTGTGTTTGTGGAAATATAGCGTCGCAAGCGGGGACTTCGGACGCTGCGAACAAGGGGAAGCAGGTGGTCGGATTTTCATAGCTGGAGACCATTGGTGAGTAGATTTAACATCTACGGGGAAATCGCCCGTATGGCGCTAAGCGTCAGGGCTAGATATGAAATGATATTAGCCGTATGTTTATGTGCACATATAGAGATATTGCATGATTTTCATTGCATATAGTTACTCGTTGTGCTTGATACTGTATCTATTGTACACTGCACTATTATTGACAGTCCATGTTGCACGAGCACCAATGATATGCTACACACACACTGTCGGTAATTGCCATGATACGCACAACACAAATATTCATTGATATACCTTGCTAGTGGTTAGCGACATAGAGGCAGCTGTTCTTGTGCGATAGCGTATATGACATATAGCATACCTGTGTACCTACATGTCTATACATATGCCATACCATATTTACATGCTCGCACATATACTTTGCTATTGTTACATGATTGGTTTGTTATAACATATATATCGGTGGAATGGGATGCTGTATATATATGTATTTTGGATTTGGATTTTGGGAACCGCGAAATATATTTAATGACTTGATGCAGTTAAATAGCGGACCTTTCCCGTGATATGCTCATATTGATGTTTTATGTTGCATATGTTGTTTTACGTGGATTTACGCATTTGAGATATGTTTTCATGCGATATGGGAATTTCAAGTGTCGATGTTATGCACTTATATTCCGAGAGATATATGGATTTTAAAAGACCGATACGTGGAATCACAAGTGTCGAGGTGGGATACTTGGGTTTCGAGGAACGTATGGATATAAGAAAGACCGATACATGGAACACAAGTGTCGAAGTGGGATACTTGGGTTTCGAGGAACGTATGGATACGAGTATTTACGTGTCGATGTTAGACACTGGTTTTCATGATGTTTTTGAGTGTCGATATTTGACACTCAGGTTCCATGGGACTTACAGGATTTGAGGACCGATCTGAGGGCCGATTTGAGTATTTTGGGATTTGGGTGTTGCTGAGTTACACCGTGTTTTTCCATGCTTATGATTTGTGCATGAGATTATTTATTATCCCGCAATCAGTACTCAGTTGATATGCACTTATTCATGTAGATATAGTACCTGGTGATGTACCCTGATCATGATAGTCGCATATTTATATTGTCATACTCATGCTACCGGCTTACATGCTATTGATCATTGCTGTTAGTGCATACTTGCGATTTCAGTATGATGTTATTTACTATTCACGAGTTGGAAACTCACCCCCGTTGTGCCACAGTGTTTTGCAGGACTTACCCTCTGAGTAGTCGCGGTAGGGCGTCTTATCATCTCTACTTTTGCGGATACCGCTACGTTAGGCAGTGAGGCCTTTGTTTTTAGGTGGGTTTGTGGTTATCTGTCTGTATATTGTATATCTTTTTGTTAGATCTAGTATTCTCCATCTACCACTGTTTGTATATGACTTAGAGACGACTTTTGAGGATTCGGTGTTGTATTATTTTGGTGACTTTGGGTGCCGTGCTCGTGGGAGCCGGTTTTGTTGAAAAGTTTACTTCTTATTGCAGTCTTTTCTTTGATATTTCTTCGCTTCGGCGTCGTATACATGTTGTGGTGATTATCTCCGCCGTTGGGCGTGGTTTTGCTCCCATTTGGGATGCTATATATTTTGTCTATGTTGTACCCGTTTTCGGGGCTAGTTTTTACAAAGGAGGTGCTGCCGAAATTTTTAAGAAAGAAAATCAGAGTTAGAGATTTTGCTGGTAATTTCTCCGAATGTTTAAAACTATGTTTTTCTCCGTTGATCCAGTTTTGGGTGGTTTAGATTTCTGGGTTTCGGCTTACTTAAGTTGCGTACGCCTGTAGACGTTACGTAGTTTAAGTGCCGGTTACGTGCCAAATATTTGGTCGTGACAAAGTTGGTATCAGAGCTCTGGGTTTTACCTTTCGGAGTGTAGGATGACCTTGGTATGATGGAGTATGTAGCTTAAGCAGAGTGACGTAGCGTGTGTATGTTCCGCGGCATACTTACGACACGGTACTCCGCCTAAGTGACCTTAGGACTTATTGATTGATATTCCTCCGTGATGATATACATCCTTGTGATTCGATTCCTGTTTCTTATCGAATCTTGTTTCAATTTCCAGCCTATATGCCGCCGAAGACTACGAGGGTACGGAGAGCGGCCGCGAGGGCCGAGGTCAGAGTTGACTCGCCTGAGGCGAGGACAGACCAGGGCGGTACGCCGGTTGTACCGGAGCATATTGCTATGTTTGGGGCTGGTATGCAGGACCTGCGCCAGATGATGGGGACCTTAGTAGAGGCCATTCGAGCGCAGGGGCAGGCCGTTGTTCCACCCGTTGCAGGGACCATGATGGTACCTACAGTTCCGGCAGTTGCAGTTACAGCTCCGGAGGTTATTACCGTGTCACTGACAAAGTTTATGAGGCTGAGGCCTCTGGTGTTTACTGGCACAGATACTACTGAGGATCCGCAGTCGTTTATCGACCGGATGGCCAGGATTTGTCGTTCGCTCCGATGCTCCGATGAGAGATGGGTGGAGTTTGCGAGCTTTCGTCTTGAGGGTATGGCCCAGAAGTGGTGTGAGTCGTTAGAGAGGGGTAGAGCCGCGGGTCTTGCTCCTATGACCTAGGCCGAGTTTGTTGTAGGGTTCCTAGGCACTCTTGTGAGGGTTCATAAGGCATCAACCATGCCCGAATAAAATTTTAGACGTGCCGAACAACCCAATGCTGGGATCTTTGCTAGATTATTAGGGTGTAACATGCAAGTAAACATCTTTACTACTAAGTGTGAGGGATTACAACCTTTGTAGTCCGCTCCTTCGCTTCATAAGCTCCGAGTAGAAGTCCCTTCGCCGCGATCCATGATCTCCCGGACTCAAGAGAGGCTCCACGACTCGAACGATCCATGTTAGCTTGTAGTGTTCCGTTTCTCCGATGATCTACGTCGAAGTTGCAATAACTCAAGCTCTCTCACTCTAATGAGGTGAACACCCTAATCTAATGGGCTAGATTTGATGAGGCTGATGGAGTAGTATTTATGCTATCTTTTTATATCAAATTCTCACATGAATTCATCACAAAATGGAAAACTAGCAAGCTTTCTCAAAGCTCAAGAGAGAAGAAGATGATGAATAATGAGATAATCCTTTTGTGATGAATAATAGAAATGAATATATGATTAATCATGGAACCATGGTCAAGGATGACTAGGATAACCTTTGTAGAGAATAAACTAGGGCTAGGGTTTGGTTAGGTTAAAGAATGAGTCATAGATAAATATCAAGCATAATATCTAACTCTTGACAAAAGGAAAGCTTCTAGATGGTGCAAGAAGGAGCTAACCCTAATCAAACCCTAACCTTGCTTAATCTCCACTAAACATGTTCCATTATTAATCATATCATGTTGCAATAATATATATCACATATATTATATATATTTGCAACAAAAGAAAATAATACAATTAACATATATCGCATATATATCAATGTATTACCCGGTGAGAAAATGAAATAATAAAGTGAGCCAATATTAGATAATGTAATACAATATATCATATATATTATTATACATTAAATCATCGAATCAACACTTGATCCGACAATCCGGCTATATCGAATATAACCGACTAATATTCCATGTACCGATTCATCGAATCAACACTTGATCCGATGACCCGGTTCATATCTAAATATTGCGAGAATATAATACGGTATCTCATATCGCATTATCCTCGGTCCTGCACATATCACATATGTGCCTCTACTCCATTTTGCCTGAGCTAAGAAACCTCTGTGTAGGACTCTAAAGAATCGTCAATACGCCGGTAGCAGGTGATGATCATATCAAACACCCACAAGCTGCAAGCGGTCAGCTAAACGTAACAGCCACCCAGGTATTGAGCGATCAGAAGATCAACAAGCTAGCCTGTACGTTCTCCTGCGAATCCAATCAGTAACACTCCCGTACAGTCCGGTCTCTTTGTCTGATATGTCGCATATCAAGTCTAGGGGTGGTATACATCAGACCCCAGTAACCGATAAGTCATGTCGATGTGAGGCTCATAACAGGTCGAGAAACTACTGGTAACACTTACTGGTAAATCTCTATATCAGCCCTGGCCAGGGACTTCCAGTTATAGCCAATCGAACACAGCACAATATCAACTCCCTATACCGGGAGAGACGAATTCCCTCCTATCGCTCATTGCCTCCATGTGATTCGGGACTGTACCCAAAAGCCACCGTTTTGCACGCCCTCTTGGACGTGGTAAGATGGATATCAAAGCACAGTGGGAATCACACATGACTCTATGACGATCTCGGGTCTACAGACTACCCTGTAACAATGTCACAGGAGAACTGCCATCTAACGTGTGGTATATCACCATCTGGGAGTTCTCGGCTAGTCCGTCCAGTGTAGCCAGTCTCCACTGAGCACCCGCATACCATCCTTGATGTCCAACACCGATGGATATGGGATCATCTATCGCCCATCATATGGGTCAAGATGCGTATACGCTAGTGTACTCTGGTGTATTGATGCCCTGTCTCGATATACCCTCGACTAGGAACAATTATAGGATGTACTCATTGACTACCATGGCCCCAATAGTATGATCTCATCATAGTCCTAGCAGTCGAGTACATATCCTAAGGGCTTTATCAACATGTGAGAGTAAGACAGTAAACCAATACAAGTCAACATGTTAAGATAAAGTAAAACCAAATAGCATACTATCATGACGAGCAAGAAAGTCCTCTCTATATATATCCAAGCATCCATCATAATATACATCATATTTACAACAATGGCCTCTAGGGCATATACATAACTAACAATCTCCCACTTGCACTAAGGCCAGCTGCTGTAGTATCTCATACCTAGCATCCCGAATAATCTCTCAAACTGTGTCTGGGAAATGGCCTTCGTGAGTGAATCCGCAGTGTTGTCCTTCATATCTACTCTCCTTACCTCGATCTCCCGGCGATCAACAATCTCCCTGATCAGGTGATACCGCCTCAGAATATGTCTGGACTTTTGATGGGACCTGGGTTCCTTGGCCAAAGCCACAGCTCCATTGTTATCGCAATACAGAGGTATTGGATGCTCAATGGATGGAACCACACCAAGTTCACTAATGAACTTCTTTATCCAGACAGCCTCTTTGGCAGCATCGTTGGCAGCGATGTATTCAGCCTCCATCGTTGAGTCTGCAACGGTATCCTGTTTGGAACTCTTCCAACATACCGCCCTTCCATTGAGGGTAAAAACAAATCCCGAGTGCGACTTAGAGTCGTCCTTATCACTTTGGAAGCTGGAATCGGTAAAGGACTCCACCTGGAGTTCTTCGTTACCATACACCAAGAACATCTCCTTAGTCCTTCGCAAGTACTTGAGAATGTTCTTCACAGCTGTCCAGTGACTCTCTCCAGGATCTGCTTGATACCGACTCACTACACTTAGTGAGTATGCTACATCGGGTCTGGTACATAGCATCGCATACATGATAGAGCCTACTGCTGAAGCATAGGGCATCCCTTGCATGCGAGGTCTCTCCAAATCAGTCTTGGGAGACATCTCTTTGGAGAGAGTGAGTCCAGAGATCATGGGTTGGTTCCCACGCTTGGATTCTTCCATACTAAACCACTTTAGTATGGTGTCAATGTACCTGGATTGGGACAATCCCAGTATCCGTTTAGATCTATCTCTATAGATCATGATTCCCAATATGTAGGAGGCATCACCTAGATCTTTCATTGAGAATCTTTGTGATAAGAAGAGCTTGACTGATTGCTGTTGCGCCACGGCAGCGCCCCGGCCGTCTATCCCGAGGCCAAATTGCGGAATCAAAATTTTTTCTTACTCGGAAACCGGCGCTACCGCGGACAATGAAAACCCGGATCGTTTACCATTAACCTATACTAGCTATCAAGAGATGGGAAGAGAAGTATACCGAGTGATCCGAGTCCTCCGGTCTTCTCTTCATCGTCCCGATCTCCCGCGGAAAGTCTTGTCTCCATATCGTCGCCTCCTCGCCGGAAAGGGCACCACATCGCCTGCGTCTTTTACGGGCTCCCGCCTCAATACCGAGGCAACTCGGGCATGAAGCCGGCAACTCGACATGCTCAAGATATGCTGTAGAATGTGTAGTGTAGAGGCTATATCTCATTTGGGGTTTGTTGCCATGGTGATGGAGGAATCAAGAATAGAAAAATGGTGCTTGCATTTTTCTACCATGAAAATGAGATCAAGAATGAAACTCTCAAGATGAAGCTCTCTTTTTCTTCTTCTCTCTACCATGAAAAACTTATCCTACTTAGAAAATGGTGGAGCAAAGGTTATGAAGCATGAAGGGAGGTGAGTGTAGGAAGTGAAAAGAGGTGACCACATCCTAGACATAATCATCACAAAACTCAAATCCAAATCAAATCCATTCTTATCACAATAAATGCATGAAAAGCAAAGATGCTTAACATATCAAACCTTATGCAAATAAATCCTCCACAAAGTGTTATTTGCAAACTTGCAAATAACCCCCTCCATCGGAAAAGTCCGGCCGGGAAAGAACAAAGGAAAACCGGCCGGAACGGAATGCAAACTGGCAACTCCAGAAAACTGGTCCCGTAATAAATTACAGGAAAACCCCGATACTGTGCATACACACCCGCATCTGTATTCCATCCGGATACAAATGCAATGAGACAAAATCTACACTGTACTAAACTAGGACCGGCTTAAACCAAAGCCGGCTAGTAATATCCGTCCGATCCTGATCCGTGCAATACCGCACGTATCAGATCGAACCCTGCCATATAACTATACGGCCACTAGTACAAAACTGTCCGATCCTGATCCGTGCAATACCGCACGTATCTGATCGGACCCTGCCATATCTCCATACGGCCTCTACAGCGCTTCGCCCGAAAGCTTGAGTAACTGTAAGTGTGGTGGACTCTAAAGACTCGTCAATACTATGGCTGTGGATTTAACCACTAGCACGTCAGAGGTATAAGCCAATACGTGACGGGCCACCAGCTATTGACCAAAAGGGACGTCGATGAGCGAACTCATCCTGACACCCTACTGAGCCTGTCAGTGACAATATCCGTACAGTCCGATCCGTTCGTCTATGAGCATCGCATGTCGGGCCTAGGGGGTTGGTAAAAGTCAGACCCCCAAAAGCGGTACAAGTCGTGTCGGAGTGTAGCCCAGAACGCCCTGAGATACTACTGGAATACCTACCAGTAAATCTCCTGCCTCGGCCGAGGGCTTTGCGTAATGGCTCTCCTAGACACAGCGTGACCTCACCCCCAATACCGGGAGAGACGAACCCCTGAAGATCCGCTCACTGCCTCCATGTGGCTCGGGACTGTACCCAACTAAAACCTG
This sequence comes from Agapanthus africanus, assembly GCA_030015575.1. NCBI lineage: Eukaryota > Viridiplantae > Streptophyta > Magnoliopsida > Asparagales > Amaryllidaceae > Agapanthus > Agapanthus africanus. The sequence goes on along the minus strand of JASDDO010000012.1, from coordinate 387,999,628 downwards.
TTTGCACGACTCCTTTGAGCCGTGGTAGGGTAGTAATCAAAGCATAGTGGGAACTCACACGAGACAAATGACGATCCTCAGGTCGATGAACTAACCTGTACACATGTCACCAGGGAACTGCTATCTGACGTCAGGTATAAGACCAACTAGCATGTTCCCGGCGAGTCCTGTCCGGTGTACTCATAACCTAATGAGCACCTGTATACATCTTAGGTGAACCAACTGACACCAGTGGCTTGTGAGACCGGCCACCGCCCCTCGTCGGGGTCTCGACTGTATACACTAGTCTACTCTGGAGAATCGATGCCCTGTCTCGAAACTCCCACGACTAGGGACCTTTTAAGGATGTGCTTATAGACCACCAGCTCCCACGTATATGATCGCCATCATACTGCTGGTAGTCAAGCAAGAATCCTAGGGGCTCTATCAACGTGTAATAGCGACATGTCAGGTCACCTAAAGCAGTACACGATGATAAAGATAAACCAGATAGCATACTATCATCTCGAGTAAGACTGTCCTATCGGGATAGGTCCTCCCTCAATCATTGCAATCACGTGCCAGTGATCCAATAATTGACTCTGAGGGCACTATCTCCAACAATCTCCCACTTGCACTCAAGGCTAATTATTGCGATGCCGCATACTCACAGCCCGTGTGATATCGAACACCCAACTCCTCCACTAGTCAGTCTCACAAAGCTCGTTTGCGAAACTATTGCGTTCGAGGAATAGCCTCAGTGAGTGGATCCACTGTGATGTTTCTTTCTATGTCTCTCTATATCTCAAGTTCGCGGAGAAAGCCATCTCCCGAAATGAGCAATACCTGTCTTAGAATGTCTGGATGTCTGATGGGACCTAGCTCATAAATGAACTCCAAATCCAAACTTCTTAGACTGTATCGTCGACTGAACTTAATCAGTATCCTGCGCCATGCCACCCTCAGTATTTCCTTGGACCACCTGTCCAAAATACTTCCCCTCGTCAGAAGGAAAACTATAACTCTGACAACCTTCTTGTCGTCCATGTCACCTTGGAAGCCTGGAATGATAACTGTCTCCCAAATGAGGCTGTCATTATCATATCCCTAGAACATTCACTTATGTTCTAAAACTGCTTCCGACTGTTTCTCCAGGATTGGATCAATGTCAACTTATTGCATCTAGTGCAAGAATAACATCTGGTGTGGTACTTGACATCTCATGATTGACTCAATTGCCTAAGCAAGTGATCTGCCAATCATGCACATCCCTCTCTTCTTTAGTCTGTAAGACACCTTTAGAGAGGGTGACTCCATTACCTGCAGGTGCACTACCATGCCAGGAGTCGTTCATTCTAAATACTCTTAGAATGCTGTCTAAGTACCCAGATTGGGAAACCACCCAAATCTAGATCTAAAACCATAGATCTAGTAACCAGTATGTCTGACATAATGTCCAAATCCCATACGGAGAAAACACTGTGTGACGACCAAAGTATAACCGATCGTAGTATAGGAGTTTCTTTTCCTATTCTGTGTATGTCATCAAAATACCAGGATATCACACCCTACTACCTTCTCAACAGATCCATCCCCTATTCTGATGACGTCAAACCTATGACTGTCACATCAGAAATAGATGATCTATCTCCGCTACATCTGCTTTAGTCTATAAATAGACATAAGCCTGATGTCCACCAATGCTTCCGCTGCTCCCACTGACTACGATAACCCTCTGCCAGAGTCATATAGACGCGCACTTCTAAAACTAGTTTAGAACGACGCTATACTCATCCTCCTGCCGGGTCTCGCAGCCTGGAATAACAACAATGGCAAGTGTGGGTAAACAAGAACTTCCCTGTCACCGTCCTTGAGGCTACCGGAGTACCTCTCGGGTGCCTGAAGTTACCCACCTTATCTGCGGAGTGGCCAATGGAATATCAAGCCAGATTGAATCTTTAGGTTCTTATGAAATCTTCAGTAATCGTTTGCGGTTCTGGAATCGCTTCCAGTTTTACCATACTCCCACTACTGTTTTCTGAAAAATCCATTTCTTTTAAAAATGTGGCGAGTTAAGAACAATATTTCTATTGATCTGCCAGATGGTAGAAAGTCAACCCTCGTCATAGCCTGGGTCAACCCACAAATAGCCATTACAGAAACGTGCCTTGAGTTGTCCAGTGTCTGGTTTTAAGCATAAGCCGGACAACTCCCCGTACCTTAACAATGTCAAGATATGAACTGTTCTATATCCAATATAGAAACAGAGGCACTGATTTAATTGAACCAGATTCAAATCATGCAGCTGTCTCCAGTGCATGTCAACTAAATGGAAGGAGGCCGATCAGCGTTACTCAACTTAGGAATGTTTCCAATTATGAGTAACCTGAAAGAGAAGCTAGTTCTCTTAAACATTACTATCAACTGAATACCATACACAAGTATCTACATCTTCGATCACTTTGAAGAATCCCGATACTTGCTATACCTGGTTCTCTACTCTATTCAAATACCTATAACTCCTCAAAACTTAGACCCTGTGTTTCCACGAAACACATGTCTAAGAACTAGAGAAGTTAAAAGTAAACAGAATATAGTATGAGGACCAACCCCTCTGTCCTAATGGACACTGGACAACATACAATACTCTGTATAAGTCCGCTGAGTCTAACAACTCTTTCACTGTGTGTCGTAGGTTGAAAACTGTACTTATGGTTAAGAAGAATTACACCGCTGTTTAATGCTCCTTACCTAACCATCCACTGATATAGGTAAATGTCATCGACATAATATCAAAAGGTATATCTCACTCTATGAAAATAGACGTACAGATATATCAATTTGAAATTGGTGCAAAACAGCGGATATTCAAAATCAAATATTTGCCGACCGGCAAACAATCCAGGTGGCTTCCTCAAATATCACCAATTACAACGAATCCTGATATAATGAGGATGGTCACCTAATTCCCAATAACTTACTCCCACTCAGCATCTGTAAAACCATACAGATGTGAGAATCCAACCTGGTAAATACAAACCCTGGAGCAAGTGTCTAATCGGGAAATCAGTTTTCTTTTAACATCACACAGTGAAACTGAAACATTGAAATGTTTCGTCGGGGTATCCTGGTATTCCTAGTAATGCCTCTTCCATTATCCAGATTCACAACTGTAACCTTGTAATTCTTTGCCATCTTTCTAAATCCCTTTCTATGTCTTTAGTCATTACCTTCTGCACACCCCCTTAGGCCAAATGGTTTTCTTCCTTCCCTACCGTTCGGCACCAGCCTATGGTTTGGAAGAAGACTATCCAAAAAGCATAAAGGGTGTACTGTCCCAATCCTAGGAACACTCGCAATGCGAGAGAAGGTGAAGATAAAAGACACCTGAATGTACTTTATTCCTATTTCTCCTGAACCAGAATCCATTCCCGAACTGGAACAAGTTCCTTTCGAGTTCGTATATAACCATACGATTGGAATATCCAATAAACTGTGGATCTTCGTAGTGATACGGAGTGTCCTGGAGAAATACATAGGTGGTTTAGGATTGGCGAAGAAATACTTGGTTTGGTCGTGAATATCAGTCGCATGTTACTTTGCCCTCCTACTAATCCCTTGCTTTGTCTTAACTTAATACCTTCTGCACACCATCGTTATGCTAATTGGTTTTCTTCATTCCCCACCGTTCGGCACCAGCCTAAGGTTTGGAAGAAGACTATCCAATTTGCGTAATAGGTGTACTATCTCCTAAACCAAGGAGTACTCGCAACCTGAGAGAAGGTGAAAAGAAAAGACAACTGAATAGTCCTATTCGTTTTCTCCAGAACCGGAAACCATCCTCGAAGTCCTTCGAGTTCGTATATAACCATACGATGGTTTTGTCCAATGGAAGTGGACGTTCGTAGTAATACGGGGTGTCCTGGAGAAAAGGGTAAAAGTAGGAGTGGCAATGAGGTCTGCAACTCTGACAATCCAAAAACCTGTGTTAAGAAGGTTCGGTCAACTTGGTCACTGAGTCATAGTCCAGGGTCGGGTCAATGGTCGCTGCCAGAGAGAGAGAGAAAAGAAACACTCAGCGTGCACTCTAACCTAGATCAGAATGGTTACCAATTTATCTAATCAGGAAACCTCCCACTGTACCTCAAATTCTCCTCCAAACCTGAAAGAAGAATTAGTCGGGATCACCCGAGGAGTAAACCAACTCATCAGAGGGAATCGGGATCCAACTATCATCGCATGATAACTTGACGGAATCCACTCAAGTCACCACACTCCAGAAGGTATGCGCATGCCTGGCAAGTTTCAGTTCTTTTGAAACTCCCGATGTGATTTTTACCCCTAGGACTCAAGTGACCTTGACGGAGTCAACAAATCAAAGAGTCCTAGTCAAGTTCATCCCGTCATTATCTGGATTTCATTAAACCCACCCGTACGTGCCCTTGACGGAGTCAACAAGGCCGCACGACTGTCCTAACCAATCCCATTTATGCAACAAACAAGCACCACTTAGCTACCGTACACTACGTCTTGACGGAGTCAACAAACGCAGCACGAATACTAAATAATACTCATAAGAAATGATGGAGGGCTACGAATGGTTTTTGGCGAAAAACCTTTAACGTAAAGAACTTGATATCGTTGAAGGAACTGCATTGCCTTTTATAAAAATATAGTGACGAAAACCTTTACTAAAGAGGTCACTCCCGGTGAAGGGATCTCGGCTCTTTCCCCGTAGAATGTGGTGCAGGATATTCCAACTGAATACCACGATGCAAAGCAAAAGTAATCGGCTATAGTGAAGTTAATGCCCTGACGCAAACTTCTGTCCAAGGGGTCACTCCCGATGAAGGGATCTCGACCCTTGCCTCGTCGACTGAGGAGCAGGATATTCCAAATGAATACCACGATGCAAAACAAAAGTGAACGTCTTTGCAATAACAGCTTTTTTTTTTGAAAAAAGTTCCAACAACATCAGAAAAGGTTTGTTTATCTTGCATCGATCCGAATCAACGCAGTCCCATCAAATGATCACACCAATAAAGAACGAAAATATACTGATGTACGTATATGCCATCCGCATTCGCCACTGGGTCCCGTCATCACTCGTTAGGTTACTTAACTAACGACAGAGCGGGGACTGGACTAGCGCGGATGCAAAACATATACAACATCTACTAATATATATACCAATATATAATTTTCGCTCAAGGCGTGATAAAATGCAACATCACAGAAATGAACAGCATCACAGAACAATACAGATATCTGGGATCCCCGGGTTTCACAGAGCCGCTGCTGAAACCCGACGTTCCCCTGGTCGTGTGGATAGCCTGTGCAATGAAATCCTAGACCCCTACGGGCGCGGCAAGTCACCCGCCAAAACCTGAAGCGAGGCAGCCCCCTTCAGCACCGTGAATGGACCACCCAGCACTTCCCGGAATCCGGTAACTTGGGCACCCCTCCTGGGTCAACCTGTACCCCCTGCGAGTGCGGCGAATAGCCCGCCAATCCTAGAGTGAAGCCCCCTCCGTCTCAATGCCATGAGATGCGGGCCCGTTGCCCCCTAGAACCCGGCTATCCGTGCACTCCTCCGCGGGGTAATCCTAGTATAGAAAGTAAAATATACATACAACGGGTACATCGACCGCAACCAGGTCGTGCCCCAAAAGAATAATACAAACAGGCAGTGACGGCAGTCCACATGTCGGACGCTCGCCCCGCAATATCAAATGTACATAATACAACAAAACTGTACTAGCATTGCATCTAGGCTATCCCCCACGACCGATCCGCAACAACACAGCATAAACATAGAACATCAACGTGAAAGTCACGTTCGCAAATCCGTCTAACCGGGCTATAGCAGTTAGACGGGATTTACCGATCAAGTGACATTCACGGTCGCAGATATAATGTAAATACTGTGAAATAATGTGTTTAAAAATATCCGATCGATCAAACAATTAACAAGTGGGCCCCCAAGTAAAACTGTAGCAGTCACAGAGATTCTGGGCCCAAATTTAATATTCCAAAGCCCACAAAATAAGCCCAGAAGACCACTGTACAAATTGGACACACTGAAGAGACCAATGTGCGGCGGAACCGCGGCCCCAGGGGGGTTTGGCCGCGGTTCCGCGCTACAGTCAACGACTGAGTGTGTCGAATTTTTACAGATGTCTTAGAATGTCTTGTTCAGCAGTTTTCTACAACCTGAAAAATTTTTTGACACCAAAAAATTCCAACAGAAAACTGATGCAAAGGAAAATGTGGTTTTTGGGATTTCGGTCGATCGGAAATGCAAAACACATCAGAACAAGCTAGGTAAGGTTAATGGCGTGGCTCTGATACCATGTTGCGCCACGGCAGCGCCCCGGCCGTCTATCCCGAGGCCAAATTGCGGAATCAAAATTTTTCCTTACTCGGAAACCGGCGCTACCGCGGACAATGAAAACCCGGATCGTTTACCATTAACCTATACTAGCTATCAAGAGATGGGAAGAGAAGTATACCGAGTGATCCGAGTCCTCCGGTCTTCTCTTCATCGTCCCGATCTCCCGCGGAAAGTCTTGTCTCCATATCGTCGCCTCCTCGCCGGAAAGGGCACCACATCGCCTGCGTCTTTTACGGGCTCCCGCCTCAATACCGAGGCAACTCGGGCATGAAGCCGGCAACTCGACATGCTCAAGATATGCTGTAGAATGTGTAGTGTAGAGGCTATATCTCATTTAGGGTTTGTTGCCATGGTGATGGAGGAATCAAGAATAGAAAAATGGTGCTTGCATTTTTCTACCATGAAAATGAGATCAAGAATGAAACTCTCAAGATGAAGCTCTCTTTTTCTTCTTCTCTCTACCATGAAAAACTTATCCTACTTAGAAAATGGTGGAGCAAAGGTTATGAAGCATGAAGGGAGGTGAGTGTAGGAAGTGAAAAGAGGTGACCACATCCTAGACATAATCATCATAAAACTCAAATCCAAATCAAATCCATTCTTATCACAATAAATGCATGAAAAGCAAAGATGCTTAACATATCAAACCTTATGCAAATAAATCCTCCACAAAGTGTTATTTGCAAACTTGCAAATAACCCTCTCCATCGGAAAAGTCCGGCCGGGAAAGAACAAAGGAAAACCGGCCGGAACGGAATGCAAACTGGCAACTCCAGAAAACTGGTCCCGTAATAAATTACAGGAAAACCCCGATACTGTGCATACACACCCGCATCTGTATTCCATCCGGATACAAATGCAATGAGACAAAATCTACACTGTACTAAACTAGGACCGGCTTAAACCAAAGCCGGCTAGTAATATCCGTCCGATCCTGATCCGTGCAATACAGCACGTATCAGATCGAACCCTGCCATATAACTATATGGCCACTAGTACAAAACTGTCCGATCCTGATCCATGCAATACCGCACGTATCTGATCGGACCCTGCCATATCTCCATACGGCCTCTACAGCGTTTCGCCCGAAATCTTGAGTAACTGTAAGTGTGGTGGACTCTAAAGACTCGTCAATACTATGGCTGTGGATTTAACCACTAGCACGTCAGAGGTATAAGCCAATACGTGATGGGCCACCAGCTATTGACCAAAAGGGACGTCGATGAGCGAACTCATCCTGACACCCTACTGAGCCTGTCAGTGACAATATCCGTACAGTCCGGTCCGTTCGTCCATGAGCATCGCATGTCGGGCCTAGGGGGTTGGTAAAAGTCAGACCCCCAAAAGCGGTACAAGTCGTGTCGGAGTGTAGCCCAGAACGCCCTGAGATACTACTGGAATACCTACCAGTAAATCTCCTGCCTCGGCCGAGGGCTTTGCGTAATGGCTCTCCTAGACACAGCGCGACCTCACCCCCAATACCGGGAGAGACGAACCCCTGAATATCCGCTCACTGCCTCCATGTGGCTCGGGACTGTACCCAACTAAAACCTGTTTGCACGACTCCTTTGAGCCGTGGTAGGGTAGTAATCAAAGCACAGTGGGAACTCACACGAGACAAATGACGATCCTCAGGTCGATGAACTAACCTGTACACATGTCACCAGGGAACTGCTATCTGACGTCAGGTATAAGACCAACTAGCATGTTCCCGGCGAGTCCTGTCCGGTGTACTCATAACCCAATGAGCACCTGTATACATCTTAGGTGAACCAACTGACACCAGTGGCTTGTGAGACCGGCCACCGCCCCTCGTCGGGGTCTCGACTGTATACACCAGTCTACTCTGGAGAATCGATGCCCTGTCTCGAAACTCCCACGACTAGGGACCTTTTAAGGATGTGCTTATAGACCACCAGCTCCCACGTATATGATCGCCATCATACTGCTGGTAGTCAAGCAAGAATCCTAGGGGCTCTATCAACGTGTAATAGCGACATGTCAGGTCACCTAAAGCAGTACATGATGATAAAGATAAACCAGATAGCATACTATCATCTCGAGTAAGACTGTCCTATCGGGATAGGTCCTCCCTCAATCATTGCAATCACGTGCCAGTGATCCAATAATTGACTCTGAGGGCACTATCTCCAACAATTGCAGCATAGGAATGTCATTTCCTATCAAGATTATGTCATCCACGTACAATACGAGGAAGACAACCTTACTCTCCGCTACCTTCTTATAGATACAAGGTTCATCTATATTTTTGATGAAGTCAAACTCTTTGACTACAACATCAAAACAGATGTTTCAACTCCGCGATACTTGCTTTAATCCATAAATGGATTTAAGCAGCTTGCACACCTTTCCGCTGCTCCCACTATCTATGAAGCCCTCTGGCTGAGTCATGTACACACACTCTTCTAAATCACCGTTTAGAAAGGCGGTCTTAACATCCATTTGCCAGATTTCGTAGTCATGGTATGCAGCAATGGCAAGTAAGATCCGGATGGACTTAAGTATAGCCACTGGAGAAAAGGTTTCGTCATAATCCACACCTGGTCTTTGACGAAAACCCTTTGCAACAAGTCTAGCTTTGAAAGTCTAAACTTTTCCATCTACACCAAATTTCTTTTTAAAGATCCACTTGCTCCCAATGGGTTTTACCCCTTCAGGAGCATTTTCCAAAGTTCATACTTTATTGGTGTATATGGATTCCATCTCAGATCGCATTGCATCCAGCCATTTCACAGAGTCACCACTTGTGATGGCCTTCTCGAAACTAGTCGGGTCATCATCTTCCATGATGCAATCCTCGCTTCCACCATCAATGAAAAAACCGTAGTATCTCTCAGGTGGATGAGAAACCCTGCTAGATCGTCGGAGAGGCTGGGGTTCGTCGGGTACTACTGAATCCTCTGGTTCTACCAAGTCTTCTGTTATAGTTTGTGTCACTGGAACCTCTTCCAGTTCTACCTCAATGCCACTAATCTGTTTCATAAGAAAACCTTTTTCTAAGAAAGTGGCATGTCGAGAAACAAACACCTTTTGTTCCTCGGGGTGGTAGAAGATATACCCTTGTGAATTTTTGGGATATCCTATAAACTTACATAAGACAGATCTTGCATCGAGTTTGTCCGGATTTTGTCTTTTGACATAGGCCGGACAACCCCATATCTTAATGTAATTAAGATGTGGTCTCTTTCCTTTCCACATCTCATATGGAGTGGTAGGCACAGATTTGGTAGGAACCCTATTCAATAGGTCTATGGCTGTCTCAAGCGCATACCCCCAGAAGGAAATAGGTAACTCAGCTGTACTCATCATTGAGCGCACCATATCTAATAGGGTGCGATTCATCCGTTCCGATACACCGTTGTGCTGTGGTGTATAAGGAGGAGTAAGCTGAGAGAGAATCCCATTCTCTTTTAGATAATCTAGGAACTCATTGGTTAAGTATTCACCTCCTCGATCAGATCGAAGAATCTTAATACTTTTGCCCGTTTGGTTCTCTACTTCGTGCTTATATTCTCTGAATTTCTCAAAAGCTTCAGACTTGTGTTTCATCAGGAACACATGTCCGAATCTTGAGAGATCGTCAGTGAATGTAATGAAGTAGGAAGAACCGTTCCTGGCATGCGTAGACATGGGACCGCATACATCACTATGTACCAGTCTTAAGAGTTCCGTAACTCTTTCTCCTTGTCCACTAAACGGAGCTTTGGTCATTCTTCCTTTGAGACATGAATGACAAGTATCATAAGATGATAATTCGAACGGATTCAAATATCCATCCTTATGTAACTTAGCCAGTCGTGTCGCATTGATATGACCAAGTCTACAATGCCACAAGTAGGATTCGTTCATTTCTGGACTTTTCCTCTTGTGTGTGTTTTGTATATTGAGGTCTGTATTTTGATTGAGAATGATTATGCCATTATGTAACGAGCCTGATGCAATCAACTTTTGATTTAGGAAGATGTTCATAACATTATCCTGTACTATAAAATTATATCGTTCTTTACTTAGTAAAGAAACTGATATAATGTTGCACATCATGTTCGGTATATAATAGCACTCATTCAGAATCAGTGTATTACGACTTGGTAATACTAGGTGATATTCGCCAACTGCTTTGGCTACAATACTTGCACCATTCCCTACTTGAATGGAATGATCACCTTTTCCCAGTTCTCTACCTTTACGTAGCCCATGTAACAATTTACATATGTGGGATCCTGATCCGGTATCTAATACCCAGGACGTAGGGTGAACTGAGAAACAATTCTCAATAACTAACACACCCGAAGAAGGTGCATCAACACGCATGTTCTCCATTTGGGCATGAGAATCCAGATATTCTACTATTCCCTGTTCAGTCTTATAACTCTTATAAGAAAGAACGGGTCCAACGTTCCCCTGCTCAGTATAATAAGCGGGTTCAGTCAATACATCCATATTATTATCTTGATTATTGCCTGACATGGTCGCTACCTAGAGAGAGAGAGAAGAAAACACTTTAGCGTATGCTCTTGCAAGATTAGATTGGTTATTATCTTATCTAATCAGGATGTCTCCCACTGTTTTTATCAAATCTTCCTCCAAACCCTAAAAGGTAAGATTGGCCGGGATTAATTACACCCTACAATTTCGTCAATCTTTCAGCCAGATCAGTGTCGGTACTTGAGGGAGGTTCTTCGTGCTTTCGCACAGACCTAATTAAAGTAAACCTCGTTTTCCCAGAGACGTAACCCCGTTAACACTTTTCTAGACACCTACTTGATCGGCTAATTCTCGTGTGTAAAACTCTCCCAGGAGTAACTCTTACTCGCAGTGAGTATCAGGATCCAACTATCTCATAAGAGGTATGCAATCTCATTGCAAATTTCAACACTTGAAATTCCCGATAATACTTTTACCCCTAGCGTGCTATGACCTTGATGCATGCCAAACAACCCATAGTCCGCTAGTCATGTTCAACCCGTACATTTCGTGATTGAATTAAACCCACCCGTATGACCCTTGACGCATGCCAAACAACGCCGTACGAATACCCTAATCCAATCGCATCTCATGCTACAGATAAGTAATAATCAGCTACCGTACACTACGCCTTGACGCATGCCAAACTACCGTAGCATGAATACTAAATATTACTTATCTGAAATGACGGAGGGCTATGCAGGTTTTTCAGAAAACCCTGAGCGTAATGAACTTGATATCGTCGTAGAATCGAATGTTTTTGAAAAGGAGTGTTTTTGAGACTTTTCTAGTTTCGCTAAAGAGGTCACTCCGGGTGAAGGGATCTCGGCTCTTTCCCCATCAAATAAGGTGCAGGATATATCATATATACCGCTGTGCAAAGAAAGAACTATATAAGCTGTCAAAAACTAAACCGCGAGTTTGTAGCATCTGCCAGTTTCGCTAAAGAGGTCACTCCCGGTGAAGGGATCTCGGCTCTTTCCTCATCGAATAAGGTGCATGGTGTATCATATATACCGCTATGCAAAGCAAAACTGTAGCTACCCTTTTTTTATAAAGTTTTTGATTCTACAACATCTTTTAGGCTTCTTTTCTTTTTATTAATCTCATTAATAAATCCCATCAGCTTATGCTTCCTAAGCATCACAGAAGAAACGAAAGCAGTAATATTTATATATCAGCATATATATATAGTATAAGCATTCGTCTCAGGCAGTAATATGATCTCATCACAGAAAATTGCAGCAGAAGAACATATATGAAATATTGGATATACTAGGATGTCCGTGTTTTCAATACGAGCCGGTATAAAACACGGATTCCACGGTTGCGATGAATAGCCAAACCCACATCCCTAGACCCCTACGAAAGCGGCAAGTAACACTGCCAATTCTAGGGTTAGGAGACCCGGTCTCGACACCTCGAGATGGCCTCCCACTGGACCCTAGAACCCGGTTACTTGTGCTCCCCTCCTTGGGTCTACCTAATGCGGAAAAGTAAATAATATACACTGGTGATATCAACTGTAAGTGCACGGCGGCGCCCCGGCCTCCATCCCGAGGCCAAATGCGGAAGCGATGGTTAACTTTAAATTTTCTTGAACCGGCACCACCGCGCACTAAAAACCGGATCGGGCCATTGAACTAGTCCAAGCTAACTACAAGATGGGAAGAGAGATATACCGAGGGATCCGTGTCCTTCGGTCTTCATCTCCACTCCAATCTCCCGCGGAGTGTCCGTCCGTCACCTCCTCGTCGGAAAGGGCACCACGTAGCCGGATTCTTTTACGGGCTCCCACCTATGGACCAAGGCAACTCGGGCGCGAAGTTGGCTAGCCGACGCGTCCAAGGGTACAGTAGGTTGTAGTGTAGAACCTTGTCTCTTGGGGTTTATGAAGTTGCCTTGGTGATGGAGAAGAGAAAGAACCTTTTTTTAAGAGGAGGAAGGTGTATCATCTTTTTAAGCATGAAGAATGATAGATGGAAAAATACCATGCTAGAAAATGAACTCTCTCATCCTCTCCCAATATGTGGCCGGCCCCCCATCTCTCAAAATGGTGGAGGGAATCTCAAAACAAGAAGGAAGGTGAGTGTAGGAAAAGAGAATGGGTGACCATAAGCAAAAGGTTATGATATCAATATCATATCAACATCAAATCCATCCTAATCCTTTCTAATCTCAATAAAGCAAGAAATGATGATAGAAAAGAATGGTATCAAAAGATGCTATCATAATCTCCCATTCCACAAATAACACCTCCACAAAAAGTTATTTGCAAACTTGCAAATAACCCCCTCCATCAGAAAGTCCGGCCGCAAAGGAACAAAGGAAAATCGGCCGGAACGGAATGCAAACTGGCAACTCCAGAAAACCGATCCCGTAATAAATTACAGGAAAACCCCACTACTGCATATACATGCCCGCATTTGTATTCCCACTGAATACAAATGCAACGAGACAAAATCTACACTGTCTAATACTAGGATCCGGCTTAAACCAAAGCCGGCTAGTAAAATCCGTCCGATCACGATCCGTGCAATACCGCACGTATCTGATCGAACCCTATCATATCTCCATACGGCCTCTAAAGCTTTTCGCCCGAAACTTGAGTAACTGTGTGTGTGGTGGACTCTAAAGACTCGTCAATACTATGGCTGTGGATTTAACCACTAGCACGTCAGAGGTATTAGCCATACGTGACGGGCTACCAGCTATTGACCAAAAGGGACGTCGATGAGCGAACTCATCCTGACACCCTACTGAGCCTGTTAGTGACAATATCCGTACAGTCCGGTCCGTTCGTCTATGAGTATCGCATGGCGGGCCTAGGGGGTTGGTAAAAGTTAGACCCCCAAAAGCGGTATAAGTCGTGTCGGAGTGTAGCCCAGAACACCCTGAGATACTACTGGAATACCTACTAGTAAATCTCCTGCCTCGGCCGAGGGCTTTGTGTAATGGCTCTCTTAGACACAGCGCGACCTCACCCCCAATACCGGGAGAGACGAACCCCTGCAGATCCGCTCACTGCCTCCATGTGGCTCGGGACTGTACCCAACTAAAACCAGTTTGCATGACTCCTTTGAGCCGTGGTAGGGTAGTAATCAAAGTACAGTGGGAACTCACACGAGACAAATGACGATCTCAGGTCGATGAACTAACCTGTACACATGTCACCAGGGAACTGCTATCTGACGTCTGGTATAATCCCAACTAGCAGGTTCCCGGCGAGTCCTGTCCGGTGTACTCATAACCCAATGAGGACCTGTATACATCTTAGGTGAACCAACTGACACCAGTGGCTTGTGAGACCGGCCACCGCCCCTCGTCGGGGTCTCGACTGTATACACTAGTCTACTAATGGAGTATCGATGCCCAGTCTCGAAACTCCCACGACTAGGGACCATTTAAGGATGTGCTTATAGACTACCAGCTCCCACGTATATGATCGCCCTCATACTGCTGGCAGTCAAGCAAGAATCCTAGGGGCTCTATCAACGTGTAATAGCGACCTGTCAGGTCACCTAAAGCAGTACACGATGATAAAGATAAACCAGATAGCATACTATCATCTTGAGTAAGACTGTCCTACCGGGATAGGTCCTCCCTCAATCATTGCAATCACGTGCCTGTGATCCAATAATTGACTCTGAGGGCACTATCTCCAACAATCTCCCACTTGCACTCAAGGCTAATTATTGCGATGTCGAATACTCACAGCCCGTGTGATACCGAACACCCAACTCCTCTACTAGGCAGTCTCACAAAGCTCGTTTGCGAAACTATTGCATTCGAGGAATAGCCTCAGTGAGTGGATCCGCTGTGAAGTTTCTTTCTATGTCTCTCTATATCTCAAGTTCGCGGAGAAAACCATCTCCCGAAATGAGCAATACCTGTCTTGGAATGTCTGGATGTCTGATGGGACCTAGTTCATAAATGAACTCTAAATCCAAACTTCTTAGACTTTATTTTCAACTGAACTTAATCAGTATCCTGCACCATGCCTCCCTCAGTATCCTCCTGGACTACCTGTCCATGATACCGCCCCTCGTCAGAGGGAAAACTACAACTCTGACAGCCACTCTGCCGTCCATGTCACCTTGGAAGCCTGGAATGATAACTGTCTCCTAAAGGAGGCTGCCGTTATCATATCCCTAGAACATCCACTTATGTTCTAAGACTGCTTCCGATTGTTTCTCCAGGATTGGATTAATATCAACTTATTGTATCTACTGTAAGAACAACATCTGGTGTGGTACTTGACATCTCATGATTGACTCAATTGCCTAAGCAAGTGATCTGCCAATCATGCACATCCCTTTTTAGTTTAGTTTATAAGACACCTTTAGAGAGGGCGACTCCAACCTGCAGGTACACTACCGTGCCAGGAGTCGTCCATTCTAAATACTCATAGAATGCTGTCAAAGTACCCAGATTGGGAAACCACCCAAATCTAGATCTAAAACCATAGATCCAGTAACCAGAATGTCTGATATAATATCCAAGTCCTATGTGGAGAAACCACTGTGTGACAACCAAAGAATAACCGATCGTAGTGCAGGAATTTCACCTCCTACTCTGTGTATGTCATCCAAATACCCGGACATTACACCCTACTACCTTCTTAACAGATCCATCCCCTATTCTGATGAAGTCAAACCTATGACTGTCACATCAGAAATAGATGATCTATCTCCGCTATATTTGCTTTAGTCTATAAATAGACACAAGCCACATGTCCACCAATGCTTCCGCTGCTCCCACTGACTACGACAACCCTCTGGCAGAGTCATATAGACGTACACTTCTAAAGCAAGTTTAGAACGACGCAATACTCATCCTTCTGCCGGGTCTCACAGTCTGGAACAACAGCAATGTCAAGTCTGGGTAAATAAGAACCTCCCTGTCACCGTCCTTGAGGCTACCGGAGTACCCCTCGGGTGCCTGAGGTTACCCACCATATCTGCGGAGTGGCCAATGGAATGTCAAACCAGATTGAATCTTTAGGTTCTTATCAAGTCTTTAGTAATCGTTTGCGGTTCTGGAATCACTTCCAGTTCTACCATACTCCCACTACTGTTTTCTGGAAAAAAAATCCATTTCTTATTTAAAACTGTGGCGAGTTAAGAACAATATCACTATTGATCTTCCAGATGGTAGAAAGTCAACCCTCGTCATAGCCTGGGTCAACCCACAAATAGCCATTACAGAAACGTGCCTTGAGTTATCCAGAGTCTGGTTTTAAGCATAAGCCGGAAAACTCCCCGTACTTTAACAATGTCAAGATATGAACTGTTCTATATCCAATATAGAAACAGAGGCACTGATTTAATTGAACCAGATTCAAATCATGCAGCTGTTTCCAGTGCATGTCAAGTAAATGGAGAGAGACCGATCAGCGTTACTCAACTTAGGAGTACTTCCAATTATGAGTAACCTGAAAGAGAAGCTAGTTCTCTTAATCATTACTATCAACTGAATACCATTTACAAGTATCTACATCTTCGATCACCTTGAAGAATCCCGATACTTGTAACACCTGGTTCTCTACTCTACTCTTATACCTATAACTTCTCAAAACTTAGACCCTGTGTTTCTACGAAACACTTTTCTAAAAACTAGAGAAGTCATGAGTAAACCGAATATAGTACGAGAACCAACCCCTCTGTCCTCATGGACGCTGGACAACATACAATACTCTGTATAAGTCCCTTGAGTCTAATAACTCATTCACTATGTGTCGTAGGTTGAAAACTGTACTATGGTTATGAAGAATTACACCGCTGTTTAATGCTCCTTACCTAACCATCCACTGATATAGGTAAATGTCATAGACATAATTTCAAAAAGGTATATCTCACTCTATAAAAATAGATGTACAGATATATCAATTTGAAATTGGTGCATAACAACGGATATTCAAAACCAAATATTTGCCGACCGGCAAACAACCCAGGTGATTTCCTCAAATATCACCAATTACAACGAATCGCGATATAATGAGGATGATCACCTAATTCCCAATAACTTACTCCCACTCATCATCTGTAAAACCATACAGATATGAAAATAAAAACTGGTAAATACATACCCTGGAGTAAGTGTCTAATCGGGAAATCAGTTTTCTTTTAACAGTATACAGTGAAACTGAAACATTAAAATGTTTCGATGGGGTATTCCGGTATTCCTAGTAATGCCTCTTCCATTATCCAGATTCACAACTATAACCGTATAATTCTTTGCCACCTCTCTAAATCCCTTTATATGTCTTTAGTCATTACCTTATGTACACCCCTTTAGGCCAAATGGTTTTCTTCCTTCCCTACCGTTCGGCACCAGCCTATGGTTTGGAAGAAGACTATCCAATAAGCATAATGGGTGTACTGTCTTAATCCTGGGAGCACTCGCAATGCGAGAGAAGGTGAAGATAAAAGACAACCGAATAAACCTTATTCCTATTTCTCCTGAACCAGAATCCATCCCCGAACTGGAACAAGTTCCTTTCGAGTTCGTATATAACCATACGATGGAGTATCCAATAAACTGTGGATCTTCGTAGTGATATGGAGTGTCCTGGAGAAATACAAAGGTGATTTAGGATTGGCGAAGAAATACTTGGTTTGGTCGTGAATAGCAGTCGCAATTTACTTTGCCCTCTTACTAATCCCTTGCTTTGTCTTAACTTAATACCTTCTGCACACCATTTTTATGCTAATTGGTTTTCTTCATTCCCCACCGTTCGACACCAGCCTAAGGTTTGGAAGAAGACTATCAATTTGCGTAATAGGTGTACTACTCCTAAACCAAGGAGTACTCGCAGCCTGAGAGAAGGTAAAAGGAAAAAACAACTGAATAATCCTATCCGTTTTCTCCAGAACCGGAAACCATCCTCGAATTCCTTCGAGTTCGTATCTAACCATACGATGGTTTTGTTCAATGGAAGTGGACGTTCGTAGTAATACGGGGTGTCCTGGAGAAAAGGGTAAAAGTAGGAGTGGCAATGAGGTATGCAACTCTGACAATCCAAAAGCCAGTGTTTTAGAAGGTTCGGTCAACTTGGTCACTGAGTCATAGTCTAGGGTCGGGTCAATGGTCGCTGCCAAAGAGAGAGAGAAAAGAAACACTCAGCGTGCACTCTAACCTAGATCAGAATGGTTATCACTTTATCTAATCAGGAAACGTCCCACTGTAACCTCAAATTCTTCTCCAAACCTGAAAGAAGAATTAGCCGGGATCACCCGAGGAGTAAACCAACTCATCAGTGGGAATCGGGATCCAACTATCATCGCATGATAACGTGACGGAATCCACTCATGTCATCACACTCCAGAAGGTATGCGCATGCCTGGCAAGTTTCAGTTTCTTTAGAAACTCCCGATGTGATTTTTACCCCATGCTCTTATGACCTTGACTTTGGCCAACAAATCATAAGTCACATGTCAAGTTCTACCCGTCATTCTCCAGGTTAATTTGATCCCACCCTTACAAGTCCTTGACTTTGGCCAACAAGGCTATACGACTGCCCCAAACCAACGCATCTATCTATGCTGCATATGAATACCCCAATAGCTACCAAACACTGTGCCTTGACTTTGGCCAACAAACACAGCTTGAATACTATTGACCACCCATATGAAACGACGGAGGGCTACGAATGGTTTCTGGCGAAAACCTTTAACGTAATGAACTTGATATCGTTGAAGGAACGGATAGCTTTTTAGAAAATATAGTGACGAAAACCTTTGCTAAAGAGGTCACTCCCGGTGAAGGGATCTCGGCTCTTTCCCCGTAGAATGAGGTGCAGGATATTCCAACTGAATACCACGGTGCAAAGCAAAAGTAATCGTCTATAGTGAAGTTAATGCCCTGACGCAAACTTTTGTCCAAGGGGTCACTCCCGGTGAAGGGATCTCGGCCCTTGCCTCGTCGACTGAGGAGCAGGATATTCCAACTGAATACCACGATGCAAAACAAAAGTGAACGTCCTTGCAATAACAGCTTTTTGAAAAGTGTTCCAACAACATCGGATTAGGTTTGTTTTTAACTTGCATTGATCCGAATCAACGCAGTCCCATCAATTGATCACACCACAAAGAACGAAAATATACTGATGTACGTATATGCCATCCGCATTCGCCACTGGGTCCCGTCATTACCCGTTAGGTTAGCTAACTAACGACAGAGCGGTGACTGGACTAGCGCGGATGCAAAACATATACAACATCTACTAATATATATACCAATATATTATATTCGCTCAAGGCATGATAAAATGCAACATCACAGAAATGTACAGCATCACAGAACAATACAGATATCTGGGATCCCCGGGTTTCACAGAGCCACTACTGAAACCCGACGTTCCCCTGGTCGTGTGGATAGCCTGTGCAATGAAATCCTAGACCCCTACGGGCGCGGCAAGTTACCCGCCAAAACCTGAAGCGAGGCAGCCCCCTTCAGCAACGTGAATGGACCACCCAGCACTTCACGGAATCCGGTAACTTGGGCACCCGTCCTGGGTCAACCTGTACCCCCTACGAGTGCGGCGAACAACCCGCCAATTCTAGAGTAAACCCCCTCTGTCTCAATGCCATGAGATGCGGGCTTGTTTCCCTCTAGAACCCGGCTATCCGTGCACCCCACCGCGGGGTAATCCTAGTACAGAAAGTAAAATATACATACAACGGGTACATCGACCGCAACCTGGTCGTGCCCCAAAATAATAATACAAACAGGCAGTGACGGCAGTCCACATGTCGGACGCTCGCCCCGCAATATCAAATGTATATAATACAACAAAAACTGTACTAGCATTGCATCCAGGCTATCCCCCACGACCGATCCGCAACATCACAGCAATACACAGAACATCAACGTGAAAGTCACATTCGCAAATCCGTCTAACCGGGCTATAGCAGTTAGACAGGATTTACCGATCAAGTGACATTCACGGTCGCAGATATAATGTAAATACTGTGAAATAATGTGCTTAAAATATCCGATCGATCAAATTTTACCAAGTGGGCCCCCAAGTACTACTGTAGCACATCAAGTAATTCTGGGCCCAAAAATAACATTCCAGAAACCACATTTTCAACTCAGGAGCATTCTGCAAAAGTTTGGGGGACTGAACAGTTAAAGTCGCGGCGGAACCGCAGCCCAAGCATGGGTTTGGCCGCGGTTCCGCGGTGGTTTGGACTGTTCACGAGCCCAAATTTTCACAGAACTCTTAGAATGTCCTACACATCATTCTGAAATAACTTGAAAAATTTTTGGACTTCAAAAAATTTCGACAGAAACTGATGTGAAGAAAAATACGGTTTTTGGAAAATTGTTCGATCGGAAATGTAAAACAAATTAGACAAAACTAGACTATGTTAATGGCGAGGCTCTGATACCACTGTAAGTGCACGGCGGCGCCCCGGCCTCCATCCCGAGGCCAAATGCGGAAGCGATGGTTAACTTTAAATTTTCTTGAACCGGCACCACCGCGCACTAAAAACCGGATCGGGCCATTGAACTAGTCCAAGCTAACTACAAGATGGGAAGAGAGATATACCGAGGGATCCGTGTCCTTCGGTCTTCGTCTCCACTCCAATCTCCCGCGGAGTGTCCGTCCGTCACCTCCTCGTCGGAAAAGGCACCACGTAGCCGGATTCTTTTACGGGCTCCCACCTCTGGACCGAGGCAACTCGGGCGTGAAGTTGGCTAGCTGACGCGTCCAAGGGTACTGTAGGTTGTAGTGTAGAACCTTGTCTCTTGGGGTTTATGAAGTTGCCTTGGTGATGGAGAAGAGAAAGAACCTTTTTTCTTAAGAGGAGGAAGGTGTATCATCTTTTTAAGCATGAAGAATGAGAGATGGAAAAATACCATGCTAGAAAATGAACTCTCTCATCCTCTCCCAATATGTGGCCGGCCCCCCATCTCTCAAAATGGTGGAGGGAATCTCAAAACAAGAAGGAAGGTGAGTGTAGGAAAAGGGAATGGGTGACCATAAGCAAAAGGTTATGATAACAATATCATATCAACATCAAATCCATCCTAATCCTTTCTAATCTCAATAAAGCAAGAAATGATGATAGAAAAGAATGGTATCAAAAGATGCTATCATAATCTCCCATTCCACAAATAACACCTCCACAAAAAGTTATTTGCAAACTTGCAAATAACCCCCTCCATCAGAAAGTCCGGCCGCAAAGGAACAAAGGAAAATCGGCCGGAACGGAATGCAAACTGGCAACTCCAGAAAACCGATCCCGTAATAAATTACAGGAAAACCCCACTACTGCATATACATGCCCCCATTTGTATTCCCACTGAATACAAATGCAACGAGACAAAATCTACACTGTCTAATACTAGGATCCGGCTTAAACCAAAGCCGGCTAGTAAAATCCGTCCGATCACGATCCGTGCAATACCGCACGTATCTGATCGAACCCTGCCATATCTCCATACGGCCTCTAAAGCTTTTCGCCCGAAACTTGAGTAACTGTGTGTGTGGTGGACTCTAAAGACTCGTCAATACTATGGCTGTGGATTTAACCACTAGCACGTCAGAGGTATTAGCCATACGTGACGGGCTACCAGCTATTGACCAAAAGGGACGTCGATGAGCGAACTCATCCTGACACCCTACTGAGCCTGTCAGTGACAATATTCGTACTGTCCGGTCCGTTCGTCTATGAGTATCGCATGGCGGGCCTAGGGGGTTGGTAAAAGTCAGACCCCCAAAAGCGGTACAAGTCGTGTCGGAGTGTAGCCCAGAACACCCTGAGATACTACTGGAATACCTACTAGTAAATCTCCTATCTCGGCCAAGGGCTTTGTGTAATGGCTCTCCTAGACACAGCGCGACCTCACCCCTAATACCGGGAGAGACGGACCCCTACAGATCCGCTCACTGCCTCCATGTGGCTCGGGACTGTACCCAACTAAAACCTGTTTGCACGACTCCTTTGAGCCGTAGTAGGGCAGTAATCAAAGTACAGTGGGAACTCACACGAGACAAATGGCGATCTCAGGTCGATGAACTAACCTGTACACATGTCACCAGGGAACTGCTATCTGACGTTTGGTATAATCCCAACTAGCAGGTTCCCGGCGAGTCCTGTCCGGTGTACTCATAACCCAAAGAGCACCTGTATACATCTTAGGTGAACCAACTGACACCAGTGGCTTGTGAGACCGGCCACCGCCCCTTGTCGAGGTCTCGACTGTATACACTAGTCTACTAATGGAGTATCGATGCCCAGTCTCGAAACTCCCACGACTAGGGACCATTTAAGGATGTGCTTATTGAGTACCAGCTCCCACGTATATGATCGCCCTCATACTGCTGGCAGTCAAGCAAGAATCCTAGGGGCTCTATCAACGTGTAATAGCGACCTGTCAGGTCACCTAAAGCAGTACACGATGATAAAGATAAACTAGATAGCATACTATCATCTTGAGTAAGACTGTCCTACCAGGATAGGTCCTCCCTCAATCATTGCAATCACGTGCCTGTGATCCAATAATTGACTCTGAGGGCACTATCTCCAACATCAACCTCATCCCAGAAGTGCCCCAATAAAAGAATATTATATACAAATGAATTTTACATGAATGAAAATAAAAACCCTCATCTCACATAAAACCCCCGGCTATTCAGAACAAAGACGATCCAATATAACATATCACAGCAACACATAATATCACATATCATCAACGTAAGTAAGTATGCATACACCGATCGTCGTTGATGTATAGCAACGAAGACCGGCAATACAACTACAAACTACACTTACGGTCACAGAAAAGAAATTATAAAACTACAGCATTTGGAATCCACAATCACTTTAGACATCGTAAATCCGAAATATCACATACTTCGCATTTCATGCCTAACTATATGAATTCCACATATTGTATCACATTCCAGATAAATAGACAGTATTAAACTTTCCGAACAGATAATCAAATACCCAAAATTTCCTAAATAGCTCAACACTTGAGCGGAGTTCAAATAATCCCAGAAACTGTCACAGTACCGATGATCCAGCCGTAGAAGGGTCAAGCCAACGCCTCACATGTGGCACGCCGTACTGCCCCAAACCCTAAGGTTTAGAGGCAGTTCAAGACGGTCACATAATCTGTAGGGTTGCTAGGCACGCGCACAAGGGTCTACTAGACATCAACCATGCCCGATTAAAAATTTAGCCGTGCCGAACAACCTGAATACGGATCTTTAAACTAGAGATTAGGCGAAAACTAACATGCTAAACACTTTAACACTAAGTGAGAGGGATTACAACCTTTGTAGATCCGGTCCTTCACTTCATATGCTCCGTGTTGTGGTCCCTTCGCTGCGATCATCGGGTTCCGGACTCTCGAGAGGATCCACGAAGAGAAAGATGCAACCTTTGCTTCCGATCTTCGATACAAAGATGCTCTACCTTGAAGTTTCGTTAACACAAGCTAACACTCATGAAATGATGTGAACACCCTCATCTAAATGGAAAGAGAAGATGAGGATGAAGTAGGATTTTTACTCTCTTTATTTATCTTTTTCTCACATTTATTCATCACTTGGAAAAAAGCTAGCAAGCTTTTTCCAGGAAGAAAGAAGAAGGAAGAAGATGATGAATAATAGAATTATGATAGAATTCCTTTTGTGATGAATAATGCAAAGGAGATAATGATGAATAATGCAACCATGGTTGACTAAACCTTTGTAGAGAATTAACCAAGGCTAGGGTTTGGGTTAGGTTAAGAATGAGTCACTTGAAAATATCTTTCACAAAACAAAACCAAAACCAAAACCTTCTAGAATCATCTAGAAAGCTTAACCCTAATCCAAACCCTAATCATGTTTAAACTCCACTAAACATGTTGCATTAGTTATCATATCATGTTACAATATTATATATCACATATATAATATTTATTGTAACCAAATAAAATAATACAATTAACATATATCGCATATAACACTTGATCCGACAATCCGGCTATATCGCATATAACCGACTATATTTATCCGTACCGATTCATCGAATCAACACTTTATCCGATGACCCGGCTGATATCAAATATCGCAAGAATATAATACGGTATCACATATCGCATTATCCTCGGTCCCGCACATATCACATATGTGCTCCTACTCCGTTTTGCCTGAGCCAAGAAACCTCTGTGTATGACTCTAAAGAATCGTCAATACGCCGGCAGTAGATGATGATCATATCAAACACCCACAAGCTGCAAGCGGTCAGCTAAACGTAACAGCTACCCAGGTATTGAGCGCTCAGAAGATCAACAAGAAAGCCTGTAACTTCTCCTGTGAATCCAAACAGTAACACTCCCGTACAGTCCGGTCTCGTCGTCTGATATGTTGCATATCTCGCCTTGGGGTGGTAAACGTCAGACCCCAGTAGCTCGATAAGTCGTGTCGATATGAGGTCTATAACAGTTTGAGAAACTACTGATAACACTTACCAGTAAATCTCAGCAACCCTGGCCAGGGATTTCTGGTTATAGCCAATCGAACACAGCACAACATCAACTCCCTATACCGGGAGAGACGAATCCCCTCCTATCGCTCATTGCCTCCATGTGATTCGAGACTGTACCCAAAAGCCACCTTTTTGCACGCCCTCTTGGACGTGGTATGATGGAAATCAAAGCACAGTGGGAATCACACAAGACTCTATGACGATCTCGGGTCAACAGACTACTCTGTACCAGTGTCACCGGAGAACTGCCATCTGACGTGAGGTATAATACCATCTGGGAGTTCTCGGCGAGTCCGTCCAGTGTACCCAGTCTCCACTGAGCACCCGTACACCATCCTTGATGTCAAACACCGATGGATATGGGATCATCCATCGCCCATCATATGGGTCAAGATGCTTATACGCTAGTCTACTCTGGTGCATTGATGCCCTGTCTCGATACACCCTCGACTAGGAACTGTTGTAGGATGTACTCGTCGACTACCGTGGCCCCACTAGTATGATCTCATCATAGTCCCAGTAGTCGAGTACATATCCTAAGTGCTTTATCAACATGTAATATAGAGACAAGAAGAGTACATGTTAAGATAAAGTACAACCAGATTGCGTACTATCATGTCGAGCAAGAAAGTCCTCCCTATATATGTCCAAGCATCCATTACAATATACATCGTATGTACAGTAATGGCCTCTAGGGCATACATATAACTAACAATCTCCCACTTGCACTAGGGCCATCTGTCGTGGTATCACATACCCAACAATTAGCTGTGGTTGAAGTATCTCATACTCAACCATCCCATAAAAGTCTCTACTGGGAAAAAGGGCCTTCGTGAGTGGATCCGCGCTGTTGTCCTCTGTATCTACTCTCCTAACCTTGATCACCTTGGAGATCAACCATCTCCATGATCAGGTGATACTGCATAAGAATTATATCTGGATTTCTGATGGGACGGTAGTTCCTTGGCTAAAGCCACAACTCCATTGTCACACAATTGTAGGAACGAAGTTCATCTCATGAACTTATATATCCAGACTGCCTCTTTGGTAGCATCCTTGGTAACGATGTATCTTGCCTTTAATCGTCTAGTATGTCACGGTATCTAGCTTGGAACTCTTCCAACATACCGTCCTTTCACTGAGGGTATAGACAATGCCTGCGACTGACATTCAGTCGTTCTTATCACCCTGGAACCTTTCCAGTGATTCTCCTCAGGATCGATTGATACCATCTCACTACAACTAGTGAGTATCCTAACATCCAATTAGATCTATCTCATAGATCCAAAACCCAGGATTTAGGAGGTATCACTTTGATCCTATATGGAGAATCCTTGTGATAAGCGGTGATTCACCGAGCGTAGCATAGGAAACTCCTTCCCTATCAAGAGTATGTCATCCACGTACTCTACGAGGATCACCACCATACTCTCTACTACCTTTTTGTATATACAAGGTTCATCTACCATTTTGATGAAGTCAAACTCTTTGACTACCACATCAAAACAGATGTTCCAACTCCGCGATGCCTGCTTTATCCTATAAAGCATCTTGCACACGTTTCCGCTGCTCCCACTGTCTACGAAGCCCTCTGGCTGTGTACTTATAGACGCTCTTTTCTAAAACATCATTTAGAAAAGCAGTCATGACACCCAACCACCAGATATCGTAGTCATGGTATGTTGCCGTGGCAAGTTGGATCTGGATGGACTTAAGCATAGCTTTGAAAGTCTCAACTTTTCCATGTACACCAAGTAATCTTCTCAAGATATACTCGCTCCTGATGGGGATTTAACCCTTCAGATAAAGCAACCAAAGTCCATACTTTGTTGGCGTATAAGGATTCCATCTCAGATCGATAAGCATCCAGCCATTCTTACAGAGTCACACTCCTGATAGCCAGTTCGAAACTAGTTGGGTCATCATCTCATGATGCAATCCTCGCTCCCACTGTCATAGAGAAACCAAAGTATCTCTCAGGTGGGTGAGGAACCCTACTAGATCGGCGGAGAGGCTGAGGTTCGTTGGAAACTATTGAATTCTTTGGTTCTACCAAATCATCAGCTGCAGTTTGTATAGCTGGAACCTTTCCAGTTCTACATAACAGACCTTGCCTCGAGCTTGTCCGGATTTTGCTTTTAGACATAGGCCGGACAACCCCAAATCTTAACAAACTTAAGATATGGGCTCTTCCCTTTCCATATCACATATGAAGTGGTAGACAACTGATTTGATTTGAACCCTATTCAATAGGTATGCAGCTTCTCAAGTGCATAACTCCCTAAAGGAAATAGGAAACTCAGTAGTACTCATCATAGAGCACACCATATCACATAGGGTGCTATTGCTCCACCCCGATACATCGACGTGCTGTGGTGTATACGGAGGAGTAATGCTGAGAGAGAATCTCATTCTCCTTTGGAATAGTCCAGGAATTCCGTGCTCAAGTATTCTCCTCCTTGATCGCATCAAAGGACATAATACTTTTACCCGTATTTGGTTCTCTACTTCTAACATATATTCTGTGAATATCTCAAAAGGTTCGGACTTGTGTTTCAACTGGAACATATGTCTGAATCTTGAGGGATCATCAGAGAATGTAATGAAGTACAAAGAACCGGTCTTGGCATGTATAGACAGGGGACCTTCATACATCAGCATGTATCAATCCCAAGAGTTCACTAACTCTTTCTCTGTTTCCAATAAACAGAGCTGTGGTCATCTTATCTTTGTGACATGACTAGCAAGTTTCACAAGATGTAAATTCAAACAGATTTAAATATGCATCTAAATGTAACTTAGCTAGTCGGGTCGCATTGATATAACCTAGTCTACAATGCCTCAAGAAGGATTCATTCATTTCTGAACTCTTCCTCTTGTGTGTGTTCCGTATACTAAGAACTGTAGTTTGATTTAGAACGTCAATGCTTTTAGATAACGTGCCTGAACCGATCAACTCTTGATATAGGAAATGTTCAAAACATTATCCAGCAATACAAAATTATATCCTTTCTTTACTAATAAAGAGACTGATATGATGTTGTATATCACGTTCATTATCTAATAACATTCGTTCAGAATCAATGTATTCTGGTAATACAGGGTGATAGTGACCAACAGACTTGGCTGCAACACTTGCACCGTTTTCTGTCTCATGAAACTAATCACCCGTTCTCAGTTCTCTACCTATCTGTAGCCCATGTAACAGATTACATATATGGGATCCTGATCCGGTATCACATTCCTAGGACGTAAAGGATACTGAGAAACAGTTCTCTGTAATGAACACACCCGAAGATGATGCATCAATATGCACTTTCTTCATTTGGGCGGCACAGGAAATCTGGTATTCCCTAATTTCCTGCTCTATCTTATAACAATTATAAGTTGGAGCGGGACCAACGTTCCCCAGCTCAGTATAACAAGCGGGTTCGGTCAATATATCCGTATTATTATCTTGATTAAGGCGTGATATGGTCGCTACCTGGAGAGAGAGAGAAGAAAACACTCAGCGTATGCTCTTGCAAGATTAGATTGGTTATCTAATATATCTAATCAGGATTTCTCCCACTGTTTTAATCAAATCTTCCTTCAAACCCTAAAAGGAAAGACTAGCCGGGATTAATTACACGCTACAAGTTCGCCAATCTTTCAGCCAGGCCAGTGTCGGTACTTTGAGGGAGGTCCCCCGTGCTTTCGCACGAACCTAATTAAAGTAAACCTCGTTTTCCCAGGGGCATAACCCCGTTAACACCTTTCTAGACACCTACTTGATCGGCTAATTGTAATGTGTAAAACTCTTCCAGGAGTAACTCTTACTCGCAGCGGGTATCGGGATCCAACTATCTCATAGAAGGTATGCAATCTCATTGCAAATTTCAACACTTGAAATTCCCAATAATATTTTACCCCTAGTGTTTTATGACCTTGACGAATGCCAAACAACCCATAGTTCACTAGTCAAGTTCAACCCGTACATTTCTTGATTGAATTAAACCTACCCGCACGACCCTTGACGAATGCCAAACAACGCCGTACGAATACCCTAATCCAATCTGCATCATATGCATAAGCAGATAAATACTAGTTAGCTACCGCACACTACGCCTTGACGAATGCCAAACTACCGTAGCACGAATACTAACTAGTACTTATCTGAAATGACGGAGGGCTACGACAGGTTTTTAGGAAAACCCTTTGCGTAATGAACTTGATATCGTTGTAGAATCGAGTGATTTTAAATGGAGTGTTTTTGAGGCTTTTCTAGTTTTGCTAAAGGGGTCACTCCCGGTGAAGGGATCGTCAGCCCTTTCCTCGTCGAATGAGGTGCGGAATATATCATATATATCACTGTGCAAAGCAAAAACTATAGAAGCAATCAAAAACAAACCGAGGGGTGTAGCATCTGCCAGTTATCGCTAAAGGAGTCACTCCCGGTGAAGGGATCTCGGTCCTTTCCCTATCGAATAAGGTGCAGGATGTTCTACAAGGAACACCGCTATGCAAAGCAAGAACTGTAGCTACCAGTTTTTAAACAAGTTTCTACAACATCTTAGCTTTCTTTTATTTCATTAATCTCATTAATGAAGTCCCATTTTATTATGCTTCGCAAGCATCTCTTTTGAAACGAAATCTGCAATATAACATATATCTCATATATATAATATAAACATTCATCTCAGGCAGTAATATGATCTCATCACAGAACATTGCAGCAGAAGAACATATATGAAATATTGGATATACTAGGACGTCCGTGTTTTCAATACGAGCCTGTATAAAACACGGATTCCACGGTCGCGATGAATAGCCAAACCCACATCCCTAGACCCCTACGAGAGCGGCAAGTAACACTGCCAATTCTAGGGTTAGGAGACCCGGTCTCGACTCCTCGAGATGGTCTCCCTCTGGACCCTAGAACCCGGTTACTTGTGCTCCCTGCCTTGGGTCTACCTAATGCGGAAAAGTAAATAATATACAACGGTTACATCTTCCGCAACCTGGAAGTGCCCCAATAAAAGAATATTACATACAAATGAATTTTACATGAATGAAAAAGAAAAAACTCTCATCTCACATAAAACCCCCGGCTATTCAAAACGCGACGATCCAATATAACATATCACAGCAACACATAATATCTCATATCATCAACGTAAGCAAGTATGCGTATCCCGATTGTCGTTGATGTATAGCAACGAAGCCGGCGATACACCACATACTACGCTTACGGTAACAGAAAAGAAAGTGTAAAACTACAACAGTTGGAATCCGCAACCTCCTTAGACATCGCATGCCTAACCAAATGAATTCCTTAGACATCGCATGCCTAACAATTATAAACCCCGCATTTTAGTCTCATTATCGAAAACACTTTTCAATATCAAGTCGGGCAATTCAACAAGATTCCCGACGTCCTGATCGAATGCTCGTCGTAAACTTTAGTAGACGGCCGCACCCCCGATACCGTCGACGAAGTGCACTAAGGCGGAACACCGCTGCCGCGAGCACCCGAACGGATGCTTTCGGCGACGGGGTTCTCCTACAGTCACTTGGTCGGGGCTATGGGGCATGGCTGTCTATTAAGTTTACCCGGCGAGTATCCGCGTACGCTACGTGATTGCGACGGACTTTTGATCACATCAAAATTCCGTGGCAACCGATCATCTGAGACTGAACTGCTAGATTTATAACATTCAAATTAGTTACCTCATAACTACCTGTGGATTCCAAATATTGTATCACATTCCAGATAAAACAGAAAATGTTAAACTTTCCGATCGAACAATCAAACACCCAAGATTTCCCCAATATATCTCAACACTTGAAATCAGTTTAAAAACATCCATCACATACCACAGTACCAATGGTCCAGCCGTAGAAGGGTCAAGCCAACGCCTCACATGTGGCACGCCGTACTGCCACAAACCCTAAGGTTCAGAAGCAGTTCAAGACGGTCACATAATCGAGTTAAGGTTTGTTGTCTTCTAGAGGGTCCACCGCGTTACTTGCACGACTTAGAACGTTCTTAAACACGAGAAAAAATCCAACTTTTGAAAAATTTTCCGATAGGGGAAAAAGTGAGTTATTGATATCCGCCCGAACTTTTTAACAGTTTCTAAAATTATCCGGACAAACTAAACAAAGTTAAATTATCCGATCGAATCAACGATTCCCCAATACAACCCTTGAAAAATCAACACTTGAGTGGAATTAAAATATTCCCAGAAAAAATTAACAATAAAGGGCCTAAAAATAATTACATGAAATTTCAGGGACTAAGTCCAAATTTTGGCCGCTGAACCGCCGCAAAACCCATGGTTTCGCCGCGGTTCCGCGGTCAAATTTTTGAGTTAGAGGTCCGTACTTCACAGTAATTCTTAGTTTTTCCTGCTTAATTTTCTGAGAATTTTTAATTCAGAAAAAACCACATTTTTGAAAAATGTACAGAGAGGGTTCCGTGTCGGGGTTTCGGCGTTCGATCGGACTTTAAACTTCGTCTAGACTTCGTCTAAAGCTCTAGCTTGGCTCTGATACCACTGTAGGGTTGCTAGGCACGCGCACAAGGGTCTACGAGGTATCAACCATGCCCGATTAAAAATTTAGCCGTGCCGAACAACCCGAATACGAATCTTTAAACTAGAGATTAGGCGAAAACTAACATGCTAAACACTTTAACACTAAGTGAGAGGGATTACAACCTTTGTAGATCCAGTCCTTCACTTCATATGCTCCGTGTTGTGGTCCCTTCGCTGCGATCATCGGGTTCCGGACTCTCGAGAGGTTCCACGAAGAGAAAGATGCAACCTTTGCTTCCGATCTTCGATACAAAGATGATCTACCTTGAAGTTTCGTTAACACAAGCTAACACTCATGAAATGATGTGAACACCCTCATCTAAATGGCAAGAGAAGATGAGGATGATGAAGTAGGATTTTTACTCTCTTTATTTATCTTTTTCTCACATTTATTCATCACTTGGAAAAAAGCTAGTAAGCTTTTTTCATGAAGAAAGAAGAAGGAAGAAGATGATGAATAATAGAATTATGATAGAATTCCTTTTGTGATGAATAATGCAAAGGAGATAATGATGAATAATGCAACCATGGTTGACTAAACCTTTATAGAGAATTAACCAAGGCTAGGGTTTGGGTTAGGTTAAGAATGAGTCACTTGAAAATATCTTTCACAAAACAAAACCAAAACCTTCTAGAATCATCTAGAAAGCTTAACCCTAATCCAAACCCTAATCATGTTTAAACTCCACTAAACATGTTGTATTAGTTATCATATCATGTTACAATATTATATATCACATATATAATATTTATTGTAACCAAATAAAATAATACAATTAACATATATCGCATATATATCAATGTATTACCCGAGTGAGAAAAAGAATCTTTTAGTGAGCAAATATTAGATAATGTAATTTAATATATCATATATATTATTATACATTAAATTATCGAATCAACACTTGATTCGACAATCCGGCTATATCGCATATAACCGACTAATATTTATCCGTACCGATTCATCGAATCAACACTTGATCCGATGACCCGGCTGATATCAAATATCACGAGAATATAATACGGTATCACATATCGCATTATCCTCGGTCCCGCACATATCACATATGTGCTCCTACTCCGTTTTGCCTGAGCCAAGAAACCTCTGTGTAGGACTCTAAAGAATCGTCAATACGCCGGCAGTAGGTGATGATCATATCAAACACCCACAAGCTGCAAGCGGTCAGCTAAACGTAACAGCTACCCAGGTATTGAGCGCTCAGAAGATCAACAAGCAAGCCTGTAACTTCTCCTGTGAATCCAAATAGTAACACTCCCGTACAGTCCGGTCTCGTCGTCTGATATGTTGCATATCTCGTCTAGGGGTGGTAAACGTCAGACCCCAGTAGCTCGATAAGTCGTGTCGATATGAGGTCTATAACAGTTCGAGAAACTACTGATAACACTTACCAGTAAATCTCAGCAACCCTGGCCAGGGATTTCCGGTTATAGCCAATCGAACACAGCACAACATCAACTCCCTATACCGGGAGAGACGAATCCCCTCCTATCGCTCATTGCCTCCATGTGATTCGGGACTGTACCCAAAAGCCACCTTTTTGCACGCCCTCTTGGACGTGGTATGATGGAAATCAAAGCACAGTGGGAATCACACAAGTCTCTATGACGATCTCGGGTCAACAGACTACTCTGTACCAGTGTTACCGGAGAACTGCCATCTGACGTGAGGTATAATACCATCTGGGAGTTCTCGGCGAGTCCGTCCAGTGTACCCAGTCTCCACTGAGCACCCGTACACCATCCTTGATGTCAAACACCGATGGATATGGGATCATCCATCGCCCATCATATGGGTCATGATGCGTATACGCTAGTCTACTCTGGTGAATCGATGCCCTGTCTCGATACACCCTCGACTAGGAACTGTTGTAGGATGTACTCGTCGACTACCGTGGCCCCACTAGTATGATCTCATCATAGTCCCAGTAGTCGAGTACATATCCTAAGTGATTTATCAACATGTAATATAGAGACAAGCAGAGTACATGTTAAGATAAAGTACAACCAGATAGCGTACTATCATGTCGAGCAAGAAAGTCCTCCCTATATATGTCCAAGCATCCATTACAATATACATCGTATGTACAGTAATGGCCTCTAGGGCATACATATAACTAACATAATCGAGTTAAGGTTTGTGTTCTTCTAGAGGGTCCACCACGTTACTTGTACGTTTTTCCGAAAGATTTAAACCCGATAAAAATTTCAACACTTGAAAGTTTTTCGTGCCGGGAAAAAATGAGTTTAATGATATCCGTTCGAACATTTTAACAGTTTCTAAATATCCGGAAATAATAACGAATTTAAATTTTCCGATCGAATCAACGATTACAAAATAAACCCCAGAACACTCAACACTTGTGTCAGTTTAAAAATATCCAGAGAATATAAAATACAGATAAGGATATTACTGTTGAAAACCTAAGACCCAATTCCACAGTCCCACCGCGGATCCGCGGCCCAAGAGAGGTACGGCCGCGGTTCCGCTGTGTTATGTACGGATTGCTGACACGTTTTTCACAGTAATATTTATATTTCCCTGCTGATATTTTAAAGAATTTTTAATTCAGAAAATCACAGTTTTTAAAAAATATCCAGAGAGGGGTTTAAAATGTCGTTTCGGGGTTCGTTCGGAGTTTTAACTTCGTATACACGTCGCCTAATGCTCTAGCTAGGCTCTGATACCACTGTAGGGTTCCTAGGCACTCTTGTGAGGGTTCATAAGGTATCAACCATGCCCGAATAAAATTTAGACGTGCCGAACAACCCAAAGCCGGGATCTTTGCTAGATTATTAGGGTTTAACATTCAAGTAAACATCTTTACTACTAAGTGTGAGGGATTATGTAGCGTCTTGAAAAGTCGTTTTGGTGTTTTCCTGAAATTCGGTGAAAATTCGGTATTTTTCCGAAAACCGTCTATCTTTTTATTTTGCAGTTAGGGCTAATTATACTTAAAATGGATAGGTAATTGCTTGTTTTTAGTAGCTAATGAGTTAATTATGAAATTTTGGTCATTTAAAATTTTTTCCCTATTTTTCAATTTTTTAATATTATTTTAAGCCGGTAAGAAAATACATTAAATTAGCAATAAATACAAATTTTTCCGGGCTAATTTTAATCTTTAAAATTATGATAATTAAAATCTAGTGGTAACATAAATTTTTGGTAATTTATTTTGATTTTTAACAAATTTTTATGATTTGAAACGAATTTATTGAATTTTGAGCTAAAACTTGCAATTTTTGAGTTGTAGGGGGCCTTTTTGCATAAAATTTCTTTTGTAAAACCCCTCTCTCTTTTCCCTCAGCCCTAGGACAGCCCAACCCTGACCAAGTCCAGAAATTTCTGGCCTCTCTTCTTTAGTTGCTTTCTTGAGTTGATTTAAGGGTTTTTTTGATTTATTTTAATTAAAATGAATAAGTATGGTGCATTTGACTTTTGTGGACTTGACCATGACTTTCCCCACTTGCCCACACCCTCCCCCATTCCCCTTGCTGGCCGAAACTGCACCTCCCCCTTCTTCAACTCTTTTCTTCTCATTTCTTCACAATTCTTCAAGTTTAATTCATCAAAACTTCAATTTCAAGCTTACAAATTCAAACCATCCTTCATCTTTCTTTTCATTCACCTCCCTAGCTTGGATCTTGGTGCTTGAGGCCATCAATTGGAGCAAAATTTTCTTGCTTGATCCATAGATCAAGAGGTATAAATTCCATCAAAGTTACTTTCTTTTGTTGCTAAATTCCTTTAAATGCATGATTTAGTGTTAAAAGTTAAATAATTTCTAATCTAGTTTAAAAAAAAAAAGAGTAGTTTGTTTAACTAGGGTTTTGAAGTCATGTTAGTTAATTAGCTTGTCTTTTAGTTAATTTAGTTGTTAATTAACTAATCTATATGATCACCTT
The DNA here is from genome assembly GCA_030015575.1 of Agapanthus africanus. Lineage (NCBI taxonomy): Eukaryota > Viridiplantae > Streptophyta > Magnoliopsida > Asparagales > Amaryllidaceae > Agapanthus > Agapanthus africanus. The sequence goes on along the minus strand of JASDDO010000012.1, from coordinate 387,964,772 downwards.
GTTTATATAGTTTTCAATTATGCTAATTTAGTTAAATTTAGAAGTGTGAAATTGTTGTTTTAGGATTTTCAAGAGAAGGTTTATGTATGGAAATGGTATTTGAAGCTTGATTAGTGAGTGGATTAAGGTTTAGAAACCATTATTTAGTTGATTAAACCTAAATTGCTATCTTGTATTTTGCTAACCTAACCTAAGAGGTTAATTTTCTTAAGTGGGCTTTTGTTGTGTTAAATTAAGTTTTCAAGTGTGGAAATTGAATTGGAATTTGCTAAGTTATAAATTCAAGAAATGGTTGTTATGGAAAATAGGATTGGAATCATTGCTATTGTGTTGTAATTAGTGTTTGTAGATTGCTTGTAGTGTGCTTGGGTAATTATGCTTTATTGTAGTCGTTTTGTCGCAAATAGGCGATTTTTGCACCGATTTTGGAATGCAAATGCTTACTAGTTTTGTATAAAAATTATGTGATGGATTATTTTCGACATCTTGATGATTGTAATGGCTTGTCCTACGACTTTTAGGATGCGTGAGTGCAGATTTTTGGGTAGTCGGGTTTTAGTTTTGCCGGGCGACCAAATCGGCGTTTTTTGGCAGTTTTTGCGATTTTCGCGTGTGTTCCGCGCACTTTGTGTACGTTGTACCTAGCTAGCGAACTTTAGTAGTTTCGTTGGGGTTTTGCGTCGTTCTTGATATGTAACCTTATATTTGGTATTGATGTAAATTCCAGGTTCGGTCGCGGAGACGTCAGACGCGGCGCGAAAGGGAAAGGCGGTGATTGGACACAGCTAGCCAGGGATCCCGGTGAGTAGATGTAACATCTACGGGGGAATATCGTTGGATGGCGCAAGCCGCCCGATAGTTTTAGTAACTTCAGACCCTTAGTGATGTTAGTAATTAGGGGTGAAATACCTATTCGACTATTTGCTGCATCCATGCATTATATTGACATATCTATACGAAACCACTTTATAGGACACCTGCACTATTGTCAGGGTTTTTATATGCAGCACGAGCACTATTCATGCTTACACACACACCCTGGTAATTGCCATGCCACCACACTAGATAACTGTTAAATTGAAACCTTTTACTAATTGATACTTAAACTGGTACTATTGCCTTTAATTCCTTAAAAATGAAACCGTAGTATTGCTATTCATGTGCATGTACTTCATCATATTAATTGTTCATGCTTATACATTAATCACACATCGCAACTTGATTATTGATATCATACGCATTCATTATCATTGATATATGCACTTATGAGGATTTCTTGAGATTTTATGATATTGCTGGATTTCGGGGGAAAGCCGCAAAATTTCTAAACTTATTATATTTTTAAAATATGTAAATTGCGGTTTTCTAGTGATGTAAGTGTCGTCCACCATGAGTTTGCTGTGGATTTGGAAATCCGTGTCGAGGAGTGGAGGAACCGGCACGGGTACATGGTGGGCCCGGTAAGGTACCCCGGGGCAAGAGGAATGTGGTGTTGACGTTGAGCCTGGCAGGGGACGGATTACCTACCGGTGACTGTTTGGGATGACGGATGTCCAGAGGATACCGACCGTGGCCGCTAGATGATGAGACATTGATATTTGAGATGGGTCAGCCGGACGGCTGAGGCCAGAGATACATTTATGAGGTTTGAGACAGCTTTTGGGTGTCGTTGCTGGACACCGATTTTCGTCGATTCATTGACATTATGCTGGCATTCTAAAAGAGTTTCAAAAACAAAAAGAGATAAAATATTTCTTATATATACCTATTGAGACCTCATATATTCATGTTGCATACATATTAGTACACTGATGTTAAATACACACCTGCTAGTGCATCCAGTCATACCTGTATTATAGATGCTAGGATGCTTGTGTGCATGCCTAAGATAGCCTTTGTAGATGTTATTTATTACTCACGAGTTGGCAACTCACCCCCGTTGTGCCACAGTCTTTTGCAGGTCCGCTCCGTCAGTTCAGTAGCGGCGGGCGCACTTGTTCTTTTGCCTCTTTTGCCTGAGCTCGAGATTTGCTCATAGGTGGGTTATGTTATTTATTTTGTACCACCTTGTATATTCTTGTATCTAGTGTACTCCATCTACTGTTTCTACCAGATTATTGTATATTGACCTAGAGATGAGACTGTGAGGTTTGTGGATTTTATGCTGTATTTTGGGGTCGAGCTCACTTGAGCCGACATGCTACTTTTTCATGCTTCCTTATGATTATTATGCTTGTTGTCATTTATATTGCGTGGGATTTGTGACCGCCTTGTGGCGAAGAGCTAGCTCCCGCTTGGGGATGCTTTATTTGTTGGTTTTGCATATATTCTTGTTGTACCCATTTTTGGGGGCCAGTATTTACGAAGGAGACTCTGCCGAAATTTTCGGAAAAATTAGTATTGTTTTTAAAAGGGGTTTTACATGACTTATTTGATAAACTTGCTTTCGAATGTTTGGGTTTTCTTCACTCTTTTGCTTAATTGGTTTTGTTTTATGGGCTTTGGCTTACTTATTTTACGGACGTCTTTAGACGTTTCGTAAACTTAAGTGCCAGTCACGTTCCGTACCCTGCGGGTCGTGACAAAGTTGGTATCAGAGCGATAGGTTTTACCTTTGTGAGTGTAGGATGACCCTTGGTAGATGGAGTAAGTGACTTAAGCAGGGTAACGTAGCGTGCGTATGTCCGCGGCATACTTACGATACGGTACTCCGCCTAAGTGACTTTAGGATACTTGCTTGGAAATTTCCTTCTTCAATTCCGTGTATCCTATGATCCTATTGCACTGTCCTTACTATCCGTTTTCCTGTAACAGCCACTATGCCGCCGAAGGCTACGAGGGCACAGAGGGCTGCCGCCAGAGACGAGATTCGAGCTGGCTCGTCCGAGACTAGGACTGAGCAGGGTGGTATGCCTACGCCGCAGGGACAGACCGATCCACCTTCCCCAGGCCGTATGGATAGGCTCGAGACTGGTATGGAGGAGTTGCGACAGATGATGGGAGGCATGCAGGAGCTACGTCAGATGGTAGGATCCCTAGTTGCAGCCAGTCGTACACCGAGGCCGGATGACGTACCTACTACATCACAGACGACCATGATACCTGCTCCTACTACTACCACCGTGGCTATTCCGGTTTCACTACAGGATTTCATGAGGCTGAGACCTCCAGTATTCACCGGCACCGAGGCAGCGGAGGACCCACAGACGTTCCTTGACAGTTTAGCCAGAATCTGCCGTTCGCTAAGATGTTCGGATGATCGATGGGTAGAGCTTGCGAGTTTCCGACTAGAGGGTCTCGCGCAGACATGGTGGGAGTCAGTCTTGAGAGGTCGAGCTGCAGATCTACCGCCTATGACTTGGGTCGAGTTTACAGCGGTCTTTCTGGCCCGTTTCCTTCCAGAGAGCGTTCGTGACGCCAGAGCTCGTAGCTTCGAGGCCTTAGTCAAGACACCTGGGATGACGGTGTCTGAGTATGACATCCAGTTTACACAGTTATCCCGATATGCTCAGTATTTGGTGGATACCGAGGAGAAGATGGTGAAGAGGTTCGTACAGGGACTTGATGCCCAGATATATCTTGCCATTAGCGCCCAGCACTACGACACCTATTCAGCTGCTATGGATACGGCATTGCGGATGGAGGCACGCATATCACGGACTTCGGCCGTTTCTGGGCCGAAGAGGATGCGCACCGATGTACCGTCTCAGAGGCAGCGCGCCAGATTCTTTCCGAGAGATAGGCCTGGCAGAGGATTTGGGCGGGGACAGTTATATGGTTCTTATCCCCAGGGGCAGCAGCCGTCGCCAGGTTGTTTTGGGTGTGGGAGTTTGCACCATCTTGTCAGAGACTGTCCAGTGAGACGACAGGGAGCAGCGACAGTTCCGCACGTGACCCTACCACCATCACCACCCCCTCTTCAGAGAGCCCTACTTCCTACCCCAGGCGATGCTCCACGCCATTTAGGTGCACCCAGAGGCCGTGGACGCGGCGGTCCTGTTCAGAGAGGACGAGGAGGCAGAGGCCGAGGTCGAGGTCAGCCCGCTATCGGTGGAGGACAGGCCCGAGTATTTGCTTTGACACCGTAGGATACGCAGGCATCCAATGCCGTTGTGACAGGTACTTTGCCAGTTTGTTCTTTCGATGCACGGGTATTATTCGACCCAGGTTCCACACATTCGTACGTATCTACACACTTTGCACCGATGTTGGGCCGTGAGTCGTCGTCGTTAGATCAGCCGCTTGTTGTTGTTACTCCGGTAGGCGAGTCGTTTGTCGCTCGGTTTGTATTTCGTTTGTGTTCCGTTCGTATCGGGGAGAGGGATTCATCAGTTGATTTGATACTCCTCGATATGTTGGACTTTGATGTGCTTCTGGGCATGGATTGGCTAGCCACTTGTTATGCTTCGGTGGACTGCCGTGAGAAGGCAGTCAGATTTAGCTTTTCGGGAGAGCCAGTCCTTGTTATTCAGGGAGACCGCAGTGTCACCCTTCCCAGCTTAATTTCGTCTCTTCGCGCTGGTCAGCTCTTGCGGAAGGGATGTCAGGGATTCTTAGCGTCTATTTGTGATACTCGAGCTGCAGAGGTTCCGTTGGACCGGGTCCCGGTAGTTTGTGAGTTCCCTGATGTTTTCCCTGATGAGCTACCTGGGCTACCGCCTGAGCGCGATGTTGAGTTCTGCATTGATTTGATTCCCGGCTCGGGGCCTATTTCTATACCACCTTATCGGATGGCCCCGGCAGAGCTTCGAGAGCTGAAGGATCAGTTGCAGGATTTGTTAGTTAAGGGGCTTATTCGACCGAGTGTTTCTCCGTGGGGTGCTCCAGTCCTGTTTGTCAAGAAGAAGGATGGAAGTTTGCGCTTATGTATCGACTACCGCCAGCTGAACAAAGTTACCGTTCGGAACAGATATCCATTGCCGCGCATTGATGATTTGTTCGACCAGCTTCAGGGTGCGGGGTATTTTTCGAGGATCGACTTGCGATCAGGATACCATCAGCTGCGAGTTCGACAGGAGGATATACCGAGGACAGCTTTCCGCACGCGCTACGGCCACTACGAGTTTTTGGTGATGTCGTTCGGACTCACCAACGCCCCAGAAGCATTCATGGATTTGATGAACCGTACATTCAGGCCGTATCTTGACTTGTTCATCATCATGTTTATCGACGATATCTTGGTGTACTCCCGGAGCAGAGAGGAGCACGAGCAGCACTTGCGGATTACGTTACAGACTCTGAGGGAGCACCAGCTGTTCGCGAAGTTCTCCAAGTGTGCATTCTGGCTGGACATCGTCGGATTCTTGGGTCACGTGGTTACGAGAGACGGCATTTGTGTGGACCCGAAGAAGATTGAGGCTGTTCAGCAGTGGCCCCGACCTACATCGGTTACTGAGATCCGTAGTTTTCTAGGCATGGCGGGCTACTACAGGCGTTTTGTTCAGGACTTCTCCCGTTTAGCTGCACCGTTGACCGGTTTGACCCGGAAGGGAGTTCCTTTCGTCTGGACAGAGGAGTGCGTGCGCAGTTTTCAGCAGCTACGGACTTGTTTGACTACGACGCCGGTATTATCTTTGCCTTCGGGATCAGGCGGATTTGTTGTCTACTGTGATGCTTCGCGAGTGGGATTAGGATGCGTATTGATACAGCATGGCCGGGTGATCGCTTACGCTTCTCGGCAGTTGAAGAAGCATGAACAGAACTACCCCACTCATGATTTGGAGATGGCTGCAGTGGTCTTTGCACTGAAGATTTGGCAACATTACCTTTACGGCGAGTCGTGTCAGATATTCACCGATCACAAGAGCTTAAAGTACATATTTCAGCAGCGAGACCTGAACCTCAGACAGCGTCGTTGGATGGAGTTGGTGAAAGACTACGACTGCGAGATCTTATATCACCCCGGCAAGGCGAATGTGGTGGCAGATGCGTTGAGTAGGAGGCCCGGGGGTAGTCTATCCTTTTTGCGCGCAGTGCAGAGGCAGTCGTCAGCAGATTGGCAGATGTTATGCGACAGCCGAGTTGAGTTCGAGTTCACTCAGACAGGGGGACATCTCGCGCATGTTCGTGCACGCCCACAGTTGCTTGACCGTATATATGAGGCACAGCGCAGTGACGACCGTTGCTCAGAGATCATGGCACAGATGGGACAGGGCAGATTTTCCGAGTTCGTGATTGACGATCAGGGGATTTTACGATATGGATCTAGACTGTGCGTACCAGATGCTGATGGATTGCGGCGCGACATTCTTGAGGAGGCACACCGATCAGTGTATAGTGTCCACCCCGGTTCCACCAAGATGTACCATGATATGAGAGAGACCTACTGGTGGGACGGGATGAAGAGGGACATTGCGGAGTTCGTTTCGAGATGCCTGACTTGTCAGCAAGTCAAGGCCGAGCACCAGAGGCCCGTAGGAGAGCTACAGCCGTTATCCATTCCAGAGTGGAAATGGGAGCAGATTTCGATGGACTTCGTTGTGGGTCTACCCAGGACCAGTCGAGGGTACGACTCCATCTGGGTGATCGTGGATAGATTGACGAAAGAGGCTCACTTCCTTCCAGTGAAGACGACTTTCAGCTTCGCTCAGTATGCTCAGCTCTATATTGACGAGATCGTGCGACTACATGGCGTACCAACTTGTATCGTGTCAGATCGAGGCACTCAGTTCACCAGCCGACTTTGGCAGAGACTTCAGGAGGCTTTGGGCACTCGTTTGAGCTTCAGCACAGCGTTTCATCCGCAGACAGACGGACAGTCAGAGCGGACCATTCAGACTCTCGAGGACATGCTCAGAGCGTGCGTTTTAGACTTTGGTGGTAGCTGGGATCGTCATTTACCTCTAGTGGAGTTCTCCTACAACAACAGCTTCCAGGATACTATTCAGATGGCACCTTTCGAGGCATTGTATGGGAGGAGATGCAGATCGCCCGTTTGTTGGACAGAGCTCAGCGAGAGCAGCATTTTGGGGCCGCAGCTTGTTGAGGAGACGACAGCGAAGGTACAGTTGATCCGAGACCGGATGAGAGCGGCTCAGAGCAGGCAGAAATCCTATGCAGACAGGCGCCGTCGCAGATTAGAGTTCGCAGTTGGCGACCATGTTTTTCTGAAAGTCTCTCCGATGAAGGGCGTGATGCGTTTTGGGCAAAAGGGAAAGCTTAGCCCTAGATTCATAGGTCCCTTCGAGATCCTCGAGCGTGTCGGCGCTGTTGCATATCGTTTGGCTCTTCCTCCCAGCTTTCCCGATGTTCACCCCGTCTTCCATGTTTCGATGCTCCGCAAGTACCTTCACGACCCTTCGCATGCGATTCAGCACCCGACAGTCCAGCTAGAGCGCGACCTTTCTTTTGCAGAGCAGCCGGTGGCCATCCTGGATCGGCAGGTGAAGAAGTTGAGGTCGAAGATTATACCAACCGTCAAGGTCCTTTGGCGTAGCCCGAGCAGCGAGGAGGTTACCTGGGAGACCGAGGGCGAGATGAGGAAGAAATATCCCCATCTCTTCGAAGGTACGCGTAGCTATATTTTTAAATTCGGGGACTGAATTTCTTTAAGGGGGAAGATTGTAGCGTCTTGAAAAGTCGTTTTGGTGTTTTCCTGAAATTCGGTGAAAATTCGGTATTTTTCCGAAAACCGTCTTTCTTGTTATTTTGCAGTTAGGGCTAATTATACTTAAAATGGATAGGTAATTGCTTGTTTTTAGTAGGTAATGAGTTAATTATGAAATTTTGGTCATTTAAAAATTTTTCCCTATTTTTCAATTTTTAATATTATTTTAAGCCGGTAAGAAAATATATTAAATTAGCAATAAATACAAATTTTTCCGGGCTAATTTTAATCTTTAAAATTATGATAATTAAAATCTAGTGGTAACATAAATTTTTGGTAATTTATTTTGATTTTTAACAAATTTTTATGATTTGAAACGAATTTATTGAATTTTGAGCTAAAACTTGCAATTTTTAAGTTGTAGGGGGCCTTTTTGCATAAAATTTCTTTTGTAAAACCCCTCTCTCTTTTCCCTCAGCCCTAGGACAGCCCAACCCTGACCAAGTCCAGAAATTTCTGGCCTCTCTTCTTTAGTTGCTTTCTTGAGTTGATTTAAGGGTTTTTTTGATTTATTTTAATTAAAATGAATAAGTATGGTGCATTTGAGTTTTGTGGACTTGACCATGACTTTCCCCACTTGCCCACACCCTCCCCCATTCCCCTTGCTGGCCGAAACTGCACCTCCCCCTTCTTCAACTCTTTTCTTCTCATTTCTTCACAATTCTTCAAGTTTAATTCATCAAAACTTCAATTTCAAGCTTACAAATTCAAACCATCCTTCATCTTTCTTTTCATTCACCTCCCTAGCTTGGATCTTGGTGCTTGAGGCCATCAATTGGAGCAAAATTTTCTTGCTTGATCCATAGATCAAGAGGTATAAATTCCATCAAAGTTACTTTCTTTTGTTGCTAAATTCCTTTAAATGCATGGTTTAGTGTTAAAAGTTAAATAATTTCTAATCTAGTTTAAAAAAAAAAGAGTAGTTTGTTTAACTAGGGTTTTGAAGTCATGTTAGGTAATTAGCTTGTCTTTTAGTTAATTTAGTTGTTAATTAACTAATCTATATGATCACCTTGTTTATGTAGTTTTCAATTATGCTAATTTAGTTAAATTTAGAAGTGTGAAATTGTTGTTTTAGGATTTTCAAGAGAAAGTTTATGTATGGAAATGGTATTTGAAGCTTGATTAGTGAGTGGATTAAGGTTTAGAAACCATTATTTAGTTGATTAAACCTAAATTGCTATCTTGTATTTTGCTAACCTAACCTAAGAGGTTAATTTTCTTAAGTGGGCTTTTGTTGTGTTAAATTAAGTTTTCAAGTGTGGAAATTGAATTGGAATTTGCTAAGTTATAAATTCAAGAAATGGTTGTTATGGAAAATAGGATTGGAATCATTGCTATTGTGTTGTAATTAGTGTTTGTAGATTGCTTGTAGTGTGCTTGGGTAATTATGCTTTATTGTAGTCGTTTTGTCGTAAATCGGCGATTTTTGCACCGATTTTGGAATGCAAATGCTTACTAGTTTTGTATAAAAATTATGTGATGGATTATTTTCGACATCTTGATGATTGTAATGGATTGTCCTACGACTTTTAGGATGCGTGAGTGCGGATTTTTGGGTAGTCGGGTTTTAGTTTTGCCGGGCGACCAAATCGGCGTTTTTTGGCAGTTTTTGCGATTTTCGCGTGTGTTCCGCGCACTTTGTGCACGTTGTACCTAGCTAGCGAACTTTAGTAGTTTCGTTGGGGTTTTGCGTCGTTCTTGATATGTAACCTTATATTTGGTATTGATGTAAATTCCAGGTTCGGTCGCGGAGACGTCAGACGCGGCGCGAAAGGGAAAGGCGGTGATTGGACACAGCTAGCCAGGGATCCCGGTGAGTAGATGTAACATCTACGGGGGACTATCGTTGGATGGCGCAAGCCGCCCGATAGTTTTAGTAACTTCAGACCCTTAGTGATGTTAGTAATTAGGGGTGAAATAACTATTCGACTATTTGCTGCATCCATGCATTATATTGACATATCTATACGAAACCACTTTATAGGACACCTGCACCATTGCCAGGGTTTTTATATGCAGCACGAGCACTATTCATGCTTACACACACACCCTGGTAATTGCCATGCCACCACACTAGATAACTGTTAAATTGAAACCTTTTACTAATTGATACTTAAACTGGTACTATTGCCTTTAATTCCTTAAAAATGAAACCGTAGTATTGCTATTCATGTGCATGTACTTCATCATATTAATTGTTCATGCTTATACATTAATCACACATCGCAACTTGATTATTGATATCATACGCATTCATTATCATTGATATATGCACTTATGAGGATTTCTTGAGATTTTATGATATTGCTGGATTTCGGGGGAAAGCCGCAAAATTTCTAAACTTATTATATTTTTAAAATATGTAAATTGCGGTTTTCTAGTGATGTAAGTGTCGTCCACCATGAGTTTGCTGTGGATTTGGAAATCCGTGTCGAGGAGTGGAGGAACCGGCACGGGTACATGGTGGGCCCGGTAAGGTACCCCGGGGCAAGAGGAATGTGGTGTTGACGTTGAGCCTGGCAGGGGACGGATTACCTACCGGTGACTGTTTGGGACGGCGGATGTCCAGAGGATACCGACCGTGGCCGCTAGATGATGAGACATTGATATTTGAGATGGGTCAGCCGGACGGCTGAGGCCAGAGATACATTTATGAGGTTTGAGACAGCTTTTGGGTGTCGTTGCTGGACACCGATTTTCGTCGATTCATTGACATTATGCTGGCATTCTAAAAGAGTTTCAAAAACAAAAAGAGATAAAATATTTCTTATATATACCTATTGAGACCTCAGATATTCATGTTGCATACATATTAGTACACTGATGTTATATACACACCTGCTAGTGCATCCAGTCATACCTGTATTATAGATGCTAGGATGCTTGTGTGCATGCCTACGATAGCCTTTGTAGATGTTATTTATTACTCACGAGTTGGCAACTCACCCCCGTTGTGCCACAGTCTTTTGCAGGTCCGCTCCGTCAGTTCAGTAGCGGCGGGCGCACTTGTTCTTTTGCCTCTTTTGCCTGAGCTCGAGATTTGCTCATAGGTGGGTTATGTTATTTATTTTGTACCACCTTGTATATTCTTGTATCTAGTGTACTCCATCTACTGTTTCTATCAGATTATTGTATATTGACCTAGAGATGAGACTGTGAGGTTTGTGGATTTTATGCTGTATTTTGGGGTCGAGCTCACTTGAGCCGACATGCTACTTTTTCATGCTTCCTTATGATTATTATGCTTGTTGTCATTTATATTGCGTGGGATTTGTGACCGCCTTATGGCGAAGAGCTAGCTCCCGCTTGGGGATGCCTTATTTGTTGGTTTTGCATATATTCTTGTTGTACCCATTTTTGCGGGCCAGTATTTACAAAGGAGACTCTGCCGAAATTTTCGGAAAAATTAGTATTGTTTTTAAAAGGGGTTTTACATGACTTATTTGATAAACTTGCTTTCGAATGTTTGGGTTTTCTTCACTCTTTTGCTTAATTGGTTTTGTTTTCTGGGCTTTGGCTTACTTATTTTACGGACGTCTTTAGACGTTTCGTAAACTTAAGTGCCAGTCACATTCCGTACCCTGCGGGTCGTGACAGATTACAACCTTTGTAGTCCGCTCCTTCGCTTTATAAGCTCCGAGTAGAAGTCCCTTCGCCGCGATCCACGATCTCCCAGACTCAATAGAGGCTCCATGACTCGAACGATCCATGCTAGCTTGTAGTGTTCCGTTTCTTCGATGATCTACGTCGAAGTTGCAATAACTCAAGCTCTCTCACTCTAATGAGGTGAACACCCTAATCTAATGGGCTAGATTAGATGAGGCTGATGGAGTAGTATTTATGCTATCTTTTTATTACAAATTCTCACATGAATTCATCACAAAATGGAAAACTAGCAAGCTTTCTCAAAGCTCAAGAGTGAAGAAGATGATGAATAATGAGATAATCCTTTTGTGATGAATAATAGAAATGAATATATGATTAATCATGGAACCATGGTCAAGGATGACTAGGATAACCTTTGTAGAGAATAAACTAGGGCTAGGGTTTGGTTAGGTTAAAGAATGAGTCATAGATAAATATCAAGCATAATATCTAACTCATGACAAAAGGAAAGCTTCTAGATGGTGCAAGAAGGAGCTAACCCTAATCAAACCCTAACCTTGCTTAATCTCCACTAAACATGTTCCATTATTAATCATATCATGTTGCAATAATATATATCACATATATTATATATATTTGCAACAAAAGGAAATAATACAATTAACATATATCGCATATATATCAATGTATTACCCGGTGAGAAAATGAAATAATAAAGTGAGCCAATATTAGATAATGTAATACAATATATCATATATATTATTATACATTAAATCATCAAATCAACACTTGATCCGACAATCCGGCTATATCGAATATAAACGACTAATATTCCATGTACCGATTCATCGAATCAACACTTGATCCGATGACCCGGTTCATATCTAAATATCGCGAGAATATAATACGGTATCTCATATCGCATTATCCTCGGTCCTGCACATATCACATATGTGCCTCTACTCCATTTTGCCTGAGCTAAGAAACCTCTGTGTATGACTCTAAAGAATCGTCAATACGCCGGTAGCAGGTGATGATCATATCAAACACCCACAAGCTGCAAGCGGTCAGCTAAACGTAACAGCCACCCAGGTATTGAGAGATCAGAAGATCAACAAGCTAGCCTGTACGTTCTCCTGTGAATCCAATCAGTAACACTCCCGTACAGTCCGGTCTCTTCGTCTGATATGTCGCATATCAAGTCTAGGGGTGGTATACATCAGACCCCAGTAACCGATAAGTCGTGTCGATGTGAGGCTCATAACAGGTCGAGAAACTACTGGTAACACTTACCGGTAAATCTCTATATCAGCCCTGGCCAGGGACTTCCAGTTATAGCCAATCGAATACAGCACAACATCAACTCCCTATACCGGGAGAGACGAATCCCTTCCTATCGCTCATTGCCTCCATGTGATTCGGGACTGTACCCAAAAGCCACCGTTTTGCACACCCTCTTGGACGTGGTAAGGTGGAAATCAAAGCACAGTGGGATTCACACAAGACTCTATGACGATCTCGGGTCTACAGACTACCTTGTACCAGTGTCACCGGAGAACTGCCATCTAACGTATGGTATATCACCATCTGGGAGTTCTCGGCGAGTCCGTCCTGTATACCCAGTCTCCACTGAGCACCCGCATACCATCCTTGATGTCCAACACCGATGGATATGGGATCATCCATCGCCCATCATATGGGTCAAGATGCGTATACGCTAGTCTACTCTGGTGTATCGATGCCCTGTCTCGATATACCCTCGACTAGGAACAATTATAGGATGTACTCATCGACTACCATGTCCCCACTAGTATGATCTCATCATAGTCCTAGCAGTCGAGTACATATCCTAAGGGCTTTATCAACATGTGAGAGTAAGACAGTAAACCAATACAAGTCAACATGTTAAGATAAAGTGAAACCAAATAGCATACTATCATGACGAGCAAGAAAGTCCTCTCTATATATATCCAAGCATCCATCATAATATACATCATATGTACAACAATGGCCTCTAGGGCATATACATAACTAACAATTGTAACGGTGTTTCTGGCCCGTTTTCTTCCACCGAGCATCAGGGATGCATGAGCGCGTAGATTTGAGTCGTTACGTCAGACTCCGGGGATGACGGTGTCTGAGTATGATGTACTGTTTATCGAGCTGTCTGTGTATGCTCCGTACCTAGTGGCGACTGAGGAGATGAGGGTTAAGAGGTTTGTTCGAGGCCTGCTTACCTAGTTGTTCCTAGCCATCAGCATTCAGCATTGTGAGACGTATGCGGCAGCGGTGGATGCAACCCTATTGGTTGAGGAGCGTCTTTCTGAGTCGTCAGTTGCTCCGGAACCGAAGAAGGTTCGTACTGGTGATCCGTCAGTGAGGCGGGCGTTTAGACGTCGTGACAATTCCCGTTCAGATAGTGGAGGTTCGGGACGAGGTCGGCTTTTTAGCTCTTACCCTCAAGAGGGTCAGCAGTTTGTATCTGGGTGTTACCGGTGCGGGAGTTTGGGTCATCGGGTTCGAGATTGTGCTGAGCCACGTATGAGCGAGGCAGCTGTACCGCAGGTTACCTTACCACCTTCTCCACCTCAGAGGGCGTTGCCCCTTATGCTTGTTGTTGCGCCGTGTCAGACTCTTGTTCAGAGAGGTCGTGGTCGCGGGGGTTTTATACCGAGAGGGCGGGGTGGTAGAGGCGGAGGTCAGCCAGTTGCCGGTAGAGGGCAGGCTCGGGTGTTTGCCTTGACTCACTAGGACTCTCAGGCGTCCAATGCTGTGGTTTCAGGTACCTTTTCTGTATGTTCTTATGATGCACATGTTCTTTTTGATCCGGGATCTACGCATTCGTATGTTTCTACGCACTTCATGCCGAGGTTAGGCCGAGAGTCGTGTTGGCTAGGTCAGCCGCTGGTCATGGCTACTCCTGTAGGAGAGTCGTTTGTTGCACGACACGTGTTCCGATCGTGTGCTGTCCGTATAGGGGACAGAGATTTACCCGTCGACTTGATCCTTCTTGAGATGTTGGACTTCGACGTTCTGCTGGGCATGGACTGGTTAGCTACTTGCTACGCGTCCGTGGACTGCCGAGAGAAGACAGTTAGGTTTTGTTTTCCCGGCGAGTCAGTGTTTGTTGTGCAGGGGGACCATGGTGCCGCCCCTCACAGTTTGATTTCTGTCTTGTGCACTAGTCGTCTTTTGAGGAGGGGATGTCGGGGATTCTTGGCTTTCATTCATGATACTGAAGCCACAGTGGAGTCATTGGATCAGTTTTCTACCTTGCGAGAGTTTCCCGATGTCTTTCCCGATGAGTTACTTGGGTTGCCGCCAGAGCGCGATATAGAGTTCTGCATTGATCTGATTCCTGGCACGGAGCCTATTTCTATACCGCCTTATCGGATGGCTCCGGCAGAGCTTAGAGAGCTTAAAGATCAATTGCAAGAGTTGCTTGATTTGGGACTTGTGCGTCCGAGTGTTTTGCCGTGGGGAGCTCCTGTTCTGTTCGTCAAGAAGAAGGACGACATTTTTAGGCTATGTGTCGACTATCGTCAGTTGAACCGAGTTACGGTGCGGAATAGGTATCCTTTACCTCGCATTGACGATTTATTTGATCAGCTCCAGGGTGCGAAACATTTTTCAAAGATTGATTTACGTTCGGGGTATCATCAGTTGCGGCTTCGGAATGATGACATTCCGAAGACTGCTTTTCGTACGCGCTATGGGCATTATGAGTTTTTGGTGATGTCGTTCGGACTCACCAACGCGCCAGCAGTGTTCATGGATCTGATGAACCGGATTTTCAGGCCGTTCCTCGACCAGTTTATTATAGTGTTTATTGATGACATACTGGTCTACTCTAGGAGTCGTGAGGAGCATGAGCAGCACTTGAGGATTACTTTGTAGATATTGAGAGAGCACCGGCTGTATGCTAAATTCTCAAAGTGCGCATTTTGGCTTGATAGTGTTGACTTCCTGAGTCATGTGGTGACTGGTGATGGTATTCTTGTTGACCCGAGGAAGATAGAGGCTGTACAGCTTTGGCCCAGACCTGTATCGGTGACTGAGGTCCGCAGCGTTTTGGGCTTAGCTGGTTATTATCGTCGTTTTGTGCAGGATTTCTTGAGTATCGCGGCACCGCTGACTGGACTGACCCGGAAGGGAGTTCCTTTTCTTTGGACTGATGCGTGCGAGCAGAGTTTTCAGCAGTTGAAGACTTGGTTGACGACAGCACCGGTTCTTTCTTTACCTTCTGGATCGGGCGGCTATGTTGTTTATTGTGATGCTTCTCGAGTGGGGCTCGGCTGTGTGTTGATGCAGCACGATAGAGTGATTGCTTACGCTTTTAGGCAGCTGAAGAAGCACGAGCAGAATTACCCCACTCACGATCTTGAGATGGCCGCAGTGGGCTTTGCGTTGAATATTTGGAGATACTACTTGTATGGGGAGTCGTGTCAGATCTTCACGGATCACAAGAGCTTGAAGTATATATTCCAGCAGCGGGATCTGAACCTGAGACAGCGCCGATGGATGGAGCTAGTGAAGGATTATGATTGTGAGATCCTTTATCAACCGGGCAAGGCGAATGTGGTAGCTGATGCTTTGAGTCGTAGGCCCGGGGGTAGCTTGTCCCAGTTGAGCGCAGTTCAGCGTCAGTCGTCTGCAGATTGGCAGCTCTTGTGTGATAGTAGAGTGCAGTTCGAGTTCACTTCCACTGGGGGACAGTTTGCTCATGTCCGTGCTCGTCCACTACTATTTGATCATATCCGTGAGGCCCAACCCAGTGATGCCCGTTTGTCCGAGATTCTTGAGCTTGTTCGACAGGGTACAGTTTCGGAGTTCATGATTGATGACCAGGGTGTTCTATGATGCGGGACTCGCTTGTGTGTACCAGATGATGATGGGTTGAGACGCGAGATCCTAGAGCAGGCACATCAGTCGGCCTTTAGCGTTCATCCAGGTTCCACCAAGATGTACCGTGACTTGAGAGACTTTTACTGGTGGGAAGGGATGCAACGCGATATTTCGGACTTCGTTTCGAGGTGCCTGACTTGTCAGCAAGTCAAGGCTGAGCATCAGAGACCGGCTGGAGAGTTTCAGCCTTACCCGTTCCGGAGTGGAAATGGGAGCAGATTTCCATGGACTTCATTGTGGGTCTACCCAGGACCAGTAGAGGGTATGACTCCATTTGGGTGATTGTTGACTGGTTGACGAAAGCGGCTCACTTCCTTCCAGTGAAGGCCACTTTCGGGTATGCTCAGTATGCACAGCTGTATATAGATGAGATTGTGCGTTTGCACGGTGTTCCCACATGCATAGTATCCGACAAAGGCACCCAGTTTACTAGCCGTCTTTGGCAGAAGCTTCAGGAATCTTTGGGCACCCGGTTGAGTTTTAGCACCGCTTTTCATCCGCGGAACGATGGTCAGTCGGAGCGGACTATTCAGACTCTGGAGGATATGCTCCGTGCATGTATGCTTGATTTTGGTGGCAGTTGGGATCGTCACTTGCCGTTGATTGAGTTCTCCTACAACAACAGCTTTCAGGAGACTATTCAGATGGCACCTTTTGAGGCTCTATATGGTAGGAAGTGCCGACCGCCAGTCTGTTGGACCGAGCTTAGTGAGAGTCTGGTTTTGGGACCCCAGCTAGTTCAGGAGACTACGGATAAGATCCAGCTGATTCAAGACACGATGAGAGCAGCCCAGTGCAGGCAGAAGTCTTATGCCGACCGTCGTCGCCGCAGACTTGAGTTCGTAGTGGGGGATCATGTATTCCTGAGGATTTCTCCGATGAAGGGCGTTATGCGATTTGGGAAGAGGGGGAAGCTCAGTCCCAGATTTGTAGGTCCTTTCGAGATCCTTGAGCGAGTGGGTTCCGTTGCTTATCGTTTAGCGTTCCCGTCTAGTTTTCCGGATGTTCACCCTGTTTTCCATGTGTTGATGCTTCGTAGATACCTTCATGATCCTTCTCATATGATTCAGCACGAGACCGTTCAGCTTGAACGTGATCTTTCGTTCACCGAGCAGCCGGTAGTTATTTTGGATCGGCAGGTGAAGAAACTTCGGTCAAGGGTCTTGCCATCTGTGAAGGTTCTTCGGTGTAGCCCTACTAGTGAGGAGATCACTAGGGAGGCCGAAAGTGAGATGCGGAAGAAATTCCCTCATCTCTTTGAAGGTACGCTTAGTAGTTAATTTTAATTCGGGGACCGAATTAGTATAATGGGGGGGGGGATATTGTAACGTTTTAGAAATCGTTATGCGAATTTTTCCGTTTTAGGGTTAAATTGTCGGTATTTTCCGTTTTAACCCGACTGTGTTCAAACGACCATATAGACTTGCCAGCACCTAGTTTAGCTAAAATAAAGCTAGTGCGCAAGCTTTGGGGGTATATGGGACGTTTTGGTTCAATTAGAATTTTTCCCAATTTTAATATTATTTTAATGCGGTATTTACATTTTGGGAAATTTCTTTTAAGTGAACTTTTCTTCAATTGAGTTTGAGTTAAGCCAAAACCTTCTCACATTATCTAGATATTTGTTTGGAATTAGAATTTAGATTAAAAGAAAAGAAATGAGGTGCATGCATGTGTGCATGTGTTGTGTGAATGCATTTATTGCATTTAATGCTAGAGATTTCTAGAAAATTCCACACAAAACTCTCCCCTTCCTCACTTGGCCGAATCTCTCCCTCTCTCTACTACTCTTGATCATTTCCCTTCCATTTTGCATCAATCCAAGCCAATAAATCTCCAAAATTCCCAAATAAATCCCAAAAATACACCAAGTCCTTGTTCTTGTTCTTTGATCACTTGGAAACTAGGAAAACTTGGATCTTGTGAGCTAAAGTTATAAGTATAATCCCTACACTGATAAATAGGAGTTTTTATGTTGTGTAGTTCATTGATTTTGGTTTAGAACACTTTAAATATCGTTTAGTGCAATATCGGGTTTTTAGTGTGTTTTAGAGCCCCTGTGAACTGCTGTGACCTGGAATTTTTACAGAAAAATCAAACAAATTTATTGTGATGTACTAGTGACCCTGGAGCACCACCTGAGACACGAGACCCACCCCACCAGCCTCGGCCGGCGACCCTAGGAAAAATTCCGGCGACGCCGGCGATGGAGGGAGGTGCTGGGGTTTGGCTTTTGTGGTTAGCTGTCTGCTGTTGGTTAGGGGTGTTTGGTACTGTTTACTTTTTTAGTAATTGCAATATGAAAAATCTGGGATTGTTTACCTATAATCTAGTGTTTTGAGTCCGCGTGTTACGTGTTGCGACACGAATCGTGATCTTGTGCAGCTGCTGTACTTGGGTAGGTTTTGTGGTATCATTACGCACATTAGCCACTAGACGTACACTCGCGAGTTAGTTTAGTGTTGGTGCGTTATTTAAAACATAGTTTTACGTTATATTGGTCGATTTCTGAGATGTTTGCACTATTTCTTATGTTTGTGGAAATATAGCGTCGCAAGCGGGGACTTCGGACGCCGCGAACAAGGGGAAGCAGGTGGTCGGATTTTCATAGCTGGAGACCATTGGTGAGTAGATTTAACATCTACGGGGAAATCGCCCGTATGGCGCTAAGCGTCAGGGCTAGATATGATATGATATTAGCCGTATGTTTATGTGCACATATAGAGATATTGCATGATTTTCATTGCATACAGTTACTCGTTGTGCTTGATACTGTATCTATTGTACACTGCACTATTATTGACAGTCCATGTTGCATGAGCACCAATAATATGCTACACACACACTGTCGGTAATTGCCATGATACGCACAACACAAATATTCATTGATATACCTTGCTAGTGGTTAGCGACATAGAGGAAGTTGTTCTTGTGCGATAGCGCATATGACATACAGCATATCTGTGTACCTACATGCCTATACATATGCCATACCATATTTACATGCTCGCACATATACTTTGCTATTGTTACTTGATTGGTTTGTTATAACATATATATCAGTGGAATGGGACGCTGTTTATATATGTATTTTGGATTTGGATTTTGGGAACCGTGAAATATATTTAATGACTTGATGCAGTTAAATAGCAGACCTTTCCCGTGATATGCTCATATTGATGTTTTATGTTGCATATGTTGTTTTACGTGGATTTACGCATTTGAGATATGTTTTCATGCGATATAGGAATTTCAAGTGTCGATGTTAGGCACTTATATTCCGAGAGATATATGGATTTTAAAAGACCGATACGTGGAATCACAAGTGTCGAGGTGGGATACTTGGGTTTCGAGGAACGTATGGATATCAGAAAGACCGATACGTGGAACATAAGTGTCGAAGTGGGATACTTGGGTTTCGAGGAATGTATGGATACGAGTATTTACGTGTCGATGTTAGACACTGGTTTTCATGATGTTTTTGAGTGTCGATGTTTGACACTCAGGTTCCATAGGATTTACAGGATTTGAGGGCCGATCTGAGGGCCGATTTGAGTATTTTGGGATTTGGGTGTTGCTGAGTTACACCGTGTTTTTCCATGCTTATGATTTGTGCATGAGATTATTTATTATCCCGCACTCAGTACTCAGTTGATATGCACTTATTCATGTAGATATAGTACCTGGTGATGTACCCTGATCATGATAGTCGCATATTTATATTGTCATACTCATGCTACCAGCTTACATGCTATTGATCATTGCTGTTAGTGCATACTTGCGATTTCAGTATGATTTTATTTACTATTCACGAGTTGGCAACTCACCCCCGTTGTGCCACAGTGTTTTGTAGGACTTACCCTCTGAGTAGTCGCGGCAGGGCGTCTTATCATCTCTACTTTTGCGGATACTGCTACGTTAGGCAGTGAGGCCTTTGTTTTTAGGTGGGTTTGCGGTTATCTGTCTGTATATTGTATATCTTTTTGTTGGATCTAGTATTCTCCATCTACCACCTTTTGTATATGACTTAGAGACGACTTGTGAGGATTCGGTGTTGTATTATTTTGGTGACTTTGGGTGCCTTGCTCGTGGGAGCCGGTTTTGTTGAAAAGTTTACTTCTTATTGCAGTCTTTTCTTTGATATTTCTTCGCTTCGGCGTCGTATACATGTTGTGGTGATTGTCTCCGCCGTTGGGCGTTGTTTTGCTCCCATTTTGGATGCTATATATTTTATCTAGGTTGTACCCGTTTTAGGGGCCAGTATTTACAAAGGAGGTGCTGCCGAAATTTTTAAGAAATAAAATTAGAGTTAGAGATTTTGCTGGTGATTTCTCCGAATGTTTAAAACTATGTTTTTCTCCGTTGATCCAGTTTTGGGTGGTTTAGATTTCTGGGTTTCGGCTTACTTAAGTTGTGCACGCCTGTAGACGTTACGTAGTTTAAGTGCCGGTTACGGGCCAAATTTTGGGTCGTGACAAGTTTAAAGTAAACTTGATTAGTGCACTACTAATCACGATTAAGCCAAATCCGTATTTTCACATTTTTCCATGGCTAATGCACCATGTCATGTTACATTTTGTTACATGTTTGTTCATTTGCATTTGATTTTAATTACTTGTGAGAAGAAAAGAAAAGAAAAGAGATGGCATGATTGAGGGAGAGAGAGGGGGGACAAGTTATGACATGGGGCATGGGCTCAAGAGAGAGAGAAAGAGAGAGGATGGCATGACACCCTTGACCCTTCTCCATTCTTTTCCTTCATCATTTTATTTCTCCAACTTCTCCTTCAAGCTTCCTGCACCTCCTCTACCTCCATGTATCATCTCCAACTCTTCAACAAAACCCCATGCCACCTTCATTAAAAATATGCACAACCTCATCCTAAACCCTATGGACCTTTCAAGTTTGGATTTTGGAGACTTTGGGCATCTAGGGTTTTTCTTGAGTTGATTCCATGAGGTATATTTCTTTTCCTTTAGTTATGTGTTTGTGTTAGTATATCCTATTGTTAGTTTACAGTTAAACCGATATGATTTGATGATCTTAGAATATTCCAAGTTGATGTTTAGTGATTTTGTAGACTTGTAAAGAGGTAATAGAGGTGTAGTGAGTGTTGTAGGACCTTAGTGATGATTTTCCTTACCTGGGCCAGAGAATAGAACCCAATACACGGGTTTAGAATTTGTCATGTGTCGGTTTTGTGAAGTTTTGTTTGCCTACAAGGAATCTGGAGCTATCTGGGGTATTTTAACGAAAATTAAACAAGTCCATTGATCTAGACAAACGACCAGAAGATCACCACCAAAGTTCGAGCCTAAAATTCCCTATACAGACCGGCGAGGCCGGGTATTTTCATCATCTCGCCGGACCTCTTTTCGTTTCTGGTGTTGGGTTTTTGGCTGTGGCTCTTACTCCCTATAAACTAGCCCCTGTACTTGTTAGTTTTTTCCCTTTAGATTTGAGCCAAAATCTGGGAGCTACTTGAGAGTGTTTTGGCTATGTTTTTAAGATATTTGAATTCGTGGTTTTGGTATTTGGATTTGCTTTGGTCGTTGGACATTTGTACGTCAACGATGAGGGTTGTTTAGTTGTTTTTGCATGCGTAGGCTATAGGTTCTAACCTATGAGCACACCGTGTGCCATATCGGTTTTCCGGACTTGGTTTTAATTGCATTTCTATGTATATTGATTGTAGGTACGTTCGCGTGGACTTCTGAGACGACGAATCATATCGATTTCGGATAAGCGAGGAGATTAGCAGGTGAGTAGATTTATATCTACGGGGGAAGTCGGATGGATGGCGTATAGCACCCCCGCAACCATTGATATAGATAAGTGATATATAAATTTGTAGTTTGGATAAAACCTATATATAAAACCACGGAGATGATCAAGGGTTTTAGTGTGGAATGATATAATAAATATGGAAGACTCGGATTGACATATGAGAATATGAAATGAGAATGTGGATCGTGATATATATATATATATATATATATATATATAAAAGTGATTGAAAGCGGATAAATATGAGATTTATAACGGCGTGATATGAGATCGATATCGATATGTTATGAGATCGATATCGATGAGACCTGTGAACGATAATACGAAAAGATTGGGATAGATGTGTTATGAGATGATGTACGTGACTATAGATCCGTACTATTGTTGTGATGATATCATACGATAGATTTTCCGTACGTGATATACAAGGATGAACCCGATATTTATTCCGACTTGAGAACCCTTTTATTTCATATCACAAAGTAGATATTGTGATATGTTTGGAGTCATACCCATTTCAAAACTAATGAATTATTACACCCTTTTTAAATGATGAATTCAAGGAGACGTTATAAACTTTTCAAATGGTATCTTTTCCAAACAATATCACAGTCTCCTATTTTCAAAATAACGATTCCCACTATTTTAAACTATAACTGTATGACTCCTACGTAGTTGCATATTTTATATACTGTTCATGCTTACGATCTCTTATTTCTGCATACGCTCGGGTTTCTTTTACTACGATATATATGTTTATACGATGTTTCATACCCGTTATTTACCTGACTTCGTCTGCTAGTACACCTGCACAATTATCGATGATGCGCATGTTACACTCACACAGAATTGCCGGCCCACAAACTCTCATCATCGGTAATTGCTATGCCACTTACACAGTAGAATTGCTATATTCCTGATATTATTCTTAATTGTTCAGTACTATCATATGACATGTTTGCATGATATATTTGATATGCTCACCTTATTGTTCTATGTTGCATACATCATACTTTATGGTTATATGCATTGAGATACTGTTTTTATGAGATCTCTGAATTTGAGAACCGTGGTTATATTTCAAAGGAAATTGTGTATTGTTTTAAAAATGTGGTTTCTCTTGATATGATATTTCGAGGTGTCCACCATGTGTTTTCGCGGTTCTGAGTTATGAGCATACCCGATTCGAGGAGTGGGAGGGACCGTCTGCGGGTACATGGTGGACCCGGTATGGTACCCCGGGACAAGAAATGATTTTTTTGGTGTAGACGATGAGCCTGGCAGAAGGAGCACTACCTACCAGTGATATTTTTGGACCCGGCGGTTATCCGAAGGATATCGACCGGAGTCTTGAGATGGATTTGAGGGCCGATCAGAGTATGCGGTGCCTGAGATGAGATATATATGAGTGCCGATATGAGTATGCGGCGCCTGAGGTATGATGATTTACGTGTCGATGCTAGACAAGGGTTTTCATGATGTTTCGAGTTTCGGTGTTAGACACTCAGATTCCATGATTTTGATGTGTCGTTGATAGACACACGTGGTTGATATCCTCATACATACATGCATATGTTTTCATGATGATTCGAGTGTTGATGTTGAACACTCGGGTTCCATGATATAGTTTGTGTCGTTGATGGACACGAGGATGATATCCACATGCATGTAGGCATATGAGTTCAGATGTTTATTTATATATGTCATTTGCATTGATTTCGATTGTTGACATATAGGCGTACATGGTCATCCTAGATATCATAGATTTGCCTTCATGATATAGTATGACCTAGGAAATCGTTGTTTTATTCGATTTCTAACTGCTGATGTTTTCTACTCACGAGTTGGCAACTCACCCCCGTTGTGCCACAGTTCTTGCAGGTTTGACCGCTTGGGATCAGTAGCGGTATCACTGGCACACAGCTTCATCCAGGATGTTTTGCTTTGGTAGGTGGGACACATATTTGATCGTGCCCACTCTCGTACTTATATTCTGTTGTATCTAGATAAATTCTATCAATCAGAACTAGAATTTGTATATTAGTATACTAGAAAGACTTGGGTATTTTGCGAGACTTAGAGCGAGTGATGGGTGTATGTTCGATTTCCTTGAGGTTTTGATGTCTTGCGTTATTTATTTATTCTTTCTGTGTTGATCTTTGCCGTTGGGCGTCGTATATATCTCTTGTTTACTTGCGTGGTTGTGATTCCGCCAATTAGCGAAGAGCTAGCTCCCGCTTGGGGATGCCTATATATATATATATTGCTTGTATGTGGTTTTGGATCAAAATTTATAAGGGAGGTGCTGCCCAAATTTTTAAAGGACGAAAAAAAATGTTTTCAACTAGTATATAATCCACTTGCATTTTCATATATCATTATTTATGCATTGGAAGAAAAACTTGATTTCATTATACCTTTATTCAAAACTGCACCTCTACTATTTTCCGCAAAAAGGTTTAGATTTCTGGGCTTCGGCTTACTTGAATTACGTTGCGCCTTTAGACATTGCGTGATTTAAGTGCCGGTCACGGGCTAAATTCCAGGTCGTGACACGCCATCGTCGTTTAGCCCTATCACCACGTTACGCAGCTGCTCAGCCAGGTCCAGTCCTGCGTGAGTAAGTTTGCGCCGTAACTTTATTTCAACGCCGGAACGTGACATCCGTATCTCGATGCGAGATCCGATCAGGCAAGTTCTAAACTTGCAACATGCTATTTTACTATATCAATAATTATTTAATAAATGATAGTGCATATGTTTTACTATTCAACAGAAAGTACCAAGTTACAGTTTTATAGCATCCATCTGTATCCATACCGATAATAGTTTATCTAGTTGCATGCCGGAACATCACGATGTTATTATAATACTATATTAGTTCAATATGTTATCTAGATTGTATCATACATGATAATGGACGTATAACGGTTATTACAGATAGATACATATGCATCCTAGCATTAGTTGTGTTTCGATATTGATCACAGTTTTACATTGGTATCTATTTTGGTTAATATACAGTACATGACATGTTCACAACACACTACCAGACTTGTTACTTGGATCTTATTGCTAATGCCAACAATCCTGATTGTTGTCCCGATGGATGCGACTTGTTGTCTGCATAGACAAGATCGGTACCTGCTTGATCCTGTGTTGGTATTAGATTATATTGGCAATACCTGACCTGAACACAGAACCTTAGGGGAAAAGGAAAAATCAAGAATGTAACCAAAATGTAACTCAAGAGGATATTATTATTGTTTGCCGTGATTCTGGGCGTTACGGAATAAATCATTGTTTGCCGTGATTCCGGGCATTACGGAATAAATCATTGTTTGCCATGATTCCGGGCGTTACGGAATAAATCATTGTTTGCCGTGATTCCGGGCGTTACGGAATAATTATTGTACCGTGGTCCCGTGGGAAATGAACAAGATATATACTGTTGAGAAACGATGAGGATTAAATTAATTGATTTCAATGATTTGTAGAATAGATAACCTAGAAGCATAGATTTTAGGATACACACCACATACATATAGCTCACTATTTATATCTGTGTTTATTATTTATATTCAAGTTTAATCATAGCATCATATTCTGGTTATCACTATTATTTTGATATTATGACGCACTGATGTCTGGGTTTTGCATGGCCCAGTTTCTCTACCTTTATCGCAGGCAGATCAGGAGTATTTTAGCAATCAAGCCGGGTAATGAGGAGATGGCTATTTAGTTTAGAGACTCTTAGTTTATTTATTTCCGCAGTTTTATTTCTATTGATGTGAGCCCATATTGGGACGTGATTCGGATGCTATTGTTTATTGGATCTTGATTCGTTTCTGCTACACCTATTTCTTGGTTTTATTTATTGTGACAGATGGACATGTGTTAGCTAGATTATATTTTATTGTTCTTGATATCTGATTGACAGTCGTAATGTGACTGTGGATGGATGATTCCTAACCACAGGTAGTATGGTTGGCTCTGTCACGTGCCGTGTTTGCGTATTTTGGGAAGCGGGACGTGACCGAGTTTGTTTGGTATCAGAGCCATAGGTTTTATGTTAGCTGGGGCTTGGTTCAATTTGTAGTTTGGTATGGTACCCAATACATTGTCTTTAAGATTCAGAATTTTAGGAACATGTTCTGCCACATTATTGTCTTGTTATTCGAATTCTTGAAACTTATCTTTCCCTTAACTTTTTTATCTTTACGATATAGAAATGATATTGCATCTCGGCTTAAAATCTTTTTGGTTCCTTATTATTTCTCCTATCTTATTCTCTCAATTCTGATAGTAGGATTTGGGCTACTTGAATGGAGTTATGTAGTTGTAACTATGTTCTGCGGTATGATTACAATGCGGTACTCTATTTAGATAACCTGGAGTCCTATTTTTATTCATTTTCTTGACTTATGGTCGTTGTATTACCTTATTTCCTCTCGGCATCATTGCTTATGAGTTTATATCTTATCGTGAGCTTGAATCCAGCAACCACGTTATATCTTTCCTCCCATCCCGTAAGATGTTGGGTTACGGCAGCGCCCTGGCCATCGAACTGTGGCTGGATGCGAAACAAAAATTTATAAAACTGGCGCTACCACAGCCCCGAATACGGATCGACTATAAACCATAAACCTAGCAAACTAATAAAGGAGTTATGGAATGTTATACCGAATGATCCGTGTCCTTCGGTTTTTAACAAGCTTCCCAAGCTCCCAGTGGCCACCATGATCTAGTTTGGTCGCCGGACTCCCGCCATCGAAGATGATCGACCCGAGAGTCTATGCCACGACCCGAAATTTGGCTCGTGACCGGCACTTAAACCACGTAACGTCTACAGGCGTAACGCAATTTAAGTATGCCGAAAACCCAGAAATCTAAACCATCAGAAGTAGTAAGTGATAAAAACATTATTAAAAATATTTGGAAATCTCAAGTAAAAATCTTTAAAGTTTAAATTTAATTCCTTAAAAATTTCGGCAGCACCTCCTTTGTAAAAACTAGCCCCGAAATGGGTACAAACATAGGATATAAGTAAAACAACACATGATATAAATAAGGCATCCCCAAACGGGAGCAATCACGTCCAAAGGCGGAAACAACCACCACAAGCATATATACGACGCCGTAGCGAAGAAAAAGACATTATAAGTGAAAAACAACATAAAGAGATAAAACTGCATAATAAAAGCCGGCTCATACGAGCACGACACCTAGAGTCACAAAATATACAACATCGTCCTCACAACTCGTCTCTAAGTCAATACATGAAAGGGTAGATGGAGAGTACTAGATACAATGAGAGATATACAATAAATATAAACGGATAACCGCAACCCACCTACAGAAAACGGCTCACAGCCAACCGTAGCGGTATGAGCTGTAAAAAGATACAATAAGAAGAAGCCCTGCCGCGACTACTCTGAGGGTCAAACCTGCAAAATACTGTGGCACAACGGGGGTGAGTTGCCAACTCGTGAGTAGTAAATAACATCATATAGGTAATCCTTGGTATGCACGTACTGCGATACTCTATCACATGCAATCTGATAGTATCAATATGCTAATATGGATATGTAACAATCATGAAAGGCACTCTATCAGGTACTACAAATACATGAAGCTATGCATAACAAATGAATGCTGAGTATGGGGTGAAACATGTCATCATCAATGAATCATCATCGTGGAAAAACCGATGTCCATCAAATACGGCCAAAATCCCAATACCACAGGCGCCGTCACACGTATCGGCCCTCATATCCTGTAAATCTCATGGTGTAGGGTTACTAGGCACACTAACAAGGCTTCACAAGGCATCGACCATGCCAAAATTAAATTTTTTATGTGCCGAACAACCCTAAGCTAGATCGTATACTAGAGATTAGGTGAAGAAAAAAGCAAGTAAACAACTTTACGACTAAGGGTATGCGAAATACAACCTTTGTAGATCGGTCCTTCAATTCTAGAGCAACTTGTCGTAGTCCCTTTGCTGCGATCAAAGTTCTCCCGGGCTCTTGCATGGCTTCACGAGGCGAAAAATGCGGCCTTGCTTGAAGTCTCCGAGGCCGAAGATAATCTACGTCGAGGGAATTCCGACTCAAGCTACTACTTCACTAACTAGAGAATTAGTGAAGTAAACACCCTAAACTAAAGTGCTAATCTAGTAGAGGATGGAGAAATAGGAAGTGGGTTCTCTTTGGAAATTTATTTCTCACAATGATTCTGACTTTGGATCAAACCCTAGCAAGCTTTTTCTTTTGAACCAAGAAGAATATGAACAAAAGAAAATGAAGAAGATAATGATCAAGTGAGTGAGCTAACCATGGTGAGTGAGTATCATATACTAACTCTTGTAGAGACATTACCATGGCTAAGTGGTAAGGTTAGGTTAAAACCCAAAGTAAAAACAAATTTAGTGGACTTTAGTCAATGCATCCACAAACTTCATGCATTTTCTAATTTACCACTAATTTTGTAATTACTTTTAAATGTTAAAACCCAACATAACAAATAGCATGGTGTATGTCTCATACACCCAAGTGTGATGTATCATCAACCATGATACAATAATATAACACATTTTAATATATATCATATATATAGTAAAGATGTATACATGTGAGAAAAAACCCTAAGTGAACATGTGTTAGTTAATGAAACTAGTATATCAAATATACAATTATACAATAAATTATTAAATCAACACTTGACTTAATAATCTGGTCATATCACATATAACCAACTAACATTCAATGTATCGACTTATCGAATCAACACTTGATTCGATAACCCGGCTATATCATATATAACCGACCGATACAAAAAGCCGCGAGAATAGAATACAGTATCATATACACGCATTATTCTCGGTCCCGCACATATCACATATGCGCCCCTATTTCGTTTTGCCTGAGCTAGTAAAACCTCTATGTAGGACTCTAAAGACTCGTCAATACGCCGGCAGTAGGTGATGATCACATCACACACCCACAAGTCGTCAGCGGTACTAGATGGACGTAACGGCTACCCGGGTATTGAGCGATCAGAAGATCAGCAAGAAAGCCCGCTCCAACTCCTGTAAAAGCCTGCCGGTAACACTTCCCGTACAGTCCGGTCTCCTCGTCTGATATGTCGCATATCAAGTCTAGGGGTGGTAAATGTCAGACCCCAATAACCGATAAGTCGTGCCGATGTGAGGCTCATAACGGATCGAGAAACTACTGGTAACACTTACCAGTAAATCTCTAAATCAGCCCTAGCCAGGGACTTCCCTGTCACGGCCAATCAAGCACAGCGCAACATCAACCCCCAATACCGGGAGAGACGAAACCCCTCCTATCGCTCATTGCCTCCATGTGACTCGGGAATGTACCCAAAAACCACCGTTTTGCACGCCCTCATGGACATGGTAAGGTGGAAATCAAAGCATGGTGGGAATCACACAAGACTCTATGACGATCTCGGGTCTACAGACTAACCTGCACAAGTGTCACTAGAGAACTGCCATCTGACGTGAGGTTTAATACCATCTGGGAGTTCTCGGCGAGTCCGTCCAGTGTACCCAGTCTCCACTGAGCACCCGTATACCATCTCTGATGTCAAACACCAATGGATATGGGATCATCCATCGCCCATCTCATGGGTCGAGAAGCGTATACGCTAGTCTACACTGGTATATCGATGCCCCGTCTCGATACACCCACGACTAGGGACCTTGAAGGATGTACTTATGGACCACCATGTCCCCACTAGTATGATCCGCATCATAGTCCAGGTAGTCAAGTACACATCCTAAGGGCTTTACCAACATGTAACTATAAGACAGTATAAAGAGACAAGTATACATGTTAAAGTAAAGAGCAACCAGATAGCATACCATCATGTCGAGCAAGAAAGTCCTCTCTATATATGTCCAAGCATCCAATATAATATACATCATCTGTACAATACTGGCCTCTAGGGCATACATACAACTAACAATTTCCTACTTGCACTAGGGCCAGCTGCTGTAGTATCGCATACCAAGCATCCCGAAGAGTCTCTCAAACTGTGTCTGGGGAATGGCCTTCGTGAGTGGATCCGCTGTGTTGTTCTTCATGTCAACCCTCCTGACCTCGATCTCCCGGCGATCAACTATCTCCCGGATCAGGTGATACCGCCTCAGAATATGCCTGGATCGCTGATGGGACCTGGGTTCCTTGGCCAAAGCCACTGCTCCATTGTTATCGCAATACAAAGGTATTGGATGCTCAATGGATGGAACCACTCCAAGTTCAGTAATGAACTTCTTGATCCAGACAGCCTCTTTGGCAGCATCGTTGGCAGCGATGTATTCAGCCTCCATCGTCGAGTCTGCCACGGTTTCCTGCTTGGAACTCTTCCAGCTAACCGCCCATCCGTAAAGGGTAAAGACAAATCCCGACTGCGACTCAGAGTCGTCCTTATCACTCTGGAAGCTCGAATCGGTAAAGGACTCCACTTGGAGTTCTCCGTTACCATACACCAAAAGCATCTCTTTAGTCCTTCGCTAGTACTTGAGAATGCTCTTCATAGCTGTCCAGTGACTCTCTCCAGGATTAGCTTGATACCTGCTTACTACACTTAGTGAGTATGCTACATCGGGTCTAGTACATAGCATCGCGTACATGATAGAGCCTACTGCCGAAGCATAGGGTATCCCTTGCATGCGAGCTCTCTCCAAATCAGTCTTGGGAGACATCTCTTTGGAGAGAGTGGGCCCTGAGATCGTGGGTAAAAACCCACGTTTGGACTCTTCCATACTAAACCTCTTTCGTATGGCGTCAATGTACCTGGATTGGGACAATCCCAATATCCTTTTAGATCTATCTCTATAGATCATAATTCCCAATATGCGGGAGGCATCACCAAGATCTTTCATTGAGAATCTTTGTGATAAGAAGAGCTTGACCGATTGTAGCATAGGAATGTCATTTCCTATCAAGAGTATGTCGTCCACGTACCATACGAGGAAGACAACCTTACTCTCTGCCACCTTCTTGTAGATACAAGGTTCATCTACGATTTTTACGAAATCAAACTCTTTGATAACGACATCAAAGCAGATGTTCCAACTCCGCGATGCTTGCTTTAATCCATAAATGGATTTAAGCAGCTTGCACACCTTCCCGCTGCTCCCACTATCTACGAAGCCCTCTGGCTGAGTCATGTACACGCACTCTTCTAAATCACCATTTAGAAAGGCGGTCTTAACATCCATATGCCAGATTTCGTAGTCATGATATGCAGCGATGGCAAGCATGATCCGGATGGATTTAAGCATAGCCACTGGAGAAAAGGTTTCGTCATAGTCCACACCTGGTCTTTGACGAAAACCTTTTGCAACAAGTCTAGCTTTGAAAGTCTCTACTTTCCCATCTACACCAAGGTTTTTCTTGAAGATCCACTTGCTCCCAATGGGTTTTACCCCTTCAGGAGCAACTTCCAAAGTCCACACTTTATTGGTGTACATGGATTCCATCTCGGACCGCATTGCATCCAGCCATTTCACTGAGTCCCCACTCGTGATGGCCTGCTCGAAGCTAGTTGGGTCATCATCAACCATGACGCAATCCTCACTCCCACCATCCATGAGAAAACCGTAGTATCTCTCAGGTGGGTGAGGAATCCTACTAGATCGGCGGAGAGGCTGAGGTTCGTTGGGAACTACTGAATCCTCCGGTTCCACTAAATCTTCAGTTTGAGTTTGTGTAGCCGGAATTTCTTCCAGTTCTACCTCGTCGCCACTAATTTCTTTTGTAAGAAATTCCTTTTCTAAAAAGGTGGCATGTCGAGAAACAAACACTTTTTGTTCCTCGGTATGGTAGAAAAGATATCCATGTGAATGTTTGGGATATCCCACAAACTTGCATAGAACTGACCGTGCCTCGAGTTTGTCCGGATTTTGCGTTTTGACATAGGCCGGACAACCCCATATCTTAACTCGTTTAAGAAATGGTCTCTTCCCACTCCATATCTTATATGGTGTGGTAGGTACAGATTTAGATGAAATTTAATCAATAGGTATGCTGCTGTCTCCAGCGCATACCCCCAGAAGGAAATAGGTAACTCAGCTGTGCTCATCATAGAGCGCACCATATCTAATAGGGTGCGGTTCCTCCGTTCGATACACCGTTGTGCTGTGGTGTATATGGAGGAGTCAGCTGTGAGAGAATCCCATTCTCTTTTAGGAAGTCCAGGAATTCATTGCTCAAGTATTCACCTCCTCGATCAGATCGTAGGATTTTAATACTTTTTCCGGTTTGGTTCTCGACTTCTTGTTTCTATTCTCTAAATTTCTCAAAAGCTTCTGATTTGTGTTTCATCAGGAACACATATCCGAATCTAGAGAGATCGTCAGTGAATGTAATGAAGTACGAAGAACCATTCCTGGCATGTGTAGACATGGGGCCGCATACATCACTATGTACCAGTCCCAAGAGTTCCGTTACTCTCTCTCCGTGTCCCGTAAACGGAGTTTTGGTCATCTTGCCTTTGAGACATGACTGGCAAGTGTCATAAGATGAAAATTCAAACGGATTCAAATATCCATCTTTATGCAACTTAGCTAGTCGTGTCGCATTGATGTGACCCAGTCTACAATGCCACAAGAAGGATTCGTTCATTTCTGAACTCTTCCTCTTGTGTGTGTTTGTTATGCTCAGAACTGTTGATTGATTTAGAACATAAATGCCATTGCACATCGTGCCTGATCCAACCAACTTTTGGTTTAGAAAAATGTTCATAACATTATCCTGTAATACAAAATTATATCCTTCTTTACTCAACAAAGAAACCGATATAATGTTGCATATCAGGTTCGGCATGTAATAGCATTCGTTCAGAATCAATGTATTACCAGTTGGCAATACAAGGTGATATTCCCCGACGGTTTTAGCTGCAACAATTGCACCATTTCCAACCCTTATGTCTTTATCACCTTCTCCAAGTTCTCTACCTTTCCTATGCTCATGTAACTGATTACATATATGGGATCCTGACCCGGTATCTAATACCCAGGACGTAGAGCAAATGGAGAAACAGTTCTCTGTAACGAACACACCCGAAGAAAATTCATCAACATGTACTTTCTTCATTCGGGTGGCATGGGAATCCTGGTATTCCCCTATATCCTGTTCAGTCTTATAACTTTTATAAGAAAGAACGGAACCAACGTTCCCCAGCACAGTATAACATGCGGGTTCGGTCAATACATCCATATTATTATCTTGATTAAGGCATGGTATGGTCGCTACCTGGAGAGAGAGAGAAGAAAACACTTTAGCGTATGCTCTTGCAAGATCAGATTGGTTATTATTTTATCTAATCAGGATGGCTCCCACTGTTTTTTATCAAATCTTCCTTCAAACCCTAAAAGGAAAGACTAGCCGGGATTAATTACACCCTACAACTTCGCCAATCTTTCAGCCAGGCCAGTGTCGGTACTTTGAGGGAGGTTCCCCGTGCTTTCGCGCGGACCTAATTAAAGAAAACCTCATTTTCCCAGAGGCGTAACCCCGTTGACACCTTTCTAGACACATACTTGATCGGCTAATTGTCCAGTGTAAAACTCTCCCGGGAATAACAATTACTCGCAGTGGGTATCAGGATCCAACTATCTCATAGAAGGTATGCAATCTCATTGCAAATTTCAACACTTGAAATTCCCGATAATATTTTGCCCCTAACCCCTATGACCTTGACAAAGGCCAACAAATCATAGGATGCTAGTCAAGTTCAAACCGTCATTTCTTGATTGAATCAAACCCACCCGCACGACCCTTGACAAAGGCCAATAAGGTCGTACGACTACCCCAAAACAATCTGCATCATATGCATAAGTAGATAAGCACCATTCAGCTACCGCACACTACGCCTTGACAAAGGCCAACAAACGCAGCACGAATACTAAATAGTTCTTATCTAAAATGACGGAGGGCTACGACAGGTTTTTCTGAAAACCTATTGCGTAATGAACTTGATATCGTCGTAGA
The DNA here is from genome assembly GCA_030015575.1 of Agapanthus africanus. NCBI lineage: Eukaryota > Viridiplantae > Streptophyta > Magnoliopsida > Asparagales > Amaryllidaceae > Agapanthus > Agapanthus africanus. The sequence continues at coordinate 387,930,839 of JASDDO010000012.1, read as the reverse complement.
ATCGAGTGAATTTTGAAATGGAGTGATTTTGAGGCTTTTATTAGTTTTGCTAAAGAGGTCACTGATTTATACGAAAAAGTGTATTTGTAGTTAACCGCAATCAGAACGGTGTCGCGTGTAGCTAGACCGAGATGAGTACGGGTCGTCCTCTGGGAAACGTGGAACCTTTTACTTTTACTTTAGATGTGCTGAGAAAGAGAGGAGGGATAAAGAATTTTATAGAATGGTTTCTAGATCTACGTTAAACAAGAATGTAAAATATAAATCTAGATTATTTTAAAGATGTAGTAAATATAATAAGAAGGCTTGTAGGGTTCGTTAGGATTTAGTAGTTATGGACGATTAATTAAAAGTTACCCTTTTTATCCATTAATAGATTTAGAACTAGAACGACGGTGATGCGTGTAGATTAGGGTTTTTGGAGGGAAAAGGAATCCCACTCTTAACCCTTATCTCGACACGGAACTCCGTTCATATCTAGCCTTTACCAAAACAATCATTAATCTTCTAATCGCGGTCGGAACTAGCAAAGAATTGCTAGCGCGCCCGATTAGGATGTTAATGATTCTTTTGATAAGGTTCCTAAACTTTATAGGACTTAAAAAGGGTTTAGTTATTTTCATCGTCCATTAGCCTACCCTAATCCTACGAACCCTAACAAGCGGAGAATTACTTGCGCATGTTGGGAGAAGAAAATGAAAAGAAAGAGAGGGAAAACATAATGTAAAATGCAAAAGAATTAAATAAAACAACTATCTTTATTAATCAACTTGAACAATCTACACTTTGATTCCTTAGAAAATGATTACAAAGACTAGTTTGCTTCTCGATCTCTTCCAAGGAGGTAGACGAACAGTTGATGATCAGCCTGGATGCGTGAGCGTCTGGGGCTTCGTGATCTCGTCGGCTTGATGATTTTTCCAAGAGGCTCTCGGTGCCTTTTTATAGTGCAAACCCAGAATCTTATTGTTGAGAAGTTGGTAAAATTCAGCAGTTGTCAATCTCCCAAAATATTGCCTTCCAACTCATCATTATTGCGGCTGATCCGCGGCCCCAGGGTGGGTTTGGCCGTGGATCCGTGCTCAAGGGATGAGATCTCTCTGTAGTTTTTCTTGGGCTCTCTGATGGTGACATTTGGCAATCCTAGGCACCTTCATATTTCAGAAATCTTCTCTCGGTTGCTTCCAGACTTGGTCTCCAAGTTTGCTTCTTAATTTGGCAAGTTTTCTTCAACAAATTGATTTGTTTGTTAAATCCTTCATAACAACTTGGAAATATTCTGCACAACAACTCAAATAAGATTTTAGTAGACTTTGTTCTACTAGGATTAGATCAATAATATTATTTGCATACATTTTCCTACCAAATGATAATTAACATATATTAACACATGGAAAATAATGTTTTTACACATAAACCCTCATATGAATAATATATTATAATATAGTCCTTTTTTAATATGAAAATGGTAGGAAAAATGTACTACAAATGTGCAGTTTTATCGACTGAACAAATACCCCCAAACTTATCTTTGATCGTCCCGAGCAAACTAGTTTATTTAAGAGGAGAAAAAGAAAAAGAGAAAACTAAGCACACTTTCGTAGGCAGACACGATTGCACTGAGCACGTGCAACAAGCCGTTAAACCTCTAGGTGTCCCTAGTAGGAGGAGTGTTGTCTCCTGAGGGTTTTCAGCGGATTACACCCACAAAATCCAATAACAAAAGAAAGATGGTGAAATTTACATATAAAGACAAGAACCATAAAAGAAATACTTTGAAAAGAAGAGTTTCCAACTATGCTAGCTTTTCAGTTGTCATGAGCCCTATCTTAATAGTCATGAAAAAATGTTAGAAATCACATTACCCCTCAATAAAACATCGTCTTTATTCTTCATTCCTACCTTTCTTCCAAACATTGATCATATAATCCCACGTGTGTGAAATGGACATCTCTACACTCGGAGAATTCAATTCAAGCTATCATACTCTTGTCCATCTACCTTAGTACTTTTTAATTTGATGAATACTTAGAATTGCTCACACATTTTCATGCGACCGTTAATACTTCTTGAGGTACTAACCGACCGATTACTCATGTGCTTGCAGATTTGGTGATAATATTTTCCTCATCTTGCACCACCTAAGGCTTAGCAGTGACTCCCAGACCAGTTGGCCTTAGGGCACTAGGTGAAGAGGCACCCTCGCTATATGTTTTTATTGCTGTCTTGGCGATAACAAAACCAGTGTTCATTTTTCTTTTCACCATTTTTATATTTTCTTCATCATTTTTTCTTCTTCATACTTTGGCTTTTAGACAAGAGCATTTCAAGGTATCCTCTACTATCCCGAGTTTCAAGACGTGTGTAGGTGCATATTGTAGGGTATCAACATTCAAATGTTTGGCTTCCAGAATAGAAACTATTTTTCAGACTTATTTTTATCCTCAGATTAGTGACTTCCTTTATCTTACTAACCCTTGGGACAACAGCTCATAACTACTTATTACTAGTTCGTATAAGAAAACTTCTAATTTTCTTGGTTTTCTTAAATTATTCCTATCTTTTGGATGTAATTTTTCACTTTCTACTCTTTTGTTATAAAAGAAATTTTTTTTTAAAATTTTTGAAATGTTGTACTTATGCAAAATATGATGCAAATTGATGTGTAAATAAGCACAAACCTCCCCCAAACCTGTTTACAGCAGTGTCCTCACTGATGTCATCCATTAAGCAAAAATAACCTGTAGACTTGGGAGGAAATTATTAATGGGGGCAACAATATATGAAAGTGAAAATCCTCCCCCAAACTTATTTTAGGCTCACAATTTTGTAAAAATCATTTTCTTTCAAGAGCCAAAATATACCACCCCTCCCCCAAACTTGAGTTAAACATTTTTAATCTTTTAAAATCACATGAGGGGGTCAAGATTATTGGTCAATGCCAAGCTTTGCAAAGACCGAAGGTCAACACCAACCATTCAAAAATTTTATCGATGAAGCACCAAGGTTGGTGGAAGAACATGTCACCTTTCGAGGTGAAGAAGTGGGGATGTGATAAGAGGTGTATTGGAAAAGGATTGCGTCTCAATTTGGAGAGACGATACAGTGATAGTAATGATGGATTACTCGCATTATCATGATTGTCCAAAAGATGGGGTGGAGGTCCAATTTCTTCATCTTGGAGTTGATTCATCTCGACACCCGTGTCTTGTAAAAATGCGAGTTCATCAGCGAAAATTTCGTCAAAGTTTTCATCGATACCCCGAAAAATAATGTCATCAGAAAAAATGGGATGATCGTCAGACTCAATATAACGTTCCTCATTAGATGTTGACCCGGACAACTCGGTGGAAGAGTAAATGGTTGGGTCAAACAACAACATATGAAAAGAGTCTGTATCATGAGGTTGATCAAATTCACTGCTGTCGACATCCATTAATTCGGCAGAACACACATGAGCATAGGGTTCGGAGGGTTCACTTCCCAACTTGTAAATATTAAGCTCAATTGACTTCTTTCCAAAGGATAGGGTTATAGAGTCGTTTCTACAATTAATTACTGCGTTGGAAGTGGCCAAAAAGGGTCGACCGAGTATCACCGGGATTTGATTGCGTGGGTTTGCTACAGGTTGTGTATCTATAACGATAAAGTCCACAGGGAATATGAATTCCCCGACTTTGATTAACACATCCTCTAGCTCACCCCTTGGTTGGGTGATAGATCGATCGGCCATCTGAAGAGTGCAATGCGCAGGTTTTAACTCTCCGATCCTTAATTGTTCATACACAGAATACGGAAGCAAGTTAACACTAGCACCAAGATCGAGTAGAGCACGATTGATATTTTTACCCCCAATGGAAATAGAAATTGTAGGACTTCCGGGGTCCTTTCGTTTCTTGGGTAGTTGTTGTGTAAAAGCTGTGCTCACATTACTCGCAAGGAAAACTTTTTTAGGTACTTGAACTTTTCTCTTCCTAGTGCACAAGTCCTTTAGGATTTTCGCATATGACGGAACTTGTTGAATAGCATCTAGGAGAGGAATGTTTATGTTAACTTGCTTAAAAATTTCCACAATTTTCTCCATTTGTGGACTTGGTCTGTTGCACCTTAACTTGTTTGGATAAGGTGCTTGATCAATAAGTTTTGGGTCCAACGTTTGTGGAGAAGACTGTGGGGATGGATTCGATCCTAAAATTGGAGTGGGAATCGACTTAGATAGATTTGGCGAAATGGGCGAAGGGTTCGAGCCTTGGGGAAAACGGAGAATAGGCTCGGATGAAGGTGGGAGACTAGACGAATTAGGGGAAGAAGAAGAAGCTGGGGTATCATTGATGTCACTATCATCACACTGCTCACCCACTTGGTTATTCAGCACTCTCTCCGATCTCAACGTAGTAATGGCATTCACATTATGACTTTGTGAATGGCCAGGATTCGGTAGGGGTTGAGATGGGAGTTTCCCTTTCTCTCTCGCACTCATTGCGGCGTTTAACTGTGCGATTTGGTTTTCTATTGATTTAATACTCTCACCATGGGAGGAGGAGTTTTTCGTTAGGGTATCAATAGAAGACCTTATCTCAGCCGAATTTTGCATGGATTGTTTCATGAACATATCCAAAGTTTGTGCAAGTGAGTTGTCAGTACCGGCCACTTGTGGTGTAGAAATGTTGGCCAGATTTTGGAAATTTTGTGACTGAAAGGGGGGCTGATTCTGTGGTTGTGGTTGCTGTGGAGGAGGTCTTTGATAATTGCTTTGTTGGTTTTGATTCCAAGCAAAGTTAGGATGATTCCTCCATCCTTGATTGTACGTAGAAGAATAAGGGTCGTTTCTAGGTCGCTGCTGAAAAGCAGCATTAGCTTGAAACGATGCATTCATAGGACATTCTTCCGTTAAGTGTGAAGGATCCGAACAGCAACCACAGACGGTCTTAGGAAGCGTAACCTGATTTAGAGAGACTGATGAGAATCTGCTCTCAATAGCGTCGAGTTTCTTCTGCATCGCTGCCATTTCGGCTTTCACTGCGATGGAAACATCGAGCTGGTGAACTCCTCCCCTAGATGAAGGTGGTCTTACGCTTTCCCACTGCAAAGTGCTTTCTGCGAGATCTTTCAGATACTTCCATGCTTCACCGTCATCTTTAGACATGAAATTGCATTGACACATTGTTTCAAGCATCTGCTTTGTCGCTGGATTAATGCCCTCATATATAATCCGACATAAATCCCATCTTTGTATTCCGTGATGGGGGCATTGGACAAGCAGATCTTTGAAACGTTCAAAGCACTTCCAAAATGGTTCATTGGGAAGCTGGGTGAACTGGTTGATCTCGCTCCTAATATGTGCAGTCTTATGATTTGGGTAAAACTTCTTAAGAAATACTATGACGAATTCATCCCAATTAGCGATAGAGTGTGCGGCAGTATTATAAAGCCATTTTTCTGCCAAGTCGCACAGTGTGAATGGGAGAAGACGTAAGCGCATAGCATCTAAGGTCAATTGTGAAGTACCCATCATTGCGCATACGTTTTCGAATTTGGTGATGAAAACGCACGCGTCTTCCGACTCAAGCCCGTGAAATTTGGGCAGCAGATTGATGTAGTGGGGTTTAATTTCGAAATTATCCCCGTTAGGTGGTGGAAGAGATAGACAAGTGGGAAGAGGACCACGAATAGGATAGCATCTCTCTTGGAGAGAGATGCGCGGTGGATTCTGCTCACCTGCGGGCGGTGGCAGCGTGGTGTTATAATTAGATGGAGTGCCGTCCATCACGGTCGATGTGGTGTGTGGTGGGGGAAAAGAAGATGAAGAAGTACCGACTTCGGCGTCGATAGCAGGAACGCGGACAAGACGGGCACTAGGATCCCATGTCCAGCCGAGCATGCACTAAGCGGGTTTAGTGCAAGTGGCAGCGTGTGTGTGATTTTAAAATTGGCTTGTTTTGAAAAAGTGGGACTCAAGACAAATCTCCCTAAGATGCACAAGCAACCCTAGAACTAAGATTACCTATGTCCAGTCTCTAGACCGCTCCTAGACTTCCAAAGGACAAGCCGCAGGATCAATCCTCTACCACCTCCATACTATCCTTATAGCCAGATAAGTGCCAGGTAAGTGGGAAGGAACCACGTCGTGGACCTAATTAAAAACCACTAGCCTTTGTCACACTTGCCTAGGCACTACAAAAGTAATGCGGATAAACGATAGATTACCCACGACCTTCCTCTGTCCTCATTGAGCGCGACAGTCCTTAGAGTCTGGTCTAGATATTTTTTAAAATTAATGAAGGATTGTTCTATATGCTCGGTTTGTGATTTGTGGGGCTTAGGAAGGGTGATGAAATCCCCACCTAATCTTGATTTGGTCTTTACCCCTTAAAATCCGTATTAAATATGCAAAACAAAACCAATAACAAAACTTTTGCAAAGAGATTTTTGAGCGGCGCAATTTTGCAAAGAATCCTGCAGAAAATAGATTTTATTGGATTTCAGAGGAGAGAGAAAGAGGTTAGAATCTTACCAGAGAAGTTTGAAGCCCTAGATCTCCAAACCTGCCGCGCTTCCGCCGCGAATATGGGCTATCTGCCGCGGATCCGCCGCAAGAAGGATGGATCACTTGATGAAATTTGCTACGTGGCCTCCTGTACTCCTCTGGATCTCTAAGAATGTCTCTGTCTCTCTATTTTCTCAAGTCTGCGACTCCAGATCCCCACGCAAAATTCACACAATAATCGTTAAATATGCAATTTGCAGTTTTGTTTTAATAATGATATGGCTCGTCTAAGAATTCAACACAAATAGTAAAAATAAAAAATTACGCACGTATCCCCGGCAACGGCGCCATTTGATTTATACGAAAAAGTGTATTTGTAGTTAACCGCAATCAATAACGGTGTCGCGTGTAGCTAGACCGAGATGAGTACGGGTCGTCCTCTGGGAAACGTGGAACCTTTTACTTTTACTTTAGATGTGCTGAGAAAGAGAGGAGGGATAAAGAATTTTATAGAATGGTTTCTAGATCTACGTTAAACAAGAATGTAAAATATAGATCTAGATTATTTTAAAGATATAGTAAATATAATAAGAAGGCTTGTAGGGTTCGTTAGGATTTAGTAGTTATGGACGATTAATTAAAAGTTACCCTTTTTATCCATTAATAGATTTAGAACTAGAACGACGGTGATGCGTGTAGATTAGGATTTTTGGAGGGAAAAGGAATCCCACTCTTAACCCTTATCTCGACACGGAACTCCGTTCATATCTAGCCTTTACCAAAACAATCATTAATCTTCTAATCGCGGTCGGAACTAGCAAAGAATTGCTAGCGCGCCCGATTAGGATGTTAATGATTCTTTTGATAAGGTTCCTAAACTTTATAGGACTTAAAAAGGGTTTAGTTATTTTCATCGTCCATTAGCCTACCCTAATCCTACGAACCCTAACAAGCGGAGAATTACTCGCTCATGTTGGGAGAAGAAGATGAAAAGAAAGAGAGGGAAAACATAATGTAAAATGCAAAAGAATTAAATAAAACAACTACCTTTATTAATCAACTTGAACAATCTACACTTTGATTCCTTAGAAAATGATTACAAAGACTAGTTTGCTTCTCGATCTCTTCCAAGGAGGTAGACGAACAGTTGATGATCAGCCTGGATGCGTGAGCGTCTGGGGCTTCGTGATCTCGTCGGCTTGATGATTTTTCCAAGAGGCTCTCAGTGCCTTTTTATAATGCAAACCCAGAATCTTATTGTTGAGAAGTTGGTAAAATTCAGCAGTTGTCAATCTCCCAAAATATTGCCTTCCAACTCATCATTATTGCGGCTGATCCGCGGCCCCAGGGTGGGTTTGGCCGCGGATCCGCGCTCAAGGGATGAGATCTCTCTTTAGTTTTTCTTGGGCTCTCTGATGGTGACATTTGGCAATCCTAGGCACCTTCATATTTCAGAAATCTTCTCTCGGTTGCTTCCAGACTTGGTCTCCAAGTTTGCTTCTTAATTTGGCAAGTTTTCTTCAACAAATTGATTTGTTTGTTAAATCCTTCATAACAACTTGGAAATATTCTGCACAATAACTCAAATAAGATTTTAGTAGACTTTGTTCTGCTAGGATTAGATCAATAATATTATTTGCATACATTTTCCTACCAAATGATAATTAACATATATTAACACATGGAAAATAATGTTTTTACACATAAACCCTCATATGAATAATATATTATAATATAGTCCTTTTTTAATATGAAAATGGTAGGAAAAATGTACTACAAATGTGCAGTTTTATCGACTGAACAGTCACTCCTGGTGAAGGGATCTCGGCTCTTTCCTTATGGAATAAGGTGCAGGATATATCATATACATCACTATGCAAAGCAAAACTCCAAAAGCAATCAAAAATAAACCGAGTGTTGTAGCATCTGCCAGTTTTGCTAAAGAGGTCACTCCCGGTGAAGGGATCTCGGCTCTTTCCTCATCGAATAAGGTGCAGGGTATATCATATATACCGCTATGCAAAGCAAAACCGTAGATACCCTTTTTAAAAAATTTGATTCTACAACATCTTTTAGGTTTCTTTTCTTTCATTAATCACATTAATGAAGTCCCATCATTTAAGTCACCTAAACATCACAGATAAATACGACGTACACTTATGCCATCCGCATTCGCCTCGATGTCCCCTCGTGCACCGTTAGGTTAGGTAACTAAGGGCAGAGCGGGGCAGGGCTAGCGCGGGTGTAAAACATAAGTAACGCCTATATAATATATCATATATACTATATACAGTATTTATCACAGAACATCAAATGATCACATCACAGATATCGCAGCAGAAGAAACATATGAAACATTGGATATACTAGGACGTCCGTGTTTTATTTTGAGCCTCTATAAAACACGGATTCCACGGTCGCGACGAATAGCCAAACCCACACCCCTAGACCCCTACGAGAGCGGCAAGCAACCCTACCAATTCTAGAGTTAGGAGACCCGGACTCGACTCCTCGAGTTGGTCTCCCACTGGACTCCAGAACCCGGTTACTTGTGCTCTCCTCCTTGGGTCTATCCTAGTGCGGAAAAGTAAATAATATACAAATGGTGACATCGACCTCATCTCGGAAGTGCCCCAATAAAAGAATATTACATACATTTAATTTTACATGAATGAAAATAAAAACTCTTATCTCACATAAAACCCCCCGGCTATTCAGAACGCGACGATCCAATATAACATATCCAGCAACACATAACATCACATGTCATCAACGTAAGTAAATATGCGCATCCCAATTGTCGTTGGCATATAGCAACGAAACCGGCGATATCACATATTACACTTACGGTCACAGAAAAGAAAGTGTAAAACTACAATATTTGGAATCCACAATCTCTTTAGACATCGTAAATCCGAAATATCACATATTTCGTATTTCATGCCTAACTGTATGAATTCCACATATTGTATCACATTCCAGATAAATAGACAGTATTAAACTTTCCGATCGAATAATCAAATACCCAAGATTTCCATAATAGCTCAACACTTGAGCGAAGTTCAAACATTCCAGAATACGTCACAGTAGCAACGGTCCAGCCGTAGAAGGGTCAAGCCAACGCCTCACATGTGGCACGCCGTACTGCCCCAAACCCTAAGGTTCAAAGGGCGGTTCAAGACGGTCACACAATCGAGTTAAGGTTTGTTGTCTTCTAGATGGTCCATCGCGTCACATGCACGTATTTCTGAAAGATTTAAACCCGAGAAAAATTCAACACTTGAATGTTTTTCGTGCCGGGAAAAATTGAGTTAATGATATCCGTTCGAACATTTTAATACATTCTAAATTATCCGGAATAACATAACAAAATTAAATTCTCCGATCGAATCGACGATTACAAAATAAACCCCAAAATACTCAACACTTGAGTCAGAATAAAAATACCCAGAAAGATGCAGGAATGCTATTGGATATTACTGCAAAAAGCTCTGTCTCCAATTCAATTTATCCGCCTCGGAACCGCCGCCGGAAGTGGGGTCGGACCGCGGTTCCGCGGCGATAGTACGGAATTAGTGTCTCGAACTTTCTGGTAATTCTTAGAATTACCTGCTGATTTTTTTAGATATTTTTAATTCAGAAAAAACACAGATTTTAAAAAATGTACATAGAGGGGTTCATTTTGACGTGTTCGGGTTCGTTCGGAGTTTTAACTTCGTTAACAGATCGCCTAAGGCTCTAGCTAGGCTTTGATACCACTGTAGGGTTACTAGGCACACTAACAAGGCTCCACAAGTTATCGACCATGCCAAAATTAAATTTTTTATGTGCCGAACAACCTTAAGCTAGATCGTATACTAGAGATTAGGCGAAGAAAATAGCAAGTAAACAACTTTACGACTAAGGGTATGCGAAATACAACCTTTGTAGATCGGTCCTTCACTTCTAGAGCTCTTTGTCGTAGTCCCTTTGCTGCGATCAAAGTTCTCCCGGGCTCTTGCATGGCTTCACGAGGCGAAAGATGCGACCTTGCTTGAAGTCTCCGAGGCCGAAGATGATTTACGTCGAGGGAATTCCGACTCAAGCTACTACTTCACTAACTAGAGAATTAGCGAAGTAAACACCCTAAACTAAAGTGCTAATCTAGTAGAGGATGGAGAAATAGGAAGTGGGTTCTCTTTGGAATTTTATTTCTCACAATGATTCTGACTTTGGATCAAACCCTAGCAAGTTTTGTCTTTTGAACCAAGAAGAAGATGAACAAAAGAAAATGAAGAAGATAATGATCAAGTGAGTGAGCTAACCATGGTGAGTGAGTATCATATACTAACTCTTATAGAGACATTACCATGGCTAAGTGTTAAGGTTAGGTTAAAACCCAAAGTAAAAACAAATTTAGTGGACTTTAGTGAATGCATCCACAAGCTTCCACAAGCTTCATGCATTTTCTAATTTACCACTAATTTTGTAATTACTTTTAAATGTTAAAACCCAACATAACAAATAGCATGGTGTATGTCTCATACACCCAAGTGTGACGTATCATGAACCATGATACAATAATATAACACATTTTAATATATATCATATATATAGTAAAGATGTGTACATGTGAGAAAAAACCCTAAGTGAACATGTGTTAGTTAATGTAAACTAGTATATCAAATATACAATCATACAATAAATTATTAAATCAACACTTGACTTAATAATCCGGTCATATCACATATAACCGACTAACATTCAATGTATCGACTTATCGAATCAACACTTGATTCGATAACCCGGCTATATCATATATAACCGACCGATACAAAAAGTCGCGAGAATAGAATACAGTATCATATACACGCATTATTCTCGGTCCCGCACATATCACATATGCGCCCCTATTTCGTTTTGCCTGAGCCAGTAAAACCTCTATGTAGGACTCTAAAGACTCGTCAATACGCCGGCAGTAGGTGATGATCACATCACGCACCCACAAGCCGTTAGCGGTACTAGCTGGACGTAACGGCTACCCGGGTATTGAGCGATCAGAAGATCAGCAAGCAAGCCCACTGCAACTCCTGTAAAAGCCTGCCGGTAACACTTCCTGTAAAGTCCGGTCTCCTCGTCTGATATGTCGCATATCAAGTCTAGGGGTGGTAAACGTCAGACCCCAATAACCGATAAGTCATGCCGATGTGTGGCTCATAATGGGTCGAGAAACTACTGGTAACACTTACCTGTAAATCTCTAAATCAGCCCTGGCCAGGGACTTCCCTGTCACGGCCAATCGAGCACAGCGCAACATCAACCCCCAATACCGGGAAAGACGAAACCCCTCCTATCTCTTATTGCCTCCATGTGACTCGGGACTGTACCCAAAAACCACCGTTTTGCACGCCCTCATGGACGTGGTAAGGTGGAAATCAAAGCATGGTGGGAATCACACAAGACTCTATGACGATCTCGGGTCTACAGACTAACCTGCAAAAGTGTCACTAGAGAACTGCCTTCCGACGTCAGGTATAATACCATCTGGGAGTTCTCGGCGACTCCGTCCAGTGTACCCAGTCTCCACTGAGCACCCGTATACTATCTCTGATGTCAAACAGCAATGGATATGGGATCATCCATCGCCCATCTCATGGGTCGAGAAGCGTATACGCTAGTCTACACTGGTATATCGATGCCCCGTCTCGATACACCCACGACTAGGGACCTTGAAGGATGTACTTATGGACTACCATGTCCCCACTAGTATGATCCACATCATAGTCCAGGTAGTCAAGTACACATCCTAAGGGCTTTACCAACATGTAACTATAAGACAGTATAAAGAGACAAGTATACATGTTAAAGTAAAGAGCAACCAGATAGCATACCATCATGTCGAGCAAGAAAGTCCTCTCTATATATGTCCAAGCATCCAATATAATATAGATCATCTGTACAATACTGGCCTCTAGGGCATACATACAACTAACACATGGAACCTGAGTGCCCAACATCGGCACTCGAAAACATCATGAAATACTCGTGTCCAACATTGACACGCAAACACTCATCTCTCAGGAGCCGCTTCCCCAGATCGGCCCTCAATATATCTCTTGTCATAACTCCCAAACGGTATCCTCCGGATATCCGTCGGGTTCTATACTATCACCGGTAGGTAGTAGTCCCACCGCTTGGCTCACCGTCTTTCTATACGAGTCTTCTTGCCCCGGGGTACCATACCGGGTCCACCATGTAACCGCAGACGGTGCCTACCGCTCCTCGAATTGGGTATCTAACACAAGTCTCAGAACCGAGAAAACTCATGGTGGACACACTGAAATATCATATCAAGAGAAACCGGGTTTTCAAAACAATGCATACTTTCTTGAAATAATACCACGGTTCTCAAATCCATAAATCACATGAAATCCATATCTAAATACGTAAATCCATGCAATATGATGTATGTAACATAAAACCGTAATATGAGCATATCAAGGGAAAACCACTCTTTTAAATGAATCATGTTTTTAAATGTATCACGCGGTTCCCAATTTCTCCAAAATCCAATGCAACATCACATATGAGCATATATGTAGTTATAACAAGGTATGTATGTGTGCAAGTATGTAGGTACGCAAGTATGTATGTACGCAAGTATGTAGGTACGCATAATGCAATGCATATGCACAATAGAACAAGAATCATGTCTAATGATAAGGTAAGCTAAGCAATGTATTATCTATGACAATTCTATAGTGCGAGTGTCATGGAAATTACTAACGGTGTGTATGCGGCATACAGTTTAGTGCTCGTGCAACATGAACCGTTAGTAACAGTGTTGTGTCTCATTAATACTATGTCCATATGCAACAGGAAATGATGTATGCAACAATGGTACACCTGCACAATCAATGTATATATATACTTATAATTAATAGTCATATCATTGAATCTAGCCCCGACGCATAACGCCATACGGGAGATTCCCCCGTAGATGTTAAATCTACTCACGTGATCTCGAGCTAGTTATATCCAACCACCTGCTTCCCTTTCTTCGCAGCGTCCGAAGTCCCCGCCTGCGATCCTAAAACCACACAACATAGCAAGTGCACTCAGAAATCGACCAATAATACATACAATTACGTTTAAATCGATGCACCGACTCCAACACCCTCTAAAGTATTCGCTTAGCGGCTAACGTGTGTGGTGACACTCTATAACAACCTTAAGTGCAGCAATATCGCGAAGCACAGAACTGAGTCGAACACCGTGTCGGATATCGTAACGCGCGTCGTCGAAACACTAAAAAAACTAGTTAATCGATCCCATATTTTACCCACTGTAAAAACATCAAAATCTAGCAGTACCAAACACTCTAAAACCACTGCAGACAACTACCCTAAAAACCACAACACCCTAGGCTCCCCAAAAACCGAGCTCGCTGGATTTTCCCTTCTCGTCGCCGGCCAAAACCATTCAGTTTGGGTTCGTGCTCCTGGTGTACACTCGTGGCAACTAGTACAACACTACTACACTGCTAGTTTTCACAGTAAAGACTCGTAGACACAGCAGGTTACAGACATCCAAAAAGACACTAAAAACACGATATTGCACTAAAACTAAATCTTTATCGTTCTAAACTGAAACTACAAAGCAACACTACAAAATAACTACCTAATTAATAGTTTAGAGATTATACCTATCCACACTTGCTGAAAATCCTAGCTTTCCATGCTCCAAGTGATCTCCATAGGCTCTAGATCAAGTTTAATGAAGGGTTTAATGAGTTTTTTGAAGATTTGTGAGGGTTTATGAGGATTTGGGTTAGGGTTTAGTGAGTGTTCAGCTGAGGGTGTGAGGAAATGAGAGGAGGAAAAATAATTGAGAAGAAGAGTTGTGAATGAGAGAGTGAGGGATTACGTGAGTGTGTATGTGTAAGGGTGAGGGGTGAGGGAATGAGGGGTGACTTTAGCATAAGCGATGCCTCCCTCTCTCTTCATTAAATGCATGGCTTGCTTGCCCCATGCCTCATGATGCCCGTTCTCTCTCTCTCTCTCTCTCTCTATTCCTCAAGTCAACAATTCAAATCTTATTATTTTTTTTAAAACTAAATAATTAACTAATTACATATAACATAATGAAAGAGGGTAAGGTGCCATGGCTACTTAAGCATGGTTAGCACTAAAAATAACCCTAGGTTAACTTGCACATGTGTGTGCAAGCCAAAAATAAATATTAATAAAATATTAATTAATTTTTATAAAATATTTGAAAACTATTTTGGTAAACTTTTTATTAAAATCCCGCATTAACGCTTAATTAATACTAATCGCATTCTAAGGTGTTACAATCTTCCCCCCTTAAAGAAATTCGTCCCCGAATTTAAAAATCTTACTATGCGTACCTTCAAAGAGATGAGGGAATTTCTTCCGTATCTCGCTCCTGGCCTCCCAAGTGACCTCTTCACTATTCGGGCTACGCCAGAGAATCTTCACAGATGGCAAGATCTTTGACCGAAATTTCTTCACCTGCCGATCCAATATAACTACCAGCTGCTTGGTGAACGAAAGATCGCGCTCTAGCTGAACGGTCTGGTGCTGAATCATGCGAGAAGGGTCATGAAAGTACTTGCGAAGTATCGACACATGGAATACTGGGTGAACATTCGGAAATCTGGGTGGAAGTGTCAAATGATAGGAAATGGTACCAACTCGCTCAAGGATTTCAAAAGGACGTACAAATCTGGGACTAAGCTTCACTTTCTTCCCAAATCTCATCACGCCCTTCATTGGAGAAAGCCATAGGAATACATGATCCCCCACTGCGAACTCGAGCCTGCGACGACGACGACGGTCGGCATACGACTCCTGTCTGCACTGTGCTGCTCTCATCCTATCCTGAATCAACTAAATTTTCTCCGTAGTCTCTCTAGCTAGGGTCCCAAAATCCTGCTCTCGCGAAGTTCGGTCCAACAGACTGGCGATCGACACTATCTACCATATAAGGCCTAAAAAGGTGTCATATGAATCGTCTCATGATAACTGTTATTGTAGGAGAACTCTATCAATGGTAAGTGACGATCCCAACTGCCACCAAAATTAAGCTCGCATGCATGAAGCATATCCTCCAGAGTCTGTATAGTCCGCTCTGACTAACCATCGGTCTGCGGATGGAAAGTGGTGCTAAAGCTCAAACGGGTACCCAAGGCTTCCTGAAGCTTCTGCCAAAGACGGCTAGTGAACTGGGTGCCTCTATCGGATACCATGCATGAAGGAACTCCATGCAAACGCCCAAACTCATCAATGTACAACTGAGCATACTGAGCATAACCGAAAGTGGTCTTCACTGGAAGGAAGTGAGCCACTTTCGTTAACCGGTCAACAATCACCCAAATGGAGTCATACCCTTGACTAGACCTGGGTAGACCCACAACGAAATCCTTGGAGATCTGCTCCTATTTCCACTCCGGAACGGGTAAAGGTTGCAACTCTCTTGCTGGCCTCTGATGCTCAGCCTTGACTCGCTGACAAGCCAGGCACCTCGAAACGAAATCCGAAACATCACTCTTCATCCCTGCCCACCAATAAATATCTCTTAAGTCACGATACATCTTGGTGGAACTTGGGTGAACACTAAAATCTGACTGATGTGCCTGCTCTAGGATCTCGCGTCTCTACCCATCGGTATCAAGTACACACAAATGAGTCCCGAAACGTAGCACACCCTGGTCATCAATCAAGAACTCCGAATCTCTACCTTGCCGAACCTGCTCAAGAATTCAGACAAACGGGCATCGGCGGGCTGTACCTCACGAATACGATCAAGTAGAAGTGGACGACGCGGACATGAGCAAGCTGTCCCCTAGTGGAGGTGAACTTAAACTGTACTCTACTATCACACAAGATCTGCAAATCTGCAGAAGACTGACTCTGAACTGCGCTCAACTGGGACAAGCTATCCCGGGCCTACGACTCAAAGCATCGGCTACCACATTCGCCTTACCCGGGTGATAAAAGATCTCACAATCATAATCCTTCACAAGCTCCATCCAACGGAGCTGTCTCAAATTCAGATCCCGCTGTTGGAAGATATACTTCAAGCTCTGGTGGTCCGTGAAAATCTGACACGGCTCTCCGTACAAGTAGTGTCTCCAAATCTTAAGTGCAAAGACCACCGCGGCCATCTCAAGATCATGAGTAGGATAATTCTGCTCGTGCTTCTTCAATTGCTGGGAAGCATAAGCGATAACTCTATCATGCTGTATCCATACACAACCGAGCCCCACTCGTGAAGCATCACAGTAAACGACAAAGCCGCCCGATCCCGAAGGCAAAGATAAAACTGGTGCAGTCGTCAACCGAGTTTTCAACTGCTGAAAACTCAGCTCGCATGCCTCAGTCCAAAGAAAAAGAACACCCTTCCTGGTCAGTCCGGTCAGCGGTGCAGTGATACTCGAGAAGTCCTGCACGAAACGGCGGTAATAACCGGCTAAGCCCAAAAAGCTGCGGACCTCGATCTTCCCCGGGTCTACACGAATACCGGCTCCCGTAACCACATGACCAAGGAAGTCAACACTATCAAGCCAGAAGGCACATTTCGAGAATTTATCAAACAGCTGGTGCTCTCTCAATGTCTGCAAAGCAATCCTCAAGTGCTGCTCATACTCCTCACGACTCTTGGAATAAACCAGAATGTAATCAAATAACACAATAATAAACTGGTCGAGGAACGGCCTGAAAATCCGGTTCATCAAATCCATGAACGCTGCTGGGGCATTGGTGAGTCCAAACGACATCACCAAAAACTCATAATGCTCGTAGCGCATACGAAAAGCAGTCTTCGGAATGTCATCATTTCGAACCCGCAACTGATGATAACCTGATCTCAAATCAAACTTAGAAAAATGTCCCGTACCCTGGAGCTGATCAAACAAATCGTCAATGTGAGGTAAATGATACCTATTCCGCACCGTAACTCGGTTCAATTAACGAAAATCAATGTACAACCTCAAACTGCCGTCCTTCTTCTTGACGAAAAGAACATGAGCTCCCCAAGGCGAAACACTTGGACGTACAAGTCCCCTATCAAGCAACTCTTGCAGCTGATCCTTAAGCTTCGTCGGGCCATCCGGTAAGGCGGTACAGAAATAGGCCCCGTGCCGGGAATCAGATCAATGTAAAACTCAATCTCACGCTCTGGCGGCAATCCAGGTAACTCATCGGGAAATACGTCGGGAAACTCTCGCACGATAGGAACCCGGTCCAACGACTCTACTGTGGCTCCGGTATCACGAATGAACACCAAGAATCCCCGACATCCTCTCCTCAAAAGCCGACTAGCGCAAAGGCTGAAATCAAACTGTGAGGGACGGCACCACGGTCCCCCTGCACAACAAGAACCGACTCGCTGGGAAAACAAACCTGATTGTCTTCTCACGGCAGTACACGGACGCGTAGTACTTAGCTAACCAGTCCATGCTCAGGAGAACGTCGAAGTCCAACATCTCAAGAAGGATCAAGTCGACGGTCGACTCTCTATCTCCTAAACAGACGACACATGACCGAAACAAGTGTTGCGCAACCAACGACTCTCCACCAGGAGTAGTCACGACAAGCAGCTGATCTAGTAACCATGACTCTCGGCCCAACCTCAGCACGAAGTGTGTCGAAACATACGAGTGCGTAGATCCCGGATCAAACAAAACGTGTGCTTCAAAAGAACATACAGAAAAAGTATCTGAAACCATTGCATTGGACGCCTGCGCGTCCTGATGAGTCAAAGCAAACACTCGAGCCTGTCCTCTGCCGGAAACTGGCTATCCTCCGCCTCTACCACCCCGTCCTCTCTGAACAAACCCTCCGCGACCACGACCTCTCTGAACATAAGTTTGACGCGGAGCAAAAACAGGAGCAAGAGGTAACGCTCTCTGAGGTGGAGAAGGTGGTAAGGTAACCCGTGGAACCGCTGCCTCTCTCTTACAATCTCGAACGCGATTGTTAGTGGATGTTGCACACCCTCACAACACTTGTGAGGAGGCGGAAGTGGTAAACATTAATCATTCTTGCATGCAACACCCACATAACCCAAGATTAGTGCTTAAACCTTAACTAGCAAACACATCAAGAGATCTAATCTACTATGAAAGTGTGTTATACCTAAGGAATCGATCCTTCGGGTCTTTGTTTCATGCAACTCCTTGGCTCCTTTGGATGCTTACAATATCCTCGATCTCCGGCCACCTCAAGACCTAGATGATCCACCCGATAGCTTTGGTACAAGCTTCAAACTCTTCACAAGAGTTCAACTTAGAGATCAAGTTTGCTAGAAGTGATCACTAAGATGAAGTAGAGATTAAGTATTGGATTATGATTTTGCTCTAGGCTTTTGATTCACAACTCATGTGAAGATTAAAGCAAAGAGAAAGAGGAAGGAGAGAATGAAGAGAGAGAATATCAAAGTGATAATGAAAAGTTCAAGTATGGAAAAATATCATATGGCTCAAATAAAAATAATTGAAGCATGGATTAAAAAAATGCACCATGCTTCAATAGTAACTCCAAATGAATAAATAATGATTTGAGCCATGCCTTCAACCATGCTTAAACTTTATCCAAATTCCACCTCATTTATTTATTTTCACAAAATAAATATCCATTTATGAGGTGTCTCTTTTTAGAAGGTATTCTTATAACAATTACAATAATACCCCTCCACCGTATACCGTATAAGTATACCCGTATCCGAATTCCGAAAAATACGAATACAAATAATCCAATAATATAATACCGGCATGCGGCTTAAACCAAAGCCTACCGGTATTAACATTCCGATCATTATTCCTGTAACGATTACACAAACATGATCGAAACCTTGCCGTAACAACTTACGGCCTCTACATCTTTCGCCTGAACCAGGGAACTCTCTGTGTGGGACTCTAAAGACTCGACAGTACGCTGGCAGTGGGTTTAACTATAAGCACGTCAGTGGCACTAGCTGTGCGTAACGGCTACCTAGGTACATGACGAAAAAGAGGTGGCCGACGAGCGAACTCATCCCAACCCTAACGAGCCTGTAAGCAACACTTACCGTACAATCCGGTCTCTTCGTATGATACGTCGCATATGAAGTCTAGGGGTGGTAAATGTCAGACCCCAGTAACTTTATAAGTCATGCTGATTTACGGACCATAACAGTTCGAGAAACTACTGATAACTCTTATCAGTAAATCTCGAGAACCCTGGCCAGGGATTTGCTGTTATGGCCGATCAAGCATAGCGCGACATCAACTCCTTATACCGGGAGAGACGAAACCCCTCCTATCGCTCACTGCATCCATATGATTCAGGACTGTACCCAAAATCCACCTGTTTGTACGACTCAGTAGAGCCGTGGTAGGGAGGAAATCAAAGCACAGTGTGAATCACACAAGACCCTATGACGATCTCGGGTCTACAGACTAACCTGTACAAGTGTCACCAGAGAACTGCTATCTGACAATAGGTATATATACCATCTAGGAGTTCTCGGCGAGTCCCGTTTGGTGTATCCATTCTCCAATGAACACCTATGTACAATCTTAGATGTCAAACACCAATGGTTGTGGGATCAACCGTCGCCCCCAGGGTCAAGAAACGTACACACTAGTCTACTCTGGTAATATCGATGCCCTGTCTCGATATACCCTCGACTAGGAACAATTAAAGGATATGCTTATAGACTTCCCATGCCCTACTAGTATGATCTACATCATAATCCCGGTAGTTAAGCATAATCCTAAAGGCTTCATCAACATGTATATAAAGATATGAAATACAACAAATCACACGTTAAGATGAAGATAAACCAGATAGCATACTATCATTTCGAGCAAAGATTGTTTCTGTACATATACATGCCTAACATCCTATACAATACAGGCCTCCAGGGCATACATATCTAACAATCTTGCACTTGCACTAAGGCCTATAGTCGGTGCAATAAGTACCCACTGTCTACACTAGAACCAGTTGCCGGCGTACCGCATGCCCAATAGCTCGAACAGTTTCTCAAACTGGACTTGAGGGATGGCCTTGGTGAATAGATCTGTCGTGTTGTCTTTCGTGTCTACTCTCTGTACCTCGATGTCCTGGCGATCCACTATCTCCCTGATGAGGTGATACCGCCTCAAAATATGTCTGGATTTCTGATGGGACCGTGGTTCCTTTGCCAAATCCATGTCTCCATTGTTATCGCAATACAGAGGTATTGGATTAGCAATGGATGGAACCACTTGAAGTTCAGAAATGAACTTCCTCATCCAGACTGCCTCTTTTGCGGTATCATTAGCAGCAATATACTCAACTTCCATCATAGAGTTAGCGACGGTATCTTGCTTGGAACTCTTCCAACATACCACCCCTCTATTTAGGGTAAATACAAACCCTGAGATGGACCTACTATCATCCTTGTCGCTCTGGAAACTGGAGTCGGTAAAGCCCTCCATTTGGAGATCTCCGTTACCATACACCAAGAACATTTCTTTAGTTCTTCTCAAGTACTTCAGAATGTTCTTCACAGCAGTCCATTGTTTCTCCCCTGGGTTGGATTGATACCTGCTTACTGCACTCAGTGCATAAGCTACATCTGGGCGAGTACACAACATCGCATACATTATAGATCCTACCGCCGAAGCGTAGGGTATAATGCTCATGCGAGCCCTCTCCTCATCAGTCTTTGGAGACATCTCTTTGGAGAGGGCGATCCCGTGACAAGCGGGTAAATTACCTCGCTTGGAATCTTCCATACTAAACCTCTTTAGTATGGTGTCAATGCATCTCGATTGGGACAATCCCAATAATTTCTTAGATCTATCTCTATAGATCTTAATCCCCAGAATGTACGAGGCATCACCCAGGTCTTTCATAGAGAACCGATGCGATAAGAATAGTTTGACTGATTGTAGCATAGGAACGTCATTTCCTATCAAGAGAATATCGTCCACGTACAATACGAGGAATGTAACAGTACTATGTACAATCCTTTTATAAATACATGGTTCATCTACATTTTTGATAAAACCAAACTCTTTGATTGTATCATCAAAGCAGATGTTCCAACTCCGTGATGCCTGCTTTAATCCATAGATGGATTTAAGCAAGCCGCATGCTTTTCCGTGGCTCCCACTATCAATGAAGCCTTCTGGCTGATCCATAAAAACACATTCTTTTAAATCACCATTTAGAAATGTCATTTTAACATCCATCTGCCAGATCTCATAGTCATAGTGAGCAGCTATAGCAAGCAGGATCCAAATGGATTTGAGCATCGCGACTGGTGAAAAGGTTTCATCATAGTCCAAGCCTGGTCTTTGACGAAATCCTTTTGTGACCAGCCTAGCTTTATAAGTCTTCACCTGACCATCCACACCGATCTTTCTCTTAAAGATCCATTTGCACCCTATGGGTTTTACTCCAGAAGGTGCAATCTCCAAAGTCCATACTTTGTTGATGTGCATGGATTCCATTTCGGATCTCATGGCATCCAGCCACTTCACAGAGTCACCACTCGTGATAGCTTGCTGAATACTAGTAGGATCATCATCATCCATGATGCAATCTTCTCTATCACCATCAATTAGAAAACCGTAGTATCTATCAGGTGGGCGGAAGTCCTACTTGATATACAGAGTGGCTGAGGTTCGTCGGGTTCTATTGAAACCTCAGGTTCAACCAAATCATCGGTAATTGTTTGTGTATCTGGAATTTCATTGCCAACAGTATCATTTGTAAAAAATTCATTATCTAAAAATGTGGCATACTGAGAAACAAACACCCTTTGTTCCTCCTTGTGGTAGAAAAGATATCCATACGAGTGTTTTGGATATCCCACAAATTTACACAAAACCGATTGTGTCTCGAGTTTGTCCGTATTCTGTTTTTTCACATAAGCCGGACAACCCCATATCCCAACTCTTTTAAGAGATGGTCTCTTCCCACACCATATCTCATATGGAGTGGTAGACACGGTTTTGGTCGGAACCCTATTCAATAGATAAATCGCATTCTCCAATGCGTGCCCCCAGAATGATATTGGTAACTCAGCATCACTCATCATAGATCGTACCATATCTAATAGGGTACGATTCCTCCTTTTCGACACACCGTTGCGCTGTGGTGTGTACGGAGGAGTGAGCTGAGAGAGAATCCCATTCTCTTTTAGGAAATATAGAAACTCTGAGCTTAGATACCCACCTCCTCGATCCGATCGAAGTTTCTTGATACTTAAGTCTGTTTGTTTTTCTACTTCAGATTTATACTCCTTGAACTTTTCGAAGGCTTCAGACTTATGTTTCAACAAGAACACGTGTCCGAATCTCGAGAAGTCATCAGTAAATGTTATGAAGTAGGAAAAACCATCTCTCGCATGTGTAGACATTGGTCCACATACATCACTATGTATGAGGCCTAAGAGTTCAGTAGCTCTCTCTCTGTGTCCACTAAACGGAGTTTTGGTCATTTTACCTTTGATACAAGACTGGCAAGTCGCATAAGATTTATATTCAAACGGGTTTAAATATCCATCTTTATGTAGCTTGGTTAGTCTTGTTTCGTTAATATGACCAAGTCTACAATGCCAAATGAAAGCTTCATTTATGTCTGAAACCTTTCTTTTATTTGTGTGTTGTATATTGAAAACTGTATGCTGGTTTAGGACGTATATCCCGGTATTTAATGTACCAGACCCAATCAACTCTTGATTAAGGTTAATGTTCATAACATTAGATTGTAATACAAAATTATATCCAGCATTTTCCAACAACGATACAGATATAATATTACATAACATCGAAGGTACAAAATAACATGGGTTCAAAACCAATATACAACCCGACGGCAAACCAAGATGATGCTCTCCCACTGCTGTAACATGTACCGAGGAACCATTCCCAACCCGGAGAGTGTGATCACCTTTCTTCAAAAACCTGCTATTTCTCTGCCCCTGCACACAATTGCAGATGTGAGATCCTGACCCGGTATCTAATACCCAGGAAGCAGAGTTAATTGAAAAAAAGTTTTCTGTTACAAACACACCTGAAGTGGAAGCATCACCATGCTTATTCTTCTTGAGGCCGGCCAGGTATCCAACACAGTTTCTCTTCCAGTGCCCAGTCTGGTGGCAGTGGAAGCATTCCTCTCGTCCTGTCGCTGCAGCCCATTTTTTGTCCTTTCCCGGTGCCTTTATCACTCCGCCTCTCGGCTTGACGGGATTCTTCTTCTTCTTTCCCTTGGCCTTGGCTTTCTAGACGGAGGAGGAAGATGGCCCAGCAATTAGAGCGGGAGTTTTCTCTACCTTTAGCGTGATCTCTGCACTCCTCAACATATTGAGGAGTTCAGGTAAGGACTTCTCCATGTTGTGCATGTTGAAGTTTACAATGAACTGAGCAAAGGCAGGGGGAAGGGACTGTAGAACAATATCAACATACTGTTCGTTCTCCATGGTCCAACCCAGGTCCTCAAGTTCTTCTATAAGTCCAATCATCTTCAATACATGGTCACCTACAGACGTGCCAGCAGGCATCCGCATCTGAAACAACTTTCGAGATGTCTCGTATCGGAGAGTACGAGATTGCTTTCCATACAACTCCTTTGTATGGAGAAAGATGGATTGTACATCCATCTTCTCGTGCTGCTTCTGATGTTCATTGTTCATAGAAGCAAGCGCGAGGCACTTGGCTGTTGCGCAGTCTATATCCCATATCTTGCGGATTTCTTTATCCGCAACTGAAGAATCAGGGCCTGGGCTAGGAGGGGCTGGAGTAGTCAGGACGTATCCGACCTTATCATAGGTCAGGGCAATATTTACATTCCTTAGCCAATCTTTGTAATTCGGTCCCGTATGTTTATTCTTGTCTAATAAAAGCTTAAGTCCCGTCATAGATATCTGCCATTAGGAGAGAGAAAAGAAGACACTCAGCGATTGCTCTTACATAATTAGATTGGTTATTAATCTTATCTAATTGATGTCTCCCACTACTTTTTATCAAATTTTCCTTCAAACCTTTAAAAAGAAAACTAGTGATTAGTCGAAAATATTGTATATTTTAACCGGCAATTTCCTCATCATTTGCATTCATATAGAAGTGTTCGGCATTCATATTTTACATATTAGCAAAACTGTCGCAAAATATCAGATTACATGTATTAGACTCTAAAACCGACACTTTAAAGGAAATTGACCGTATTTTCATGGCATCGCATCATCCCTACATTTGCGCAACACTTGTTTTGAGATCTGTGCAGGAAAATCCAGAAGTAAGGCCAAAAATGTGCATGGTACCGATCAAACGTTACGCCAACACAATGAATTCAGTTCTGGTATCAATCCAAAGTGGAAAATACAAATCAACATATCGAAGAGAGCTCCAAATATTAGCCCAAGACCATAGAAGAAGCCACAAGCTCCAAGCCTCCAACATGGCCGCGGAACCGCGGCCGGAGCCGGCTTGCGCCGCGGTTCCGCGGCAGTCTTGGCCCTTCACCACCTCAATTTTGGTGCACAACTCCTAGATCAGCTCCTACACTTCAGAATGACACAACAAATTCCAGAAGACTCCAGAGACTTCTGCCAGATCAGCAAGCTATGTGATCAACATTAAACTAGCCTAATATTCTAGAACCTTCTTCCTAAACCCTAGCTTAAACCCTAAGCTAAGCCTAACAAACTACTTCTAGAAGTCTTTCAACAAACTTTTGGAGGGAACTCAAGAGGCTTAGGGTTTGGGTGTTCTATAAATAAGACCCTAGGCTCATTGTATCCAAGGAATTCAATCTTGGAAATTCAATACTATTGAATCAATCCATTAGTTCATTCTATCTCTTTCTTCATCTTCATCTTCCACAAGTCTAGTGAGAGGACTTGTGTGAAACCCTAACCCTAAATTCTAATCAAAAGCCAAGATCCCGAGTACCCATTCAAGTAAGAAGCCTTGCAACCTTTTACGAGCTGAGCCGGTCTTCAACGGAGCAAGTGGTCAAAGCCGATCCGCGACTCACGAAGCCGAGCGACGCCAATTCAGCAATTTAATTCTTCCTCTTGTAGTTCTTGAGCGACTGTAATCAAATTGTTGATATAAATAAAAGGTGATATTCTTTTATCTTGTTTTCTTTAAATTCTTGCATCATGAGTCAATCTAAATTTCTAGTTATAATTCTTGTTGTGATGTTTGAGTAATACTCCGCTCGTCGAGGAGTAGAGACGATCAATAGAATGATGATGTAATATACTGTAAATCGATTCTTGATTCCTACGAGTTTTGTAAACCCTAGCAAGTTCAAGAACCGACAACCCATTTTGTAGCGATGCTTTCTTGATTGATATCGCTCGAAATTGGGAAGTTACGATCGTTTCTTGAAATTGCTAGAGGCTAGAATGTGAATGATATCGACGAAAGAACAAGGGTTAAATGATGAAACCCTAGTTTCACGAGAAAGCCCTAACTCTCGTCGATCATCATCGATCTAGTATCAATCCTTCGAAGGACAAGAACACGTTATCTTTAGATTACATCACGTCTATAGATCCGATCGACTCCTACTAGCCTCATTTAGATTCTTGACATTTTGGTTGGAAAAATATTATCGAAACTCAATTCTTGATTGTTTATCAGTTTCTTGATTCTTGATTAAAACACCTGAATCAATTGATAAATTCTTGAATCATGTTTTCTTTTCTTTTCTTTTCAATTAACTTTTCGATTCAAACAAATCAAATATAGAAACGAATCGCACAATCCCTGTGGACGATCCGCACTCGCTTACGATTTACAACTGACACCGTAGTTGATTGCGGTCAAATAATTCTTTGATTGTGATTCTATTCATTTTCTAAACACACACAAAGAAGTGATCAATCAAATGGCGCCGTTGCCGGGGATCGCGCGCTAATTCGTTGTATATCAAAGTTTGAATTGAAAGAATTATTCCATTGTTATTTTGAGATCAAAATTCGTGCAAACCCTAAACAATTTGTTGTGTTTCATTGCAAGGAGATCTGGAGCTTGCTGGGAATTGAGAAAAATTTTTGGAAAATACCAGAGAGCTGAGGGAGTCTACAGAAGCTCCCTGAAAAATTTTGGTGAAGTGAACTCACTACCCAACCGCGGAAGCACGGCCTAAGTGCCCATTTGCGGCAGAACCGCGGCAATCTTGGGGGTTCTCTGCAAAAATTTTCTCTCAGGTGACTTCTTACCTTCTCCTATCTCCTCTTTTTAGCTCCAACTGACAACTTTCTGCAGGATTCTTTGCAAATAATCGCAGCTCACAAATTGCAAAATTAAATTTGTGCGTGATTTTGTTTCTTGGTTGTTTGCATTCTAAATACGGATATTAAGGGGTACGGCCAAATCCAAATTAGGTGGGGATTTCATTACCCTTCCTAGGCCCCGAAAACCACCAAACTTGCATCCGCATTGACCCACATTAACTAAAAGAAATCTAGAGATGACTCTAAGGGCTGTCGCGCTCAATTAAGACAGAAGAAGACCGTGGGTAATTCATTGCTTATCCGCGTTTTCTTGTGGTGCCTAAGGCGAGTGTGTCTAAGGCTAGTGGTTTTTAATTAGGCCCACTACTTACGTAGTGGAGTACCTTCCCACTTACCTGGCACTTATCCGGCCACAGGGGGACAAAGAGGCAGTGGAGGATTCTATCCTGCGACTTGTCTTTTGGCAGTTAGGAGCGGTCTAGAGCCGGACCTAGGTGACCACTAGATTCTAGGGTTTGTGTGCTGCATTTGTTGTGTCGCATCATTTTTTTCAAAAAATCCGTCCCTTTTTCAAAAGCAAACACCGCATTCATTCATTTACCCCTAATTATAAGTCAACGCTGCCACTTGTACTAACCCTTTTTAGTACAAAATAGGCTGGACACGGGATTCTAGTGCCCGTTTAGTCCGCGTACCTTTTATCGACTCCGAAGTCGATATTTCTCCATTTACCTTTTCTTTACCTACTACCACACCCACACCGATGGATCCACCTCCATCAAACTTCTTTAACCCTAATCTGCCGCCGTCCGTTGGTGCGCAGAATCCACCTCGCATCTCTCTCCAGGAGAGGTGCTATCCACTTAGAGGTCCTCTTTCGACCTGCTTATCCACACCACCAGCCAATGGGGATAACTTTGAGATTAAACCCCAGTATATCAATCTTTTACCCAAATTCCACGGACTCGAGACTGAGGACGCTTACGTTTTCATTACCAAATTTGAAAACGTATGCGCAATGATGGGTACGTCACAACTTTCAGTGGATGCGATGCGTCTACGACTTCTTCCATTTACATTGTGCGATATAGCCGAGAAGTGTCTATATAACACTACCGCACACTCTATTATGAATTGGGAAGAAATCGTCGCTGCATTCCTTAAGAAATTTTACCCAATCCAAAAGACAGCTCGAATCCGTAGCGAACTGAATCAATTTGCCCAGCTCCCTACCGAACCATTTTCAAAATGCTTTGAACGTTTCAAGGATCTATTGGTTCAGTGTCCTCATCACGGCATCCCGAGATGGGAGCTTTGCCGAATCATTTATGAGGGCATTAACTCAAACACTAAACAGAGCCTTGAAAACATGTGTCAAGGTACTTTTATGACCAAGGATGATGGGAAAGCTTGGAAGTACTTAGAAGAGTTCGCTGAAAAATCACTACAGTGGGAGAGTGGAACCCAACCATTGAATAGGGGTGGCGTACACCAAATAGATGTGTCCATAGGTGTTCGAGCTGAGATGGCAGCAATGCAAAAGAAGCTCGACGCTATGGAACACAAATTTTCTGCAGCCTCCCTAAACCCAATGTCGCTCCCCAAAACTGTTTGTGGGTGTTGTTCTGATCCGTTACATTTAACGGAAGAATGTCCATTAAACTCTGCGTTTCAAGGTCACGAGCATTCTAATGCCGCATTTCAAAGACCTCGAAACGATCCATATTCTTCCACGTACAATCAGGGTTGGAGGAATCACCCGAATTTTGCTTGGAACCAAAACCAATCTCAAAACACGGTTCCAAACACGAATCAATTTCAAAGGGCTCTTCCTCCACCACAACAGCAATCCCTTCAACTCACTCAGCACCCCTATCAGTCACAAAATTTCCAAAATCAGGGCAACAATCCTGCACAGTCTAATCCTATGCAGTCCTGTTCTGACGAGTTCTCTCAATTCACTCAAACCATGAAATCACTTTTATCAAATTTCATAGAGGTTTCGACTGAGGTTAGATCTTCCGTCAGTGAGATAAAGAAAAACTCAGCATCCCAAGCTGAGAGTATCAGATCGATGGAAGCTGAAATCGCACGCCTAAAAGCCGAAATGAGTGCGAGAGAAAAAGGGAAACTTCCCTCTCAACCCCTACAGAATCCTGGGCATTACAATATAAATGCCATCACAACGTTGAGATCGGGGAAAGTGCTGAATAATAATGTCGGGGAAGGTATTGATGATACTGAAAATCATATCAACACCCCGGCTGAGACTTTTCCACACACACACACTTCTCCTTCTGATCCTTCTTCTTCTACCACACCATCTTCTCGAGAGCCTATTCTCCATTTCCCATTAGGCTCGACACCTTCTCCCAACCCTTATAGTTCTCCATAGACGGTCCCCACACCTCTTTTGGGACCTCGTCTACCCCCTCTTCCTTCTCCTATGATGGACCCTGCGCTTATTGCGAAAGCTCCTTATCCGAACCGGTTAAGGGGTAATAGAACGAGTCCTCATATGGAGAAAATTTTAGAAATGTTCAAACAGGTTAACATCAATATCCCTCTCCTCGATGCGATTCAACAAGTCCCCGCTTATGCGAAAATTCTTAAGGACTTGTGCACTAGGAAGAGGAAGACTCAAGTGCCGAAGAAGGTCTTTATGTCTAATAATATCAGCACTGCTTTTATTCCCCAGCTACCAAAGAAACGAAAGGACCCAGGATGTCCTACAATATCGATTTCGATTGGGGGTAAAAACATAAATCGTGCTCTTTTAGACCTTGGCGCGAGTGTTAACCTGCTCCCTTATTCTGTATATGAGCAACTAGGGATTGGAGAGCTGAAACCTGCTCACTGTACTCTCTAGATGGCAGACCGATCTATCACCAAACCAAGGGGTGAATTAGAGGATGTGTTGATAAAGGTCGGGGAATTTGTTTTCCCTGTAGACTTTATTGTACTCGACACACATCCTGTAGCAAACCCCCGGGGCCAAATTCCGGTGATTCTAGATCGTCCTTTCCTTGCCACTTCCAACGCTGTTATAAACTGTAGAAACGGTTCAATGAACTTATCATTTGGAAATATGACCATTGAACTAAATATCTACAAAGTTGGAAGTCAGCCATCAGAACCCTCTGCTCATATTTTAGATGTGTGCTCTGTCCATGAGATCGCTCCCGATAGTTGCGGAGCTGAGGAACTTTGCTTTACTGATCTTGATGACATTACCACATCTCTGTTTGACTTCACACAAGATCTTAGTGAGGACACGTTACCTACACTTGAGTCCTGCACTTCTGACTTTTCTCCACCTGAGTCTGTATCTTTCACAGGCTCTGAGCTTCTTTGTAAATCCAAAAATCACTCAATGATCCCTCCTTCTATCATTTCTCCGCCTGAATTAGATCTCAAAATTTTACCGTCTCATCTGAAATATGCTTATTTAGGTGAGAAGGAAACTTTACCGGTTATAATTTCCGCTTCTCTAGCATTAGAGCAAGAGAATGCACTTTTATCGGTATTGAGATCTAACAAAGAGGCGTTTGGTTGGAGTATGGCGGACATCAAAGGGATTAGTCCCTTAATAGTTGAACATCATATACATGTGATGGATGATGCTAGACCAACCCGAGAACCACAGAGACGGTTGAATCCCGTCATGAAGGAGGCGGTCATGAAAGAGATCGTCAAATGCTTAGATAATGGTATTATATACCCCATCTCCGATAGCCAGTGGGTGAGTCCTATACATGTCGTTCCTAAGAAATCCGGCATCACTGTTATAACCAATGAGGCGAATGAGTTGATTCAGACACGCACCCAAACTGGGTGGCGTGTATGTATCGATTATAGAAAACTCAACGCTGCCACAAGGAAAGAGCATTTTCCTCTACCATTCATTGATCAAATGCTGGAACGCTTAGCGGGACGAGAGTATTATTGTTTTATGGACCGATACTCAGGCTACAATCAGGTCCCCATCGCCAAAAAGGATCAAGATAAAACCACTTTTACTTGTCCTTTTGGTACCTTTGCTTACAGTCGCATGCCCTTTGGGTTATGCAATGCTCCCGCTACCTTTCAGCGGTGTATGATGGGGATATTCTCTGATATGGTAGAGAATTTTCTGGAGATTTTTATGGACGACTTCTCGATTTTTGGAGACTCTTTTTCCTATTGCCTAGCAAATCTTGACGCTGTTCTTACTCGATGCAAAGAGAAGAACTTGACTTTAAACTGGGAAAAATGCCATTTTATGGTCCAAGAAGAAATTGTTCTTGGACATGTCATTTCACAGAAAGGCATTGAGGTTGACAGAGCTAAAGTAGATGTCATTCAAAACCTCCCTCATCCTAAAAGCTTCAAAGATATTCGCTCTTTCCTTGGCCATGCGGGCTTTTATAGGAGATTCATTAAGGACTTTAGCAAAATTGCTAGACCTTTAACTCTTCTCCTGGCCAAGGATACGACCTTCCATTTTGACTCGGATTGCGAGACAGCTTTCGACTCTCTTAAACACTCACTCACTTCAGCCCCCGTTTTATCATCACCAAACTGGGACTACCCCATTTAGCTGATGTGTGACGCATCTGATTTTGCAGTAGGTGCAGTCTTAGGACAGCACATCGAAAAGATGCCACACGTGATCTACTATGCTAGTAAGACCCTGAATGATGCGCAAATCAATTATACAACCACAGAAAAAGAACTTTTAGCGGTTGTATTTGCATTCGAAAAATTCAGGCCTTACTTAATCGGCTCACCTATAGTTGTGTATACTGACCATTCCGCTTTAAAACATCTTCTGGCGAAGAAAGATGCAAAAGGTCGACTAATACGTTGGATCCTACTTTTACAAGAGTTCGATCTTGTTATCAAAGATAAGAAAGGATGTGAAAACGTAGTAGCTGACCACCTTTCACGCATCATTTCTTCTCCTGTGACCCTGCCGATCGATGACTCGTTTCCTGACGAGCAACTCTTGAGCATATCCGCTGAACCATAGTTCAGGGATATCGTGAACTATCATGCCACAGGACTTATACCCAGCGATTGGTCAAAACAGGACAAATATCGTTTTCTTTCCCAAGTAAAACACTTTTACTGGGATGAACCCTATTTGTTTAAATATTGTCCTGATCAGATCATTCGCCGGTGTGTCCCGAATGAAGAGTTCAAGAGTGTTCTTTCTTTTTGTCATGATCAGGCCTATGGGGGTCACTTTGGTCCTAGAAAGACAGCGGAAAAGGTTTTGCAATGTGGATTTTATTGGCCGACCTTATTCAAGGACGCATTTGAGTATTGCAAAACCTGTACACAATGTCAGTATACGGGTAGAATATCCCAGAGGAATGAAATGCCTCAGCAACCTATTCTGGTTGTTGAAATGTTCGATGTTTGGGGCATAGATTTTATGGGTCCTTTTCCCAACTCCTTTGGGAATTTGTACATACTGCTGGCGGTTGATTATGTCTCAAAGTGGGTAGAAGCCATTCCATGTCGCACTAATGACAAGAAAGTTGTCATTAAGTTCTTAAAAGAGAATATCTTCTCGCGATTTGGACACCCACGCGCTATTATTAGCGATAATGGGACACACTTCTGCAACAGGTCTTTCGAGACTCTGATGCGGAAATACTCAATCAACCACCGACTTTCTACACCCTATCACCCCCAAACAAGCGGGCAGGCTGAAATCTCAAACAGACAAATCAAACTTATCCTAGAGAAAACTGTTGCTAAAAATAGAAAAGACTGGTCGACCAAACTGACGGATGCTCTTTGGGCATTCCGAACTGCATATAAGACCGACCTAGGGATGTCTCCATATAGGATAGTGTTTGGAAAAGCATGTCATTTACCCATCGAGATAGAGCATAAAGCATTGTGGGCTATTAAAGAAATAAATTTTGATCTAAACCTTGGTTGCAACTTTCGGAAGCTGCAACTTAACGAGCTAAGCGAACTCCGCGATGAAGCTTATGATAACGCTGTAATCACAAAGAATAGGACTAAGTTTTTCACGATAAAAACATTTTGAGGAAAACATTTTCACCTGGTCAACAAGTCCTTCTTTATGATTCACGACTACACCTTCACACGGGTAAGCTCCGATCTCGATGGAAGGGGCCTTTTGTTGTGCGGTCTGTATACCCGCACGGGGCAGTAGAGATAGAAAATGTTAAAAACGGCACCTTTTTCAAAGTAAATGGACATAGACTAAAGCCGTATTTTTCCACTGACCCCACGGAGGAGCTCTTGTTCTTACAAGAGCCAGTTTATTTGGATTAAAATTCCTCCGTCTCACCTTCATGTCCAGTATATCATTGCATCATTTTTTTTGAATGAAGGTGAGTGAAAAGAATAAGTTTGGGGGAAGTTCTTCACTTATATATTTTGCCCCCACTAATAATTCCTCCCAGACTTACAGGTTTTGTAGATATAGCATTTAGCAACAGTGAGGACACTGTTGAAAACAAGTTTGGGGGAGGTTTGTTCTTATTTTCGCATCATTTGCATATCATCTGCATAAGCACAAAACATTTCTTTTAAAAATCTATAAAAATTTAAAAATTTTCAAAACCCATAAAAATTTAAAAAAAAATTCAAGTATAAAAATAATTTTAATATTTACACTTTTTTGTACATAAATAAGATAATGAAAGTTTAGATAGTGAAAAATTACATCCATGAGATTAGAAAAATTTAAGAAAACTAAGAAAATTAGAAGTTTTCTTATACGAACTAGTAATAAGTAGTTATGAGCCGTTGTCCCAAGGGTTAGTAAGATGAAGGACGTCACTAATCTGAGGATAAAAATAAGTCTGAAAAATAGTTTCTATTCTGGAAGCCAAACATTTTGAACGTTGCTACCCTGCTATTCGCACTTACACACGTCTTAAAGCCTGGGATAGTAGAGGATACCTTGAAATGCTCTTGTCTTAAAGCCAAAATTATGAAGGAAATAAAAAAAAATGTAGAAAATATAAAGTGGTGAGAAAAATGGACACTGGTTTTGTTATCACCGAGGGCAATAAAAAATATATAGCGAGGGTGCTTCTTCACCTAGTGCCCTAAGGCCAACTGGTCTGGGAGTCACTGTTATGCCTTAGGTGGTGCAAGACGAGGAAAATACACCAAGTAAGCAAGCACAGGAGTAATCGGTCGGTTAGTACCTCAAGAAGTATTAACGGTCGCATGAAAGTGTGTGAGCAACTCCGTCTAAATATTCATTAATTAAAAAGTACTGAGGCTTATGGGCAAGAGTATGATAGCTTGAATTGAATTCTCCGGGTGTAGGGATGTTTTTACACACACGCAGGGTTATATGATCGATGTTTGGAAGAAAGATAGGAATGAAGAATAAGACGATGTTTTATTGAGGGAGGACGTGATTTCTAACATCTTTTCATGACCATTAAGATAGGGCTCATGACAACCGAAAAGCTAGCTTAGTTGGAAACCCTAATTTTCAAGGCTTTTCTTTTACAATTCTTGTCTTTAAATGTAATATTCATGATCTTTCTTTTATTATTGGATTTTGTGGGTGCAATCCGCTGAAAACCCTCAGGAGACAACACTCCTCCTACTAGGGACACCTAGAGGTTTAAAGGCTTGTTGCACGTGCTCAGTGCAATCGTGTTGCCTACGAAAGTGTGCTAGTTAGTTTTTTCTCTTTCTTTATTTTCTCCTTCTCTTTTTAATAAAACAGTTCGCTCGAGACGATCGAAATTAAGTTTGGGGGAATTTGATTAGTCGAAAATATTGTATATTTTAACCGGCAATTTCCTCATCATTTGCATTCATATAGAAGTGTTCGGCATTCATATTTTACATATTAGCAAAACTGTCGCAAAATATCAGATTACATATATTAGACTCTAAAACCGACACTATAAAGGAAATTGACCGCATTTTTATGCCATCGCATCATCCCTACATTTGCGCAACACTTGTTTTGAGATCTGTGCAGGAAAATCCAGAAGTAAGGCAAAAAATGTACATGGTACCGATCAAACGTTACGCCAACACAATGAATTCAGTTCTGGTATCAATCCAAAGTGGAAAATACAAATCAACATTGTTGGAGATAGTGCCCACAGAGTCAATTATTAGATCACAGGCACGTGATTGCAATGATTGAGGGAGGACCTATCCCGGTAGGACATTCTTACTCGAGATGATAGTATGCTATCTGGTTTACCTTTATCATCGTGTACTGCTTTAGGTGACCTGACATGTCGCTATTGCACGTTGATAGAGCCCCTAGGATTCTTGCTTGACTGCCAGCAGTATGAGGGCGATCATATAAGTGAGAGCTGGAGTCTATAAGCACATCCTTAAAAGGTCCCTAGTCGTAGGAGTTTCGAGACAGGGCATCGATTCTCCAGAGTAGACTAGTGTATACAGTCGAGACCCCGACGAGGGGCGGTGGCCGGTCTCACAAGCCACTGGTGTCAGTTGGTTCACCTAAGATGTATACAGGTGCTCATTGGGTTATGAGTACACCGGACAGGACTCGCCGGGAACATGCTAGTTGGTCTTATACCTGACGTTAGATAGCAGTTCCCAGGTGACATGTGTACAGGTTAGTTCATCGACCTGGGGATCGTCATTTGTCTCGTGTGAGTTCCCACTGTGCTTTGATTACTACCCTACCACGGCTCAAAGGAGTCGTGCAAACAGGTTTCAGTTGGGTACAGTCCCGAGCCACATGGAGGCAGTGAGCGGATCTTCAGGGGTTCGTCTCTCCCGGTATTGGGGGTGAGGTCGCGCTGTGTCTAGGAGAGCCATTACACGAAGTCCTTGGCCAAGGCAGGAGATTTACTGGTAGGTATTCCAGTAGTATCTCAGGGTGTTCTGGGCTACACTCCGACACGACTTGTACCGCTTTTGGGGGTCTGACTTTTACCAACCCCCTAGGCCCGCCATGCGATGCTCATAGACGAACGGACCGGACTGTACGGATATTGTCACTGACAGGCTCAGTAGGGTGTCGGGATGAGTTCGCTCATCGACGTCCCTTTTGGTCAATAGCTGGTGGCCCGTCACGTATTGGCTTATACCTCTGACGTGCTAGTGGTTAAATCCACAGCCATAGTATTGACGAGTCTTTAGAGTCCACCACACTTTCAGTTACTCAAGCTTTCGGGCGAAACGCTGTAGAGGCCGTATGGAGATATGGCAGGGTTCGATCAGATACGTACGGTATTGCACGGATCGTGATCGGACGGTTTTTACCAGCCGACTTTGGCTTAAGCCGGATCGTAGTATTAGATAGTGTAGTTTTGTCTCATTGCATTTGTATCCGGTCGGAATACAGATGCGGGTGTGTATGCACAGTATCGGGGTTTTCCTGTAATTTATTACGGGGCCAGTTTTCTGGAGTTGCCAGTTTACATTCCGTTCCGGCCGGTTTTCCTTTGTTCTTTCCCGGCCGGACTTTTTCGATGGAGGGGGTTATTTGCAAGTTTGCAAATAACACATTGTGGAGGGGTTTCTTGCAAATGTATTGATTATGATAGCATCTTTTTGATACCATTCTTTTCTATCATCATTTCTTGCTTTTGTGAGATTAGAAAGGATTTGAGGTTGATGTGAATTTGTTATGATGATGTTTAGGTTATGGTCACCTCTTGCTTTCTCCTACCATTACCTCCCTTCATGGTTTTGGATGATGTATTCTTTCCTCCACCATTCTAACATGATAAGGTTTTCATTTTGAAAAAAGAGAAGAGGAGAGCTTCATTTTTGAGAGTGTAGCATTTTGATCTCATTTCATGCTAGAAAAATGCAAGCACCATTTTTCTTATCTTGATTCCTCCATCATCTTCAAAGGC
The DNA here is from genome assembly GCA_030015575.1 of Agapanthus africanus. Taxonomy (NCBI): domain Eukaryota; kingdom Viridiplantae; phylum Streptophyta; class Magnoliopsida; order Asparagales; family Amaryllidaceae; genus Agapanthus; species Agapanthus africanus. Next base: position 387,894,281 of record JASDDO010000012.1, on the reverse strand, counting down.
AACAAAAACCCCAAATGAGACATAGCCTCTACACTACATTCTACAGCAAATCTTGGACGCGTCGGCCAGCCAACTTCGCGCCCGAGTTGCCTCGGTATTGAGGTGGGAGCCCGTAAAAGATGCAGGCGATGTGGTGCCCTTCCGGCGAGGAGGCGACGACCGAACATTCCGCAGGAGATCAGGACGACGACGAGAAGACCGGAGGACTCGGATCACTCGGTATATCTCTAACCCGTCTTGTAGTTAGCTAGAACTAGTTTAATGGCCCGATCCGGGTGTTTAGTGCGCGGTGGTGCCGGTTTGCTAAGTTCGCAAAATTAAAGTTTATCACCGCTTCCGCATTTAGCCGTCGGATTGACGACCGGGGCGCCGCCGTGCACTTACAGTGGTATCAGAGCCTCGCCATTAACTTAGTCAAGCTTTGTTTGATGTGTTTGCATTTCTGATCGACCAAAATTCCAAAAACCCGCGTTTTTCCTTACATCAGTTTTCTGTCGAAATTTTTTTGAAGTCCAAAAATTTTTCAGGTTGTCTCAGAATGATGTGTAGGGAGTTCTAAGAACACTGGAAAAATTCGACAACACGATCCCTCCGTACGACCGCGGAACCGCGGCCATAACCCCTCTTTGGCCGCGGTTCCGCCGCAGGAATGTGGGATCATGTCGTCGTTTCTTTCCAGTGGGCTTGTGGGCTGAAAATAGGGGTTTTGGAATATTAAAATTGGGCCCAGAATTTCTGTGAGTGCTACAGTATTGCTTGGGGGCCCACTTGTTAATTTTTGATCGATCGGATATTTTAAACACATTATTTCACAGTATTTACATTATATCTGCGACCGTGAATGTCACTCGATCGGTAAATCCGGTCTAACTGCTATAGCCCGGTTAGACGGATTTGCGAACGTGATTTTCATGTTGATGTTCTGTGTTTTTGTTGTGATGTTGCAGATCGGTCGTGGAGGATAGCCTGGATGCAATGCTAGTACAGTTTTGTTGTATTATGTACATTTGATATTGCGGGGCGAGCGTCCGATATGTGGACTGCCGTCACTGCCTGTTTGTATTATTATTTTGGGGTACGACCAGGTTGCGGTCGATGTACCCGTTGTATGTATATTTTACTTTCTGTACTAGGATTACCCCGCGGTGGGGTGCACGGACAGCCGGGTTCTGGAGGGCAACAAGCCCGCATCTCATGGCATTGGGACGGAGGGGGCTTCACTCTAGAATTGGGTGTTCGGTATCACACGGGCTGTGAGTATGCGGCATCGCAATAATTAGCCTTGAGTGCAAGTGGGAGATTGTTGGAGATAGTGCCCTCAGAGTCAATTATTGGATCACAGGCACGTGATTGCAATGATTGAGGGAGGACCTATCCCGGTAGGACATTCTTACTCGAGATGATAGTATGCTATCTGGTTTACCTTTATCATCGTGTACTGCTTTAGGTGACCTGACATGTCGCTATTGCACGTTGATAGAGCCCCTAGGATTCTTGCTTGACTGCCAGCAGTATGAGGGCGATCATATAAGTGAGAGCTGGAGTCTATAAGCACATCCTTAAAAGGTCCCTAGTCGTAGGAGTTTCGAGACAGGGCATCGATTCTCCAGAGTAGACTAGTGTATACAGTCGAGACCCCGACGAGGGGCGATGGCCGGTCTCACAAGCCACTGGTGTCAGTTGGTTCACCTAAGATGTATACAGGTGCTCATTGGGTTATGAGTACACCGGACAGGACTCGCCGGGAACATACTAGTTGGTCTTATACCTGACGTTAGATAGCAGTTCCCAGGTGACATGTGTACAGGTTAGTTCATCGACCTGGGGATCGTCATTTGTCTCGTGTGAGTTCCTACTGTGCTTTGATTACTACCCTACCACGGCTCAAAGGAGTCGTGCAAACAGGTTTCAGTTGGGTACAGTCCCGAGCCACATGGAGGCAGTGAGCGGATCTTCAGGGGTTCGTCTCTCCCGGTATTGGGGGTGAGGTCGCGCTGTGTCTAGGAGAGCCATTACACGAAGTCCTTGGCCAAGGCAGGAGATTTACTGGTAGGTATTCCAGTAGTATCTCAGGGTGTTCTGGGCTACACTCCGACACGACTTGTACCGCTTTTGGGGGTCTGACTTTTACCAACCCCCTAGGCCCGCCATGCGATGCTCATAGACGAACGGACCGGACTGTACGGATATTGTCACTGACAGGCTCAGTAGGGTGTCAGGATGAGTTCGCTCATCGACGTCCCTTTTGGTCAATAGCTGGTGGCCCGTCACGTATTGGCTTATACCTCTGATGTGCTAGTGGTTAAATCCATAGCCATAGTATTGACGAGTCTTTAGAGTCCACCACACTTTCAGTTACTCAAGCTTTCGGGCGAAACGCTGTAAAGGCCGTATGGAGATATGGCAGGGTTCGATCAGATACGTGCGGTATTGCACGGATCGTGATCGGACGGTTTTTACTAGCCGGCTTTGGCTTAAGCCGGATCGTAGTATTAGATAGTGTAGTTTTGTCTCATTGCATTTGTATCCGGTCGGAATACAGATGCGGGTGTGTATGCACAGTATCGGGGTTTTCCTGTAATTTATTACGGGGCCAGTTTTCTGGAGTTGCCGGTTTGCATTCCGTTCCGGCCGGTTTTCCTTTGTTCTTTCCCGGCCGGACTTTTTCGATGGAGGGGGTTATTTGCAAGTTTGCAAATAACACATTGTGGAGGGGTTTCTTGCAAATGTATTGATTATGATAGCATCTTTTTGATACCATTCTTTTCTATCATCATTTCTTGCTTTTGTGAGATTAGAAAGGATTTGAGGTTGATGTGAATTTGTTAAGATCATGTTTAGGTTATGGTCACCTCTTGCTTTCTCCTACCATTACCTCCCTTCATGGTTTTGGATGATGTATTCTTTCCTCCACCATTCTAACATGATAAGGTTTTCATTTTGAAAAAAGAGAAGAGGAGAGCTTCATTTTTGAGAGTGTAGCATTTTGATCTCATTTCATGCTAGAAAAATGCAAGCACCATTTTTCTTATCTTGATTCCTCCATCATCTTCAAAGGCAACAAAAACCCCAAATGAGACATAGCCTCTACACTACATTCTACAGCAAATCTTGGACGCGTCGGCCAGCCAACTTTGCGCCCGAGTTGCCTCGGTATTGAGGTGGGAGCCCGTAAAAGATGCAGGCGATGTGGTGCCCTTCCGGCGAGGAGGCGACGACCGACCATTCCGCAGGAGATCGGGACGACGACGAGAAGACCGGAGGACTCGGATCACTCGGTATATCTCTAACCCGTCTTGTAGTTAGCTAGAACTAGTTTAATGGCCCGATCCGGGTGTTTAGTGCGCGATGGTGCCGGTTTGCTAAGTTCGCAAAATTAAAGTTTATCACCGCTTCCGCATTTGGCCGTCGGATTGACGACCGGGGCGCCGCCGTGCACTTACAAACATATCAAAGAGAGCTCCAAATATTAGCCCAAGACCATAGAAGAAGCCACAAGCTCCAAGCCTCTAACATGGCCGCGGAACCGCGGCCGGAGCTGGCTTGCGCCGCGGTTCCGCGGCAGTCTTGGCCCTTCACCTCCTCAATTTTGGTGCACAACTCCTAGATCAGCTCCTACACTTCAGAATGACACAACAAATTCCAGAAGACTCCAGAGACTTCTGCCAGATCAGCAAGCTATGTGATCAACATTAAACTAGCCTAATATTCTAGAACCTTCTTCCTAAACCCTAGCTTAAACCCTAAGCTAAGCCTAACAAACTACTTCTAGAAGTCTTTCAACAAACTTTTGGAGGAAACTTAAGAGGCTTAGGGTTTGGGTGTTCTATAAATAAGACCCTAGGCTCATTGTATCCAAGGAATTCAATCTTGGAAATTCAATATTATTGAATCAATCCATTAGTTCATTCTATCTCTTTCTTCATCTTCTTCTTCCACAAGTCTAGTGAGAGGACTTGTGTGAAACCCTAACCCTAAATTCTAATCAAAAGCCAAGATCCCGAGTACCCATTCAAGCAAGAAGCCTTGCAACCTTTTACGAGCTGAGCCGGTCTTCAGCGGAGCAAGTGGTCAAAGCCGATCCGCGACTCACGAAGCCGAGCGACGCCAATTCAGCAATTTAATTCTTCCTCTTGTAGTTCTTGAGCGACTGTAATCAAATTGTTGATATAAATAAAAGGTGATATTCTTTTATCTTGTTTTCTTTAAATTCTTGCATCATGAGTCAATCTAAATTTCTAGTTATAATTCTTGTTGTGATGTTTGAGTAATACTCCGCTCGTCGAGGAGTAGAGACGATCAATAGAATGATGATGTAATATACTGTAAATCGATTCTTGATTCCTACGAGTTTTGTAAACCCTAGCAAGTTCAAGAACCGACAACCCATTTTGTAGCGATGCTTTCTTGATTGATATCGCTCGAAATTGGGAAGTTACGATCGTTTCTTGAAATTGCTAGAGGCTAGAATGTGAATGATATCGACAAAAGAACAAGGGTTAAATGATGAAACCCTAGTTTCACGAGAAAGCCCTAACTCTCGTCGATCATCATCGATCTAGTATCAATCCTTCGAAGGACAAGAACACGTTATCTTTAGATTACATCACGTCTATAGATCCGATCGACTCCTACGAGCCTCATTTAGATTCTTGACATTTTGGTTGGAAAAATATTATCGAAACCCAATTCTTGATTGTTTATCAGTTTCTTGATTCTTGATTAAACATCGTGACACCTGAATCAATTGATAAATTCTTGAATCATGTTTTCTTTTCTTTTTAATTAACTTTTCGATTCAAACAAATCAAATATAGAAACGAATCGCACAATCCCTGTGGACGATCCGCACTCGCTTACGATTTACAACTGACACCGTAGTTGATTGCGGTCAAATAATTCTTTGATTGTGATTCTATTCATTTTCTAAACACACACAAAGAAGTGATCAATCGACTAGCCAGGATTAATTGCAATCTACAAGTTCGCTAACCGGTCGGCTAGGCCAGTGTCGGTACTCCGAGGGAGGTTCCCTGTGCTTTCGTACGGACTTAATTAAAATAAACCTCGTTCCTAGAGGCGTAACCCCATTGACACTTGTTCATATTATAATTTTGCATTATTATATTCCCTATTCTTAACCATATTGCAAATAAATAGGTGCTTTTGATCCATGTCTGCTACATAGTTGCAGGTTACAGGTTCTCGGAACAATACAGTGAAAATGATGAAAATACGCTACAAAAGTGAGACTACGACCAACAAATAGAAGAATTTTTATGATGCCGCCTACAGTTTAAGGAACAAATAAAGATCAATGAACAGTTTGATTGCACAAAGTACGAGGGCAGCACAAAGATTCAAGACTTCAACGCGAAGCTAACAGTAAAAGTCCACAACATTCTGCACTGTGGAAATCTGAAAGAAAATAGAAGATATTCTGAGAAACCAAGTGAAGAAACTAGAAGAAAAAGGCAACATGAAGCAACCCTGGAAAAATGAGACAGAGAGCCCACTATATGGCCGCGGAACCGCGGTCAAACCAGGCTTATGGCCGTAGATCCGCGGCCATGCATCGCACGTGTCGGTGCGTGTCGGTGGAGTCGGTGCGTTGACCAGGCTTCTCAGGGTAGTTTTGTAATTGTAGATATGGATCAGATGTAAACCCTAGGGTTTTTCCTATCTATAAATAGGAAACCCTAAAGCCTAATTTTGGCATGCCTCTTTTTATTTTCCTAGTTTAAATTTTCATTCCAATTGTAATCGTCAAAGAGTGCATCAATAGAAAAGTAAGTTTTTTTATCTTGAATTTCTTTTCTGCCCTAGTTATTTCTCTGCAATTTTTATCTGCCGTAGTTATTTTCCGCAAGTTAATTAGATTATTAAAAGAAAAAAAATGAATTCATTTGTTAATTCCCTAATGAGTGAGTAGTTCCTCACTTGTTAGGGTTAGGTTTGGGGAAGGTTTGAGAGATGAAAATCTCTCACCCCTTTCTTGCCCGTTCAATATTTTAAAATAAGGGCTCTATGCAAACCATACACACACCGCTCACTACGGCACCCTATCCCACGAGGTAGCGGTGATTCCCTAGTTAAGACCGGTTGTGTTTGATTTCCATAGAGGTTAGGGCTAGGAGTTAAGAAAGGACGGACAAGGACCAAAGGGAAGAAACCTAGTTTCTTCCCGGTCGTGCTAATCCCCTTTGTTAACTATTACCTTAACACCTAAAGTTCTTAATTAGTGCAAAGAAAGCTGTGAGAATAATTGACTTTCCAAACCAACCTAATCCTAACCCTAGCAAGGTTTTAATCCAAATCAATTTCAACCTCAGTTATTATAGAAAATCAAAACCTACCATAAATAGGAATTGACTCGTTAGAACAACTAGAAAATACACGTTTTCCCTGTGAACCGACCCGTACTCAACCGGCTAGCTACCAAGCGACACCGTTCTTGATGCGGTAACTCTTTAATTCTTTGAACCAAAATGCTAAATCTCTTCCAATCAAATGGCGCCGTTGCCGGGGATAACGGTAGTTATTTTCTTTTTGTAATTTCGGGTTAATTAAAAAAAAATCATAAGAACTGAAAATTATAAAATTAAAAAAATTTATCATCTTGTTATTTTTTGAAGGGTTTTCGTGCGAATTGTGCAGGATCGGAAAGACGAACAGATTCAGATCTGGAAAATTCCAGTGCACAAAAAAGCAAACAGCAGATCTGAACAAACAGAGCAGAACCACAGCAGCGCACAGCAGAAGTTTGGAGGCCTGAACCATCATGTTGACCTGGGAACCACCGCAGATTGCTGCATTTGACCGCGCTTCCGCCGCGACTTAGTGACGTCAGCCCTCTGAATTTTTCTGTAAGCATTCTTTTCCTCTCTTCTGCCCTCTGTAGTCCTCTGAAAAATTTTCCTGCAGGGTTCTTTGCGCAAAAATTCTCCCCCTTCTCCAACAACTTGATTTTGTGCAGGATTCTTTGCGCCGCAATAAAAAAAAATTTTGGCAAGTGTTTTGGATTTTTGTGTGTTTACTACTTTGCATTTTTTAAAACGGACTTTTAAGGGGCTTTTAACACCAATCCAGATTGGGTGGGGATTTCATTACCCTTCCTAGGACCCCAAAAGAATCATAAAAAACATTTTGCATCAACCCTCGAGTTAATTAAAAAATATTAGACTCGGCCAATAAGGACTGTCGTTCTCATTAGGACAAAGGAAAAGTTGTAGGCATCGGTCGTTTATCTAAACCTGACTTTGTGGTGCCTAGGCTAGACAAGTGGGAAAGGTAATTTTAAAAGGCCTGTCTCACGGTGATTCATAAGCGGATCCCTCCTTTCTTTACTTGTGCTTACCTGGCCACAATTGGCGGTGAAGAGGCGATTCGAGATCCCACAACTTTCCATTTGGAACAGTTAGGAGCAGTCTAGTTGACTTAGGAGACCCTAGCTCTAGGCGTGATTGTGCATATTGTGATTGCTTGAAAGTGTGTCTAAGCTCCTCATAAAAATCTTTTGCAAAAATTCCTTATAAAAAAAACCACAAAACAAAAACTTTTTACAAAAACTTTCCATTTTGTCGCTAGAAATCCATTGCACCCTACTTGCACCCACTTTCTCTCATTGACGTTTTCTTACCCCCACCTTCTATTCTTACCTTTTGACTACACTACACCTCTTTAGTGTATGCCCAGTTGGACTAGGGACACTAGTGCCCGTTTAGTCCGTGTCTCGTTAGTGCCTACTGACGACGCTTTCGACTCCGAAGTCTCAATTCCCTCCTCTTATTTACCTTCATCTTCAAACTCATCATCTTTTAAGGAGATGTCGGGATTCAATCCTAACAACCCCTTACCGCCTGTTGAAACGCCCCAACGAATCGCGCTCCAGGATCTTTTCTATCCCATCCGCACCACACTTCCCACTTGTCTTTCACTTCCACCGGCTAATGGGGACAACTTTGAAATTAAACCCCACTTCATCAATATGTTGCCCAAATTTCACGGGCTGGAATCCGAAGATGCATACATCTTCATTAACAAATTCCAGAATGTTTGCGCAATGATGAACACCACACAACTTTCTAATGATGCTATAAGGCTACGTGTCATTCCATTCACTTTATGTGACCTAGCTGAAAAATGGTTATATAGCACAGCATCACACCCCATAAAAAATTGGGAAGAGTTTGTTAAGGCTTTTCTTAAAAAAAATTACCCACACCACAAGACCGCAAGAATTCGCAATGAAATTATTCAATTTTCCTAGCTTCCTTCCGAACCTTTTTGGAAGTGCCTCGAACGATTTAAGGACCTTCTTGTTCAGTGCCCTCACCACGGTATCGAGAATTGGCAACTTTGCCAAACTTTATACGAAGGACTGAACCCAGCAACTAAGCAGTTGTTGGAAACCATTTGTCAAGGTCACTTTCTTACAAAATCGAGCGAGGAAACTTGGCATTTTCTCGACGATCTTGCTGAACAAACACTTCAGTGGGAAAGAACTAAGACCACTTCATCTACTGCATCAGGTCAGTCTAGGGCAGGCATACATCAACTTGATATGTCGATTGCAATGAAGGCCGAAATGGCTGCACTCACGAAGAAACTAGAGGCAATTGAGAGAAAATTCTCATCGCCTTCTCCTGCCCCTGCTTTACCCACACGCACTGTTTGCGCTTGTTGTTCGGATCCGTCCCACCTGACTGAAGAGTGTCCTTACAATCCACCTGCTCAAGGACAGGATCAAGTCAATACTGTCTTTCAGCAAAGACAAAGAAATGATCCATACTCTTCAACTTACAATCCCGGTTGGAGGACCCACCCAAATTTTGCTTGGAACCAAAATCAACAACAATTCCAAGGCAATAACAATTTTCAAAGGCCTCCTCCACAACAACAAGCCCCTCAACAAACTCAATATCAGCAACCTTTCCAACCCCAACCTTACCAAAACCAAACGAACAATTTTGTACCAAACAACTCTTATCCTCAAAACAATTTTGTTCAGCCGAATAACGAGAAGGTTTCCTCGCTAGAACGAAGTCTGGATGCATTTTTAAAACAATCTACGCAATCTTCAGCCAGCATCCAATCGTCCATTCAGTCCTTGGTGCAACACAGTTCTTCACATGATCAGAGCATCAAAGCAATTGAAGCCCAAATTGCACAACTGAATGCTGCGTTAAGCGAGCGAGAGAAGGGGAAACTTCCATCTCAACCACTGCCAAATCCCGGTCACACACAAAATACATATGTTGCTCATGAACAACAAAATCATAATGTGAGTGCCGTGACTACATTGAGATCTGGAAAGGTATTGCACAACAACGTTGGTAATAACGATGACACCCTGGTCTCCGCTTCTTCATCTTCTTCTTCGTCTTCTTCAGAGCCTGTTCTTCATTCTTCATAAGGCTCTACTTCTTCTAATTCGAACGGACCCACATCTCACTTCACGAAAACACCAACACTGGGATCCGTTCCAACTCCGCAATTTACTCCACAGACATTAGACTCAACAAATTTTCAAAATATTCCATTTCCAACAGGTTGAGATCCAATAAACCAACTCCACAAATGGAGAAGATTGTGGAGTTATTTAAATAGGTTAGCATAAATATACCTCTCTTGGATGCAATCCAACAAGTCCCTTCGTACGCTAAAATCTTAAAGGACTTATGCACCAAGAAGAAGAAATCACAGGTACCCAAGAAAGTTTTCTTGGCTAATGAAGTGAGTGATGCTCTTACCCAATCTTTACCTCAAAAGCAAAAGGACCCTGGTTATCCTACAATTTCAATAACTAGTGGGGATAAGAACATCAATCGCGCACTATTAGATCTTGGTGCCAGTGTTAATTTTCTTCCCTATTCAGTATATGAGCAATTGGGTGTTGGAGAGTTGAAACCCACACATTGTACTCTCCAAATGGCCGACCGATCCATCACCCATCCTAGGGGTGAGTTAGAGGATGTGTTGATTAAAGTAGGAGACTTCATTTTCCCCGTTGATTTCATTGTTATGGACACACAGCCTGTAGCTAACCCCCGGAATCAAATTCCGGTGATACTCGGTTGACCATTCCTTGCAACTTCTAATGCGGTGATCAACTGTCGAAATGGTTCGATGAACCTATCTTTTGGAAACATGACAGTTGAGCTCAACATTTTTAAGTTAGGGAATCAACCCTCCGAGCCTAATGCTAATATACTTGATATTTGCTCGATCCAAGAGACCACTCAGGAAGATTGTGAGCTCGAAAAATTTCTATTCGATCACAACAATTTTGACGCCAGTAGTGCGTTCCTCCTTGATTCTGACACAGCTTTCACACCCGATAACGATTACGAGTGTTTCACTTTTTCGGACGATTTTGAAGAATCACCTCCCGAGTTTGAGTCCTTTGATTTTTCGGATGAGTTAAATGAACCATCCGACTCGGTTGCTTACACTCGCTTCGAACCATTGTTGGAAATCCTTCGAGTTCGAGACAGTTTCACCAATTTTACCTTCAATTGTTTCGCCTCCAAAACTTGAACTAAAGCTATTGCCTTCTCACCTTAAATATGCTTACTTAGGTGAGAATGGGACCCTTCCTATTATCATATCGGCATCTCTAGCCACCGAACAAGAGAAAGCCCTTTTAACGGTCTTACAAAATAATCGGCAAGCTTTTGGCTGGACTATGATGGACATCAAGGGGATTAGTCCCCTCATTGTTGAACACCATATTCATATGATGGATGATGCCAAGTCAGCAAGGGATCCACAAAGACGCCTCAACCCTATAATGAAGGAGGCTTTAAAAAGGAGATTGTAAAATGTCTTGATAGTGGTATCATTTACCCTATCTCTGATAGCCAATGGGTTAGCCCCATTCACGTTGTTCCAAAGAAATCGGGCATAACGGTCATACCTAATGAGGCGAATGAGTTAATTCCTACTCGCACACAAACTGGGTGGCGAGTATGCATAGATTATAGAAAACTAAAAGCCGCGATACGGAAAGATCACTTTCCACTACCTTTTATTGACCAAATGCTAGAACGATTGGCTGGGCATGAATTTTACTGCTTTTTGGATGGCTACTCCGGCTATAATCAAGTTCCCATCACCGAAAAGGACTAATACAAGACCACATTTACTTGTCCGTTCGGTACATTCGCTTACCGTCGCATGCCCTTTGGGTTGTGCAATGCACTCGCTACTTTTCAGCGGTGTATGATGGGAATCTTTTCAGACATGGTTGAAAAATTCTTGGAGATCTTCATGGATGATTTCTCCATTTTCGGCGACTCCTTTGACGAGTGTTTGCTACATTTAGATGCAGTTCTTAACCGATGTAGGGATGAACCTCACTTTAAATTGGGAGAAATTCCACTTTATGGTGCGAGAAGGTATTGTCTTAGGACATATCATCTCGCAAAATGGCATCGAGGTAGATAAAGCTAAAATTGAAGTTATTTCAAATCTTCCTCCTCCCAACTGCATCAAAGACATCCGAGCCTTCCTTGGCCATGCCGGTTTCTATAGACGGTTCATCAAGGATTTTAGCAAAATAGCTAGACCCTTGACTCTTTTGTTGACCAAGGACACCACTTTTGATTTTGACTCGAACTGTATGAAAGCGTTCGAGTCTTTGAAAAACTCGCTTACTTCCGCGCCCATTCTTTCATCTCCTGACTGGTCGCATCCATTCGAAATTATGTGCGATGCATCTGATTTCGCCATTGGTGCTGTCCTTGGACAGCACATTAATAAGATGCTGCACGTAATTTATTACGCTAGCCGAACATTAAACGAGGCCCAATTGAATTACACAACAACTGAAAAAGAATTCTTAGCCGTTGTGTTTGCACTAGAAAAATTCAGGCCCTATTTAATCGGCTCTCCAGTCATCGTTTACACGGAACACTCAGCTCTTCGCCATCTTTTCGCGAAGAAGGATGCTAAATCTCGGCTTATACGTTGGATCCTCTTACTATAAGAGTTTGACCTTGTCATAAGAGACAAGAGAGGATGCGAAAACGTAGTCGCCGACCACCTTTCACGACTCCCTTCTTCGCCTACACTTCAAATTCCTATTAAAGATGTTTTTCCAGATGAGCAGCTCTTAACCGTGTCTTGCGAACCTTGGTTCGCTGATATCGTAAATTACTTGGCCACCGGACTTATACCACATGATTGGTCGAATCAGGACAGACTCCGATTCATGTCCCAAGTAAAACATTTTTACTGGGATGAACCGTATCTCTTCAAATACTGTTCCGACCAAATCATTCTTCGGTGTGTCCCCGACAACGAGTTTAAGAGTGTGCTGTCATTCTGCCACGATCAAGCATGTGGCGGGCATTTTGGCCTCAAAAAGACAGTAGAAAAAATCTTGCAGTGTGGTTTCTTCTGGCCACGACTTTTTAAAGACGCGTACGAATACTGCAAGACATGCTCCCGGTGCCAACACTTGGGCCGGATATCTCGGAGAAATGAAATGCCACTCCAACCAATTTTGGTTGTTAAAATTTTTGATGTTTGGGGGATAGACTTTTTGGGACCATTTCCCAACTCTTTTGGGAACATATATATTCTACTTGATGTTGACTATGTTTCAAAATGGGTCGAGGCTGTGCCCAGCCGATCTAATGACAACAAGGTTGTCGTTAGATTTCTCAAAGAAAACATTTTTCACGGTTTGGGCATCCTCGCGCGATCATCAGTGATAATGAATCTCACTTTTGTAATAGGACTTTCGAGTCCTTAATGCGCAAATACTCCATTACTCATAAACTGTCAACGCCCTATCATCCCTAAACTTGTGGGCAAGCTGAGATCTCGAATCGACAGATTAAACAAATATTGGAGAAAACGGTTTCCAAAAACTGTAAAGATTGGTCAAAACTGATTGATGCACTTTGGGCATTCCGTACTGCCTACAAGACCGATCTTGGTATGTCTCCATACAGGCTTGTTTATGGAAAGGCTTGCCACCTTCCTGTTGAAATAGAGCACAAGGCATTTTGGGAAATTAAAAAGTTGAACCTATCTTTGGGAGATGCGGGCAGCAATAGAAAGCTGCAATTGAACGAATTAGACGAGCTGCGGGATGAAGCCTATGAGAACGCAGTAGTTGTTAAAAACCGAATGAAGGTGTTCCACGACAAACACCTTATGCGCAAGACTTTCAAACCTAGTCAACAGGTTTTGCTTTATGATACTCGGTTACATTTCCATCCTGGAAAGCTCAAATCTCGATGGAAAGGGCCATTTTTTGTACGCACCGTATATCCGCACGGTGCGGTAGATCTAGAAAACCCGAAGGACGGTACACTGTTTAAAGTAAACGGACATCGACTTAAACCATTCCTCACTGCAGACCCTTCGGAGGAGCTCCTGTTTTTGCAGGAGCCGATTTATATTGACTGATCTTCCTCCATCTACCCCTAAAATTTTCGATTATCTAGCCAAAACACTGTTTCAAACAAGTTTGGGGGTATGTATCATTTGTAATTTTATAAAAACAAAATAGCATAAAAAAATTAAAAATTTGAAAAAAAAAATTATTTTTTTGGGTATTTTTGTAAATTTCCAGATTTAATAAAAATAAAATTTTTATTTGCAAATAATTTCCTCTTTTTGAGAGGTTTTTTTACAAATAACCCAAACACTCCCCCTATAAATAAAACCCCGACCCTCTCTGTTTCTTAACCCTAATTTTATCATCTCTCCTCAAACCCTAGCCGCCGCCTCGATTTCTGCAGAGAGAGCCCTCCAAGCCGCCGCCCAACCGCCGCAGGAACCTAAGTCCCACTGCGCAACCGCCGCGCCCCTGTTGTGTCACCCTCTGAAATTTTCAGAGGCGGTTTGATCTCTAAACTCCTCTCTGTTTAAACATTTTAGATCTGTAGATTATCTGTTATGGCACCGAATATGCAGTTAGAACGTGATTTCTCACAGATCTTTTCACACACGATATATGGGAGTTATTTTGCTGACGAAATAATATGGAGGGGCTGGAATTTTTTAATATATAATCACCCAAATGGTTACGCCCTTCCAGATCTAGTCACTCGTTTTTACGAGTGCATGGAAGACGGCTGCCTTGCACAATATGGCTTTATCAAATTAATGTGGGGCGATAGGGAAATAATTATTGACAGAGACTTCATCCATGAAGTCACTTTGATCCTAGGTTACCCGTACACGATCAGCCCCTTCAGTTTGAAGATTACATGTCCTTAATGGGTAATGATTGCTCAAGGGAACCGAGGAAAGGAATACAAGCGAGAACCCTTTTCGCTAATGTTTTAACCGTGTGCCGGTGGACACAAAATAATATTTTTGGGAGTTCCCATAATACCACATTTTTCACCCTCTCACTTCATATTGTGCACACACTTATGACTAGGAATCCTAGATTCGACATGTGCACGGTTCTGCTTAACTCAATTGGTGCGGGAAAAAGGGCCGTGAACTACCCATGCCCCATGTTAGTGACACAACTGTGTCACCATTTCCTCCCTGTGGAGGAATTTGAAATTTTACATGCATGGAGGTATACCCATCAGGCCTCTCATTGAGGGCGTATCTACGTCCTATACATTCTTGACTGATGTTTGGTTACAAACAGAACCGGCGGAATACGTGCCCGCCAGAACACCTAGCTCCTGCTCGACCGTGAGCGAGGAAGAGCTCACCCCCTTAGAACATGCACGTTTAATGAGAAGAGCCGTTAGGGGGATTGACGAGTTGAGGAGGATGATGAGGGAGCATGATCGGCGTCTGATAGAGGTAGAGTAGGGGTCAGAACCCTGCTAGCTAGGGAGGAGCGTTCCCGTTCACGCTCAAGGGCACGGCGTGGGGCCGAGCAGTGAGGGCACTGCTTTTGGTAAGTTTGGGGGAGGAGGTGGTTGTTAATAGTTATCATTGCATTGCATATTTTTTTTAAATTTTTTGTACATATTTTTTTCTTTTTCTTTTGCATTCTGCATTGCATCTTTATAAAAAAATTTATAAAAATTAAAAAATGAAAAATAAAAAATTTATAAAAAAATCAAATCAAATCAAATAAAAAAATTGAAAATTTTTAAATCATAAAAATTGAAAAATTCAATTTTGGCCATATTAGATTTAAGTTTGACAAGACGGTTAACTAGCTAGGAAAAACTAGATCCTAAACTTAGTAAAAACCCTAAAAATAACCTTTCTTAAAGTTTAACGGTAGAAAATATATGTCCTTGTAGTTTACTTAGAAATAGGCAAATTTTGAGTTCGGTTCTTGGGCTAAGTCAAAAATAAGGGAAGAGTATTGAAATTTTTATTAAAGTGTAAGTCTAAAAAATAATTCCAAACCTTGAGTCTAAATTCTGAAAGTATATACCCTACAATTTGCACAAACACGCACCTCGAAACTTGGAATAGTAGAGGATACCTTGAATTGCTCTTGTCTAAAATCCTTAGTATGAAGAAAAAATTAAATAAAAGTATAAGTGTGAATAAAGAGATATAAAAAAAAATGAACACTGGTTTTTGTAATTACTTAAGGCTGCGTAAAATAAAAATATTTAGCGAGGGTGCTTTATCACCTAGTGCCTTAGACCAACTGGTTTGGGAGTCACTGCTAAAGCCTTAGGTATTACAAGACGAGGAATTACGCCTTAATGCGCAAACACATTTTGTAATCGGTCGTTAGTACCTCAAGAAGTATTAACGGTCGCATGAAGGATGTGTGAGCAATTTGATCTAAAAATTCACCAATTAAAAGTACTTTGGACAATGGACAAGAGTATAATAGCTTGAATTGAATTTCCAAGTGTAGGGGTGATACATACACACACGTAGGGGTATATAATTGGGGTTTGGATGAGAGATAGGAATGAAAAATAGGACTTATTTCTTCAGTAGAGATGATAAAAATTTCTAAGTTGAGATGGAACCTTAGAAGGAAAACTCAAAAGATGCTGAAAGCTAAATAAATTTACAGAACATATACAATCTTAAGTTAAATAATAAGTGAGTGTGAAAAATATGGGTTGATAATTTCTAAGTTGAAGATAATAGAATTTCTCACTAGAACACCAAATTGAAAAATGAAAGTCAATAGGCCAA
Organism: Agapanthus africanus; assembly: GCA_030015575.1. Classification (NCBI taxonomy): domain Eukaryota; kingdom Viridiplantae; phylum Streptophyta; class Magnoliopsida; order Asparagales; family Amaryllidaceae; genus Agapanthus; species Agapanthus africanus. The sequence goes on along the minus strand of JASDDO010000012.1, from coordinate 387,878,177 downwards.
ATTGATCGGATTTTGTGGGTAGTATCTGCTGAAAACCCTCAGGAGACAACACTCCTCCTACTAGGGACACCTAGGGGTTTAACGGCTTGTTGCACGAGCTCAGTGCAATCGCGTTTCCCTGCGAAAGTGAGGTTAGGTTTTTTCAAGAATAAAACTAGTTTTGCTCGGGACGAGCAAAAGATAAGTTTGGGGGTATTTGTTCATATCATAATTTTGCATTATTATATTCCCCATTCTCAATCATATTGCAAATAAATAGGTGCTTTTGATCCATGTCTGCTACATAGTTGCAGGTTACAGGTTCTCGGAACAATACAGTAAAAATGATGAAAAGACGCTACAAAAGTGAGACTACGACCAACAAATAGAAGAATCTTTATGATGCCGCCTACAGTTTAAGGAACAAATAAAGATCAATGAACAGTTTGATTGCACAAAGTACGAGGGCAGCACAAAGATTCAAGACTTCAACGCGAAGCTAACAGTAAAAGTCCACAACATTCTGTACTGTGGAAATCTGGAAGAAAATAGAAGATATTCTGAGAAACCAAGTGAAGAAACTAGAAGAAAAAGGCAACATGAAGCAACCCTGGAAAAATAAGACAGAGAGCCCACTATATGGCCGCGGAACCGCGGACAAACCAGGCTTATGGTCGCGGATCCGCGGCCGTGCATCGCACGTGTCGGTGTGTGTCGGTGCGTGTCGGTGGAGTCGGTGCGTTGACCAGGCTTCTCAGGGTAGTTTTGTAATTATAGATATGGATCAGATGTAAACCCTAGGGTTTTTCCTATCTATAAATAAGAAACCCTAAAGCCTAATTTTGGCATGCCTCTTTTTATTTTCCTAGTTTAAATTTTCATTCCAATTGTAATCGTCAAAGAGTGCATCAATAAAAAAAGTAAGTTTTTTTATCTTGAATTTCTTTTCTGCCCTAGTTATTTCTCTGCAATTTTTATCTGCCGTAGTTATTTTCCGCAAGTTAATTAGATTATTAAAAGAAAAAAAATGAATTCATTTGTTAGTTCCCTAATGAGTGAGTAGTTCCTCACTTGTTAGGGTTAGGTTTGGGGAAGGTTTGAGAGATGAAAATTTCTCACCCCTTTCTTGCCCGTTCAATATTTTAAAATAAAGGGTTCTATGCAAACCATACACACACCTCTCACTACGGCACCCTATCCCATGAGGTAGCGGTGATTCCCTAGTTAAGACCGGTTGTGTTTGATTTCCATAGAGGTTAGGGCTAAGAGTTAAGAAAGGACGGACAAGGACCAAATGGAAGAAACCTAGTTTCTTCCCGGTCGTGCTAATCTCCTTTGTTAACTATTACCTTAACACCTAAAGTTCTTAATTAGGGCAAAGAAAGCGGTGAGAATAATTGACTTTCCAAACCAACATAATCCTAACCCTAGCAAGGTTTTAATCCAAATCAATTTCAACCTCAGTTTTTATAGAAAATCAAAACCTACCACAAATAGGAATTGACTCGTTAGAACAACTAGAAAATACACGTTTTCCCTGTGGACCGACCCGTACTCAACCGGCTAGCTACCAAGCGACACCGTTCTTGATTGCGGTAACTCTTTAATTCTTTGAACCAAAACGCTAAATCTATTCCAATCAACACCTTTCTAGACACCTACTGGATTAGCTAATTGTAAAGTGCAAAACTCTCCTGGGAGTAACTTTTACTCACAGTGGGATCAGGATCCAACTATCATATAGAAGGTATGCAATCTCATAGCAAATTTCAACTTTTGAAATTCCCGATATGATTTTTACCCCTAGTGTCTTATGACCTTAACTATGGTCAACAAATCATAAGCACTAGTCAAGTTCTACCCGCCATTTCGTGATTGATTTAGACCCACCCGCATGACCCTTAACTATGGTCAACAAAGTCATACGAATGTCCTAATCGATCGCATCAAATGCTTTGTAGGAAGACATCACTTAGCTACCGTACACCACGCCTTAACTATAGTCAACAACGTGGCACGAATACTAAGTACTCTGCTTCCTAAAATGGCGGAGGGCAACGGATGACTTTTATTAAAACCCTTAACGTTTTGAACTTGATATCGTTGTAGAATCTAGTGAAAAGAGTGGGTTAAGCTCCAGTTTTAAAAGTCAAATGGTTTTATAGTATCTTTCTAATTTCTCTAAAAAGGTCACTCCTGGTGAAGGGATCTCGGTGTTAGTGTATATGCCCTAGAGGCCATTACTGTATTATACTAGTTTGTATATTACTTGATGGAAGCTTGGGATATTCACAGTTGTATATACAATCTTGCTCGAAATGGTAGTATGCTACTTGGTTTGTCTCTACTTCAATATGTGCATGTGTTTCTTTTAGCATATCGCTTATATACATATTAGTAGAGCCCTTAGGATTATTGCTTGATTACCAGCGTTGTGATGGCGCTCACACTCGTAGGGGCTGGGTAATCCATAAGCACATCCTTATACTGGTCCCTAGTCGTTGGACTATCGAGACAGGGCATCGATACTCCGGAGTAGACTAGCGTATGCGCTTCTCATCCCAGCGTGGGAGACGGTCTGTCCCACAGCCGTCAGTACGTCGTACTTGAGATAGTATGCGGGTGCTCGTTAGGTTACGAGTACACTGGACAGGACTCGTCGGGAACTGTTGGTTGGTATTATACCTATCGTCAGTTATCAGTTCCCAGGTGACATGAGTACAGCTTAGTCCGCTGACTTGACACTGTCACTTCGCCTCGAGTGTGTTCCCACTGTACTTTGATTACTACCCTACCACGGCTCAAAGGAGTCGTGCAAACAGGTAGTTTTTGGGTGCAGTCCCGAAGCACTTGGAGGCAGTGACGGTTAGACAGGATTCGTCTCTCCCGGTATTGGGGGTTGACATCGCGCTGTGTCCAGGAGAGCCATTACACAAGTAGTCCGTGGCCAGGGCAAGCGAGATATACTGGTAGGTTTCCAGTGTTATCTCAGGGTGTTCTGGGCTACACTCCGACACGACTTGTACCGCTATTAGGGGACTGACGTTCACCGCCCCCCTAGGCCCGCCATGCGATGTATCAGACGAACATACCAGACTGTACGGAGACTGTCACATACAGGCTCAGTAGGAGTTCAGATGGGGTCACCTCGTCAGTCTTCTTATCGGCATCTACCTGGGGACCGTTACGTACAGCTAGTGCCGCTTGCGGTCTGTGGTTAAACCCACTGCCAGCGTAGTGTCGAGTCTTTAGAGTCCCACACAGAGAGCTATTCGCCTTCAGGCAAAATGAGTAGAGGTCGCATGGTTTTGCGACAGGGTCCGTTCACATCCGCGCACTTGTGCACGTTTGCTGTCCGGACAGCTTATACTAGCGGGCTTTGGTTTAAGCCAGATCCTAGTATATGATTTGGGGTTGGTTTTATCTCATTGTATTCGTGTTCCTCGGATCACGAATACGGGTGCGTATGCACAGTTGATTGAGACAGAGGGAGAGGACTTTGATTAGGGTTAATGACTATTGTCTTTTTATTAACCCTAATGCTTATGTGTGTATTATGATTAATTGATATTAGTTATATATAATTGTGCGTGGTTAGGGTTGTTGACATTTTGACTATCTTGACTTGTTGACCTTAGTTGACATGTTGACCATCATCATTCTATATAAAAGATGCTCTTTGATCCTTGCAATTAGCATTAAATATGAAATGATAATGGTCATGTCTTGATTAAGCCATGACAATTATCTTTCTAATTATCAATTTACTTAATTCACACATATATGTGAGAATGGTTCTATTATTCTCTCATTCTATCATATACTTTCTCTCTCTTGCTCTTCCTCTTCCTCAAGCTCTCCCCTCTCATGTGTTGAGAAACACTTGAGCTTGAGAAAAACCACTCCATAATAATCTCTACTCTCATCTAGGGTTCTAGGATTAGCACTTCTAGCACCTTAGTTACTTCTAGCTTGAAGTTGAAGCCAAAGGTTGAGGCTCTCGGGTGGATCCTTCTTCGACTAGAGAAGGCGACAAGGTGATCCCTTTCTACCACTTCAAGGATCAAGGAAAGAAGGACATAAAGCCCAAGGTATAACCTTTCTACCCTTTAGCTAAATCTAGTTAGCTTTTAGTTAGTTTTAGTTTAGAAAAGATCCCGACTTTGTCTAGTCCATGTTGCCTAGAGTAGTAAAAATCCGATTTTTATTCCGTTTTCCGCCTCCCCGCAAGCACCGGGGTGGGCAACGTGGACTTACAGTGGTATCAGAGCCTAACTAAACATAAACTAGCTAGGTAGTAAAGTGTATGGAAGTTCAATCGAAAAAAATCGCAAAACCTAAACATCAAAACCCTAAGTTTCTGTTGAAATTTTTTCTGCTCTAAAAATAAAAAATCATACTTCAAAAATCATCTCAGGGTTTTGTGAAGAAGCACACCAAATACGGTCAAGTGAACAGTTCAAAGCGCGGCGATTCCGCGGCAAAAGCATGCCTATTGCCGCGGAACCGCGGCCGTTTTGAGTCTGTTCTGGACCGGGTTTGGTGCAGTATTCTTATGGTAAGGTTTTGGGATTTTTAAGATAGTTTATTTGTGCCCAGATTTTCCAGAAAAGAAATTTGTTTTTGGGGGCCTATAAATCCGTATTTTTGATCGAACTTCACTACACTTTGACTATTAGGTTATATCTGTGATGTTTATATGTATTGAACGTCTGCTAATCGCTATAAATCGATTAGTGGGGGTTATACATATCTGTGATCTGTGTTTGTTGATGGTATGTGTATATGAATGCGTTGGATTGTCGCGGGTGAATAGCCGGGGTGGATGTGAGATGAGTGTTTCTTTTTCTTTCATTCATGTAATATGTAAATTGATGTATTATTATTTGTTTGGCCGCGCAACCGGGTCGGGGTTGTAGCCGTCATTGTATAATTCTTTTTACTGTTTTTGCTCCTAGGATAGACCCATGGAGGGGGTGCACAAACTACCGGGTATCTCGAAGTGCCGAGTGGCCTACTCACGGTGTTGAGGGAGGTTGCTTCGCTTCGGATACTTGGCGGGTAGTTTGCCGCACCCGTAGGGGTCTTAGGTGGGGTATTGGCTATTCACCGCGACCGTGTAATCCGCTTTTCGTTGCAGGCTCGAACGGATTGCGGATTCCTAGTATATCCAATGTATTCATCTGTGATCTGTAATGTCTATCATTGCTTTATATCTATATACTATAACTATTTAGGCGTTGCTTATGTTTTACAGCCGCGCTAGCCCAGCCCCCGCTCTGTCGTTAGTTAAGTAACCTAACGGGTGATGACGGGGCCCCGTGGCGAATGCGAATGGCATAAGCGTACGTCATATTTTGGTTGTTTTCTGCAATGGTAGGATTAAATGATGGGACGCATTAAAAGAACTAAGGCAAGAAAATAAACCAAGTAAAAGTCGATTGGAACACTTTGAAAACCATTCGGTTCTTTTCAAAACTAAACTTTTAAACGCGGAGCTTGAACCACTCCTTTTAAAAGCTATCTCGTTCCATCGATTATATCAAGTTCACTACGTTCACGGTTTCACCAAAACCATTCGTAGCCCTCCGTCATTCCACATGAATGGTCAAAAAGTATTCAAGCTATGTATTTTTGCCAAAGTCAAGGCATAGTGATTGGTAGCTATTGGGTATTCATGTGCAGCATAGATAGATGCGTTGGTTTGGGACAGTCGTGCTGCCATTTTGGCCAAAGTCAAGGGTAGGTACGGGTGGGTCCAAATTAACCAGGAGAATGACGGGTAGAATTTGACATGTGACTTATGATATTTTGGCCAAAGTCAAGGTCATAAGAGCATGGGGCAAAAATCCACATCGGGAGTTTCATAAGTACTGAAACTTGCTAGCGCTGCATACCATTTGGAGTGTGATAATTCTGGTAGGATTCTTTCGGTTTTATCACGCGATGATATTTGGATCCCGATCCTACTGTGAGTATATGCTACTCCTCGGGAAAACTCTCACTTAACGATCAATGCTATAAACCTAGTAGGTGTCTAGAAAGGTGTTAGCGGGGCTACGCCCACAGGGAAAAGAGGTTACTTAATTAAGGAACTTCGCGAAAGCGTTGGAAAACCTCCCTCGAAGTACCGACACTGGCCTGGCTGAACGGTTAAGCAAGTATTGTACGGTGAGATTGATCCCGACTAATTCTTTCTTTACGGTTTGAGAAGGGATTCGAGAGACAGTGGGAGCCATCCTGTTTAGACAAACTAAAAACCACTCTAAACTTGCAAGAGCATCATGCTAAAGTGTTTCTTTTCTCTCTCCTAATTGCAGCGACCATTCAACATGACTGGACTTAAGTTATTACTAGATAAAAACATACTGACAGGGCCAAACTACAAAGATTGGCTCAGGAATGTCAAGATGGCAATCACTTACGACAAGTTGGGGTATATCCTTACCACCAAAGCTCCCCCTGTCCCAGGTCCCACCTCCAGCGTCGCGGATGTAGAAATCCGTAAGACATGGGAGATAGATTGCGCGAAGGCCAAATGCCTCGTACTTGCCTCGATCGACAACGAACATCAGAAGAGGCACGAGAATATGGACCTAGAGTCCATATTTCTCCATACAAAAGAACTGTATGGAGAGCAGTCTCGTATCGCCAGATACGAAGTGTCGAAGAAGCTATTTTCGGCAAGATTGGCCGTCGGATCATCGGTAGCGGAACACGTGCTTAAGATGATTGGCTACATTAAGGAGCTCGCGGACCTTGGGACCACGTTGGAGAATGAACTCTATACTGATTTGATTCTCCAGTCCCTTCCTTCCACTTACGCCCAGTTTATCCTTAACTTCAACATGCAAGGAAAGGAGGTTGAACTTTCCGAACTTCTGAACATGTTGAGGAGTGCTGAGGGCACCCTACAGAAGGGTAGGGAGACATCCACTTTGTTTGTAGGAGGATCTTCCTCTTCTAGATCCAGGGCGAAAGCCAAGGGTAAGAAGAAGAAAGCCCCCGCCAAACCAAGAGGCGGTGTCAGTAAAGTGGATACGAAGGGAAAAGGAAAGGCAACAAAGGTAGCGGGAAAGATGGTGGGGAAGGAAGAATGCTTCTATTGTCACAAAAGTGGACACTGGAAACAGGATTGCAAGGCTTGGAAGGCCAGAACCCAGGATTTGAAGCGAGTTGCGGCTTCAGCTTCAGGTGTGTATGTTATTGAAGTGGATCTTCAAAAGGAAGATTGGTGTAGATGGACAGGTTGAGACCTATAAAGCTAGACTTGTTGCAAAGGGTTTTCGTCAAAGACCTGGTTTGGACTATGACGAAACCTTTTCTCCAGTGGCTATGCTGAAATTCATTCGGATCCTTCTTGCCATTGCTGCCTTCCACGATTATGAGATTTGGCAGATGGACGTAAAGACCGCTTTTCTAAATGGAAATTTGGAGGAGTGTGTCTATATGGACCAGCCAGAGGGTTTCATTCAGAGTGGGAGCAGCGGAATGGTGTGCAAGTTGCTTAAGTCCATTTATGGACTAAAGCAGGCATCGCGGAGTTGGAACATCTGTTTTGATGAGACGGTCAAGGAATTTGGCTTTATCAAAAATCCAGATGAACCATGCATCTATAGTAGATTTGTAGCGAGAACTGTAGTATTCCTCGTTTTATACGTGGATGACATTCTCTTAATAGGAAATGACATTCCTATGCTACAATCTGTCAAGGGGTACTTGTCACACAGGTTCTCCATGAAAGACCTGGGTGATGCCTCATACATTCTGGGGATCCAAATCTATCGTGACAAATCCAAGAGGATACTGGGACTCTCACAGTCCAGGTACATCGACACCATACTGAAAAGATTCAGTATGGAAGATTCCAAGCGCGGTAATCTACCGGCTTGTCACGGGATCACCCTCTCCAAAGAGATGTCTCCCAAGACTGATTTGGAAAGGGATCGCATGTCTATTATACCCTACGCTTCTGCGGTAGGCTCTATAATGTATGCGATGTTGTGTACCAGACCAGATGTAGCTTATGCACTGAGTGTGGTAAGCCGGTATCAGTCAAACCCTGGGGAGAAACATTGGATAGCAGTAAAGCACATTCTCAAGTACCTGAGAAGGACTAAGGAGATGTTCTTGGTGTATGGCAGAAAATACCTCCAGATCGAGGCCTTTGCTGACTCCAGCTTCCAGAGTGACAAGGATGATTCCAAGTCCATGTCGGGTTATGTCTTTACCCTCAATGGAGGGGCGGTGTGTTGGAAGAGTTCCAAACAGGAAACCGTTGCTGACTCGACGATGGAAGCGGAATATATCGCTGCTGCAGATGCCGCAAAAGAAGTTGTCTAGGTAAGGAAGTTCTTAACTGAACTTCAGGTGGTTCCGTCCATTGTTGATCCAATACCTCTGTATTGCGACAACAACGGGGCTATAGCTTTAGCAAAGGAACAAAGGTCCCATCAGAAGTCCAGACACATCTTGAGGCGGTATCACCTGATCAGGGAGATCGTGGATCTCCAGGAGATCGAGGTTCGGAGGGTTGCTTTAGAAGATAACACTGCTGATCCACTCACAAAGGCCTTGCCCCAGACTCAGTTCGAGCGGCTGATCGAGATGATAGGTCTTCGATACGCAAGTACATGGCCTTAGTGCAAGTGGGAGATTGTTAGTGTATATGCCCTAGAGGCCATTACTGTATCATACTAGTTTGTATATTACTTAATAGAAGCTTGGGATATTCACCTTGTATATACAATCTTGCTCAATATAGTAGTATGCTACTTGGTTTGTTTCTACTTCAATGTGTACATGTGTTTATTTTAGTATATCACCTATACACATTAGTGGAGCCCTTAGGATCTTTGCTTGATTACCAGCGTTGCGATGGCAGTCACACTAGTGGGGGCTGGGTAATCTATAAGCACATCCTTATGCAGGTCCCTAGTCGTAGGACTATCGAGACAGGGCATCGATACTCCGGAGTAGACTAGCGTATGCGCTTCTCATCCCAGTGTGGGAGATGGTCTGTCCCACAGCCATCAGTACGTCGTACTGGAGATAGTATGCGGGTGCTCGTTGGGTTACGAGTACACTGGACAGGACTCGTCGGGAACTGTTGGTTGGTATTATACCTATCGTCGGTTATCATTTCCCAGGTGACATGAGTACAGCTTAGTCCGCTGACTTGACACTGTCACTTCGCCTCGAGTGTGTTCCCACTGTACTTTGATTACTACCCTACCACGGCTCAAAGGAGTCGTGCAAACAGGTAGTTTTTGGGTGCAGTCCCGAAGCACTTGGAGGCAGTGACGGTTAGACAGGATTCGTCTCTCCCGGTATTGGGGGTTGACATCGCGCTGTGTCTAGGAGAGCCATTACACGAGTAGTCCCTGGCCAGGGCAAGCGAGATATACTGGTAGGTTTCCAGTGTTATCTCAGGGTGTTCTGGGCTTCACTCCGACACGACTTGTACCGCTATTAGGGGACTGACGTTTATCGCCCCCTAGGCCCGCCATGTGATGTATCAGACGAACAGACCGGACTGTATGGAGACTGTCACATTCAGGCTCAGTAGGAGTTCAGATGGGTTTCACCTCGTCAGTCTTCTTGTCGGCATCTACCTGGGGACCGTTACACACAGCTAGTGCCGCTTGTGGTCTGTGGTTAAACCCACTGCCAGCGTAGTGTCGAGTCTTTAGAGTCCTACACAGAAAGTTATTCGCCTTTAGGCAAAAGAGTAGAGGTCGCATGGTTTTGCGACAGGTCGCATGGTTTTGCGACAGGGTTCGGTCACATCCGTGCACTTGTGTACGTACAGTGTCCGGACAGTTAACACTAGCGGGCTTTGGTTTAAGCCAGATCCTAGTGTACATTTTGGGATTGATTTTATCTGGTATGTATTCGTGTTCCTCGGAACGCGGATGCGGGTGTGTATGCACAGTTGACGGAGAGACAGAAGCAGAGGATTCTCATTAGGGTTGTTGACTGTTGACCATTGACTTCTTGCTAAACCCTAATGAGAATATGATATATGATTAACAATAATATTAATTAAGTATTATGGTGACATGGTTGTTGAGGGGTTGACTTTGTTGACTTGTTGACTTTGTTGACCGGTTGACTAGGTTGGACTAGTTGACCATCATGATGACAATGGCTATCATTTCATGGCAAAGACTTTTTGCTTGCTTGTTCTCTTGTGAAAAATAAGTGCATGAAATGATATGGCTATTGTAGCTTAAACCATCACATAATACTTGATTGCTATGTTTTGTTATGATGGCTTTGGATTATGAGAGCCAAGAGAAAAAAGTCTTTCTCATTCTATCATTTTCATTCTCTCTCTTGTTCTTGAGCTCTCATCCTCTTCCTCTTGCTCTCCCTCTCTTTAGTCTATGGTTCACTTGTCTCATGTGTTGAGAACCAAGAACCATAGAGAAAATTCCAACACACTCTCCTCTACTCACTCTAGTTCACAAGGTTTAGCAAACCGAGTGAACTAGTTTCTTCAAAGCTCGAAGAAGAAGCCAAAGGTAGAAGCTTTCTGGTGGATCGATCTTCGGCGCAAGGAGACGACGGGGTGAAGCCGATCCGGAAAACCATCAAGTGTAGAAGATGAAGGAGTTCAAGAAAGAAAGGTATAACCCCCTAACCGAGTAGTTAACAACTCTTAGTTAGGTTGTTAGGTAGCTAAGTTTAACAAAGATCCGGTTTTGAGTCCATGTTACCGCCTCTAGAAAATAGTTTTTCACCAAATTCCGCATGCCCGAAAGTACCGGGAGAGGTAGCATGGACTTACAAAATCCCCATCAGGAGCGAGTATATCTTGAGAAGATTACTTGGTGTACATGGAAAAGTTGAGACTTTCAAAGCTATGCTTAAGTCCATCCAGATCCTACTTGCCACGGCTACATACCATGACTACGATATCTGGTGGTTGGGTGTCATGACTGCTTTTCTAAATGATGATTTGGAAAAGAGCGTCTATAAGTACACAGCCAGAGGGCTTCGTAGACAGTAGGAGCAGCGGAAACATGTGCAAGATGTTTTATGTGATAAAACAGGCATCGCGGAGTTGGAACGTCTGTTTTGATGTGGTGGTCAAAGAGTTTGACTTCATCAAAATGGTAGATGAACCTTGTATATACAAAAAGGTAGTAGGGAGTATGGTGGTGATCCTCGTAGAGTACGTGGATGACATACTCTTGATAGGGAAGGAGTTTCCTATGCTACGCTCGGTCAATCTCCGCTTATCACAAGGATTCTCCATATAGGATCAAAATGATACCTCCTAAATCCTGGGTTTTGGATCTATGAGATAGATCTAATTGGATGTTAGGATACTCACTAGTTGTAGTGAGATGGTATCAATCGATCCTGGGGAGAATCACTGGAAAGGTTCCAGGGTGATAAGGACGACCGAATGTCAGTCGCAGGCTTTGTCTTTACCCTCAGTGGAGGGACGGTATGTTGGAAGAGTTCCAAGCTAGATACCGTGACTTACTAGACGATTAAAGGCAAGATACATCGTTACCAAGGATGCTACCAAAGAGGCAGTCTGGATATATAAGTTCATGAGTTGAACTTCGTTCCTACCATTGTGTGACAATGGAGTTGTGGCTTTTGCCAAGGAACCCCCCGTCCCATCAGAAATCCAGATCTAATTCTTAGGCAGTATCACCTGATCATGGAGATGGTTGATCTCCAGGGAGATCGAGGTTAGGAGAGTAGACACAGAGGACAACAGCGCGGATCCAATCACAAAGGCCTTTTTCCCAATAGAGACTTTTATGGAATGGTTGAGTATGAGATACTTCAACCACAGCTAATTGTTAGGTATGTGATACCACAACAGATGGCCCTAGTGCAAGTGGGAGATTGTTAGTTATATGTATGCCCTAGAGGCCATTACTGTACATATGATGTATATTGTAATGGATGCTTGGACATATATAGGGAGGACTTTCTTTCTCGACATGATAGTACGCTATCTGGTTGTACTTTATCTTAACATATACTCTGATTGTCTCTATGTTACATGTTGATAAAGCCCTTAGGTTATGTACTCGACTACTGGGACTATGATGAGATCATACTAGTGGGGTCACGGTAGTCGACGAGTACATCCTATAACTATTCCTAGTCGAGGGTGTATCGAGACAGGGCATCGATACACCAGAGTAGACTAGCGTATACGCATCTTGACCCATATGATGGGCGATGGATGATCCCATATCCATCGGTGTTTGACATCAAGGATGGTGTACGGGTGTTCAGTAGAGACTGGGTACACTGGACGGACTCGCCGAGAACTCCCAGATGGTATTATACCTCACGTCAGATGGCAGTTCTCCGGTGACACTAGTACAGAGTAGTCTGTTGACCCGAGATCGTCATAAAGTCTTGTGTGATTCCCACTATGCTTTGATTTCCATCATACCACGTCCAAGAGGGCATGCAAAAAGGTGGCTTTTGGGTACAGTCCCGAATCACATGGAGGCAATGAGCGATAGGAGGGGATTCGTCTCTCCCGGTATAGGGAGTTGATGTTGTGCTGTGCTTGATTGGCTATAACTGGAAATCCCTGGCCAGGGTTGGTGAGATTTACTGGTAAGTGTTATCAGTAGTTTCTCGAACTGTTATAGACCTCAAATCGATACGACTTATCGAGCTACCGGGGTCTGACGTTTACCACCCCTAGGCGAGATATGCGACATATCAGACGACGAGACCGGACTATACGGAAGTGTTACTGATTGGATTCACAGGAGAATGTACAGGCTTGCTTGTTGATCTTCTGAGCGCTCAATTCCTGAGTGGTTGTTACGTTTAGCTGACCGCTTGCAGCTTATGGGTGTTTGATATGATCATCACCTACCGCCGGCGTATTGACGATTCTTTAGAGTCCTACACAGAGGTTTCTTGACTCAGGCAAAACGGAGTAGGGGCACATATGTGATATGTGCAGGACCGAGGATAATGCGATATAAGATACCGTATTCTATTCTCGCGATATTTGATATCAGCCGGGTCATCGGATCAAGTGTTGATTCGATGAATCGGTAAATGAGATATTAGTCGGTTATATGCGATATAGCCGGATTGTCGGATCAAGTGTTGATTCGATAATTTAATGTATAATAATATATATGATATATTAAATTACATTAACTAATATTAGCTCACTAAAAGATTCTTTTTCTCACTCGGGTAATATATTGCTATATATGTGATATATGTTAATTGTATTATTTTATTTTGTTACAATAAATATTATATATGTGATATATAATATTGTAACATGATATGATTATTAATGCAACATGATTAGTGGAGATTAAACATGGTTAGGGTTTGCTTTGGGTTAAGTTTTTCTAGAAGGTTTTGTTTTTGTTTTGGAAAAGATATTTTGCAAGATATTTCTTTAACTCAACCAAAACCCTAACCCTAGTTAATTCTCTACAATGGTTACTTGAACCATGGTTGCATTTCTAACCTTATTATAACTATCATTATTCATCACATAAGAATTAAGGGCTTCTTCTTCTTCCTTCTTCTCTTCATGGAAAAAGCTTTCTAGCTTTTTCTAAGTGATGAAAAATGTGTGAGAAAAATATTATAAATGAGAGAAAAAATCCTACTTCATCATCCTCATCTACCCTTGCCCTTTAGATGAGAATGTTCACTTCATTTAGTGAGTGTTAGCTTGTGTTAGTGAAACTTCAAGGTAGATCATCTTTGTTATCGAAGATCGGAAGCAAGACTGCATCTTTCTCTTCGTGAAGCCTCTCAAGAGTCCGGAACACGATGATCGCAGCGAAGGGACTTCAACACGGAGCTTAAGAAGTGAAGGACCGGATCTACAAAGGTTGTAATCCCTCTCACTTAGTGTTAAAGTGTTTAACATGCTTGTTTTCGCCTAAACTCTAGCTTAAAGATCCGGCTTTGGGTTGTTCGGCATGGCTAAATTTTAAATCGGGCATGGTTGATGCCTCGTAGAACCTTGTGGCAGTGCCCAGCATCCCTACACTTTGAGGGAGGTTCCCGTGCTTTTGTACGGACCTAATTAGAATAAACCTCGTTTTCCCAGAGGCATAACCCCGTAAACACCTTTCTAGTCACCTACTTGATCGGCTAATTGTCCTGTGTAAAACTCTCCCAGGAGTAACTCTTACTCGCAGTGGGTATCGGGATCCAACTATCTCATAGGAGGTATGCAATCTCATTGCAAATTTCAACACTTGAAATTCCCGATAATGCTTTTACCCCTAGCGTGCTATGACCTTGATGCATGCCAAACAACCCATAGTCCGCTAGTCAAGTTCAACCCGTACATTTCGTGATTGAATTAAACCCACCCGTACGACCCTTGACGAATGCCAAACAACGCCGTACGAATACCCTAATCCAATCGCATCCCATGCTACAGATAAGTAGTAATCAGCTACCGTACACTACGCCTTGACGCATGCCAAACTACCGCAGCACGAATACTAAATATTACTTATCTGAAATGACGGAGGGCTACGCAGGTTTTTCAGAAAACCATGAGCGTAATGAACTTGATATCGTTGTAGAAACAGGTGATTTTGAAAAGGAGTGTTTTTGAGGCTTTTCTAGTTTCGCTAAAGAGGTCACTCCCGGTGAAGGGATCTCGTCTCTTTCCTTATCGAATAAGGTGCGGGATATTTCACAAATACCGCGGTGCAAAGCAAGAACTATTGAAGCAATCAAAAACTAAACCGTGAGTTTGTAGCATCTGCCAGTTTTGCTAAAGAGGTCACTCCCGGTGAAGGGATGTCATGACCCGAAAGAGCACGTGACTGGCCCTTGAATCCTATGAAGTCTATAGGACTCCATCCGATCCAAGTAAGCCAAAAGCCCAGAAATCTAAACCCATTTTTAAGAATAAGTAAAGAAACTGGTTTTAAGAGGTAAAGAAAACATGTTTGAAAATCAAGTTTTAAATAACTAAGCCGAATATGAATTTTTAAAATGTGCAATTTTTCCTTAAAATTTCGGCAGAGTTTCTTTTGTAAAAACTGGCCCCGAACGGGGTACAACAAGAACAATATATATAACATGATAAAAGGCATCCCCAAGCGGGAGCTAGCTCTTCGTCAATCGACGGTCACAACCATACAAGCAATAAAAATATATAACGCCGAAAGGCGAGGATCAACTCAAAAGAAAGCTCCAAAAGCAAGAAAACCGCAATACTACTAAGCGCGACTCTATGGTCGAAATAATACAACACTGAAGTCTGAGTCTGAAAGAATATACAAGTTTTTGGTTGATGGACAATTCTAGATACAATGAATAATACAAATACAATAGCGGTTCTAATACAAAAGAACCCACCTATCCAAGCAAGTCACCCAAAAGAAAGCAGTGTGCCAGAAATGCCGCTATGGAATCTGTACGGCAAACCTGCAAGAACTGGGGCACAACGGGGGTGAGTTGCCAACTCGTGAATAGAAAGATATCTACAAGCAGAGATCGAATGCATGACCCATCCTAGGTCAATACGATCAGATATAAATAAACCTCAATATGAGTAAAGCTGAAGCATGCTAAACTGGCAATGTAATCTCTATACATGAGTGTAGTGCCAAGTGCTCGTGCTAGTGCCTCAGGTAACAATATAGCATATGAATGAGATATGAATGCGTGAAAACAGAATACATTTACATGAAGCAACTGTTTTCATAATTTAGTGAGATTTCCCTTGTATTTTTAAAATGAGGTACCATAATGAAATCAGCATAAAACTGTGCCTAGCATCGGCACAAACGAAATCCCAATATCCCGATATCTCAAAGTATCAACCACAATATCTAGGGCGCCGTCAGTCCAGACCGGCCCCTACCATCAATCTCAAGACCACGACGGTATCCTCCGGATATCCGACGCGTCGGGTAAAATCACCGGTAGGTAGTACTCCCCTGCCAGGCTCAACGTCATCACCACATTCCTCTTGCCCCGGGGTACCGCACCGGGTCCACCATGTACCCGAAACGGTTCATCCGTCTCCTCGAATCGGATTTCCAAATCCATCAGCAAACTCATGGTGGACGACTCATACATCATGGGAAAACCGCACTTTTTATTTTAAAGAAGAGAATATGATTATTTGTGTCTTTGCGGTTTTCCTCCAAATCCAGAAAATCTCATGGAAATCCAAATCCAAACCTCAATAGCACTTAAAATAGTGAATATACGCATGAGAATCCATGAAAGCGGCATAACAATGAATAGCAGTATGCAGGAAGTAGCAGGTAATAACTACAATGTCTAAACTATTAGCTAATAGGCTATGTCAAGCAATAATATTTTCTAAGGTGTACGTGACATGGCAATTACCGATGAAGATGTGTGTGAGCCGGCAAGTAAGTGTACGTGGTACATACGCATCATCGGTAATGGTGCTGGTGTCCTATCAGCATGATATTAATAATGGAGTATGAAACATAATATAAGAATGCGATGCAAAGCGAACCACAAAAAAGGAGTGGGAGCTGAAACTAGACGTAACTAAAACTAATCTGCATTAATCTAACATAAGTCCTACAATTGGTGCCTTTTGAAATAACACGAATCATGGGGTTTTGAAAATAAGGGCTACGGTGTTTTTATGAAAAGATACGCCTTTTTAAATATCCGTAGATCCCTTGACCTGTCTTTTAAAATACCCACGACCCGCTCGTTTTGAAATAGGTAGGAGTCTAATCTAGTCTAACTACTATACTAAACTATACGGCTGAACTAACAAGCTGAGCTACAGGTAGGGAAACAGCCTAACATCTGGGTCGATATATATATACATATAATAGTCGGTGATCCCGCCTCAAAAGTATCGCGTACGATACCGTATATCATATGACATCCTCAAGTCAAGAGTGCGGATCTATCATCAATGCAAAGTTCATACGGTAAATCGTCGTACGGCATCCCAATAGCTGGGTAGGGGTCAATATCCCCTAATCTCATCACATATCAGGTATCACTATCATCAGATCGCACAATCTGGGGTACTACTCTAAGTCTAGTACAAATCGATACCATCTATCAAAGTATGAATGCGGGTAAAGCACATGTCCAAAGGCCCGCTAAAACTATCATATCGCACCTCAAAGGCAACTATGTCACATCGCCGATCTCATGGCCTCACATCAAGTATCATCTCAAACCCACGTATCATCATCAACCCGTATATGAACACATAGTCCCATATCCATGTGTAGATATACGCACCATCAAATGAAAGAATGAATGCAAGAATGTGTGTAAATGTATGTGTGGGTGCAACCACTACTCTAGGGTTCGCACTATACTAAACCAATACATTCTTATCATCAAAATACCATTATTTCCATCACTAATCTAAACCACACATAATAAATACATGTGTATACGTATTCGTATACAACACTACGGACTGCGGGGGTGCTATACGCCATCCACCCGACTTCTCCCCGTAGATATAAATCTACTCACCTGTATCCTGCGTGTCGGTGTCGATATCACCGTCATCTTCTGCATCGCCTCGGATCGTCGCGGGGTACCTACACATATCACACGTATCGCATCGCATCAAAATCAAATCAAAACTTAAAACGGCACGCTAAAACCAATACGATACGCTAAAAGGCTTATAGGTTAGAACCTACGGTTAACCTTCGCAAAACAACCCGAAATCACTCGATGCAGTCGTACAAACGTCACACGATCGAGATAACGTACAAACACCAAAATATGGAAATCAAAATACGTAAAACCAAATACTGAAAGTAAGGCAGCAACCCAAGAAAACGATCCCAGATTTCATCTCGGGTCAAATTTAGCCAAATAAACAAGTCCAGGGTGATGTATATGATGTATTTGAGCTACTGGACCAACCCCGAAACATTTCACCACTACATGGCCGGCCAAAACCCTCCCAAAACCGGCTTGGCCGGCCCCCCTATGTCCAATGGGGTCCGTCTGGTCAGGGTGGCCTCCTATGGTCTCAATTGGGTCCCTGGTGTTGTTTAATTTTCCTGAAAAAGTCCCAGTACATTCCAGATTTCCCTGCACACTCTAAACACTCATAAACCGACATGAAAGTCCCGTAATTCCGTATTTTTGGGTTTCAGGTTGTTCTAGGTCAGGGTCTTGGTCAAAATAGGGTCTAAGGTCACCATTAGAGTCCAATTGCAAAGTCATAACTCAAAATTACCCTAATCCTCTCTAATTTTGTCCAAAGTGCACCAATTCACACGATATCGATATGAAACTTGAATTAAAGCTTAAGCACAAGGATTAACACTATAATTGTGAAGAAATTACCTCACAAGACCCTCATGAATCCTCAACAGCACCAAAACACCACCTTTCTTGGTCCATTGCATAGATCTTGGGCTTGTGTGCATCTTTTGTGAAATGAGTGTGAGGTTTTGAGTTTGTTTGTGAGATGATTTGAGGCTTGAAGAGGGGAGGGGATATGGTGCAGGAGCAGCAGCAGGAGGAGAGTGAAGAGGGAGGGAAGATGAGGGAAATGGCTAAGGTTCTAGTCAAAGTGCAACCCATACCTCTCTCTACCAACCCCATTCTTTATTCTTTTCTCTTTTTCTTTTCTTTTCCTTTTCTTTTAAATCCCCTCTCACTCAAATAGAGATCCCAAAATAAAATCATGGCAATGAAAATGTAACACAACTCCAAAAATGATATGTGCACAATTTTGCACAAAAAGCCAAAAAAATCCGATTAGCGATTTTTAATCGCGATTAGCGCTAAATTAGCATATAAATGATCACAAACACTTAAAAATGGCATAATTCCAATAAATAACCCATTTTAGAATTTTCCATAATTTTCCGTAATTTTTCTTCATTTATTTGCATTTAATTATAAATTTAATATTAAAATAATCAATAAAATAATATTAAATTTTAAAAATTCCCAAAAATAATATTTTATTATTTTGGAAATGTTACAATCTACCCCCCTTAAAGAAATTCGGTCCCCGAATTTAAATTTAAAATCCCCAAGTACTAAAACATTTCAATACAAATTTCCAAGTCGTCGGGGCTCCGAAATCATCAATACATAAAACGTCACAGTGCAATGCATGCGCATGGGTACTGAGCAGATAACTCAAAAACAACGCTCCATCAAGCATCCCGCAATCATCGGAGTCAAGGTAAAAACACAATTTCAAATCCAATACAAAACCAATATGATATGGATCAAAACTATACATGTGAATAGCTGATGTAAAAGCATGCCAAATCTTTTAAAATCGCTGCGCGATGCGCATAACATTGCACAGAGGCGGACGTTCTTCATGAGAAAATAACTATATATATATCCTTTGTTTAATAAGCACGTTCCGCCGTTTTGAAAACAATCAGAAGGGTTTCCCCGTTTTTTTTTTAAAACGTTTCGTGTCATATCGGACACGTAAGTATATATATATACCGAGACTATAGCTCGCTCCTTGGAAATCCCTTCAAACTATCAATGCATGCAAAATATATCCAGGTACTGTCCTCTGACTAGTCCTGCTCAGTATGAAAACAAATATCCCATATCATAAAAATGTACTGCTCCTAAAGGAATAAATCTCAAAAATATACATAACACAATCCGGTGCGTCTGGTGCGCACGGGAATCAAAAATCCATATATGTGCTAAACAGGTGCACAAAACAACATCTAGGTGCAACGGGTGTGCACGAAGCATATGTCATAGGCAACGTGTGTGTCTGACAGCCAAAAATCCGATGCATCTGACATGCACGAAGAATCTCGATTTAGTGCATCGGGTGTGCACCAAAATCGTATCTCAAAACATGCGCCCAACATGCGCGAAAATCCAAATCGGTGCATCCATCGTGCACGAATAAAAATCTAAACCCTGCGCACTCAACATGCACGGAATCACGAAATCCAATAGCAACGCCGAACATGCGTAAGTCAAACCAAAAGCACGGAGTGCAAGAATCAATCATCAATGTCAAGGTCAAAATCATCGATATAATGCGGCTCAATCCAAAATCAAGTGTATCGCAATGGCAAATCTCACAACCGTGTGCATCAGCGTGCACAAATCAAATCAAAACACTAGAATGCATGAAAACTATGCTGGAAGCATAAATCAAATCACCGGCATATAATAGGCACGAAATCACAATCAATACCTCAAGAATAATAATGATGCGCCGGGTATAAATGCCCAAAAAGTGCAATCATGGTGCACGAAAACAGAGATCATAGAACTCAGTCATCGAAACCAAATCATGAAAACTGATCGCCAAAATACCGAAATCCCAAACTGACAGATACGTGATAGTCGAATCACAAAATCACAAATCATAAATACTGTCGTCGGTATATCCTCACTCGAAGTCGAGAAGGTGCCGGCACATCCAATTCTAGCGGCGCAAGATCTCCACTGGCCTCTCGCTCGCGGCTGGCGTCCTCTGCCTCTGGTTCCTGATCTTTCCTGTAGATTACCAACCTCGCAATCCATCGGCTCACCGGCCCGGTCAGGAGTGCTGACAGGAACGATTCCGTTCTGGCACTTCTTTGGAAATCTCCCGGTCAATCCTCACGACTGCTCGTAACGCAATATGTTACTGGCGTCGGCCTCCGGCTCTCTGAATGCACATCACATATCTGATCCTGGGTGCAAACGCCATTGCAGTGGTGTCCTGGAAGGAATCCTGCTCAAAGTCTCTGCCGATCTTGCCTATGCCGATCTGTACGGAGGCTGGTACTCTTGCATAGTCTCTTCTCGTCCAATGGACATCTGTGTCCTCAGCACAGCATTTCCTTGGGAATTGGTCGCATCCCAGCGCCTCTGTAAGCATATCTGACCTCTGGTCTCGACGGAAAATAATGACAGCTCGTCAGTGTCTCACATGAACCTCTGGTTCCGCTTGTCTGTATCATCGTCCATTTCAACATCGCGTCTCTATCTGCGCACTGCAATGCCTTCGGCTACGGTCCATCCGAAGTCCCTCACGCGGACTCGAAATCACGAACTCGGTATCTTCCTGACTCAGTAGAAGATATCTAGCCGAACACGTCCTCAGCGTGCATGTCACATCTCTGATGTCAACGGAGTGGAATGTCATCTCGTCGAAATCTCGTGCGAACTCTTTACTCCACCTTGCTCCAATATCGACTGATTCGGACTCAACTCATCGTGGCTACACGAACTGCGCTCCGACGGCTATGCTCGCATCTGGAGTCTCCCAAGCAGTGTCCCATCACAATATCCGAAAGATGTCGAATCATCCGATCGACTCGTCAGAACCTCATAATCCCCCAAGAGCTCACACCTCGGGTACAGTTTAATAGTATCGAGTACATGCCACAGCGTCGGTGGTCCAGCCGTAGAAGGGCAAACCCAAGCCTCACTAATGGCGCCGTGGAACCACCGCAAACCCTAAGGTTCAAAGGCTTTCACACGGTCATTAAGTCGAGTTAGGGTTTCATTCTTCTAGAGGGTCCATAGAATCACCTGCATGTCTTTCCGTATACTTTAAACTTGGAAAATAGGTTCCTGACATTCGATCGTCTCAATCGACTCTCAACGAATCTGCGTGAAGTCGCCTCTAGCTAGAATCAATCTACCTGATGACCTCGCATCGGGGTAAGCGAACGAACCACACGTCCTAGTCATTCATCCTCGGTGACTAGCGACTCACTATCATGTCTCCAAGATCATGCCTATGCTGCAGTAGCTCCAATCATCTGCGCGATATCTCATCATTCGCAGCAACAACTGGCTCATTCGTCTGTACGCTGAACAGCGTCTCAATCATCCTGAATAAGCGATATCTCAACAGTCATCACATCCTGGCTGGCCTCTATCAGTGGCTCAATCCTCTGGTGCCGATCAGCACACCCGGGAAATCTCACAACAGCGATCTGTCAAACGCTCCAGTGCGGAAACACAAAATACGGAGCCTCAAGCAACCGTATGCCTCTGGAATCACGCCCCGGTCAGCCCTCGTCCCCGACGAGCTCATGCTGACACAACTCGAGCCGTAGCTCACTCTGCCCATGCAATCGCGGCAGCAAAACCACAACCAGTATCGATGAAGATAGATCATAGGAAGGAATATGATACAATGCAAGGAAATGTACAACCTAAGGTTTCTTAAGCGGAGTGGTGTGTCGTAAGTATGCCGCGGAACATACCAACGGTACGTCACTCTACTTTAGTCACCTATTCCATCAACCAAGGGTCATCCTACGCGAAGAAAGTTCGGGTCTAATGCCCCCTCGACCAAGTCTAAGTTCCGTAAGGTCAAGCCTAAGTTCCGTATATAAGTAACGCCCTAGGCTCCACATAGTCAAACTTAGACTCGAACCAAGGTCAACCTAGCGCTCTGATACCAACTTTGTCACGACCCGAAAGAGCACGTGACTGGCCCTTGAATCCTATGAAGTCTATAGGACTCCATCCGATCCAAGTAAGCCAAAAGCCCAGAAATCTAAAACCATTTTTAAGAATAAGTAAAGAAACTGGTTTTAAGAGGTAAAGAAAACATGTTTGAAAATCAAGTTTTAAATAACTAAGCCGAATATGAATTTTTAAAATGTGCAATTTTTCCTTAAAATTTCGGCAGAGTTTCTTTTGTAAAAACTGGCCCCGAACGGGGTACAACAAGAACAATATATATAACATGATAAAAGGCATCCCCAAGCGGGAGCTAGCTCTTCGTCAATCGACGGTCACAACCACACAAGCAATAAAAATATACAACGCCGAAAGGCGAGGATCAACTCAAAAGAAAGCTCCAAAAGCAAGAAAACCGCAATACTACTAAGCACGACTCTATGGTCGAAATAATACAACACTGAAGTCTGAGTCTGAAAGAATATACAAGTTTTTGGTTGATGGACAATTCTAGATACAATGAATAATACAAATACAATAGCGGTTCTAATACAAAAGAACCCACCTATCCAAGCAAGTCACCCAAAAGGAAGCAGTGTGCCAGAAATGCCGCTATGGAATCTGTACGGCAAACCTGCAAGAACTGGGGCACAACGGGGGTGAGTTGCCAACTCGTGAATAGAAAGATATCTACAAGCAGAGATCGAATGCATGACCCATCCTAGGTCAATACGATCAGATATAAATAAACCTCAATATGAGTAAAGCTGAAGCATGCTAAACTGGCAATGTAATCTCTATACATGAGTGTAGTGCCAAGTGCTCGTGCTAGTGCCTCAGGTAACAATATAGCATATGAATGAGATATGAATGCGTGAAAACAGAATACATTTACATGAAGCAACTGTTTTCATAATTTAGTGAGATTTCCCTTGTATTTTTAAAATGAGGTACCATAATGAAATCAGCATAAAACTGTGCCTAGCATCGGCACAAACGAAATCCCAATATCCCGATATCTCAAAGTATCAACCACAATATCTAGGGCGCCGTCAGTCCAGACCGGCCCCTACCATCAATCTCAAGACCACGACGGTATCCTCCGGATATCCGACGCGTCGGGTAAAATCACCGGTAGGTAGTACTCCCCTGCCAGGCTCAACGTCATCACCACATTCCTCTTGCCCCGGGGTACCGCACCGGGTCCACCATGTACCCGAAACGGTTCATCCGTCTCCTCGAATCGGGTTTCCAAATCCATCAACAAACTCATGGTGGACGACTCATACATCATGGGAAAACCGTACTTTTTATTTTAAAGAAGAGAATATGATTATTTGTGTCTTTGCGGTTTTCCTCCAAATCCAGAAAATCTCATGGAAATCCAAATCCAAACCTCAATAGCACGTAAAATAGTGAATATACGCATGAGAATCCATGAATGCGGCATAACAATGAATAGCAGTATGCAGGAAGTAGCAGGTAATAACTACAATGTCTAAACTATTAGCTAATAGGCTATGTCAAGCAATAATATTTTCTAAAGTGTACGTGACATGGCAATTACCGATGAAGATGTGTGTGAGCCGGCAAGTAAGTGTACGTGGTACATACGCATCATCGGTAATGGTGCTGGTGTCCTATCAGCATGATATTAATAATGGAGTATGAAACATAATATAAGAATGCGATGCAAAGCGAACCACAAAAAAGGAGTGGGAGCTGAAACTAGACGTAACTAAAACTAATCTGCATTAATCTAACATACGTCCTACAATTGGTGCCTTTTGAAATAACACGAATCATGGGGTTTTGAAAATAGGGGCTACGGTGTTTTTATGAAAAGATACGCCTTTTTAAATATCCGTAGATCCCTTGACCTGTCTTTTAAAATACCCACGACCCGCTCGTTTTGAAATAGGTAGGAGTCTAATCTAGTCTAACTACTATACTAAACTATACGGCTGAACTAACAAGCTGAGCTACAGGTAGGGAAACCGCCTAACATCTGGGTCGATATATATATACATATAATAGTCGGTGATCCCGCCTCAAAAGTATCGCGTACGATACCGTATATCATATGACATCCTCAAGTAAAGAGTGCGGATCTATCATCAATGCAAAGTTCATACGGTAAATCGTCGTACGGCATCCCAATAGCTGGGTAGGGGTCAATATCCCTGTTGGGGTAAAAATTTACACCCCGGTTGACCAAGTCAAAATCCAAGTCAACCCCAAGCCAAGTGGGCCCATGCCCGGGTCGAGCCCGAACATGAAGCGGCCGGCCTCCCCCCATGCCAAGATAAAATTTTTGTAATAAATAATTTTGTTGCATTTTCTTTTATTTTATTTTATGGATAAATGTAAGAAAAATAGGCATAAAGCCAAATTTTTGTAAAGCCCATGGCTTATGTGCAAAAAGAAATGGCACATGAGCCATGGGATAGGCAAAATGCCATTTTGTGAAGCCCAAGGGGCTATGTGTAAAATGTATGGCCTATAAAGGCAAAGATAATGAAATATCCCAACAACTTTTTCTCTCTCCAAAAAGTTTCAGAGCTGAGCTCTTTCTTCCTTCTTCAAGGTTCCAAAACCTTCTTCTTTCTTTTGAATTAAATCAAGAGTTTTACTCTTCCTTTTTCAAAACTAAATAGTTTTTCACCACAAAACCCACAAAGGGGAACTTGGATCTGTCATCAGATCTTAAAAAGGAGAGATTTTGAGATTTCACATCTCTTGATCTTCAAGATCCAGCAAGCAACAGGAGGAAGAAGAAGAACCACTTTCATTAAACCCAAAACACATTCAGGAGTCCAACTCCTCTCTGATTTCTCTTCTGAGAAATTTTTTTCATGCTAAAAGCCTCTTGTGCCTCTCCGGCGCGCAGCGCAAGTGCGCAAGGCGCCAGCGTGCCGACACGTGGCGCGCGCGCTTGCGCACCTGCGTGCTTGCGCAAGTGCGCAAGGCGCCCGCGTGCCGACACGTGGCGTGCGCGCTTGCGCACCTGCGCGCTTGCGCAAGTGCGCAAGGCGCCTGCTAAGGCGCCCGCGCGCCGACACGTGGCGTGCGCGCTTGCGCACCTGCGCAAGTGCGCAAGGCACCCGCGCGCCGACACGTGGCGCGCGCGCTTGCGCACCTGCGCAAGTGCGCAAGGCGCCCGCGCGCCGACACGTGGCGCGCTTGCGCAAGGCGCCCGCGTGCCGACACGTGGCGCGCGCGCGCGCTGAGCGCACAGCACCTAACGCACAGCGCTCAAGGCGCTGGCCCCCACGCATCCCTTGGATGCCTTTTCCCCTCTTTTTATGTACATACATATACACATATATATGTATAAAAATTCACACATATACATACTCCGCCACATTCTCCCCCTCCAAAAAATTTTCGGGCCGGGGCGCTGCCCCGAACCCCGTAAGGGGGCTGCTAGCCCCCTTGACCCCCAGCCCGCTATCCGGGTAGCGGGACCCCCGTAAAAAACTCTGCGTGGCTCCCGATATATCCAAAACCCCCTTTCAAAACACACGCACACTGCACATTGAGTTCGCATGACCAGTTTAACCCGTTAATCGGAGGTTCCCTCGCCCCAAAGGCGATGGGTAATTAACGGCAGCTTAGTCCGCGGCTGCCGGAGATTCGGATCCCCACAATCATTAAACCCCGGCCTACCCTAGGCAGGGGGAATCTGTAGTACGCCTGACAAGCGCTCGCGTATTCCCATCTCACTGGGGTGACGAAAAATACCCTACAATCCCCTAATCTCATCACATATCAGGTATCACTATCATCAGATCGCACAATCTGGGGTACTACTCTAAGTCTAGTACAAATCGATACCATCTATCAAAGTATGAATGCGGGTAAAGCACATGTCCAAAGGCCCGCTAAAACTATCATATCGCACCTCAAAGGCAACTATGTCACATCGCCGATCTCACGGCCTCACATCAAGTATCATCTCAAACCCACGTATCATCATCAACCCGTATATGAACACATAGTCCCATACCCATGTGTAGATATACGCACCATCAAATGAAAGAATGAATGCAAGAATGTGTGTAAATGTATGTGTGGGTGCAACCACTACTCTAGGGTTCGCACTATACTAAACCAATACATTCTTATCATCAAAATACCATTATTTCCATCACTAATCTAAACCACACATAATAAATATACGTGTGTATACGTATTCGTATACAACACTACGGACTGCGGGGTTGCTATACGCCATCCACCCGACTTCTCCCCGTAGATATAAATCTACTCACCTGTATCCTGCGTGTCGGTGTCGATATCACCGTCATCTTCTGCATCGCCTCGGATCGTCGCGGGGTACCTACACATATCACACGTATCGCATCGCATCAAAATCAAATCAAAACTTAAAACGGCACGCTAAAACCAATACGATACGCTAAAATGCTTATAGGTTAGAACCTACGGTTAGCCTTCGCAAAACAACCCGAAATCACTCGATGCAGTCGTACAAACGTCACACGATCGAGATAACGTACAAACACCAAAATATGGAAATCAAAATACGTAAAACCAAATACTGAAAGTAAGGCAGCAACCCAAGAAAACGATCCCAGATTTCATCTCGGGTCAAATTTAGCCAAATAAACAAGTCCAGGGTGATGTATATGATGTATTTGAGCTACTGGACCAACCCCGAAACATTTCACCACTACATGGCCGGCCAAAACCCTCCCAAAACCGGCCTGGCCGGCCCCCTTATGTCCAATGGGGTCCGTCTGGTCAGGATGGCCTCCTATGGTCTCAATTGGGTCCCTGGTGTTGTTTAATTTTCCTGAAAAAGTCCCAGTACATTCCAGATTTTCCTGCACACTCTAAACACTCACAAACCGACATGAAAGTCCCGTAATTCCGTATTTTTGGGTTTCAGGTTGTTTTAGGTCAGGGTCTTGGTCAAAATAGGGTCTAAGGTCACCATTAGAGTCCAATTGCAAAGTCATAACTCAAAATTACCCTAATCCTCTCTAATTTTGTCCAAAGTGCACCAATTCACACGATATCGATATGAAACTTGAATTAAAGCTTAAGCACAAGGATTAACACTCTAATTGTGAAGAAATTACCTCACAAGACCCTCATGAATCCTCAACAGCACCAAAACACCACCTTTCTTGGTCCATTGCATAGATCTTGGGCTTGTGTGCATCTTTTGTGAAATGAGTGTGAGGTTTTGAGTTTGTTTGTGAGATGATTTGAGGCTTGAAGAGGGGAGGGGATATGGTGCAGGAGCAGCAGCAGGAGGAGAGTGAAGAGGGAGGGAAGATGAGGGAAATGGCTAAGGTTCTAGTCAAAGTGCAACCCATACCTCTCTCTACCAACCCCATTCTTTATTCTTTTCTCTTTTTCTTTTCTTTTCCTTTTCTTTTAAATCCCCTCTCACCCAAATAGAGATCCCAAAATAAAATCATGGCAATGAAAATGTAACACAACTCCAAAAATGATATGTGCACAATTTTGCACAAAAAGCCAAAAAAATCCGATTAGCGATTTTTAATCGCGATTAGCGCTAAATTAGCATATAAATGATCACAAACACTTAAAAATGGCATAATTCCAATAAATAACCCATTTTAGAATTTTCCATAATTTTCCGTAATTTTTCTTCATTTATTTGCATTTAATTATAAATTTAATATTAAAATAATCAATAAAATAATATTAAATTTTAAAAATTCCCAAAAATAATATTTTATTATTTTGGAAATGTTACAAGGGATCTCGGCACTTTTCTCATCGAATAAGGTGCAGGGTATATCACATATACCACTACGTAAAGCAAAAACTGTAGCTACCCTTTTTGAAAATTTGATTCTACAACATCTTTTAGGTTTCTTTTCTTTTATTAATCTCATTAATAAATCCCATCATTTATGCTTCCTAAGCATCACAGAAGAAACGAAAGCAGTAATATTTATATATCATCATAATATATATATATATATATATATAGTATAAGCATTCGTCTCACACATATAATATGATCACATCACAGTAGCAGCAGAAGAAACATATGAAATATTGGATATACTAGGAGGTCCGTGTTTTATCTCGAGCCTGTATAAAACATAGATTCCACGGTCGCGATGAATAGCCAAACCCACATCCCTAGACCCCTACGAGAGCGGCAAGTAACACTGCCAATTCTAGGGTTAGGAGACCCGGCCTCGACTCCTCGAGATGGCCTCCCACTGGACCCTAGAACCCGGTTACTTATGCTCCCCTCCTTGGGTCTATCCTAATGCGGAAAAGTAAATAATATACAATGGTGACAACAACCTCAACCCGGAGATGCCCCAATAAAAGAATATTACATACAATGAATTTTATATGAATGAAAATAAAAACCCTCATCTCACATAAAACCCCCGGCTATTCAGAACACGACGATCCAATATAACATATCACAGCAACACATAATACCTCATATCATCAACATAAGCAAGCATGCGTATCCCGATTGTCGTTGATGTATAGCAACGAAGCCGGCGATACACCACATACCACTCTTACGGTCACAGAAAAGAAAGTGTAAAACTATAACATTTGGAATCCACAATCGACTTAGACATCGTAAACCCGAAATATCACATATTACGGATTTCATGCCTAACTATATGAATTCCACATATTGTATCACAATCATAGAATATCATGACGATGTTTAACGTTTCGATCGAATCAACATACACTCACAAATTACCCCCGTGAGCTCAACACTTGAGCAAAGTCGAAACACTCAAAACCGTGCCACAGTGTCCATGGACCAGCCGTAGAAGGAGTTAACCAACGCCTCACCTATGACACCACGGAACTACGGCAAACCCGAAGGTTCGTTCGTGGTTCCGTGGGCATAGAATCGAGTTAAGGTTATTATAGTCTTCTAGGGGGTCCATAGGGGTACTTGCACGATTTAACGAATATAATCAACTTCGGAAAATTACAACACTTGGAAATTTCAGCGGGGTACAAAATGTGGTGTGTGAAGTTCGATCGAACTGCTAAAAATAGTCAAGGTTACCTATACAGTGTTAAATTATACGACTACGAAGCACTACGAATTATCCCCAGGTCAAACAGATCATCACATGAAAATTGGGCTAAATAAACAATACTAGGAAACCCAAAATGGAGTCAAATGAGCACAGGAGCAATACGAGAGCCAGAGAAAGTGGTGGGGCCGGCCTGGCCGGAATTTCCTCTATGGTGGCCGGTCCAAAACCTCCCCCCCCCCCCCCCCCCCGTATTTCACCTGTGTTCATATTTTGCTCAAGAGACCATTCTGCACTCGTTTGAAAAAAATTTAAATGACTTTTTTGAAAATTTCCAGAGAGCAAAATAGGGTATTCATAATATTGTTTTTCGAAGTGATTTTCATATTCGTAATTGTTATAACACCGTATCTAGAATTCTAGTTTGGCTCTGATACCACTGTTGGGTTACCCTTGCACCTAGTCTAGGGTTTGGTAGCATCATGTAGGGTTCCTAGGCATGCTAAGGAGGTCTCACAAGGCATCAACCATGCCATCTTAAAATTTTACAAGTGCCGAGAAACCCTAATACGGATTCGTTGACTAGAGTTTAGGCGAAAAGAGAAACTAGTTAATATTTTAACTAAAAGAAAGAGGCTACAACCTTTGTAGATCCGGTTCTCCACTTCCTTAGCTCCACGTAGACGTCCTCTCGCTGTCCATACCGGATCCCGGACTCTAGCATCGGCTTCATCGGAGAAATGGGCGGGCTAGGTCGTCGGCTTCGATGCCGAAGATGATCTACGTAGAGGCAACACAAGATCAAGCTCCAACTTCACCAAGTCGTGAAACTTGTGAAGAAAACACCCTATACTACTTGGCAAGAGGTAGAGGATGAAGAAATAGGAGGTGGGTTCACTTTAGAATTGGATTTCTCGCTCTTTTTCTCAAGATGCCATTAATGGTGGCAAGTTTTGTTCTTGAAGAAGAAGAAGAAGAAGAAGATGATAGAATATGATAAGTATTACTTTTTTAAAATAAACTAATATGAATACTTATCATATACTAACCATAGTCAAGTGTAGAGAGTAAACTAGGGTTAGGTGAATGGTTAGGTTAAGGGAATAAAACAAAATGGTCAACCTTTTCAACTCTTCATGAAGCTTCATGAAAGAACCAAGAAAAGCCACCATTTCATTTTACTTTTCCAAAATAAATAATCAAAATAAATAAATAAATAAGTAAACAAAACCCTAACCATTCATATAACCATGGTTTAGTCTTTACACATGCACAAGTTAACATGTATCATCAAACATGATACAATTAAGTGTACACAAAAATATATCACATATACAATGTGCACATCAAGTGAGAAAATCCTTTTTAAAGTGAACCAATACTAGTTAATGCAAAGTAATATATCCAATATATAATTATACATTAAATCATTAAATCAACACTTGATTTAACGATCCGGTCATATCTCATATAACCGACTAATATCCAATGTATCGGCTTATCGAATCAATCCTTGAATCGATAACTAGGTTATATCGCATACAACCAACCGATACATTCATCGCAAGAATGGAATACGGTATCACATACACGCATTATTCTCGGTGCCGTACATATCTCATATGCGCTCCTATTTCGTTTCGCTTGAGCCAGGAAACCTCTGCATAGGACTCTAAAGACCCGTCAATACGCCGGCAGCAGATGATGATCATATCAAGCACCCACAAGCCGCAAGCGGTCTACTAAACGTAACGGCCACCCGGGTATTGAGCGATCAGAAGATCGACGAGCAAGCCCGCTCACACTCCTGTGAATCCAACCAGTAACACTTACCGTACAGTCCGGTCTGTTCGTCAGATATGTCGCATATCAAGTCTAGGGGTGGTAAACGTCAGACCCCAATAACCGATAAGTCGTGCCGATGTGAGGCTCATAACGGGTCGAGAAACTACTGGTAACACTTACCAGCAAATCTCTGATCAGCCCTGGCCAGGGACTTCCCTGTTACGGCCAATCGAGCACAGCGCAACATCAACCCCCAATACCGGGAGAGACGAAACCCCTCCTATCGCTCATTGCCTCCATGTGACTCGGGACTGTGCCCAAAAACCACCGTTTTGCACGCCCTCATGGACGTGGTAAGGCGGAGATCAAAGCACAGTGGGAATCACACAAGACTCTATGACGATCTCGGGTCTACAGACTAACATGTACAAGTGTCACCTGAGAACTGCCATCTGACGTGAGGTATAATACCATCTGGGAGTTCTCGGCGAGTCCGTCCAGTGTACCCAGTCTCCACTGAGCACCCGTATACCATCTCTGATGTCAAACACCAATGGATATGGGATCATCCATCGCCCATCTCATGGGTCGAGAAGCGTATACGCTAGTCTACACTGGTATATCGATGCCCCGTCTCGATACACCCACGACTAGGGACCTTAAAGGATGTACCTATGGACTACCATGTCCCCACTAGTATGATCTGCATCATAGTCCAGGTAGTCAAGTACACATCCTAAGGGCTTTACCAACATGTAACTATAAGACAGTTTGAAGAGACTTGTATACATGTTAAGATAAAGAGTAACCAGATAGCATACTATCATATCGAGCAAGAAAGTCATCTCTATATATGTCCAAGCATCCAATATAATATACATCATTTGTACAATACTGGCCTCTAGGGCATACATACAACTAACACATCACTCATGCCAATTTAAAAATTAGAGAGTTGCAAAGCTAACTAATCATGAATCTTGCTAGAATTTCTAGGGTAACAAATATTGTATCACATACAAAGAAGTAAAGAGATAGGGATTACAACCTTTGTAGTCCGTTCCTTCACTTCATAAGCTCCGTGTTGAGGTCCCTTCGCTGCGATCAACATGAACTCCGACTCTCGAGTGGCTCCATGATGTAAATGAGACACCTTGCTTGTAGTCTTCATGATCTAAGATGATCTACCTTGAAGAATCTCTAACCCAAGTTTACACTTCACTAAACAACTTATTAGAGAAGTGAACACCCTAATCTAAATGGCTAGAATAGATGAGGATGATGAAGTAGGAATTTCTCTCTCTTTTGTTTTGAAATTCTCACACTTATTCATTACAAATGAAAAGCTAGTGAAGGTTTTCTTTCAAGAGAATGAAGAAGAAGAAGATGCTAATCCTTTTGTGATGAATAATGAATTATTGTTATGGTTACTTCTTCAACCATGAGTTAAGCATGAAGGAATTAACTCATGTAAAGAATAAACTAGAGTTAATGGTTTGGATTGGGTTAATAAATATCTATACAAAATATCAAAGCTAAAGACAAAAGGAAAGCTTCATGAAGCTTCATGAAAAGCTAACCCTAATCCAAACCCTAACCATGTTTAAACTCAACAAAGCATGTTGCATTTGTAACCCTAACTTGTTACAATATTATATATCACATATACAATATATTT
The DNA here is from genome assembly GCA_030015575.1 of Agapanthus africanus. Classification (NCBI taxonomy): domain Eukaryota; kingdom Viridiplantae; phylum Streptophyta; class Magnoliopsida; order Asparagales; family Amaryllidaceae; genus Agapanthus; species Agapanthus africanus. The sequence continues at coordinate 387,845,318 of JASDDO010000012.1, read as the reverse complement.
TGTAACAAAATAAAATAATACAATTAACATATATCGCATATATATCAATGTATTATCCGGTGAGAAAATGAATCAATAAAGCGAGCTTATATTAGTTAACGTAATGTAATATATCACATATATAATTATACATTAAATTATCGAATCAACTCTTGATCCGACAATCCGGCTATATAGCATATAACCGACTAATATAACTACCATTTCATCGAATCAACATTTGATCTGATGACCCGGCTATATCACATATACCCGGCCGATATCACATATCGCAAGAATAGAATACGGTATCTCATATCGTATTATTCTCGGTCCCGCACATATCACATATGTGCTCCTACTCCGTTTTGCCTGAGCCAGGAAACCTCTGTGTAGGACTCTAAAGAATCGTCAATACGCCGGCAGTAGGTAATGATCATATCAAACACCCACAAGCTGCAAGCGGTCAGCTAAACGTAACAGCCACCCAGGTATTGAGCGATCAGAAGATCAACAAGCAAGCATGTACATTCTCCTGTGAATCCAATCAGTAACACTACCGTACAGTCCGGTCTCTTCGTCTGATATGTCGCATATCCAGTCTAGGGGTGGTAAACGTCAGACCCCAGTAACCGATAAGTCGTGTCGATGTGAGGCGCATAACAGGTCGAGAAACTACTGATAACACTTACCAGTAGCACTTCATATCAGCCCTGGCCAGGGACTTCTAGTTATAGCCAATCGAACACAGCACAACATCAACTCCCTATACCGGGAGAGACGAAACCCCTCCTATCGCTCATTGCCTCCATGTGATTCGGGACTGTACCCAAAAGCCACCGTTTTGCACTCCCTCTTAGACGTGGTAAGGTGGAAATCAAAGCACGGTGGGAATCACACAAGACTCTATGACGATTTCTGGTTTACAGACTAACCTGTACCAGTGTCACCGGAGAACTGCTATCTGACGATAGGTGAATACCATCTAGGAGTTCTCGGCGAGTCCGTTCAGTGTACTCAGCCTCCACTGAGCACCCGTACACCATCTTTGATGTCAAACACCGATGGATATGGGATAATCCATCGCCTATCATATGGGTCAAGATGCGTATACGCTAGTCTACTCTGGAGTATCGATGCCCTGTCTCGATACTCTCTCGACTAGGAACAGTTATAGGATGTACTCGTTGACTACCCTGGCCCCACTAGTATGATCTCATCATAGTCCCAGTAGTCGAGTACATATCCTAAGGGCTTTATCAACATGTGAGAGCATGACAGTAAACCAATACAAGTCAACATGTTAAGACAAAGTGAAACCAAATAGCATACTATCATGTCGAGCAAGAAAGTCCTCTCTATATATATCCAAGCATCCACTATAATATACATCATATGTACAACAATGGCCTCTAGGGCATATATACAACTAACACTACCATGGACTATCAGGTCCTTAAACTCATAGACTATGATGTCTTTAAACTTGACAGACTATGATGTCTCTAAACTAGACTATAATGTCTTTAAACTCCATGGACTATGATGTCCTTAAACTTATGGACCGCAATGTCCCTAAACTAAACAATAGAGCCCAAATGCTTTTTTGTTGGATCTAAATGATCCTGTTGAGTAGATCTTAGTCTAAAATTAGACTAATGTATCCTTAACAAACGTTTGAGTTGATCTTAGTCTCAAATGAGATTAACGATCCTTAATCCCAACCCAAACCCAAATCTAAGAAAATACGGATTTGGACTAATCCACGCCCTACGGGCGAAAACATAAATTAATCTCCGTATACAATCCACGAGCAACCAAAAACAAAACAAACACACACGATACGAAGTGACCATCTGGAGAAGGAGAAAGTGGTTACCCCAATGCGGCAGCGTAATTAACTGCAGGGGCTTGCGCCTGCAGTGAAGAGCGTCCCCATAATCAAAAAACCCTCAAATGAGGGGGAATCTAACGAAGTCTGCTACATCGGCCGTATCCGTTTAAACCTTCGATACATGGTGTCATAAATCAACTTGGCATTTTCGGAGAGGTGGACGGATAGCACCAAATAGCATCTGCCCTCGAAATTCAGGCCGGACGTCCCAACGTCCCGGTCGGGTCTTTCGGTGGAGAACAAACCTTTTGATTTAAGTTAATGGTTGTTTTATTTGTTTTATTTTTGAAAAATGAGAGAGAAGGAGACATGGGGGCATGGGTGTAAGTGAGAGAAGGAAACATGAGAGGTATGGACAAGAGAGAAAGAATGAGGGGAGATGCTACTACATGTCTCATATCTTTCCTTCACCCTCATTTCTTCATATCATCTCTTCTTCTTCTCCTTCTCCACCTCCTCCACCTCCAACTCCAAACCACCATTAGGGTTTGCCTAACCTATACCTAACCTACAGGGTTTACCACTGTAGTAATTAGAACATCATATATATGAGAAACGTATACCTAACCTATAGGGTTTGCTAGAACACTAGATGCGTGCATTCATATATTTAGTAGATAATTATATATATGTAGGATCTATTCCCTAAGTATTAGGCTATATATATTTATACCTATGGGTATACAGGTATATATATATATGATTATGGTTTTGTGCTATATGCAACTAGATGTCCGTACTTTATATAACATGATATGAGTTGTTGTACTCGACTATAGATCCGTACTGTTTTCGTTGGATGATATCATACGAAGGGGATTACATACATGATATAATGAGGATAGACTGTCGAATACTGCCGATATTCACTTGACTCGGGGAGTCTTGCTAATCCTAAATCGGGAATTTATGAGATGTTTAGAGCCATAACTATTTTAAAAATTAACGAATCGACGTACTTTTAAATGATAACGTCAAGGGTGCGCTACGAATTTTCAAATGATATCTATTTCAAAAACATCGTAGTCCCTTATTTCCAAAACAATATTTCATGCTGTTTTAAACTATAACTGTATGGCTCATACGTAGTTAGATATTTTAAACGTTTGCTCACGTTACGATTTCCTTATTTCTGTATACGCTCGCACTTCGATTACTTATGTTATATACTACGTTTATACCTTAGCTCTACTTAACTTCATTTGCTAAGACACTCGCACTATTACCGATGATTTCATGTTGCACGTACACATACTCGTATGTTCATACACATATCATCGGTAATTGTCATGCCACATACACATATAGAAATTGTCACGTACCCTTAAAAACTTACCATGATATTTGCATCACAACATATTCCTGCTACTACTTTAGATTATTGCTCATTTTATATCAGCATGCATTATATTATTGTCATGTACTTTTATATGTTGTCTCCATCATTGCTATTTTCTTTATTTATATGACGCTTATTTCATGAGATTTCCATTTTTTATGAGATTTGAAAAACCGCGGATATAATTTTATAAAACTTGTGAATGTTTTAAAATGCAGTTTTCTCTTGATATAATGATTTGGCGTTCACCATGAGTTTTCTATATTTTATGATATGAGTATTATCCGAATCGAGACAGGGGGAAGAACCGATTACGGATACATGGTGGACCCGGTACGGTACCCAGGGACGAGAAGCCCGTATAGAAAGGCGGGTGAGCCTAGCGAGGATGAGGCCGACCGGTGATAGTATGGAAACTCGGCGGATATCTGGAGGATACCGACCAGAGTGATATGATTCAGATGGATATGATGGCTAATCCGAGAGACAGCGTCTGAGATATGAGTATTTCGAATGTCGATACTAAATATGGGATTTATGAAGATTTCGAGTGTCGATACTGGACACTCAGTTGTTTTTATGAGTATTTCGAGTGTCGTTGATGGAAACTCATTGGATAATATATATACATGTTATGGATGACATATTTCCACATATTGATTGGCCATGGGAATCATGTGTGTTATGCGTGATCTGATATAACGCATTTATAAATACTGACACGATATTTATATATATATACACGTTCACATTCATTATCACATGGTATATAGTATTATACAGTATGATCTAGGTAGATCGTTATGCATTTGATTTCTACCTGATAATATCTTCTAGTCACGAGTCGGCAACTCACCCCCATTGTGTCATAATTTCTTGCAGGACCGACCGCTCGAATCAGTAGCGGCTTGCTGGCACGCTTCTTTTTCGGGTGATTGCTTTGATAGATGGGTTACATTCCAGATCGTAATCGCCATTTGTATATGTATATTCATTTGTGATCTAGTTAAAAACTCTATCGACCAAACTTGTATATTTTTTGGATTTAGAAACAAGACTTGTATGTTATTCTTTTATATGTCAAGTTAGTTATAGTTGTGTTGATGATGTTTTTAGTATTCTCTTACCTTTTTCTTGTGTTTATCTTCGACTTGGGCGTCGTATATTATTGTGTGGTTATGTTTCCATCGATTGGGCGATGAGATAGGTCCCGATTGGGGACGCTGATATTATATTTATTTGTATGTATCGGTTTATTCAAAATTTACAAAAGAGGTGCTGCCAAAATTTTAAATGATGAAAATGTTTTCAAACCTTAATATAAAACCCACTTGTGCTTTTCAAATAAACTTTACTCACACTTTAAAAAGGGAACTTGATTTCATTTATACCTTTTTTTTTAAAAACTTCACATCCACTATTTTCTTAAAATGTTTTAGATTTCTGGATTTTCGGCATACTTGGGTTACGGTGAGATTCTATAGACTTCACATGATTCAAATGCCAGTCACGTACTGTTTCCGGGTCGTGACAAGCACTTATGCATTTAACGGCTCAATCTATAAAGAAGACTATTAGTTAATTATTTGCTCAATCAGATTAAAAATTAAAGTCTAGTTTTTATACTTAAAAATTAATAAAATTATTTTTTACCACTTAAAATTAAAGTAGCAAATGAGATTAATTGAATGTAATGATAAAAGGGCGTGCCTAAGATGTTGAATCCCCTAAACCAGTTATAAAAGAAATCGGCATAATTCATGATCTTAAAGTTCGTATTTTTACAATCTATGATCTAATTTGAAAGTATAGACTATATGGACTTTGATTCTATATAATCTATCAAGCAATCTAGTTCGTAAGTTTATAAAAACACGATTTTTAATATTCTAATACAAGTTAAACCTAAATACGATCTTACTAATCCTAAGTATAGGTTATGAGTATTGCTAAATAACCTATCAAAGAGATCTAAAAAAATCAATCTATATTCCTCTTACATTTATCTTTTAAGTTCATCGTTTTAGAATAATAATTTATACGATTAACTTTTTTACTAGTTTAGGTTTATCCTGCCCTACGCATGTTAATATTTAGATACTCATACTAAAATTAAAGACATAAGAATTGCATAAATTAAAAGAAGTAAATATGATTAAAATTAAAAGCAAGTAAAAGAAAGACGAGAAAGATTAAGTTGCAAAAATAAAAAGAATACCTTTATTGATTAAATGCTGAATACAACTCGAGGACTTGACCTTCTACTCCACCATGTATTAAAGAAAAAGAATTACAAGTTTTTTTAGTGGATAAAAAATAAGCTAAGGTAGAAGACGTTTTCTGTAATTCTATAGACCATCTATTTATAAAATTACAATAAAAAAACCCTAATCCTAAACAAATTGAAACCACACAAACAATTTTGACAACGGATCTTGAAATTTGGCTGCTAAATCGTTGTCCTCTGTTTGAGCTCAATCTTTTACTGCAATCTCCTGGTTTGATTTGTATAGTTTTGATCACATAATATTTCGAATATATTGCCTTCTCTCTGCAGTTGTGTGGATTCTCAATTTGTTATCAGATAGGTTGATATGATTGTTGATCTTGATTTTATTTTAGTCTCTTGATTTGATTTTGCTGCATTTAAATCTGCAAAATATCTCAAAACAAATATTTAGTAGCATCTATTTTATTTAGGAAAATATTTAGACATTTAACTCACAATTATCCATTTATTATTATTTAAGATACATATAAATGTATTTTTGACAGTTAAGTCCATAAATGTTCTTAAATTATAATTAATGGCATTTATTAATTAACAAAAGATAGGGGAAAGCTAGTAAAAAATGTGCAATAAATGTGCTGATCAATACCAAATTGCCGAGCGGACATATAGGGATGATAAACCTCAACCCCATTAGTTTTCTCGTCGAGGGTCACACTAAGTAAGAGATCTCTCGGAATAAGAATACCCCTGTAAGAACCCTGGAGACCAAGGGGTAATTTTCGAGCATATCGGTGTAGAGGGAGAATCCGTGCTCCTCGTCTCGGTAGAATTTGCGAAAATATTGAGAAAAGGGCAGCGGTCGTGCTGAACGGCCTCCTTCTAGAGGGGGAATTCCGAGATTTTGATCTTCGGTACATTGCGGAACTCCAGGAAATATATCAGCAACCACAATTGAAGGACCCAAAGAGAACCGGGTTGGTTGTAGATTTAGTATAGGCTTCTCTTGGCTCAAAGGTTGAGACAGCGGTAGAGATTCGAAAGAAGAATCTGGTCATAGGAGACCGAAGTGATAGCTATAGGAAGGTATTGGGGGCCGGTTTTTTGGCGGTGGTCATGAAGTGTCACGACCCGAAAGAGCACGTGACTGGCCCTTGAACCATATGAAGTCTATAGGACTCCATCTGATCTAAGTAAGCCAAAAACCCAGAAATCTAAAACCATTTTAAGAGTAAATAAAGAAAACTAGTTTAAAGAAGTGAAGAAAAACATGTTTGAAGTCAAGGTTTTTAAATAACTAAGCCGAATATGTATTTTAAAAAAAATGTAAAGTCTTTTCTAAAAATTTCGGCAGAGTTTCTTTTGTAAATACTGGCCCCGAACGGGGTACAACAAGAACAATATATATGCAATGAAAAAGGCATCCCCAAGCGAGAGCTAGCTCTTCGTCAATCGACGGTCACAACCACACAAACAATATAATATACAACGCCGAATGGCGAGGGTCAAATCCAAAGAAACTCAATAAGCATTAAAACTGCAATACTGCTAAGCGCGACTCTAAGGTCGAAATAATACATCACTAATGTCTAAGTCTGAAACAATATACAAGTTTTGGTTGATGGAATTCTAGATACAAAGGAATAATACAAGTACAATGGTGGTTCTTGATGCAAAAGAACCCACCTACCAAAAGCAATTCACCCGCAAAGAAGTAATGTGCCAGAAATGCCGCTATGGAACCTGTACGGCAAAACCTGCAAGAACTGTGGCACAACGGGGGTGAGTTGCCAACTCGTGAATAGAGAATATCTACAAGCAGAAACCGAATGCATGACATAATCCTAGGTCAATACAATCAGATATAAACCTCAAAGAATAAGCCTGAAGCATGATAAGGTGGCAATGTAACATTTAAACATGTAGGTAGTGCCAAATACTCGTGTCAGTGCCTCAGGTAATAACATGTAATAAATATAAGGTATGTCAGCATGAAGTAAATATGATGAAGTATAAAAATGAATATCAATACATATATATTAGCGTCCCATTCCACTGATATTGGTGTAAGGGTATATATAACAGCGCCCTCATACCCTGTTATATATACAAATGAAGTATGATCAATGTAATACTAGTCTGTATAAATGTGGATCCCGTCCACCTGTCACCTAAATGACAATATGCATCATGTATGTGAATGTGAGGATATAATCAAAATCATGGAAACATCATGAAACCTGTGCCTAGCATCGGCACATAAATCCTCGTCCATATGGGGCTCCGTCTGCGGTATCGGCCCTCGGCCCCGGCAGCACGGGTCAACCCATGTCCATCTATCGACTCTGGTCGGTATCCTCCGGATAACCGCCAGGTCCAACCAATCACCGGTAGGTACTCGCCACCCTGCTAGGCTCATCGTCTACACCACGAAAAACATTTCTTGCCCCGAGGAACCATACCGGGTCCACCATGTACCCGCAATCGGCCTCATCCGCCTCCTCGAGTCGGGTTTCACATGTCGCTCTCAGCACCGAGAAAACACATGGTGGACGCACTGAAATATCATATCAAGGGTAACCGGGTTTTTAAAACAATTACATATTCTCTTTGAAATACCCACGGTTCCCAAATCCCGAAATATCATGAAAACAACATATCTCAATGTGTATAATCAGAAAGCATGATGTATGCGACATGTAAAAGAAATGTAAGCATAACAGTATATCATGCAACATAGAATAGTGGTATGCACATACAAGGTCATATCCTGATGCAATAATACTACTGTGTAGTGACATGGCAATTATCGATGATGAAGTGTGTGAGCCGGCAAGCAAGTGTACGTGGAACATATGCATCATTGATAATGGTGCTGGTGTCCTAACAGCATGATTGCAATATAGAAATAAACACATTCAATGCGATGCGGAATTGAATAATCAATGCAGTAGTGAAGAATCTACACCAATATGTACATGTCATGCAGTGGTGCCATTTGCAATAAGACGAATCGGGTTTTTTAGTAAAATAAGGGTTGCGGTGTTTTTAAGAATAGATACGTCTTTGGAAAATACCCGTATTATCCCTTTGCTTGTCCTTAAGATACTCCCGATTCGTTAGTTTTGAAATAGGTATGACTCGGGTCTGGTCTAACATCTACTAAGCTAAGTCCATCAGGAGGTGTATGGAAGCCACCTAAATCTGAGTCGATATATATATAATAGTTGGTGATCCCGCCTCAATAGTTTCGCGTACGATACAGTATATCATCTGACATTCTCGAGTCATGAGTGCAGATCTATCATCAATATAAAGCCCGTACGGTAAATCGTCGTACGGCATCCCAATAGCTGGGTACGGGTCGATATCACAATCAACTCATCAATTATTTGGTATCCTCATCATTATATCACATAATCTGGGGTATTGATCTAAGTCTAGTACAACTGATACCATCAATATGACTGCGTGTGTAAACACACGTCCAAAGGCCTGCTAGAGATCACATGTCGTATCCCAAATACGAATCATATCAAATCACCGATCTCGCGGCACAAAACCCAATATCATCGACTCATCTCCAAAGTCATTCACTATCCATCATTATCACAGTATAAGTATAGCGAATCAACATGTGTGTGCGTGTGGGTGTAAACCTATCCTAGGGTTCGCAACTAGGAAATATTCTAGTTTACTTCTAACCTTATCACATGATATCACCTCTCAAATAATCCACTACACTATACTATCATAAATAATATATACATATAAGGTATACCAACTACGGACTGCGGGGGTGCTATACGCCATCCACCCGACTTCCCCCGTAGATATAATCTACTCACCTTGTGTCTTTATCTGTCGACGTCGCCACGCGTTTGCTTGTCATCCCGAAGACTTCATGGGGTACCTACACATTAACGTATTGCAAATGCGTATCAAAACCAAATCAAAGCTAAAACGACACACAAAAGCCAAAACGATACGCTATGGGGCCTATAGGTTAGAACCTATGGGTACGCCTCCAAAACCATCAACAACCCTCGATATCGTCGTATAAACGCCAAGTAGTCGAGGTAAAACACCATAAGCAAATTCAGAATTTGAAATACGGAATACGAAAATACGAATCCAAAACAGCAACTAAGGAAATAGGCTCCAGATTTCACCCTAGGTCAAATTAGACAAATCTATACATGCCAGGGGTCAAGTTTACTGGAGAAAGGGCCCTGCACCAAAAACGAGGCAAAACCCTCCTGCTCTGGCCGCAAATTGCGGCCAGAAGGGTTAAATCTGCGGCCGGGAAAGGGAAGTAGGGGCTAGGTTTTGGGGTTAGCTTCCTTGATGCCTGCACATGTCACTGTCAACTCAAATTTATTTTAGGGGTCTCGGGGTGAAAGCAGATTCCCAAATACGATCACAGATTCACAGTTTTTCTCCGACATCGTCTCATAAATCCGTATTCTGTGTTCTAGTCTCCAGTTTGATCCAAAATAACATCACACCAGGGGTTCTAAGGTCACAACAAGTCTCAATTTCACTTTGGTTTCAGATCAAACCCTAAACCCTAACTTGATGTTTCACAAATCCACCAAACGACACCATATCGACATGAAACTACAATTGATGCACAAGAAATGAAATACTACTCTAATAGGTCCAGAATTTACCTCCTTTGGCAACTCAAGAAAATTCTTGAGTTGCTCGAGGTCCTCCAAATCCAATCTTGCTAGGTTCAATGTGTAGCTAGTGAGCTCGGGAACACTTTTTGTGAAGTGGGAATGGGGTTTTGGTGAGGGAAATGAGAGGGATCTATGGAGTGCAGGGGAGAGAGATGAGGGAGGAGCAGGAGCAGCAGCAGCACAAGGAGAGGGGAGAGAGAAATGGGTGTGAGGAAATGATGGAAGTATGGTTCAAAAAGTGGGGGTTGACTTGGTCTCTCTCTCTCATCATGAGACCTTTATCTTTTCTTTTCTTTTCTTTTCTTTTCCTTCTCCCACCATGGTGAACCCTAAGTAACCATGTACCCAAAACATGTAACTAGTGTGGAAAATGATATGTGCACATTTTTGCACAAAAATGCCAAAATCCGATTAGCGATTTTTAATCGCGATTAGCACTAAATTAGCATATAACTAATCATAAAAACTTTAAAATGGCATAATTCCATAAAATACCCTATTTTATAATTTTCCATAATTTTTCCCCATTTATTTGTATTTAATTATACCAGAATATTAAAATATTCATTAAAATAATATTAAATTATAAAAATTCCCAAAAATAATATTTTATTATTTTGAAAAGTTACATGAAGATATTCCGACTCAGCCAGAACAACAAGAAGGCTATGTGCTCGTCTTTAGCGACATCGCCACTCGGCTGCTTATACTTGTTAATAAAATCCTCGAAAGAGCCCTTCATTAATGCTACTACCGAGGTCCATTTTTTATAGTATTGTTGAGGGTGTGGGTCGAAACGATTTTGGATATGACTTCGAAGAGTAGCTACATGTCGAGAAGAGTCGTTGTAGCTGGGCTGAAGCGGAAGTGAAAGCTGTTTGAAGTCGATGACCAGAAAAGAAGAGCTGCCGACAATATATCAACGTTCAGGGGAAGGGGTCCCAAAGAAAGGGCTAAGAGTGAGGAAATTCTGTGGTTTTCCTACTGAGCGTGGTGCTTTAGGTATATCCTTTAGTACCAACTGTCCCATCCTTTCAGGTCGTTCTTGGGCCATATCTCTGGGAGCTTTCCAAGGCAAGGGCCGAAGGATTCTAGAGCTAAAGAGTCAGCCGAGATTGCATGACCGAAAATCCCCATTTCATCTGGCAGCCTGGGGAAGAAGGTGGACCATAGAGCCGGCGGCGTTTCGATGGTATATTGGGGTCCCATAGACGCATAGCCGGGAGCATTAAAGGCTTGAAGAGGGTCTTCCCAGTCGAAAGTAGAAAGGGGACAGACTGCCTCCATGCGAACGATGTCCGACCGCCGCAGAAATTTATGGCGATATAAGACTGGAACCATGGAGTTTTCGCAAAAGATTTCTTATTTTGGAGGAAGCTCTTTAGTTGAGAGGTTCACGAGCGGGAGAGTGATCAGAGGAGGGATCAAACCTTTGGGAGCCATCGGAAATGGCTAAACAAGTCAGAGAAGATGACAGAGAAAGAAGCAGGAGCCTTGGGGAGAAAGTAAAAATTTGCAAAAGAACCGAGAAGAAAAGCTCTTCTCAGATTTGATCCAGGGTTTAAAGAGAACGGCGACCGGCTGATGAGTGACGTGTGTCCCGATAAAGTGGTGGAAACCAAATCTGACGACCAAAATTCCCTCTATAATTTAAACTTGTTTTATTCGGTGCGAAAAATAAGGAGATACACCGGTTGACATCAAAGATTTGATCGCAGAAGAGACGACATGTCAATCGCATTAGATGTGGAGGCCGTTGAAATGATTCACGTATGCTCGGCCTTGAAGTGCTTCGGCAGAGAACATGTAAAGGGGCAGACGTTTACACAAAAAAGTGGCATTCGGTTAAGCGGACCGAATGAGGCAGGATAGGAAAAGATTAGTTCGGCCTAAATCATTTGGGGGCCAAATCAGTTACTTAAGAAACCTGGTCAATATAATTAAGGAAGATACGAAGGATCAAAATAAGATTTTATGAGAGATTTGCAATCAATCAGAAGTCGGTGGTTACAAAACTTAAGCACTAAGCAAGAATGTAATTAATGCTCAAATCAAAGAAAATCCAGGGTTAAACTAATTCCTAACAAACTGTAGTCTTATAAAAGCCAGAGTTGAAGACGAAGAAGGATCTCTCTCAATCAATCAATAAATTACCAATTTTTCTAGTTTTAGGGCTTCTCAGCCACCCTGCTTTAGTTTATGTAACCTAAATTCCGGCGGCTAACGCCATCTCCATCGAGGCCTTGTTGAGACTTGAGACGACCGGTCTTCCTCGATCAGGTATGCTTCCATGTTCTTTTAGATCTACAGAAATCAGAGCATGAAGATGAATGAGCGTTCTTCGGCCCTCCTTTCGGCGCGTCAACACCCATATAGCGCCGATTGGAGTATGGCCGAGCGCGCCGATGGCCGGATTAGGGCAGTTATCATGTCTACGAGAAATTCAGATGTCTATCCCTACTGTGATCTCGGTCTTTGGCCGAATCAAGCTTGGCGGTCACAACACAGAGGATTTATACGTCCATATCTGCCCTTGCATTGTGATCCCGGGATTGGTCTTGTAGGGTTAGAATAGCACCTTAGCAAGGTTTTGGCAAGTATCAAACATGCTTCTTTAAAAATTTTGGGGTGCTAAACAAACCCTAACCAAGATCTTAACTAGAGAATTAGGGTTAACTTTGCATGTAAACAACTTTACATCTAAGAGAGAGGGATTACAACCTTTGCAGTCCGTTCCTTCACTTCATAAGCTCCGAGTAGTAGTCCCTTTGCCGCGATCCATGATCTCCCAGACTCAAGAGAGGCTCCACAAGTCGAATGATCCATTCTTGCTTAAAGTCTTCCTTTTCGAAGATGATCTACCTTGAAGAATCTCAAGATCAAGCTTTCACTTCTCTAATCAAGTATTAGTGAAGTGAACACCCTAATCTAAGTGGCTAGAATAGATGAGACGATGAAGTAGGAATTTTGCTCTCTTTTGTTTTCATTTTCTCACTTTAAATCATCACTTCACAAAAAACTAGAAAGCTTTTTCAAGGAGGAAGAAGAAGAAAGCTTTTGTGATGAATAATGAATTATTGTTATGGTTACAAATGACAACCATGAGTTAATAAATGAAGACCTTAACTCATGTAGAGAATAAACTAGAGTTAAGGGTTTGGGTTGGGTTAACAAAATATCTTCACAAAATATCAAGCTAGAAAACAAAAAGGAAAGCTTCATGAAGCTTCATGAAAAAGCTAACCCAAATCCAAAACCTAACTTTGTTTAAACTTAACAACCATGTTGCATTTGTAACCCTAACTTGTTACAATATTATATATCACATATACAATATATTTTGTAACAAAAGAAAATAATACAATTAACATATATCGCATATACATCAATGTATTACCCAGTGAGAAAATGAATCAATAAAGCGAGCTTATATTAGTTAACGTAATGTAATATATCACATATATAATTATACATTAAATTATCGAATCAACTCTTGATCCGACAATCCGGCTATATTGCATATAACCGACTAATATAACATGTACATATTCATCGAATCAACACTTGATCCGATGACCCGGCCATATCAAATATACCCGGCCGATATCTCATATCGCGAGAATAGAATACGGTATCTCATATCGTATTATTCTCGGTCCCGCACATATCACATATGTGCTCCTATTTCGTTTTGCCTGAGCCAGGAAACCTCTGTGTAGGACTCTAAAGAATCATCAATACGCCGACAGCAGGTGATAATCATAACAAACACCCACAAGCTGCAAGCGGTCAGTTAAACGTAACAGCCACCCGTGAATTGAGCAATCAGAAGATCAACAAGCAAGCATGTACATTCTCCTGCAAATCCAATCAGTAACACTCCCGTACAGTCCGATCTCTTCGTCTGATATGTTGCATATCTAGTCTAGGGGTGGTAAACGTCACACCCTAGTAATCGATAAGTCGTGTCAATGTAAGACTCATAACGGGTCGAGAAATTACTGATAACACTTACCAGTAAATCTCCATATCAGCCCTGGCCAGGGTTATAGCCAATCGAACACAGCACAACATTAACTCCCAATACCGGGAGAGACGAAACCCCTCCTATCGCTCATTGCCTCCATGTGATTCGGGACTGTACCTAAAAGCCACCGTTTTGCACGCCCTCTTGGACGTGGTAAGGTGGAAATAAAAGCACGGTGGGAATCACACAAGACTCTATGACGATCTCGGGTCTACAGACTAACCTGTACTAGTGTCACCGGAGAACTGCTATCTGACGATAGGTATAATACTATCCAGGAGTTCTGTAAGTCCATGTCATGCACCCCACGAACTTGCGGGGAGGCAGAATATATGAAAAACGATTATCAAAGCTTCGCAACACGGATTTGAGCGCATGAATCGTGTCTAAACCGTTACTAGCAAACTACGAAAGGTTTAACTACTCTGATTCGAAGTTATACCTCACGTTACTTGTCCTTCGGGTCTTCTTCACTGTCCTCCACTCCTTGTAGGCTCTTTGGAACGTCGGCACCTCAACGGCCTCCTCGAGTCAAAGACGATCCACCCGAGAGCTCCTACTCCAAGCTTAACCTCTAACTTGAGGTAACTAGGTTACTCAAAGTGCTAATCTAAGAAATCTAGGTGATATAGAGTTGGATTATGGAAGTATTAGTCTAGCTAACCCTTGAACTCAACACATGAGAGGTTAGGGTTAGGGTTTGAAGAGAGAGAGTTTGAGGAGAGAGAAGGTGAGAATAAGAATCCTTTTGGATGAATAGATCATGTGTGTATATATGAAACATATCATATATATTAAATGAATAACAAATAATGATATATCATCATGTTTCATTAATACACCAAATGATTCATCACATGAGTCATATAAATCATAATTGATTCATTAACTCCATGTATGAATCACACCATGACTCACTTATCCAATTAATGCAAATGCCACCTTAACCCCCAAGTCACCATGCTTCAAGAAGCTTCCCGACAAATTACGAGAACGCCCCTCCTATCCGTAAAAACACGGAAAAACTTTAGACTGTATAAATCCAATAATCCGATACTAGAATCTGGCTTAAACCAAAGCCGACTAGTAAAAACTGTCCGAACATCGTACGTGCGTAAAAACACATATGCGTCCGAACCCTGTCGTAAAACCATACGACCTCTATATCGTTTTGCCTGAAGCAGGGAAACTCTCTGTGTGGGACTCTAAAGACTCGACACTACGCTGGCAGTGGGTTTAACCATAGACCGCAAGCGGCACTAGCTGTACGTAACGGTCCCCAGGTAGATGTCGATAAGAAGGCCGATGAGTAAACCCATCCGAACTCCTACTGAGCCTGCTGTGACAATCTCCGTACAGTCCGGTCTGTTCGTCTAAGACTATCGCATATCGGGCCCAGGGGGCGGCAAGCGTCAGTCCCCTAAAAGCGGTATAAGTCGTGTCGGAGCGTAGCCCATTACACCTTGAGAAACTACTGGAAAACCTACCAGTAAATCTCACTTGCCCTGGCCAGGGACTTTGCGTAATGGCTCTCTGACACAGCGCGATATCAACTCCCAATACCGGGAGAGACGAATCCTGTCTAACCGCCACTGCCTCCAAGTGCTCGGGACTGCACCCAACTGCTACCTGTTTGCACGACTCCTTTGAGCCGTGGTAGGGTAGCAATCTAAGAACAGTGGGACACACTCGAGGCGAAGTAGCAGTGTCAAGTCTGCGGACTATGCTGTACTCATGTCACCTGGGAACTGTTAACTGACGACGGGTATAATCCCAACCAACAGTTCCCCGTGAGTCATGTCCGGTGTACCCGTAACCTAACGAGCACCTGTATACTATCTCCAGTACAACGTACTGATGGCTGTGGGACAGACCATCTCCCCAACTGGGATGAGAAGCGTACACACTAGTCTACTCCGGAGTATCGATGCCCTGTCTCGATAATCCTACGACTAGGGACCTGTATAGGATGTTGCTTATAGACTACCCAGCCCCCACTAGTGTGACTGCCATCACAACGCTGGTAATCAAGCAAAGATCCTAAGGGCTCTACTAATATGTATAAGCGATACATTACAAGAAACATATGCACATATTAAAGTAGACTTAAACCAAGTAGCATACTACCATTTTTAGCAAGACTGTCAATACAACTGTGAATATCCCAAGCTTCCATTAAGTAATATACAAACTAGTATGATACAGTATTGGCCTTCTAGGGCATAAACACTAACAATCTCCCACTTGCACTAGGGCCATGTACTGGCATATCGCAGACCTATCATCTCGAATAGCCTCTCGAACTGTGTCTGAGGAATGGCCTTTGTGAATGGATCAGCA
Source organism: Agapanthus africanus (assembly GCA_030015575.1). Classification (NCBI taxonomy): domain Eukaryota; kingdom Viridiplantae; phylum Streptophyta; class Magnoliopsida; order Asparagales; family Amaryllidaceae; genus Agapanthus; species Agapanthus africanus. The sequence goes on along the minus strand of JASDDO010000012.1, from coordinate 387,828,824 downwards.
GTGTTATTCTCTGTATCTACTCTCTTTACCTCGATCTCCCGACGATCGACGATCTCCCTGATCAGGTGATACCGCCTTAAGATGTGTCTGGACTTCTGATGGGACCTGGGTTCCTTTGCTAAAGCTATAGCGTCGTTGTTGTCGCAATACAGAGGTATTGGACCAACACTGGTAGGAACCACCTGAAGTTCTGTGAGGAACTTCTTCATCCAGACAGCTTCTTTTGCGGCATCGCAAGCAGCTATGTACTCCGCTTCCATCGTTGAGTCAGCAACGGTGTCCTGCTTGGAACTCTTCCAACAGACCGCCCCTCCATTGAGGGTAAAGACATAACCCGACATGGACTTAGAGTCATCCTTGTCACTCTGGAAGCTGGAGTCAGCAAAGGCCTCGATCTGGAGGTCTTTTCCGCCATACACCAAGAACATCTCCTTAGTCCTCCTCAGGTACTTGAGAATGTTCTTTACTGCTATCCAGTGCTTCTCCCCTGGGTTTGCCTGATACCGGCTTACAACGCTCAATGCGTATGCTACATCTGGTCTGGTACATAACATCGCATACATTATAGAGCCTACCGCAGAAGCGTAGGGTATAATCGACATGCGATCCCTTTCCAAATCAGTCTTGGGAGACATCTCTTTGGAGAGGGTGATTCCGTGACAAGCCGGTAGGTTACCGCGCTTAGAATCATCCATACTGAATCTTTTCAATATGGTGTCTATGTACCTGGACTGCGAAAGTCCCAACATCCTCTTTGATCTATCACGATAGATCTGGATCCCCAGAATGTAGGTGGCATCACCCAGGTCTTTCATGGAGAATTTCTGTGACAAGAATCTTTTGACTGACTGTAGCATAGGAATATCATTTCCTATTAGGAGAATGTCATCCACGTACAAGACGAGAAATACAACAACTCTCCCTACAATCTTACTGTATATGAATGGTTCATCTGGATTTTTGATAAAGTCGAATTCTTTGACAGTATCATCAAAACAGATGTTCCAACTCCGCGATGCCTGCTTTAGTCCATAAATGGATTTAAGCAGCTTGCATACTTTACCGCTGCTCCCACTCTGAATGAATCCCTCTGTCTGATCCATATAGACGCTCTCTTCTAAATTACCATTTAGAAAGGCCGTCTTTACGTCCATCTGCCAGATCTCATAATCGTGGAAGGCAGCAATAGCAAGAAGGACCCGAATGGATTTGAGCATAGCCACTTGAGAAAAGGTTTCGTCATAGTCCAAACCAGGTCTTTGACGGAAACCCTTTGCAACAAGTCTAGCCTTATAGGTTTCAACCTGTCCATCTACACCAATCTTCTTTCTGAAGATCCACTTGCATCCTACGGGTTTTACCCCATATGGAGCAATGTCCAAAGTCCATACTTTGTTAGTGTACATGGACTCCATTTCGGTCCGCATTGCATCTAGCCATTTTACCGAGTCGCCGCTCTGAATGGCTTGCTGGAAGCTAGTAGGGTCGTCATTATCAATGACACAATCTTCTCAATCCCCGTCTATGAGAAAACCGTAGTATCTCTCGGGCGGATGAGACTGTCTACTACTTCTGCGGATAGGCGCTGGTATGTCCCTTTCTTCTGAAACTTCTTGTTTTACCAAACTTTCAGTAACAGCTTGTGGTTCTGGAATTTCTTCCAGTTCTACTGCGCTCCCACTCTTCTGATTTTCTAAAAATTTAGTTTCTAAGAAGCGGGCATGACGAGAAACAAAAACCTTTTGTTCCTCTGCGTAATAGAAGCAATATCCCATGGAGTTCTTTGGATATCCCACAAACTTACACTCTACTGAGAGTGCCTCGAGCTTGTCCGGATGCTGCTTTTTTACAAAAGCTGGACATCCCCGTGTCTTCAGGTACTGAAGATAGGGTTTCTTCCCACTCCACATCTGATATGGTGTGGTAGGCACAGTTTTGATTGGAACCTTGTTCAAAAGATATGCAGCTGATTCTAGTGCATAACCCCAGAATGATCGCGGTAACTCATCCTTACTCATCATGGAACGAAACATATCCAATAGGGTTCGATTCCTCCTTTCCGATACACCGTTGTGTTGTGGTGTGTATGGAGGAGTAAGCTGAGAGAGAATTCCATTCTCTTTTAAGTAAACTAGGAACTCGGCACTTAAGTATTCACCACCTCGATCAGATTTCAGTGTCTTAATACTTTTGCCTGTTTGGTTTTCCACTTCATTCTTGTATTCCTGGAATTTCTCAAAGGCCTCGGATTTATGCTTCATTAAGAAGATATGTCCATACCTAGAGAAATCATCCGTAAAAGTAATGAAGTAGGAATAACCACCTCGCGCATGTGTAGACATTGGACCGTACACATCACTGTGTACGAGTCCTAAGAGCTCGCTTGCTCTGACTCCGTGTCCAGTAAATAGAGTCTTTGTCATCTTTCCCATGAGACAAGATTCACAAGTGGCATAAGATTGATATTCGAACGGATTCAAATATCCTTCTCTATGTAACTTCGTTAATCGTGTTTCATTGATGTGACCTAGTCTACAATGCCATAAGAAAGCCTGATTCATTTCTGGAGACTTTCTTTTAAGTGTGTTCTGGACATTGAAAACCTGAGCTTGACTCAATACGTATATACCGTCATCTAATGTACCGGACCCAATCAGAACTTGATTTAGGTGGATGTGAACTACATCGCTTACGAATGTAAAATCATATCCCTCTTTTGAAAGTAAGGACACTGATATGATACTACAAGTCAAACTAGGTACATACAAACAGTTACGTAGAATCAATATCTGCCCACTTGTCAAACCTAGGCGATATTCTCCCACGGATTCAGTGTCCACGCTCATTCCGTTAGCAACTCTGAGAGACATATCACCTACCCTTATAGCTCTACGGTTTCTCAAAGCATGTAATGAATTACAGATATGAGATCCTGCTCCGGTATCTAGTACCCAGGAAGTAGAGTTAATTGACAAACAGTTCTCAATTACAAACACACTTGAGGCTGAAGCTACAACATGCTTCGTATCCTGGCTACAGGCTTCCAAAGCCCTGCAATCCTTCTGCCAATGCCCGTTCCCATAACAATAGGAACAATCCTCTTTAGCTACTCCAAGTCCCGAAACATTTGCTCTTCCCTTTCCTCCTACTTTATTGACACCGTATATCGGCTTTGTAGAGGTTTTCTTCTTTTCACCCTTTGCTTTCTCCCTGTATGTAGAAGAAGAAGGTCCCCCATTAAGCAGAGCTTGTGTCTCCCTGGTTTCTTTCAGGGTGTAAGTAGAGGGTAAGGACTGCGGAAATAAGTCAGCGTATGACCTGTTTCCCAACGTGGTCTCCAGGTCCTTGAGCTCATCAATATAGCTAGTCATTGTTGTTAGTTATATGTGTGCCGTAGATGCCATTACTGTACATACGATGTATATTGTAGTGGATGCTTGGACATATATAGGGAGGACTTTCTTGCTCGACATGATAGTACGCTATCTGGTTGTACTTTATCTTAACATGTACTCTGATTGTCTCTTTTGTTACATGTTGATAAAGCCCTTAGGATTTGTACTCGACTACTGGGACTATGATGAGATCATACTAGTGGGGCCACGGTAGTCTATGAGTACATCCTATAACTGTTCCTAGTCGAGGGTGTGTCGAGACAGGGCATTGATACACCAGAGTAGACTAGCGTATACGCATCTTGACCCATATGATGGGCGATGGATGATCCCATATCCATCGGTGTTTGACATCAAGGATGGTGTACGGGTGCTCAGTGGAGACTGGGTACACTGGACGGACTCGCCGAGAACTCCTAGATGGTATATATACCTATTGTCAGATAGCAGTTTTCTGGTGACACTTGTACAGGTTAGTCTGTAGACCCGAGATCGTCATAGAGTCTTGTGTGATTCCCACTGTACTTTGATTTCCTCCCTACCACGGCTCTATTGAGTCGTGCAAACAGGTGGATTTTGGGTACAGTCCCGAATCATATGGAGACAGTGAGCGATAGGAGGGGTTTCGTCTCTCCCGGTATAGGGAGTTGATGTCGCGCTATGTTTGATCGGCTATAACACCTAAATCCCTGGCCAGGGTACTCGAGGTTTACTGATAAGTGTTATCAGTAGTTCCTCGACCTGTTATGAGCCGTAAATCAACATGACTTATAAAGTTACTGTGGTCTGACATTTACCACCCCTAGACTTCATATGCGACGTATCAGACGAAGAGACCGGACTGTACGGTAAGTGTTGCTTACAGGCTCGTAAGGGTTGTGATGAGTTCGCTCGTCGGCCACCTTTTCGTCATGTACCTGGATAGCCGTTACGCACAGCTAGTGCCGCTGACGTGCTTGTGGTTAAACCCATTTCCAGCGTACTGACGAGTCTTTAGAGTCCCACACAAAGGGTTCCCTCGTTCAGGCAAAAGATGTAGAGACCGTAAGTTGTTACGGCAGCCGTAAGGTGTTGCGGCAGGTTTTCGATTATGTTCGTGTAATTGTTACAGGAATAATAATCGGAAGAATAATACTGGCCGGATACCGGTATTATATTATTGGATTAATTGTATTCGTATTTTTCGGAATTCGGATGCGTGTATACAGTATATGGTATACGGTATACGGAGGAGGGGTAATTTTGTAATTGTTACAAGAATACCTTCTAGAAGGTGCCACCTCATAATGACATAATTATGACATCATTTATTTTGTGAAAATAAATTAGTGAGGTGTAAATTAAAAGGTATAAGCATGATAATGAGGTTGTTGTAGTGGAGGTACTATTAAAGCATGATACTTCTTTCATAATACATGCTTTAGTTAGTGCTATTTTCTTTTTCATCATGCTTAAACTTTTTAATCATGAAATGCACTTATTCTCTCCTCCCCTTCTTCTTATAAATACCTTCACATGAGATGTGAAATCAAGGCATTCCAATCCTACACAAAATTATGATAAGTGTATCATAACAAGTGTATAAGAAGAAAGAAAGAAAATGATGGTTATCATTCTTCCTAGCTTAAACCCTCACATGAGATGTGAATCCAAAGCTTAGGATTTCAAGTTAATCCAATACAATTATCTCTACATCATCCTAGTGACCTCTTCTAGCAAATTTGGTCTCTCGGTTAAACTCTTGAGAAGAGTTTCTAGCTTGCACGAAAACTCTCGGGTGGATCATCTAGGTCTTCGGTGGCCGGAAATCGAAAACGTCGGCAACATCTTAACGAGCCAAGGAGTTCACCAAAAGAGGAGAAAGGAGCAAAGGAGTTGCATTCAAGAGAAGACCCGAAGGACCGTATCATCAAGGTATAATCCCTAACATAGTAGATAAGATCTCTAGTTAGGGTTTACTAGTTGTGGTTTAAACAAGATCTTCGGTTAAGTGCGTGTTGTATGTAAAGAAAATTTTCGTTCATCGCTTCCGCCGCGCCACAAGAGTTGTGGAAGCATACAGCACTCACCAACATGGTATCAGAGCTACTAGGCATTGGATGTCGACCTATGGGGGGTTCTCACTGTGTGACAGTGTGGCGAAGCATAGGCTCTTACCCCCAAGGTGTCCCGAGACCGGAAGGTGTTCCGGCGGGTTGTAGTCCTCGCGAGGGGGCATGCGTAAAAAGTAGCGGCTGAGGGACCCGTTGGTGCCACGGCGACCCCATTGGATGGGGTGGCTGCCTGACCAACATGGTATCAGAGCCTAACTAAACCACAATTAGATGTTAGCCAAAAGTTAGAAGCTCGATCGACAGTTTTTTCTCACGAAAACTCGTATTCTGCCCTTGCTGCTGTCAGTTTTTGAAAGTGTTCCAAAATTAATTTGACATGTCTTAAAAATACAAGCAGGGTTTTCTAAGAACACTTTAGAAATTTGGAGTCCTAACTCGACTAAAGCGCCGCGGATCCGCGGCCAAACCCATGGTTTTGCCGCGGATCCGCCGCCGAGTTGAGGCCGCGTCGACTCAGTTTTCTACAGTGATCTTATATTGAAGAATTAGGGTTTCTGGGATATGTAGAATTTTACAAAGGTATTTGTACAGGGACATGTCAAGTGTTGGCATGGTTTTAAAAAATTATCGATCAAAATTCTAAAGTGCTTGGCTAATCGGGTTTTCATTTTTGTTATATGTGTTTGAAACGTCCGCTAATTGCTATATGACGATTAGTGGGGGTTGCACATATGGATATCATGAGATGGTATGTGTATATGAATGTGTTGGATCGTTGTGATGAATGGCCGGGGGGTGTGAGAAGAGTGTTTTTCCTTTTTATCATTCCATGTAATTTGTAAAAAGCAATGTTATATTGTATAATTTCTTTTTACTGTTTTTTCTCCTAGGATAGACCCAAGGTGGGGTGCACAAACTACCGGGTTCTCCAAGTGCCGAGTGGCTTACTCAATTGTTGAGGAAGGTTGCTACACTTCGGGAATTTGGCGGGTAGTTTTCCGTACCCGTAGGGGTCTAGGGGGGTTTTGGCTATTCATCACGACCGTGGAACCCGTCTTTCATTAAGTGCTTTAATGAAATACGTAATTCCTAGTATATCCAATGCATTCATCTGTGATCTGAAATGGTTATAATTATATATGAGATATGTAATAAACGTTGCTTACGTTTTGCACCCGCACTAGTCCAGTCCCCGCTCTGCCGTTAGTTAAGTAACCTAACGGTGCATGACGGGGCCCAGTGGCAAATGCGGATGGCATAAGCGTACGTTCTATTTGCGTTTCTTTTCTGTGATGTTTAGGAAACGTAAATGATGGGACCACATTAATGTGATTAATGTTAAGAGAAAGAAACCTAAAGATGTTGTAGAATCAAACTTTTTGAAAAAGGGTAACTCTAGCTTTTGTTTTGCATAGTGGTATTCTTCAATATCCTGCACCTCATTCGATGAGGAAAGGGCCGAGATCCCTTCACCGGGAGTGACCCCTTTAGCGAAACTAGAAAATGTTACAAAGAACTCGATTTGATTTTATAGTTGATCTAACTTTGCTTTGCATCGTGCTATTTCTATATCCAGCACCTTATTCGATAAGGAAAGAGCCGAGATCCCTTCACCGGGAGTGACCTCTTTAGCAAAATTAGAAAGATACTACAAAACCATTCGATTTTTAAACTGGAGCTTAAACCACTCCTTCCCACTTGATTCTACAACGATATCAAGTTCAAAACGTTAAAGGTTTTCATAAAAACCATCCGTTGCCCTCCGTCATTTTAGGAAGCAGAGTACTTAGTATCCGTGCTACGTATGTCGACCATAGCCGAGGCGTAGTGTACGGTAGCTAAGTGATGTATTCCTACAAAGCATATGATGCGATTAGTTAGGACATTCATGTGATTATGTTGATCATAGTCAAGGGTCATATGGGTGGGTCTGGCTAATCATGAAATGACGGGTAGAACTTGGCTAGTACTTATGATATGTTAACCATAGCCAAGGTCATAAGTGACTAGGGGTAAAAACCATATCGGGAATTTCAAGAGTTGAAATTTGCAATGAGATTGCATACCTTCTATATGATAGTTGGATCCCGATCTCCCTGCAAGTAAGAGTTACTCCTGGAAAAGTTTTACACAAGACAATTTAACGAAATTATAGGGTGTAATTATTCCCGGCTAATCTTACCTTTTAGGGTTTGAAGGAAGATTTGATAAAAACAGTGGGAGACATCCGGATTAGATAATAACCAATCTAATCTTGCAAAAGCATACGCTAAAGTGTTTTTCTCTCTCTCTCTCTCCAGATAGCGACCATATCATGCCTTAATCAAGATAATAAATACGGATATATTGACTGAACCCGCTTGTTATATTGAGCTGGGGAACGTTGGTCCCGCTCCAACCTATAATAGTTATAAGACAGAGCAGGAAATTGGGGATTACCAGAATCCCATGCTACCCAAACGAAGATAGTACATGTTGATGCATGATCTTCGGGTGTGTCTATTACAAAGAACTGTTTCTCAGCATCTTTTACGTCCTGGGTATAATGATACCGGATCAGGATCCCACAAAATGTAATCTGTTACATGGGCTACAGAAAGGTAAATGACTGAGAACGGGTGATAAGTTTCAAGAGTTAGAAATGGTGCAATTGTTGCAAGCCAAGAAGTTGGCAGTTATCACCCTGTATTAACAAACATATTGATTCTGAACGAATGTTATTAGATACCGAACCTGCTATACAACATCATATCAGTCTCTTTATTAGTAAAGAAGGATATAATTTTGTATTGATGGATAATGTTTTGAACATTTCCTATATCAAGTGTTGATCGGTTCAGGTACGTTATCTGAAAGCATAAGACGTTCTAAATCAAACTACAGTTCTCAGTATACAGAACACACACAAGAGGATAAGTTCAGAAATGAACGAATCTTTCTTAAGGCATTGTTGACTAGGTCATATCAATGTGACCCGACTAGCTGAAGTTACATCTAGATGCATATTTAAATTAGTTTAAATTTACATCTTGTGAAACTTGCCGATCATGTCACATAGATAAGATGACCATAGCTCTGTTTATTGGAAACAGAGAAAGAGTTAGTGAACTCTTGGGATTGATACATGATGATGTATGAAAGGTCCCCTGTCTACATATGCCATGCCCGGTTCTTTGTACTTCATTACTTTCTTTGATGATCTCTCAAGATTCAGACAAATGTTCCTGTTGAAACACAAGTTCGAAACTTTTGAGATATTCACAGAATATAAGTTAGAAGTAGAGAACCAAAAACGGGTATAAGTATTATGTCCTTTGATGAGATCAAGGAGGAGAATACTTGAGCATGGAAATCCTGGACTATTCTAAAGGAGAATGAGATTCTCTCTCAGCATTACTCCTCCGTATACACCATAGCACGATGGTATATCGGGGAGGAGCAATTGCACCCTATGTGATATGGTGTGCTCCATGATGAGTACTACTGAGTTTCCTATTTTCCTTTTAGGAGTTATGCACTTGCGAAGCTGCATACCTATTGAATAGGGTTCCAATCAAATCAGGTGCCTACTACTCCATATGTGATATGGTATGGGAAGAGCCCGTATCTTAAAGATGTTAAGATTTGGGGTTGTCAGGCCTATGTCTAAAAACCAAAATCCGGACAAGCTCGAGGTAAAGTCAAAACTGTGGAAGTTTGTTGGATATCCCAAGCATTAGCAAGGGAATATCTTCTACCTAACTGAGGAACAAAAGTTGTTTTGTTTCTCAGCATGCCACCTTTGTGAAAGGGAATTTCTTGTGAAGAAATTAGTGGTCATGAGGTAGAACTGGAAGGAGTTCCAGCTATAGCAGATGATTTGGTAGAACCAAAGGATTCAATAGACTCTAACGAACCTCAGCCTCTCCGCCGATCTAGTAAGGTTCCTCACCCACCTAAGAGATACTTCGGTTTCTCTATGACAGTGGGAGAGAGGATTTCATATTACCCCAGCGTGTCCTGAGACCGGAAGGTGTTCCAGCGGGTTGTAGTCCTCGCAAGAGGGCATGCGTAGAAAGTAGCTGCTGAGGGACCTTTTGGTGCCAAGGCGACCCTATGGGATAGGGTTATTGCCTGACCAAAGTGGTATGACCTAACTAGTTTCGAGCAGGCCATCAGGAGTGGGACTCTGTGAGAATGGCTGGATGCTTAGCGATCTGAGATGGAATCCTTATACACCAACAAAGTATGGACTTTGGTTGCTTTGTCTGAAGGGTTAAATCCCCATCAGGAGCAAGTGTATCTTGAGAAGATTACTTTGTGTACATGGAAAAGTTGAGACTTTCAAAGCTATGCTTAAGTCCATCCAGATCCTACTTGCCACTGCTACATACCTTGAGTACGATATCTGGTGGTTGGGTGTCATGACTGCTTTTCTAAATGAAGTTTTAGAAGAGAGCGTCTATAAGTACACAGCCAGAGGGCTTCGTAGACAGTGGGAGCAGCGGAAAAGTATGCAAGATGTTTTATGCGATAAAACAGGCATCGCGGAGTTGGAACATCTGTTTTGATGTGGTAGTCAAAGAGTTTGACTTCATCAAAATAATAGATGAACCTTGTATATACATAAAAGGTGGTAGGGAGTATGGTGGTGATCCTCGTAGAGTACGTGGATGACATACTCTTGATAGGGAAGGAGTTTCCTATGTTACGCTCAGTCAATCTCCTCTTATTATAAAGATTCTCCATATAGGATCAAAGGTGATACCTCCTAAATCCTGGATTTTGATCTATGAGATAGATCTAAATGGATATTAGGATACTCACTAGTTGTAGTGAGATAGTATCAATCGATCCTGGGGAGAATCACAGCGGAGTTGGAACATTTGTTTTGATGTGGTAGTCAAAGAGTTTGACTTCATCAAAATGGTAGATGAACCTCGTGGTATGGAGTATGGTGGTGATCCTCGTAGAGTACGTGGATGACATACTCTTGATAGGAAAGGAGTTTCCTATGATACACTCGGTCAATTTCCGCTTATCACAAGGATTCTCCATATAAGATCAAGGTGATACCTCCTAAATCCTGGGTTTTGGATCTATGAGATAGATCTAAATGGATGTTAGGATACTCACTAGTTGTAGTGAGATAGTATCAATCGATCATAGGGAGAATCACTGGAAAGGTTCCAGGGTGATAAAGACGACTGAATGTCAGTCGCAGGCATTGTCTTTACCCTTAGTAGAGGGACGGTATGTTGGAAGAGTTCCAAGATAGATACCTTGACATACTAGAAAGGCAAGATACGTCATTACTAAGGATGCTACCAAAGATAAAGTCTGGATATAAATAAAAGTTCATAAGATGAACTTCGTTCCTACCATTGTGTGACAATGGGGTTGTGGCTTTAGCCAAGGAACTACCGTCCCATCAGAAATCCAGATATAATTCTTAGGCAGCATCACTGATCATAGAGATGGTTGATCTCCAGGGAGATCAAGATTAGGAGAGTATATACAGATGACAACAGAGCGGATCCACTCACTAAAGATTTTTCCCAGTAGAGACTTTTATGGGATGGTTGAGTATGAGAAACTTCAACCACAGCTAATTGTTTGGTATGTGATACAACAACAGATGGCCCTAGTGCAAGTGGGAGATTGTTAGTTATATGTGTGCCCTAGAGGCCATTACTGTACATACGATGTATATTGTAGTGGATGCTTGGACATATATAGGGAGGACTTTCTTGCTCGACATGATAGTACGCTATCTGGTTGTACTTTATCTTAACATGTACTCTGATTGTCTCTTTTGTTACATGTTGATAAAGCCCTTAGGATTTGTACTCGACTACTGGGACTATGATGAGATCATACTAGTGGGGCCATGGTAGTCTATGAGTACATCCTATAACTGTTCCTAGTCGAGGGTGTGTCGAGACAGGGCATTGATACACCAGAGTAGACTAGCGTATACGCATCTTGACCCATATGATGGGCGATGGATGATCCCATATCCATCGGTGTTTGACATCAAGGATGGTGTACGGGTGCTCAGTAGAGACTGGGTACACTGGACGGACTCGCCGAGAACTCCTAGATGGTATATATACCTATTTTCAGATAGCAGTTCTCTGGTGACACTTGTACAGGTTAGTCTGTAGACCCGAGATCGTCATAGAGTCTTGTGTGATTCCCACTGTACTTTGATTTCCTCCCTACCACGGCTCTATTGAGTCGTGCAAACAGGTGGATTTTGGGTACAATCCCGAATCATATGGAGACAGTGAGCGATAGGAGGGGTTTCGTCTCTCCCGGTATAGGGCGTTGATGTCGCGCTATGTTTGATCGGCTATAACACCTAAATCCCTGGCCAGGGTACTCGAGGTTTACTGATAAGTGTTATCAGTAGTTCCTCGACCTGTTATGAGCCGTAAATCAACATGACGTATAAAGTTACTGGGGTCTGACATTTACCACCCCTAGACTTCATATGCGACGTATCAGACGAAGAGACCGGACTGTACGGTAAGTGTTGCTTACAGGCTCGTAAGGGTTGTGATGAGTTCGCTTGTCGGCCACCTTTTCGTCATGTACCTGGGTAGCCGTTACGCACAGCTAGTGCCGCTGACGTGCTTATGGTTAAACCCATTGCCAGCGTGCTGACGAGTCTTTAGAGTCCCACACAGAGGGTTCCCTCGTTCAGGCAAAAGATGTAGAGACCGTAAGTTGTTACGGCAGCCGTAAGGTGTTGCGGCAGGTTTTCGATTATGTTCGTGTAATTGTTACAGGAATAATAATCGGAAGAATAATACTGGCCAGATACCGGTATTATATTATTGGATTAATTGTATTCGTATTTTTCGGAATTCGGATGCGTGTATACAGTATACGGTATACGGAGGAGGGGTAATTTTGTAATTGTTACAAGAATACCTTCTAGAAGGTGCCACCTCATAATGACATAATTATGACATCATTTATTTTGTGAAAATAAATTAGTGAGGTGTAAATTAAAAGGTATAAGCATGATAATGAGGTTGTTGTAGTGGAGGTACTATTAAAGCATGATACTTCTTTCATAATACATGCTTTAGTTAGTGCTATTTTCTTTTTCATCATGCTTAAACTTTTTAATCATGAAATGCACTTATTCTCTCCTCCCCTTCTTCTTATAAATACCTTCACATGAGATGTGAAATCAAGGCATTCCAATCCTACACAAAATTATGATAAGTGTATCATAACAAGTGTATAAGAAGAAAGAAAGAAAATGATGGTTATCATTCTTCCTAGCTTAAACCCTCACATGAGATGTGAATCCAAAGCTTAGGATTTCAAGTTAATCCAATACAATTATCTCTACATCATCCTAGTGACCTCTTCTAGCAAATTTGGTCTCTCGGTTAAACTCTTGAGAAGAGTTTCTAGCTTGCACGAAAACTCTCGGGTGGATCATCTAGGTCTTCGGTGGCCGGAAATCGAAAACGTCGGCAACATCTTAACGAGCCAGGGAGTTCACCAAAAGAAGAGAAAGGAGCAAAGGAGTTGCATCCAAGAGAAGACCCGAAGGACCGTATCATCAAGGTATAATCCCTAACATAGTAGATAAGATCTCTAGTTAGGGTTTACTAGTTGTGGTTTAGACAAGATCTTCGGTTAAGTGCGTGTTGTATGCAAAGAAAATTTTCGTTCATCGCTTCCGCCGCGCCACAAGAGTTGTGGGAGCATGCAGCACTCACCAACAATTGTAAGGACGTTGTCCCCTACAGATGACCCGACAGCCAACCTCGCTTGAATTAAATCGTTCGAGGTCTCATATCTTGCAATATGAGAATGCTCTCCATATAAATCTTTGTTATGGAGAAAGATGGAAACTAAGTCCATCTTCTCGTGTTTCTTCTGGTATACACCATCAACTGAAGCCAACACGAGGCACTCAGCTTTCGCTTTATCCTTTTCCCTTGTCTGACGGATATCCATATCCGCGACGGTGGAAACTGGACCTGGGACGGCGGGATATTGAGTAGTAATAGGGTGGTCCAGCTTGTCATAGGCAATGGACATCTGGACAGACCTTTGCCAGTCATATAAGTTAGATTCAGTCAACTTGTTATCTAGATGTAACCTAGTCATGGTCACAAGGTCGCTGCAATGAGAGAGAGAGAAGAAAACACTTTAGCATGATGCTCTTGCAAGTTTAGATTAGTTTTTAATTTATCTAAACTGGATGGCTCCCACTGTTTCTCGAATCCTTCCTCAAACCATAAAAGAAGAATTAGCCAGGACTATTCTCACTGTACAATACTTGCTTAACCGTTCAGCCAGGCTAGTGTCGGTACTTCGAGGGAGGTTTTCCAACGCTTTCGCGAAGTTCCTTAATTAAATAACCTCTTTTCTCTGGGGGCGTAGCCCCGCTGACACCTTTCTCGACACCTACTTGGTTTATAGCATTGATCGTTAAGTGACGAATCTCCTGATAAGTAGCATATACTCACAGTAGGATCGGGATCCAAATATCATCGTATGATAATGTTGAAGGAATCCTACCAACATTCATCAAACTCCAAATGGTATGCAACACTAGCAAGTTTCAGTTTCTTTAGAAACTCCCGATGTAGATTTTTGCCCCATGTTCTTATGACCTTGACGAAAGCCAACAAATCATAAAACACATGTCAAGTTCTGCCCATCATTATCTTGTTAATTTGAACCCATCCGTATATACCCTTGACGAAAGCCAACAAGGTAATACGACTGTCCCAAACCAACTCATCTATCTATGCAACAAACGAATACCCCAGCAGCTACCAAACACTATGCCTTGATGAAAGCCAACAAACATAGCTTGAATAATACTGACCATCCATAAGAAATGACGGAGGGCTACGACTGGTTTTGGCGAAACCGTGAACGTAGTGAACTTGATATAATCGAAGGAACCTGATAGCTTTCTTTAAAAGGAGTGGTTAAAGCTCCGCAATTAAAAAATTCTGCTCTTTTTTTTAAAATAACCGAGTGGTTTCTTTTAAATTTGTTCCAACGATTCAACTTTGGTTTATTTTCTTTGCATTAAAATAATGCGTCCCATCATTTAACCTATCATTGCAGAAAACAACAAAAATACAACGTCCTCTTATGCCATCCGCATTCGCCACTGGGTCCCGTCATCACCCGTTAGGTTACTTAACTAACGACAGAGCGGGGGCTGGGCTAGCGCGGGTGTAAAATATAAGTGACGTCTAAATAGCTATCATATATAGATATTGTACATTCGTCAGACACAATAATAGGCATTCCAGATCTCAGATGAACATTATTGGATATACTAGCAATCCGCGTTTGCTTTGAGCCTGCAACAAAAGACGGATTATACAGTTGTGATGAATAGCCTTTACCCCACCCTAGACCCCTACGAGTACGGCAAACTACCCGCCAAGTACCCGAAGTGAAGCGGTCTCCCTCAACAACGTGAGTAGGCCACTAAACACTTCAACGTACCCGGTAGTTTGTGTACCTCACCTTGGGTCTATCCTAGGAGCAAAAAAACAGTAAATGAAATAATACAACGGTGGCTACAACCGCAACCTGGATGTGCCCCGCAAAAGAATATTACATCATATTAAAATTTACATCGAATGAATGAATATTAAACCCATCTCAAACCCCGGCTAATCATCACAACGATCCAATCAAGTTCATATACACATACAGTAAACATTACAGAAATGTGCAACCCCTGCCAACCGACATACTAGCAGTTAGGGGAGGTTTACGAACACATTAATCATCACAGATAAAAACCCGATTAGCAAATAACTTAGAATATCGATCGACAACCCTTTTCCGTGTCTGCCCCAAATGCAAGCCAGCACAGAAGTAACCTGAGCAGAAACAGAATATACAGGAAAACAAAACACCAGAAATAAAGAATTACTGTGAAACTCCGAGTCAACTCGGCGTTGACTCGGCGGCGGATCCGCGGCCAAAAGCACCATTTGGCTGCGGTTCCGCGGCCGTCTTGCCGAGTTGTGACCTCGTATTTTCCCAGAACTCTTATAATACCCTGCTGTGAATTTTAAAGCCTATCAAAAAAAAATTCTGACACTTTTAAAATCAACAGAAACAGATAGGGTTTCGGGGTGTTGTTTTCGTGTTTTCCGTCGATCGAAGTTCTACTTAGTTGCTAACAAGCTAGTAATGGTTTAGTTGGCTCTGATACCACTGTAAGTCCATGTCACGCACCCCACGAACTTGCGGGGAGGCGGAATATATGAAAAACGATTATCAAAGCTTCGCAACACGGACTTGAGCGCATGAATCGTGTCTAAACCGTTACTAGCAAACTACGAAAGGTTTAACTACTCTGATTCGAAGTTATACCTCACATTACTTTTCCTTCGGGTCTTCATCACTGTCCTCGACTCCTTGTAGGCTCTTTGGAACATCGGCACCTCAACGGCCTCCTCGAGTCAAAGACGATCCACCCGAGAGCTCCTACTCCAAGCTTAACCTCTAACTTGAGATAACTAGGTTACTCAAAGTGCTAATCTAAGCAATCTAGGTGATATAGAGTTGGATTATGGAAGTATTAGTCTAGCTAACCCTTGAACTCAACACATGAGAGGTTAGGGTTAGGGTTTGAAGAGAGAGAGTTTGAAGAGAGAGAAGGTGAGAATAAGAATCCTTTTGGATGAATAGATTATATGTGTATATATGAAACATATCATATATATTAAATGAATAACAAATAATGATATATCATCATGTTTCATTAATACACTAAGTGATTCATCACATGAGTCATATAAATCATAATTGATTCATTAACTCCATGTATGAATCACACCATGACTCACTTATCCAATTAATGCAAATGCCACCTTAACCCCCAAGTCACCATGCTTCAAGAAGCTTCCCGACAAATTACAAGAATGCCCCTCCTATCCGTAAAAACACGGAAAAACTTTAGACTGTATAAATCCAATAATCCGATACTAGAATCTGGCTTAAACCAAAGCCGACTAGTAAAAACTGTCCGAACATCGTACGTGCGTAAAAACACATATGCGTCCGAACCCTGTCGTAAAACCATACGACCTCTATATCGTTTCGCCTGAAGCAGGGAAAATCTCTGTGTGGGACTCTAAAGACTCGACACTACGCTGGCAGTGGGTTTAACCACAGACCGCAAGCGGCACTAGCTGTACGTAACGGTCCCTAGGTAGATGTCGATAAGAAGGCCGATGAGTAAACCCATCCGAACTCCTACTGAGCCTGCTGTGACAATCTTCGTACAGTCCGGTCTGTTCATCTAAGACTATCGCATATTGGGCCTAGGGGGCGGCAAGCGTCAGTCCCCTAAAAGCGGTATAAGTCGTGTCGGATCGTAGCCCATTACACCTTGAGAAACTACTGGAAAACCTACCAGTAAATCTCGCTTGCCCTGGCCAGGGACTTTGCGTAATGGCTCTCTGACACAGTGCGATATCAACTCCCAATACCGGGAGAGACGAATCCTGTCTAACCGCCACTGCCTCCAAGTGCTCGGGACTGCACCCAACTGCTACCTGTTTGCACGACTCCTTTGAGCCATGGTAGGGTAGCAATCTAAGAACAGTGGGACACACTCGAGGAGAAGTAGCAGTGTCAAGTTTGCGGACTATGCTGTACTCATGTCACCTGGGAACTGTTAACTGACGACGGGTATAATCCCAAGCAACAGTTCCCCGTGAGTCCTGTCCGGTGTACCCGTAACCTAACGAGCACCTGTATACTATCTCCAGTACGACGTACTGATGGCTGTGGGACAGACCATCTCCCCAACTGGGATGAGAAGCATACACACTAGTCTACTCCGGAGTATCGATGCCCTGTCTCGATAATCCTACGACTAGGGACCTGTATAGGATGTTGCTTATAGACTACCCAGCCCCCACTAATGTGACTGCCATCACAACGCTGGTAATCAAGCAAAGATCCTAAGGGCTCTACTAATATGTATAAGCGATACATTACAAGAAACATATGCACATATTAAAGTAGACTTAAACCAAGTAGCATACTACCATTTTTAGCAAGACTGTCAATACAACTGTGAATATCCCAAGCTTCCATTAAGTAATATACAAACTAGTATGATATAGTAATGGCCTTCTAGGGCATAAACACTAACAAGTTCTCGGCGAGTCCGTTCAGTGTACCCAGTCTCCACTGAGCACCCTTACACTATCTTTGATGTCCAACACCAATGGACATGGGATCATCCATCGCCCATCATATGGGTCAAGATGCATGTACGCTAGTCTACTCTGGAGCATCGATGCCCTGTCTCGATACACCCTCGACTAAGAACAGTTATAGGATGTACTCATTGACTACCCTGACCCCACTAGTATGATCTCTTCATAATCCTAGTAGTCGAGTACATATCCTAAGGGCTTTATCAATACGTGATCACAAAACAGTATTTGTTAACATGTTAAGATAATGTGAAACCAGATAGCATACTATCATATCGAGCAAGAAAGTCCTCTCTATATATATCCAAGCATCCATTATAATATACATCACATGTACAACAATGGCCTCTAAGGCATATACATAACTAACAATCTCCCACTTGCACTAAGGCCGGCTGTTGTAGTATCTCATACCCAACATCCCGAAGAGTCTCTCAAATTGTATCTGAGGAATGTCCTTTGTGAGTGGATCTGCAGTGTTGTCCTTCGTATCAACTCTCCTAACCTCGATCTCTCGGCGATCAATTATCTCCCGGATCAGGTGATACCGCCTCAGAATATGTCTGGACTTCTGATGGGACCTGGGTTCCTTGGCCAAAACCACAGCTCCATTGTTCACAATACAGAGGTATTGGATACTCAATGGATGGAACCACACCAAGTTCCGTGATGAACTTCTTTATCCAGACAGCCTCTTTGGCAGCGATGTATTCAGCCTCCATCGTCGAGTCTGCCACGGTTTCCTGTTTGGAACTCTTCCAACAAACCGCCCCTCCATTTAGGGTAAAGACAAATCCCGAGTGCGACTTAGAGTCGTCCTTATCACTCTGGAAGCTTGAATCGATAAAGGACTCCACCTGGAGTTCTCCGTTACCATACACCAAGAATATCTCTTTAGTCCTTCTCAAGTACTTGAGAATGTTCTTCACAGCTGTCCAGTGATTCTCTCCAGGATCTGCTTGATACCTACTCACTACACTTAGTGAGTATGTTACATCGGGTTTGGTACATAGCATCGCGTACATGATAGAGCCTACTGCCGAAGCATAGGGTATCCCTTGCATGCGAGCTCTTTCCAAATCAGTCTTGGGAGACATCTCTTTGGAGAGAGTGAGTCCAGAGATCGTGGGTAAGTTCCCACGCTTGGATTCTTCCATACTAAACCTCTTTAGTATGGTGTCAATGTACCTGGATTGGGACAATCCCAGTATCCGTCTAGATCTATCTCTATAGATCTTAATTCCCAAAATGCAGGAGGCATCACCTAGATCTTTTATTGAGAATCTATGTGATAAGAAGAGCTTGACCGAGTGCAGCATAGGAATATCATTTCCTATCAAGAGTATGCTATCCACGTACAATACGAGGAAGACAACCTTACTCTTTGCAACCTTCTTGTATATACAAGGTTCATCTATGTTTTTGATGAAGTCAAACTCTTTGCCTACCACATCAAAACATATGTTCCAACTCCGCGATGCCTGCTTTAATCCATAGATGGATTTAAGCAACTTGCACACCTTCCCGCTGCTCCCATTGTCTACGAAGCCCTCTGGCTGAGTCATGTACACGCACTCCTTTAAATCACCATTTAGAAAGGCGGTCTTAACATCCATTTGCCAGATTTCATAGTCATGGTATGCATCAATGGTAAGTAAGATCCGGATGGACTTAAGCATAGCCACTGGAGAAAAGGTTTCGTCATAATCCACACCTGGTCGTTGACGAAAACCCTTTATAACAAGTCTAGCTTTGAAAGTCTCAACTTTTCCATCTACACCAAGTTTCTTCTTAAAGATCCATTTGCTCCCAATGGGTTTTACCCCTTCAGGAGCAACTTCCAAAGTCCATACTTTGTTGGTGTACATGGATTCCATCTCAGATCTCATTGCATCCAGCCATTTCACAGAGTCACCACTCGTGATGGACTGCTCAAAACAAGTCGGGTCATCATCTTCCATGATGCAATCCTCGCTCCCATCATCGATGAGAAAACCGTAGTATCTCTCAGGTGGATAAGGAACCCTACTAGATCGGCGGAGAGGCGGGGGTTCGTCGGGAACTACTGAATCCTCCGGTTCGACTAAATCTTCAGTTGTAGTTTGTGGTGTTGGAACTTCTTCCAGCTCTACCTCATTGCCATTTATTTCTTTTGCAAGAAATTCTTTTTCTAAAAAGGTGGCATGTTGAGCAACAAACACCTTTTGCTCCTCACTGTGGTAGAAAAAGTATCCATAAGAATTCTTTGGATATCCCACAAACTTGCAGAGAACTGATCGTGCCTCGAGTTTGTCCGGATTTTGCCTTTTGACATAGGCCGGACAACCCCATATCTTAACTCGTTTAAGATAAGGTCTCTTCCTACTCCATATCTCATATGGTGTGGTAGGTACAGATTTAGATGGAACTTGAATCAATAGGTATGCTGCTGTCTCAAGCGCATATCCCCAGAAGGAAATAGGCAACTCAGCAGTGCTCATCATAGAGCGCACTATATCTAATAGGGTGTGATTCCTCCACTCCGATACACCGTTGTGCTGTGGTGTATAGGGAGGAGTAAGCTGAGAGAGAATCCCATTCCCTTTTAGATAGTCCAGGAACTCATTGCTCAAGTATTCTCCTCCTTGATCGGATCGAAGGATTTTAATACTTTTACCCGTTTAGTTTTCTACTTCATTTTTATATTCTCTGAATTACTCAAAAACTTCAGACTTGTGTTTCAACAGGAACACATGTCCGTATCTTGAGAGATCGTCAGTGAATGTAATGAAGTAGGAAGAACCGTTCCTGACATATGTAGACATGGGACCACATATATCACTATGTATCAGTCCTAAGAGTTCCGTAACTCTTTTTCCGTGTCCACTAAACGGAGTTTTGGTCATCTTGCCTTTGAGACATAACTGGCAAGTGTCATAAGATGAAAATTCGAACGGATTCAAATATCCATCCTTATGTAACTTAGCTAGCCGTGTCGCATTGATATGACGAAGTCTACAATGCCACAAGAAGGATTCGTTCATTTCTGAACTTTTCCTCTTGTGTGTGTTCTGTATATTAAGAACCGTGTTTTGATTTAAAATGTATATGCCATTATTTAACGAGCCTGATCCAATCAACTTTTGATTTAGGAAGATGTTCATAACATTATCTTGTATTACAAAATTATATCCTTCTTTACTTAATAAAGAAACAGATATAATGTTGCATATCATGTTCGGTATATAATAGCATTCGTTCAGAATCAATGTATTACCACTTGGTAATACAAGGTGATATTCGCCAACTGCTTTGGCTGCAACATTTGCACCATTCCCTACTCTTATGGAATGATCACCCATTCCCAGTTCTCTACCTTTCTTTAGCCCATGCGATATATTGCATATGTGGGATCCTGATCCGGTATCTAATGCCCAGGACGTAGAGTGAACTGAGAAACAGTTCTCGGTAACTAACACTTTCGAAGAAGATACATCAACATGTTTATTCTTCGTTTGGGCGGCGTAAGAATCCAGATATTGTCCTATTCCCTGCTCAGACTTATAACATTTATAAGAAAGAACGGGACCAACGTTCCCCTGCTCAGTATAACAAGCGGGTTCGGTCAATACATATATATTATGTAACACTTTGAAATTTCGTTAGAATGTTTTTCGTGTTAATTAGCAATGGTGCGTGTTATTATATGTGTGTACATAGGATTATTAGTTATTTTTAGTCGGGTTACCCTAATTGGAAAATTTTCCTTTGTAGTGTTGCACACTTAGCATGTTGTGACTTAGGTTTTAAAGTGTAACATGTTAACCCTTTTACATTTCCTTGCATGGTCCTTTATCCCCACCTTTTTAATCAAGTCAAAACTCTTTCTATAATTCAAAATTTAATTAGAATATGAGGTATGGTGGGCAGGTGAAGGTTTGACTTGGGTTGACTATTGATTTCTCTCTCATTTCTTTCCCTTCTCTCATTTTCTGCACCTCCTGCAGAATAACAGCAGCAACAACACCATTTTCTTTCTCTTTTCTTCTCCTTTTCACTTCCCTTTGATCTCTATTCAAACCCCTACACAAAACAACACATTTCCTTCACAAAACCTTGGGAAAAATGAGCTTTTTGAGGTGTTTGGAGGCAAATCTGCACACTTGAGGCTAGAGCTGGGATTTTTGGTGTTTCATAAGGTCTTTTGAAGGTATTAACTCATGTTAGCACTCCTTTTCCATAAACTTGTAGTATTCTTTAGCAAAAATCATGTTTTGATGTGCTTTTTAGTGATATTGAAGGGATTTTGTGGTGATATGTTTAAATTAGCATTTTTATGGCTTAATTAGCTTGGTAATGAGTTGTTAGTGTAGTTTTAGACCTGGGTTTGTTTCAGTTTGCACAAAAACACCATAAAGTATCATTTTAGTGTAAACGTGTGGTTTTTAACTAGAATTAGGGCTCTGTGGATTCTGCTCCTACCCGGGGTGTTTCAGAATGAAATTGTATTTATTGTAGCATGTGTAGGGGGTATAGAGTGCACACACCAAACCCGGGAGCCCACCTCCCTACCCAGGCCGCCGGAAAAAGGCATTCTGGCCGCAAATTGCGGCCAGATGAGTGAGTTGGGGTTGGGGCTTGGACTACAGGAGTCTGCTGCTATGTGTAGTATTGTGGTATATATAGTTTTATAATATCTTTCCTGTATAAAAATCTGGGATCTAATACCCTATTTTCCGTAATTTAAACTTTCGCGACACGCGTGATACGTGTGTGTGGGTTTGGGGTTTCTGCGTATCGCGACGCGTCGGAGTGGCTTCAGGCGCGTAGTCACACGTTTTAGCGTATCGCGCACACGCGCGCTTGGTTCACGACGCGAGTTACTAGTTTAGCTTTAAGTGTCGTGTTTGTATGGTTTTGAGCTTATGTGTGATATATTATGAAATTCTAGGTTCGCAGGCGAGTGCGACGGACGCCGCGAAGAAGGGGAAACAAGTCGTTGGCTATACCTAGCGAGAGACTACGGTGAGTAGATTTAACATCTACGGGGATATCGCCCGCATGGCGTTATGCGTCAGGGCTGATAGGACCTTATAGCGATATATTTTACATTCACCTACATGAGTACTGTTTATTGCATACCGCATTCCCTGCTATGCGTATATAAACTAGAATTGATAGAACACCGCACTATTACTAACGGTTCAAGTTGCACGAGCACGATTTATATGCTACACTCACACCGTTAGTGATTGCCATGACACTCACATTATAGGATTGCTATAAATCATATGTCAGATTGTTTCCGCATTATTGATGTTTGCCATGATTTGCCGCATATCAGCAGATGTTATATTCATACTTGGACACATCTACATCACATATTCATACATGTTCCATGTATATATTGATATCCTCATACCTGCATAGATTTACGCATTAAGATATGTTGTTTCCATGTTATTTCTGGATTTGGGAACCGTGGATATTTCAAAAGAGAATAGGTAATTATTTAAAACCCCGGTTTCCCTTGATATGATATTTCAGTGCGTCCACCATGTGTTTTCTCGGTGCTAGAGCGCGATATATGAGAGAGAGGGCTGACCCGGACTGACGGATGCCCGATATATGAGAGAGAGGGCTGACCCGGACTGACGGATGCCCGATATATGAGAGAGAGAGGGCTGACCCGGACTGACGGATGCCCGATATATGAGAGAGAGAGGGCTGACCCGGACTGACGGATGCCCGATATATGAGAGAGGGGGGGCTGACCCGGACTGATGGATGCCCGATATAGGAAGATTTGTGTGTCGATGCTAGACACGAGTATTTATGATATTTGGGTGCCGATGTTGGGCACTCATGATTCTCAGTGATGTACAGGATTTGAGGGCCGATGGGAGTGCCGGCGTCTGGGTTGTTAGGATTTGGGGTGCATTGGTGGATACCGATTATCTTTCCATGTTGACATTCCGTGTAGATGTTATTTCATCCCATGCTCCGCAATTATTATTTTGCATCTCATCCTGTAGTTACTTTACTTGACAGAGCACTTGCATGATTATGCACATACTGCCTATTGCATATAGACTTATCTGCTGGCATTTGATAGAGTAGCGCAGTACGTGCATGCTCGCGATTACCTTTACATGTTATCTCTATTCACGAGATGGCAACTCACCCCCGTTGTGCTACAGTATTTGCAGGTTGCCCCTCGGAGTAGTCGCAGCAGGCTGCTTTCTTGCATCTTTTGGCTACAGATACTACTACAGTTGGTGCGTGAGCTGTTTTGTTGTTAGGTGGGTTGTGGTATCTGGTTACTTTCATTGTACACACTTTTGTATCTAGTATTCTCCATCTAACTTATATGTACTTGACTTAGAGACAGTGTGAGGACGATGATGTATATTATTTGTATTCTGGTGTCGAGCTCATTGTGAGCCGACTTTACTTATGCAGTTTATTCTATCTGTGATGTTCCCACTTGTTGCTCTTGATCTTCGCTACGGCGTCGTATATTGCTATCTTGGTGATTGTCTACTTAAGATTTCTTGTCACTTTTGTAAATGCTTCCATTTAAAGCTTAAAACACTCAATACTTTTACTGGTTTGATTTCTGGGTTTTCGGTTCACTTAGTCGCGTTACGCCTGTAGACGTTACGTGGTTAAGTGTCGGTCACGGGCCAAACCTTGGGTCGTGACAAAGTTGGTATCAGAGCGTAGGTTTTATCTTTCGGAGTGTTCCTAGGATGACCCTGGTATGATGGAGTAGGTAGCTGAAGCAGAGTGGCGTAGCGTGCGTATGTTCCGCGGCATGCTCACGACACGGTACTCCGCCAAGGTGACCTTAGGACTTGTTGATTTAAATTCCTTCTTGAGTATATACATTCTTGTGATTCGATTTCCGTATCCTTATCGAATCCTATTGTTCCTTTCAGTCATTATGCCGCCAAAGACTACTAGGGCGCAGAGAGCGGCCGCGAGGGCCGAGATTCGAGTTGACTCGTCCGAGACGAGGACTGATCCGGATAGTGCACCGGTTGTGCCCGAGCAGACTGTTCCTCCCGTGACTGATCAGATTGCCATGTTAGGGGCTGGTATGCAGGAGATGCACCAGACGGTGGGATCCAGTATGCAGGAGATGCGCCAGATGATGGGATCTCTAGTTGAGACACTTCGAGCGCAGCGACCAGAGGTAGTTCCACCCGTTGCAAAGACCGCGGTGGTACCCACAGTACAGGCAGTTGCCCCTGCAGCTATAGAGGTCATCTCAGTATCGCTGTCAGAGTTTATGAGGCTGAAGCCTCCGGTCTTCACAGGCACCGATGCGGCCGAGGACCCACAATCTTTCATTGATAGGATGGCGCGGATATGTCGTTCACTTAGATGCGCAGATGCGAGATAGGTTGAGTTCGCGAGCTTTCGCCTGGAAGGTCTTGCGCAGAAATGGTGTGAATCAGTCGAGAAGGGTAGAGCAGCAGGTCTTCCTTCTATGACCTGGACCGAGTTCGTGGCGCTATTCCTTGCCCGCTTTCTTCCCCTGAGTGTCAGAGATGCTAGAGCACGCAGGTTCGAGTCCTTACGTCAGACTCCGGAGATGTCAGTGGCAGAGTATGATGTCCTGTTCACCGAGCTATCAGTTTATGCTCCGTACCTAGTGGCTACTGAGGAGTTGCGAGTCAAGAGATTTGTCCGAGGCTTGCTTACACCACTGTTCTTGCGATCAGCGCACAGCATTACGAGACATATGCAGCAGCTGTAGACGCAGCCCTATTAGTCGAGGAGCGCCTTGCTGAGACTTCGGTAGTTCCAGAGCCGAAGAGAGTTCGTGCGGATACATCAGCGCAGAGACAGCCTTTTCGGCGCCGTGATAGACGTCTTGCAGGTAGCAGAGATTTAGGGCGGGGCCGGTTGTTCAGTTCTTATTCCCAGGAGGGTCAGCGGTCATCGTCGGGATGTTTTCGCTGCGGGAGTTCTTATCATCGTGTACAAGATTGTCCTGAGATACCCCGGAGGGAGGCAGCAGCACCGCACGTCACACTACCACCTTCACCAACCCAGACGGCGTTGTCTATTGTACCTACTGTTACTCCGCGCCAGACTCATGCACAGAGAGGTCATGGTCGCAGAGGATTTGTTCATAGAGGACGAGGTGATCGAGGCAGAGGACAGCCAGCTGCCGGCAGGGGACAATCAGTCGCAGGTGGAGGAAAGGCGTGAGTTTTTGCTTTGACGCATCAGGACGCGCAGGCGTCCAATGCGGTGGTCTCAGGTATCCTTCCAGTATGTTCTGTTGATGCACACGTGTTGTTCGATCCCGGATCCACGTACTCGTACGTATCCACACACTTTGTGCCGAGTTTGGGTAGAGAGTCCGGTTTGCTTGATCAGCCGCTGGTTGTGACCACTCCAGTGGGAGAGTCGTTTGTCGCTAGGCATGTGTTCCGATCCTGTATCGTCCGTATTGGCGAGAGAGAGTTGCCGGTCGACTTGATCCTTCTTGAGATGTTGGACTTCGACGTTCTTTTGGGCATGGATTGGTTAGCCACGTGCTATGCTTCTGTTGACTGCCGTGAGAAGACAGTTAGATTTTGTTTTCCCGGCAAGTCGGTTTTTATTGTGTTGGGGGACCGTGGTGCCACCCCTCACAGTGTGATTTCTTCTTTTCACGCTGGACAGCTTTTGAGGAAAGGATGTCAGGAATTTCTTGCCTATGTTTGCGATACTAGAGCTACAGAGGTTCCGATGGATCAGGTTCCGGTTGTTAGCGAGTTCCCTGACGAGCTTCCTGGGCTACCGCTCGAGCGTGATATTTCTTTCTGTATTGATTTGGTTCCTGGCGCGGGGCCTATTTCTGTACCGCCTTATCGGATGGCCCCGGTGGAACTTAGAGAATTGAAGGGTCAGTTGCAAGATTTGCTGGATAAGGGACTTATTCGACCCAGTGTTTCTCCTTGGGGTGCTCCAGTTCTGTTTGTCAAGAAGAAGGACGGCAGTATGCGTTTGTGTATCGACTACCGCCAGCTGAACAGGATTACAGTGCGGAACTGGTATCCTTTGCCATGTATCGACGACTTGTTCGACCAGCTTCAGGGGGCAGGATACTTTTCGAGGATCGATTTGCGATCAGGCTACCATCAGCTGCGGGTTCGACAGGAGGACATTCCTAAGACAGCTTTCCGCACGCGCTACGGCCATTATGAGTTTTTGGTGATGTCGTTCGGACTCACCAATGCGCCAGCAGCATTTATGGACTTGATGAACCGTATTTTCAGGCTGTATCTTGATCTGTTCATCATAGAATTCATTTATGATATCTTGGTGTATTCTCGGAGTAGAGAGGAGCACGAGCAGCACCTGCGGATTACACTGCAGACCTTGAGGGAGCATCAGCTTTTCGCCAAATTCTCAAAGTGTGCTTTCTGGCTGGACAACGTAGACTTCTTGGGGCACATGATTACACGAGATGGTATATGTGTAGACCCGAGGAAGATTGAGTCCGTTCGGAGTTGGCCCAGACCCACGTCAGTTACTGAGGTTCGCAGCTTTCTAGGGCTGGCAGGCTACTATAGGCGATTCATGCAGGACTTCTCCCGTATTGCTACACCTTTGACCGGGTTGACCCGGAAGGGAGTTCCTTTCGTTTGGACGGAGGAGTGTGAGCACAGTTTTCAGCAGCTACGGGCTCTACTGACTACGACACCAGTGCTATCATTGCCTTCAGGATCAGGCGGGTTTGTGGTCTACTGTGATGCTTCACGAGTGGGGCTAGGGTGCGTATTGATGCAGCATGACAGGGGTGATCGCGTATGCTTCGTGGCAATTGAAGAAACATGAACAGAATTACCCCACTCACGATTTGGAGATGGCTGCAGTGGTCTTTGCACTTAAGATCTGGCGACATTACCTATATGGCGAGTCGTGCCAGATATTCACTGATCACAAGAGCTTAAAGTATATATTTCAGCAGCGCGACCTGAACCTTAGACAGCGCCGATGGATGGAGTTAGTGAAGGACTACGATTGTGAGATCTTATATCACCCGGGCAGGGCTAATGTAGTGGCGGATGCTTTGAGCAGGAGGCCCGGGGGTAGTCTATCTTGTTTGAGCGCAGTACAGAGGCAGTCGTCGGCAGATTGGCAGATTTTATGCGACAGCCAGGTACAGTTCGAGTTTACGCCGATCGGAGGACAGATTGCGCATGTTCGTGCACGCCCACAGTTGCTTGACCGTATACATGAGGCACATCACAGTGATGACCGATGCTCAGAGATCAGGGCACAGATTGGACAGGAAAGATTTTCCGAGTTCGTGGTCGATGATCAGGGGATACTACGATTTGGGGCTAGACTGTGCGTACCAGATGCTGAGGGATTGCGGCACGAGATTCTTGAGGAGGCACATCGATCGGTATACAGTGTTCATCCCGGTTCCACCAAGATGTACCATGATATGAGAGGTGTTTACTGGTGGGACAGAATGAAGAGAGACATCGCAAATTTTGTGTCGAGATGCCTGACTTGTCAGCAAGTCAAGGCTGAGCACCAGAGGCCCGCGGGAGAGCTACAGCCGTTACCCATTCCGGAGTGGAAATGGGAGCAGATTTCTATGGACTTCATTGTGGGTCTGCCCAGGACTAGTCGAGGGTATGACTCCATCTGGGTGATCGTTGATAGTTTGACGAAAGCGGCTCACTTCCTACCGGTGAAGACGACTTTCGGATTTGTTCAGTATGTCCAGATATATATCGACGAGATTGTACGACTGCACGGAGTTCCGACATGTATCATGTCCGACAGAGGCATCCAGTTTACCAGCCGACTATGGCAGAGGCTTCAGGAAGCTTTCGGTACTCGCTTAAGTTTCAGCACAGCATTTCATCCGCAGACCGACGGACAGTCAGAGCGGACTATTCAGACTCTCGAGGACATACTCCGAGCGTATATACTAGATTTCGGAGGTAGCTAGGATCATCATTTACCCTTAGTAGAGTTCTCCTACAACAACAGCTACCAGGAGATCATTCAGATAGCACCGTTTGAGGCTCTTTATGGGAGGAGATGCAGATCGCCCACCTGTTGGACAGAGCTCAGTGAGAGCAGTATCTTAGGGCCACAGATTGTTGAGGAGACGACCGCGAAGATCCAGTTGATTCGCGAAGGGATGAGAGCAGCCCAGAGTAGGCAGAGATCTTATGCGGACCGTCGGTGGCGCAGACTTGAGTTTTCTGTTGGTGATCATGTTTTCTTGAGGGACTCCCCAATGAAAGGTGTGATGAGATTTGGGAAGAAGGGGAAGCTTAGTCCCAGATATGTGGGCCCCTTCGAGATCCTCGAGCGTGTTGGTGCAGTTGCGTATCGGTTAGCCCTTTCGCTCAGTTTTCCAGACGTGCACCCTGTATTTCACGTTTCGATGATCCGCAAATATCTTCATGATCCTTCGCATGCGATTCCGCACCCGACGATCCAGCTTGAGCGCGACCTTTCCTATGCAGAGCAGACGGTGATGATCTTGGATTGACAAGTGAAGAAATTGAGGTCGAAAGAGATACCGTCCGTCAAGGTACATTGGCGTGGTCCGAGCAGAAAGGAGATCACTTGGGAGACCGAGAGAGAGATGAGGAAGAGGTATCCCCATCTTTTCGAAAGTACGTGTGGTTAGTTTTTTTAAATTCGGGGATCGAATTTCTTTAAGGATGGTAGATTGTAACACTTTGAAATTTCGTTAGAATGTTTTTCATGTTAATTAGCAATGGTGCGTGTTATTATATATGTGTACATAGGATTATTAGTTATTTTTAGTCGGGTTACCCTAATTGGAAAATTTTCCTTTCTAGTGTTGCACACTTAGTATGTTGTGACTTCGGTTTTAAAGTGTAACATGTTAACCCTTTTACATTTCCTTGCAGGGTCCTTTATCCCCACCTTTTTAATCAAGTCAAAACTCTTTCTATAATTCAAAATTTAATTAGAATATGAGGTATGGTGGGTAGGTGAAGGTTTGACTTGGGTTGACTATTGATTTCTCTCTCATTTCTTTCCCCTCTCTCATTTTCTGCACCTCCTGCAAAATAACAGCAGCAACAACACCATTTTCTTTCTCTTTTCTTCTCCTTTTCACTTCCCTTTGATCTCTATTCAAACCCCTACACAAAACAACACATTTCCTTCACAAAACCTTGGGAAAAATGAGCTTTTTGAGGTGTTTGGAGGCAAATCTGCACACTTGATGCTAGAGCTAGGATTTTTGGTGTTTCATAAGATCTTTTGAAGGTATTAACTCATGTTAGCACTCCTTTTCCATAAACTTGTAGTATTCTTTAGCAAAAATCATGTTTTGATGTGCTTTTTAGTATATTGAAGGGATTTTGTGGTGATATGTTTAAATTAGCATTTTTATGGCTTAATTAGCTTGGTAATGAGTTGTTAGTGTAGTTTTAGACCTGGGTTTGTTTCAGTTTGCATAAAAACACCCTAAAGTATCATTTTAGTGTAAAAGTGTGGGTTTTAACTAGAATTAGGGCTCTGTGGAATCTGCTCCTACCCGGGGTGTTTCAGAATGAAATTGTATTTACTGTAGCATGTGTAGGGGGTATAGAGTGCACACACCAAACCCGGGAGCCCACCTCCCTACCCAGGCCGTCGGAAAATGCATTATGGCCGCAAATTGCGGCCAGATGAGTGAGTTGGGGTTGGGGCTTGGACCACAGGAGTCTGCTGCTATGTGTAGTATTGTGGTATATATAGTTTTATAATATCTTTCCTGTATAAAAATCTGGGATCTAATACCCTATTTTCCGTAATTTAAACTTTCGCGACACGCGTGATACGTGTGTGCGGGTTTGGGGTTTCTGCGTATCGCGACACGTCGGAGTGGCTTCAGGCGCGTAGTCACACGTTTTAGCGTATCGCGCACACGCGCGCTTGGTTCACGACGCGAGTTACTCGTTTGGCTTTAAATGTCGTGTTTGTATGGTTTTGAGCTTATGTGTGATATATTGTGAAATTCTAGGTTCGCAGGCGAGTGCGACGGACGCCGTGAAGAAGAGGAAACAAGTCGTCGGCTATACCTAGCGAGAGACTACGGTGAGTAGATTTAACATCTACGGGGATATCGCCCGCATAGCGTTATGCGTCAGGGCTGATAGGACCTTATAGCGATATATTTTGCATTCACCTACATGAGTACTGTTTATTGCATACCGCATTCCCTGCTATGCGTATATAAACTAGAATTGATAGAACACCGCACTATTACTAACGGTTCAAGTTGCACGAGCACGATTTATATGCTACACTCATACCGTTAGTGATTGCCATGACACTCACATTATAGGATTGCTATAAATCATATGTCAGATTGTTTCCGCATTATTGATGTTTGCCATGATTTGCCACATATCAGCAGATGTTATATTCATACTTGGACACATCTACATCACATATTCATACATGTGCCATGTATATATTGATATCCTCATACCTGCATAGATTTACGCATTGAGATATGTTGTTTCCATGTTATTTCTGGATTTGAGAACCGTGGATATTTCAAAAGAGAATAGGTAATTATTTAAAAACCCGGTTTCCCTTGATATGATATTTCAGTGCGTCCACCATGTGTTTTCTCGGTGTTAGAGCGCGATATATGAGAGAGAGGGCTGACCCGGACTGACGGATGCCCGATATATGAGAGAGAGGGCTGACCCGGACTGACGGATGCCCGATATATGAGAGAGAGGGGGCTGACCCGGACTGACGGATGCCCGATATATGAGAGAGAGAGGGCTGACCCGGACTGACGGATGCCCGATATATGAGAGAGAGGGGACTGACCCGGACTGACGGATGCCCGATATAGGAAGATTTGCGTGTCGATGCTAGACACGAGTATTTATGATATTTGGGTGCCGATGTTGGGCACTCGTGATTCTCAGTGATGTACAGGATTTGAGGGCCGATGGGAGTGCCGGCGTCTGGGTTGTTGGGATTTGGGGTGCATTGGTGGATACCGATTATCTTTCCACGTTGACATTCCGTGTAGATGTTATTTCATCCCATGCTCCGCAATTATTATTTTGCATCTCATCCTGTAGTTACTTTACTTGACAGAGCACTTGCATGATTATGCATATACTGCCTATTGCATATAGACTTATCTGCTGGCATTTGATAGAGTAGCGCAGTACGTGCATACTCGCGATTACCTTTACATGTTATCTCTATTCACGAGTTGGCAACTCACCCCCGTTGTGCCACAGTATTTGCAGGTTTCCCCTCGGAGTAGTCGCGGCAGGCTGCTTTCTTACATCTTTTGGCTACAGATACCACTACAGTTGGTGCGTGAGCTGTTTTGCTGTTAGGTGGGTTGTGGTATCTGGTTACTTTCATTGTACACACTTTTGTATCTAGTATTCTCCATCTACCTTATATATACTTGACTTAGAGACAGTGTGAGGACGATGATGTATATTATTTGTATTCTGGTGTCGAGCTCGTTGTGAGCCGACTTTACTTATGCAGTTTATTCTATCTGTGATATTCCCACTTGTTGCTCTTGATCTTCGCTACGGCGTCGTATATTGCTATCTTGGTGATTGTCTACTTAAGATTTCTTGTCACTTTTGTAAATGCTTCCATTTAAAGCTTAAAACACTCAATATTTTTACTGGTTTGATTTCTGGGTTTTCGGTTCACTTAATCGCGTTACGCCTGTAGACGTTACGTGGTTAAGTGCCGGTCATGGGCCAAACCTTGGGTCGTGACATATTATTATCTTGATTAAGGCCTGGCATGATCGCTACCTGGAGAGAGAGAGAAGAAAACACTTTAGCGTGCGCTCTTGCAAGATTAGATTGATTATGATCTTATCTAATCAGGATGGCTCCCACTGCTTTAATCAAATCTTCCTTTAAACCCTAAAAGGTAAGATTAGCCGGGATTAATTACACCGTACAAGTTCGCCAATCTTTCAGCCAGATCAGTGTTGGTACTTTGAGGGAGGTTCCCCGTGCTTTCGCATGGACCTAATTAAAATAAACTTCGTTTTCCTAGAGGCATAACCCCGTTAACACCTTTCTAGACACCTACTTGATCGGCTAATTTGTCATGTGTAAAACTCTCCCTGGAGTAACTCTTACTCGCAGTGGGTATCGAGATCCATCTATCTTATAGAAGGTATGCAATCTCATTGCAAATTTCAACATTTGAAATTCCCGATAATATTCTGCCCCTAGCGATCTATGACCTTGACAAGGTCAACAAACCATAAATCGCAAGTCAAGTTCAACCCGTCATTTCCCGATTTAATTAAACCCACCCGCATGACCCTTGACAAGGTCAACAAGGCCGTACGAATACCCTAATCCAATCACATCTTATGTTTTAGCAGATAAACACTAATTAGCTACCGTACACTGTACCTTGACAAGGTCAACAAACGCAGCACGAATACTAAGTAGGATTTATCTGAAATGATGGAGGGCTACGCAGGTTTTTCTGAAAACCATGAGCATAATGAACATGATATCGTTGTAGAAACAAGTGATTTTGTAAAAGAGTGTTTTTGAGGCTTTTCTGGTTTCGCTAAAGAGGTCACTCCCGGTGAGGGGATCTCGGCTCTTTCCTCATCGAATAAGGTGCTGGATATTCTACAAGGAATACCGCTATGCAAAGCAATAACTGTAGCTACCCTTTTTGAAAAATTTGATTCTACAATATCTTTTAGGTTTCTTTTCTTTTATTAATCTCATTAATAAAACCCATCATTTAAGCTTCCTAAGCATCACAGAAGTAATGAAAGCAGCTATATTTATATATCAACATATAGTATAAGCATTCGTCTCAGGCAGTAATATGATCTCATCACAGAACATTGCAGCAGAAGTCAACATATGAAATATTGGATATACTAGGACATTCGTGTTTTATTTTGAGCCTATATAAAACACGGATTCCACAGTCGTGATGAATAGCCAAACACACATCCCTAGACCCCTACGAGAGCGGCAAGTAACCCTGTCAATTCTAGGGTTAGGAGACCCGGTCTCGACTCCTCGAGATGACCTCCCACTGGACCCTAAAACCCGGTTACTTGTGCTCTCCGCCTTGGGTCTATCCTAATGCGGAAAAGTAAATAATATACAATGGTGACGTCATCCTCAACCTGGAAATGCCCCAATAAAAGAATATTACATACAAATGAATTTTACATGAATGAAAAAGAAAACTCTCATCTCACATAAAAACCCCGGCTATTCAATACACAACGATCCAATATAACATATCACAGTAGCATATAAACATCACATATAACTAGGCGAAGTTAGATAATTCGACAGACATAACGAATTCCCAAAATACCCCAGTGAGCTCAACACTTGAGCAGAAAATAAAAAATTCCCAGTAGCATGCCCCAGCACCTATGGACCGTCGCTGAAGTGCCCGTCCCAAGCCTCCACAGTGGCGCCGTGGAACCGCCGCCAAAACCAGGTTTTGGCCGCGGTTACGCGGTCACTGTAGCGAGTTAGGGACTCTTTCTTCAGGTGGGTCCACAAAATTCCCTGCATTATTTTCTGAGTATTTTTAATATGAAAAATGTCAACTTTTGAAAAAACTTCCAGTAAGAGGTTAATTCTCGGTGTTTCGGGGTTCGATCAGATTTCTAACTTCGTCTAGACAACTCCTAATTCTCTAGCTTGGCTCTGATACCACTGTAGGGTTAGCATAGCACCTTAGCAAGGTTTTGGCAAGCATCAAACATGCTTCTTTAAAAATTTTGGGGTGCTAAACAAACCTTAACCAAGATCTTAACTAGAGAATTAGGCTTAACTTTGCATGTAAACAACTTTACATCTAAGAGAGAGGGATTACAACCTTTGTAGTCCATTCATTCGCTTCATAAGCTCCGAGTAGTAGTCCCTTTGCCGCGATCCATGATCTCCCGAACTCAAGAGAGGCTCCACAAGTCGAATGATCCATTCTTGCTTGAAGTCTTCCTTTTCGAAGATGATCTACCTTGAAGAATCTCAAGATCAAGGTTTCACTTCTCTAATCAAGTATTAGTGAAGTGAACACCCTAATCTAAGTGTCTAGAATAGATGAGGATGATGAAGTAGGAATTTTGCTCTCTTTTGTTTTCATTTTCTCACTTTAAATCATCACTTCACAAAAAACTAGAAAGCTTTTTCAAGGAGGAAGAAGAAGAAGAAAGCTTTTGTGATGAATAATGAATTATTGTTATGGTTACAAATGACAACCATGAGTTAATAAATGAAGACCTTATCTCATGTAGAGAATAAACTAGAGTTAAGGGTTTGGGTTGGGTTAACAAAATATCTCCACAAAATATCAAGCTAGAAAACAAAAAGGAAAGCTTCATGAAGCTTCATGAAAAAGCTAACCCAAATCCAAAACCTAAGTTTGTTTAAACTTAACAACCATGTTGCATTTGTAACCCTAACTTGTTACAATATTATATATCACATATTTGTAACAAAAGAAAATAATACAATTAACATATATCGCGTATACATCAATGTATTACCCAGTGAGAAAATGAATCAATAAAGCGAGCTTATATTAGTTAACGTAATGTAATATATCACATATATAATTATATATTAAATTATCGAATCAACTCTTGATCCGACAATCCGGCTATATTGCATATAACCGACTAATATAATATGTACATATTCATCGAATCAATACTTGATCCGATGACCCGGCCATATCAAATATACCCGGCCGATATCTCATATCGCGAGAATATAATACGGTATTTCATATCGTATTATTCTCGGTCCCGCACATATCACATATGTGCTCCTACTCCGTTTTGCCTGAGCCAGGAAACCTCTGTGTAGGACTCTGAAGAATCGTCAATACGCCGGCAGCAGGTGATGATCATATCAAACACCCACAAGCTGCAAGCGGTCAGCTAAACGTAACAGCCACCCGTGTATTGAGCAATCAGAAGATCAACAAGCAAGCCAGTACATTCTCCTGCAAATCCAATCAGTAACACTCCCGTACAGTCCGATCTCTTCGTCTGATATGTTGTATATCTAGTCTAGGGGTGGTAAACGTCACACCCCAGTAACCGATAAGTCGTGTCGATGTAAGGCTCACAACGGGTCGAGAAACTACTGATAACACTTACCAGTAAATCTCCATATTAGCCCTGACCAGGGACTTCCAGTTATAGCCAATCGAACACAGCACAACATCAACTCCCAATACCGGGAGAGACGAAACCCCTCCTATCGCTCATTGCCTCCATGTGATTCGGGACTGTACCCAAAAGCCACCGTTTTGCACGCCCTCTTGGACATGGTAAGGTGGAAATCAAAGCACAGTAGGAATCACACAAAACTCTATGACGATCTCGGGTCTACAGACTAACCTGTACTGGTGTCACCGGAGAACTGCTATCTGACGATAGGTATAATACCATCCAGGAGTTCTCGGCGAGTCCGTTCAGTGTACCCAGTCTCCACTGAGCACCCGTACACCATCTTTGATGTCCAACACCAATGGACATGGGATCATCCATCGCCCATAATATGGGTCAAGATGCGTGTACGTTAGTCTACTCTAGAGTATCGATGCCCTGTCTCGATACACTCTCGACTAGGAACAGTTATAGGATGTACTCGTTGACTACCCTGGCCCTACTAGTATGATTTCATCATAGTCCTAGTAGTCAAGTACATATCCTAAGGACATTATCAACATGTGATCACAAAACAGTATTTGTTAACATGTTAAGATAAAGTGAAACCAGATAGCATACTATTATATCGAGCAAGAAAGTCCTCTCTATATATATCCAAGCATCCATTATAATATAAATCGTATGTACAACAATGGCCTCTAGGGCATATACATAACTAACAGGTCTCGGTCTAGACGAGACGATCAGCCCTCCGCTTGGTCTTCTAATAAACGACCGAGCGATTTAGACATCCATTCCTGCGCTCGGGTATTGAAAGCATGCCGAGCAGTGTGGCCGATGTATCATGATTCAGCTTGATGCTCGTTGTGTAAGAGATTTACATGTCCATCCCTGCTCTTGTACTTGGTCTTCAAGATGAGGTTATGATCCAAGGGTTTGAGAGTTTGTTTTTATCGCCAGACCATATGTAACTTTAACCCAATTTTATCAATAATATGATGGCTGAATGACTATTATCTTTGTTGTGTCATTTATCAATTTCTGTCCATGCAACCCAGAGGTTTGTTTCTATTTATTTAAGAAAGAATGTTCTTCTCTTCCTCTAACGACGACCCATTCGTCGAGGAAGACAGTGCCGCGCTAATTATTTTTTTCTCTAATGCAGATCTAATTTTAGAGCGAACAATATGATCTAAGCATCTAACAAACAACAATGCAACGGAAAATTAAAAAAACACTGAACATAAATGTCTCCCACAAGTCACAATTATCCTTGCAGCAGATGATTTAACATAGCTAAATTTCTTTCGCAATTGCGCGCTCAGTCTCTCAACCCCCCCTCCCCCCCCGCCCCCGAAAAAAGTTTTACTGTACTTAGTTAATGCTACTCCATCTTCATATTCTTCTTCTTCAAATCTCTTTTTTGCACTGAATCCAATCCAATCTTGATACATGTTTACGCAATCCAATCCAATCTTGATACATGTTTACGCAATTTAAGTCTGCAATATTTATTTACAATTTATAAAATCATCAGAAAAACCCCGACAGTTCATGGTATTTCATTATCATTTTTTGCTCTGCTTTTAAGAGTTAATAGTTGGAACGATTCATATACAAGTGAACTATAATTTTTATTTTTTTCGCTCTACCTCTAATATATAGCGCTTCATGCATTAGATAGATATGCTCAATAATCCCAAACTAACTTTTCTTACGACTTAAAATAATCACATACCGACCACACTTCTTTAGCTACTGAAAAAAGGTAAAAAGAGAAAAACAAAGAATCCATTAATATTATGCCTTAAACCTAAAAAAAAATACAGTTATTTATTTATTATTTATTATATTTAATTTTGAATTTTCATTACGGCAAAAATAAAATGGAAATAAAAGATGAAAAGAAACAATGAACCGTTTATGTTGCAGAGAGAAGAGAGAGAGAGAGTAGAGAGAGAAACTGTAAAAAGGGCTCCTTTTCTTCCGTTGGAGCCAAAGCCCCCCGTATTTTTATTCGCTCTCCCCCCCTCTCTCTTTTTCCCTTCTGTTTCTCGACGCCCCCCAAATTTCTCTCCTTGTAATTCCTTGGAGATCGGCGACAATGCTCAAAGGTAAATTCTCTCTCCCTCCTCTCTCTACATTATCAATTCGCCTCGTAATTTCTCTCCCTTTTTTTAAGCGCCATCTTCAATTTGGTTGTCTTTTGATTCTGTTGGGATTTCTTTGTGGTGTGATTGTGGAAAGGATGGAAGCATAAGTTTTGGGTATACTTAAATTTGGTTTCTTTTTTCCTTGTAGATGCGAATTGATCAATTATTACATTTGGGGAATTGAATTGGGTGAGTTTATGTTAGTGACCTTGATGTGATTGATCCCATATAGCTTTGATTTTGATTTAATTTGGATGTTTCTGACTGATTGGGATATGGGTATTGAAATTTTGATTTGGGTTCTTGGGATGAAGTTGTAAAGGCACCAATTTGATGGCTGATGGAACAAGTTAGGGTGATC
Source organism: Agapanthus africanus (assembly GCA_030015575.1). NCBI lineage: Eukaryota > Viridiplantae > Streptophyta > Magnoliopsida > Asparagales > Amaryllidaceae > Agapanthus > Agapanthus africanus. Next base: position 387,790,477 of record JASDDO010000012.1, on the reverse strand, counting down.
AATGAATTTTGCATCAGTGAATTTCTTTATTGCATGATAATATTGCTTCAATTAGGGTCTTTAGGAGGATACAATAAAAAGAAGAAGAAGTTGAGAGCAGTCGATTTTTCTTTGAACATGGATTCCTTTATGAAGGCGTAGAGAGAATTTATCACCTTTGCAAGTATAATCTCAAGTATGTTGAAAACTTGAAATGGTAGTGGTGCCTGCTTATACGAGAGTTTTTACACACAATTTGAATTAGTTTATGGAAGATCTGACTTTTTACCATCAGTCAATCGAAGTTGAGTTAACCGCCCAAATAGGGAGTGTAGGGCATCTAAATGAAGACAGAAGAACTATTAACAAATTTGCATACCCAACAAGGTTTATAATTAATATAGTGTTGGTTCCCTCCTCGAAGAGAGTTTTTTAAGCTGAGTCTGTTACTTTGATGCTGATCTAGGAATGGTTATGTCCATTGTGTAAACTATGTGTGGGTGTGTTTTTGATATCTAGGTTTCTAGATTGTTCTAGTTTTCTCTAGCACTTATTTTGGTATATTATTTGACAAAGTGAACATCAAGTAACAAAACAGGAATAGGATCTCTTATTTTTCATTATCCGTGGGTTGTTTTATATGGAATATCATGCAGGTTCCTTTGAAGGACCATGGGATTAATCTACTAGTAAATTCCTGTTTAGAATCCTGTGAGGATGAAGCCTTCAATAAATTAATGAGATTTCAACTATAATGAGATGGTAGTTGTGTGGTAGTTATTTTCTTTGTTAACTACGTAGTGTAATGATTGTGATTTATGTGGAATTGTATGAGGTTTGCGAATGTTGTAAGATGCTGATTGATGACCATATGAGGCGAGGCCATGATAGCCCGCACAAACTTTGTTTGGTCGTGGAATTAGGGATAGTTGTGGCAAGTTGGACTTTGGATGACCATCAAGGATTGCATTGATAATAATCACAGTAATAGTACTGAATTCTGATATGACTCTTGGATCTTTTACCTGATGTGAAATTACACTTACTCTGATGATTAAAGCCTTTCCCCTTGTGATGGTTGTATGCTACCTCTTTTATGTATTTACGTCAGAGATGCATCCGATACCAAGAAGTGAAAAAGTTTTATGCATGAATGACAGGTTTATGATCCCATTTAACTTGTAGATGCATTCATATAAATATTCAACTTTCTTGATGAAGAATAATAATTTTCATCCAACCAATCATTTATGTATCTTGGAATATCCCCTATTATCTGACTTATTACGTTTAACTTTTTTGGCCACACAAATCGATGCTGTTGCTATAGGAAAGTTTGCAGGGTTTTAGTTCACACACACACACACATTTATTATTTCTATATCTATGGCATATCCATATACTGGATTCTAGCGATATCCATATCGAGTTACTTGTAACATTTATCCATATCCCGATTCCATACCAGTGCAGCCAAGTATTACATATCCTGCTTAAGTGACTAGCTTGAATCAGTCGGAATAAGTTTAATCGATCAAAATAAATAATCTTTAGGATCTTTTCTTGAATCACTGTCTCTAGTTTTGCTTTGATGCTTTCTATAAATGAATGAGTTGATTTAGAAGCAGTCTTAAATTTATTTACCTATAATTTCCCAACTTCTTTTTTAAGAAATAGAAGGTCAAGTATTTGCAAGAGTGATATCTAATACAAATGACAACTCCCAAACCTTTATCGGTAAACAACAACAACTGAGCCTTCCCAAACCTTTATCGGTGAAATCAAATAAACAAATTCCTTCATTTTTTCTTGCCACCTTCATTTTTTATGTTCTTTTGCCACTTAATGTTGCACCTGTGCTTGTGAACAGGTATTTATTACCATACATAGTGGTAGTTCTTTGAAATTGAATAAACGATAAAGTATATATGTGAAATTCTAGAGAAATAGGTCATCTTTATGATTTTTTAAATATTGCAGATTGATCCTTTAGTGAGTCTTGCCTAATATCAACATGTGATTTCTCCTTCGTAGTCATAATCTGTAGGAGTCTAGCCTGATATTGACCTGTAATTTTGTTAAAATATAGACAAAATCAGCATCCCGACAAATTTCTTTAAAACATGCCAGAGGATAGCCGGCATCTAGTTGTGGGGCTGGCACATAGCGTCCTAGGAGTTCCGGACTTTTTTTGGTAAAAAGGTTTCCTAAAAAACTTATAAAAATGCGAGATCAATAACAATGGGTAGTTAAGTTTTCTTAGAAAAATGCACATGCAAGCTGCTTCTGTGGCCATATCTGCATCGCTCCTTATTGACTCTTGCTAATATCTATGGAAAATTTAAGGAGTCTTCCTTGGTTGCATGGATCCTTATCTGTAATAAATGTTTTTGTTGCCTTCCAAGTTCCAATGACCTTCTAGATTTATCCCCAGCCTCATAGGCTAGTGATTTACTTTGCAAATGATTATTGCGAAGGTCAGTACAGGGTTTTTGACTGCTTGTATGAGCATCCTTTTATGATGAATGTTATGTTCATTCTGTTTGTTGGCAAGATCCCTTTTTTTAGGATGTATAAAACAGCTCCAGATTGCTTAGGTGAGAGGTATTTGTAGTCTTCTTCATGCAAATTACTCTTTTGAAATCTCTCTGCTCTTTGTAAATTTGGGTTGAGTATTTGGTCTGCAACCAATGTTCAACAGACAATAGTTTGTTTCCAGGCATAAATTATCTTCAGAGGATGATTCACTAATATTTTTTTGCAGTATAGGCAGCATCTGAAAATAGAGGAGATTGAAGTTCCTCAATTCAGCTTGTTTTAGTTTTGTCATCTTTCTCTGAGCCAGACTATTGTATACCCTGTTACTTCATCATAAGTTTGTTCACTTAAATCGATAAGAAGGCTAATACTTAGTAGAAACCATTACATAACTATGATTGTTTGATATGTATCTGCCATGAGTTGACTATGATTTGGTGCTTTGCCTGTCTCTTGAAGTTTGAATGTGTCGATATGGTAATGGATGTTGATCATATACAATTTTTTCAACCTTCTCATCTTGATGGTTTGTTGAGGACTGATATATAGATATTCAATAAAGGTAAGATATTTCCTCACTTCCGGTCAAACAAAGCACACCTTGTGCATGGATACTTTCTTTAGAAAGCATGCATTCTTGGCTAAGTTGGATCTTTAATAGTTTCCTGTTTGGTTAAATTGGGTGAAGAGCTTACCACATGGTGTGACAGTGATATTATGATCTAAAATTGTTGATCGGTGTACAATGAGTCATTGAACCATAGCTATATGACGTGTAGGGCAGTGTATGTTAACTTTGGTTCAATGTGATTTTTGTAAGACACTTTTAGATCAGTTTGCTAATTAAGGGCTGAGCAACAACAAGCGGTTATATTAAAGGTGAAAAGAACTGATAAGAGATAATTTATTGGCATAATAATTAATGAGTTCTACATATAAATATAGAGAGAGTCATAGGCCACCTCTATCTCAACTGATCTAACAACTCAATATATTCATAACTAATATCTAACAACTCATAACTAATATCCAAACTAATTATATTGAAAACACTCCCCCGCAAGCTGGAGCGTAGATGTCAATCATACCCAGTTTGGATAGAAAGCGAGAGAAAATCGGTCGAGGAAGAGCTTTGGTGAGAATATCTGCTAGTTGAGTCGAAAAGGAAATATGTTGGAGTGCAACCACCTTATTTGTTACCTTGTCACGAATGAAGTGGCAATCTATTTCGATATGCTTGGTCCGTTTATGAAAAAAATGGATTTTCAGCAATGTGGATCGCGGCATTGTTATCACAGAAGAGAGTAGTCGGAAGAGAAGAAGGAACTCCAAAATCTATTAAAAGAGAGGTAAGCCATACCAACTCAGCAACTATATGCGCCATAGATCTATACTCAGCCTCTGTAGAAAAACGAGCCAGTACATTTTGTTTTTTACTCCTCGACGTAACCAAGTTTCCTCCCAAGAAGACACAATAACCATTTGTGGAACGGCGATCATCAATGGATCCCGCAAAGTCAGCATCCGCAAAGACTGTAAGCGACAACATAGATGATGGTTTGTACAGAAGATCCTGTCCTGGAGAAACTTTGATATAACTGAGAATATGCTTAACTGACTTAAAATGAGAGGTCAAAGGATTCTGCATATGCTGACTCACTGTGCTAACGGCAATAGCAATGTATGGCCGAGTGACAGTGAGGTAAATAAACTTCCCAACTAAACGTCGATATCGTTCTGGGTCAGGTAGTGAAGGATCTGAAGGAGAACTTAATTGAGATAGCTTGACTGAGAAATCCATAGGGATGTTTGCTTGATTGCATCCTAGATATCCCGTCTCAGATAGAAGATTATGTGCATACTTGTGCTGAGAAAGCTGCAATCTACCATAATTCCGTGATACTTCAATTCCAATAAAATACCTAAGTGGCCCAAGATCGTATGAAAGTGTGAAATCAAATGTTCTTTCATCTTGGAGATGCCAGCAGAATCATCTCCAGTGATGATAATATGATCAACATACACCAACACAATTATCCTGCCCTGAGGACGATAATGTGTAAAAAGAGACGTGTCGGCGCAACTACGTTTGAAGCCAATCTGTTGTAAAATCATGCTAAATTTTTCAAATCAGACACGTGGTGACTGAAGCAGTCCATATAACGATTTGTTAGTTATATGTATGCCCTAGAGGCCATTACTGTATATACGTTGTATATTGTAGTGGATGCTTAGACATATATATGGATGACTTTCTTGCTCGACATGATAGTATGCTATCTGGTTGCCCTTTATCTTAACATGTACTCTGATTGTCTCTATGTCACATGTTGATAAAGCCCTTAGGATGAGTACTTGACTACCAGGACTATGATGCAGATCATACTAGTGGGGACAGAGTAGTCGCCAAGTACATCCTTCAAATGTTCCTAGTCGTAGGAGTACCGAGACAGGGCATCGATGCTCCAGAGTAGACTAGCGTATGCGCTTCTTGACCCATATGATGGGCGATGGATGATCCCATATCCATTGGTGTTCGACATCAGAGAAGGTATACGGGTGCTCAGTGGAAACTGGGTACACTGGACGGACTCGCCGAGAACTCCCAGATGGTATTATACCCCACGTCAGATGTCGGTTCTTTAGTGACACTGGTACAGGTTAGTCTATAGACCCGAGATCGTCATAGAGTCTTGTGTGATTTCCACTGTACTTTGATTTCCATCATACCACGTCCAAGAGGGCGTGCAAAAAGGTGGCTTTTGGGTTCAGTCCCGAATCACATGGAGGCAATGAGCGACAGGAGGGGTTTCGTCTCTCCCGGTATAAGGAGTTGATGTTGCGCTGTGTTCGATTGGCTATAACTGGAAATCCCTGGCCAGGGTTGTTGAGATTTACTGGTAAGTGTTATCTGTAGTTTCTCGAACTGTTATGGACCTCATATCGACATGACTTATCAAGCTACTGGGGTCTGACGTTTACCATCCCTAGGCGAGATATGCGACATTTCAGACGAAGAGACCGGACTGTACGGGGGTGTTACTGGTTGGATTCACGGGAGAATGTACAGGCTTGCCTGTTGATCTTCTGATTGCTCAATACCTGGGTGGCTGTTACGTTTAGCTGACCGCTTGCAGCTTGTGGGTGTTTGATATGATCATCACCCACTGCCGGCGTATTGACGATTCTTTAGTCCTACACAGAGGTTTCCTGGCTCGGGCAAAACGGAGTAGGAGCACATATGTGATATGTGCGGGACCGAGAACAATACGTGTATGTGATACCGTACTAGATTCTCACGATATGTGATATCGGCCGGGTATATGTGATATAGCCGGGTCATCGGATCAAGTGTTGATTCGATGAACCGATACAGGTTATATTAGTCGGTTATTTGTGAAATAGCTGGATTATCGGATCAAGGGTTGATTCGATAATTTAATGTAAAATTATATATTTGATATATTATATTACATTAACTAATATTAGCTCACTTAAAGATTCTTTTTCTCACTCGGGTAATACATTGATATATATGCGATATATGTTAATTGTATTATTTTATTTTATTACAATAAATATTGTATATGTGATATATAATATTGTAACATGTTATGGTTATAAATGCAACATGATTTGTTGAGTTTAAATATGGTTAGGGTTTGGATTAAGGTTAAACTTTCATGAAGCTTTCAAGAAGCTTCTTGAAGCTTTGACTTTGACCTTAATATTTTGTGATATTTTGCAAAGATATTTCTTTAACCCAACTCAACCCTTTAATCATAGTTAATTCTCTACATGGGTTAAGTCTTCATACTTAACTCATGGTTGCATTTCTAACCACACTTGATTCATTATTCATCACAAATGGTTTTGCTTCTTCTTCTTCTTCGTCCTTGTTAATGAAAAGCTTTCTAGATTTTTCAAAAGTGATGAAAATGAGTGAAATAAAGAAAACAAATGAGAGCTAAATTCCTATTTCATCATCCTCATCTATTCTAGCCACTTAGATTAGGGTGTTTGCTTTGCTAATACTTGATTAGTGAAGCAAAAGCTTGGGCTTGAGTTTTTTCAAGGTAGATCATCTTTGTTATCGAAGATCGGAAGCTATCTTGCATCTTTCTCTTCATGGAGCCTCTCTAGAGTCCGGGTACTCGATGATCACAGCGAAGAGACCTCAACACGGAGCTTTAGAAGTGAATGAATGGACTACAAAGGTTGTAATCCCTAACTCTTAGAAGTAAAGTTGTTTACTTGCTATTGTTTTCACCTAATCTCTAGTCTAAGATCTTGGTTAGGGTTGTTTGGCACGTCTAAATTTTAAATCAGGTATGGTTGGTGCCTTATAGACCCTTGTGACAGTGCCTTGGTATCAGAGCCAAGCCAGAGCTTTAGGCGAAGTCTAGACGAAGTTTAAAATCCGATCGAACCCCGAAACGTCGCATATTACCCCCTCTCTGGAAATTTTTTAAAATGTTGATTTTTTCTGTATTAAAAATACTCAGAAAAATAAGCAGGGAATTCCAAGAATTTCATAGAAGTACGAACCCATAACTCCGTCAAGGGAGCGCGGAACCGCGGCCAAACCATGGGTTTGGCGGCGGTTCCGCGGCCACCCTTAGGAGTTAGGGGCCACCACTTCTGGAGTATATTCTTGGTTAATTTTTCATGCTTCTGGGGATTTTTAATTCTACTCAAGTGTTGAGTTTTCTGGAGATATTTTGTATTCGTTGATTCGATCGGAAAGTTTGATTTCTTTTAATTTTTCCGGGTAATTTAGAACGCATTAAAAAGTTCGAACGGATATCAATAACTCACTTTTTTCCCTCCCGGAAAATTTCCAAGTGTTGGATTTTTCCTTAGTTAAAGAACGTTCTAAGTCGTGCAAGTAACGCGGTGGACCCTCTAGAAGAACACAAACCTTAACTCGATTATGTGACCGTCTGAACCGTCTCTAAACCTTAGGGTTTGGGGCAGTACGGCGTTGCCACATGTGAGGCGTTGGTTTAACCCTTCTACGGCTGGACCATTGGTACTGTGGCATGTGATGGATACTTTTTGAACTCCGCTCAAGTGTTGAGCTATTTGGGAAATCTTGGGTGTTTGTTTATTCGATCGGAAAGTTTAACATTGTCTATTTATCTGGAATGTGATACAATATTTGGAATCCACAAGTAGTTATGAGATAACTAATTTGAATGTTATAAATCTAGCAGTTTAGTCTCAGATGATCGGTTGCCACGGGATTTTGATGCGATCAAAAGTCCGTCGCAATCACGTAGCGTACGCGGATACTCGCCGAGTAAACTTAATAGATAGCCCCGACCAAGTGACTGTAGGAGAACCCCGTCGCAAAAGCATCCGTTCGGGTGCTCGCGGCAGCGGTGTTCCGCGTTAGTGCACTTCGTCGACGGCATCTGGGGGTGCGGCCGTCTACTAAAGTTTGCGACGAGCATTCGATCAGGATGTCGGGAATCTTGTTGAATTGCCCGACTAGATATTGAAAAGTGTTTTCGAGATCGAGACTAAAATACGGGGTTTATAATTGTTAGGCATGAGATGTTTAAGGAATTCATTTGGTTAGGCATGCGATGTCTAAGGAGGTTGCGGATTCCAACTATTGTAGTTTTACACTTTCTTTTCTGTGACCGTAAGTGTAATATGTAGTGTATCGCCGGTTTCGTTGCTATACATCAACGACAACTGGGATACGCATATTTACTTACGTTGATGATATGTGATATTATGTGTTGCTGTGATATGTTATATTGGATCGTCGTGTTTTGAATAGCCGGGAGTTTTATGTGAGATGAGGGTTTTTATTTTCATTCATGTAAAATTCATTGTATGTAATATTCTTTTATTGGGGCACTTCCGGGCTGAGGATGATGTCACCATTGTATATTATTTACTTTTCCGCATTAGGTAGACCCAAGGAGGGGAACACAAGTAACCGGGTTCTAGGGTCCAGTGGGAGACCATCTCGAGGAGTCGAGACCGAGTCTCCTAATCCTACAATTGGCTGTGTTGCTTGCTGCTCTCGTAGGGGTCTAGGGATGTGGGTTTGGCTATTCATTGCGACCGTGGAATCCGTGTTTTATGCAAGCTCGATATAAAACACGGACGTCCTAGTATATCCAATATTTCATATGTTAACTTCTGCTGCAATGTTCTGTGATGAGATCATATTACTGCCTGAGACGAATGTTTATATTATATATATGAGATATATGTTATATTGCTGATTTCGTTTCAAATGTGATGCTTGTGAAGCATAATAAAATGAGACTTCATTAATGAGATTAATGAAACTAAAAGAAATATAAAGATGTTGTAGAAACTTGTTTAAAAACTGGTAGCTCTAGTTCTTGCTTTGCATAGCGGTATTCCTTGTAGAATATCCAGCACCTTATTCGATAAGGAAAGAGCCGAGATCTCTTCACCGGGAGTGACCTCTTTAGCGAAACTAGCAGATGCTACACACTCGGTTTGTCTTTTGATTGCTTCTATATTTTTGCTTTGCATAGTGGTATTTGTGAAATATCATGCACCTTATTCGATAAGGAAAGAGCCGATGATCCCTTCACCGGGAGTGACCTCTTTAGTAGAACTAGTGAAAGCCTAAAAAACATTCCATTAAAAATCACTCGATTCTACAATGATATAAAGTTCATTACGCAAAGGGTTTTCTTAAAAACATGTCGTAGCCCTCCGTCATTTCAGATAAGTCTTTAGTATTCGTGCTGCGTTTGTTGACTTAGTCAAGGCGTGGTGTGCGGTAGCTGATTAGTGCTTATCTGCAAAGCATAGGATGCGATTGGATTAGGGTAGTCGTGCGGCCTTGTTGACTTAGTTAAGGGTCGTGCGGGTGGGTTTAATTCAATCGGGAAATGACGGGTTGAACTTTACTTGCGGTCTATGGTTTGTTGACTTAGTCAAGATCATAGATCGCTCGGGGCAAAATATTATTGGAAATTTCAAGAGTTGAAATTTGCAATGAGATTGCATACCTTCTATGAGATAGTTGGATCCCGATACCCGCTGCGAGTAAGAGTTACTCCTGGGAGAGTTTTACACATTACAATTAGCCGATCAAGTAGGTGTCTAGAAAGGTGTCAACGGGGTTATGCCTCTGGGAAAACGAGGTTTACTTTAATTAGGTCCGTGTGAAAGCACGGGGAACATCCCTCAAAGTATCGGCACTGGCCTGGCTGAAAGATTGGCGAACTTGTAGGATGTAATTAATCTCGGCCAGTCTTTCCTTTTAGGGTTTAAAGGAAGATTTGACCAAAACAGTGGGAGACATCCTGATTAGATATATTAATAACCAATCTAATCTTGCAAGAGCATACGCTGAGTGTTTTTTTTCTCTCTCCTGATTACGACTATGTCACGCCTTAATCAAGATAATTATACGGATGTATTGACCGAACCCGCTTGTTATACTGCGCTAGGGAACGTTGGTCCCGCTCCAACTTATAATTGTTATAAGACGAGTAGGAAATAGAGGATTACCAGAATTCCCGTGCCGTCCAAACGAAGAAAGTGCATGTTGATGCATCTTCTTCGGGTGTGTTCATTACCGAGAACTGTTTCTCAGTATTCTTTACGTCCTGAGTATGAGATACTGAATCAGGATCCCGCAAATGTAATTTGTTACATGGGCTATAGATAGGTAGAGAACTGAGAACGGGTGATAAGTTTCGAGAGTTGGAAATGATGCAAGTGTTGCAGCCAAGTCTGTTGGCAGTTATCACCCTGTATTATCAGAATACATTAATTCTGAACGAATGTTATTAGATACCGAACCTGATATACAACATCATATCAGTCTCTTTATTAGTAAAGAATGATATAATTTTGTATTGTTGGATAATGTTTTGAACATTTCCTATATCAAGTGTTGATCGGTTCAGACACGTTATCTAAAAGCATAGACGTTCTAAATCAAACCACAGTTCTTAACGTACAGAACACACACAAGAGAAAGAGTTCAGAAATGAACGAATATTTCTTGAGGCATTGTAAACTAGGTCATATCAATGCGACCCGACTAGCTGAAGTTACATAAAGATGCATATTTAAATTAGTTTGGATTTACATCTTGTAAAACTTGCCAGTCATGTCACAAAGATAAGATGACCACAGCTCCGTTTATTGGAAACATAGAAAGAGTTAGTGAACTCTTGGGATTGATACATGCTGATGTATGAAGGTCCCCTGTCTACACATGCCAAGACCGGTTCTTTATACTTCATTACATTCACCGATTATCTCTCAAGATCCGGACATATGTTCCTGTTGAAATACAAGTCTGGAACTTTTGAGAAATTCAATGAATATAAGTTAGAAGTAGAGAACCAAAAACGGGTATAAGTATTATGTCCTTTGATGTGATCAAGGAGGAGAATACTTGAGCACGGAATTCCTGGACTATTCTAAAGGAGAATGAGATTCTCTCTCAGCATTACTCCTCCGTATACACCATAGCACGATGGTATATCGGGGCGGAGCAATCGCACCCTATGTGATATGGTGTGCTCTATGATGAGTACTACTAAGTTGTCTATTTTCTTTTGGGAGTTAATGCACTTGAGAAGCTGCATACCTATTGAATAGGGTTCCAATCAAATCAGTTGCCTACCACTTCATATGTGATATGGAATGGGAAGAGCCCATATCTTAAGTATGTTAAGATTTGGGGTTGTCCAGCCTATGCCTAAAAGCAAAATCCGGACAAGCTCGAGGCAATGTCTGTTCTGTGAAAGTTTGTTGGATATCCCAAACATTCGCAAGGGAATATCTTCTACTGAACCGAGGAACAAAAGATGTTTTGTTTCTCAGCATGCCATCTTTGTGAAAGGGAATTTCTTGTGAAGAAACTATTGGTCATGAGGTAGAACTGGAAGGAGTTCCAGCTATACAAACTGCAGCTGATGATTTAGTAAACCCGGAGGATTCAATAGTTTCCAACGAACCTCAGCCTCTCCGTCGATCTGGTAGGGTTCCTCATCCACCTGAAAGATACTTCGGTTTCTCTATGACAGTGGGAGAGAGGATTGCATCATGAGATGATGACCCAACTAGTTTCAAGCAAGCCATCAGGAGTCGGGACTCTATAAGAATGGCTGGATGCTTAGAGATATGAGATGTAATCCTTATACACCAACAAAGTATGGACTTTGTTTGCTTTATCTGAAGGGTTAAATCCCCATTAGGAGCAAGTATATCTTGAGAACATTACTTGGTGTACATGGAAAAGTTGAGACTTTCAAAGCTATGCTTAAGTCCATCCAGATCCTACTTGCCACTGCTACATACCATGACTACGATATCTGGCGTTTGGGTGTCATGACAGCTTTTCTAAATGATGATTTAGAAGAGAGCGTCTATAAGTACACAGCCAGAGGGCTTCATAGACAGTGGGAGCAGCAGAAACGTGTGCAAGATTTTTATGTGATAAATCAGGCATCGCGGAGTTGGAACGTCTGTTTTGATGTAGTAGTCAAAGAGTTTGACTTCATCAAAATGGTAGATGAACCTTGTATATACAAAAAAGGTAGTAGGGAGTATGGTGGTGATCCTCGTATAGTACGTGAATGATATACTCTTGATAGAGAAGGAGTTTCCTATGCTACGCTCGGTCAATCTCCTCTTATTACAAAGATTCTCCATATAGGATCAAGGTGATACCTCATAAATCCTGGGTTATGGATCTATGAGATAGATCTAATTGGATGTTAGGATTCTCACTAGTTGTAGTGAGATGGTATCAATCGATCATGAGGAAAATCATTGGAAAGGTTCCAGGGTGATAAGGACGATTGAATGTCAGTCACAGGCATTGTCTTTACCCTCAGTGGAGGGACGGTATGTTGGAAGAGTTCCAAGCTAGATATCGTGACTTACTATACGATTAAAGGCAAGATACATCGTTACCAAGGATGCTACCAAAGTGGCAGTCTGGATATATATGAGTTCATGAGATGAATTTCGTTCCTACCATTGTGTGACAATGGAGTTGTGGTTTATGCCTAGGAACCCCCGTCCCATCAGAGATCCAGACATATTCTTAGGCAGTATCACCTGATCATGGAGATGGTTGATCTCCAGGGAGATCGAGGTTAGGAGAGTAGACACAGAGGACAACAACACGGATCCACTCACAAAGGCCTATTTCCCAGTAGAGACTTTTATGGGATGGTTGAGTATGAGATACTTCAACCACAGCTTATTGTTGGGTATGAGATACTACAACAGTTGGCCCTAGTGCAAGTGGGAGATTGTTAGTTATATGTATGCCCTAGAGGCCATTACTGTACATACGTTGTATATTGTAGTGGATGCTTGGACATATATAGGGAGGATTTTCTTGCTCGACATGATAATATGCTATCTGGTTGCCCCTTATCTTAACATGTACTCTGATTGTCTCTATGTCACATGTTGATAAAGCCCTTAGGATGAGTACTTGACACCAGGACTATGATGCAGATCATACTAGTGGGGACATAGTGGTCGCCAAGTACATCCTTCAAATGTTCCTAGTCGTGGGAATACCGAGATAGGATATCGATACTCCAGAGTAGACTAGCGTATGCACTTCTTGACCCATATGATGGGCGATGGATGATCCCATATCCATTGGTGTTTGACATCAGAGAAGGTATGCGGGTGCTCGTGGAGACTGGGTACACTGGACGGACTCGCCGAGAACTCCCTCACGTCAGATGGCAGTTCTCTGGTGACACCGGTACAGGTTAGTCTGTAGACCCGAGATCGTCATAGAGTCTTTTGTGATTCCCACTGTACTTTGATTTCCATCATACCACGTCCAAGAGGGCGTGCAAAAAGGTGGCTTTTGGGTACAGTCCCGAATCACATGGAGGCAATGAGCGATGGGAGGGGTTTCGTCTCTCCCGGTATAGGGAGTTGATGTTGAGCTGTGTTCGATTGGCTATAACTGCAAATCCCTGGCCAGGGTTGCTGAGATTTACTGGTAAGTGTTATCAGTAGTTTCTCGAACTGTTATGGACCTCATATCGACACGACTTATCAAGCTACTGGGGTCTGACGTTTACCATCTCTAGGCGAGATATGCGACATCATACGAAGAGACCGGACTGTACGGGAGTGTTACTGGTTGGATTCACGGGAGAATGTACAGGCTTGCCTGTTGATCTTCTGATTGCTCAATACCTGGGTGGCTGTTACATTTAGCTGACCGCTTGCAGCTTGTGGGTGTTTAATATGATCATCACCCACTGCCGGCGTATTGACGATTCTTTAGAGTCCTACACTGAGGTTTCCTGGCTCGGGCAAAACGGAGTAGGAGCACATATGTGATATGTGCGGGACCGAGAACAATACGTGTATGTGATACCGTACTAGATTCTCACGATATATGATATCGGCCGGGTATATGTGATATAGCCGGGTTATCGGATCAAGTGTTGATTCGATGAACCGATACAGATTATATTAGTCGGTTATTTGTGAAATAACCGGATTATCGGATCAAGGGTTGATTCGATAATTTAATGTATAATTATATATTTGATATATTATATTACATTAACTAATATTAGCTCACTTAAAGATTCTTTTTCTCACTCGGGTAATACATTGATATATATGCGATATATGTTAATTGTATTATTTTATTTTGTTACAATAAATATTGTATATGTGATATATAATATTGTAACATGTTATGGTTATAAATGCAACATGATTTGTGGAGTTTAAATATGGTTAGGGTTTGGATTAGGGTTAAACTTTCATGAAGCTTTCAAGAAGCTTCTTGAAGCTTTGACTTTGACCTTGATATTTTGTGATATTTTGCAAAGATATTTCTTTAACCCAACTCAACCCTTTAACCATAGTTAATTCTCTACATGGGTTAAGTCTTCATACTTAACCCATGGTTGCATTTCTAACCACACTTGATTCATTATTCATCACAAATGATTTTGCTTCTTCTTCTTCTTCCTTGTTGATGAAAAGCTTTCTAGCTTTTTCAAAAGTGATGAAAATGAGTGAGATAAAGAAAACAAATGAGAGCTAAATTCCTACTTCATCATCTTCATCTATTCTAGCCACTTAGATTAAGGTGTTTGCTTTGCTAATACTTGATTAGTGAAGCAAAAGCTTGGGCTTGAGTTTCTTCAAGGTAGATCATCTTTGTTATGGAAGATCGGAAGCGAGCTTACATCTTTCTCTTCATGGAGCCTCTCTAGAGTCCGGATACTCGATGATCACAGCGAAGGGACCTCAACACGGAGCTTTAGAAGTGAAGGAACGAACTACAAATGTTGTAATTCCTAACTCTTAGAAGTAAAGTTGTTTACTTGCTATTGTTTTCACCTAATCTCTAGTCTAAGATCTTTGTTAGGGTTGTTCGGCACGTCTAAATTTTAAATCGGGCATGGTTGATGTCTTATAGACCCTTGTGACAGTGCCTAGTAACCCTACACGATTTGTGTAGAAAACAAACTATAGACTCCTCCGGTTGCTCAAAGCCATGAGGCTGCTGTATATAAATAGTCTCTGATAGGTCGTCATGAAGAAAGACATTCTTTACATCAAGCTAATGAAGAGGTCATGCATTAAAAACAACCAAGAATATAAGTACGATATGATGGTAATTTGGCAACCGGTGAGAAAGTCTCAACATAATCCAAACATACTGCTGAGTAAAACCTTTGGCCACTAAACGAGTTTTGAGACGGTCAATCATCTCATCGGGAGTGTGCTTGATAGCAAAGACCCATCGACAGCTGACAACTTTCTTATCTATAGGCATATGTACCAATTTTCAAATTTGATTAAAGTACAGTACGACAATCTCCTCTAACATAGCTGCATATCAATTCGGGTGCTGAAGTGCTTCCTGAATAAAGGAAGGAAAAGTGATGGCAGACAAGAAAGAAACAAATTGACGAACAAATGGCGTCAGTCTATGATAGAAAACAAAGTTAGAAATTGGATGTGCAGTATTATATGAACGCTTACCTTTGCGTAAGGCAATAGGAATAGAGAGATCTTCTAAATGCAGCGGCGGTGGAGAATCAGAAACAGTGGACTGTATATGTGTACTTGCAGAAAAATCATTGGTGGGAGGGGGTGGGGCAAATTTCTTACGATGGTGATACACCTGTGGATAAGGGGTTAAAGGCTGAAAACTAGGAAGCACATGTTGAATCGACGAATCAAGCTATGAGGAGGGTAGGTAAGGAACATGAATAGTATTAGTAGGGTCCCCAACAGGTGGTGAAAATATGCTTGATCTTCTAAGAAGGTTACATCACATGAAGTACAAATTTTAAAAATGACAGAGTGAAAGCAAACATATCATTTCTGAGATCGTAACCCACAAACACCATATGAGTAGCTCGAGAATCAAGTTTGACTACCTGAGGACCTAGAATATGAGGATAGTATAGACAACCAAAAATCTTAGGAGGAACATGAAAATGGTTGCCCCGTGGAAACAAAATAGGGAAAGGGGACTTGTTGCCTAGGACCGGAGAAGGCATGTGATTAATATAAAAACAGGCAGCTAAGACCGCAAAATTCCACAATCGTTTAGGGACATGCATATGCAGAACAAGAGAACGAGCTACCTCAGGCAGACATCGGTTCTTCCGTTCAGCAATCCCATTTTGCCGAGTATAAGAACATGAAGTTTGATGTAATATACCATGGGTGACAAAATGCAGTAAACTCCGTGCTAATATACTCTTTAGTATTATCTGAATGAATAACTTTTACTGGAACACCAAATTGATCAGTAATCTCAGTTACGAAGATTTTAAAGGTAGATAAAAGTTTATATCTATTATGCAGAAGATACAACCAGGTCATACGTGAATGATCATCGATAAAAGTCACAAAATATCTATAACCAAATACACTGGGAAATTTGAATGGACCCAAAATATCATAGTGAACTAATGCAAAAGGCAAATCATGTCTTTTATTAACTATAGGAAAAGATGAGCGATGGTGTTTACCAAGAATACAGAATTCACAAGTAAACTCTGATAAATCAATAGAAAGCAACATATTACGTAAAGAAGAAAGAGGAGCATGACCAAGTCTCCGATACCACTGGATAGTAGGAACAATTGCAGATGTATTGAGAAGGTGATCAACGTAGTACCGTCCATTCTGTTCATGCTCCCACCAATCTGCTGCTTTGTCAGAAAATCATGTATCACAAAGTGAGATGGATAAAAAGTTACGGAGCAGTTAGAATCATTGGTAAGCTGACGAATAGAAAGTAAGTTTTGTTTTAACGATGGCACAATCAAAGCATTTTTCAGGTGTAAAGATGAAGTAACAAATCAGCAGAGCCAGAAACAGGTGTGGTATTACCATGAGCGATAGAAATCAACTTGTGAGGACTAGAAGTAAGAACAGACGGTCCATCACGAGACTGTTGGGGTAAAAATTTACACCCCGATTAACCGAGTCAAAGTCAAGGTCAACCCCCAAGCTAGGTGGGCCCAAGCCCAGGTCAAGCGGGCTCATGCCCAAGTCGAGCCCGCGGCCAGCCTTCCCATGCCAACAACAAAATCATGTAATAAATAATTTTTATGTAATTTTTTATACATGAATGTATGCAAAATGGGCATAAAGCCAATATTTTGTAAGCCCATGGCTTATGTGCAAAAATGAAATGGCACATGAGCCATGGGATAGGCAAAATGCCATTTTGTGAAGCCCAAGGGGCTATATGTAAATATGTAAGCCTATAAAAGGCAACATGATGATGAATAAAAAAACACTTTTATTCTCTAAAAAAAAAACTAGAGTTTGTATTTCTTTCCTTTTTCTGAAGGTCTCAAACCTTCTTCTTTCTTTTGAATTAAATCAAGAGTTTTACTCTTCCTTTTTTCAAAAACAAGATAGTTTTTCACCATCAAACCCACAAAGGGGAACTTGGATCCGTCTTTAGATCCCAAAAAGGAGAGATTTTGAGATCTCACATCTCTTGATCTTCAAGATCCAGCTAACAGAGGAGGAAGAAGAAGAACCCCTTCCATTAACCCCAAAAACACACTTAGGAGTCCAACTCCACTCTGATTTCTCTTCCGAGAATCTTTTTAGGCTAAAAGCCTCTTTTCCTCGCCGGCGCTCAAGCGCAGAGCGCCAACGTGCCGACATGTGGCGCGCTTGCACAACAGCGCCCTGCGCTCGAGCGCAAAGCGCCCACGTGCCGACACGTGGCCTGCTTGCGCTCAGCGCAAGCGCTCGAGCGCAAGTCGCCCCAGTGCCGACATGTGGCGCGCTTGCGCTCAAGCGCACAGCGCTCTGGCGCAAGTCGCCCCCGTGCCGACACATGGCGCACTTGCGCTCAAGCGCAAGTCGCCCCCGTGCCGACACGTGGCGCACTTGCGCTCGAGCGTCAGGCACTGAAGCGCAGAGCGTCCACGTGCCGACATGTGGCGCGCTTGCGCTACAGCGCCCTGCGCTCAAGCGCAGAGCGCCCACGTGCCGACACGTGGCGCGCTAGCGCCTGAGCGCACAGCGCCCAAGGCGCTGGCCCCACGCATCTTTTGGATGCCTTTTCCCCCTCTTTCTTTTATATATATATATACATATATACACACATATATATATATACACATATGCATACATATGTGCACACACACATACACCACGACACTGTCCCTGTTAGAAAAAATTTTCTAACGGGGCGCTGCCCCGCACCCCGCAAGGGGGCTGCTAGCCCTCTTGACCCCCAGCCCGCTATCCGGGTAGCGGGACCCCCGTAAAAACTCTGTGGGCCCCCTGATATATCCAAAACCCCTTCAAAACACATCGCACACACTGCATATTGAGTTCGCATGACCAGTAGGCGAGGGGTAATTAACGGCAGCTTAGTCCGCGGCTGCCGGAGATTCGGATCCCCACAATCATTAAACCCCCGCCTACTCTAGGCAGGGGGAATCCGTAATGCGCCTGACAAGCGCGCGCGTATTTCCATCTCAATGGGGTGACGAAAAACACCCTACAGAGACATGTGATGTGAGGAGCCGGAATCAGCAATCCACGAATTAGAATGAGAAAGTAACGATATACCTGATGGAGTAGAAATGTTAGTAGGAGCTACAGAAGAGAGAAGGCACAACTGGCCCAACTCAGCACGTGATAAAGGTAAATTTTCGGCAGAAGAGGAAGGTCGGTCGGTAGTAACCGGTGTGGATGGCCGACAAGTTGTATGTATATTATCAGGGTAGTCATGTTTCTCCCAACACCAGTATTCACGATGATTAGTGTCACCGCAATAAGCATAATAAAAGCCCGGACGACCATAGTCACGTCCATGGTAAGCATGACCACGAGCAGTAATAGAAGGACGACTACATGACGGCTTACGGCTACCAGAGACAATCAAGATCCATGACGAATGGTGCAAAAGATAAATCACGAGAAATAATAAGATTGTCTAAAAACCAAAGCGAGTACAAGTGTAAAGAAGTCAGAGCAAGACAATCAAATAGATTATCGTCATTAACCGAGAGGAGCGGAGACGACTATTGTCATGCGGCTGTTGGCGAGAGCTAGGACTAGGATTCGAGAGGACTGCAATTGGCATGGAGCGACAGAAAGTACTGTAGCGAAGTTATGTAGCACACTGATATCATTGTAGCATGCCCAAAATCACTGTAACTTCATTGAAAAATTACATAGCATCGTTGGAACCACTGTATCGTGTTGAAAAATTAAGGTTATGGGTGGTGGAGTGGGGCTGCAATGGAGATGGAGACGTGTAGGGCTAGAGGATTGGGGTTAGGGTTTGGGAAAGAGGATCAGGGTTTAGGTTTTGCGAAACTAGGGTTTCCCCTCAATTCTTTTCAAAGCTCTGATACTATGAAAAGAACTGAGAAGAAATAATTTATTGACATAATAATTAATGAGTTCTATATACAAATATATAGAGAGATATAGGCCATCTCTGATATCTCGACTGATCTAACTACTAAATATATTCATAATTAATATCTAAACTAATTATATTGATAACAAAAGGGACTAATATTACTAGTTACTAGTCATTATTTAGTGTTATAACTGATTGATATGCACTGCTGGTCCTCAGTTGGTGCATTCAAATGGGATATGGAGCGGGTATGAGCGTTGCCATATCGATCCATGTTCGTTTTGTAGTGACAATATAGATATGGATATAGTTTGGAAATAAAAACTCATATTCGCATTTGACAGGATCGAATACGGATACGAAGAGGATATGGAAGTGAATACGAATACGAAGTAGACATTGGTACAAATTAGATATATGGTAAAGCAAATGTGTACATGGAGCGAAAATGTGAATGTATCTCATACATAGCAAAAACGAACTAGAATATAAATTTTAATGAATACTTAAATCATTTGATACATACAAACATGCGTGTAGATGAAATATTATATGAATAGATACTTATATGAACCATTTGGGTTGGGTGATTTTCTGACATGGTATGAGATTCAGGGCTCCATGTTGTAAGAAGCCCTTTATGTTCAAAGCACATCATTTCAATTTAATACTAGTAATATGCAAATGTGTTGCATGTGTAATAAATCTTGTAATATTGTATATGAAAAGTTATCACAAGTATTGATGACAAAATTACAACAAATAAGCATCATTACATCATGATTTTGATATGCTCACGAGTTTTAAAAAGAAGTTTTACTTTTTCTTAATGTTTTGTTATGTTGTGAGAGACAAGGATAACAAAATCTTGTGTGAAATTTCTCAATTAAAAAATAGGAGTTTCTTAGGCAACATTAGCAATTGGTGATTTGCACTTGTATGTTGTGGTCCTTGCTTCAAAAACGATTCAAACATTTTCCACCCTTAGTTTCTTTTATCATCATTCATCTTATCATCATAGCGTAGTATTTTTAGATTTGTAATTTTAAAATGTTTCAAAAATCATGAAAATCATCAAAAGATCCCTATATGCATTGAAGAACTATGACCTAGGAAGTATTGAGGAAAATTTTGCGAGCCTATATATTTAGCATTTGGTAGAATAAATAAGTTTCATTATTTTCATTAATAGCGTTCCTTAAATAAATAAGTTGCGTGTATATCATATGTAGAATTTTTCATCTTTCTTTTTAAATTAGTTCTTATACACTTATTTCTATTATATACCATATATGTATTTTCTAGAACTTCCCTTAAATGCTAAAACATGAAAGCTTCTTTGAGTTTTCCTGAAAAACAACCGATCTTATTATATATTTATTGAGTAAAATTCAAATTTTAAATGAAATGCCAATATGTCTACGTTCAACTTCTTATTTCCTCTTTTTTTTATAGTTAAATAGTTGATCCTTAGGAGGATTTTATTTTTACACTTTGCACGCCATCTTTAACTCTCCCTATCTATGAATAATTAGAGGTATATTTCGATATCAAGAAAAACAATATGAGAATTTTTGCAGAGAAGAAATTACAATTATGGAAAGAAATATCATGTAAATAAATCCTTGTGCAATTTTGTTCTTGTCCTTCTTTCCCCTTTTGTGCAATTATCATCTTGTTCTTCTTCCCCTTGCTTCTAGTTCTTCAGCTAGTCCAATTCTCTTCTTGTAATTCATCTTTCCCTTCTTCTCCAGTTCCCTTTTTGTCCCTCTTGTTGTTCTTTTTCTACTATAGAGGTAAATGCTTCTTTTTTTAAAAAAATATATGGCTACTATTCGATATTTGAAATTTGGTTTGGAGCCAAAGAGGAGTTTTTTTTTTATTCATTTAGAGAGTAAATAGCATAGAGTAATATCAAACCATTGGTAAGAGAAATTATGAAGAAGGGTGATTTCCTATTGTAAACACAATGTTGATTTTGCTTATAGACTATAGAGAAATTTAGAAGATATATATTTTCTACTAGAGAAAAAGAACTTATATATTATATTTGGCTCTCATTCTATGAATTTAAATGTTTGAAGTTGATTATGCTGCTTAGTGTCTTCAGTTCTCTTTCCTCCTTCTGAGTAAGTCGATGACTAAGATTTAAATTAATTCTTAATTTAAATCTTAAGCTTATCTCTTTGTAATCCGAATTTAAACCCAAGTCTTATCTTTAAATTGATGTAGGCTATAAATATAAAGCCAAATAGCCTAGATTTTTAGAAAAGGGTTGTCAATATTTCTCCATAATTAAAAGGAGGCAGCCGTAAAACCAAGAGAAGGAGATAAATGAGAGGTTTTTGTGAGGATTAGAAATGTTTTGTTTTCGGCGGTGATCGGTGAGAGTGTTCTCGTATAATCCTTTCTTAATAGTGGAAGTTCTCGTTATCGGATTGCAGGATTAAATGCAAGTTGCGCCGAACCAGGGTAAAATCTTGTGTTTTGTGTGTGCTTTTCATAACTTACGATGTGTTTTTATAGATTGTTCGGTTAGTCTTTCTCAAGTAGTTTGTTTGCACGCGATCCTGATTGATTTTCCGTTATGATACCACTGGTGTAATTTCTATACCAGTGATTCTCGAAAGAATCACAAACCACATCAAGAATAGCATAATAAGAGTTGGGGGCAATTTTTTTGCCCCCTTTATCTCTTTCTTAAAAAAAGAATTATGAACAGATGCACCATCATTCAAATCGAATAGCTACCTCTGCATCCAAGGAGTTTTCAGCAATATGGTATAGAAATGTTTATTATATTTATTCTGCTTTTCTAAGAAAATCATTTAGTTGGCATAAGCTTTTCCAAATGACAATGATTGGGGGAGAGGTATCCAAACTGCTTGATGTGCGGCATAGGCCCACAACCCATCAGATAACAGAGATACTTGTGGGATATATAGTGAATGCTTGTAGGATACTCACATCCTAAATGTTGTATTTATTGTAAACATATTTGTTAAATGATAAAACAGAAAAGATTTAGATACTTTATTATGTAACCAACGGCCTCTTTATATAGGGATTACAATTACTTGATGCCTAAATGTCATGGTACAGTGTATCCTAATAACAATATATTCTAAACCATTCCAACACTTCCCCTCAAACTAGAGCATAGATATCAGTGATGCATAGTTTGGACAATAGATGAACGAATGCAAGTCTTTGAAGAGATTTCGTCAAAATATCTGCAATCTGTGCATGAGTAGGAACATGATGGAAATTGACTTTCTTTTCAACAATTTTCTCCCGGATAAAATGGTAATCCACTTCAATGTGTTTTGTGCTTTCACGAAATACTGAATTCTCTAAAATATGAATTGCAACTTTATTGTTACAGAACAAAGATGATGGTGTTGTAGAACTAATACCGAGATTTCGAAGCAATGTAGTGAGTCACGTCAACTCTGAGATGGCATGGGCCATAGCCCTATATTCAGCTTTGGCTGAGAGCGTGCAACATGTTGCTTCTTACTGTGCCAAGTAACTAGGTTCCCCGCAAAGAAAACACAAAATCCACTCGTGGAGCGACGGTCATCCACAGATTCGACAAAATCGGTATCAGTATAGGTTACAAAAGACAGATTAGAACGGGGTTTATAAAGAAGATCTTGCCCAGGTGCATGCTTCAAAAAGCGGAAAATGCGCTCAACAGTCCGAAGATGGGAAACTAAGGGCGTCTGCATAAATCGGCTTACTGTGCTGACTACAAAGAATATGTCTGGACGAGTAACCGTGAGATAGATCAGCTTCCTAACTAACCGTCAATACCGACCTGGATCGGAAAGTGGCTGGTCATCAGGTGAGCAAACGCGAGAGAGCTTTACTGTTGTATTTATGGGAGTATCATCATGGCGACAACCAAGAAATCATGTTTCTTTAAGTAGATCGAGAGTATACTTCCGCTGTGAGAGAAATAATGATCTCTTATTTTGAGATACCTCTATACCAAGAAATTACCGTAGAGGACCAACATCTTTGGTGTGAAAATATGAGGACAAATGAGATTTGACCTTAGATATACCCTGGGAATCATCTCGAGTGATGATTATGTCATCAACATAAATAAGGAGAATAATCATTCTTTCTTTCCGTCAATGTATAAAAAGAGATGGTTTTGTTGAGGTTTTTGTGAATTTTTTTTCGGACCATGCTGAATTTATCGAACCATGCCCGAGGAGATACCCATAAATAGATTTTTAAGATAACATATAAGAGACTCCCTCTCACGCTCAAAGCCAGGAGGCTGCTTCATATAAACCGTTTCGGAAAGATCGCCATTGAGGAAGGTATTCTTGACGTCTAACTGATATAGAGACCAATCACGGATAACCGCAAGAGAGATCAAGACACGAACAATAATGAGTTTGGCCACTGGAGAAAAAGTACCAGCATAGTCGATACCGTATTGCTGAGTATAATCTTTGGTAATAAGGCGTGCGTTCAAACGAGATACACTGCCATTAGGATTATGTTTGATAGCAAAGATCCATCGGCAACTAACCATCTTTTTCTGTGAAGGGAGGCTGACCAGGTCCTAAGTGATTAGACATCAGTGTCTGCAACTCTTCCATCATAGCCTATGCCAATCTGGATGACTCATAACTTTCTGAACAGAGTTGGAAAAGGAACAACAGATAAGGAAAAGAAAAATTAACACAGAGCTGGAATAAGACAATGATATGAAATAAATGAAGTAAGAGAATGAGAAGTACTGCATGTTCGTTTACCTTTGCAAAGAGCAATTGGTAAGTCGTCGGACAAACCATCAGAAGGAGGGAGAGGTGAGGGCTCGTCAGCTTCCGCCTGCATACATAGAGGAGGAGCTTCAGTATCTACTGTCAAATCTCTCGCTGCTCTCGGTCGACGACGATAGGCATGCGTAATTGGAGGAGTACGAGGAACTTTGACAGTATTAGACTCGGTTTGAATTGATTGGTAATCTAGAGATATAGGAAGTAGCGGCGGCGGCGGTGGAACATGAGGACTTTCCGTTGGAGGGTAAAAGGGCCGATCTCTAAGAAAAGTGACATCACGAGAGACTACAACAGTGGATGTAGAAAGAAGTATGTAAACACAACCTTTTTGAGTCATAGAATAACCAACAAATATATGTTTAACAGCCTTAGGATCCAATTTATCGCGAGTTAATCAGTGATTATGAACGTATCAAACACACCCAAATACTTTATGAGGAAGGGGAAAAGGGTCTTGATATGGAAATAAAATAGAGACCAGTGTTTGGTTTTGAAGAATCGTGGAAGGCATGCGATTAATAAAAAAACATGCAATAAGGTAAAATTCCAAAGGCGTTTTGGGACATGCATGTTAAGCATAATAGACCCAGCTACGTCGAGCAAGCGGCGGTTTTTTCTTTCCGTAATACCATTTTGTTGTGGTATGTATGGGTAGAAAGTTTGATGAATAATTCCACGGGATTGGCAAAAAGTTTGAAAAATATGACTCATGTATTTTTTGGTATTATCAGTTCTTAGAGTTTTAATAGAAGTATTAAACTGATTAACCGCTTTATTAATAAATATTTTAAACACATATGGTAATTCAGATTAATCATGTAAAAGAAATAGCCATGTCATTCTAAAGTGATCATCAATAAAAATGACAAAATATTTATAGCCAAATATGCTAGTATATTTGTAAGGACCTCAAATGTCAGAATGGACTAACTCAAATATTGAAAAATTACGTTTATTAACTGAAGGAAAAGATGAACGAAAATATTTTCCTAAAATACACGACTCGCATAAAAAATCAAATAAAGAGAAATCAGGTAATATGGTATGTAGCATAGGAAGAGGTGGATGTCCAAGACGTCGATACCATCAAATGGTAGAAACAACAGCAAATGCAGAAGATGGCACATCTAAGTAGTACAGGCCATTAACTTCTTTACCCTACTAATTTGCTCATTCGTCTGGTTGTCCTGGATCACAAAGTACTTAGAAGAGAAAGTTATTGAACAATTGAAATTATTGATAAGGCGACGAACAGATAAAAGATTTGTACGAAGTAAAGGAACAATTAGAACATTTTTAAACGACAAGGAAGATGTCATCAATATTGGTACAACCACTAACAGGAAAGACATCCCCATTGGCATGAATTTATGCGAAATGGAAAATACAGAAGTAGTATGAGTCATGTGGTTTGAAACCCCGGAGTCAATGACCTAAGGGTTTAACTAAGATGGTAGAGATGCTCCTGACGTGATTAAGTTGGTAGTAGAGATATGAGAAAAAATACGTTGTAAGTTCTGTAAACCTTCAGGATAGATCTCCGAAGATGATGATGTTGGCGGTTGGGTCGTTGTGAATAAAAGGGTCGTACTCTGTCGGGTAATAGGAGTCTGAGCCGGATAGCCATACTTTTCCCAGCAGAATTGATCTGTATGGTTAATACGACTGTAATGAGAGCAAAAAAGGGAACCACTACGACATCTACGAGGATCAATCTTGTTGTCTGTCATATTGAACGTTACATGTAAAGAGAGTAAGCAATAGAAAGTGCAGATTTTGCACATAAAGAGCGAGAGAAAAATATTAGGGTTTACTCAAGCCAATTCCAGATCATTATAAATCGAAAAAAAAATTTTAGCTTGAGGAGCATCACTGGCTTGGATTCGAAGCAGAGATGGAGGATCTCGTCTGCCCTTGCGATTGTTGCTGTCGCCTTGGGAAGGAGAGGTGCGCGGCGGCGGAGGAGCGCTTGAGGAGATGGAAGAGGCACACGGTGGCTTGGAGAGGCGCAGGGAGGGGTCGAGCAGCGTAGGCGAGGGCGGGTGGGAGGAGGAGGGAGGGGTGGAGCGGCACAGGCAAGGCGAGATCTGGAGGCCGAGTGAGGGAGCTGTGTGAGGGGGAGGGGACGGCGGGTGGGTTAGGTTTTTTTTATTTTTATTTTTGAGGATTAAGGTTAGGGTTCAGGAGACCCGCTCTGATACCATTTTAAACGATAAAAGAGAAAAGATTTAGATACTTTATTATGTGACCAATGGTCTTTTTATATAGGGATTACAATTACTTGATGCCTAAGTATCATAGTATGGTGTACCCTAATAACAATACATTCTAAACTATTCCAACAATATTAAACATATATCAATAACCGAGAAACTAATAATTATACATTGGGCTCAAAATTTAAGGTAGTTCATAGATGCACTTATGTAATCAGCAAATAAGAATATGAAACAATGATCGCATGGATAACTAGTGTATTACGTAAATAATGAGACTCATTGGCATCCTCTAAATTCTTCGAGTATGTCTTATCTAGATTTGCTGGACTGATGATTATATATCCAAATATTTATATGACAACATATCCCATCAAATTATATCCCAGACTTTTTGAAAACTGTGAATTGGAAAATCCAACTCATGTCATATTCCCTCATAGTCCAATCCATTTTACAAACTTTTCATGTAAATTGGTTAACTTATGGCTGCAGTAGGTTTTCTTTGATATTTTGTGGCAAAGATCAAATTATTCCTTCTGTTGAACATAAATATGTTCATTAGTTCATATTTTGTATTCTAGCTAACAAATCAGATACATTTTTAAGAAATGTGCAAGTCAAGGAACTCATTCTATTAGTACATTTCATGTAAACATGATCCATTTGACCAAGCACTATATAATTACTTGTTTTCAATGAAATGCAATATCTATGCTGCTTGCTTAAGAGATTAAATTCACTGCATGTTTATGATAAGATAGTGCATGAGGAAGATCACTCTGACAAAGAAAATACTGGCTTCAATGCCTGTGTGGCTTTGGTTATGCGGATCATTATGGAAACTCATCTATATCATTGGGAAACTCCTAAGAGTATTAGGAGGCTTGATATCAGTCTAGCAGCCAATTTTCCCAAATAAAAATGTGTCACAAAGCTGCATATAATGATATAGAGCAAGCCCCAATAGGACAATTTCGTTCTCTAAATATAACTTGAAAACGAGTGTGTAGAAGGTAATTATCTACTCTAAAAGATAAATTCTTGTATGTATAGTATATTATGGCATTTTTCTAATCCATACCTGTTTATGGATGTGGTTGGTACTTCTTCATTTGGAAAAGAAGGTATAGAGTGTCCTATGTCATTTTGATGGATGATGGTTGTGGAATCCGATTTCTTACAACTATGGCTCAATGCTTTTAATGCCCTTCAGGATATTTTTTCCATACAATTTGTACTTAATGTTATAGCAGTATCAACAAGAGCACACAAGTAGCAGGAAACTTTAGGATGGTATAAACAACATTACCGCTCGTCCAGTGCTTTGATATTGTTTAGAGCAAATATGATAGCTATCATAACTTTGCCAGAACAAGTTAAATTCTCGGTTCCAACTTTTGTAACCAAGAACTGTCCTGTTTGATTAATATTGAATGCCATTGTAATTATATACATTTTTTCCCATGTATTGAAATATTCATATGCAATCCACTGTTGACAGGACAATTCGGTTTGATGTAATGTTAACATGTGTGACGTGTTTGTCAGTTTCGAATTTCTGGCTTGACAAGTCTATCTTTCCCTTATAGCATCAGGATAAGTTAGTGCCAAGTGTTCTAAACTTTAGGTCTTCAGGTTTGGGCTATAGTGGAAAGGATTTTTAATAATGAATATTTAAGCATTAGGATTATTCGTCAATGGAAAAATAGAAGTGGTAACAGTGTTGAGATTTATAGTGCCTGGAGAGAAGTTTGGCTTGCCTCATCTAGAATCACAAAATTATCATGATCTCATATTTGCTGTGTTCATGGTTTTGAAGATTGCACTAAAAGGTTCTATTTGAAGATATTATTTTGGTGATTATAGTTCTCTATTGAATGTGACTTTAAATATAGACTTCCTTGTATTGCTCAATGCTTGATGGAGATTCCAAATTTAAAAGACTAGAAGAAGAATTTAGACTCTTCATTAACGAATATATTAGCTTTGCTTAGTGACATCAGTCCTCCATTGTTAGTTCATTGACTTTATTCTTTCCCTTTTGGCTCATAATAATTTGGAGGATAATTTTATAATTAAGCAAGCTAATTCAAGTATATAGTAATTGTATCCTCTCCTGACTTCAGCATCCAATTCAAATTTGCCCCTCCCTCCCTCCCTCTAAGGGCCTGTTCGAGCGTTGAGCGGCCACTGCCGCTCAACGCTCACCACTCCTCTGTTCAGGGGGAGCGGCGATGGGTTTCCCACCGCTCATTGAGCAGTGGGGAAGAAAGGGACGCCCCCCCCCTTTCAATTCTCTTTTTTTAATTAAAGGGCTGAGACTGTTGTTTTTTCATTACAAAGGGAAGAAATGGTGGGGCCCCCTTTTAATTCTTTTTTTTAATTACAATGGTGTGCCCTCCACATGGTTTCACACTGCTCCCCTGAACACACCTCAAAATATGGTTACAAAACCATAGTTTCACAAACATGGTCTCAAAACCATGGTTCCACACCGCTCATTTGAACTGGCCCTAAATCAGCTTAATTGTGATATGCATATCCTTTACAGAAGTTAGTTTTTTATGACATAGAAATACCTGCTCTGTGGTAAACTCACTCAAACTGGTCTTCTTACATCCTTCAAAGGCCTTCTTTAGTCTGTCAATTAGTCGTTTTTACTAGGACTTTCAGCACTCGTAGAGGCAAAGGAATTGGATGCTATAGGCATCAGTAAGGAAGCAAATTGTTCATTTGTGCAGTTGACATATTCATTGATCTCTCTATGATATATAGATAGTTTGGAACATTGTAGGGGTTTCCATTTGTTACTTTATTTTAATTGTTCGTGATGTGGCATTTTAAGGATAACTACTTCATCTTCTTGTTGCTAGGATTTCAGTAGCACGCCAAGAGCCAAACAGAAGTCATTATTAAGCATTCCTAACTTATGGACTAAGCAGTGCCAATAAGGTGGGGGTGGGAGTGGGAATTGATCACAGACTGAAAATTAATACTATGTGAGGGTTGGTTAAAAAATAATCCATTTACAATCGAAGATATTGGTAGTAACTATCAAGCAGGAACCAATGTAAGGTGAAAGCTTAAGTGGAATTCTAATGATATGAGTTTGTCTACTCATAAAAGGTTAAAACACATGATAGCCTTTGAAACCTAAATGACAAGCAATACATAAATTGGAATTCATTAGCTGGTCAACCCTAAGAAATTTAAGGCGTTTCCTTGAGTTTTAGGTGAAACTTCAAGGTATAAGGTGAATTCTTTGCCGTTTATTATTTGGTCATGACTATGGTTTTAGTTATTAAAGGTTTAGAAAACTCTCACCCCCATATAATTATGTTTACAAGTTCCTTTTTCTAAAATAACTGTCATGAAATAAGTTGATGTTAATTTAGAATGTGATTTAATAAGAGCAAATTTACTTACAGAGATAATCAACGAATAATTAAAGCTATGGCGTAGGTTGACTTATTAGCGCTTGACGATTCTTTACTATTTATTTTACATCATGATAATAAATGATGCATATTTTTCCTTTTACTTTCATTGGGCTGACATATATATTAACTAAAGCTACTGGATTCACATTTGGTGGATTTTGATCCCATTTTGATGGCAAATGATGCATAACTCTATGTACTTTTCCAACTCTTGATACATTATTTATCTTTAGTCTTGAGAGAAATGGTTGGATATGTGATTCACTGTCGTGATCAGATCTGATCCTCATCACAAGTCAGAATCTTGATATGCAGATGTTGCATGCAGAAGATTATGGAAACACATTGCACAGAATTTAAAAGAGAACTTGTCAGCAGATACTGAGATAGTAAAAAGGTTTCTGTGTGGGGTTTGTCGGGATAGAGGAGAGAAGTTCGCCTTGTGAATTGAGATGAAGAGGGAGACTATTATGGTAGTTTAGAGAAATCAAATAGGGAAGGAGATACCATGCAAATATCAGCTACATGTAGGAGGTGTAGTAAAAGAGAGAATTTTGTTATTTTCCTTTCCTTTATCATCGTAATTTGCGAAGGTCTCTTACTTAAGAATATATTGGGACTTACAGGAACTTGGATTGTAGATAACTAGTATGCAATGTGATACGGTATAATGAATTGCTAAAGATTATTTGATAGAAATACATTGATTCTCTCATCATTATTAAATAAAAGATACCATATTAATTGAATGGAAAACACCAAAAACATATGTTTGAGAAAAACTTGTTCTTGTCTCTGTTATTAATTTATAAAGGACATGCAATCCTGCACAAACACTGGACATAGCTATGGGCTTGTCAACTTTTGGTGACACCATTGCTTTTTTATACTACCTTCAGAATGTTAATTTCAAATTAAATTATTTGGTTGCAAGTAGTAATGTGCTTGCTACATTAAACATCAAACTTGGCAACCAAACCTCTTTCCTTTCTTCACACACTACATATTACATGCCATTTACAGGTGATGTTTGCCCCCTATTTATATACCCTGGTTATCCTTAGCTTTTCCTAATTCATTCCCTTATTACTTTTCTATAATAATTAGGCTTAATTCCCAAAACTACCAAAAACTTAGGGGCTGTGACAAATAACTAACAAATTCTTTGAAAATTACATAAAACTACCAAAGTGTACGGACATTCTTAAACTTTTTTAAATCAGTTTGATAGCCTATTAAAAATTTAGTGAACAAGTTTGATAGTTTATTGAATATTTACTAAACAAGTTTGATAGTTTATTGAACAATTACTAAACAAGTTTGGTAGTTTAATGTTTATTAATTTTACAATTTTCTATACACGTGGTAGTTTCCTATAATTTGCGAAGAATTTGGTAGCTACTTGCCACATCCCTTAAGTTTTTGGTAGTTTTTGGTAGTTAAGCCTAATAATTATTGATATTACATGCTATCTTATTAACTGCTGTTATTATTGTTTCTCTGACAGTGTCTTCTCCGTGAGTAGCTGCATTCCTCCAATGGTTCAGCAAGTGATAGAAAAGTGTAATGAATACAACTTGATTCACAGTGGAAGTTCTATGCCTCATCCAGTCTCAGTAAAGAAAATGGCTTCATGGGAGTTGCCAGATACTTCTGATAGTATTGTATCAAAACCAGCAGAGAACTCTCTGCTTACTAAAGAAAGCGGACAAATGCCGGATTCTATAAAAGCAATTGGGACAAAAAGGCAGCAACCTGATTGCCCGTCGAGCCATCAGCCCCTCGCCAATAAAGCAGTAAATGGACATCTTGTGTATGTAAGGAGAAAACTTGATACAGAGAGAGGCAAGAAGAACATTTCTAACACGGCATACTCCCTTAGCTCCTCTTTGTTTCCAAGGAAATTTGATAATGAAAAAGAAATAAAAGAGGAGGCCAGAGTGCAACAGGATAAGACCGAAGAGAGTAGTGAAATTTTGGCCATTAGTGAGCCCGACCCAAATGGCTCAGGGGTTAATGCTATAACTCATGGCCCGGTTGATCTTCAAACATCAACCAATCAAGACTCTGAAGTTCCAGTTGCACCTCAGAGACCAAGCAATGGAGACTCTACTGCTTCACTTGATCCTCAGATATTTCAAAAATCATATTCTCCAGCCGATTCTCAGAGAGCAACCAATCAAGAATGCAAAGCTCTGATTGATCTTCAGAGACCGAGCAATCAAGAATTGGATGCTCCAGTTGATTCTCAGCATCCCAGCAAACAAGAATTGAACCCTCCATTTGATCATCAGAGGAGCCTTCAAGAACTGAACACTCCAGTTGATCCTCAGAGACCGAGCATTCAAGAACCGAACGTTCCAGTTGATTCTCAAAGAGTGAGCATTCATGAATTGAACGCTCCAGTTGATCCTCAGAGGCTGAACATTGAAGAATTAGACACTCCAGTTGATCCTCAGAGATCGAGCATTCAAGAATCAAACCCTCAGAGACTGAGCAGGCAAGAATCAAACCCTCAGAGACCAAGCATGGATGCTTCAGTTGATCCTCGGAGTCTGAGCAATCAAGAAACAATCGCTCCAGTTGATTCTCAGAAACCGAACAATCAAGAATCAAAAGCTTCAGTTGATCCTGAGACTCTGAGGCCAACCAATCAAGGGTGGAAAGAGAGGTACCTTAAGCTTCAGATTTACTTGAAGAATTGCGACCAGTCAAGTCAAGAGGATTACAAAAGCAGTAAGTTTGTTTTCTGGTCCTGTACAGTAGGATGAATCTATGCAACAATGCTTACCACTAATATTTATGTTTCTTTTTCTGATATAATGGTAACAGTGCTTCGATCTTTGACGGCGGCTGGTCGAAGTAAACATGCTCTTGATTTGGAGAAAAGAGCATTAAATCTGTTACTAGAAGAAGGTAACTAATTATAGAGTTTTTTTTATATAATGTATTTCCTCTTATTTAATGTTATCTCTATATATCACCCTCAAAACTTAGTTATTTCTTGATCACCTCATAAACCTCATTCATATATTACTCTAAAAACATATTAGTTATTCAAAAGCCTTCGTCCGGTTCTGCAAACCAAAATATTTTGGAATATTCAGCGATAGTTATATATGGCCATTAAAAATTTAATGAGAGGTGGTAATGAGCATTTTTTCCTTTGCATGGTCAAAATTTAATAATCTATAACTTCCTTTACCAGAAGAAATGGAGAGCAATATAACATCTGCGGGTCTCAAGTTTTAAAACGGTCACTTATTTAAGCAATTAAACTAAGTAATTAGTTTAGCCATCACACAATATAGACTGATCACAAGTAAACAGTAATGGGAGGTTATCTATACTATTATAACCCAAATTATTGGGGGTTTATGTGTCATTTTCTTTTTGTTTTCAACTTTTTTCACAAGCGGTAAGCTTTTGTAAAACATACAAATTGTGGAAAATTCAGTTGGCGAAGGCATGGAAGTAATCTAGTCAATAGTGGTATCCGTACCTTGAAGTAGGCTCTCTAGATAAAATTCAATATCTTAAACAAAGCAAATTCATTTTCTTCTATTTCTTCTATCTCCGTCATATTTCTAGGATTCACTGATTTTTTGTTTAGGATTTAATTAATATGCACTGTTGTTTTTAAAATAAAATGATTTATACAACTTCTTAAAATGGTCATCCGCAGAATGACAGGTCATATTGTTTATCAAAAAAGAGAAGGAAAAAAAAAAGAATGACATGTTATATTGTTTATCAAAAAAGAAAGAAAGAAAAGAAAGAAGAATGACAGGTCATATGCATTTGTATTCCTCCTAACTTAGATTTGTATTTATTGAAATT
This sequence comes from Agapanthus africanus, assembly GCA_030015575.1. Classification (NCBI taxonomy): domain Eukaryota; kingdom Viridiplantae; phylum Streptophyta; class Magnoliopsida; order Asparagales; family Amaryllidaceae; genus Agapanthus; species Agapanthus africanus. The sequence continues at coordinate 387,756,768 of JASDDO010000012.1, read as the reverse complement.
TATTACATATATTATTTAAATTGTAAATATCTTCCAGTTAGCTTTGAATGTTAAAATTTAGTTTCATGTGTTATGTTTCATTCGTGTTGTTGGAATAGTTTAGACGATATTGTTATTAGGGTACACTGTACCATAATGCTCAAGTATCAAGTCATTGTAATCTCTATCTCTATATAAAAAGACCTTTGGTCACATAATAAAATCGCTCTTTCTTCTTTATTTTAACTTTAACATGGTATCAGAGCGGGTCTCCTAAACCCAACCCTAATTCTCTTTAAAAAAAACTTGCCTTCGCCCTCGTCTTCCTCACCTCGCAGATCCCCTCGCCCTCGTAGATTCTCTCGCCTCGCCTCGCCTCTTGCTTCATTTATTTCATATCATCGTTTTACGACAGCTCTATGTCAGTTTGTCAATTATATGTTGTTTCCTTAACTAACTCTGTTCAGAAAGGTATAAGTCATGTAGGTTGGTATATGGTTATGATGGAAGAGTTGCAGACACCGAGATCTAATCACACTTGGGATCTGGTTAACCTCCCTTAACAGAAAAAAGTGGTTGGTTGCCGGTGGGTTTTGTTCCCGTCCAAATTTGGGCTCAGGAGCTTAAGCTCAACTCCGGCTCAAGCGAGCCGATGCCATCCTGGTGCAAGTAGCGCCAATGCCATTTTGGCGCAAGCAGTACCAATACTATCTCCGGCTCAAGCCGAGCCGATACCATCCAAGCTGCGCCATGCGCCAATCTTTGTGAAGCGCCTGCTTCATTTTGGGGAAATAATTTCCCATTATCTTTCTAAAATAGAAAAATATCCCTTGTTAACAAGAAATTTTCTCCAAAACAAGAAAAATATCAACTCTGCCTTTGGATCGAATATTAACTCTGCCTTTGGATCGATGATCCAACGGTGTTTAAGCACCACTGGTTGATCTTAAAATTAATTGAGATCTGTCAAACGAGAGATTCTCTCAACTGGATTAACAATCTCCTCTTTTATAAATAGAAAATGAGAAGATTAATCTCCAGAAAGTGAATCCCCCATAAAATGAAGATAATAGAGACTTAAGCCTTTGCCAAGATCTTTATCTTTCTCTAAAAATTCCAAGGTCTAACCGAGACTTAAGTCTCTAAATAAGGGATAGATAAAATCCTCCATTTGCTTTCTTTCCCACCATCATTGAAAGTTAAACTTCATAAGAACTTAAGTTCTTCCTCTTGATCATAGATCATTGAGTCAAATCTCCTCCTTGTCGAAAACTTAAGTTTTCATGGAGGGATTTCGATCTCACTCTGAGTTTTGGAGGAAAACTTAAATGCTCCCTCCATTAAAAGATCACCAAGGACGCAAAAGAACTGAAGTTTAAACTTCATGGGACATAGCTCTCCAGAAAAGACTCGTATTTGAGAGCTTAAGTTCCTGAAATCATAAAAACATGAATTTTATGAACTTTGACCAAAACATCATAGGAAAGATTAATTTTTCTGTAGAGATTAATCTCCAAGACCCCAGTTGCGCGCCCATATGCAAAACACGTGGCGTAGCGCTAAAGATCCTCCAGAGGTTAACCTTTAAGATTGACGCTCCTTGCATCAACCAACCCAAATCGAGCCGAGCCGAGAGTCAACATGCTCCTCGTCCTACCATGCGCCACGTGATATGCACGTGAGCCATGAGCTGATATTCAAGCTATGGATCATACGCCAAACTTGTATGCGTGATGTGATATGCACGTGAGCATGCACCTGAACCGCGAGCCGATACTCAAGCCGTAAGCCATGCGCCAAGCATGTTTGGATGTCAAACAGAGCTAATTTTTAGCCCCAAATCGGCTAAGTCATGAAACATGAGCTTTATTGAGCCCATATGCTCAAAAATATCTAAATTGACCTTAGTCTCAAATAAGACTAATGATTCTTAGGTAAGGCTTATGTAAACATGTGAACCCATGGACCTCACAAGGATGAGAAATGCGACCTAAGTTCATCCCCATTGGCAAATCAAAACACCAACGTGGACCCCGTCAAGAAAATACTTGATCCAAATCTAAAATATGTACGCCCTACGAGCGACGATATAAATTAGTCTCCGTATACAATCCAAAGGCAACCCAAAATAAACAAAAACTAAAACATGACACACGAAACTAAAAACCTGGAGTGTGGAAAGTTATCGTTCGCGATAACGTAATTAACTGCAGGGGATTGTGCTTGCAGGAAAGATACGTCCCCACAATCAATAAACCTCACTCTGAGAGGGAATATAAAAGTTAGCTACATCGGTCGCATTCATCCAAACCTCTAATATACGGCGATATAAATCAACTTAATATTTTCGGAGAGGTGGATGGATCAAACCTAAGTATCTGTCCCCAAATTTAAGCAAGACGTTCAATCCCAGTCCGTCTTCTTGTTTTCGGCGGTGAACAGATTCGGGCATGCCCGGTGGGACTGCCTTCTCTTTCCACTCCACACTTCGTGTGTTGTATTTTCACGAACAAAATCGCGTTCTTTTATGTTTATGATTGCCCTTGGATTTCGAGATGCACTGAAACTGGTGTTCTCATTCATATGCAGATCCCACTGGCATCCTTTTGCAACGGCAACTACGACTGCAACATCAACACCACCTCATCTAATGTGCCTTCTCTGGGCAGGCCATGCCCCCATTGCTCTGCATTTCAACCACTCAGATCATGCAGGACCTGAACGGGCTTCAGTTCGGGGTAATGCTTCCACAACCTGCCTTTGGTGCCTTAGCGCCGAAGGAAGACTCAGAAGAAAGTTTTTGACATGCTGACAACCACTACTGCAGACACTTCCGAGAAGCTTGCCAAGCCTGAAGGTTTGGTCTTCAAGAGGCTGAACACAAGCTCTATGGGCCTATCAAAGACGCTTATGATACCGAAAAAATCAGTCTTTAAAAGGCTGACTTTTGCCGCTCCGGATATTTCAACCGTCCCAGCTCCCCTGAAGAAGTCAGTCGCCAAGAGGCTGACACCCGCTACTTCTGAGACGCCAAAAGACGCTTCACCTCCGAGGCAGTTTGTCTTCCACAGTCTGACATCTCATATTCCTGCTGAGCTGAAGATGTCAGCCTTCGAAAGATTGACACTTGTTGAAGTTATGAAACAACATAGGAGGCAAGTCGATGAGGCTTCCAAAACTGAAAAAGCTCATGCCTTAAGAGGCGCTCGACGTCGCTACTGGCGTCGAGTGAGACAAGCTGGGGGTAGTTCCCTATCTGGACTAACCCCACCGCTGCCAATTGTCAAAGCGGCCGTGTCAATTGGGAATAACTTTGAGCCATTGAATATGGTAAAGCGCAACTCGCCTCCCTCAGTGCTAAAGAAATCTCCACCACATGTGGAGATACCAAATGAGCCAAAGCTGATGCGCTCATCCCAGCGACTTTCATCAACAATATAAAAGGTTTGGAAAGAAGTTCGAGGCTCTGTCATCAATGACAGCTCCCCCCAAATCGAAGAAACTCAAGGGTCAGCCAAACGCTGACAACCCCTTCTCAAACCCAAAGTGGCTTCCTCTCACAAAAGGCAGAAGCCAAAGAAAATCCAATCGTCCAAGACAAATCTTAAGGGGCAAGATCTCAAGCGTCCTAAGCATGGGACCGAAATAGTTTATACCGTGCGCATGGTGCACTCTGGGAATGAAAGTAATGCTTCTGTGAGTCGTAGACCTCATACTCGGTCTTTGAATCAAGCTCAAAGGCGGCAGAAGCTACAAGAAATGGTTGCTCAAGCGGCATCACTTGTTAGTCCTCCATCCAAAGCAAGCTCGGAGGACAAGCAAGAAGAACCAATAGGGCAAGAGTTTGATGTTGACTCTTTGAAGTGCGCCCTTGACAAGAAAGACAAAGAAGCGGCAGAAATGGCCGCTAACATGAATAAGATGACTCTCCTGTTTCAGAACTGTGGGCTAATAATTCAACTGTCAAAACCGCCGATCGAAGGAACATCGGTGGCTCCTCACAATGAAAGGGAATGGTACAAGTCCTTCGCAAGCCCCTCCAGTCATTAAGGGTGATATGATCTCAAAGTCGCAGCTTGATAAATATATCGCCTAATAGATCAAAATGCATCAGGCCAGCGAAGCGGCAAATAAGCTGGTCAAAATAGGTCGTCTATATCCAACGTGGTACGATCAAGTGCAGTACCCTTCGGGATATACGATCCCGAAATTTAATGTTTTCAAGAGGACAGGGAACCCTCACCAGCATATCACACAGTTTAAAGCCATGTGCGGTAATACCGGAGATGATGACTGGCTGCTCCTCCGACAGTTTGTCAGCATCCTGGCGGACAGTTTTTGAATGGTACTCGGAACTTCCAAATAACTCCGTTGAAACTTTTGCCGACATGGAATTACTCTTTACACAGAGATTCGTCAGTGCAAGTGAACGCACTACGATTTCTGCGTTAATCAAAGAAAGGATAAGATCTAATGAAACGTTGGTACAATACGCCATCCGATTGAGGAATCTTTGATCAAAATATGAACAACATTTCGCCGAAGGTCCAACCGTTGGAATGTTCATTGGTACCCTTGATCCATAGTAGGTGTACCCGTTTCTAGCCTTTTCCAAGCCTACAATCATCAATAAATTAGTTTAGCTCGAGCAGATTAGTCAAGCTTCTTCCTCTTCAAGTGAAGAATCTCAGGACAACGAAAGTAAAGACAAGGAAGTGTTTGTCGCCAATGCTCAACAGCAACAAAGCGGCTCTAAGGCATCCAGCCGTCAAAATAACAATTGTTCGGGTCTTACCCTCGAAGAGAAGTTGGGACGCGAATATTCATTCTCTCGTGACAAGACGAAAAAGTTATTCGAGTTTGCCATGAAGAACCGCATGCTGTCACTGTCCGAAACACGGCGACCAGCATAAGCAAATTCGGTCAACGATCCTAACTATTGTCCATACCATCGGCTCGTAAGTCACCCGATCGAGGACTGCTTCGTATTCAAGAATTGGGTCAAAGACCAATACAAGCAGGACAAGTTTATGTTATCGGACAGCTGGAAGGTGGATCCGCCGCAAAGACACACCCCTAAGAAGGTTGATACGGCAGGGGTATCTTGCTCGATAGCAGAAGCTCAATGGAAAATGGTTCTCTTACTGCTCCATGAGAGGAGATCTAGTACCAAGCTTTTCGATAAAATCGGTTAGTGTTCTCTTACCGTTCTCCGCTTCCTTGGAGGACACGTGTCTGGCATAAGGTCCCGCTGGTATAGATATGCGAGACTAAAAAAGAGTTGGGGCTAGTGAAGCTGTTGCAAAGCAAAGCATGCATGAAGAACAATTTACATCTCCAGTAAAAGAAAAACATGTGGGAGTTTAAAATTCGGCTCACCCATGGTCATAAGTGGCAATTCGGGAAGTGCAGATGGTTTGGTTGTGCCCTCACCTTCTTCAATTGCAAGACTACAGTCACAAACAACCACTATCTGAGTATTACTCTAAAAAAAGGGTAAGAAAAAAAGAGTAATATTTACTAACGCTGGATGGAGTAGCAAGCCTCAATTGCGGTGCCAAACGTACGGCTAAACCATGGCATAGCATTCCCAAAATAACTCCTGCAGGCTATGACAACATGTGAAATGCCATCATTCCCATCTTTGAAACACCAGACAGTTAACATGAGAGTTGGATCAACCTTGGGATCGACAGATGGTGAAATCAAAAGAAAATTACCTTCAATCGCCTTCTCAAGTCTCAACTCCTGGTAAGACCAGTAGGAACTCGGAAAAGGTTGGAGTGACAACGGCTAAAGCACCGGCTGAAGAAGACTCCCCAGTTTGGAAGTCGTCAAAAGATACCGGAACAATAGCCAGGGATGTTGAAGCCAATGGGGCAACCTTCATATTCACATCTGAAACAAAGAGAACATCAAGGGATACGTTTAAAGAAGGATCAAGTAAACGTAAAATGGTGCAATGCAAATATACCATGGACCGACGGAACCATGTAAGGGGATTCTTCGAGAGCTGGCAGGGCAAGAGTCACAATTGTTTCCTGGACACTGCTAACCTCAACACCTACCTCGACAACGTCGCTCACATCAGTCTCCATCGCAATAGAGGAGACAGAATCAAGATGAGTACCTTTATCTCCTAAACCGAGGGTTACCGTCGCTGCACCGACATTACCAGCATATACTTGAGATTCGCTTAGAGGTGCAGTGGCGTCAGAAGCAACATCCATATACTCGAGAACATCAGCGGCAGGATCATGGCTCTCAGTCCTAGAATTCTTCGGCTCTGCCGCATTACGCTGAGGGCCAGCTGGCTTATCACCAACATCCAAAGGCTCCATCGGTGGCACGAGAGTCTCGACAGGAAGAATATCACCCTTCATATGTAGGTCAGAAGGAAGCTGCTGGCTGGAACTAGTGCCCGCCGCAGAAGATCATGCAAAAGAAAAGCGTTAGTATATGGACGAGATAGATCATTCACTATGAAATGCACAAGGGAGAAGAGATAAGTCACACCAATGCCCATGGAGGCGCGAAGACTTTCTTCCTCATGATGCGTCCAGATCGACTCCTGAAGAGCTTCGGCGGTAGAAAGCCCTGCCGGAAGAAAAAATTGTTAAAATACACAATATCATTTACTATGGAATACAAAAAGGAGGGGTAAATGAAGTATACCGATCTCCGCGAGAGCACGCATCCTTGCTTCTTGGCGGAATGTTCACTAGTTAGCTTGGAGAGCCGTCAGAAGAGTAGCTTCCTCATCATTAACCTGGGATGCTTGTAGAGCCACTAAGAGGGCGGCATCTTCCTCATTAATCGTCTTCAAAGGAGCAAACAGTTCAGGCACATAAGGAGGCAAGGCTTTGTTGACTAGATTCGCATTCGTGCTATATTGCGAAAGGCCTTTGTCTAACGTAATCCCCAAATCAAATAAGGGAACATCTTCGCCCTGACCCAATATCGCGTCAATGGAGAGCACGGATCTCTTCTTTCGGGAGCTTGAAGCAACACCTGATGAAGTTCGCTTCTTTTCCTTAGGCTTTTTTTGCCTGACTTTAATAACGCGGTCTTCACGCAATTTAGCAGTTAACTCAGCGATGCGGCACCTCTGGCAGTCGATTGAGAGTTAGACGCCACGGCATCCGGCGAGAGGTCATCGACAGTTTGGGGTTCAAACGCCTTGAAAAGAACTGTCGGAACACTCCCTCTCCGTCGCCTCAGAGGGACTGCAAGATCTTGTCCCGACATTGGGCCATAACGATCAACGAGAAGCCTGACTTCATTTTGAATAATGGCATCCATAGACTTATAGGAAGATTAGGCATTTAAAGGATAGCCTGGTCTTGCTACTGTAAAACAAGAACCAATGTTCAACCGCATGAAGTGGTGGAGAGCATCCCTTGTTGATTCCCATGAAGGATAGGGCGCGATAAGAAATGACTCGGTGGGGATGCACTGAGCGTAGCCAAGCTGCCGGGCAAAGCGATGTGGATTATAAGCCATGAGGAAAAAAAATCTTGTTTTGCCTACAGACAAGATAGTCAGGCCTAATGGAATAGAAGAACCCTATGGCCTCTTTGGCTTGTAAAGTTAGGGTCCCATCCTTCATATCATCATGCAAGAGTTCTCCAGCATGGGTCACTACAGTGCCGGCCCTGTCGATGAAGGTCAAGTGCTGGAGGCTCTAGGGACGGAGGAGAAGACTCCTAATCACCCATGATGACGTGGTCGCAACAGCTTTGATCAGCCTTGTCATCCTTAGGAATGGATGCGTGTCATAAAACGAAGGACGTTTGTGTTCGTTGAATCCACCTAACCGTGCATCTCGATGCATGAAGCATAATAATAGAGAGGAAGATGCACGTGTCCTGCCCCAGGGTGAACTAAACTTAAGCTTTCATACAAATGTGCCAACCCCGCAATGCCGATGGCCAACTGCGTGCCATGAATTATCCGATGAATAGGATAGAAAACTGATGCGCATATGAGCTGGCCAAACCTGCTCAACCATAAGCCAAGGAAGCCGATTAGGAAGGATTCTCTGTCCATTCCTGGAACAACGATGTCCTCGAGACAGGTGAAGGATTTATTTAGAGTGAAAAAGCGCTCCAATGCCCCAGTATCTTCTGGCAGCTCTTCCATATTGACTTCGAAGGGGTTCTCGATCCGAGCAAACGCCGGAGTTTCCTTTGATAGGGCAGTTGGGTTAAGGAACTCTTTGATAAACATGTCAAATTCCACTCCCTTTCTTCGGGACGCTACATGTAGCTTCTTATATATCCGCAATACGTTACAGAAGCTTGGAAATTTATGCTCAGTGACGTTTGCGGTCGACAGGTCCCCGACAGGCGACTGGATAACAAAGATGGTCGCCAGTGATTAGAAGCCCAGAGAATTCTCGGAACTCAAATAAAGAAATTGACACCTCCCAGTTTGATAACATAAATGTGTTGGTCTCGGTATTCCACTGTTCTACAAACGCCTTAACCCACCAAGCATGGGGCTTGAGGTAGCAGATCAGGGATGCATACACGACTGAATAAATGCCAGTGTTTATTAGCAATGAATTTTCGGTGGCCAAGATATAGTGGGCCCAGGTGTTAATCCGCGTAATCGAGGCATCACGTCAATATGGAAAGCTTTTTCCCATGGACGGGATTCTCCTTGGCATACCCGGCATTCTAAAATATCTACTATCATCGGCGACGGGACCGATTCCACGGATGGTTGAAGCAATCCAAAAGCAGTCCAATCTTTAAGCTCCTGAGTAAAGGTGGTTGGCGGAGTTACCATGTAACAAATCCGAGGAACCGGATTGGACATCTTCTCGCATGTGAAGCTAGAGCGTCCTTCGATGTTTTGGTTATACCAATCAGCCCATAGGCGTAAGTACTCAAGTTTCGGGTCATTCTCTTGAATTAGCTTGAAAACTTCTAGATCGGTGGGCTCATGAGCAGGAAGATATGTTGGATGGGTATTGAGAAGAGGGACAATGGAGCCATCGTACCTGAAAGGAAAGAAAAAAGCAAAAGGAACATGAGTTAAAAGGCACTGTAAGTTCAAAGTGTGAAGCCTTTAGCTTTAGAGTTAGCAGACCCCACCGGGTCATAGTCTGGACTTTGACCCATTAAATAATTTGAGCATGAGCATGTCTATGGGGGATAAAAAATATTTTTCCTTTAGAAGTTTAAGCTCCAAAGTCCCAAAACAGGGAATACTCTAGAAGTGCCTGAGTTTAAGCTTTGAAAATCCCAAAGTGGGTATTTAAAATAAATAAAATGACTGAGCTTAAGCTCAAAATTTGGATCCTTATCAAAGATTTGAAAAGACAAGTCTTTGATGGGACGTTTTCAAAACTGAAGTTTAAGCTTCAAAACCAAAGCTTGAGCTCTTTGGAAACGAGAACTTAAGTTCTCAGAAAGAAAAGAAATGAAAAGTGCAGCCCTCCCTCTAAAGCTTCAGCTTTATATACAGGGATGTGGGTCGATTGAGATTCCCACGGATCTCAAGGCAGATCCAATGGCCCGAATCTTGACACCGCAGCCTCCACATGCAATGCACGTGGGCGCAGTCCTTATCAAAGATTTGAAAAGACAAGTCTTTGATGTGACGTTTTCAAAACTGAAGTTTAAGCTTCAAAACCAAAGCTTGAGCTCTTTGGAAACGAGAACTTAAGTTCTCAGAAAGAAAAGAAATGAAAGGTGCAGCCCTCCCTCTAAAGCTTCAGCTTTATATACAGGGATGTGGGTCGATTGAGATTCCCACGGATCTCAAGGCAGATCCAATGGCCCGAATCTTGACACCACAGCCTCCACATGCAATGCACGTGGGCGCAGTGGGTGGGGGCATTTGTTCCCGTCCAAATTTGGGCTCAGGAACTTAAGCTCAACTCCGGCTCAAGCTGAGCCGATGCCATCCTGGCGCAAGCAGCGCCAATACCATCTCCGGCGCAAGCCGAGCCCTTGCCATCTAAGCCGCGCCATGCGCCAATCTTTGTGAAGCGTCTGCTTCATTTTGGAGAAATAATCTCCCATTATCTTTCTAAAATAGAAAAACATCTCTTGTTAAAAAGAAATTCTCTAAAACAAGAAAAATATTAATTCTGTTAACAGAGAAATAGAGAACCTTTGGATCAATGATCCAATGGTGTTTTAGCACCACCGGTTGATCTCTCAAATGAAAGATTCTCTCAACTGGATTAACAACCTTCTCTCCTATAAATAGGAGAAGGGGAGATTAATCTCCAGAGAGTGAATCCTCTCATAACGTGAAGATAATAGAGACTTAAGGCTCCGTCAAGATCTTCATCTTCCTCTAAAATTTCATGGTCCAACCGAGACTTAAGTCTCTAAAACCCTAGGTAAGGGATAGATAAAATCCTCCTTTTGCTTTCTTTCCCGACATCATTGAAAGTTAACCTCCATAACAACTTAAGTTCTTCCTCTAGATCATAAGATTTTTGAGTCAAATCTTCTCCTTGTCGAAAACTTAAGTTTTCATGCAAGGATTTTCGATCTCAAGATCTGAGTTTTGGTGGAAAACTTAAGTGTTCCTTCCATTAAAAGATCACCAAGGACATAAAAGAACTGAAGTTTAAACTTCATGGGACATAGCTCCCCAGAAAAGACTCATATTTGAGAATTTAAGTTCTGGAAATCATAAAAACATGATTTTTATGAACTTTGACCAAAAAATCATAGGAAAGATTAATCTTTCAATAGAGATTAATCTCTCGCCCATGTGCAAAACACGTGATGCAGCGCTAAAGATCCTCTAGAGGTTAACCTCTAAGATTGGCGCTCCTTGCGCCAAACAAGCCGAGCCGAGCTCCAACCAAGAGTCAACATGCTCCTCATCCTACCATGCGTCATGTGATATGCACGTGAGCCATGAGCCGATATTCGAGCCATGGATCATACGCCAAAACTTGTATACGCCACGGGATATGCATGTGAGCGTGCGCCTGAGCCGCGAGCCGATACTCGAGCCGTGAGCCATGCGCCAAGTTATATGTGCAATCATGTTTGGGTGTCAAACAGACCCAATTCTTAGCCCCAAATCGGCTAAGTCCTGAAGTTTAAGCTTTCATTGAACCCATATGCTCAAAAACATCTAACTTGACCTTAGTCTCAAATAAGACTAAGGATCCTTAGGTAAGGCTTATGCAAGTATATGAACCTATAGACCTTACAAGAATGAGAAATGCGATCTAAGTTTACCCCCGTTGGCAAATCAAAACACCAACGTGGATCCCGTCAAGCAAAAGCTTGACCCAAATCTAAAATATGTACAGATTTGGACTAATCTGTGCCTTACGGACGACGGCATAAATTAGTATCCGTATTCAATCCAAAGGCATAAAAAAATAAACAAAAACTAAAACACGACACACGAAGCTGAAAACCTGGAGTGCAAAAAGTTATCGTTTGCGATAACGTAATTAACTGCAGAGGCTTGCGCCTGCAGGAAATACGTGTCCCCATAATCAATAAACCTCTCACCCTGAGAGAGAATCATAAAGTCAGTTATATCAGCCGCATTCATCCAAAGCTTCGATATACAGCGTTATAAATCAACTTAGTATTTTTGGAGAGCTGGATGGATCAAACTAATGTATCTGCCCCAAATTCAGGCAAGACGTTCAATCCCAGTTCGTCTCCTCGTTTTCGGCGGTAAACAGGTCTCTACTGTCAAATATAATCCTGATTGCATCGTATCTCGTTTCAAAACTCGTCTTGTTGCTAAAGGCTATACTCAGCAATACGGTGTATACTATGCTGAAACTTTTTCTCCAGTGATCAAACTCATTACTGTTTGTGTTTTGATCTCTCTTGCAGTTATCTGCGATTGGCCTCTACATCAGCTAGACGTCAAGAATGCTTTCATTAATGGCAATCTTTCCGCGACGGTTTATATGCAGCAGCCTTCTGGCTTTGAGCGTGAGTGGGAGTCTCTTATCTGTCATCTTAAAAAATCTATTTATGGGCTAAAACAAACAATCTCACCGGGTATGGTTCGATAAATTTTGCATAGTCTTAAAAAGGATAAATTTCACAAGAAGTCTGGCAGATCCATCTCTTTTTACGCATAGACGGAAATAAAGAATGATTATTCTCCTTATTTATGTTGACATAATTATCACCGGAGATGATTCCGAAGGTATATCCAAGGTCAAAACTCATTTGGCCTCGTATTTTCACACCAAAGATCTTGATCCTCTACGGTATTTTTTGGTATAGAGGTGTCTCGAAATAAGAGATCATTATTTTCCTCACGACGGAAATATACTCTTGATCTTATTAAAAAAACAGGATTTCTTGGCTGTTGCCCTGCTGATACTCGTATGGATACAATAGTAAAGCTTTCTCGCATTAGCTCATCTGATGACCAGCCACTTTCCGATCCAGGTCAATATCGACGGTTAGTTGGAAAGCCGATATATCTCACGGTTACTCGCCCAGACATATCCTTTGCCGTCAGTACAGTGAGCCAGTTTATGCAAGTACCCTTAGTTTCCTATCTTCGGGCCGTTGAGTGTATTCTCCGCAATTTGAAGCGTGCACTTGGGCAAGGTCTTCTCTATAAACCATGTTCTAATCTATCTATTGTAGTCTATGTTGATGCCGATTTTGCTGGATCTGTGGATTACCGTAGCTCCACGAGTGGATTTTGTGTTTTCTTTGTGGGGAACCTAGTTAGTTGGCGCGGTAAGAAGCAACATGTTGCACGATCATCAGTCGAGCCTGAATATAAGGCTATGGCCTATGTCGTTTCAGAATTGATGTGGCTCACCACATTACTCCAAGGTCTCAGTGTTTGTCCTACAACACCAGCATCCTTATTCTATGACAATAAAACTGCAATTCATATTTCAGAGAATCCAATGTTTCATGTGTTGGGATTTCTTCACCCCCACTAGGTTTTCCAAGGTATCTAGTATGCAATTTTAAAAAATCTTAGGTGCTAATGAACCCTAGCCTAGGATCTAACTAGAGGATTGGGAGTAAAGCAAACTTGTAATCAAACATTACACTAAGTGAATGAAATACAACCTTTGTAGACCGGTCCTTCACTTCAATAGCTACGTGTAGTAGTCCCTTCGCTTCAAGTAGTGATCTCCCGGACTCAAGTTAGGCCACACAAAGCGAAATGAACAAGCTTGCTTGAAGTGTTCGAGCCCGAAGATGATCTACGTCGAGAAGACACTAACTCAAGCTACCTCTTCACTAATTGGGAATTGGTGAAGCAAACAATTTAAACCAAATGGCTAGTCTAGTGTAGATTGATGAAGTAGGATTTTTGCTCACTTTAGAATTATTTTTCTCACTAATTTTCTTCACCTCTTGAAAACCTAGAGAGCCATCAAGAGATGAAGAAGAAGATGAAGTGGTGAAAGAATGAGTGAGAATTGCAACCATGGGTGAGATAATATCTCATATTATCTATGTAGAGAATTAACTATGGCTATAGATAATGGTTAGGTTAATAAATATCTAAGATGAGACAAAATTAGTGGACTAAGTCAAGCTTACCACAAGCTTCTCCAAGCTTCCAACCATGCACAATTTCCACCTAATTTTGAATTACTTTAAATAAATAATAACCCCTTAATTATCTATGGAATGGTGTGAGTCTCATACACCCATGTAGTATGTATCATCAAGCATGACACAAAGATAAATGCAATAATATATATCACGTATATATTATATGTACAAGTGAGAACAATAAATTCATAAGTGAGCTAATATTAGTTAATGTAAATTAATATATCAAATATATAATTATACATTAAATTATTAAATCAACACTTGATTTAATAATCTGGCTATATCATATATAACCGACTAATATTATTTGTATCAACTTATCGAATCAACACTTGATTCGATAACCTGGCTATATTACATATAACCGACCGATATCACATATCGCGAGATTAGAATACAATATCACATACTCGTATTAATCTCGGTCCCGCACATATCATATATGTGCTCCTACTTCGTTTCGCCTGAGCCAGGAAACCTCTGTGTAGGACTTTAAAGACTCGTCAATACGCTAGCAACAGGCAGTGATCATATCATATACCTACAAACCGTCAGCGGCACTAGCTGTACGTAACGGCTCCCAGGTATTGAGCGATCAGATGATCAACAAGCAAGTTTGCTCATACTCCCGTGAATCTAATAAGTAACACTACCGTACAATCTGGTCTCTTCGTCTGATATGTCGCATATCTAGTCTGAGGGTGGTATACGTCAGACCCCAATAACTTGATAAGTCATGCCGATGTTAGGCTCACAACGGTTCGAGAAACTACTGATAACATTTACCAGTAAATCTCGGCAATCCTGACCAGGCATTTCCTATTATGGACAATCGAGCACAGCGCAACATCAACCCCCAATACCGGGAGAGACGAAACCCCTTCTATCGCTCATTGCCTCCATGCGACTCAGGACTGTACCCAAAAACCACCTGTTTGCACGACTCAGTAGAGCCGTGGTAGGTTGGAAATCAAAGCACAGTGGGAGACACATAAGACTCTATGACGATCTTGGGTCTACAGACTAACCTGTACCAGTGTCATCAGAGAACTGCTATCTGACGATAGGTATAATACCATCTAGGAGTTTTCGGCGAGTCATGTTCAGTGTACCCATTCTCCAATGAGCACCCGTATACCATCTTTGATGTCAAACACCAATGGATATGGGATCATCCATCGCCCATCAAATGGGTCAAGAAGCGTATACGCTAGTCTACTCTAGAATACCGATGCCCTGTCTTGATACACCATCGACTAGGAACAAATAAAGGATGTACTTATGGATTATCCTAGCCCTACTAGTATGATCTCCATCATAGTCCTGGTAGTCATGTACACATCCTAAGGGCTTTATCAACATGTAACAGAGAGACAGTATAACAATAATAGTCAACATGTTAAGATAAAGAGTAATCAGATAGCATACTATCATGTCGAGCAAGAAAGTCCTCCCTATATATGTCCAAGCATTCATTGTAATATACAATCTGTAAGTCCACGTTACCTCTTCCGGTACTTACGGGCTTGCGGAAATGATGAAAAACGATTTTTCAAGAGGTGGTAACATGGACTCAAAATACGGATCTTTGTTAAACAACTACCTAACAACCTAACTAGAGTTTTACCTACTCGGTTAGGGGGCTATACCTTTCTTGAACTCCTTCGTCTTCAACTCTTTCCGGGGTACGGATCGGCCTCACCTCGTCGTCTCCTTGCGCCGAAGATGGATCCACCTGAAAGCTTCTACCTTTGGCTTCTTCTTCAAACTTGAAGAAACTAGAACACTTGGTTTGCTAAACCTTGTGAACTAGGATGAGTAGAGAAGTGATTTGGGTTTTCTTTTATCTTTAAGGCAATGTTTCTCAACTCATGAGAGGGTGTTGCCTTGAGCTAGAGAGAGAGCAAGAGGAAGAGCAAGAGGAAGAGAGAGAAATGAAATGAGAGAATGAGTAACTCTTTTGCCATCCAAGCTCTCATAATCCAAAAGCATCATAACAAAAATAGTAATCAAGTATTGTGTGATTGTTCAAGTCAAAATGGCTATATCATTTCATGCACTCATTTTGCAAAAACAAACAAGCAAGCAAAAGTCTTTGCCATAAAATGATAGCCATTGTCATGATGATGGTCAACTAGTCTAACCTAGTCAACCGGTCAACAAAGTCAACAAAGTCAACCCCTCAACAACCATGTCACTATAATACTTAATTAATATTATTGTTAATTATATTTCTTATTCTCATTAGGGTTTAGCAAAAAGTCAATAGTCAACAGTCAACAATCAACAACCCCAATGAGAATCCTCTGCCTCTGTCTCTCTGTCAACTGTGCATACACACCAGCATCCGCGTTCCGAGGAACACGAATACAAACGAGATAAAACCAATCCCAAAATGTACACTAGGATCTGGCTTAAACCAAAGCCCGCTAGTGTTAACTATCCGGACATTGAACGTGCACAAGTGCACGGATGTGACCGAACCCTGTCGCAAAACCATGCGACCTGTCGCAAAACCATGCGACCTCTACTCTTTTGCCTAAAGGCGAATAGCTTTCTGTGTGGGACTTTAAAGACTCGACACTACGCTGGCAGTGGGTTTAACCACAGACCGCAAGCGGCACTAGTTGTGCGTAACGGTTCCCAGGTAGATGCCGACAAGAAGACGGACGAGGTGAAACCCATCTGAACTCCTACTGAGCCTGAATGCGACAATCTCCGTACAGTCCGGTCTGTTCATCTGATAACATCGCATGGCGGGCCTAGGGGCGGTAAACGTCAGTCCCCTAATAGCGGTACAAGTCGTGTCGGAGTGTAGCCTAGAACACCCTGAGATAACACTGGAAACCTACCAGTATATCTCGCTTGCCCTGGCCAGGGACTACTTGTGTAATGGCTCTCCTAGATACAGCGCGATGTCAACCCCCAATACCGGGAGAGACGAATCCTGTCTAACCGTCACTGTCTCCAAGTGCTTCGGGACTGCACCCAACTACTACCTGTTTGCACGACTCCTTTGATCCGTGGTAGGGTAGTAATCTAAGTACAGTGGGAACACGAAGTGACGGTGTCAAGTCAACGGACTAAGCTGTACTCATGTCACCTGGGAACTGATAACTGACGATAGGTATAGTACCAACCAACAGTTCCCGACGAGTCCTGTCCAGTGTACTCGTAACCTAACGAGCACCCGCATACTATCTCAAGTACGACGTACTGACGGCTGTGGGACAGACCGTCTCCCACACTGGGATGAGAAGCGCATACGCTAGTCTACTCCGGAGTATCGATGCCCTGTCTCGATAGTCCTGCGACTAGGGACCTGCATAAGGATGTGCTTATAGATTACCCAGCCCCCACGAGTGTGGCTGCCATCACAACGCTGGTAATCAAGCAAAGATCCTAAGGGCTCCACTAATGTGTATAGGTGATATACTAAAATAAACACATGTACGCATTAAAGTAGAAACAAACCAAGTAGCACACTACTATATTGAGCAAGATTGTCTATACAAGGTGAATATCCCAAGCTTCCATTAAGTAATATACAAACTAGTATGATACAGTAATGACCTCTAGGCATATACACTAACAATCTCCCACTTGCACTAAGGCCATGTACTGGCGTATCGAAGACCTATCATCTCGATCAGCCGCTCGAACTGAGTCTGGGGTAAGGCCTTTGTGAGTGGATCAGCATTGTTATCTTCCGTAGAAACTCTCCGAACCTCGATCTCCTGGCGACCCACGATCTCCCTGATCAGGTGATACCGCCTCAAGATGTGTCTGGACTTCTGATGGGACCTGGGTTCCTTCGCTAAAGCTATAGCCCCGTTGTTGTCGCAATACAGCGGTATTGGATCAACAATGGACGGAACCACCTGAAGTTCCGTTAAAAACTTCCTTATCCAGACGGCTTCTTTTGCGGCATCTGCAGCAGCGATATATTCCGCTTCCATCGTCGAGTCAGCAACGGTTTCCTGTTTGGAACTCTTCCAACACACCGCCCCTCCATTGAGGGTAAAGACATAACCCGACATGGACTTGGAATCATCCTTGTCACTTTGGAAGCTGGAGTCAGCAAAGGCCTCGATCTGGAGGTCTTTTCCGCCATACACCAAGAACATCTCCTTAGTCCTTCTCAGGTACTTGAGAATGTTCTTTACCGCTATCCAGTGTTTCTCCCCAGGGTTTGACTGATACCGGCTTACCACACTCAGTGCATAAGCTACATCTGGTCTGGTACACAACATCGCATACATTATAGAGCCTACCGCAGAAGCGTAGGGTATAATAGACATGGGATCCCTTTCCAAATCAGTCTTGGGAGACATCTCTTTGGAAAGGGTGATCCCGTGACAAGCCGGTAGATTACCGCGCTTGGAATCTTCCATACTGAATCTTTTCAGTATGGTGTCGATGTACCTGGACTGTGAAAGTCCCAGTATCCTCTTGGATCTGTCACGATAGATCCGGATCCCCAGAATGTATGAGGCATCACCCAGGTCTTTCATGGAGAACCTGTGTCACAAGAACCCTTTGACAGATTGTAGCATAGGAATGCCATTTCCTATTAAGAGAATGTCATCCACGTATAAAACGAGGAATACTACAGTTCTCGCTACAAATCTACTATAGATGCATGGTTCATCTGGATTTTTGATAAAGCCAAATTCTTTGACCGTCTCATCAAAACAGATGTTCCAACTCCGCGATGCCTGCTTTAGTCCGTAGATGGACTTAAGCAACTTGCACACCTTTCCGCTGCTCTCACTCTGAATGAAACCCTCTGGCTTGTCCATATAAACACTCCTCTAAATTTCCATTTAGAAAAGCGGTCTTTACGTCCATCTGCCAAATCTCATAATCGTGGAAGGCAGCAATGGCAAGAAGGATCCGAATGGATTTCAGCATAGCTACTGGAGAAAAGGACTCGTCATAGTCCAAACCAGGTCTTTGACGAAAACCCTTTGCAACCAGTCTAGCTTTATAGGTCTCAACCTGTCCATCTACACCAATCTTCCTTTTGAAGATCCACTTGCATCCTACGGGTTTTACCCCATCTGGAGCAACGTCCAACGTCCATACTTTGTTGGTGTACATGGACTCCATTTCGGTCCGCATTGCATCCAGCCATTTTACCGGGTCAACGCTCTGAATGGCCTGCTGGAAGCTAGTCGGCACATCATAATCAATGATGCAATCCTCTCTATCCCCGTCTATGAGAAAACCGTAGTATCTCTCGGGCGGATGAGACTGCCTACTACTCCTGCGGAGCGGCGCAGGAATGTCATGTTCTTTTGAACCCTCTGGTTCTACTAAGCTTTCAGTAATAGCTCGTGGTTCTGGAATTTCTTCCAGTTCTATTGCGCTCCTACTTATCTGATTCTCCAAAAACTGAGTTTCCAAGAAGTGGGCATGCCGAGAAACAAAAACCTTTTGTTCCTCTTCGCAATAGAAGAAATATCCCTTGGAGTTCTTTGGATATCCCACAAACTTGCACTGTACTGAGCGTGCCTCGAGCTTGTCCGCATGCTACTTTTTGACAAAAGCTAGACTTCCCCATGTCTTAATATGATTAAGATAGGGTCTCTTCCCATACCACATCTGATATGGTGTAGTAGACACAGTCTTGGTTGGAACTCGGTTCAAAAGGTATACAGCTGATTCTAGTGCATATCCCCAGAATGATCGCGGTAACTCAGCGTTATTCATCATGGACCGTACCATATCCAATAGGGTTCGGTTCCGTCTCTCCGATACACCGTTATGTTGTGGAGTGTATGGAGGAGTAAGCTGAGAGAGAATTCCATTCTCTTTTAAGTAATCCAGGAACTCGGCACTCAAGTATTCACCACCTCGATCAGATCTTAGTGTCTTGATACTTTTGCCGGTTTGTTTTTCTACTTCATTCTTATATTCTTGGAATTTTCCAAAGGCTTCGGATTTATGTTTCATTAAGAAGACATAACCGTACCTTGAAAAGTCATCCGTAAAAGTAATAAAGTAAGAATAACCGCTTCGCGCATGTGTAGACATTGGACCGCACACGTCGCTGTGTACGAGTCCCAAGAGCTCGCTCGCTCTCACTCCGTGTCCAGTGAACGGAGTCTTTGTCATCTTTCCTTTGAGACAGGATTGACAAGTTGCATATGATTGATATTCGAACGGATCCAAATATCCTTCTGTATGCAACTTCGTCAACCTTCTCTTATTGATGTGACCCAGTCTACAATGCCATAAGAAAGTCTGATTTATTTCCGGAGACTTTCTTTTGTGTGTATTCTGGACATTGAAAATCTGTGGTTGGTTTAATACGTATATACCATTGCTTAATGTACCTGACCCAATCAGAACTTGATTAAGGTGAATGTTTACAACATTACTTACAAACGCAAATTCATAACCTTCTTTAGAAATCAAAGATACAGAAATGATATTACAAGTTATGTTGGGTACAAAAAAGCAATTACGTAAAACCAAAACATGTCCATCTGACATTCCCAGGTGATAGTCCCCCACGGCCTTAGCATCCATGCTAGCTCCGTTTGCAACTTTGAGGGTCATGTCACCTGCCTTCAAAAACCTACGGTTTCTCAACGCCTACAAAGAATTACAGATATGAGATCCTGATCCGGTATCCAATATCCAGGAAGTAGAGTTTATTGATAAACAGTTTTCAATAACATACACACCTGAAGCTGAAGCCGCAACTTGCTTCAGATCCTGTGTTCTGGCTTTCCAAGCCCTGCAATCTTTCTTCCAGTGCCCACTCTTTTGACAGTAAAAGCACTCTTCCTTCCCCACAAGTTTCCCCGCTATCTTTGTTGCCTTTGTCTTTCCATTCATATCCACTTTACTAACACCGCCCCTAGGTTTGGCGGGGGCTTTCTTCTTCTTTCCCTTGGCTTTCGCCTTGGACCTAGAAGAGGAAGATCCTCCTACAAACAAAGTAGATGTTTTCCTACCTTTCTGTAGGGTGCCCTCTGCACTCCTTAGCATGTTGAGGAGTTCTGAAAGTTCAACTTCTTTTTCTTGCAAGTTGAAGTTCAGGATAAACTGTGTGTAAGTGGAAGGAAGGGACTGGAGAATCAAGTCCGTATAGAGCTCATTCTCCAACGTGGTCCCAAGGTCCGCGAGCTCCTCTATGAAGCCAATCATCTTAAGCACGTGTTCCGCTACCGATGATCCGACGGCCAACCTTGCCGAAAACAGCTTTTTCGACACTTCGTATCTGGCGATACGAGATTGCTCTCCATACAGTTCTTTTGTATGGAGAAATATGGATTCGAGGTCCATATTCTCGTACCTCCTCTGATGTTCATTGTCCATAGAGGCAAGCACGAGGCACTTGGCCTTCGCGCAATCGATCTCCCAAATCTTACGGATTTCCTTATCCGCGACGCTGGAGGTGGGACCTGGAACAGGGGGAGCTTTGGTGGTAAGGAGATACCCCAACTTGTCATAAGTGATTGCCATTTTGACATTCCTGAGCCAATCTTTGTAGTTTGGCCCTGTCAGTATGTTTTTATCTAGTAGTAACTTAAGTCCGGTCATGATGTTTGATCGCTGCAATTAGGAGAGAGGGAAGAAACACTTTAGCATGATGCTCTTGCAAGTTTAGAGTGGTTTTTAATTTGTCTAAACAGGATGGCTCCTACTGTCTCTCGAATCCCTCCTCAAACCAAAAAGGAAGAATTAGTCAGGATCAATCTCACCGTACAATACTTGCTTAACCGTTCGGCCAGGCTGGTGTCGGTACTTCGAGGGAGGTTTTCCAACGCTTTCGCGAAGTTCCTTAATTAAATAACCTCTTTTCCCTGTGGGCGTAGCCCCGCTAACACCTTTCTAGACACCTACTTGGTTTATAGCATTGATCGTTAAGTGAGAAATTTCCCGAGGAGTAGCGTATACTCACAGCAGGATCGGGATCCAAATATCATCGCGTGACAAAACTGAAGGAATCCTACCAGAATCATCACACTCCAAATGGTATGCAGTGCTAGCAAGTTTCAGTTCTTTTGAAACTCCCGATGTGGATTTTTGCCCCATGCTCTTATGACCTCGACTTTGGCCAAAATATCATAAGTTACATGTCAAGTTCTACCCGTCATTCTCCAGGTTAATTTGAGCCCATCCGCACATACCCTTGACTTTGGCCAAAATGGTAGAACGACTGCCCCAAACCAACACATCTATCTATGCTGCACATGAATACCCAATAGCTACCAATCACTATGCCTTGACTTTGGCCAACATACATGGCTTGAATACTTATTGACCATTCATGTGAAACGACGGAGGGCTACGAATGGTTTTGGCGAAACCGTGAACGTAGTGAACTTGATATAATCGAAGGAACGAGATAGCTTTTAAAAGGAATGGCTTAAGCTCCGCGTTTAAAAGTTATTTTGAAAAGAAACCGAGTGGTTTTGAAAGTGTTCCAACGACTTTTACTTGGTTTATTTTTTCTTGCATTAATTCCAATGCGTCCCATCATTTAATCCTACCATTGCAGAAAACAACCAAAATATTACGTACGCTTATGCCATCCGCATTCGCCACGGGGCCCCATCATTACCCGCTAGGTTACTTAACTAACGACAGAGCGGGGGCTGGACTAGCGCGGATGCAAAACATAAGCAACGCCTAAATAATATCATACATAGATATATTGCAATGATAGCCATTCCAGATCACAGATGAACACATTGGATATACTAGGAATCCGCATTCCGTACGAGCCTGTAACGAAGAGCGGATTACACGGTCGCGATGAATAGCCAAGACCCCACCCTAGACCCCTACGGATGCGGCAAACTACCCGCCAACTACCCGAAGCGAAGCAACCTCCCTCAACACCGTGAGTAGGCCACTTGGCATTTCGAGATACCCGGTAGTTTGTGCACCCCACCTTGGGTCTATCGTAGGAGCAAAAACAGTAAAAGAAATTATACAATGACGGCTACAACCCCGACCCGGTTGTGCGGCCAAAAATAATATTACATCAATTATAAATTTACATGAATTGAAAGATAAAAGGAAAAACTCTCATCTCACAACCCCCGGCTATTCATCCGCGACAATCCAATGAATTCATATACACATACCATCAACATTACAGATCACAGATATGTATAACCCCCACTAATCGACGTATAGCGATTAGCGGACGTTCAATACATATAACACATCACAGATATATACCTGTCAGCTTAAGTCTTTAGAAGTTGATCAAAATACGGATTTTCAAGCCCCAAAAAACTAATTTTGCTTTCTGGAAAATCTGGGCAGAAAAATCATATTGTAAAAATCCCAAAATACCCCACTGAACAAACTGTGAGACAAATCGCCCACGGCCGAGTCAACTCGGCCGCGGATCCGCGGCGGGAGCAAGCTCCGCCGCGGTTCCGCGGCGGGAGCAAGCTCCGCCGCGGTTCCGCGGCGTGTTGATCGACTCTCTGGACAATTTTTCTACAGTGAGTTTTAAAAACCCTGAGCCGAATTTTAAAGTAAGATTTATCATTTTTTGGACAGAAAAAAAATTCGGCAGAAAGTAAACTTTTCGGGCGTGTTTCGCGACTTTTTCTCTGATCGAATTTCTAGTTACTTTGCTAACATGTTAGATAGTGTTTAACTAGGCTCTGATACCACTGTAAGTCCACGTTATCTCTCCCGATACTTACGAGCTTGCGGAAATGATGAAAAACGATTTTTCAAGAGGTGGTAACATAGACTCAAAATACGGATCTTTGTTAAACAACTACCTAACAACCTAACTAGAGTTTTACCTACTCGGTTAGGGGGCTATACCTTTCTTGAACTCCTTCGTCTTCAACTCTTTCCGGTGTACGGATCGGCCCCACCTCGTCGTCTCCTTGCGCCGAAGATGGATCCACCTGAAAGCTTCTACCTTTGGCTTTTTCTTCGAACTTGAAGAAACTAGAACACTTGGTTTGCTAAACCTTGTGAACTAGGATGAGTAGAGAAGTGATTTGGGTTTTCTTTTATCTCTAAGGCAATGTTTCTCAACTCATGAGAGGGTGTTGCCTTGAGCTAGAGAGAGAGCAAGAGGAAGAGCAAGAGGGAGAGCTCAAGCAAGAGAGAGAAATGAAATGAGAGAATGAGTAACTCTTTTGCCATCCAAGCTCTCATAATCCAAAAACATCATAACAAAAATAGTAATCAAGTATTGTGTGATGGTTCAAGTCAAAATGGCTATATCATTTCATGCACTCATTTTGCAAAAACAAACAAGCAAGCAAAAGTCTTTGCCATGAAATGATAGCCATTGTCATGATGATGGTCAACTAGTCCAACCTAGTCAACCGGTCAACAAAGTCAACAAGTCAACAAAGTCAACCCCTCAACAACCATGTCACTATAATACTTAATTAATATTATTGTTAATTATATTTCTTATTCTCATTAGGGTTTAGCAAAAAGTCAACAGTCAACAGTCAACAACCCCAATGAGAATCCTCTGCCTCTGTCTCTCTGTCAACTGTGCATACACACCCGCATCCGCGTTCCGAGGAACACGAATATAAACGAGATAAAACCAATCCCAAAATGTACACTAGGATCTGGCTTAAACCAAAGCCCGCTAGTGTTAACTGTCCGGACACTGAACGTGCACAAGTGCACGGATGTGACCGAACCCTGTCGCAAAACCATGCGACCTGTCGCAAAACCATGCGACCTCTACTCTTTTGCCTAAAGGCGAATAGCTTTCTGTGTGGGACTCTAAAGACTCAACACTACGCTGGCAGTGGGTTTAACCACAGACCGCAAGCGACACTAGCTGTGCGTAACGGTTCCCAGGTAGATGCCGACAAGAAGACGGACGAGGTGAAACCCATCTGAACTCCTACTGAGCCTGAATGTGACAATCTCCGTACAGTCCGGTCTGTTCATCTGATAACATCGCATGGCGGGCCTAGGGGGCGGTAAACGTCAGTCCCCTAATAACGGTACAAGTCGTGTCGGAGTGTAGCCCAGAACACCCTGAGATAACACTGGAAACCTACCAGTATATCTCGCTTGCCCTGGCCAGGGACTACTTATGTAATGGCTCTCCTAGACACAGCGCGATATCAACCCCCAATACCGGGAGAGACGAATCATGTCTAACCGTCACTGCCTCCAAGTGCTTCGGGACTGCACCCAACTACTACCTGTTTGCACGACTCTTTTGATCTGTGGTAGGGTAGTAATCTAAGTACAGTGGGAACACACTCGAGGCGAAGTGACAGTGTCAAGTCAGCGGACTAAGCTGTACTCATGTCACCTAGGAACTGATAACTGACGATAGGTATAGTACCAACCAACAGTTCCCGACGAGTCCTGTCCAGTATACTCGTAACCTAACGAGCACCCGCATACTATCTCAAGTACGACGTACTGACGGCTGTGGGACATACCGTCTCCCACACTGGGATGAGAAGCGCATACGCTAGTCTACTCCGGAGTATCGATGCCCTGTCTCGATAGTCCTGCGACTAGAGACCTGCATAAGGATGTGCTTATAGATTACCCAGCCCCCACGAGTGTGACTGCCATCACAACGCTGGTAATCAAGCAAAGATCCTAAGGGCTCCACTAATGTGTATAGGTGATATACTAAAATAAACACATGTACACATTAAAGTAGAAACAAACCAAGTAGCATACTACTATATTGAGCAAGATTGTCTATACAAGGTGAATATCCCAAGCTTCCATTAAGTAATATACAAACTAGTATGATACAGTAATGGCCTCTAGGGCATATACACTAACACAATCATGTACAATAATGGCCTATAGGGCATGCATACAACTAACAATCTCCCACTTGCACTAAGGCCAGTTGTTGTAGTATCTCATACTCAACGTCCTAAAAAACTCTCAAACTGTATCTGGTGTTTTGGTCTCGGTGAGTGAATCCGCCGTGTCATTATTTGTCTCAACTCTCCTGACCTCGATCGCTTGGAGATTAACCATCTCCCTGATCAGATGATACTGCCTAAGAATATATCTGGATCACTGATGGGACTGGGGTTCTTAGGCCAAAGCCACAACTCCATTGTCACCACAATGGTAGGAATCAAGTTCATCTCATGAACATCTATACTCAGACAGCCTCTTTGGTATTATCGTTGGTAGCGATGTATTCACCTTTTATCGTTGAGTCTGCCTCGATATCTTGCTTGGAATTCTCCAACATACCGTTTCTCTACCGAGGGTAAAGACAAAACTCGAGACTGTCTTACAGTCGACCTTGTCACTCTGAAAGCTTGAATCGGTAAAGGACTCAATTTGGAGTTTACCGTTAACATTCACCAAGAACGTTTCTTTAGTACTTCTCAAGTACTTAAGAATGTTCTTCACTATTGTCCAGTGATTCTCCCCAGGATCCGATTGATACCTGCTTACAACACTATGTGCGTACGTTACATCCGGTCGGGTACATAACATCGCATACATGATAGATCTGATTGCCGAAGCACAGGATATCACTTGCATGCGAGCCCTCTCCAAATTAGTCTTTGGGGGACATCTCTTTGGAGAGAGTGATTCCTGAGATCGTGGGTAAATTCCCACGCTTGAAATCTTCCATACTAAATCTCTTTAGTATTGTGTCAATGTAGCTAGATTGGGACAATCCCAACATCCGCTTAGATCCATCTCTATAGATCTTAATCCCCAGGATGTAGGAGGCATCACCCAGATCTTTCATGGAGAATCTCGTGATAAGAGGATCTTGACCGAGTGTAGCATAGAAACACCATTTTCTATCAAGAGTATGTTATCTACGTACGATACGAGGAAGACAACCTTACTCTCTACAACCTTCTTGTATATACAAGGTTCATCTACCATTTTGATGAAGTCAAACTCTTTGACTGTCACATCAAAACAGATGTTCCAACTCCGCGATACTTGCTTTAATCCGTATATTAATTTAAGCAACTTGCATACCTTTCCGCTGCTCCCACTGTCTATGAAACCCTCTGGCAGTGTCATGTACACGCTCTCTTCTAAATCACCATTTAGAAAAGCGTTGTTGACGTCGATCTGCCAGATTTCGTAGTTATGGTATGCAGCAATGGCAAGTAGGATCCGGATGGACTTAAGCACAGCCACTGGAGAAAAGGTTTCATCAAAATCCATACCTGGTCATTGACGAAAACCTTTTGCTACAAGTCTAGTTTCAAAAGTCTCAACTTTTCCATTTACACCAAGAATCTTCTCAAGATCCACTTGCTCTTGATGGGTTTTACTCCTTCAGGTGCAACATCTGAAGTCCATACTATGTTGGTGTATATGGATTCCATTTCAGATCGTATTGCATGCAGCTATTTCACAGAGTCCCCACTCGTGATGACCTGCCTGAACCTAGTTGGGTCATCATCTACCATAATGCAATTCTCGTTCCCACCGCCACTGAGGAAACCGTAGTATCTCTCACGTGGATGAGAAACCCTACCAGATTCGCGGAGAGGCTGAGGTTCGTTAGAGACTATTGAATCCTTTGGTTTCACTAAATCATTAGTTCCAGTTTGTGTGGCTGGAACTTCTTCCAGTTCTACCTCATGACCACAAATTTGTTTGTTTGTTTTTATTTAAGAAATTCATTTTTCTAAAAAGGTGGTATGTTGAGAAACAAAACACATTTTGTTCATCGGTGTGGTAGAAGATATTTTCTCGCGAATGTTTGGTATATTCAACAAACTTGCAGAACTTACCTTGCCTTGAGTTTGTCCGGATTTTGCTTTTCAACATAGGCCGGACAACTCCATATCTTAACTCGTTCAAGACATGGTCTCTTCCCATACCATATCGTATATGGAGTGATAGGCACTGATTTGATTGGAACCCTATTCAATAGGTATGCGGCTTCTTAAGCGCATAACCCTAAAAGGAAATAGGTAACCCAGCAGTACTCATCATAGAGCGCACCATATCTAATAGGGTGCGATACCCCCGCCCCGATACACCGTTGTGCGGTGGTGTATACGGAGAAGTAAGCTGAGAGATATCCCATTCTCTTTTAAATAATCCTGGAACTCCGTGCTTAAATATTCTCCTCCCCGATCAGATCGAAGGATTTTAATACTTTTACCCGTTTGGTTCTCAATTTCACACTCATATTCTTTGAATTTCTCAAAAGTTTCTGACTTGTGTTTCAACAGGAACACATGTCGGAATCTTGAGAGATTGTCAGTGAATATATAATAAAGTATGAGGAACCAGTCCTGGCATGTGTAGACATAGGACCGTATACTGTAAGTCCACGTTACCCGTCCCCGGTTCTTTGGGGTTGCGTAAATGGTGAAAAACGATTTTTTCGGTGGAGGTAACATGGACTCAAAGAACGGATCTTTGCTAAACAAACTATCCAACAACCTAGCTAAGAGTTTAGCTACTATGTTAGGGGTTATACCTAATCTTGAACTCCTTCTCTTCAATTCCTTGTGGTGGCCGGATCGGCCTCACCTCGTTGTCTCCTTGTGCCGAAGATGGATCCACCCGAAAGCTTCTACCTTTGGCTCCAATCTCAATCTAGAGAAAACTAGAATACTTGGCTTGCTAGACCTTGTACACTAGGATGGGTAGAGAGGTGTTTTGGGTTTTATCTCAATGGTTCTTGTTTCTCAACACATGAGACAATAGAACCATGAACTAGAGAGAGAGCAAGAGGAAGATGGAGAGCTTGAGGATGAGAGAGAATGAGAATGATAGAAAAATGAAGAAGACTTTTTCCCACCATCCTCTCATAACACAAAAATAATCATAACAATAATAGTAATTGAGTATTATGTGATGGTTCATATCATATCAAATGGCAATATCATTTCATGCACTCATTTTGTAAAGTATAACAAGCAAGCAAAAGTCTTTGTCATGAAATGATAGTCATTGTAATGATGATGGTCAACAAGTCCAACCTAGTCAACCGGTCAACAAGTCAAAAAAGTCAACATTTCAACCCAACCATGGCACAATAATACTTAATTAATATTATCATTAATCATATTTCTAATTCTCATTAGGGTTTAGTAAAAGTCAACAGTCAACAACCCTAATGAGAATCCTCTGCCTCTGTCTCTGTCAACCGTGCATACACACCCGCATCCGCGTTCCGAGGAACACGAATACAAACGAGATAAAACTAATCCCAAAACGTATACTAGGATCTGGCTTAAACCAAAGCCCGCTAGTAATAACTGCCCGGACACTAAACGTGCACAAGCGCACGGATGTGACCGAACCCTGTCGCAAAACTATGCGACCTCTACTCTTTTTGCCTAAAGGCGAATAGCTTTCTGTGTGGGACTCTAAAGACTCGACACTACGCTGGAAGTGGGTTTAACCACAGACCGCAAGCGGCACTAGCTGTGCGTAACGGCCCACAGCTAGATGCCGATAAGAAGACGGGTGAGGTGAAACCCATCTGAACTCCTACTGAGCCTGAATGTGACAGTCTCCGTACAGTCCGGTCTGTTCGTCCGAGAATATCGCATGGCGGGCCTAGGGGGCGGTAAACGTCAGTCTCCTAATAGTTGTACAAGTCGTGTCGGAGTGTAGCCCAGAACACTCTGAGATAACACTGGAAACCCACCAGTATATCTCGCTTGCCCTGGCCAGGGACTTTGTGTAATGGCTCTCCTAAACACAGCGCGATATCAACCCCCAATACCGGGAGAGACGAATCCTGTCTAACCGTCACTGCCTCCAAATGCTTCGGGACTGCACCCAACTACTACCTGTTTGCACGACTCCTTTGAGCCGTGGTAAGGTAGTAATCATAGTACAGTGGGAACACACTCGAGGCGAAGTGACAGTGTCAAGTCAGCGGACTAAGCTATACTCATGTCACCTGGGAACTGATGACTGACGATAGGTATAGTACCAACCAATCAGTTCCCGACGAGTCCTGTCCAGTGTACTCGTAACCTAACGAGCACCCGCATACTATCTCAAGTACGACGTACTGACGGCTGTGGGACAGACCGTCTCCCCTGCTGGGATGAGAAGCGCATACGCTAGTCTACTCCGGAGTATCGATGCCCTGTCTGGATAGTCCTACGACTAGGGACCTGCATAAGGATGTGCTTGTGGATTACCCAGCCCCCACGAGTGTGACTGCCATCACAACGCTGGTAATCAAGCAAAGATCCTAAGGGCTCCACTAATGTGCATAGGCGATATGTTAAAAGAAACACATGTACACACATTGAAGTAGAAACAAACCAAGTAGCATACTACTATTTTGAGCAAGATTGTCTATACAATGGTGAATATCCCAAGCTTCCATTAAGTAATATACAAACTAGTATGATACAGTAATGGCCTCTAGGGCATATACACTAACAATCTCCCACTTGCACTAAGGCCATGAACTGGCGTATCGGAGACCTATCATCTCGATCAGCCGCTCGAACTGAGTCTGGGGTAAGCCCTTCGTGAGTGGATCAGCAGTGTTATCTTCCGTATTTACTCTCTTCACCTCGATCTCCCGGCGATCTACGATCTCCCTGATCAGGTGGTACCGCCTCAAAATGTGCCTGGACTTCTGATGGGACCTGGGTTCCTTCGCTAAAGCTATAGCGCCATTGTTGTCACAATACAGCGGTATTGGATCAACACTGGTAGGAACCACCTGAAACTCTGTGAGGAATTTCTTCATCCAGACAGCTTCCTTTGCGGCATCGCAAGCAGCTATGTACTCCGCTTCCATAGTTGAGTCAGCAACGGTTTCCTGCTTGGAGCTCTTCCAGCAAACCGTCCCTCCATTGAGGGTAAAGACATAACTCGACATGGACTTGGAGTCATCCTTGTCACTCTGGAAGCTGGAGTCAGCAAAGGCCTCGATCTGGAGGTCTTTTCTGCCATACACCAAGAACATTTCCTCAGTTCTTCTCAGGTACTTGAGAATGTTCTTTACCGCTATCCAGTGCTTCTCCCCTGGGTCCGACTGATACCGGCTTACAACGCTCAATGCGTATGCTACATCTGGTCTGGTACACAACATCGCATACATAATAGAGCCTACCGCAGATGCGTAGGGTATTGATGACATGCGAGCCCTTTCCAAATCAGTCTTGGGAGACATCTCTTTGGAGAGGGTGATTCCGTGACAAGCCGGTAGATTACCGCGCTTGGAATTTTCCATACTGAATCGTTTCAGTATGGTGTCAATGTACCTGGACTGTGAAAGTCCCAACATACTTTTAGATCTATCACGATAGATCTGGATCCCCAGAATGTAGTTGGCATCGCCCAGGTCCTTCATGGAGAACCTCTGTGACAAGAATCCTTTGACTGACTGTAGCATAGGAATATCATTTCCTATTAGGAGAATGTCATCGACGTACAAGACGAGGAATACCACATTTCTCCCTACAATCTTACTGTAAATGCATGGTTCTTCTGGGTTTTTGACAAAGTCGAATTCTTTGACAGTATCATCAAAGCAGATGTTCCAACTCTGCGATGCCTGCTTCAGTCCATAGATGGACTTGAGCAACTTGCACACTTTACCGCTGCTCCCACTCTGAATGAATCCCTCTGGCTGATCCATATAGACGTACTCTTCCAAATTTCCATTTAGGAAAGCCGTCTTCACGTCCATCTGCCAGATCTCATAATCGTGGAAGGCAATAATGGCAAGAAGGATCCGAATGGATTTGAGCATAGCTACTGGAGAAAATGTCTCGTCATAATCCAAACCAGGTCTTTGACGAAAACCATTTGCAACAAGCCTAACTTTATAGGTTTCGACCTGCCCATCTACACCAATCTTCTTTCTGAAGATCCATTTGCAGCCTACGGGTTTTACCCCTTCTGGAGCAAAGTCCAAAGTCCAAACTTTGTTGGTGTACATGAACTCCATCTCGGTCCGCATTGCATCCAGCCATTTTACTGAGTCACCGAATGGCTTGCTGGAAGCTAGTAGGCTCATCATAATCAACAGTGCAATCCTTTCTATCCCCGTCTACGAGAAAACCGTAGTATCTCTCGGGCGGATGAGACTGCCTACTACTCCTGCGGAGCGGCGCAGGAATGTCCGGTTCTCCTGAAATTTCTGGTTCTTCCAAGCTTTCAGTAATAGCTTGTGGTTCTGGAATTTCTTCCAGTTCTATTGCGCTCCCACTTATTCCTTTTTCTAAAAACTAATGTTCCAGAAAGTGGGCATGACGAGAAACAAAAACCTTTTGTTCCTCTGCGTAATAGAAAAGATACCCCCTTGGAGTTCTTTGGGTATCCCACAAACTTACACAGTACTGAGCGTGCCTCGAGTTTGTCCGCATGCTGCTTTTTAACAAAAGCTGGACATCCCCATATCTTCAGATATTGAAGATGGGGTTTCTTCCCACACCACATCTGATATGGTGTGGTACGCACAGTCTTGGAGGGAACCTTGTTCAAAAGATATGCAGCTGATTCTAGTGCATAACCCTAGAAGGATCGCGGTAACTCAGCCTTACTCATCATGGAACGAACCATATCCAATAGGGTTCGATTCCGCCTTTCCGATACACCGTTGTGCTGTGGTGTGTATGGAGGAGTAAGCCGAGAGAGAATTCCATTCTCTTTTAAGTAGTCCAGAAACTTGGTACTCAAGTATTCACCACCTCGATCAGATCTCAGTGTCTTGATACTTTTGCCTGTTTGTTTTTCAACTTCATTCTTGTATTCTCGAAATTTCTCAAAGGTCTCGAATTTATGCTTCATCAGGAAGACATGTCCATACCTAGAGAAATCATCTGTGAAAGTAATGAAGTATGAATAACCGCTTCGCGCATGTGTAGACATTGGACCACACACGTCACTGTGTATGAGTCCCAAGAGCGAGCTCGCTCTCACTCCGTGTCCAGTGAACGGAGTTTTTGTCATCTTTCCCATGAGACAAGATTCACAAGTGGCATAACACTGACACTCGAACGGATTCAAGTATCCCTCTTTATGTAACTTAGTTAACCGTGTCTCATTAATGTGGCCCAGTCTACAATGCCATAAGAAAGCCTGATTTAATTCCGGAGACTTTCTTTTAAGTGTGTTCTGGACACTGAAAATCTGAACTTGGTTCAATACATATATCCCGTTTTCTAATGTACCTGACCCAATCAGAACTTGATTTAGGTGGATGTGGACCACATCGCTTACAAAAGTAAAATCATATCCTTCCTTAGAAAGTAAGGATACAGATATGATATTACAAGTCGCACCTGGTACATACAAACAGTTACGCAGAATCAATATCTGCCCAGTTGTCAGTCCAAGATGATATTCCCCTACGGATTCAGCGTTCATGCTCATTCCGTTAGCAACCCTGAGAGTCATATCACCTATCTTGATAACCCTACGGTTTCTCAGAGCCTGTAATGAATTACAGATGTGAGATCCTGATCCGGTATCCAATACCCAGGAAGTAGGGTTAACTGACATACAGTTCTCTACTACAAACACACCCGAAGCCGAAGCCACAACATGCTTCGAATTCTGGCTACTGGCTTTGCTAGCCCTGCAATCCTTCTGACAATGTTTATTCCTGTAACAATAGGAACGTCCCTCTTTTACTACATTCAGTCCCGAAACTTTTGCCCTTCCTTTTCCTTCTACTTCCCTGGTTTCCTTCAGGGTAGAAGATAGAGACTGTAGAATCAAGTCAGCATCTGACCCGTTCTTCAATGTGGTCTTCAGGTCTGTGAGCTCAAAATAGCTGGTCTCTGTAAGGACGTTGCCCCCTACAGATGACCCGATAGCTAACCTCGCTGGAAGCAATTTGTTCGAGGTCTCATATCTTGCGATACGAGATTGCTCTCCATATAAATCTTTGTTATGGAGGAAGATAGAAGCTAAGTCCATATTCTCGTGCTGCCTCTGGTATGCATCATTAACTGAGGCTAACACGAGGCACTTGGCTTTCGCACAGTCTTTTTCCGATGTCTTGCGGATATCGATATCCGTGACAGGGGAAACTGGTCCTGAGACGGCAGGGGTTGGATTAGTTAAGAGGTGTCCCAGCTTGTCATGGGCAATGGACATCCGGACAGACCTTTGCCAATCATAACAGTCAGATTCAGTCATTTTATTATCTAGATGTAACCTATGTGTGGTCACTGGGTCGCTGCAATAAAGAGAGAGAGAAGAAAACACTCACCATGATGCTCTTGCAAGTTTAGATTGGTTTTTAATTTATCTAAACAGGATGGCTCCCACTGTTTCTCGAATCCCTCCTCAAACCAAAAAGAAAGAATTAGTCGGGATCAATCTCACCGTACAATACTTGCTTAACCGTTCAGCCAGGCCAGTGTCGGTACTTCGAGGGAGGTTTTCCAATGCTTTCGTGAAGTTCCTTAATTAAATAACCTCTTTTCCCTGGGGGCGTAGCCCCGCTAACACCTTTCTAGACACCTACTTGGTTTATAGCATTGATCGTTAAGTGAGAAAGTTCCCGAGGAGTAGCATATACTCACAGTAGGATCGAGATCCAAATATCATCGTGTGATAAAACTGAAGGAATCCTACCAGAATCATCACACTCCAAATGGTATGCAGCGCTAGCAAGTTTCAGTTTCTTTAGAAACTCTTGATGTAGATTTTTGCCCCATGCTCTTATGACCTTGACGAAGGCCAACATATCATAAGTCACATGTCAAGTTCTACCCGTCATTATCCAGTTTAATTTGAACCCATCCGTACATACCCTTGACGAAGGCCAAAATAGTAGTACGACTGTCCCAAACCAACGCATCTATCTATGCTACAGATAAATATTCAGCAGCTACCAATCACTATGCCTTGGCGAAGGTCAAAATACATAGCTTGAATACTACTGAATATTTAACTGAAATGACGGAGGGCTACGAATGGTTTTGGCGAAACCGTGAACGTAGTGAACTTGATATAATCGAAGGAACGAGATAGCTTTTAAAAGGAGTGGCTTAAGCTCCGCGTTTAAAAGTTGTTTTTGAAAAAAAACCGAGTGGTTTTGAAATTGTTCCAACGACTTTTACTTGGTTTATTTTCTTGCATTAATTTTAATGCGTCCCATCATTTAATCCTACCATTGCAGAAAACAACGAAAATATGACGTACGCTTATGCCATCCGCATTCGCCACGGGGCCCCGTCATTACCCGTTAGGTTACTTAACTAACGACAGAGCGGGGGCTGGACTAGCGCGGATGCAAAACATAAGCAACGCCTAAATAGATATCATATATAGATATATACATTCGTCACATGCAATGATAGCCATTCCAGATCACAGATGAACACATTGGATATACTAGGAATCCGCATTCCGTACGAGCTTGTAACGAAGAGCGGATTACACGGTCGCGATGAATAGCCAAGACCCCACCCTAGACCCCTACGGATGCGGCAAACTACCCGCCAACTTCCCGAAGCGAAGCAACCTCCCTCAACACCGTGAGTAGGCCACTTGGCACTTCGAGATACCCGGTAGTTTGTGCACCCCACCTTGGGTCTATCGTAGGAGCAAAAACAGTAAAAGAAATTATACAATGACGGCTACAACCCTATCCCGGTTGTGCGGCCATATAAATAATATTACATCAATTACAAATTACATGAATTGAAAGAAAAAGAAAACTCTCATCTCACAACCCCCGGCTATTCATCCGCG
The DNA here is from genome assembly GCA_030015575.1 of Agapanthus africanus. Taxonomy (NCBI): domain Eukaryota; kingdom Viridiplantae; phylum Streptophyta; class Magnoliopsida; order Asparagales; family Amaryllidaceae; genus Agapanthus; species Agapanthus africanus. The sequence continues at coordinate 387,721,597 of JASDDO010000012.1, read as the reverse complement.
ACAATCCAATGAATTCATATACACATACCATCAACATTACAGATCACAGATATGTATAACCCCCACTAATCGACGTATAGCGATTAGCAGACGTTCAATACATATATCACATCACAGATATAACCCGTTAGCTAAAGTCTTTAGAAGTTCGATCAAAATACAAATTTTTAACCATCCCAAAAACAAGTTTTGCTTTCTGTAAAATCTGGGCAGAAAAAACATATTGTAAAAATCCCAAAACATCCTACTGAACACACTGCAGGAAAAAATTCCCACGACCGAGTCGGCTCGGCCGCGGATCCGCGGCGGGAGCACGCTCCTGCCGCGGTTCCGCGGCGCTTTGACCGAGTTAGTGGACCATTTTTCTTTCTTGTTCTTTAAAAACCCTGAGCCGATTTTTAGTACATGATTTATTATTTTATGAACAGAAAACAAAATCGGCAGAAAGTTGATATTTCGGGCATGTTTTGTGATTTTTTCTCCGATCGAACTTCTAGTTACTTTGCTAACATGTTAAATAGTGTTTAGCTAGGCTCTGATACCACTGTAAGTCCACGTTACCCGTCCCCGGTTCTTTGGGGTTGCGGAAATGGTGAAAAACGATTTTTTCGATGGAGGTAACATGGACTCAAAGAACGGATCTTTGCTAAACAAACTATCTAACAACCTAGCTAAGAGTTTAGCTACTATGTTAGGGGTTATACCTAATCTTGAACTCCTCTTCAACTCCTTGTGGTGGCCGGATCGGCCTCACCTCGTCGTTTCCTTATGCTGAAGATGGATCCACCCGAAAGCTTCTACCTTTAGCTCCAACCTCAATCTAGAGGAAACTAGAATACTTGGCTTGCTAGACCTTGTACACTAGGATGAGTAGAGAAGCGTTTTGGGTTTTATCTTTATGGTTCTTGTTTCTCAACACATGAGACAATAGAACCATGAACTAGAGAGAGCAAGAGGAAGAGGGAGAGCTTGAGGATGAGAGAGAATGAGAATGATAGAAAAATGAAGAAGACTTTTTCCCACCATCCTCTTATAACACAAAAATAATCATAACAATAATAGTAATTGAGTATTATGTGATGGTTCATATCATATCAAATGGCAATATCATTTCATGCACTCATTTTGTAAAGTATAACAAGCAAGCAAAAGTCTTTACCATGAAATGATGGCCATTGTAATGATGATGGTCAATAAGTCCAACCTAGTCAACCGGTCAACAAAGTCAACCTTTCAACCCAACCATGGCACAATAATACTTAATTAATATTATCATTAATCATATTTCTAATTCTCATTAGGGTTTAGTAAAAGTCAACAGTCAACAACCCTAATGAGAATCCTCTGCCTCTGTCTCTGTCAACCGTGCATACACACCCGCATCCGCGTTCCGAGGAACACGAATACAAACGAGATAAAACCAATCCCAAAACGTATACTAGGATCTGGCTTAAACCAAAGCCCGCTAGTAATAACTGCCCGGACACTAAACGTGCACAAGCGCACGGATGTGACCGAACCCTGTCGCAAAACCATGCGACCTCTACTCTTTTTGCCTAAAGGCGAATAGCTTTCAGTGTGGGGCTCTAAAGACTCGACACTACGCTGGCAGTGGGTTTAACCACAGACCGCAAGCGGCACTAGCTGTGCGTAACGGCCCCCAGGTAGATGCCGATAAGAAGACGGGCGAGGTGAAACCCATCTGAACTCCTACCGAGCCTGAATGTGACAGTCTCCGTACAGTCCGGTCTGTTCGTCTGAGAATATCGCATGGCGGGCCTAGGGGGCGGTAAACGTCAGTCCCCTAATAGCGATACAAGTCGTGTCGGAGTGTAGCCCAGAACACCCTGAGATAACACTGGAAACCCACCAGTATATCTCGTTTGCCCTGGCCAGGGACTTTGTGTAATGGCTCTCCTAGACACAGCGCGATATCAACCCCAATACCGGGAGAGAAGAATCCTGTCTAACCGTCACTGCCTCCAAGTGCTTCGGGACTGCACCCAACTACTACCTGTTTGCACGACTCCTTTGAGCCGTGGTAAGGTAGTAATCAAAATACAGTGGGAACACACTCGAGGCGAAGTGACAGTGTCAAGTCAGCGGACTAAGCTGTACTCCTGTCACCTGGGAACTGATGACTGACGATAGGTATAGTACCAACCAATCAGTTCCCGACGAGTCCTGTCCAGTGTACTCGTAACCTAACGAGCACCCGCATACTATCTCAAGTACGACGTACTGACGGCTGTGGGACAGACCGTCTTCCCTGCTGGGATGAGAAGCGCATACGCTAGTCTACTCCGGAGTATCGATGCCCTGTCTCGATAGTCCTACGACTAGGGACCTGCATAAGGATGTGCTTGTGGATTACCCAGCCCCCACGAGTGTGACTGCCATCACAACGCTTGTAATCAAGCAAAGATCCTAAGGGCTCCACTAATGTGCATAGGCGATATGTTAAAAGAAACACATGTACACACATTGAAGTAGAAACAAACCAAGTAGCATACTACTATTTTGAGCAAGATTGTCAATACAATGGTGAATATCCCAAGCTTCCATTAAGTAATATACAAACTAGTATGATACAGTAATGGCCTCTAGGGCATATACACTAACATATACATCATCATGTATCAGTCCCAAGAGTTCAGTAACTCTTTCTCCGTTTCTAGTAAACAGAGTATTAGTCATTTTATCTTTGAGACAAGACTGACAAGTATCATAAGATGAAAATTCGAACGGATTCAAATATTCATCCTTATGTAATTTAGCTAGTCATGTCGTATTGATATGACCTAATCTACAACGCCACAAAAAGGATTCGTTCATTTCTGAACAACTCTTGTGTGTGCTCTATATAGTTTGAACTGTGGTTTGATTTAGAACGTATATGCTATTACATAACGTGCATGATCTAATCAACTCTTGATTAAAGAAAAAATTCACAACATTATCCTGCAATACAAAATTATATCATTCTTTAACTTAATAAAGAAACTGATGTAATGTTGTATATCAGGTTCGGTATGTAATAATATTTGTTCAGAATCAATGTATTTACCATTTGGTAATATAAGGTGATATTTGCCAACTGATTTGGCTGTAACAATTGCACTATCACCTGATCCCAGTTCTCTACCTCTCTAAGCCCATGTAACAGATTATATATGTGGAATCCTTATCCGGTATCAAATACTCAGTACGTAGAGGATGCTGAGAAACAGTTCTTGGTAACAGATACACCCGAAGAAGATGCATCAACATGTTTTTTATTCGTTTGGGTGGCACGGGAATCCTGGTATTTCCCTATTTCTTGCTTTAGTCTTATAACAATTATAAGAAAAAACGGAACCAACGTTCCCCAACTCAGTATAATAAGCAGGTTCGGTCAATACATTCATATTATTATCTTGATTAAGGCATGTTATGGTCGCTACCAAGAGAGATGAAAATACTCTGTGTGCGCTCTTGCGAGATTAGATTGGTTATTATTTTATCTAATCATGATGGCTCCCACTGTTTTTATCAAATCTTCCTTCGAACTCTAAAAGGTAAGACTAGCCGGGATTAATTACACCTTACAAGTTCGTCAATCTTTCAGCCATGTCAGTGTCGGTACTTTGAGGGAGGTTCCCCGTGCTTTCGCACGGACCTAATTAAAATAAACCTCATTTTCTCAGAGGCATAACCCCATTGACACCTTTCTAGTCACCTACTTGATCGGCTAATTGTAAAGTGCAAAACTCTCTCAGGAGTAACTCTTACTCGCAGTGGGTATCAGGATCCAACTATCACATAGAAGGTATACAGTCTCATTGCAAATTTCAACTTTTGAAACTCCCGATATAGTTTTTACCCCTAGCACTTATGACCTTGGTTATGGTCAACATATTATAAGCACTAGTCAAGTTCTACCCGTCATTTCGTGATTAATTAGACCCACTCACATGACCCTTGATTATGATCAATATAATCGCATGAATGTCCTAACTAATCGGGTCATATGTTGTATAGGAAGACATCACTTAGCTACCGTACACTACGCCTTGACTATGATCAACATACGCAGCACGAATACTAAGTACTCTACTTCCTAAAATGACGGAGGGCTGCGGATGGTTTTTAAGAAAATATTTAACGCTTTGAACCTGATCTCGTTGTAGAATCAAATAGTTTTAAAAAGAATGGCATAAGCTCCGCATCTTTGAAACTTTTTTTTATCATAAAAAGGCCGAGTGAGTTTCAAATTCGATTCTGCAACATCTTTTAAGTTTATTTTCTTTCATTAATCTCATTAATGAAGTCCCGTCATTTATGCTTCCTAAGTATTACAGATAAAGAAACAAAAATAGAACGTACGCTTATGTCATCCGCATCCGCCACAGTGTCCCGTTATGCACCGTTTGGTTACTTAACTAACGGCATAGCGGGACGGGACTAGCGTGGATGCAAAACATAAGCAACGTTTATTATATATCATATATATAATATATGCCATTCGTCTTAGCATATAGAGTGATCACATCACAGAATATCAGCAGCAGAAGATAACATATGAAATATTGGATATACTAGGATTTCCGCGTTTTAAATTAAGCCAGTAAAAAACACGGATTCCACGATCGCGATGAATAGCCAAACCCACATCCCTAAACCCCTACGAGAGTGGCAAGCAACCCTGTCAATTCTAGAGTTAGGAGACCCGGACTCGACCCTTTGAGATGGTTTCCCACTGGACTCTAGAACCCGGTTACTTATGCTCCCCGCATTGAGTCTATCCTAATGCGGAAAAGTAAATAATATACATCAATGGTGATATCATTCTCAATCCGGAAGTGCCCCAATAAAAGAATATTACATAAAATGAATTTTACATGAATGAAAATAAAAACTCTCATCTTACATAAAACCCTCGGCTATTCAAACACGACGATCCAATATAACATATCTCAGCAACAATTAATATCACATGTCATCAACGATTGTCGTTGACGTATAGCAACGAAACCGGCGATACACCACATATTACACTTACGGTCGCAGAAAAGAAAGTGAAAACTACAACAATTGGAATCCGCAACCACCTTAGACATCATAAACCCGAAATATCACATACTTCGGATTTCATGCATAACCATATGAATTCCTTAGACATTATAAACCCGGAATATCTCATATTCCGAATTTCATGCCTAACATTATAAACCCCGCATTTTAGTCTCGATATTGAAAACACTTTTCAATAATAAGTCAGGCAATTCAACAAGATTCCCGACAAGTTAATCGAATGCTCGTCGGAAACTTTAGTAGACGGCCGCACCCTTCGATGTCGTCGACGAAGTGCATTTAGGCGGAACACCGCAGCCGTGAGCACCCGGGATGATGCTTTTGGCAACGGGGTTCTCCTACAGTCACTTGGTCGGGGCTATGGGGCGTGGCTATCTAATAATGTTACCCGGCGAGCATCCACGTACACTACGTGATTGCGACAGAGTTTTGATCCATATCAAAACCCCGTGGCAACTGATTAAATGAGACTAAATTGCTAGGTTTACAAAATTCAAACTAGTTTTTACAAAACTAATTATCGTGGATTCCAAATATTGTACCATATTCATAAAATCTAGGTGATGTTAAACTTTTCGATCGATCGATCAACCACCCAAAATTCTCAGAGGACTCCACACTTGAGTTAGATTCAAAAATTCCTAGACAATGCCACAAGCACATACGGACCAACACAAGAGAGCACGTCCTAAGCCTCACCAATGGCGTCGCGGAACCGTCGCCAAAGCACCTTTTGGCCGTGGTTCCACGGTCGTTAGGCCGAGTTAAGGGTTCATTTTTCTTGAGGGTCCACACAACACTTTGCACAATTTTCTGAACATTTTTAAACCCAAAAATTCCAACTTTTGAAAAATTTCCAGAGAGAAATCTTGAGGTGGTGTTTGATGTTCGTTCGAACTTTTTAACGCCGTCTATGTTACCCGAAACGATGTTAAAATTACGAATACGAAACACTCCGAATTGCCTTTACAGAAAGATAACATCACATGCAATCTTAGAAAAAACAAACAATATCTGAAACACCAAACCCCAAAGTCTGGAGCACCAAACAAAAACGAAGCCCAAACACCATCCCAAAATCGGCCTGGCCGGTTTTTATCCTTGTTTCGCCGGTCCAAATCCGGCTGTTTGGGCTCTTTTTTCTCTGGTGTTCATATACTTTCCATGTAACATTCTGCACTTTTTAAAAAAAATTTAGAGGCTCATAAAAAATCGACAGAAACTAGGGTTTTGTTTCGATTGTTTCGGAGTTATTTCGGTTTCATAATTCTACTAATATCGTTTAATTCTCTAGCTTAACTCTGATACCATGTTGGGATTCCTTAGCACCCCCACTAGGTTTTCCAAGGCATCTAGTATGCAATTTTAAAAAATCTAAGGTGCTAAAGAACCCTAGCCTAGGATCTAACTAGAGAATTAGGAGTAAAGCAAACATGTAATCAAACATTACACTAAGTGAATGAGGAATACAACCTTTGTAGACCGATCCTTCACTTCAATAGCTCCGTGTAGCAGTCCCTTCGCTCCAAGTAGTGATCTTCCGGACTCGAGTTAGGCTACACAAAGCGAAATGAACAAGCTTGCTTGAAGTCTTCGATACCGAAGATGATCTACGTCGAGGAGACACTAACTCAAGCTACATCTTCACTAATTGGGAATTGGTGAAGCAAACAAGCTAAACCAAATGGCTAGTCTAGTGTAGGTTGATGAAGTAGGATTTTTGCTCACTTTAGAATTATTTTTCTCACTAATTTTCTTCACCTTTTGAAAACCTAGAGAGCCATCAAGAGATGAAGAAGAAGATGAAGTGATGAAAGAATGAGTGAGAATTGCGCAACCATGAGTGAGATAATATCTCATATTATCTATGTAGAGAATTAACCATGACTATAAATAATGGTTAGGTTAATAAATATCTAAGGTGAGACAAAATTAGTGGACTAAGTCAAGCTTACCACAAGCTTCTCTAAGCATCCAACCATGCACAATTTCCACCTAATTTTGAATTTACTTTAAATAAATAATAACCTCTTAATTATCTATGGAATGGTGTGAGTCTCATACACCCATGTAGTATGTATAATCAAGCATGACACAAAGATAAATGCAATAATATATATCACATATATATTATATGTACAAGTGAGAACAATAAATTCATAAGTGAGCTAATATTAGTTAATGTAAATTAATATATCAAATATATAATTATACATTAAATTATTAAATCAACACTTGATTTAATAATCCGGCTATATCACATATAACCGACTGATATTATTTGTATAAACTTATCGAATCAACACTTGATTCGATAACCCGACTATATCACATATAACCGGCCGATATCACATATCACGAGATTAGAATACGGTATCACATACTCGTATTAATCTCGGTCCCGCACATCATATATGTGCTCCTATTTCATTTCGCCTGAGCCAGAAAACCTCTGTGTAGGACTCTAAAGACTTATCAATACGCTAGCAGCAGGCAGTGATCATATCACATACCTACAAACCGTCAGCGGCACTAGCTGTACGTAACGGCTTCCAGGTATTGAGCGATCAGAAGATCAACAAGCAAGCTTGCTCATACTCCCGTGAATCCAATAAGTAACACTACCGTACAGTCCGGTCTCTTCGTCTCATATATCGCATATCTAGTCTGGGGGTGGTATACGTCAGACCCCCAATAAATTGATAAGTCATACCGATGTGAGGCTCACAACGGTTCGAGAAACTACTGATAACACTTACCAGTAAATCTCAGCAATCCTGACTAGGGATTTCCTGTTATGGCCAATCGATCACAGCGCAACATCAATCCCCAATACCGGGAGACACGAAACCCATTCTATCGCTCATTGCCTCCATGTGACTCGGGACTTTACCCAAAAAGTCACCTGTTTGCACGACTCAATAGAGCCGTGGTATGGTGGAAATCAAAGCACAGTGAGAGACACAAAAGACTCTATGACAATCTCGGGTCTACAGACTAATCTGTACTAGTGTCAGCAGATAACTGCTATTTGACGATAGGTATAATACCATCTAAGAGTTCTCGGCGAGTCCTGTTCAGTGTATCCATTCTCTAATGAACATCTGTATACCATCTTTGATGTCAAACACCAATGGATATGGGATCATCCATCGCCTATCAAATGGGTCAAGAAACATATACGCTAGTTTACTCTGGAATACCGATGCCATGTCTCGATACATCCTTGACCATGAACAAATAAAGGATGTACTTATGGATTATCCAGGCCCCACTAGTATGATCCCCATCATAGTCCTGGTAGTCAAGTACACATCCTAAGGGATTTATCAACATATAACAAAGAGACAGTATAACAATAGTAGTCAACATGTTAAGATAAAGAGTAATCAGATAGCATACTATCATGTCGAGCAAGAAAGTCCTCCCTATATATGTCCAAGCATCCATTATAATATACAATCATATACAACAATGGTCTTTAGGGCATACATACAACTAACGTCGTGAACGCACAAAACACATTGAAGTGGCTTGCCACTTTATCCGGGAGAAAGTTGAAAAGAAAGTCAATCTCCATCCTGTTTCTACTCATATACAAATTGCAGATAATTTGACAAAATCTCTTTCAAGACCCGTATTCGTTCATCTATTGTCCAAGCTATGCATCACTGATATCTATGCTCCAGCTTGAGGGGGAGCGTTGGAATAGTTTAGACTATATTGTTATTAGGGTACACCGTATTATAATGCTTGGGCATCAAGTATTTGTAATCTCTATATAAAGAGACCTTTGGTCATATAATAAAATCTATTTTCCCCTTTATTTTAACTTTAACACGTGCCAAAAGAAATAAATATTAAATATATTAGTCAGAAACTTCACAAAGGAAATGGTTTAATATCCGAAACAAATGTTAGTGATATACGCCATAGAGGCCATTATTGTATAGTACTAGTTTGTATATTACATTTTGGAAGCTTGGGATATACATAGATTTTATGACAGTCTTGCTCAATATGGTAGTATGCTAGTTGGTTTGTTTCTATCTTAATATGTGTATGTTTCTTTTAGTGTATCGCTAATATATATTGATAGAGCCCTTAGGATCTTTGCTTGACTACCAGCGTTGTGATGACAGTCACACTAGTTGTTAGTGTATATGCCCTAGGGGCCATTATTGTATCATACTTGTATGTATATTACTTAATGGAAACTTGGGATATTCACAGTTGTATATACAGTCTTGCTAAAAATGGTAGTATGCTACTTGGTTTGTGTCTACTTTAATATATGCATATGTTTCTTGTAAACGTATCACTTATACATATTAGTAGAGCCCATAGGATCTTTGCTTGATTATCAGCGTTGTGATGGCAGTCACACTAGTGGGGGCTGGGTAGTCTATAAGCAACATCCTATACTTATCCCTAGTCGTAGGATTATTGAGACAGGGCATCGATACTCCAGAGTAGACTAGTGTGTACGCTTCTCATCCCAGTTGGGGAGATGGTCTGTCCCACAGCCGTCAGTACGTCGTACTGGAGATAGTATACAGGTGCTCGTTAGGTTACGGGTACACCGGACAGTACTCGCAGGGGAACTGATTGGTTGGTATTATACCCGTCGTCAGTTAACAGTTCCCAGGTGACATGAGTACAGGATAGACCGCAGACTTGACACTGCTACTTCGCCTCGAGTGTGTCCCACTGTTCTTAGATTGCTACCCCACCACGGCTCAAAGGAGTCGTGCAAACAGGTAGCAGTTGGGTGCAGTCCCGAGCACTTGGAGGCAGTGGCGGTTAGATAGGATTCGTCTCTCCCGGTATTGGGAGTTGATATCACGCTGTGTCAGAGAGCCATTACGCAAAGTCTCTGGCCAGGGCAAGCGAGATTTACTGGTAGGTTCCAGTAGTTTCTCAGGGTGTAATGGGCTACGCTCCGACACGACTTATACCGCTATTAGGGGACTGACGCTTGCCGCCCCCTAGGCTCGATATGCGATAGTCTCAGACGAACAGACTGGACTGTACGGAGATTGTCACATCAGGCTCAGTAGGAGTTCGGATGGGTTTCCTCATCGGCCTTCTTATCGACATCTACCTGGGGACCGTTACATACAGCTAGTGCCGCTTGCGGTCGGTGGTTAAACCCACTGCCAGCGTAGTGTCGAGTCTTTAGAGTCTCACACAGAAGGTTTCTCTGCTCCAGGCGAAACGATATAGAGGTCGTATGGTTTTACGACAAGGGTTCGGACGCATACGTGTTTAAACGCACGTACGGCGTTCGGACAATTTTTACTAGCCGGCTTTGGTTTAAGCCAATTTCTAGTATCAGGTTATTGGATTTATACAGTCTAAAGTTTTTCCGTGTTTTCACGGATTGTAGGGACGTTCTCGTAATTTTCCGGGAAGCTTCTACAAGCATGGTGACTTGGGGGTTAAGGTGGCATAAGCATTTATTGCTTAATGACTCATTTGTGTGATTCATCCATGGAGTTAATGCTTCATTTATGAAGTTAATGACTCATGAGATGAATCACACAAGGTGAATGCATCAACCATGATGATTAATCATATATATTATTTATTTGATAAATTGTTATGGTTGATATATTCTAATGAGTTCATTTTTCAATATCATTCTCATCATCGCCTTCTCTCTTCTCAAGCTCTCTCAAACTTGAAACCCTAACCCTAACCTCTCATGTGTTGAGATCAAGGGTTAGCTAGACTAATACATCCATAACCTCACTCTATATCCCCTAGGTAGCTTAGATTAGCACTTTGAGCAACCTAGTTATCTCAAGTTAGAGATCAAGCTTGGCGTAGGAGCTCTCGGGTGGATCGTCTTTAACTCGAGGAGGTCGTTGAGGTCCCGATGTTCCAAGGAGCCTACGAGGAGTGGAGGACAGCGATGAAGACCCGAAGGACAAGTAACGTGAGGTATAACTTCGAATCCGAGTAGTTAAACCTCTCGTAGTTTGCTAGTAACGGTTTAGATACGATTCATGCGCTCAAGTCCGTGTTACGAAGCTTTGATAATCGTTTTTCATATATTTCGCCTCCCCGCATGTTAGTGGGGTGCGTGACATGGACTTACACTAGTGAGGGCTAGGTAGTCTATAAGCACATCTTTAGACAAGTCCCTAGTCGTAGGATTATCGAGATAGGACATCGATACTCCAGAGTAGACTAGTGTATACGCTTCTCATCCCAGCAGAGGAGATGGTCTGTCCCACAGCTATTAGTACGTCGTACTGGAGATAGTATGCAGGTGCTCATTTGATTATGAGTTACACTGGACGGACTCGTGGGGAACTGTTAGTTGGTACTATAGCTATCGTCAGGTAGTTGTTCCTAGGTGGCATGAGTACAACGTAGTCCGTTGACTTGACACTGCTACTTCGTCTCGAATGTGTTCCCACTGTTCTTAGATTACTACCCTACCACGATTCTGATGAGTCGTGCAAACAGGTAGTAGTTGGGTGCAGTCCCGAAGCACTTGGAGGCAGTGGCGGTTAGATATGTTTCGTCTCTCCCGGTATTGGGGGTTGATGTCGCGCTGTGTTCGGAAAGCCGTTACACAAAATCCCTGACCAGGGCAAGCGAGATTTACTGGTAGGTACTCGAGTAGTTTCTCAGGGTGTTTTTGGGCTCTACTCCGGTACGACTTATTGCGCTATTAGGAGTCAGACGGTTACCACCCCTGGGCCCGATATGCGATACTCTTAGACGAACAGACCGGACTGTACGAAGATTGTCACTCAGTAGGAGATCGGATGAGTTTACTTATCGGCCTTCTTATTGACAGATACCTAGGTAGCCGTTATGTGCAGTTAGTATCGTTGACGTGCTTGTGGTTAAACCTACTGCCAGTGTACTGTCGAGTCTTTAGAGTCCCACACAGAGAGTTTCTCTGCTTCGAGCGAAATGATGTAGAGGTCGTATGGTTTTACGACAGGGTTCGAATATATACGTGTACTTGTGTACGGATCATGTTCGGACGGATAATATTAGTGGGGTTTTGTTTAAGCCGGATCCTAGTATTAGATTATTGGATTCGTTTCGTCTCATTGTATTCGTGTTTTTCAGAATACGGATACGGGTATGTATATACGGTGAGAGGTATTCTTGTTATTTGTTCAAAAGTGCTTCTAGAAGAAGACACCTCATTACTTGCATTATCATTTAGGTTAAATGGTTAATGAGGTGGAGGTATGAGGTGTTATTTGTGATAAATGAAGTATGGCTACTTGGTGACTTATGGATGACTATTGAGGCAAAGGAGTGGTTAGATATTTTGTGAGATATTTTGGTATGCTTCATAGTCATCACAAGTAGCCATATTCATTTCATTATTATCTAAAACACTCTCTCTCCTCAAGCTCTCTTTTCTTCTTCCCCAAACCCTAATTGTCTCATGTGTTGAGAAATCTAGGGTTATTGAGACTAATCTATCCATAATCACTCTGCATCCTCCAGGCTACTTAGATTAGCACACTAGGTACCCTAGTTACCTCATCTTTAGAGGTAAGAGCTCTTAGTAGACACTCTCGGGTGGATCTTCTTCGACTCGAAGAAACTGACGAGAAGACGCGATCTGTACACTCTTCAAGAAGCACAAGAAGAGGAGTACAAGAAGGACTTGATACTTGAGATATAACTTTCTTATATAGTAGTTAAAACTCTTGGATATTTTGTTAGTTAGGGTTTAGTATCGATCCTGGAGTTTAGTCGGTGTTACGAAGCATATAAAAATCGTATTTTTTTTTTTTTTGCAAACTCCGCCTCCTCGCGAACCCGCGGGGTGCGCGACATCGACTTATAACAACACTTGTGATTATCTTGGTGATTTAAAGCTTAAGGTTAAGATGTCTCTTATTGAGGTAGAATTTGGGTTCAGCACCCCTCTTTAAATATCATTTCTTTAAAGTGCGCCCTATCTGAAATTACATCCAGGCTCTGCCACTGTTTAGCTTAGTAAACACATATGGATGATAGTATATTCTTTTCCGTTTCGTTTGCAGGCAAGGAGTTGCATCGCATGCAAGTCCTAAATGTTATAGGACACCAAGTTGCACCACCCTCGGCTCGAGCTTCTCCTGTGCTGCAAAGAACGGAAACATTTCCTAGCCCAAAGTCGCCATTTTTAAGAAACGATTATTAATCTATCTGCCATATTTTTCCATGTCTAACTTATTGGTTAAAGCTGGAATTTGATTTGGGTGTGCTGTTTCAACGTTAATGGCATTAAACCAACGAGAGTTTTCCAACAAATGCTCGGAGGAAAGGACAGATTTTTATTATAGCATCATTTTATATATTGTAATTGCTGATAAGCTACTCTTTCTCATATTATAATGTAGTATTTTGTTATGCGTTTGTTTTTTTAGCTGCACTTAAATTTGTACATTATTGTCCTTTCAGCATTTTGTTGTATATGCAATTGATTTGTACATCCAGTTTTTTTACCAACCTTAATCGGAGGTTGTATTATATTTTGTATGGTAGTTCAAGTCTTTTTTCTTTTTGATTTGTACATAAGGTGATTGAAGGCTGAGCTATGTTTGGTGCATATGCTGTTGCCTAATCATTTTTTATTATTTGCAATTCTATATCATTTTGTTGGAATCAGTTGTAACTACACACACACAAATATTTTGCTGTTGTAAATGCAGTATTATAATAATGCATATATGTATTTTCAACATTTTAATTTTCCTAAAAGAACCTTGGTTTTGGCCTAATTCCAGCTATAGATTTTTTCAAAAAGTAATTTACGCTATTATAATACAGCAAATTACAACTAATAATTTTTCAATAATTCCCAGGTCCTTATAGCATAGATGCGAAATGCCACATGGTGTGTGTGTGTTCGGAAACTCATCCATATGTGTAACGCACGTACTTATCATAATGTATATACGCAATAATCCTATGGATTTATGCCAAATGCATTAAATTATGAGCACTTCCTTTTTTTGAGATCGGCAGGGAAACGCTATGAGCAACCGAGCCTATTGTCACATGGAATCTAATTGGAAAGAATATGATATGACATATCAAATCAATATAATGTGATGTGATATCCAATCCGAAGAGAACGCACGTGTCAAGCAAATTGCGAGCTTTATATTTTTACTTTTACTAGAATCAAACAAGAGATTAATAGAGGAAAGAGGCCATAGGAGGGAATTCCCTTCTATGGCGTCGAAAAAATACTCCCTCCACCAATTTTTCCGACGATCGGTCCCCATCATCTTCATCGTCATCATTTAAGATGTGGGTACACCAAATTTCTTGTGATTCTACAATTTTTTTACCGTTGATTTAGTGGGTTCAAAATTAACGGTTTACCGACAATAGAACTTTTTACATTGCTAAATCAACGGTGAAAAAGTTGTAGAATCACATGAAATTTGGTGTACCCACATCTTAAATGATGACGATGAAGATGATGGGGGCCGATCGTCGGAAAAATTGATGGAGGGGGTATTTTTTCGACGCCATAGGAGGGAATTCCCTCCTATGGCATCTTTTCTCCATTATTCTCATCAAACAATTATTAGGATTGTTAACAAAAGCAAATTATCACAATAACTAAACAATTTTTCTGTTTCTCTTTCAATACATAAACAAATCTTCTTAATCATTCTCTAACTAAAACAAATCCTTTAAATCACTCTCCAACGAAACAAATCCTCTTCGTCTCTACTAATATGATTAGAAAAGCAAGGGGGATCCTATGGCAAAACCCAAATTAATCTAAATATATAAATTAATAGAAGATTGAATAAGGGTATCCATGTCATCAATTCATAATTTTGAGACATGACTGTTTAAAAATACCAGAAGTAATTTCTTGACCGTCGTCAAATCTTTGTAAATATCCACTAATTTTCTTAGAAATAATCTTCCTTGTCCTAACAAAAATTCTCTAAAACTCTCATCAATTCTTCTGCCTATGGATAAAGACATTGCGACATCGTGTGTGACATAGTCACTCGATAACTAAACAAGAGGTATTTACCAAAAACCTCTCCACGGTTTGACCCTTTTATGAGAAACCATCTTATGGTTTTTTCTTTAATGGAAAACCACCCCGTGTTTTGACCCTTTTATGAGAAACTATCATGTTAATGAAAAACCATCCGGAAGTATGCAATGTTTGCGACAAAGCATCCTGCAGAATGGTTTCTTGCTAAAATTATTAAATTATATGGTGGTTTTTCGTTAAAACCATCATACTACAATGTGGTTTTTATGCATATCTCAATTTGACGTAGTTAAATAAGGGGTAGAAACGTCATTTTATGATATATTTAACGACACAATGGTTTTTCGTTGATAGTGCATAATTCAAGATTGGTTTGTTATAAAATGGTCAAACCAAAGAAAGATTTTTTTTTAGTGGGCTTTTGACCCATTCATAACCCTGAAGTATGCAATGTATGCAATGTTAAGCAACAAAAATACTTTTCCCACCGCAATTTGTCTACCCAAAAGTTTGCGAAAGAGACAAACACCATAGGTCCACCTGTTTCGCACTATTATCTAGATGTTGTGGGTCTTGCTATTTTCTCTCTTGCGTAAACTTTTGGATAGACAAATTGCGGTAGGAAAAATATTGCTCTTTGATAAATACCCATTATATAAACAACTCTTTTATTTCAATATTGTGGCATATTTAAGAGCTTGGAGTAGCCCATTGGTGGGGCTTGGAATAACCCATGGAGAATATCAGGGATTGAGCCTAGGGTGTCCCATTTATAAGGGATGGTTAATTTATTCCATCTATTATCTTTAAAAAAAAAATATTTTGTCCTATTTTGGCCCTTTCATAACCTTTTTCTGTTTCTTCCTTTCTTAAACGAGAAATTATTCGTTGTGCCGGGTGTAATACACCCGGTTACGGGATGAGAGATAGGAAGAAGTTTCGGACAGTCTTGGGTAGCGTGTGGGTCCACACTTCTATTTCTTATCTCTCTTGTCCAGGTGTACATGGCGACACATGGAAAAAAATTCCCTTCAAACGTCCGTGAGCTCAATTTCACATGGAAAATTGAGCTCTACAAGGGCTTGTAGAGAAAATTTCTCTACAAATCCCTTACAAGTCGATAGATAGGATTTGAGATTCGTGCAAGTAAAGATAGAGAGTATGAAAGCCCATCCAAGATCTTGCAAAGATCTTGTAGAGAAATTTCTCTGCAAGCCCTTTATAAGATTTTTCCATTTCACATGAACCCCAGAAACATTAATTAATTCTGAAAATAAGTGAAGCAAAGAAAAGAAGGAATTTCTTCGGTGCTGGTTGGAATAAGGGAGTTCATACGTCGGTTCGACCAATCAGAGAATGCCACGTGTAGGTAAAAAGAGAAACAAATTGATACTCGTGACTCTCTCTCTCCTGTTTCTTTCTTTCTCTTTCTAGATCTTCCCGATTTAAGGAAAGGAATTAAAAAACAAAAAAACCAACCACCATCCTCATCCTCACCGACTCCCCTTTATCCACCGCCGATAGTCGACGAAGTCGCCCCTCCACCGACCTGACGAACTCCGACGTGGATCGATCTCATGTTCATGAACTATTGTGTTAGTTTTTTTTTCTAATGGAATGTGTGCTGTAAAGAAAATCCGTGAAATGTGATTGAGTATTTCATTGATTAAATTGATATGGGTCTTGTTTTGTTTGATTTTTCTTTTGATGCTCTTGGTTTGTTGTGAGGATTTTGAGTTTTTTTTCCTGTCCTAAAGATGGGTTTACATTTTGTTAATTTTTTGCTGAGATAATTTGTTGTATGGTGTTGGGTCATCTTCTTCAATGTTAAGAAGCTTTTTTTTACGATAATTATGTGCGCCGTTGATGTTTATTGGTGAAATAAGAATATTAACTCAGTTTTATATAAGGTTTGTCTTTCATCTATTTCTAATTGAAAGTCTCAACTAATTTTACATTTCGTTTACTTGGGTCCTCTTTCTTTTTTTTTTTCCTAGCCGTGCCTGGAGTTGGTTGTTTAATTACTGCATACAAATGTTCTTATAGTATTTTGCAAATAATTACCACGATCTTTCAGCATTTTCCAGTTTAGCCCCATGTGGCCTTTTGCAACAAATTGATTTATTAGGAAAAGCACTTATGATATTAAAATGGAAGATATACACTGTTTTCTTAGAAAAACTGAAAGCTAATGGCATTTTAGTGAAGTTTACCCTTCAGACTTGTTATAATTCTCTTTACCCAAGTGTTATTTCTAACTAATACACCATAATATGATAACTATTACATGCCTCACAAAAATCACTAATGACCAACATTAGCATAGGGAGGCCAATACTTACAGATGAAACTCAATCTTGTAGACGACAGTAATTCCTTCTAAATCCACCGGCCACGATGTCACGTATCCTTGAACAAACAGGAAGTCGCCTTTGATCTTGAGAGTGATCTTAGCGGCCGATGAACTCCGAAGCCCGTTGAGGCTTGAAGTTACATAAGTCCCCTTGGTGATGCCTGCGACCGGAGAAGCCGCGTCCATGGTGGTTGTTAATTTGTCACTGAACACAAAGACTGTTCCGAAAGGGGTGGTGGTTTGACTCACATCGGCATTGCCAGGTATACCTGTCACAATAAGATAAGTCATTACCGGCGTCATGACAAGCACCATACTGGCCAACTTTAGAGGACATATTGCCAATCTCGACAGAGGCCTATTATTGCCACACATTTTAATACAGGTATCCTCTCATGTGCATAATTATCAAGAAAAGAGACCATGACGTACACAACTAAAGGAGAAATTATTACTTGTGCCGGGAGTAATACACACGGTTAAGAGGGAGAGAGTGTAGAATTTCGGACAGTCTTGGACAGTATTTGGGGACCATACTTCTATTTCTTTTCTCTCTTGTCCGGATATATACGGCCGGTAGAAGGAATAATTTTTCCAACAGAACATGTCCATAAATGAATGAGAAGAAACTAAATTTTCAGATTTTTTTTTTTGGTTGAGCAAAAGAAAAGTGGAGAGAGTTTTCCATTCCTTCCCCTTTCTTTATCTTTCCATATATGCTTAATTATAACCACAAAATAGTTCTTTGTGCCGAGACATGAACTAATATTCCAAACTTCTTACAACTTCAATTTTTTGTTAAAATTTCTTTTACAATTTATAATGATAAAAACCAACAAACTTCTTGCTATTAAAATGGAAGTTCATCGTTTCAATTCTTGTGACTGCCGCGATAATATTCTCGAAAGAAATAAAATAAAATAGTATACCTTCGCTATGATGAAGCCTGTCTTATTGATCGTTTCGTGTTGAAAGAGCGAGAAGTGGAGGGATTTGAGGCCATGGTGCTTGTGCCTGTGGTGAGATGAGGCTAAAACTCCATGAACAAGGAGAAGAGAGAGGAGGAAGAGGAGAAAAATAGCCATGCATGAATAAAGTGTGAATATATATTGTTGTGGTACATAAAATGTAAACCTTGAAGGGGAATCTATAAGGTTTTTCAAATTAATGTGGTGCGTCTTGGTAGGTCAATGGAGGTAAGATTTCCGTTTTCTTTTCAAAACGATGGCTCTGGTGTAGGTCAAGAACTACTCAATAAATGTGCCGTGTGATTGTTTAATTGGAAAAATACTTAGATTTGATGAGAAACGTGTAAGTTGCAATCAAAACAGTTGTTTATATAAATGCCTTTGATATAGACTCAACCCTTTGAAAAATCAAACGACCTCACACTCCAGAGAAAAAAATGTTAAATGTAAGAGCTGTGCTTTTTTTATATGAGCCGCAACTCTCGCATATGAAGTTAAAGCTAACATATTTAAGTCTCAACTTCACATATCAGTCCATTACTTTTCCAACTTTCGTCTGAATATATATCCACAAAAACTAATCATCTAGAATTGGCTAAACAACATGAAGCACGGATTCATAAAAACTGCTTTATCCAATGTTTAAGCTGAGGTTTTGCATGTCAACAAGTACATTGGACGATTTCAACAATTAAATAGACTCGTCGACGGCTTCCACACTCTGGAATAAACCCATGTAATCAGATTCAAAAAAGATCATATGAAAATCTACCTGAATTACATAAATTACCTAGTATATAGGATTTTATGCTGCCTTCCCTCTCGTTCAAACGATTACTGATATATATTATACAAGTTAATTACATCTGCTGTAAGCACATTACATTTAAACTTTTAACGGGGAAAAAAGAAGGCACAATGTCAAAATTTCCAACTCTTGGATGCTCAAGGAGGAATAAATAAAAAGAAGAAAACATGAATAAACAAAAAGAGGGAATCGTATGCTCATTACTCAACATAACATTGTCGAATGTAGGGATTATCGAACGGGACGAACTTGGACCAGTATTGCTTGTACTTGGCAATTGCTAGATCCAGCCACGGCTTATAATTCCCGTTATAGTGAACAACGGCGGCCTTCTCAATATCCGTTGCGCTTACAGCTGGATCATAACCGAGCCCTAGAACATGCCAACTTCTATCCAAAGGATATGTCAGGTTGTAAAATGTAATTAGGCCTGGGGGAAGAGTTCCGAGCTTCCACAGTTTCCTGTCCTCATTCTGCAAAAACAAAATTGCACAACAATATGATAAACCGTAAGCCTCGGATGGTGACGTATTATAAAAAGGGCATTGTAAACTGTAATGTTGAACCAATGAGCTACATAGCTCGGTTGGTATGGGCGCTTCCCCTCTTGGGGAGAGTATGAGGTTCGAACCCCGGATACTCCAGGAGGGGAAGTGGGGCAAATTAACGCTTTAGGGGCAAACTCATGGTGCCCTGAGTGTGTTTGTGTATGTGTTGTGTGTTTGTGAGTGATTTGTGCGTGGGTGTATTGTATGTATAGGTTAGGGCTTATGGGCCAATGCCAAAAAAAAAAATGTAATGTTGAGGATAAGAAATGTATCTGACTGTCAAAGATTACAATTTCCATTATTGCTTGAACAGTAAATGAATTAGCAGCCAGAGCCATAACTGAAGTTTACACATATTAAAAGCCTTCAGAAGGAGAAGGCAGAAGTAGATTAAAGTAGCAAGTCACATAAGAACTTCGTTTCGATACTAAGATGGTTCGACTTATTCTGAAGAAAGAGCCCTTTGATATAAAAGACTCCATAGAAAGATCATAGAATTACTTGAACAACAGACTCGATGGATTCAATTAACTTCAATTCTCTTTGATAATCTTGTGATTATTTGTAAGAGAGTGAAGTAAAATCCTCACAGCTTATCTTAACTTTCTGCAATGATTAAGAAGAATATTGTAGAGGTCAACTTCTTGGGGGATTTTTCACTCTTAAATGTTATCCTAAAAATATATATAAAAAGGTTCTGGGACAAAAAAAAACATTCTTTACTGATGGGGCTTTTATTGGGCACATACAACTAAATCAAAAATGAACCTAAGAACAAAAACTATTGTTGTAAGCTTGGTTGCACGGACATGCATTTTTGGTTGCCATATCCATGCTTGGGATAAAAGGTGGTGTTGTATATCCGTGTCGGACACGTGTCGGATACGATTCGTGCCCGACACTTGCACGACATGTATCCGACATGGAATTTCCGTGTCCCGCTTCGAATGAGGCAATTTTGGATTTGGACACATTTTGGACACGTGTCGAACACGTTTAAGTGTAGCCAGGACACAAAAAGCGATTTCCGTAGTTGTGGCGACATTTTTTCAATTAAAGGCGAGAAAAAACACAATCCTAGTGGAACTTTTTTGAATTGTTGACTTTTTGCTGAATATGTTGTTGTAATGTTATGATTCTCTCTCTCTCTCTCTCTCTCTCTCTCTCTCTCTCACACACACACACACACACACACTATATTTTGGGATTTTGCCGTGTCACCGTGTCGTGTCGTATCGTATCGGTGTCCGTATCCGTGCAACCTTGGTTGTAAGAGATGCTATTATTACTATCAATATGATTAGTTATTAATATTTATATGTGCCTTTAAATTACAATTACCTTAGAGGATCCTGGTTTAATCAATCATGTTTCATGTAAAAATGCTGGGAATAAGCAGGGAATTCATTGCACATTACATAGATAACCTTCCGAATAATATTTATTCATTTGCCAAAATTGGCATGCCCATATAGTACAGGTAGATTAGGGTTTCGTGGTATTTACCTAACAAGTCCCGAATCTAAAAGTTAATAATTTATTTATAAAAAAAGTAACACCATAAGGATTATCACATCACTAACTATGATACTGTGCTGACAACTGACTTCTTTGTAGAATATATGATCAAATAAATTTAAAAATATTGAGATACTAACAGGGACCGTCAGATAAGGGCGAAGAAAAATTAGATGGAGATGCAATAATTAAAAACACCTAAATTTAACCCAAAAATAGTAACAGAATAAAAAAATAAAAAATAAGGAAAAATGAACCAATATAAATGCAAATTAAACCATAACAAACAACTAAATTTAACTTATCTAATGGAAGAGAGTGCAACATAAGAAATATTTCTTGTCTTACCGAATCTTGCCAATAATGGTATATTCCAGTAATATTTCGCTTTTTCCATTGCTTCAAGTCAAGGATGTTCATCCCAAAAGCCCATCCGCATGCCTGCGGATCAAAATTTTCAGAGATCTTAGGGTTCGAGAAGTTGAGATATGTATCGAAACGATGAAAGCTCTCTTTGCAGGTCTCTACTGCACCATTGACCATCCCTTTCATGTCGATAGACCACAGAGGAGTCAAATCCTTTTGTACAACGATATCATCATCAAGAAACAGTATTTTCTCCAGCTTCGGGTACACTTCAGGCATATAGAATCTCAGATGATTAAGCATGGACAAATACTTGGGATTCCTATATTTGAGATTTTCATTTCCAGCTGATAGTGATGATGGATGATTGACCTTAAAGTAATATTCTTTAATCCTTGCAGACTCCAGTTGACGAAGAACTGAGCAATAAGAAGAATTGAGCCACTTGAATTCATCAATATTTTCTACATGAACTGTTGCAGGTTTAGGAGGATAGGCAATGAACCACATTTTCATAGCTGCAAAGTTCAATCTATCTGTGACTATATGAAACACATGTTTCTCTGGTTCCTTGGCATGAACTAAAGTAGAATTTACTACAACCGATGTTGCAAGCACATTATCAGAGAATATAGCATAATGATAGAGGGAAGTATCTATAAGCCTATCACTGTTAACAACTTCTTCACTTGCATAACTATGCGAGAAGTAATCGGTAGAGAGCTGTAAGGAAAGGCAATGCAGAGGTTTGGGAACTGTTTTTGCGGCATGCTGTATTAAAAATGTGCTTTGTGTCTTCACTCCACTTATGCTTTCTTCCGTTGACTGAACCATGGCCTGCAACTTTTTGGTCACAGCATCGCAATCATATAACACATCTTTGGCCTGAGTTAAAGCATCACTCATCGCTTTTGCTTGTTCAAGAGCACTGTATAACAAGGAGAAGTTCAAACATTACAACTTGTTAAGAACCACTTAACCCAAAAGCTGAAGCAGATGGGTTGTGGAATAACAACGGATTTCAACTATACATTACAGTTCACACTCCCCCTCATGTGGGCCTATGGGGCATGTGGAAAGGCTTGCAGCAGGAACTCTTGTTTGTAGGGCAGAATAAATAGGGTAAATAACTATAATTTAATTTTACAATGATGAGGTTTGAATCCGGAACATCTTAACACCTGGTGCATTTTGATACCACATTAAGAATCACTCTACCGAAAAGCTTAAGCTGTTGGGTTGTGGGATAACAATGAATATCAAACATACATAAAACCTTAACACAACATTTAATTACAAAAGTAACAATGTGTGAGTAAAAAGGAAGTTAAAAGTAGATACCTTGAGTTTAGGTCCGTATCTGAGTTTGCTTCTTCAATTGCGGGCTGACTTTCTTTGACTCGTTTCATCAAGGAATCATAGAGATCAACTCTGTTAAATGAGCGGGTCATGCTAGCATAGACTTTTGCCATAATGATCTGATCTTTCATGAGTTTTAATGTCGAATCCGAGAATGTGGGCTTATATTCTTTCCTCCATATGCTGTATTTTCCCTTCACTATGTGGTTGAACTTTTTTGCACGTTCAATGGCCACTGCTTCCATCTGCAGCTCAGTTTCCTTGTTCATATTAATCAGCTCAGAAATTCGCTTCTCCTTCCTTTTCTGTCTCATTCTCTACACAAAAGGGATATCAACATAAAAGAGGGGGAACTTACAACTTTAACAGATTAATATATAAGATATATGGATATATTCACCTGACGTTTAAGCTTCACTGGATTAATAGGGCTTAATAGCTTGTTTTGATTAATGGAAGGGAGACTAATTTCATGTATCTTGTTCACCGTTGGCTGGTATGAGCGTTGTTTCTCCTGGCATTTTGATAGAAAGAAAACGTAAAGACACGTAGTAAATCCAAGAAAATCTATGTATTTTAACTAAATAACCGTAAAACCAAAATATCTGAAAACTTAAAAAATCCAACATGCATGCTAACAAAAACACAACCTCTGAATAAAAACACAAGGAAGCATGTCACTTTAGTTGCTGCAGAACTTATATATTGATATACAAAATCTTTTAGTGTTGTGGAGGATTCTTGATTATTTATCTACCAGGAAAAGTGAATACTATGAAAGAATACTAATCCAACCTTTGCTTGTGCACCAACAGAATTCTCCCAGACCCAGGATGAAGATAACACCTTTGACTTGACCTTATGGGTTTTGAATTTGCCAAAAGTATCCACGTATGTCACAGTAATGTCGACGGTCTGCAAAAGTATGACCATGTTAATAATTACAGTACACAGTAAAGAAGATGATGATATAATAACAATATAATTGTAAAATAATAATGATAATAGCCTCAACTCTCTGGAATATAAAATTTTCTATTAATAGAATGTATCGAGGTTACCTCATCTTGCTGACCGGAGTTCTGTTCTTCAGTCAAACTGTTTGTGCTATAACGATTCTCCTGTTCAGTAACATTGCAACCCATGCCAAGAGAAAAGGTTACTACTCTTGGAACTAAGAAATTGTAGTTACAGAAAAAGTAAAAGAAAGGAAGAAAGCAGCTTAATGTTTGTTATTATTGGAATATGTTCTTATGCATGTACACAGGAACCTATCCTGTGTCATGAGGCAAGGTTGGGAACGCGTGTCACGAGGCAAGGTTGGGACGGGGGCCCACCCACATGAGTGGAAATGCTCTTGTGCACGTGCATAGGAACATTTTATTAGTATTGTTATTATGTTCATATTATCAAAGATAAATGTGGGCATCCTTGTCTTAAGAAACAGAACCTTTATTACAAACTTTGGTGGTTGGCTTTCATGAATTCTCTCTAGCATTCAAAATCATCTGCTTGATATAATTAACACCTAAAATTACCTTGTTAGCTAATACCATCCTTATTCATTTAGACCTACCTCCTTCCTGTTGAAATATTAGTTTAAATTTAATTGTTATTTATTAGGCTTAATTCCAAAAAAACCCAAATTTTTAGCTAAAATACAAGAAACCCCCCAAATAGTTTTAAAATACACAAGAAACTACCACAAAACTTTCAAAACACACAAGAAACCACCACAAAGACTTTCAAAACTACAAGAAACCCCCAAAAATCAGGTCCCACATCAGCAATGAATAGCACAAAACTGCATAGCATTAGGATTTCTCGTAATTTTGAAACTATCTCGTATTTTAGCTAAAAAGTTGAGTTTATTTTTGGAATTAAGCATGGTTATTATGGATAGAATAAGAAATCCTACTTTAGTTAGGGGATCTGTATATAACACAAAGGAATCCTACTTTAGTTTGCGGATGTATATAACGCAACACATAGAAATCCTACTTTAGTTAGGGGATGTAATTTTTATCTATTTAGGTGAAGGCTTATTATATGCTATAACATGATAGGTGTTTCATCATGGAAAATTAGCATGTATATCAAGCAAAGGAATCCTCCTTAGGGCATATATATAACGCAAAGGAATCCTACTTTAGTCACGAGATGCAATTTTCATCTTGCTAGGAAAAGGCTTATCATATGCTATAAATATAAAGGCGCTTCCATCATGGAAAATTTGCAAAAGCCGTGTATAAGAGATGTAGTCTCCAGAGTAATGAGGGTTGTAAATCTCCTCAAGAGAAGGGATATGAGAGCGATTGGAAAAGATTGAGTTGTGTTATTTACTTATTTATGCTTATTCATGATAAAGGAATTATATGTTTACCCATGGATTGGGCCGAGTTTGGTCAAACCATGTGACATCCCAACGTTCATCTTCTTCTTATGGTTTGCTGTCTTGCATGCTCAAAAACTCAAATATAGGATTTTCTCAACAAGTGGTTTCGGATCCGATGGTGTTCGGTCAAGTTACAAGCTCGCAAGATAGCGGTGGATGTGATTTAAAGTCGGAGCAAGAGAGAGAGAGGTGGAGGCATCATAAATAAGAAGGGTTAATTCGATAATAATCGAACCAGTGACTGTATAGGTAGATCAATCAAGGTGGAGCCACTGGAGATGTTGGATACCGGATCTTATGCTAGACAACCACGATTACTAGAATCTAATCAGATTTGTGCATGGTAGCTTGAGGATGATGGAGCACAACACACACAGGTGGCGTACATGCAATGCCAAAAGGGCCGCATAAAGACAATGTTAAAGGTGTGCAAAGGAGCACTGAGAAGCGCGCACCGACAACCAAAAAGGAAGTACACATAGGCAACATCAAGGGTAGCATTCATAGTTAGTGCTAAAGAAGGCATGTACCGAAGTCACATAGCATCGACAAAGAAGCACACACGACCATTGTTAAAGGAGACGCGCACATACACAAGCATAAGCAGCCACATAGGTGCATGGTTACTTCCAGACAAGGTGTGACACATGAGTATGTTTTTGGGTGTTTCTAGATAAAGAGGTTCTAATGTTTGGGCCGAAATAGTGTACGGTGATGTCATGCGTGTTCAAGGATGGGGTACATTATGGTCATGACTACTCAGGAGAAGCAATTTGATAGTGATGCTCGAGATGGAGCAACGAAGATTGGTATAAGGGTTCTTAGGATATGGAATATGATGCATGTGTGAGTTCGTCTTCGAAAAGTATAATGAGAATGATGGATGTTCGATTAGTCTCAAAGGATTTGAGTTAGGATGGAGACTATTGGAATTGTGTCTCGGTTGAGCACCTAAGCACGGTTCGTTGATCCAGGAGAAGTCCATTTGGACTTTGACCAGTTGGGTCGAAGTAATCCTTTGGTGTAGGCTATTACCGGATGAGGAGATGAAAGCAACCTCAAGGAAAATTGAAATTTAAACTAAGGTGGAGATTATTTAAATATATTTAGATTTAATTGTTAGTTATTACGGATAGAAAAAGAAAAGATCTTTATTTATAAAAGGCAGAGTAATCCTAATTCAGATACTATTTTTATCTAACTAAGAGAAGACTTATTTTATGCTATAAATATCGAGATACTTTCATCATGGGAAAATTGGCAAAAGACAAAACAAGGTCATTTAAAAGAACTGTAGTCTCTAGAGTTACAAGGGTTCCTGAATTTTAAGTTGAGATCAAGAGACGGGATATGAGAAAGATTAGAAAAGATTGAGTGGTGTAATTTATGTTTCTTCATGATAAAGGAATTCTATATTTGCCTCATGGATTAGGTTGAATTTGGTCGACCTGCGTTAAATCCCGGCCTTTCTTCTTCTTCTTATAGTTTGTTGTCATGCGTACTCTAAAGTTAAAGGTGGGATGTTTTACCAAAAATTATGTCAATTCTTCTAATTGATGCACTTTCCCTATCAGTTGCACTTGCCCAAACCGTCAAGTTGATCCTCCTAGAAAGCTAGCTACGATGCACTGATTTTTATCATATTTTTTACATATGCCACTCATCCTCTTGTCTCATTTACGCCCATTTTTAGGCACCTACCTTAATTGCCCAACATACTACTCTAAAACTCATTTTTTTTTTATAAAAAGTGCCGATCTAATAGTAATTTTATAGAAGGCTTAATTCCAAAAAACTGCCAAATTCTTTACCTCGCTTACGAGAAACTACCAAATTCACTCAAAATTACAAGAAACTGCCATGCTTTAAAAGTTTGTGGCAGTTTCTTGCCATTATTGTTGACGTGACACCTTATTTATATTAGTTTTTCATAGTTTTTGAAAATTTTGTTGTAGTTTCATGTAGTTTTTGAAAGTTGTGGTAGTTTCTTGTGTATTTAGCAAGACTTTGGTAGTTTCCCGTAATTAGGCAAAAGTATTTGGTAGCTTTTTGAAATTAAGCATTTATAGAAATTTTCTTTTAATTACACATGTATTCTATAATCAAAGAATACTCTACAAGAATTTATTCTCTTTGACTTTGATTATCTTTCTTTAATTATCGCATTCTTCTCGATCTCATAATCATCATAAATAATTTTTAATACTGAAAATGATCAGCTATATATACTTTTTGGCCATCAGATAAGCTAATTTTCTCACAGTCGGTAACTTTATAAATATTCGGTTGTTGTTATGCTAGCTGAACTATCTAGAAATAAATCTTCTGAAACTGTCTCTACTTAGGACAATATCCCTTATTTAGTTTGAGCAAAAAACTAAATCAGTTACATAGGACACATCTTATGCATTCTAACACCCTGACAGGGAAGCAGTGTATATTCTTATGGTTCACAAAACCAAAATTTTTACTTTTATTTGTTGGGGTTTGTTGGGGTGGGTGGGTTTGGGGGGTTGTGCCTCACAAAAACACCTCCCCCTCGCTCCCCCCCCCCCCAAAAAAAATTCAGCCGTGGGCAATCACAGCTCCATTGAGCTCTATTCATATATAAACACTTGATAATTATGTATAACATAGGATTTAAATTAATTATAACTAAAGTGAAAATATATGGTGCTAAGTTGATGCAATTTGCTCGAACTGACTTCGACGCAGAACAAAAATCTCTTAAAGACAAACAATACCAGAATACAGTGGTCTAGATATGCCAAAAACTAATATATATAATGCACAAAATGAACGAAGTCATCAGAAATGTACTCATAATTGGGATCAAAAACACTTTCAGGAATTAGAAACACACAAGTAGGGTAAGCTGATGTCAATCAAGTGGACATGGAAAAAGCATTATCTAAACGTGTTAGTCAGTACTTCTGAATGACAACTAATTAAATATATTTAGTGTTGTACACTTCAAGGAAATACAGGTTGATAAAACACTGGATTAAAGAAGTTTCATGCCAATATGCAAGTCAAAGACAGAGAGAGACTTTGAAGAATACAGTAGAAGCTTAAAACCTGTACATTGTTACAGTCCTTACAGTCCTGTTGATTCCAAATTACTCCAACATTGTTTTGCCTGGGAAGAGGGGGAAAAGAACTTTATGAAAAGGGAAAATCATGTAATATCAAATTTATGAATCTTCAATTTATAGGAAATATTATATATTAAGAAAATAATCTGATATGAATTGCTAAAGCATTTGCACAAGTTTTATACCTAAAAATGACATGATCAATAACCCAAAGTCGAGTCAACCAATCTAAAATATTAATAATTCAGTACTATTATGTCGTTAACATATAGAATGACATCTCTACATAATGCAGTTTAATTCATGAAATATAGGAAAATCCTTTGAATTTATGGATCACTAAAGAGCCTAGATGAAGATTTAATATGATAATAATTGCTGCTAGAAATCACATTAGGAAGCACAACACAAGCTAATGGATCAAATGGAAGTTGCATATCATATCATTTAACTTGCTATAATATATGGTAAATATCCCTAATTTACCCATATATTGATGATAGATCAACCAAGCCCCTTTGCTCTGTTAACCAATCATGAAACCCACATAAAGTTCACAGCTGGAATGTCCTTCTGTCAATTGCATGTGCGATGTGTGTGACATCAGTTAACTGAGTTTGGAGTAGTGTGGACTAAAATGGGCTTTTTAAGTGTTAAATATTTATTAGGAGTGGTATCTCTAATGACATTCTAATTTAAATATTAAATAGTAGTGTTTTTACTATTAGCATATTACAGCCATTTTCTTTACTCTTTTTATCATCCTATGCCTTGAGAGGAGGATAGGTCTTAATGGAAAAGAAAAAAACATTGACTTTAAAACAAAGAAGGTGGCAAAGCATGACAAGGCATAGTATATGTCCACGGGCTTACGAGAAAAAATGTTGTTTCTTAAAACAACGCGGGCGCGCGCGCGCACAGAGAGAGAGAGGGGGGGGGGGTAGGAAAGAACATGGAAAAATTCATAGAAACTCCAGGAAATAGTAATGTAGGAAAGCTTAAGAATTAAAATAAAAGATTCAACCATTATTGTTGCTTCTCTAGGAAATAGTAGAAAGAATCCCAGCTGTTTCCATTGCCACCACTGGTATCCACAACAAGCAAGGGCAAGGATGCATCAGTAAGAACTAAAAAGTACTAAAAGGAGGAAGAGTTGTTACACTTATAACTTTTAAAAATAAACAAAAAGTTGATGACCTTGTCAGAGCCTTAGTGTTAGTGTAACTGGTACCTTCACCACCATTTCCATCTTTTCTTCAACCTGCTCCTTATCCTCTAATATGTCTTTTTTACTTATTGTTTTCTTTATATTCTCTCCTTATTTCCCCTTTTCTGCCTTAAAGACTTGGGATAGAGGGAGGAATTCTTTTAGGAAAGTTTTTTGTTTTATTTTTTATTATTATTTGGGGGGGGGGGCACTGTAGTGAGTGGGATGGGGTTCTATATAAATTTAGAAGCAAGGTCAATCGGTCCCAATATTCGAATTGAGCTTATGAATTAAGATAGAATATGGAAATTTACCAACTCTTTACGGACCTCAATCACAAACAAAAACAACTAGATAGTGATCAACTAGCGAGTACGAATGCCCATATAGTGAGTTTTATGGATGATGATCAAGAATCTCCAGGAATTGTTTAAACACAAGAACGTCGTCTTATTTAAGCGCAGAGTAGTCAGGATAATAACTTATTAAAACCTTTGAAGCTCAACCATAGAAATGTATGAGAAAGCTCCCACTTTATAGGGACACAAATAAATCGAGAATATTAAAAAAATTCTTTTGGAGTTGGAAAAAAACATAAGGGTAAAGCGGTATTAAGTTGGAAAAAACAGAAAGGTCATGCATCTAGCATCTGAAAGTACCAATCAGGAGAGAAAGTTAGCCCCCTACTCAAAAGAATAAAGTTCTGAGAATTAACTTACATTATGGTTATATTTGGCCTTGTCAAGGGAAGTGCATCAAATATATCTGACCTGACAGCAGACATCTGAATCATGACCTGCAAAACAATAAGTAAACCGATCAAACTAACACCAAGTGTTTCATGAACGAAACTTCAATCTTGTTCAAGTTTAAGCAGGATGCAGATAAAGGAATGAGTAGCTTGTAAAATGTAAACTAGTGATAGAAAATAACAGTTTTATCCTAGTGTTCAGCCCGTACTGTGGAAATTGGTGTTTTGTTAAGTACACTTTAATAAAAACAGGATAAATTAATTATCCATCCTTTATCTTGAAAAGGCACATGAGATTATGAGGGAAAACACACACACACACACACACACACACACACACACAGAGAGAGAGAGAGAGAGAGTCCGACAAAAATGTAGTATATTGTTGGATATAGGTTCCCTCAAGGCAATTATCGTAGTTGCAAGAATGCAATTACTGAATTCATGAGAACCTATACAGAGAATAGTCTTACTCGAGATGATAGTATTCTATCTGGTTTGTATTTATCATTCATAAGTATACGTTTTACTAGCTATAACGTATCACTACTACATGATGATAAAACCCATATGATCTTTACTTAACTACCAGGATTATGATAAGGATCATACCAGTAGGGCATGAGTAGTATATAAACACATCCTTAAAAGTCCCTAGTCACAGAAGTATCGAGACTGGGCATCGGTGCTCCAGTTTAGACTAGTGTATACGTTTCATGACCCTGTACGCGACGATGGCTAATCCTATAGCCATTGGTGTTTGACACCGATGATTGTATACATATGCTCATTAGATGAGTTATATTGGACGGACTCGCCAAGAACTCCTAGATGGTATAATACCAATCACCAGATAGCAGTTCTCTGGTGACATAAGTACATGATAGTCCCTAGACCAAAGATCGCCATAGTGTCTTGTGTGTGTTCTCACTATACTTAGATTACTGTCCTACCACGGCTTTAAAGAGCATTGCAAACAGGTTTTAGTTAGGTACAGTCCCGAAGCACTTGGAGGCGATGAGCGGTCGAGAGAATTCGTCTCTCACGGTATAGAGAGTTGATGTCACGCTGTGCACAGCTGGTTATGACATAAGTCCTTGGCTAATGCAATAGAGATTTACTGATAAGTGTAATCAGTAGTTTCTCTGGTGGTCATAAGCTTGACGTCAGCACGACTTATCGGGTTAGTGGGAGTTTGATAGTTTCCACCTCTCAAACCCGATATGCGACAATCTTAGAAGAAGAGACTGGACTGTACAGTGAATGTCACTAATAGGCTCTAGCAAGGTACAGACGAGCTTGCTTGTCGACCGGCTTTTCGTTCGATACCTGATTAGCCGTTATGTATAGCTAGTACCGCTAACATGCTTGTAGGTTAACCCGATGAGGAATTGATCTGAAAGTGTTTCAGATCAATCGGATATGATCCTAACCTACTGCCAACGTATTGTCAAGTATTTATACTCCCACACAGAGGGTTTTTCCATTTTAGCGAAATGATATAGTGCAAGTACGGTGATGCGTGTGGGGTCCAATTAAACAAGTGTATATGATACTACATGTATTAATCAGACAGGTGATACTAGCCGGTTTATGATTGAACCGGATCATTAAATCAAGTATTGATTTAATGATATTACTTATATAGGATGATGCATATATAAACTAGTATTATTATGTTATTCTCACTTTTTTACTTTGTTACATATCATGTGCATGTTACATGTCATGTATATATATTTATATATATGTGTGTAATGTATTTATGTGTGAATATATAATTTCTTTTTATCCTATTTCTTTTTGCATGATATAGAAATGATGTGGAGTTCATTTGCTTACACATTTGCTACTCATGACACTTGAATAAGAGAGAGAGAGAGTGGAATGAAATGAGTGGAGACTCTACTCTCTTCATTCCAACCATGTTTTCATTTGGATGCTATGTTTTTCTCTCATTCAAATAAAGAGAAAAAGAAATAGAGCTAAAAAAAAGATGAGAGAGTTTGAGAATACACTTCATTCTTCTACATCCCTCCCAACTCATGTTTAGCAAGCACGAAAAGAGAGTTACATCAAGTTGTTGATGTTGGAGCTCGAACCGGTGGCCTTCGCGTGGATTTTCGACGGAGTCGATCGAAAATCAAGCACGATCCGGAGCACTCGAAGCTTAGCCGGAGTCCGGAGTTTAACCATTGAAGAAAATGAAATCGCTTCAAAAGTTGTATCTTCTCGTTATTCTATTCTTTTGTTTACAAGTTATAGTCTATCGTTGATTCTAGATTAGCGTGCTCTTGCTCGCTTGGAATTTTTTTTGTTTTTCCGCTTTCGTAAAGGTTTTTAAAACCCGTCCAGCGAGCGAGATGACCTTACAGTGGTATCAGAGCCATCCATAGGCTTTTAACTTGCTTTTCGATGGCTAATTGATTCCTGTGACCATTTTTCAAAATGAATTCTTCACTGTTTTTAAAAACTGCCAAAACCAACGACGTTTCTTGCTTGTTCTCGTGTCCCGGGGCTCTCGGTTCGGACCGAGAGGCCCATGAACTCCTCTTATGCCCATCCGAGTCCCGGAGGGCTGTCATGAGCCCCTTACGAGCTCATTTATCCACTGAACCGGAGCCAATTTTGGCTCTGGTTCGGGGCAATTCCCGAGCCCAAGTTGGGCTCGGGCGGATCCCGGGTCGCCTTCGGCTCAAGGTTTTTAGCGGTGGGATTCATCCGTGCGTTTTCGGGTCGTTCGCGATTCGTTCTAAGCAAGAAATGCGAGGTTTTTTGGGCCGAAGTGGACGTCAATTTCAGTTTTTGATAGAATTAAAGTTTGTGACTCCGTCGGTTTTGGGATTCATTGGCCATGGGTTCCGTATTGACGTGATTAAAATGTTTAATCGTGTTAATGTGATGGCATACTTGTTGATATGTGATGTTTAATGTCGACGAATTGATGCAATCAATTCGATGGGTTGCACGATGTGAGTCTGAATTGGTATGTCTTGATTGGTTGCGGATCGTTGTGAAATGAATAGCCACGTGCGTCAAGTGTAATGTGATGTATTTTATTTCATTCATGTTGTAACCAAAATGTATATTCTTTTATTCGAGGCGAGCGGTCGGCATGTGGTCGTCGCTACCGTTTTTGGTATTATTATTCGTCCAGAGACGGCGCGCTACATCGGACCCCGGGTGTAGTGATAAATAAACAAGGGTTTCATAGGATCCGTCTAGCTTCCTGAAACATAGGTTCCCTTACGGGTAGACTAATAGAATTAATGGAGGTGATGATTAGGAGGAGAGTTGGTATTATGTGTTTGCAAGAAACTAAGTGGGTAGGTGAAAAGAGTAGAGTCATAGAGCCTTGGGGTTATAAGCTTTGGTATACGGGTAGAGATAAAAATCGTAATGGGGTAGGCATAATCATAGATAGACGGTTGCTTGAGGATGTAGTTGAGATTAGGAGAAAAGGTGATAGAATTTTACTGGTTAAGCTTATTCTAGGTGGAGAGATCTTTAATGTTATTAGTGCTTATGCACCACAGAAAGGTCTTGATGACGCTAGTAAGCGTCTATTCTGGGAGGATTTAGACGAGGTGGTGCAAATTATACCTAGTGGAGAGAAGTTATTTATTGGTGGTGATTTTAATGGACATGTAGGTATTGGTTTCGGACAAAAGAATGAAGTAGATGACTCGATTCTAGATTTTGCTTTATCTTATGACTTGATCTTAGCAAACACCTGGTTTAGGAAAAGAGAGTCCCACCTTATCACTTTTAGGAGCGGATCAAGTGCTAGTCAAATAGACTTTTTTCCGACGAGAAGAATAGATAGAGGTTGTTGTATCGACTATAAGGTAGTGCCAGGTGAGAGTGTAACCACTCAACATAGACTTTTAGTTCTAGATTTTCGATTTAGAAGAGAACCTAGGAAGATTAGACGTAAGGTAGAGCCTAAAATTAAATGGTGGCGATTGAAAGAAGGTAATCAAAAGGCTTTTATAGATCGTGTAGTACAAGAAGCGGATTGGCAGTCGGAAGATAATCCAGACAAAACATGGAACAAAATGGCTAGTTA
This sequence comes from Agapanthus africanus, assembly GCA_030015575.1. Lineage (NCBI taxonomy): Eukaryota > Viridiplantae > Streptophyta > Magnoliopsida > Asparagales > Amaryllidaceae > Agapanthus > Agapanthus africanus. The sequence continues at coordinate 387,687,087 of JASDDO010000012.1, read as the reverse complement.
TATCAAGAAGATAGCTAGAGATCTACTTGGTGAGTCGAGAGGTGGTGCTCCACCATCTAAGGACATATCATGGTGGAATGAAGATGTAAAGGCTGCTATTAAAATTAAAAGGGATTCTTATAAAGATTTGAAGAAAAGTAGAGATGTGGAGAGATTTGAGAAGTACAAAATGGCTAAAAAAGAAGTTAAGAAAGCTGTTCGGGAAGCTAAATCTAAGGTCTACAAGGAGGTGTACGAGAAATTAGACACTAAAGAGGCTGCAAATGATATATACCGGATTGCTCGGATGCGGGAAAGGAAGACTAGAGACTTATGTGCGGTGAAGTGTGTCAAAAATGAAAATCAGAAGGTTTTAGTTCGAGATGAGGATATCAAGGAAAGATGGAGAGATTATTTTGACAAATTGTTCAATGAGAGCTTTACTAAGAATTTGGATGGACTTGTCATTCAATCTCAAGATATAAACCGTGATTTCATGCGTAAAATAAGATTTCCTGAGGTTAAAGAAGCTTTGAACAGAATGGGTTTAAAAAAAGCGGTTGGTCCTCACGGGATTCCTATCGAGATTTGGAGATGCTTAGGAGAAATAGGCGTTAAATGGCTAACAGATCTGTTTAATAAGATTTGGCAGACAAAAAAGATGCCAAATGAATGGAGGAAAGGTATCCTTGTACCTATCTACAAGAACAAGGGTGACATTCAAAGTTGCTCAAACTACCGTGGAATAAAACTGATGTGTCACACCATGAAACTTTAGGAGAGAATGATTGAACACAGGCTAAAGAAGGATATTAAGATAACAGAGAACCAGTTTGGGTTCATGCCTGGACGATCGACGACAGAGGCTATTCATTTGCTTCGTCAACTTGTCGAGCGTTTTCGAGAGAGGAGAAGAGATTTGCATATGATATTTATTGATTTAGAAAAAACGTATGACAAGATACCTAGAGAAGTATTATGGGGGACAATGATGAAGAAGGGGATCCCCGTCAAGTATATTGACATAATCAAGGATATGTACGATGGAGTAGTGGCAAATGTCAGAACTTGCGGCGGCTTAACGAGTGATTTTCCGATTACTATTGGTTTACATCAAGGATCTGCATTAAGTCCATTCCTGTTTACCATCGTGATGGATGAGCTTACTAAAACTATCCAAGATGAGGTACCTTGGTGTATGCTATTCGCTGATGATATTGTTCTAGTAAATGAGACGAAAGCAGGGGTTAATGCCAAATTGGAATCATGGAGGCAAACATTGGAATCTCGGGGATTCAGATTGAGCAGGTCCAAGACAGCATATATGCACTGCAAATTTAGTAGCCAGAGAAGTCAAAACCATATTGGTATAACATTGGAAGGGCAAGAGATATCACCGAGCGACCGGTTTAGATATCTAGGTTCCATCATCCAAAAGAATGGGGAGATCGATAGTGGTGTTAATCAAAGGATCCAAGCTGGTTGGTTGAAATGGAGGAGTGCAACAGGGATTTTGTGTGATCGTAACTTTCCGTTAAAATTGAAAGGGAAGTTTTATCGGAGCGCTATTCGGCCTACCTTATTATATGGTACAGAATGCTGGGCTCCTAAGAAGCATCATACACAGAAGATGCACGTAGCGGAGATGCGCATGCTTCGTTGGATGTGCGGTAACACTAGAAAAGATAAGGTGCGAAATGAGGATATTCGTGCAAAAGTTGGTGTAGCACCTGTGGAGGAGAAGATGCGGGAAAACCGGCTAAGATGGTTGGTCATGTGCGACGCAAACCTATGGAAGCACCGGTTCGACGAATAGATACTCTCGATATGGGCAATGGCAAAAGGGAGACCAAAGAAAACATGGATGGAGGTGATACGAAACGATATGGTTGCCAAAGGACTCAATGAAAGTATATTGTTCGATAGAAGTGAGTGGAGACAGAGGATTCATGTGCTGGACCCGGCGTGATTCTCATGTTGGTTCATGTAGCCTACCCCATATGCTTGGGATAAAAGGCTCGGTTGTTGTTGTTGTATTTGTCGGAGTTCGATCAGATTGCGATCAATGTCACCGTTGTATTAATACAGATTTTAGGATTACACTACGGAGAAGCGCACTGGCAGCCGGCTTCTAAATTGCAGCTGGTGGCCATCTCAAGGAGTTGAGATCGGGTCACTCGATTCTAGGACCGGCGGGCTGCTTGCCACGCTTGTAAAGGGTTAGAATAGACCCGCGGAGGAGTGCTCGAATCATCGGATATGAGAAAATGCTGGGTGCCTCATCATGGTGATGATGTCGGGTCGCCTCCTTTTTTCGGATTTGCGGATGACTTGTCGCACTAGTAGGAGTCTGCTTTTGGCTATGCATGGACTATTCATGCGACCAGAGAATGTCGCGCTTCGTTTGTGGCTCGAACAAAACGCAGGATTTCTAGGTGATCCGACCATTTCAAACTCTATGATGTTCTCCCGTATGCTGTAACGTGATTATTTGCGTGTGATGGTATATTTATATATGTGATATATAGTGTATATATATAATTAAATACTATATATGTATTGTATCCGTGCTAGCTCTGCCCCCGCTCTGCCGTTAGTTAAGTAACCTAACGGTGCATGACGGGGCATCGTGGCGAATGCGGATAGTGTATATGTGCATTCTATTTTTTCTTTTCACACTGTTTTCTGTTATGGTTGTGTGAAAAGAAAGTGCTAGATAATGTGGTTATCTAAATAATGGGATTGTATTAAGTGCATTAATACAAAGTAAAATAAACTTATACGTTGTAGGAACCACTTTTATCTAAAAAGGGAAATTTTAGTCGATTCTTTTGCTTCGCATCGTGGCATTCGGTTAGGAATGTCATGTATTTCATCCGATAAGGAAAGAGCCTTGATCCCGTCATTGGGAGTTCGCTCTTGAGCAAAAGTTTGTCACTAAAATTATTTTTGTAGCTGTATTCTTTTGCTTTGCGTTGTGATAATCGGGTACGAATATCCTGCACCTCATTTGATGAGGAAAGAGTTTTAGATCCCTTTACGGGGAGTTCACTCTTGAGCAAAGGTCTATGCGACTATAAATTTTCAAAACCGCTTGGTTCCTACGATGATATCAAGTTTATTACGTTGATGATTTTCTTCAAAACCATTCGTAGCGCTCTGTTATTTCAGGAAGTAGATTACTTAGTATTCATGCTGCGTATGTTGACTCTGTCAGGACGTAGTGTACGGTAACTAAGTGATGTCTTCCTGCTTGCACATGATGCAATTAGCTAGAACAGTCGCACGGTCATGTAGACTCTGACAAGGGCTTGTGCGGATGGACTAAATTAATCACGAAATGACAGGTTGAACTTGATTAGCGACTTATGGTATGTTGACCCTATCAAGACCATAAGCCGTTAGGGGTAAAAACCAACATCGGGAGTTTCAAGCGTTGAAACTTGCAATGTGATTGCATACCTTCTATGGAGTGGGGTAACATTTTGACCCTGTCAAGGTTACCATGCCATGATAGTTTGGGTCCCGATTCCTACCGTGAGTAATAGTTACTCTCAAAAGATTTTCTATACGAAATCCCGGTTAGTTCTCCTTTAGGGTTTGAAGGAAAATTCGACAGAACAGTGGCAATCATCATGATTAGATAAATATACCAATTTAATCAAGATTAGAGTGCATGCTGAGTGTTTCTTTTCTCTCTTGGACAGCGACCCTTGACTGACCTTAAACTAAAACTCGTTAATCTTGTTGACCGACCTTTTACAAACATATAGTTTTGGAATGTTTGGATTACTTTAATCCACGACATATTCATATATGTCCTTACCTATCCCACTCTTTTTGCTAATTCCATAACCCTCTGTATTCAGTCTAGAGATCCATATTGCTTGGAAGGCCGTCGTATAGTTAAATACGAACTCAATGAAATTGTTTCAGTCCGAGAATGGCCACTGGTTCTGGATTAGATGAATTGTTCGTTTGTCTCTCCCTCCAACCTTATCTCAAGTTCGAGAGCTCCTTATATGTAAGGAGAATATACTAGTTGCGCTTATTGGATAGTCTTCTTCCAATCCCGAAGCTGGTGCTAAAGGAATAGTAAGAAGAAAACCAAATAGCATAAGTTCATAATACAGAAAGGTAAGATGGAACGACATCAAAAAAGGGGTTGAAGTGTGAGGAAAGGAAATTGTGACTACTGTCATGAACATGGACAATGAAAAAGGCAATACTATGAATATCCAACTAACCCCATAGAAACATTTTGATGTTTCGGATTTTCCGTGTGTTTGTATTTTAGAAAACTGGTTCTCAACAAACTCTAACTCCTGGGTATATATATATATCGGATTAGAATCCCACACCTGTAGGGCGTTACAGATGCTGAAGAGCAGAGAATTGAGATTGGTCGATTTTATCCTCAATGTCGGTTTTCGGAGAAATTGTTGCTATTGAGGAAAATGATCAGGTTTTGCCTAAATGGCAAACTTTTGGTTTCTTTTAACCAAAAGAATGTTTTCAATTAACACAAGGAAATTGAGTTAATGAACTCTGTTGGAGATAGTGCCCTCAGAGTCAATTATTGGATCACAGGCACGTGATTGCAATGATTGAGGGAGGACCTATACCGGTAGGACAGTCTTACTCAAGATGATAGTATGCTATCTGGTTTATCTTTATCATCGTGTACTGCTTTAGGTGACCTTACGAGTCGCTATTACACATTGATAGAGCCCCTAGGATTCTTGCTTGACTGCCAGCAGCATGAGGGCGATCATATACGTGGGAGCTGAGGTCTATAAGCACATCCTTAAAAGGTCCCTAGTCGAGGAAGTATCGAGACAGGGCATCGATACTCCAGAGTAGACTAGTGTATACAGTCGAGACCCCGACGAGGGGCGGTGGCCGGTCTCACAAGCCACTGGTGTCAGTTGGTTCACCTAAGATTTATACAGGTGCTCATTGGGTTATGAGTACACCGGACAGGACTTGCCGGGAACATGCTAGTTGGTCTTATACCTGACGTCAGATAGCAGTTCCCTGGTGACATGTGTACAGGTTAGTTCATCGACCTGAGATCGTCATTTGTCTCGTGTGAGTTCCCACCGTGCTTTGATTACTACCCTACCACGCTCAAAGAAGACGTGCAAACAGGTTTTAGTTGGGTACAGTCCCGAGCCATATGGAGGCAGTGAGCGGATCTTCAGGGGTTCGTCTCTCCCGGTATTGGGGGTGAGGTCGTGCTGTGTCTAGGAGAGCCATTACACGAAGTCCTTGGCCAAGGCAGGAGATTTACTGGTAGATATTCCAGTAGTATCTCAGGGTGTTCTGGGCTACTCTCCGACACGACTTGTACCGCTTTTGGGGGTCTGACTTTTACCAATCCCTAGGCCCGCCATGCGATGCTCATAGACGAACGGACCGGACTGTACGGATATTGTCACTGACAGGCTCAGTAGGGTGTCAGGATGAGTTCGCTCATCGACGTCCCTTTTGGTCAATACCTGGTAGCCCGTTACGTATAGGCTAATACCTCTGACGTGCTAGTGGTTAAATCCACAACCAAAATATTGACGAGTCTTTAGAGTCCCCCACAGACCAGTTTCTCAAGTTTCAGGCGAAACGCTGTAGAGGCCGTATGGAGATATGGCAGGGTTCGATCAGATACGTGCGGTATTGCACGGATCGTGATCGGACGGATTATACTAGCGGGCTTTGGTTTAAGCCGGATCCTAGTATAGTACAGTGTAGATTTTGTCTCTTTGCATTTGTATTCAGTAGGAATACAAATGCGGGTATGTATATACAGTCGCGGGGTTTTCCTGTAATTTATTACGGGATCAGTTTCTGAAGTTGCCAGTTTGCATTCCGTTCCGACCAGTTTTCCTTTGTTCCTTCACGGCCGGACTTTATCGATGGAGGGGGTTATTTGCAGTTGTGCAAATTACCTTTTGTGGAAGGGGTTATTTGGATTTGTGGCTTCATCATGAGATTCCTTTTGCATCACTTGTTTTGCATTAATGAGATTGGATTTGTATTTGAAATGGATGTGAGGCTAGATTGGACTTGGTTGCGATCTTTATTCATGTTTATCAATTCATTTTCTCCACTTGCAATTTTCCTCCACCCATTTGGAGAAAGAGAGGGGCCGGCCACATCCTTGAGAGAGGGGAGTTCATTTTGGTCATGGGAAAAAAATGCTCATCTCATTTTTCTTGTATCAAAGTTCAAAAGCTCCATTTTCATAGTTCCTTCTTCACCTCCTCAAAAGGCAACTTCACCCCAAAAGAGACGAAGGATTCTACACAGCCTACAGTATTCTTGGGCACGTCGGCTCGCCAACTTCATGCCCGAGTTGCCTCGGTCCAGAGGTGGGAGCTCATAAAAGAACCCGGCGATGTGGTGCCCGTTCCGACGAGGAGATGAAGACCGGAAATTCCGCGAGGAGATCGGAGTGGAGGCCGAAGACCGAAGGACACGGATCGCTCGGTATAGCTCACTACTCATTTTCTAGTTTGCTAGAGTTAGGTTAATGGCCCGATCCGGGATTTATAGTGCGCGGTGGTGCCGGTTTCTAGTTTTTAGAAAAGTTTCATTTCCGCATTCCGGCGTCGGATTGACGGCCGGGGCGCCGCCGTGCACTTGCAATGGTATCAGAGCCACGCCATTAACCTAGTCTAGCTTGCTCTAATGTGTTTACAAGTTCGATCGAACGAATTTTCAAAAACCGCGTTTCCATTTGCATGAGTTTCTGTCGAAATTTTTTTTGGCTCGAAATTTTTTTCAGGATGTTGCAGAAATACATGCAGGGAATTCTAAGAGTTCTGCAAAAATTTGGTGGCATGACTTCACTGTTCCACCGCGGAACCGCGGCCAAACCCATGCATTGGCCGCGATTCCGCGGCCATGTTGAGTCCTTGCTGCACCAATTTTTTCCAGAGGGTCTTAGAATGTGAAATGGGGTTTTTGGTATATTCTTTTTGGGCCCAGATTTTCTTTGAGTGCTACAGTAGTGCTTGGGGCCCACTTCGGTAAATTTAGTCGATCGGAAATTTTAAACATGTTAGTTCACAGTATTTACATTATATATGCGACCGTGAATGTCATTCGATCGGTAAATCCAGTCTATCTGCTATAGCCCTTTTAGACGGATTTGCGAACGTGACATTCACGTTGATGTTCTGTGTTGTGCTGTGATGTTGCGGATTGGTCGTGGGGGATAGCCTGGATGCAATGGTAGTACAGTTTTGTTTTACATGTACATTTGATATTGCGGGGCGAGCGTCCGACATGTGGACTGCCGTCACTGCCTGTTTGTATATTATTCTTTTGGGGCACGACCGGGGTGAGGTCGATGTACCCGTTGTATATTTTACTTTCTGTACTAGGATTACCCCGCGGTGGGGTGCACGGATAGCCGGGTTCTAGAGGGCAACGGGCCCGCATCTCATGGCATTGAGACGGTGGGGGCTTTACTCTAGAATTGGCGGGCTATTCGCCGCACTCATAGGGGGTACAGGTTGACCCAGGAGGGATGCCCAAGTTACCGGATTCCGTGAAGTGCTGGGTAGTCCATTCACGTTGCTGAAGGGGGCTGCCTCGCTTCAGGTTTTGGCGGGTAACTTGCCGCGTCCGTAGGGGTCTAGGATTTCATTGCACAGGCTATCCACACGACCAGGGAAACGTCGGGTTTCAGTAGCGGCTCTATGAAACCCGAGGATCCCAGATATCTGTATTGTTCTATGCTGCTGATTTCTTTCTGTGATGTTGCATTTTATCACACCTTGAGCGAATATTATATATTGATATATATACTAGTAGATGTTGTATATGTTTTGCATCCGCGCTAGTCCAGTCCCCGCTCTGTCGTTAGTTAAGTAACCTAACGGGTGATGACGGGACCCAGTGGCGAATACGGATGGCATATACGTACATCATTATTTTCGTTCTTTATTGGTGTGATCAATTGATGGGACTGCGTTGATTCGGATCAATGCAAGCTAAACAAACCTATTCTGATGTTGTTGGAACATTTTTTCAAAAAGCTGTTATTGCAAGGGCGTTCTCTTTTGTTTTGCACAGTGGTATTCGGTTGGAATATCCTGCACCTCAATCGACGAGGCAAGGGCCGAGATCCCTTCACCGGGAGTGACCCCTTGGACAGAAGTTTGCGTCAGGGCAATAACTTCACTATAGTCGTTTACTTTTGCTTTGCATCGTGGTATTCAGTTGGAATATCATGCACCTCATTCTACGGGGAAAGAGCCGAGATCCTTTTCACCGGGAGTGACCTCTTTAGCAAAGGTTTTCGTCACTATATTTTTAAAAAGTTATCTGGTTCCTTCAACGATATCAAGTTCATTACGTTAAAGGTTTTCGCCAGAAACCATTCGTAGCCCTCCGTCGTTTCATATGGATAGTCAATAGTATTCAAGCTGTGTATGTTGGCCAAAGTCAAGGCACGGTGATTGGTAGCTATTGGGTATTCATATGCAGCATAGATAGATGCGTTGGTTTGGGACAGTCGTACTGCCATGTTGGCCAAAGTCAAGGGTAGGTACGGGTGGGTTCAAATTAACCTGGAGAATGACGGGTAGAACTTGACATGTGACTTATGATATGTTGGCCAAAGTCAAGGTCATAAGAGCATGGGGCAAAAATCACATCGGGAGTTTCTAAAGAAACTGAAACTTGCCAGATATGCGCATACCTTCTAGAGTGTGATAACGTGAGCGGATTCCGTCACATTATCATGCGATGATAGTTGGATCCCGATTTCCACTGATGAGTCGGTTTACTCCTCGGGTGATCCCGACTAATTCTTCTTTCGGGTTTGGAGAAGAATTTGAGGTTACAGTGGGAGGTTTCCTGATTAGATAAAGTGATAACCATTCTGATCTAGGTTAGAGTGCACGCTCAGTGTTTCTTTTCTCTCTCTCTTTGGCAGCGACCATGACCCGACCCTAGACTATGACTCAGTGAGCAAAATTAACCAAACCTTCTTAAACACTGGCTTTTGGATCTTCCATTGGACAAAACCATCGTATGGTTATATACGAACTCGAAGGAATTTATTCGAGGATGGTTTCCGGTTCTGGAGAAAACGAATAGGACTATTCAGTTGTCTTTTCCTTTTACCTTCTCTCAGGTTGCGAGTACTCCTTGGTTTAGGAGATAGTACACCTATTACGCAAATTGGATAATCTTCTTCCAAACCATAGACAGGTGCCGACCGGTAGGGAATGAAGAAAACCAATTAGCATAACGATGGTGTACAGAAGGCATTAAGTAAAGACATATCAAGGGATTAGTAAGAGGGCAAAGTAAATTGCGACTGCTATTCACGACCAAACCAAATATTTCTTCGCCAATCCTACATCACCTTTGTATTTCTCCAGAACACTCTGTATCACTACGAAGATTCACAGTTTATTTGGATACTCCATCGTATGGTTATATACGAACTCAAAAGGAACTTGTTCCAGTTCGGGGATGAATTCTGGTTCAGGAGAAATAGGAATAAGGTTTTATTCAGTTGTCTTTTATCTTTACCTTCTCTCGCGTTGCGAGTGCTCCTAGGATTAGGACAGTACACCCATTATGCTTATTGGATAGTCTTCTTCCAAACCATAGGCTGGTGCCGAACGGTAAGGAAGGAAGAAAACCATTTAGCCTAAGAGGGTGTACAGAAGGTAATGACCAAAGACATATAAAGGGATTTGGAGAGATGGCAAAGAATTATATGGTTACAGTTGTGAATCTGGATAATGGAAGAGGCATTACTAGGAATACCCGGATACCCCTTCGAAACATTTATATGTTTCAGTTTCACTGTGTACTGTTAAAAGAAAACTGATTTCCCAATTAGACACTTGCTCCAGGGTATGTATTTACCAGGTATGATTCTCACATCTGTATGGTTTTGCAGATGATGGATGGGAGTAAGTTATTGGGAATTAGGTGATCATCCTCATTATATCGGAATTTGTTGTAATTGGTGATATTTGAGGAAATCGCCTGGGCTGTTTGCCGGACGGCAAATATTTGGTTTTGAATATCCGTTGTTATGCACCAATTTCAAATTGATATATTTGTACGTCTATTTTTATAGAGTGAGATATACCTTTTTGAAATTATGTCTATGACATTTACCTATATCAGTGGATGGTTAGGTAAGGAGCATTGAACAGCGGTGTAATTCTTCTTAACCATAAGTACAGTTTTCAACCTACGACACACAGTGAATGAGTCACTAGACTCAGGGGACTTATACAGAGTATTGTATATTGTCCAGTGTCCATTAGGACAGAGGGGTTGGTCCTCGTACTATATTCAGTTTACTTATGACTTCTCTAGTTCTTAGACAAGTGTTTCGTAGAAACACAAGGTCTGAGTTTTGAGAAGTCATAGGTATAAGAGTAAAGTAGAGAACCAGGTATTGCAAGTATCGGGATTCTTCAAGGTGATCGAAGATGTAGATACTTGTGTATGGTATTCAGTTGATAGAAATGATTAAGAGAACTTGCTTCTCTTTCAGGTTACTCATAATTGGAAGTATTCCTAAGTTGAGTAATGCTGATCGGCCTCTCTCCATTTAGTTGACATACACTGGAGACAGCTGCATGATTTGAATCTGGTTCAATTAAATCAGTGCCTCTGTTTCTGTATTGGATATAGAACAGTTCATATCTTGACATTGTTAAGGTACGGGGAGTTGTCCAGCTTATGCTTAAAACCAGACTCTGGATAACTCAAGGCACGTTTCTGTAATGGTTGTTTGTGGGTTGACCCAAGCTATGACGAGGGTTGACTTTCTACCATCTGGAAGATCAATAGTGATATTGTTCTTGACTCGTCACAGTTTTAATAAAAATGGATTTTTTCAGAAAACAGTTGTGGGAGTATGGTAGAACTGGAAGTGATTCCAGAACCGCAAACGATTACTGAAGATTTGATAAGAACCTAAAGATTCAATCTGGTTTGACATTCCATTGGCCACTCCGCAGATATAGTGGGTAACCTCAGGCGCTCGAGAGGTGCTTCGGTATGCTCAAGGACGGTGGCAGGAAGGTTCTTGTTTACCCAGACTTGTCATTGCTGTTGTTCCAGACTGTGAGACCCGGCAGGAGGATGAGTATAGCGTCGTTCTAAACTAGCTTTAGAAGTGCACGTGTATATGACTCTACCAAAGGGTTGTCGTAGTCAGTGGGAGCAGCGGAAGCATAGTGGACAAGTGGCTTATGTCTATTTATAGACTAAAACAGATATAGCGGAGATAGATCATCTATTTCTGATGTGACAGTCATAGGTTTGACTTCATCAGAATAGAGGATGGATCTGTTAAGAAGGTAGTAGAGTGTGATGTCCTGGTATTTGGATGACATACACAGAGTAGGAAGTGATATTCCTTTACTACGATCGGTTATACTTTGGTTGTCACACAGTGGTTTCTCCACATAGGGCTTGGATATAATATTACACATTCTGGTTACTAGATCTATGGTTTTAGATCTAGATTTGGGTGGTTTCCCAATCTGGGTACTAAGACAGCATTCTAAGGTGTTTTAGAATGGACGACTCCTGGCAAGGTGGTGTACCTGTAGGCGATGGAGTCACCCTCTCTAAAGATGTCTTACAGACTAAAGGGAAGAGGGATATGCATGATTGGAAGATCACTTGCTTAGGCAATTGAGTCAATCATGAGATGTCAAGTACCACACCAGATGTTGTTTTTGCACGAGATGCAGTAAGTTGATATTAATCCAATCCTGAAGAAACGATCGGAAGCAGTTTTAGAACATAAGTTGATGTTCTAGGGTAATGATAACGGCAGCCTCCTTTAGGAGACAGTTATCATTCCAGGCTTCCAAGGTGACCTGGATGACAGAGTGACTGTCAGAGTTATAGTTCTCCCTTCGAAGAGGGGCAGTATTTTGGACAGGTGGTCCAGGCGGATACTAAGGGAGGCATGGCGCAGGATACTGATTAAGTTCAGTTGACGATACAGTCTAAGAAGTTTGGATTTGGAGTTCACTTGTGAGCTAGGTCCCATCAGATATCCAGACATATTATAAGACAGGTATTACTCATTTCGGGAGATGGGTTTCTTCGCGAACTTGAGATAAAGAGAGACATAGAAAGAAACATCACAGCGGATCCACTCACTGAGGCTGTTCCTCGAACGCAATAGTTTCGCAAACGAGCTTTGTGAGACTGACTAGTAGAGGAGTTGGGTGTTCGGTATCACACGGGCTGTGAGTATGCGACATCGCAATAATTAGCCTTGAGTGCAAGTGGGAGATTGTTGGAGATAGTGCCCTCAGAGTCAATTATTGGATCACAGGCACGTGATTGCAATGATTGAGGGAGGACCTATACCGGTAGGACAGTCTTACTCAAGATGATAGTATGCTATCTGGTTTATCTTTATCGTCGTATACTGCTTTAGGTGACCTTACGAGTCGCTATTACACGTTGATAGAGCCCCTAAGATTCTTGCTGGACTGCCAGCAGTATGAGAGCGATCATATACGTGGGAGCTGAGGTCTATAAGCACATCCTTAAAAGGTCCCTAGTCGAGGGAGTTTCGAGACAGGGCATCGATACTCTAGAGTAGACTAGTGTATACAGTCGAGACCCCGACGAGGGGCGGTGGCCGGTCTCACAAGCCACTGGTGTCAGTTGGTTCACCTAAGATGTATACAGGTGCTCATTGGGTTATGAGTACACCGGACAGGACTCGCCGGAAACATGCTAGTTGGTCTTATACCTGACGTCAGATAGCAGTTCCCTGGTGACATGTGTACAGGTTAGTTCATCGACCTGGGGATCGTCATTTGTCTCGTGTGAGTTCCCACTGTACTTTGATTACTACCCTACCACGGCTCAAAGGAGTCGTGCAAACAGGTTTTAGTTGGGTACAGTCCCGAGCCACATGGAGGCAGTGAGCGGATCTTCAGGGGTTTGTCTCTCCCGGTATTGGGGGTGAGGTCGCGTTGTGTCTAGGAGAGCCATTACACAAAGCCCTCGGCCGAGGCAGGAGATTTACTGGTAGGTATTCCAGTAGTATCTCAGGGTGTTTTGGGCTACACTCCGACACGACTTGTACCGCTTTTGGGGGTCTGACTTTTACCAACCCCCTAGGCCCGACATGCGATGCTCATAGACGAACGGACCGGACTGTACGGATATTGTCACTGACAGGCTCAGTAGGGTGTCAGGATGAGTTCGCTCATCGACGTCCCTTTTGGTCAATACCCGATCGCCCGTTACGTATAGGCTAATACTTCTGACGTGCTAGTGGTTAAATCCACAACCAAAGTATTGACGAGTCTTTAGAGTCCCCCACAGACCAGTTTCTCAAGTTTCGGGCGAAACGCTGTAGAGGTCGTATGGAGATATGGCAGGGTTCGATCAAATACGTGCGGTATTGCACGGATCGTGATCGGACGGATTATACTAGCGGGCTTTGGTTTAAACCCGATCCTAGTATAGTACAGTGTAGATTTTGTCTCTTTGCATTTGTATTCAGTGGGAATACAAATGCGGGTATGTATGTACAGTCGCGGGGTTTTCCTGTAATTTATTACAGGTTCAGTTTCTGAAGTTGCCAGTTTGCATTCCGTTCCGGCCAGTTTTCCTTTGTTCCTTTACGGCCGGACTTTATCGATGGAGGGGGTTATTTGCAGTTGTGCAAATTACCTTTTATGGAGGGGGTTATTTGGATTTGTGGCTTCATCATGAGATTCCTTTTGCATCACTTGTTTTGCATTAATGAGATTGGATTTGTATTTGAAATGGATGTGAGGATAGATTGGACTTGGTTGTGATCTTTATTCATGTTTATCAATTCATTTTCTCCACTTGCAATTTTCCTCCACCCATTTGGAGAAAGAGAGGGGCCGGCCACATCCTTGAGAGAGGGGAGTTCATTTTGGTCATGGAAAAAAATGCTAATCTCATTTTTCTTGTATCAAAGTTCAAAAGCTCCATTTTCATAGTTCCTTCTTCACCTCCTCAAAAGGCAACTTCACCCCAAAAGAGACAAAGGATTATACACTTAGCCTACAGTATTCTTGAGCACGTCGGCTCGCCAACTTCGTGCCCGAGTTTTCTCGGTCCAGAGGTGGGAGCCCGTAAAAGAACCCGGCGATGTGGTGCCCGTTCCGACGAGGAGATGAAGACCGGAGATTCCGCGAGGAGATCGGAGTGGAGGCCGAAGACCGAAGGACACAGATCGCTCGGTATAGCTCTCTACTCATTTTCTAGTTTGCTAGAGTTAGGTTAATGGCCCGATCCGGGATTTATAGTGCGCGGTGGTGCCGGTTTCTAGTTTTTAGAAAAGTTTCGTTTCCGCATTCCGGCGTCGGATTGACGGCCGGGGCGCCGCCGTGCACTTACAAACTTAAGGGACTTATACATATTGATATATGTTGTCCGACATCCATGCGAACATAAGGTTGGAACTAGGTATTCCGTATTGAGAATGTAATTCTCTCAAATTGCTCATCCACGGGTGCGCTCTATGATAAGTAATGCTAAGTTGCCGTCTTCAATTTTGGAGATACAATAGAAATAGATGTATATCAATTGATACTGGTTCCACTTAAATCAATGCTTCATTTCTATATGTGATATAGAATGGTGTTCATCTTAAAGTTAAGATATTGAGTTATCCGGTTTATACTTAAAATCATAATCCGGACAAACTCAAGACACGTTTCGGTGATAATTGTTTGTGGGTAATCCCAAGCTTACGCAAAGGATAGCTTCTACCATTGTTCAAGATCAAAAGTGTTTTGTTCTTGACTCGCCACCTCCTTATCATCTATTTTGATGCAACGGTCAAAGTGTTGGACTTTATCAAAATTAGAGATGAGCCAGCTATTTGTATGTGGATGACATATTCTTGATAGGAAGTGATATTCCTATACCATGATTCGATCAAACAATGGTTGTCACTGTTTCTCCTTTATGGATTATATATATATCATTGATTCTGGTGACTAGATTTATAGATTTAGATCTAGTATAGGTTTTGGGATTGTTCCAAAATTCAGGTATCTTAAACACCATTCTAAAGTGGTTTAGAATGGAGGACTCCTAATGAGATAATATCCCCGCAAGTAATAGGGTCACCCTCTCTAAAGAGATGTCTTTTGGGACTAATGAAGATAGGGACTCACATGAATGATATTCGACATGTTTCGGCAGTGAGGTCAATCATGCGATGTTATATACCGGACCAGATATTGTTTTTACATTTTGTGTAGTAAGCAAATATTTGTCCAATCATGAAAAAACATAGGAAATGGAACATATAAGATGTTCTTGGTGTATGGTAATGGCAGACTCATTAAGGGAGCGATTATCGATTCCAGCTTCCGTAGTGACAAAGGTAGACAGAGTATGTGTCGCGAGTCATTAAATTACCCTCTTATGAGAAACAATTTATTGGAAGAGTTCCAAACGGGATACTAAGGTAGTCAAAACGCTAGATACTGATTGTGAATCAACAGATGATACATCCTAAGTGTTTGTTTGGATAAATATATTCATTTATGAACATGGT
The DNA here is from genome assembly GCA_030015575.1 of Agapanthus africanus. Classification (NCBI taxonomy): domain Eukaryota; kingdom Viridiplantae; phylum Streptophyta; class Magnoliopsida; order Asparagales; family Amaryllidaceae; genus Agapanthus; species Agapanthus africanus. The sequence continues at coordinate 387,671,540 of JASDDO010000012.1, read as the reverse complement.
CCCATCAGCTATCCAAACAAAGTTCTTTGGTAGGTATCGCTCATTTCGGGCGATAGTTGATCTCCGCGAAATTGAGATTTAGAAAGATACAGATAGAAACGTTGCAGCGGATCCACTCACTGAGGCTATTTCTTGAACACGATTTGTAAAACTGTTAGTACAGAAGTTGGGTATGCAATAGCACATGAGATGTGTATATACAATACCGCAATAATTGGTATTGAGTGCAGGTGAGAGATTGGTGGATAAGATTCCCTCAAGGCAATTATCGTAGTTGCAGGAATGCAATTACTGAATTCATGAGGACCTATACAGAGAACAGTCTTTCTCGAGATGATGGTATGCTATCTGGTTTGTATTTATCATTCATAAGTATACGTTTTACTAGCTATAATGTATCTGTAAGTCCACGTTGCTCACCCCGGTTCTTACGGGGAGGCGGAAAAGGTAAAAAAAACGATTTTTTTTATGACAAGGCAACATGGACTAGAAAAGAGGATCTTTGCTAAACAAAAACCTAGCAAACAAACTACGAGTTTAGCTACTCGGTTATGAGGTTATACCTTGGTCTTGAACTCCTTCTCTTCTTGCTCCTTGAGGTGGTTTGAACGGCTCCTCCTCGTAGTCTTCCTTTTGCCGAAGAAGGATCCACCCGAAGGCCACTACCTTGAGCTCCTATCTCAACCTAGAGGTAACTAAAGTGCTTGGCTTGCTAAACCTAGAACTCTAGAATGAGTAGAGAGGAGTTATGGTGGTTTTACCTCAAGAGCTCATGGTTCTCAACACATGAGAGATGAGAGCTTTGAGAGAGAGGAAGAGGATGAGCTTTGGATGAGAGAGAGTGAGCAAGTGAGAATGAGACAATAATTTACAACCATGCTCACAAGAGTAAGAATAATGATGATAATAATAATTAAGAATTGTGATGGTTAGTTTCAATGACCATTATCATTTCATGCATTTAATGCATTTTGCAAAGAACAAGAAGCATCATGGAAATGAAATGATGATGGTCAACAAGTCCACAATGGTCAACCGGTCAACAAAATCAACAAGTCAACAAAAGTCAAATGTTCAACTCAACCATGGCATAATAATCCTTAATTAATATTATTAATCATATTTCTTATTCTCATCAGGGTTTAGAAAAAGTCAACGGTCAACAACCCTAATGAGAATCATCTGCCGCTGCCTCTGTCAACTGTGCATACACACCCGCATCCATGTTCCGAGGAACACGAATACAATGAGATAAAACCAATCCCAAAACATATACTAGGATCTGGCTTAAACCAAAGCCCGCTAGTAATAACTGCCCGGACACCAAACGTGCACAAGTGCGCGGATGTGAACGAACCATGTCGCAAAACCATACGACCTCTACTCTGTTTTGCCCAAAGACGAACAGCCCTCTGTGTGGGACTCTAAAGACTCGATACTACGCTGGCAGTGGGTTTAACCACAGGCCGCAAGCGGTACTAGCTGTACGTAACGGTCCCCAGGTAGATGCCGATAAGAAGACTGATGAGGCGAACCCATCCGAACTCCTACTGAGCCTGAATGTGACAATCTCCGTACAGTCTGGTCTATTCGTCTGAGAGTATCGCATGTCAGGCCTAAGGGGCGGTAAACGTCAGTCCCCTAATAGCGGTACAAGTCGTGTCGGAGTGTAGCCCAGAACACCCTGAGATAACACAGGAAACGCTACCAGTATATCTCGCTTGCCCTGGCCAGGGATTTTGTGTAATGGCTCTCCTAGACAGCGTGATATCAACCCCCAATACCGGGAGAGACGAATCCTGTCTAACCGTCACTGCCTCCAAGTGCTTCGGGACTGCACCCAACTACTACCTGTTTGCACGACTCATTTGAGCCGTGGTAGGGTAGTAATCTAAGAACAGTGGGAACACACTCGAGGCGAAGTGACAGTGTCAAGTCAACGGACTATGATGTACTCATGTCACCTGGGAACTGATAACTGACGATAGGTATAATACCAAACCAACAGTTCCCAGTGAGTCATGTCCAGTGTACTCGTAACCTAACGAGCACCTGCATACTATCTCCAGTACGACGTACTGAAGGCTGTGGGACAGACCATCTTCCCTCCTGGGATGAGAAGCGTATACACTAGTCTACTCTGGAGTATCAATGCCCTATCTCGATAATCCTACGACTAGGGACCTGTATAAGGATGTGCTTGTAGATTACCCAGCCCCCACTAGTGTGACTGCCATCACAACGCTGGTAATCAAGCAAAGATCCTAAGGGCTCCACTAATGTGTATAGGCGATATGCTAAAAGAAACATGCACATATTAAAGTAGAAACAAACCAAGTAGCATACTACCATTTCAAGCAAGATTGTCTATACAATTGTGAATATCCCAAGCTTCCATTAAATAATATACAAACTAGTATGATACAGTAATGGCCTCTAGGGCATATACACTAACAGTATCACTACTACATAATGATAAAGCACATAGGATTTTTGCTTAACTATTAGGGTTATGATAAGGATCATACTAGTGGAGTCTGGGTAGTATATAAGCACATCCTTAAAAGTCCATAATAGTAGGAGTATCAAGACTGGGCATCGATACTCCAGTTTAAACTAGTGTATACGTTTCATGACCCTGTACGGGACAATAGCTGGTTCCATAGCCATTGGTGTTCGACACCGATGATTGTATACAGGTGCTTATTGGATAAGTTACACTGGACGGACTCACCGAGAACTCCTACATGGTATAATATCAATCGTCAGATAGCAATTCTCTGATGACATGAGTACAGGATAGTCCCTAGACCGAAGATCGCCATGGTGTTTTGTATGTTCCTACTGTACTTAGATTACTACCCTACCACGGCTTTAAAAATCCGTGCAAACAGGTTTTAGTTAGATATAGTCCCGAAGCACATGGAGGCGGTGAGCGGTCGAGAGAATTCGTCTCTTCCGGTATAGAGAGTTGATGTCGCACTGTGCACAGCTGGCTATGACCATAAGTCCTTGGCCAATGCAGTCGAGATTTACTGGTGAGCATTATTAGTAGTTTCTCTGGTGGTCATGAGCTTGACGTCAGCACGACTTGTCGGGTTAGTAGGAATCTGACGGTTTCCACCTCTCAGACCCAGCATGCAACAGTTTTAGACGAAGAGACCGGACTGTACGGTGAATGTCACTGATAGGCTCTAGCAGGGTACAGACGAGCTTGTTTGTCAACCGGCTTTTCGTTCGATACCTAGGTAACCGTTATGTACAGCTAGTACTGCTAACATACTTGTAGATTAATCCGGTAGGGAGTGTTTCAGATCAATCGGATGTGATCCTGACCTACCACCAGCGTATTGTCGAGTTTTTAGAATTCCACACAGAGGGTTTTTCCGTTCTAGCGAAATGATGTAGTGCACGTACGGTGATTCGTGCGGGGTCCAATTAAGCATGTGTATATGATACTACATGTATTAATCGGACAAGTGATACTAGCAGATTTATGATTGCACCGGGTCATTAAATCAAGTATTGATTTAAAGATATTACTTATATATGATGATACATATATAAACTAGTATTATTGTGTTATTCTCTCTTTTACTTTGTTACATATCATGTGCATGTTACATGTCATGTATATTTATATATTTATATGTGTGTATAATGTATTTGTGTGAATATGTAATTTCTTTTTATCCTTTTTCTTTTTGCATGATATAGAAATGAGGTGGAGCTCATTTGCTACACTCATGACACTTGGATAAGAGCGAGGGTGGAATGAAATGAGGGGAGACAATACTCTCTTCATTCCAACCATGTTTTCATTTGGATGCTATGTTTTTTTAAAATTCAAGTAAAAAGAAAAAGGAGAGCTAAAAAAAAAGAAGAGGGAGTTTGAAAATACATTTCATTCTTCTGCATCCCTCCCAACTCATGTCTAGCAAGTATGAAGAGAGAGTTACATCAAGTTGTTGATGCTAGAACTGGGGGCCTTCGCTTAGATCATCTTCGACGGAGCCGATCGGAGATCAAGCATGATCCGGAGCACTGGGAGCTTAGCCGGAGTCCGAAGTTCAACCATTGGAGCAAATGAAGTCGTTTCAAAGGTTGTATCTTCTCCTTGTTCTATTCTTTTGTTTACAAGTTATAGTCTATGGTTGATTCTAGGTTAGGGTACTCTTGCTCGCTTTGAATTTTTTTTGTTTTTCCGCTTCTGCAAAGGTTTTTAAAACCCGTCCAGCGAGCGAGATGACCTTACATATATAACTTTGCACATATAGAGCAATGGTAAGTCCTTATGCACAATAAAGTATGATCATGCGTGGAAAATCAATATCTACATTAAAATAAACATATAAGTAGGCATTCAATCAATTTGAATGAAGAGAAGACTATTTCATGAGGTTAGTTATCGTCATAACACTTTTTTGGTATAATCTTTCATATTCACAAGGATGTTATATAGATCATGAGAGTTAATGGAGTTAGAAAGTCCCGGTTGAACCTTCAAGGAGAACCCAATTGGGTGAATCGATATCTAACCACCATTACAAGAAAGCTACTTCATAGATACTAAACCATATCACTATAAAATACACAAATCTTACGAAATAAGACATGAACCAGAACAGCCTAAGTGATTGTATTCAAAGTTGATAGGCATAGTAATTTAGTTTATTTTCTACAGTTTAAAAAGTGAGAAATAATCTAAAAACACACTCTTAATTTCACTTGACAATATGAGAATCGCCTAGCTAAAAGTAGAAAACAGTAGAAAAGAGGGAATAAATCTCTGATAAACTAGAAACATATGAATATTAGATAGAGGTGCTCATTTATGGAAAGATGAAATTGTCATAAAGGGAGTTGGCGTACTAGAGGTAATCAAGAGTGCAAATCCTAGAAAAGGGAAACCCTAGGAGGACACCAATAAATAAAATTATACCCCCAACAACCCACTATACCCCAGCAAAAGAGAAATAGTCTGTCTACAAGGAAAACATTAGGGAGAAAGAAAGAAAGCCCAATATTAGTGCTTATTTGAGATTCACAAAGTTCATATTAATTCATGGCTTCCCACTAGTGAAACATGAAGATAGTATAGATGTCAAGGTTTATGTCTGTATTTTTAGTTGGTGGTGATAAAGTGTTTAAAAACATAGTTCTGTCAAGCTACAAGGGTGAGGAGTTCCACAATTGCCCTTTATATTGCTATTATGGCAGTCAAAATGCAATACCGAAGCATGTGCCAAAGACATGACATGGTTCTGTTCCATAAAAAAAGGTTAGGGTTTTTTTATGTTCCTCCACCAAATATTAACTATTTCCATCTTTCTCCTCCAAAACTTAATATTTATATATTTCACCCTCAATTTGATTCCGTTGTCCAAAAAAACAATGTTTCATTTGTTGGATTAAGTGAACTTGACTTTGGATAAACTAACTAGAGGAGCAACTCAAAAAAAAGGACGAAATAACTATTATCTTCTTTTCTTTTATTTTTTAAATTCATCTATTCTAACATTTTCACCGAGCTTCATCTTCATGTCTACATCATCCACTCTTAATATTTTCTTGCCCCGTTGCAATTGAAAGTATTCTATCGATTTATTGTCATTTGACATCCCAACTAGAGTAAAAGAGCATAAAGATCTTTCCCTAATTTATTCTCTTGGGTTTTGCATGTGAAGTATCTCCAACAATACCATTAAATTAAATATTAATTTGGCAATGTTGGGTTGAATTTGACATAATTTCACCTTTATTTCCATATTTTATACAACAACAACAACAACTGAGCCTTTTATCCCAAGCATAAGGGGTAGGCTACATGAACCAACATGAGAATCACGCCGGGTCCAACACATGAATCCTCTGTCTCCACTCACTTCTATCGAACAATATACTTTCATTGAGTCCTTTGGCAACCATATCATTTCGTATCACCTCCATCCATGTTTTCTTCGGTCTCCCTTTTCCCCTTTTGCCATTACCCATATCGAGAGTATCTATTCGTCGAACCGGTGCTTCCATAGGTCTGCGTCGCACATGACCAAACCATCTAAGCCGGTTTTCCCGCATCTTCTCCTCCACGGGTGCTACACCAACTTTTGCACGGATATCCTCATTTCGTACCTTGTCTTTTCTAGTGTTACCGCACATCCAACAAAGCATGCGCATCTCCGCTACGTGCATCTTCTGTGTATGATGCTTCTTAGGAGCCCAGCATTCTGTACCATATAATAAGGCAGGCCGAATAGCGCTCCGATAAAACTTCCCTTTCAATTTTAACGGAAAGTTACGATCACACAAAATCCCTGTTGCACTCCTCCATTTCAACCAACCAGCTTGGATCCTTTGATTAACATCACTATCGATCTCCCCATTCCTTTGGATGATGGAACCTAGATATCTAAACTGGTCGCTCGGTGATATCTCTTGCCCTTCCAATGTTATACCAATATGGTTTTGATTTCTCTGGCTACTAAATTTGCAGTGCATATATGCTGTCTTGGACCTGCTCAATCTGAATCCCCGAGATTCCAATGTTTGTCTCCATAATTCCAATTTGGCATTAACCCCTGCTTTCGTCTCATTTACTAGAACAATATCATCAGCGAATAGCATGCACCAAGGGACTTCATCTTGGATAGTTCTAGTAAGCTCATCCATCACGATGGTAAACAGGAAAGGACTTAATGCAGATCCTTGATGTAAACCAATAGTAATCGGAAAATCACTTGTTAAGCCACCGCAAGTTCTGACATTTGCCACTACTCCGTCGTACATATCCTTGATTATGTCAATATACTTGACGGGGACCCCCTTTTTCATCATTGTCCCCCATAATACCTCCTAGGTACCTTGTCGTACGCTTTTTCTAAATCAATAAATATCATATGCAAATCTCTTCTCCTCTCTCGAAAGCGCTCGACAAGTTGACGAAGCAAATGAATCGCCTCTGTCGTCGATCGTCCAGGCATGAACCCAAATTGGTTCTCTGTTATCTTAATATCCTTCCTTAGCCTGTGTTCAATCACCATCTTCCAAAGTTTCATGGTGTGACACATTAGTTTTATTCCACGGTAGTTTGAGCAACTTTGAATGTCACCCTTATTCTTGTAGATAGGTACAAGGATACTTTTCCTCCATTCATTTGGCATCTTTTTTGTCTGCCAAATCTTATTAAACAGATCTGTCAGCCATTTAACGCCTATTTCGCCTAAGCATCTCCAAATCTCGATAGGAATCCCGTCAGGACCAACCGCTTTTCTTAAACCCATTCTGTTCAAAGCTTCTTTAACCTCAGTAAGTCTTATTTTACGCATGAAATCACGATTTATATCTTGAGATTGAATGACAAGTCCATCCAAATTCTTAGTAAAGCTCTCATTGAACAATTTGTCAAAATAATCTCTCCATCTTTCCTTGATATCCTCATCTCGAACTAAAACCTTCTGATTTTCATTTTTGACATACTTCACCGCACATAAGTCTCTGGTCTTCCTTTCCCGCATTCGAGCAATCCGGTATATATCATTTGCAGCCTCTTTAGTGTCTAATTTTATGATTTGTCTAATTTTATTTCCATATTTTATGATTTGTATAATTAAAGTTCGGGTATGATTTTTGTTAAGTATGAGATAATGTTTAAAATTTGGTTCAAATACACATTGTGTTTGAAATTTCATATAGAATATGATCTTGGTTTATTTAAAATTTGGTTCAAATACACATTGTATTTAAAATTTCTAATTTTAAAGAAACTAATAAGATATGGAAGTGACAACCCATTCAAAGAGGAGATGGGAGGTTGAAAATGAACATTAAGAACAAATTGGCCATATAATTTTCCCCAAACCTTAAAACTAACATCACTGACAGAAAGATAAAGAACCATAGCTAGCGTTCTCTACTATTTTCCCTGCTATTATTAAATCCTGGCCACACATCACAAATCAGAAAAATACTAACCCGTTGGCCCCCTTTTACCCACTCCCACTGTTGGATCTAATAGTTACTAATAGTAGAGTGGTCATACTAGCATACACTCCGAATCCCTAATGGAATATTCTCTTTTGTTACTTCCAAAAGTTACCATGCAAAGTTATTTGAACGACCTAAACAAATTGGGGGTGAAATAAAGAAATAGGAAGTTTTGGGGTGAATTATAGAAATAGCTAAATTTTTCGGTGTTATATAAAAAGCTACGAAATGACGAAGGAATACAATGTGCATATACGAATCATAGATTGACTCAAGATGAAGTTCTCATGCTATTAATTTGTCACTAAATGACCAAGTGCACAAATAGATTTAGGTCATACCATGCAATTCTTTTTCCGTGTCTTGATTATATTGAGAATAATATAGAGGTTTCTCAATTCGATTTCTGAACTTTCTAGGTTACCCATCATTAAAACTAAAATCCTCTTTCATTCAAGTGGAGGTTCAAAAGCAAAATCCTGTGAAATCCCGTACAATTTCTAGCATTCACTAAGATTAGTCGATTTCATAAATGCCCACAACCAAGTTCATGTTTTGAGAGCAACCCAAACCCTAGAACCCCAAAATGAACATCCAAAACTAGAAATTGCACCAAAATTCCACAGAGTCCTCACAATCAAACAACAGCAAGCGTTTACCTCAAGAGAGAAGACGAGCAGAAGAAGCTCAAAGCTCGAGACGCTCCTGCAGCAAAACCCCATGACCCCTCTTGAGCTCAAAAAGAAGAAGACGAAGCAGTTAAAAGGGAATGAGGAAGAAGAGGAAAAAATCGCGGGAACGAAACAAGCATCGCAATGATGGAATTAATCAAGGAATCGAGGATCGCGGCGCTACGCCATAACTGTAAAAAATCGTGGCCGGCGGCTTCTATTTCTATAGGGAAAAAGGGACAAAATAAAAGGAGAAGATGGCAATAAGTAAATTATTTTGCTTGATTAGAACATTATTATACCAATTAAGACATAAGAAATACTATAAATACTTGGTTTGTACCAAATGCTTGTCTATTACCAAAATATAAGCATTTTCCCCATGGTATCTAAGCATGTCATAATATTATATATCACATATATAATATTTATGTAACAATAGAAAATAATACAATAAACATATATCTCATATATGTTAAATGTATCATAAATGAGAATAATAAATACTTAAGTGAGCATATATATATATATATATATATATATATATATATATATATATATATATATATATATATATATATTTTCATCGAATCAACACTTGATCCGATAACCCGGTTATATCACATATAACCGGCTGATATCACATATCGCGAGAATAGAATACGGTATCACATAAGCGTATTAATCTCGATCCCGTACATATCACATATGTGCTCCTACTCCGTTTCGCATGATCCAGGAAACCTCTATGTAGGACTATAAAGACCCGTCAATACGCCGGTAGTAGATGATGATCACATCAAATACCAACAAGCCGCAAGCGGTCAGCTAAACGTAACGGCCACCCGGGGATTGAGCGATCAGAAGATCAACAAGCAAGTCCGCTCTAATTCCTGTAAAGCCTGTCAGCAACACTACCGTACAGTCCGGTCTCTTCTTCTGATATATCGCATATCTAGTCTATAGGCGATAAACGTCAGACTCCAGTAACCGATAAGTCGTGCCGATGTGATGTCCATAACGGTTCGAGAAACTACTGATAATTCTTACCAGTAAATCTCAGCAACCCTGGCCAGGAATTTCCAGTTATGGCCAATCGAGCACAGCGCAACATCAACCCCCAATACCGGGAGAGACGAAACCCCTCCTATCGCCCATTGCCTTCATGTGATTCGGGACTGTACCCAAAAGCCACCGTTTTGCACGTTCTCTTGAACGTGGTAAGGTGGAAATCAAAGCACAGTGGGAATCACACAAGACTCTATGATGATCTTGGGTCTACAGACTAACATGTACCAGTGCCACCAGAGAACTGCTAACTAACGATAGGTATAATACCAACAAGGAGTTCTCGGCGAGTCCGTTCAGTGTACCCAGTCTCCACTGAACACCCGTATACTATCCTTGATGTCATACACCAATGGATGTGGGATCATCCATCGCCCATCATATGGGTCAAGTTACGTATACACTAGTCTACACTGGAGTATCGATACCATGTCTCGATACACCATCGACCAGGAACAATTATAGGATGTACTTGTAGACTACCATTAGCCCCACTAGTATGATCTCCATCATAGTCCTGGTAGTCAAGTAGTCATCCTAAGGGCTTTATCAACATGCGATAATAAGACAGTATTCTGATATAAATCAATATGTTAAGATAAAGAGTAACCAGATAGCATACTATCATGATGAGCAAGAAAGTCCTCTCTATATATGTCACGCATCCATTATAATATACATCATATGTACAACAATGGCCTCTAGGGCATACATATAACTAACAATCTTCTACTTGCACTAAGACGAGCTGTTGTAGTATCCCATACCCAACATCACGAAGAGTCTCTCAAACTGTATCAGAGGAATGGCCTTCGTGAATGGATCCGCAGTGTTATCCTTCGTGTCTACTCTCCTGACCTCGATCTCTCAGCGATCAACTATCTCCCGGATCAGGTGATACCGCCTCAGAATATGCCTGGATCGCTGATGGGACCTGGGTTCCTTGGCCAAAGCCACTGCTCCATTGTTATCGCAATACAAAGGTATTGGATGCTCGATGGACGTAACCACACCAAGTTCGGTAATGAACTTCTTTATCCAGACAGCCTCTTTGGCAGCATCGTTGGCAGCGATGTATTCAGCCTCCATCGTCGAGTCTGCCACGGTTTCCTGTTTAGAACTCTTCCAACAAACCGCTCCTCCATTGAGGGTGAAGACAAATCCCGAGACCGACTTAGAGTCGTCCATATCACTTTAGAAGCTCGAATTGGTAAAGGACTCCACTTGGAGTACTCTGTTACATACACCAAGAACATTTCTTTAGTCCTTCTCAAGAACTTGAGAATGTTCTTGACAGCTGTCCAGTGATTCTCTCCAGGATCTGCTTGATACCTGCTCACTACACTTAGTGAGTATGCTATATCGGGTCTGGTACATAACATCGCGTACATGATAGAGCCTACTGCCGAAGCATAGGGTATCTCTTGCATGCGAGCTCTCTCCACATCAGTCTTGGGAGACATCTCTTTGGAGAGAGTGAGTCCTAAGATCGTGGGTATATTCTCACGCTTGGATCCTTCCATACTAAACCTCTTTAGTATGGTAGTAATGTAACGACCGTGTTTTCTAATACTTAATAAAATATATTCTATTTAAATTCTAGTATCAAATAATTATTTACGTGTTTATTTGATAGAAAAATATTTTTTTGTAATATTAATAAATTTCAGAGCAGTGAAATATGATTTAAGGAATTTTATAAAATCTATTTATTTTTTTCCTAGACTTAAAATATTTTAATAAAATTTTATAATGCCTTAAAATAATATGTATATTATTATTATCAATTAAAATAATTAATTCGCAATTAAAAATATTTTAAAGGATAAACTAGATTTTAAATAATTATAATAACTAGCTAACAACATAGAAATGGATATATTATTTATTTTTAGCCCAAAATTATTCTTATACCTAAGATAACAATAAAACCTATTTTCTGAAATTTTCCCATAATTTTTCCGTAATTTTAACTATTTTTAACAATTTTTTTTGAACCAAATCAATAATTTTAATAATCTGCCGAGTTTTTATTTTAATTAATTTTTATTTTATTTTTTTTAAAAACCCCTTTAAGCTGGACCGTTGGATGCTCAATCCAACGGCCCAGAACGCGGGGCGGCGCCCACGTGGTGGGGACCACGCGAAACCGCGTGCTCCCCAGCCATGCGGGCACGTGGCACCTGGCGGCGGCATGACGGTGCGCCCTGGGCCGTTGGATGCAGATCCAATGGCTAGGATCCTCTGGCGGCAGGCGCAATCATCAACTGATGATTCGTAATCATTGGGCCGGCGCGGATTTTCGTGGGTTTTAACGAATTTTTTTGGATTTTCCGTTTATTGAAAAAACCCTATAAATAGGCACTTCAAACTTAGAATTCTCACACCTCAGAACTCAAAAAAATCTGAAAAAAATACCAGTGCCTTCGTATCGACGACGCCGACGCTACGGCTCCACCCAATCCCCGAGGAAAAATCTGGGCGTGGAGCTATTAAGGAACTTTGCACAAGCCTACGTCTTCAACCGTCTACATCTAACTCTAATCAAAGGTAGGATCCGCCTCTCCCCCCCATTCTGTCGCCTTCTTCTTTTCTCAATAACCTAGTTCCAACTTCTAATCATCAACCCCCTATTTAAAATGATGTTATAATATTCATGCATGCCTATTCCTTATACCCTTAATGATGATAATCTTAACCCCTAATTTAAAATGAGTTCCTTAATCACTCGTATATACCAAAAATACTGTACCCTCATGCTACATGGAATGTGACAGGCCTAATGTTTATAACTCACGAATATTAATTCACCCCTTTCATAGCTACTCTCACCCATACTATTATTATGATCTCGAAATAGGTTTTCTTCCACAAAAAGGACCCTCGTTTTGTTAAAAAGGTTATAATTATTTGATAAGATAATTGGAAGGTATTTTTAGATACGATATAGATATATTTTTACGTACACCCTTTTTTCATCAACTACTATAATGTTGTTAAATCACTTCAAATTTTTTTCTAAAGAGGAAAAATACTAAATTTAAATATGCTATACCTACCTGTTACCTTATCTAACTTTCTTCATGAGACACGAGTTATTCAGTATCTTGGATGTGGATATTTTACCAGTTTAGACTTGTTGTTTATTATGGAACTGAAGGGTGGTAATACCTGTGCACTTGAGTGATATTCATGCTAGACAAAGCTTCATCGTAGTCATGGGACACCTTTCGGGGATGTTCACGCTACCACATTGATTGCCATCCCAGGCATGAGCACCAGCTCATACTGCTTCCAGCTAGTCATGGGATACCTCAAGGATACGAGTATGTTCACCAGTCAATTCCATCCATACACACCTTGTTTAACCTGATCTAACTCTTAGACTGAATATCCGTTTGACTTGACTTGAACCTTTACCAAACATATACCTCACACAACCTACTCATATTCACATATCTAATTTGTATATAACCTCATACCTTTATACACATGTACATCATATTCATTATATACACATGTTCGTTTCTATACCTTTACTTTCTTATGAGGCAATCCTACCCGAGTATAACTCGCTGACGGACCTTCCTTTTTTTCCTCTATCTTTGGAATGTCCGTCAGATAAGAATGAGTATTATGGCGAGGATCAAAGTGTGAAACCAACTTATGAAGATTATGCAGACTGGACGATGGAAGATTAGCTAGATTTAATTTTTGCTGTTTGCCCACATGTTTAGGGCTTTTGTTTCTTCTCGATGTAATTAAACTACTTAGTTTATTTTACTCTTTCTTTTGGGATGTAATAAAGTTTGGTTAATGGAAATAAATGCCTTTCGCTTTTATTATTTTTGTTTTGGTACACATCATGCATGTTAAATATTCATACGCTTAACATAACTGTATTGAATAGACCACCTTCAATACAGTTGGGTTGCGGACCATGCCACGTCATCCTTCTCCTTCTTTTGGGAAGCGGGGCGTGACAAGTTTTAGTGGTGGCCCATGCAGGTCCTCTTGTGTGCTAAAATGAAACCGTTAACCGACTTATTATATTTGTGAATCTCATCCATCTATACCGATTTCATAGTTTTCCTATGTCCCTTGTCCCTTCCTTGGCATTCTGTACCCTGTCCATGATCTTCCCTTCAAGTCATAGCAAATCTTTCCGACAAGGATGACATGTCCGATATTACTTTTGAAGCTACAACTAGAGATTCAGATGACGAATTCGTAGACTCTCAGGCGGTTATTTCCGACCTCGACTCGGAAGACGAAGAATTCGATGCTGCAACTCCGTAGCCTATGATGGCCAATGACTCCGAAGACGAAGAAAAAGATACCATGGAAGGGGAGCATATGGAGGAGGGGCCAGAAAAAGAGGCTATTGCGGCGGAAGAGGATCCTATGAAATATGATCCGGATGAGGATGTTCCTGCAAAGGAACAAGACCCTATAGAGGGGGAATCGGAGGGCGGGGCTCCTGCCGAGGATGAGTCGAAGGACGAAGCTTCGAGTGAGGAGGACTCGAGGCCGAAGAAACTCAGGCAGTTGTCCCCGCAAGACACCATGGGAACAACAATACCTTTCTTAGTGTGAGGGCCTATCGCAACTTGTTGAACTCCCATAATCGAGATTAATAAGACTTTTTCCTTTCTTTGGACGAATAAAACGATGTAAGAATTGTAGGGGCATGTCCTTACTTTTCGGTTGTACTCTCCTTATTGAAGTTGGATAATAAAATCTTAGTTTCGAGCAAAAATCTCTCTTGTGTCTCTTGCTCTTCTTATTAGTCTCCCTCTTGCATTAATTGTTGTTCTTCCATGCAAGTTATTATCTTGTCTCACCTCAGCCGTTTGTAACCTAACCTATTCTGATTCGGATCATCAATGGCCGGACGACATCATGACTGCAACCGAAGGGGAAATGGAGTCAATGAAGCCGCTGCTCAGCAAGCAGCTATGCTACAAATGATGCAAGGACTACTGGAGCAACAGCAGCAGCAGACAACTGCCCTTCATCAGGAGCTACGAGAAATTAGGCAGCAGCAAGCAGAGATTTTAAGTAAGGCACTAGCCCCAGTTCTTTAAGGTTCGGCGGGAGTAAAGCAGTTCAGATCACCCCATCCTAAGTCTTTTCGGAGAAGGAAACTCCTTTAGAAGCTGAAGAATGGCTCAAGGGAACAGTCAATGATCTCAGTGCCGCTCAAATTCCGAAGGACGCGTGGGTGAACATCGCTAAGCTACAACTTATGGATAATGCCAGGATATGGTGGGAGGCAGAGGAAAGTATATTGAAGGAACCGATCGATTGGGAAACGTTCAAACAACGTTTTGATACCTAGTACTTTCCAGTCGTGGGACACTTAAGGATGGAAAGAGAGTTTATACAATTCCAACAAAGGAGCATGTGGGATAAGTCGGTGGACAAGTAAGCTTTGGAGTTCACAAGGTTAAGTCAGTTCGCGCATCATCTGGTGGCAACCCAAGAACTTTATGCTAAGAGATTCCGGCAAGGATTGGACCTGAAGACGCAGTTCTCCATGTCTTCTGCCACCCTTTCGACTTATGATGAAATCTTAAAAGCGGCACGAAACTTTGAAGACCTTCAGAGACGGATGAGGAAGGATGACCGTTTGTCTGGCATTAAGCGACCAGCCAATCAAATTCTTGAAGGATCATCTTCCAGATTCAACGGGAGACGACAAGCTAAGAGGCCAGCAGGACCAACTAACTTCGGAAAACCAGCCATTATATGCAACCATTGCGGTAGAGCCAGACACTCCATGAGAGACTTTCGTATTGTGAATGAACTTTGCATAGTCTGTGGGTCTCCGGATCATGCTATTGGGGACTGTCCTCAGAGAGGGAGACAATCAGGCCCCGTCAACAAGCCGGCTAATTATGGCGCACCAACGTAGGGAAACCGGCCACTTTCCGCCACTAAACCAACCGATCAAGGGGCATCACCAAAGGGACCACCCTTGTCATCACAGGAGCGTGTTTTTCAACAAGCGCAGAGGAATGGACCCAAACGCCAGACCTTCACCATGACGACTGAGAAGGCTGGTGCCACGTGGCAAGACAACAGAGGTAGTTCTCTTTCGATACCATTCTTATTTATCTTTCGATGCAAATCTTAGTTGGATTCACCATAATTCCTCTAGTTTTCGTAATTTTGACTAGTGTCTTTATGTTATATATCTCGCAAGTTTTCCATCAATTCACAACCTCCCTTCAACTTCCAAACTTTTCTATCTAGAAGCAACTACTGATTTTACATTTTCCGATTCGTTGTACCTAAACCCTTCAGAGACTTTTCATGCAAGTGATACACCAACTCGCGGGAGCGACACATGCAGCAAAAGAGGATTCCTGACAGCGTTACTGATTTCCGTGCCTAGTAGTGGCTACTCCTTTGAAAATTTTAAATATGAAATTATTCTAAGGAGGGTAGATCGTAACTATCACAACCATTCTTGCCATTTGTAGCAAACCCAGAAGTTTAAAGCATCAACTACGATTTTCGGAGAAGGTGTTGGAGATAGTGCCCTCAGAGTCAATTATTGGATCACAGGCACGTGATTGCAATGATTGAGGGAGGACCTATCCCGGTAGGACAGTCTTACTCGAGATGATATTATGCTATCTGGTTTACCTTTATCATCGTGTCCTGCTTTAGGTGACCTTACAGGTCACTATTGCACGTTGATAGAGCCCCTAGGATTCTTGCTTGACTGTCAGCAGTATGAGGGTGATCATATACATGGGAGCTGGTAGTCTATAAGCACATCCTTAAAAGGTCCCTAGTCGTGGGAGTTTCGAGACTGGGCATCGATTCTCCAGAGTAGACTAGTGTATACAGTCGAGACCCCGACGAGGGGCGGTGGCCGGTCTCACAAGCCACTGGTGTCAGTTGGTTCACCTAAGATGTATACAGGTGCTCATTGGGTTATGAGTACAACGGACAGGACTCGCCGGGAACATGCTAGTTGGTCTTATACTTGACGTCAGATAGCAGTTCCCTGGTGACATGTGCACAGGTTAGTTCATCGACCTGGGGATCGTCATTTGTCTCGTGTGAGTTCCCACTGTACTTTGATTACTACCCTACCACGCTCAAAGGAGACGTGCAAACAGGTTTTAGTTGGGTACAGTCCCGAGCCACATGGAGGCAGTGAGCGGATCTTCAGGGGTTCGTCTCTCCCGGTATTAGGGGTGAGTTCGCGCTGTGTCTAGGAGAGCCATTATACGAAGTCCTTGGCCAAGGCAGGAGATTTACTGGTAGGTATTCCAGTAGTATCTCAGGGTGTTCTGGGCTTCACTCCGACACGACTTGTACCGCTTTTGTGGGTCTGACTTTTACCAACCCCCTAGGCCCGCCATGCGATGCTCATAGACGAACGGACCGGACTGTACGGATATTGTCACTGACAGGCTCAGGAGGGTGTCAGGATGAGTTCGCTCATCGACGTCCCTTTTGGTCAATAGCTGGTGGCCCGTCACGTATTGGCTTATACCTCTGACGTGCTAGTGGTTAAATCCACAGCCATAGTATTGACGAGTCTTTAGAGTCCACCACACTTTCAGTTACTCAAGTTTCGGGCGAAACGCTGTAGATGCCGTATGGAGATATGGCAGGGTTCGATCAGACACGTGCGGTATTGCACGGATCGTGATCGGACGGTTTTATTTACTAGCCGGCTTTGGTTTAAGCCGAATCCTAGTATTAGATAGTGTAGATTTTGTCTCTTTGCATTTGTGTTCAGTGGGAATACAAATGCGGGCATGTATTTGCAGTAGCGGGGTTTTTCCTGTAATTTATTACGGGATCAGTTTTCTGAAGTTGCCAGTTTGCATTCCGTTCCGGCCGGTTTTCCTTTGTTCCTTCACGGCCAGACTTTTCGATGGAGGGGGTTATTTGCAAGTTTGCAAATAACATTTGTGGAGGGGGTTTCTTGCATATGGATTGATTATGAGAGCATCTTTTTATTCCATTCTTTTCTATCATCATTTCATGCATTAATGAGATTAAGATTGATTTAGTGTATGATGCGAAGCTTGCTTTTGATATGGTCACCACCCATGATCTCCTACACTCACCTCCCTCCATGGTTTATTATTCCCTTCACCATTTTGATGAAAAGGGGGGGCCGGCCACACATTTGGAGAGGGTGAGAGAGGAGCTTCATTTTTGGTTGAGGAAAAATGATACATCTTATTTTTGGCTTGTACACAAAACCCTTCTCACCTCTCCAAAGTTCATTCCTTCTATCCCTCCATCAAGGCAACTTCATATACCCCAAAGAGACAATGGTTACTACACTATTCTACAGCAAATCTTGGACGCGTCGGCTAGCCAACTTCGTGCCCGAGTTGCCTCGGTCCAGAGGTGGGAGCCCGTAAAAGTACCCGTCTACATGGTGCCCTTTCCGACGAGGAGGTGACGGACGGAGATTCCGCGGGAGATCGGAGTAGAGACGAAGACCGAAGGACACGGATCGCTTGGTATATTTCTCTACCCCCTCTCTAGATAGCTAGGACTAGTTTAATGGCACGATCCGGGTGTTTTGTGCGCGGTGGTGCCGGTTTGCTAGTTTGCAAAATTAAAGTTTTTCGCTTCCGCATTTGGCCTCGGGATGGAGGCCGGGGCGCCGCCGTGCACTTACAGTGGTATCAGAGCCTCGCCATTAACCTAGTCTAGCTTTGTCTAATGTGTTTTACATTTCCGATCGAACAATTTTCCAAAAATCGTATTTTTCTTCACATCAGTTTCTGTCGAAATTTTTTGAAGTCCAAAAATTTTTCAGGTTGTTTCAGAATGATGTGTAGGAAATTCTAAGAGTTCTGTGAAAATTTAGGCTCGTGAACAGTCCAAACCACCGCGGAACCGCGACCAAACCCATGCTTGGGCCGCGGTTCCGCCGCGACTTTAACTGTTCAGTCCCCCAAACTTTTGCAGAATGTTCCTGAGTTGAAAATGTGGTTTCTGGAATGTTAATTTTTGGGCCCAGATTTCTTGATGTGCTACAGTAGTACTTGGGGGCCCACTTGGTAAATTTGATCGATCGGATATTTTAAACACATTGGTTCACAATATTTACATTATATCTGCGACCGTGAATATCACTTGATCGGTAAATCCTGTCTAACTGCTATAGCCCGGTTAGACGGATTTGCGAACGTGATTTTCACGTTGATGTTCTGTGTTATGTTGTGATGTTGCGGATTGGTCGGTGGGGATAGCCTGGATGCAATGGTAGTACAGATTTTGTTGTATTATGTACATTTGATATTGCGGGGCGAGCGTCGGACATGTGGACTGCCGTCACTGCCTGTTTGTATTATTATTTTGAGGCACGACCAAGTTGCGGTCGGTGTACCCGTTGTATGTATATTTTGTTTTCTGTACTAGGATTACCCCGCGGAGGGGTGCACGGATAGCCAGGTTCTAGAAGGCAACAAGCCCGCATCTCATGGCGTTGAGACGGAAGGGGCTTCACTCTAGAATTGGCGGGATATTCGCCGCACTCGTAGGGGGTACAGGTTGACCTAGGAGGGGTGCCCAAGTTACCGGATTCCGTGAAGTGCCGGGTGGTCCATTCACGTTGCTGAAGGGGGCTGCCTCGCTTCAGGTTTTGGCGGGTAACTTGCCGCGCCCGTAGGGGTCTAGGATTTCATTGCACAGGCTATCCACACGACCAGGGGAACGTCGGGTTTCAGTAGCGGCTCTATGAAACCCGGGGATCCCAGATATCTGTATTGTTCTGTGATGCTGTACATTTCTGTGATGTTGCATTTTATCACGCCTTGAGCGAAATATTATATATTGGTATATATATTAATAGATGTTGTATATGTTTTGCATCCGCGCTAGTCCAGTCCCCGCTCTGTCGTTAGTTAGCTAACCTAACGGGTAATGACGGGACCCAGTGGCGAATGCGGATGGCATATACGTACATCAGTATATTTTCGTTCTTTGTGGTGTGATCAATTGATGGGACCGCGTTGATTCGGATCAATGCAAGTTAAAACAAACCTAATCTGATGTTGTTGGAACACTTTTCAAAAAGCTGTTATTGCAAGGGCGTTCTCTTTTGTTTTGCATCGTGGTATTTAGTTGGAATATCCTGCTCCTCAGTCGACGAGGCAAGGGCCGAGATCCCTTCACCGGGAGTGACCCCTTGGACAGAAGTTTGCGTCAGGGCAATAACTTCACTATAGCCGATTACTTTTGCTTTGCATCGTGGTATTCAGTTGGAATATCCTGCACCTCATTCTACGGGGAAAGAGCCGAGATCCCTTCACCGGGAGTGACCTCTTTAGCAAAGGTTTTCGTCACTATATTTTCTAAAAAGCTATCAGTTCCTTCAACGATATCAAGTTCATTACATTAAAGGTTTTCGCCAGAAACCATTCGTAGCCCTCCGTCGTTTCATATGGATAGTCAATAGTATTCAAGCTGTGTATGTTGGCCAAAGTCAAGGCACAGTGTTTGGTAGCTGTTGGGTATTCATATGCAGCATAGATAGATGCGTTGGTTTGGGATATTCGTACTGCCATTTTGGCCAAAGTCAAGGGCTTGTACGGGTGGGTTCAAATTAACCAGGAGAATGACGGGTAGAACTTGACATGTGACTTATGATATGTTGGCCAAAGTCAAGGTCATAAGAGCATGGGGTAAAAATCCTCATCGGGAGTTTCTAAAGAAACTGAAACTTGCCAGATATGCGCATACCTTCTGGAGTGTGATAACGTGAGCGGATTCCGTCACGTTATCATGCGATGATAGTTGGATCCCGATTCCCACTGATGAGTTGGTTTACTCCTCGGGTGATCCCGGCTAATTCTTCTTTCAGGTTTGGGGAAGAATTTGACGTTGCAGTGGGAGGTTTCCAGATTAGATAAAGTGATAACCATTCTGATCTAGGTTAGAGTGCACGCTGAGTGTTTCTTTTCTCTCTCTCTTTGGCAGCGACCATTGACCCGACCCTAGACTATGACTCAGTGACCAAGTTGACCGAACCTTCTTAACACTGGCTTTTGGATTGTCAGAGTTGCAAACCTCATTGCCACTCCTACTTTTACCCTTTTCTCCAGGACACCCCGTATTACTACGAACATCCACTTCCATTGGACAAAACCATCGTATGGTTATATACGAACTCGAAGGAATTCGAGGATGGTTTCCGGTTCTGGAGAAAACGAATAGGACTATTCAGTTGTCTTCTCCTTTTACCTTCTCTCTCAGATTGCGAGTACTCCTTGGCTTAGGAGATAGTACACCTATTACGCAAATTGGATAGTCTTCTTCCAAACCTTAGGCTGGTGCCGAACGATAGGGAATGAAGAAAACTAATTAGCCTAAACGGTGTACAGAAGGTATTAAGTTAAGACAAAGAAAGGGATTAGTAAGAGGGCAAAGTAAATTGCGACTGCCATTCACGACCATACCAAATATTTCTTCGCCAATCCTAAATCACCTTTGTATTTCTCCAGGACACTCCGTATCACTACGAAGATCCACAGTTTATTGGATATTCCATCGTATGGTTATATACGAACTCGAAAGGAACTTGTTCCAGTTCGGGGATGGATTCTGGTTCAGGAGAAATAGGAATAAGGTTTATTCGGTTGTCTTTTATCTTCACCTTCTCTCGCGTTGCGAGTGCTCCTAAGATTAGGACAGTACACCCATTATGCTTATTGGATAGTCTTCTTCCAAACCATAGGCTGGTGCCGAACGGAAGGGAAGGAAGAAAACCATTTGGCCTAAAGGGGTATACAGAAGGTAATGACTAAAGACATATAAAGGGATTTGGAGAGGTGGCAAAGAATTATACGGTTACAGTTGTGAATCTGGATAATGGAAGAGGCATTACTAGGAATACCCGGATACCCCTTCGAAACATTTATATGTTTCAGTTTCACTGTGTACTGTTAAAAGAAAACTGATTTCCCAATTAGACACTTGCTCCAGGGTATGTATTTACCAGGTATGATTCTCACATCTGTATGGTTTTACAGATGATGAGTGGGAGTAAGTTATTGGGAATTGGGTGATCATCCTCATTATATCGGGATTCGTTGTAATCGGTGATATTTGAAGAAATCACCTGGGTTGTTTGCCGGACGACAATTATTTGGTTTTGAATATCCGCTATTATGCACCAATTTCAAATTGATATGTCTGTACGTCTATTTTTATAGAGTGAGATATACCTTTTTGAAATTATGTCTACGACATTTACCTATATCAGTGGATGGTTATGTAAGGAGCATTAAACAGCGGTGTAATTCTTTTTAACCATAAGTACAGTTTTCAACCTACGACACACAGTGAATGAGTTATCAGACTCAAGGGACTTATACAGAGTATTGTATGTTGTCCAGCGTCCATAAGGACAGAGGGCTTGGTCCTCGTACTATATTCGGTTTACTTATGACTTCTCTAGTTTTTAGACAGGTGTTTCGTAGAAACACAGGGTCCGAATTTTGAGAAGTTATAGGTATTTGAATAAAGTAGAGAACCGGGTATTGCAAGTATCGGGATTCTTCAAGGTGATCGAAGATGTAGATACTTGTGTATGGTGTTCAGTTGATATTAATGGTTAAGAGAACTTGCTTCTCTTTCAGGTTACTCATAATTGGAAGCATTCCTAAGTTGAGTAACGCTGATCGCCCTTTTTCCATTTAGTTGACATGCACTGGAAACAGTTGCATGATTTGAATCTGGTTCAATTAAAATCAGTGCCTCTGTTTCTATATTGGATATAGAACAGTTCGTATCTTAACGATGTTAAGGTACGGGGAGTTGTCCGGCTTATGTTTGAAACCAGATTCTGGATAACTCAAAGGCACGTTTCTGTAATGGCCGTTTGTGGGTTGACCCAGGCTATGACGAGGGTTGACATTCTACCATCTGGAAGATCAATAGAAATATTGTTCTAGACTCGCCACAGTTTTAATAAAAATGGATTTTTTCAGAAAACAGTAGTGGGAGTATGGTAGAACTGGAAGTGATTCCAGAACCACAAACGATTACTGAAGATTTGATAAGAACCTAAAGATTCAATCTGGTTTGACATTCCATTGGCCACTCCGCAGATAAGGTGGGTAACCTCAGGCACCCGAGAGGTACTCCGGTAGCCTCAAGGACGGTGATAGGGAGGTTCTTGTTTACCCAGACTTGCCATTGCTGTTGTTCCAGGCTGCGAGACCCGGCGGGAGGATGAGTATAACGTCGTTCTAAACTGGTTTTAGAAGTGCACGTGTATATGACTCTGCCAGAGGGTTGTCGTAATCAGTGGGAGCAGCGGAAGCATTGGTGGACAGGTGGCTTATGTCTATTTATAGACTAAAGCAGATATAGCGGAGATAGATCATCTATTTCTGATGTGACAGTCATAGGTTTGACTTCATCAGAATAGGAGATGGATCTGTTAAGAAGGTAGTAGGGTGTGATGTCATGGTATTTGGATGACATACACAGAGTAGGAAGTGATATTCCTATACTATGATCGGTTATTCTTTGGTTGTCACACAGTGGTTTCTCCACATGGGACTTGGACATTATATCAGACATACTAGTTACTAGATCTATGGTTTTAGATCTAGATTTGGGTGGTTTCCCAATCTGGGTACTTAGACAGCATTCTAAGAGTATTTAGAATGGTCGACTCCTGGCACGGTAGTTTACCTGCAGGTAATGGAGTCACCCTCTCTAAATGTGTCTTACAGACTAAAGGGGAGAGGGATGTACATGATTGGCAGATCACTTGCTTAGGCAATTGAGTCAATCATAAGATGTCAAGTATCACACCAGATGTTGTTCTTGCAGTGGATGCAATAAGTTGATATTGATCCAATCCTAGAGAAACAGTCGGAAGCAGTTTTAGAACATAAGTGGATGTTCTAGGGATATGATAATGGCAGCCTCCTTTAGGAGACAGTTATCATTCCAGGCTTCCAAGGTGACATGGATGACAGAGTGGCTGTCAGAGTTATAGTTTTCCCTCTGACGAGGGATAGTATTTTTGACAGGTGGTCCAGGTGGATACCGAGGGAAGGCATGGCGCAGGATACTGATTAAGTTCAGTTGACGATACAGTCTAAGAAGTTTGGATTTGGAGTTCATTTATGAGCTAGGTCCCATCAGACATCCAGACATTCTAAGACAGGTATTGCTCTTTTCGGGAGATGGCTTTCTCCGCGAACTTGAGATAGAGAGAGACATAGAAAGAAATTTCAAGGCGGATCCACTCACTGAGGCTATTCCTCGAACGCAAGAGTTTCGCAAACAAGTTTTATGAGACTGACTAGTAGAGGAGTTGGGTGTTCGGTATCACACGAGCTGTGAGTATGCAACATCGCAATAATTAGCCTTGAGTGCAAGTGGGAGATTGTTGGAGATAGTGCCCTCAGAGTCGATTATTGGATCACAGGCACGTGATTGCAATGATTGAGGGAGGACATATCCCGGTAGGACAGTCTTACTCGAGATGATATTATACTATCTGGTTTACCTTTATCATCGTGTACTGCTTTAGGTGACCTTACAGGTCACTATTGCACGTTGATAGAGCCCCTAGGATTCTTGCTTGACTGCCAGCAGTATGAGGACGATCATATACGTGGGAGCTGGTAGTCTATAAGCACATCCTTAAAAGGTCCCTAGTCGTGGGAGTTTCGAGACTGGGCATCGATTCTCCAGAGTAGACTAGTGTATACAGTCGAGACCCCGACGAGGGGCGGTGGCCGGTCTCACAAGCCACTGGTGTCAGTTGGTTCACCTAAGATGTATATAGGTGCTCATTGGGTTATGAGTACACCGGACAGGACTCGCCGGGAACATGCTAGTTGGTCTTATACTTGACGTCAGATAGCAGTTCCCTGGTGACATGTGTACAGGTTAGTTCATCGACCTGGGGATCGTCATTTGTCTCGTGTGAGTTCCCACTGTACTTTGATTACTACCCTACCACGCTCAAATGAGACGTGCAAACAGGTTTTAGTTAGGTACAGTCCCGAGCCACATGGAGGCAGTGAGCGGATCTTCAGGGGTTCGTCTCTCCCGGTATTGGGGGTGATTTCGCGCTGTGTCTAAGAGAGCCATTACACGAAGTCCTTGGCCAAGGCAGGAGATTTACTGGTAGGTATTCCAGTAGTATCTCAGGGTGTTCTGGGCTTCACTCCGACACGACTTGTACCGCTTTTGGGGGTCTGACTTTTACCAACCCCCTAGGCCCGCCATGCGATGCTCATAGACGAACGGACCGGACTGTACGGATATTATCACTGACAGGCTCAGTAGGGTGTCAGGATGAGTTCGCTCATCGACGTCCCTTTTGGTCAATAGCTGGTGGCCCGTCACGTATTGGCTTATACCTCTGACGTGCTAGTGGTTAAATCCACAGCCATAGTATTGACGAGTCTTTAGAGTCCACCACACTTTCAGTTACTCAAGTTTCGGGCGAAACGCTGTAGAGGCCGTATGGAGATATGGCAGGGTTCGATCAGGCACGTGCGGTATTGCATGGATCCTGATCGGACGGTTTTATTTACTAGCCGGCTTTGGTTTAAGCCGGATCCTAGTATTAGATAGTGTAGATTTTGTCTCTTTGCATTTGTGTTCAGTGGGAATACAAATGCGGGCATGTATTTGCAGTAGCGGGGTTTTTCCTGTAATTTATTACGGGATCAGTTTTCTGAAGTTGCCAGTTTGCATTCCGTTCCGGGCGGTTTTCCTTTGTTCCTTCACGGCCGGACTTTTCGATGGAGGGGGGTTATTTGCAAGTTTGCAAATAACATTTGTGGAGGGGGTTTCTTGCATATGGATTGATTATGAGAGCATCTTTTTATTCTATTCTTTTCTATCATCATTTCATGCATTAATGAGATTAAGATTGATTTAGTGTATGATGCGAAGCTTGCTTTTGATATGGTCACCACCCTTGATCTCCTACACTCACCTCCCTCCATGGTTTATTATTCCCTTCACCATTTTGATGAAAAGGGGGGGCCGGCCACACATTGGGAGAGGGTGAGAGAGGAGCATCATTTTTGGTTGAGGAAAAATGATACATCTCATTTTTGGCTTGTACACAAAACCCATCTCACCTCTCCAAAGTTCATTCCTTCTATCCCTCCATCAAGGCAACTTCATATACCCCAAAGAGACAATGGTTACTACACTATTCTACAGCAAATCTTGGACGCGTCGGCTAGCCAACTTCGCGCCCGAGTTGCTCGGTCCAGAGGTGGGAGCCCGTAAAAGTACCCGGCTACGTGGTGCCCTTTCCGACGAGGAGGTGACGGACGGAGATTCCGCGGGAGATCGGAGTGGAGACGAAGACCGAAGGACACGGATCGCTTGGTATATTTCTCTACCCCCTCTCTAGATAGCTAGGACTAGTTTAATGGCACGATCCGGGTGTTTAGTGCGCGGTGGTGCCGGTTTGCTAGTTTGCAAAATTAAAGTTTTTCGCTTCCGCATTTGGCCTCGGGATGGAGGCCGGGGCGCCGCCGTGCACTTACAGAAGGGACTTGGTGGTGCGATGTATCAGCGCGGCGATATAGTTGCATATGCGTCAAGGCAACTAACGACTTGTGGACGCAACTATCATGTTCAGATCTAGAGCTGGCGATTGTGATGTTCATCTTGAAGATATAAAAACACTACTATAAGAAGATCGTGTGGACACGGATGGTCGAAGCACATGAAGCGGAAGAGAGCGGTCAAGTTTTTTATAGAAGAAGTGCCGATCGGTTGGGACGACCCGGAAGATGGAGAATTTGTAAGATTGACATAATGGTAGAAAAAGTGGAGATGGTGATACAATGCAGCGAGCGAGGAAAGCTCAACCCACGACTCATCGGCCGTTTAACATCTTGGAAGGAGACAGTGGGTTTGTGTATAGACTCGCTTTACTATTTTCTATGGAGGGCGTGCATAATACTTTTATATCTCACAGCTAAGAGGGTATGCTGGCAACCCTAGTCATACTTTTGATCGTTCCGAGATCACGGAAAGATTGGCGTAACCTACGAGCAGCAACAGGTCGGGATAATAGACGGATGAAACATTGAAGGACAAGACAATCCAACTGGTTAGAGTTATGTGGAGAATGAACTACTAGGCAGACATGCACCGAAACGAGGAAACGGGACGAGAGAGCGAGACCCAAAATTTTTTCAACCACGATAATCCCTTCATAGTGATTTTTTCTTGACCTACTTCTGAAATTTCAAGGACGAAATTATTTTAAGAAGGGTAGATTGTAACGACCGTATTTTCTAATACTTAATAAAATATATTCTATTTAAATTCTAGTATCAAATAATTATTTACGTGTTTCTTTGATAGAAAAATATTTTTTTGTAATATTAATAAATTTCAGAGCAGTGAAATATGATTTAGGGAATTTTATAAAATCTATTTATTGTTTTCCTAGACTTAAAATGTTTTAATAAAATTTTATAATGCCCCAAAATAATATGCATATTTTTATTATCAATTAAAATAATTAATTCGTAATTAAAAATATTTTAGAGGATAAACTAGATTTTAAATAATTATAATAACTAACTAACAACATAGAAATGGATATATTTTTTAGTTTTAGCCCAAAATTATTTTTATACCTATTTTCTGAAATTTTCCCATAATTTTAACTATTTTTAACAATTTTTTTTGAACCAAATCAATAATTTTAATAATCTGCCGAGTTTTTATTTTAATTAATTTTTATTTTATTTTTTTTAAAAACCCCTTTAACCTAGGCCGTTGGATGCTCAATCCAACGGCCCAGAACGCGCGGAGGCGCCCACGTGGTAGGGACCACGCGAAACCGCGTGATCCCCAGCCACGCGAGCACATGGCACCTGGCGGGGGCGTGACGGTGTGCCCTGGGCCAGGATCCTCTGGCGGCGGGCGCAATCATCAACTGATGATTCGCAATCATTGGGCCCGCGCGGATTTTCGTGGGTTTTAACGAATTTTTTTGGATTTTCTGTTTATTGAAAAAAATCTATAAATAAGCACTTCAAACTTAGAATTCTCACACCTCAGAACTCTAAAAATTCTGAAAAAAAATACTAGTGCCTTCGTATCGCCGACGCCGACGCTACGGCTCCACCCAATCCCCGAGGAAAAATCTGGGCGCGGAGCTATTAAGGAACTTTGCACAAGCCTACGTCTTCAACCGTCTACATCTAACTCTAATCAAAGGTAGGATCCGCCTCTCTCCCCTCATTCTGTCGCCTTCTTCTTTTCTCAATAACCTAGTTCCAACTTCTAATCATCAACCCCTATTTAAAATGATGTTATAATATTCGTGCATGCCTATTCCTTGTACCCTTAATGATGATAATCTTAACCCCTAATTTAAAATGAGTTCCTTAATCACCGTATATACCAAAAATACTATACCCTCATGCTACATGGAATGTGACAGGCCTAATGTTTATAACTCACGAATATTAATTCACCCCTTTCACACCTACTCTCACCCATACTATTGTTGTGATCTCGAAATAGGTTTTCTTCCACAAAAAGGACCCTCGTTTTGTTCAAAAGGTTATAATTATTTGATAAGATAATTGGAAGGTATTTTTAGATACGATATAGATATATTTTTACGTACACCCCTTTTTCATCAACTACTATAATGTTGTTAAATCACTTCAAATTTTTTTTTTAAAGAGGAAAATACTAAATTTAAATAACGGCTTATGGTTTTTCCAAAACGAACGTATTTTCTAAAACGTTACCCCTAACCTAAAACACTATAATCCGTATAACGATATCTTTTCAAAATGAATATCCAGTACCTTATTAAAAGGTAATTTTCAAATAAACACCAATCCACATTTTTGGCAAGTGTTTTGGATTTTTGTGTGTTTACTGCTTTGCATTTTTTAAAAAACGGACTTTTAAGGGGCTATAACACCAATCCAGATTGGGTGGGGATTTCATTACCCTTCCTGGGACCCCAAAAATCACAAAAAGCATCTTGCATTAACCTTCGAGTTAATTAAAAAAATATTAGACTCAGCCAATAAGGACTGTCGTGCTCATTAGGACAAAGGAAAGGTTGTAGGCATCGGTCGTTTATCTAAACCAGACTTTGTGGTGCCTAGGCTAGACAAGTGGGAAAGGTAATTTTAAAAGGCCCGTCTCACGGTGATTCATGAGCGGATCCCTCCTTTCTTTACTTGTGCTTACCTGGCCACAATTGGCGGTGAAGAGGCGATTTGAGGATCTCACAACTTGCCCTTTGGAACAGTTAGGAGCAGTCTAGTTGACTTAGGAGACCTTAGCTCTAGATTTGATTGTGCATATTGTGATTGCTTGAAAGTGTGTCTAAGCTCCTTATAAAAATCTTTTGCAAAAGATTTTCAAATAAACACCACAACCTTTTATCGAAAGGATATTTTTCCGTAAAACATTATGTTTTTCCAAAATGATAAATATTCCAAACATCATGGTTTTCTTATAAACACTAAATATAATTAAACACCATTATCCTTTATTAACTAAATGTTTTTGAGATGATACGAAATACATTACAAACTTTAAAAGATAAGAAGACAAAACGAGTGGTTGTGGAAGGCCATATTAAATGAGATTAACTTCTTGATTACAAGTTTATGACATACATGACACATGTTACGGTTAGGGTTAGAATGTGCGGACCTAGGTATGGAATACTTATTGAGAAGATCCCGATATTCCGGATGACCAGTCTGATGTACGGACGACTATACATATATGAAGATCCCTGCAGGCATGGTGACCAGTCCAATGTGTGGACGACTACTAACCCAATATTCGGGCGAATACTAACCCTATTTGAAGGCGAATGATCCAAAATGTAGATGGCATACAATGTGGAAATTCCATGCTTAGAGGTATACACACTAACTCTAATTCATCAAAACCTTTATACTGAACGACGGGGATGGGTAGTTTGATTAGGCAAGGAGATTCGGGACTCGGATTCCCCCACTACTCGATCATGATCTCGGGAAGTGAAACGGTACATTTCACTTCCCCGGTTGTTGTTCCGTGGCCACAACGGAATAATCGCGAGTATTCGGATCCTTGTTTAACAAACTAAAACGTTTATAATACCTATTGATACTTAACACTAAACTCACATCATATGCTATACCTACCTGTTACCTTATCTACCTTTCTTCATGAGACACGAGTTATTCAGTATCTTGGATGTGGATATTTTACCAGTTTAGACTTGTTGTTTATTATGGAACTGAAGGGTGGTAATACCTGTGCACTTGAGTGATATTCACGCTAGACAAAACTCCATCGTAGTCATGGGACACCTTTCGGGGATGTTCACGCTACCACATTGATTGCCATCCCAGGCACGAGCACCAGCTCATACTGCTTCCAGCTAGTCATGGGATACCTCAAGGATACGAGTATGTTCACCAGTCAATTCCATCCATACACACCTTATTTAACCTGATCTAACTCTTAGACTGAATATCCGTTTGACTTGACTTGAACCTTTACCAAACATATACCTCACACAACCTACTCATATTCACATATCTAATTTGTATATAACCTCATACCTTTATACACATGTACATCATATTCATTATATACACCTGTTCGTTTCTATACCTTTACTTTCTTATGAGGCAATCCTACCCGAGTATAACTCGCTGACGGACCTTCCTTTTCTTCCTCTATCTTTGGAATGTCCGTCAGATAAGAATGAGTATTATGGCGAGGATCAAGGTGTGAAGCCAACTTATGAAGATTATGCAGACTGGACGATGGAAGATTAGCTAAATTTAATTTTTGCTGTTTGCCCACATGTTTAGGGCTTTTGTTTCTTCTCGATGTAATTAAACTACTTAGTTTATTTTACTCTTTCTTTTGGGATGTAATAAAGTTTGGTTAATGGAAATAAATGCCTTTCGCTTTTATTATTTTTGTTTTGGTACACATCCTGCATGTTAAATATTCATACGCTTAATGTAACTGTATTGAATAGACCACCTTCAATACAGTTGGGTTGTGGACCATGCCACGTCATCCTTCTCCTTCTTTTGGGAAGCGGGGCGTGACAGGTTTTAGTGGTGGCCCATGCAGGTCCTCTTGTGTACTAAAATGAAACCGTTAACCGACTTATTATATTTGTGAATCTCATCCATCTATACCTATTTCATAGTTTTCCTATGTCCCTTGTCCCTTCCTTGGCATTCTGTACCCTGTCCATGACCTTCCCTTCAAGTCATGGCAAATCTTTCCGACAAGGATGACATGTCCGATATTACTTTTGAAGCTACAACTAGAGATTCAGATGACGAATTCGTAGACTCTCACGCGGTTATTTCCGACAGCGACTCGGAAGACGAAGAATTCGATGCTGCAACTCCGTAGCCTATGATGGCCAATGACTCCGAAGACGAAGAAAAAGATACCATGGAAGGGGAGCATATGGAGGAGGGGCCAGAAAAATAGGCTATTGCGGCGGAAGAGAATCCTATGGAATATGATCCGGATGAGGATGTTCCTGCACAGGAACTGTAACACCCGAGCCCAATGCTACTAATTTCAGTTACCGTTCGAACGTAGTGTGACACTTATTTCATTTATCTTGCTTGGTGGTTAATTATTGTAAATTCTACCCGGAAATTAATTTATGCATATAACAATTTTTGGCATCTAAAATAAAATTAAAAATATTCATCTTGGCCTGCTTGACACCCCTAACCCTGTTGTAGCGTTCGTGCATCGTGTTCTCGTCCCGTTCAGTGAAACGGGCGAGTTTGGACGGCTACGTGCACGTACGTGTGTCCGTTTTTGGGGTATTCTTTTTGATCATAAAATACTTCATTTTAAATTTTGGATCCCGCCTAAAATTCTATTATTTAAATTTCAAATTTTTTGATCCGACCCGTACGCGATTTGGAAATGTTTTACTTTGCGCCAAAATCCCAGATTTTAATATATTTAAACCATCATATATAATTTAGTTAATCATATAATATTTTTACAATCTTTTATATCCTTCTCAATTTATTCTCTCAGCCAATCGCAACCTCCCCTTTAACCCCGTGGGCCCCACTTCTCTCTCTCGCTCTCTCTCTATCTCTCCACTTTCTCTCTCTCTCTCTTTCATATATTCTCTCGTACTTCTCTTTATCATTCTTTCTCTTCTTACTTCATGTCTCGTTTCTCATTTTTTTAACTGTTCTTTTGTTGCCGGAATTCCGTCGTGCCGGTGATACTTCACGACGTTCCAGCGAGGTACCCCGACCCGTGTGGTTCCTTTGTTCGTCGTTTGGATTCATTCCGTGAACCGTGCGCCCGTCGCGAGTTTTCCCCGCCGACGGTTAACGTTCCGTTTTTCCGATTCGCGACCCATCGAGGCAAGTTAATCTTGCTACATGCTATATAATTCATTTTATACATATTCAAATAAATACCATACCTATAGTTTAAATCTAGTGCCCCATGTTTAATTTTATAACGTTTCGATATTCCGTTTGCATCCGTTTATATCATATTAAATCTAGATCATGAAAACTTATCTTGTGACATACTAGATTACATTATACTGCATCCATATCAATTAAAATATATATCGTCGTAATATTTCTTATTATTATATTTAACTAGTTTATAATCTGCATTTTATAATATTATATATTTGAAAATATTATAGTTTACATATGAAACGTCGTTGAAAAAGTGGATACGACAAATCTGAAGTTTACTGTACACCTTACCTTATAAAATTCATTATAAATCATAGAAAAATCATTAGTATACGTTCTTTAGTTCGTTACGAAGCTAACTCAGAATACTATAACTCTATGAAATATTTACTTGCAAAATAAATTGTTTAAATAACGTAAAATGCAAATGAAAATGTCTCCAAACTGCTGTCCAGGGAAATTCCAGCAGCAAACTTTCAACTTCGAATGTTCATAACTTTTTGTAGGGACAACCTAAGATTCTTATACTTATAAAACTGAAAACCTTATTGAATTATCTTTGTTTTGGTATAAGAAACGTCCCTTTTGGAGAACGTTTGTTATTTTTAAGCTATTTTACAAATTAGGGTGACGCTGAATTTCTGAACGGAACTTTCTTGTGCATGGTTAATCAATACCACTTTTATAGTTATTAATCGCTTTGAATATGCTATCCATATTAATATTATTATATCAATATTTATATCACATATTCTTTAGTTGTACATCCCACATTACCATTTTATAGTTTTATAACTTTTCGGATACCCGTTTGCATCCATCGCATTTAAGATACATATAATTGCATCCATAGATCATATTACTACATAATAATGTGATATTAACACTCCATGTTTAATAAATTGCATCCTAATTAATATTAGAACTATAAATGTAACCATAATCGATAACTGTGCATCCATATCCTTGAAATTATATCTATTTGCATATCATATTACATGTTCCAGTTTATTGTTCTGATAGTACTCATGCTTGTTTATTTATACACATGCTTATGTTAGTTTGATTATGAGTACCCACATGACATCTTGTGCTTCCTGACATGACCTGTTACACTTCCTACTTGACATGACATGGTACCGTACACTCTTGACATGACATGACACCTTTATACATTACCTGGCTTGACCTGATGTACCATGGCTTTACCTGTTACCTGATCTTGTGTCTAATGCCAACAAACATAACATGTAGTCCTCATGGACCGTTCCTGTTGTCTATCCAGACAAACCTGTTTACCTGATCCTGTGTTGGCATTAGTTTCTTGATTTTCGGGATACATGACTTGACTTGCACATATAACTTGGGGGTATGGGGAAATCAAAGGTGAAACCTGACTTGTAACTCAACAGTTCGATACCTGTTCTGATCAGTCTTACGGGCTAGGCCAGCCCCAGAGTGATGATGCTGACATCACTCGCCCATCCTGCTACCTGTTACTGCCTAGCGGCACGTCTCGGATTCTTGACCGTGGTCCCGGGCATGCACGGGATACTATTGAGTTACATCGATGACTCATCAATTTGGTTTCAAAGACTTTAGAACAGAGAACCTGATAGAACAATCCAGTTTACCCACTGCACACTACCCTGTACTGCTCTGATTTATATTATTGTTACCCTTGCTTTATTCATGTTTATATTCGCATTGCCTGTTTACTATGTTATTACTTGATGACATGACGCGCTGACGTCTGGGTTTTGCATGGCCCAGTTTCTTCTACCTTGCTGCAGACTGATTCGGAGTTTTACCGCTGTTAGACGAGCGGTGAGGTTCCTGTCGGTACGTAGTTTCACTCCAGGTGTTTCATTTATTGTATCTTTTGGCTTCCGCATATTGTTATCTCTTGATTCTTTTACTCTGGCTTATGGACATGTACTAGGTAGTTAGTTTACTTTCCTGTTCTTGATATCTCCAAAGCCGTAATGTAACTGTGGAAGGATTTTTCCTATCCACAGGTAGCATGGTTGGCTATGTCACGTGCCCACTTTAGCGTACTTTGGGAAGCGGGGCGTGACATGGTTCTTTTGGTATCAGAGACATATGATAGTCGGGTTGATTCTTTTGTAGTTGGGTGTTGTACCCAATACACGAATCAGAATACCCGTGTTTAGGAAACATGTCCTGCCACCTTACCGTTTACCATTCTTGAATCACATTCTTCCTGATTATATCTTTTACGATGTGCAAACTTCCTTTGCATATCGACTCGAAACCTGATTCCTTGTTATCTCTAGGACTTAGGCGACTTGGGTAGAGTTATGTAATTGTGGCTATGATACTGCGGCATAGTTACAATGCGGCACTCTATTTAAGTATCTTGGAGTTTTAGCCTTGATCTATATTCAGAATCTATCATCATGCTAATGTTGGGTGTTTTGAGTTCAGGAATATGGCCGGTAAGAATTTGAAGACGTACCAAGGCGTGTGGACGAAGCCGCCATGCTTGGAGTGATAAGGGGAATACTGGAGAATCAAAAGAAACAGACCGAGCTGATCCAGCAGCAAGCGGACTCGTTTCAGGAAGGTTTGCAGATCGTTCAGCAGTCTGTGAACAATGTTGGAGCTAAGCCAGTTGACCGAGTAGGGACAGTAGCAGATTTCAGACGTTTGGGTCCGTATACATTTACTGGATTGGAGGAGCCGTTGCCAATAGAGCAGTGGCTAGTTGACACAGAGAATTTGCTTATTGTGGCATATATTCCAGATGAGAAAGAGTTGATGTGGTACGCATTCAGTTAGTGGATTACGCCTGAGAATGGTGGCTTGTAGAAGAGAACCGTTTGCCCAAGCCGATCAAGTGGGCGGATTTTTCGAAGAGTTTCCTGGAGAAGTTCTTCCCGCGGACTGCATGGGAGGAAATGGAAGAGAAGTTCATCGGACTAAAGCAGAAGGGAGCACCCGTAGATGTGCATGCAGCAGAATGGACGAGACTCAGTAGTTTCGCTGGACCTTTAGTTGCCAACGATGCAGACAGGGCATGGAGGTTCATGCGCAGCCTGGACGTGGACATCCAGAGGCAGATTGTCTCCCTGGGTTTGACCACTTTCTCACAAGTACTTGCGGCAGCCGAGAGCAACAGAGTTTATCTGGGATGAAGGGGAGTTTTTCTGTCGGGCTAGTCGAGTTTAGGGCTAGGCCGACAAATAATATTCTTGCATCAATGGAAGTGATAAAAGTGAAGAGCCGGCTGTTGTTCATGATTTTATGGACGTGTTTGAAGATATATCGGGTTTACCGCCAAAGCGAGACGTGGAGTTCGCAATTGATCTTATTCCTGGGGCAGCGCCAGTATCCGAAGCGTATTATCCAATGGCGCCAGTAGAATTGGAAGAAGTCAAGAAACAGGTTGCTGAATTGCTTGAGAAATGTTGGATTCGAAGCAGTAACTCGTCTTGGGGAGCTCCAGTTCTTCTAGTAAAGAAGAAGGATGGCACAAGAAGGATGTGCATCGACTATCGAGAATTAAACCGGGTGACTATTAAGAACAAGTACCCGATCCCTCGCATTGGCGAACTTTTCGAGCAGCTTAGTGGCGCGAGGGTATTCTCGAAGCTGGATTTGCGATCCGGATATCATCAGGTCCGAGTGAAAACAGAAGATATTTGCAAGACGGCGTTCCGAACTCGGTATGGACATTACGAGTACTTAGTGATGCCCTTCGGAGTAACGAATGCGCCGGCAGTATTCAGGGACTTGATGAACCGAATCTTTTCACCGTTCTTGGACCAGTTTATCGTGGTTTTTTTATTGACGATATTCTGGTTTATTCGAAGAGTTTTGAGGAACATTCTGAGCATTTGAAGATCGCACTGCGGACGTTGAGACAGGAGAAGTTATATGCGAAGATGAGCAAGTGCGAGTTTTGGCTGGAGGAAGTAAAGTTTTGGGGCATGTTGTGTCTGGCGATGGAATTGCCGTCGATCCAGAAAAGATTGCAGCAGTTCGTGATTGGCCGATTCCAAAGAATGTTGCGGAGATAAGAAGCTTTCTTGGACTCGCCGGGTATTACAGAAGATTTGTGGAGAACTTTGCTCGTCTGGCGGAGCCGTTAACCAAGTTTACGCGCAAGGAG
The DNA here is from genome assembly GCA_030015575.1 of Agapanthus africanus. Taxonomy (NCBI): domain Eukaryota; kingdom Viridiplantae; phylum Streptophyta; class Magnoliopsida; order Asparagales; family Amaryllidaceae; genus Agapanthus; species Agapanthus africanus. Next base: position 387,635,208 of record JASDDO010000012.1, on the reverse strand, counting down.
GTACCTTTTGTACGGACGGATAAGTGTGCGTTAGCTTTCGAGACGTTGAAGCAGAAGTTGATAACCACCCCTATTCTGACCGTGCCAGACAATTCCGGAGGATTGGTGATTCACAGCGACGCATCTGGGAAAGGATTGGGATGTGTTTTGATGCAGCATGGGAAGGTTGTAGCATACGCATCGAGACAGTTGAAGACCCATGAGAAGAATTACCCAACTCATGACTTGGAACTTGCGGCTGTGACTTTCGCTTTGAAGGTTTGGAGACACTACCTTCTGGGCGAAAGGGTCGAAGTTTTTACTGATCATAAGAGCTTGAAGTATGTGTTCACACAGAAGGAGCTTAATATAAGGCAGCGTAGATGGTTGGAGCTGATGGCTGACTACGATCTTGATCTTAAGTATCATCCGGGGAAGATTAACGTCGTGCCGGATGCGCTTAGTCGGTTACCAGCAATTCAGGTGTTAACTACGCAGAAGGAGATCGTTGAAGATTTTCGAAGATTTGACTTGGAGGTTGTGCTATCGCATTCTACGGGACAGTTGATGCAGCTGCAAGTACAGTCATCATTGATCGAGAATATTAAAGCAGCTCAATCGCAGGACCCTAGACTGCAAAAGTTTCGAGGACAGGTTGAAGCCGGACTACGAACAGATTTATTAATTCCCGAAGATGGTTCGTTGAGGTTTGGTACCCGTTTGTGTGTGCCAAAGGGAGATATTCGTGAAGAGCTTATGAAGAAGGCACACAATTCAGCTTATTCTGTACATCCAGGAGGCACAAAGATGTACCGAGATATTTGACAGCATTTCTGGTGGGAAGGTATGAAACGGGAGATTGCTCGCTTTGTGGCAAAGTGCTTGGTGTGTCAGCAAGTTAAGGCTGAACATCAAAGTGTTGCTGGTTTATTGCAACCACTTCTGATTCCTCAGTGGAAGTGGGAACATATAACCATGGATTTCGTGACGGCTTTACCGCGAAGTCCAAAAGGCAACCATGCTATATGGGTGATTGTTGACCGATTGACCAAGGCAGCTCATTTTATTCCTTTTCGGGTTGGTCAATCAACAGAGACTTTGGCAGAGCGGTACATGCAAGAGATTGTAAGATTGCATGAAGTACCGGTGAGCATCGTGTCCGATCGGGACACTCGGTTCTTATCACACTTTTGGCGGAGTTTACAGGAAAGTTTGGGGACTCGATTGAAGTTTAGCACAACTTATCATCCTCAAACTGATGGTCAGTCGGAGAGAACGATCCAAACTCTTGAGGATACGTTGAGAGCATGCAGGTTGGACTTCAAGGGGTCTTGGGAGGATCATCTACTTTTGGTGGAGTTGTCTTACAACAACAGTTTTCAGGCAACTATTCAGATGGCTCCATTTGAAGCTTTGTATGGTCGTAAATGCCGTTCACCTGTTTGTTGGGACGATGTCGGTGAACGAAGATTATTGGGACCAGATTTGGTTGTGCAGACAGTTGAGAAGGTTAACCCTATCAGAAATCATATGAAGGCAGCACAGGACCGACAGAAGAGTTGGGCAGATACGTCAAGAAGACCTCTAGAGTTCGCCGTGGGTGATTTGGTATTCTTGAAGATATCATCGACTAGAGGGGTGATTCGTTTTGGAAGTTGAGGAAAGCTTAGTCCTCGATTCGTTGGACCCTTTGAGATCTTGGAGCGTGTTGGTGAGGTAGCGTATCGTTTGGCGTTACCGCAGTCCTTGGCGAATGTGCACGATGTGTTTCACGTATCTCAACTCCGTAGGTATGTTCGAGATGAAACGCACGTATTGGATCATTCGGAGCTAACAGTACGAGAAGACTTGACTTTTGAGGAGCGACCGATTGGAATCGTGGATCGAAGGGAAAAGGTTCTTAAGAACAAGGTAATCCCTCTTGTGCTTGTTTCTCGGGGTAATCACTCGCATGGAGAGTCCACTTGGGAACGAGAAGATGAAATCCGGCAGAAGTTTCCTCACCTTTTCTTGTAGTTATCTATCTTTGTATTCCTGGAATTTCGAAGACGAAATTCTTTTTGTAGTTGGGTATAATGTAACACCCGAGCCCAATGCTACTAATTTCAGTTACCGTTCGAACGTAGTGTGGCACTTATTTCATTTATCTTGCTTGATGGTTAATTATTGTAAATTCTACCCGGAAATTAATTTCTGCATATAACAATTTTTGGCATCTAAAATAAAATTAAAAATATTCATCTTGGCCTGCTTGACACCCCTAACCCTGTTGTAGCGTTCGGGCATCGTGTTCTCGTCCCGTTCAGTGAAACGGGCGAGTTTGGACGGTTACGTGCACGTACGTGTGTCCGTTTTGGGGGTATGCTTTTTGATCATAAAATTGTTGGAGATAGTGCCCTCAGAGTCAATTATTGGATCACAGGCACGTGATTGCAATGATTGAGGGGAGGACCTGTCCCAGTAGGACAGTCTTACTCAAGATGATAGTATGCTATCTGGTTTATCTTTATCATCGTGTACTGCTTTAGGTGACCTTACGAGTCGCTATTACACGTTGATAGAGCCCCTAGGATTCTTGCTTGACTACCAGCAGTATGAGGGCGACCATATACATGAGAGCTGGGGTCTATAAGCACATCCTTAAAAGGTCCCTAGTCGTGGGAGTTTCGAGACAGGGCATCGATACTCCAGAGTAGACTAGTGTATACAGTCGAGACCCCGACGAGGGGCGGTGGCCGGTCTCACAAGCCACTGGTGTCAGTTGGTTCACCTAAGATGTATACAGGTGCTCATTGGGTTATGAGTACACAGGACAGACTCGCCGGGAACCTGCTAGTTGGGATTATACCTGATGTCAGATAGAAGTTCCCTGGTGACATGTGTACAGGTTAGTTCATCGACCTGAGATCGTCATTTGTCTCGTGTGAGTTCCCACTGTGCTTTGATTGCTACCCTACCACGGCTCAAAGGAGTCGTGCAAACAGATTTTAGTTGGGTACAGTCCCGAGCCACATGGAGGCAGTGAGCGGATCTGCAGGGGTTCGTCTCTCCCGGTATTGGGGGTGAGGTCGCGCTGTGTCTAGGAGAGCCAGAACATGAAAAGTCCTTGGCCAAGGCAGGAGATTTGCTGGTAGGTATTCCAGTAGTATCTCAGGGTGTTCTGGGCTACACTCCGACACGACTTGTACCGCTTTTGGGGGTCTGACTTTTACCAACCCCCTAGGCCCGCCATGCGATGCTCATAGACGAACGAACCGGACTGTACGGATATTGTCACTGACAGGCTCAGTAGGGTGTCAGGATGAGTTCGCTCATCGACGTCCCTTTTGGTCAATAGCTGGTGGCCCGTCATGTATGGCTAATACCTCTGACGTGCTAGTGGTTAAATCCACAGCCATAGTATTGACGAGTCTTTAGAGTCCACCACACACAGTTACTCAGGTTTCGGGCGAAACGCTGTAGAGGCCGAATGGAGATATGGCAGGGTTCGATCAGATACGTGCGGTATTGCACGGATCGTGATCGGACGGTTTTTACTAGCCGGCTTTGGCTTAAACCGGATCCTAGTATTAGACAGTGTAGTTTTTGTCTCTTTGCATTTGTGTTCAGTGGGAATACAAATGCCGGCATGTATATGCAGTAGCGGGGTTTTCCTGTAATTTATTACGGGATCAGTTTTCTGAAGTTACCAGTTTGCATTCCGTTCCGGCCGGTTTTCCTTTATTCCTTCGCGGCCGGACTTTCCGATGGAGGGGGTTATTTGCACATTTGCAAATAACAATTGTGGAGGAGTTTTCTTGCTTATGATGGCTTCATGATTTGACTAGTATCATGAGATCCTTTTTCTTTCTTATCTTTTGCATTATGAGAAAAGAATGGATTAGATTTTGATGGGTTGAGATTTGAGTTTGGTGTGACCTTTTATCTTGCATTATCTTTTCTTTTCTCCATGTTTTTTTTTCCATTCCATTATCTCCACCATGGAGGAGAGGGCCGGCTACAATTCTTGAGAGAGAGGGTTCATTTTTGGATGAGGAATTTCACTTTCATCTCATTCTTCTTGTTACTAAATTCCTCATATCACTCCAAAGTCTAAATTTCCTTCACCATCAAATGGCAACTAAACCCCAAAGAGACATAGACTCTTCACTTGCCTACAACACTTCTTGGATGCGTCGGCTAGCCAACTTCGCGCCCGAGTTGCCTCGGTCCAGAGGTGGGAGCCCGTAAAAGACTTCGGCGATGTGGTGCCTGTTTCGACGAGGAGGTGACGGACGGAGTTTTCGCGGGAGATCGGAGTGGAGACGAAGACCGAAGAACACGGATCGCTTGGTATACTTCTCTACCCATCTTTTAGTTTGCTAGATGCTAGGTTAATGGCCCGATCCGGGATAAAAGTACGCGGTGGTGCTGGTTTGTTAGTTTGCAAAGTTTTTGTTTCCGCGTTTCCGGCGTCGGTTCGACGGCCGGGGCGCCGCCGTGGACTTACACACCCGAGCCCAATGCTACTAATTTCAGTTACCGTTCGAACGTAGTGTGGCACTTATTTCATTTATCTTGCTTGATGGTTAATTATTGTAAATTCTACCCGGAAATTAATTTCTGTATATAACAATTTTTGGCATCTAAAATAAAATTAAAAATATTCATCTTGGCCCGCTTGACACCCCTAACCCTGTTGTAGCGTTCGTGCATCGTGTTCTCGTCCCGTTCAGTGAAACGGGCGAGTTTGGACGGCTACGTGCACGTACGTGTGTTCGTTTTGGGGGTATGCTTTTTGATCATAAAACACTTCATTTTAAATTTTGGATCCCGCCTAAAATTCTATTATTTCAATTTCAAATTTTTGTTCCCGACCCGGACGCGATTTGGAAATGTTTTACTTTGCGCCAAAATCCCAGATTTTAATATATTTAAACCATCATATATAATTTAGTTAACCATATAATATTTTTACAATCTTTTATATCCTTCTCAATTTATTCTCTCAGCCAATTGCAACCTCCCCTTTAACCTCGTGGGCCCCACTTCTCTTTCTCTCGCTCTCTCTCTATCTCTCCACTTTCTCTCTCTCCCTCTTCTCTCTCTCTCTCTCTCTCCACTTTTTCTCTCTCTCTCTTATATATTCTCTCGTACTTCTCTTTATCATTCTTTCTCTCTTGCTTCATGTCTCCTTTCTCATTTTTTTTAACTGTTATTTTGTTGCCGGAATTCCGTCGTGCCGGTGATGCTTCACAACGTTCTAGCGATGTACCCCGACCCGTGTGGTTCCTTTGTTCTTCGTTTGGGTTCATTCCGTGAACCGTGCGCCCGTCGCGAGTTTTCCCCCACCGACGGTTAACGTTCCGTTTTCCCGATTCGCGACCCATCGAGGCAAGTTAATCTTGCTACATGCTATATAATTCATTTTATACCTATTTAAATAAATACCATACCTATAGTTTAAATCTAGTGCCCCATGTTTAATTTTATAACGTTTCGATGTTCCGTTTGCATCCGTTTATATCATATTAAATCTAGATCATGAAAAATTATCTTGTGACATACTAGATTACATTATACTGCATCCATATCAATTAAAATATATATCATCGTAATATTTCTTATTATTATATTTAATTAGTTTATAATCTGAATTTTATAATATTATATATTTGAAAATATTATAGTTTACATATGAAACGTCGTTGAAAAAGCGGATACGACAAATCTGAAGTTTACTGTACACCTTACCTTATAAAATTCATTATAAATTATAGAAAAATCATTAGTATCGTTCTTTAGTTCGTTACGAAGCTAACTCAGAATACTATAACTCTATGAAATATTTACTTGCAAAATAAATTGTTTAAATAACGTAAAATGCAAATGAAAATGTCTCCAAACTGCTGTCCAGGGAAATTCCAGCAGCAAACTTTCAACTTCGAATGTTCATAACTTTTTGTAGGGACAACCTGAGATGCTTATACTTATAAAACTGAAAACCTTATTGAATTATCTTTGTTTTGGTATAAGACACGTCCCTTTTGGAGAAAATTTGTTATTTTTAAGCTATTTTACAAATTAGGGTGACGCTGAATTTCTGAACGGAACTTTCTTGTGCATGGTTAATCAATACCACTTTTATAGTTATTAATCGCTTTGAATATGCTATCCATATTAATATTATTATATCAATATTTATATCACATATTGCTTAGTTGTACATCCCACATTACCATTTTATAGTTTTATAACTTTTCGGATACCCGTTTGCATCCATCGCATTTAAGATACATATAATTGCATCCATAGATCATATTACTACATAATAATGTGATATTAACACTCCATGTTTAATAAATTGCATCCTAATTAATATTGGAACTATAAATGTAACCATAATCGATAACTGTGCATCCATATCCTTGAAATTATATCTATTTGCATATCATATTACATGTTCCAGTTTATTGTTCTGATAGTACTCATGCTTGTTTATTTATACACATGCTTATGTTAGTTTGATTATGAGCACCCACATGACATCTTGTGCTTCCTGACATGACCTGTTACACTTCCTACTTGACATGACATGGTACCGTACACTCTTGACATGACATGGCACCTTTATACATTACCTGGCTTGACCTGATGTACCATGGCTTTACCTGTTACCTGATCTTGTGTCTAATGCCAACAAACATAACATGTAGTCCTCATGGACCGTTCCTGTTGTCTATCCAGACAAACCTGTTTACCTGATCCTGTGTTGGCATTAGTTTCTTGATTTTCGGGATACATGACTTGACTTGCACATATAACTTGGGGGTATGGGGAAATCAAAGGTGAAATCTGACTTGTAACTCAACAGTTCGATACCTGTTCTGATCAGTCTTACGGGCTAGGCCAGCCCCGGAGTGATGATGCTGACATCACTCGCCCATCCTACTACCTGTTACTGTCTAGCGGCACGTCTCGGATTCAGCCTCGAGGGTCTTGACCGTGGTCCCGGGCATGCACGGGATACTATTGAGTTACATCGATAACTCATCAATTTGGTTTCAAAGACTTTAGAACAGAGAACCTGATAGAACAATCCAGTTTACCCACTGCACACTACCCTGTACTGCTCTGATTTATATTATTGTTACCCTTGCTTTATTCATGTTTATAATCGCATTGCCTGTTTACTATGTTATTACTTGATGACATGACGCGCTGACGTCTGGGTTTTGCATGGCCCAGTTTCTTCTACCTTGCTGCAGACTGATTCGGAGTTTTGCCGCTGTTAGACGAGCGGTGAGGTTCCTGTCTGTACGTAGTTTCACTCCAGGTGTTTCATTTATTGTATCTTTTAGCTTCCGCATATTGTTATCTCTTGATTCTTTTACTTTGGCTTATGGACATGTACTAGGTAGTTAGTTTACTTTCCTGTTCTTGATATCTCCACAGCCGTAATGTGACTGTGGAAGGATTTTTCCTATCCACAGGTAGCATGGTTGGCTATGTCACGTGCCCACTTTAGCGTACTTTAGGAAGCGGGGCGTGACAGGAACAAGACCCTATAGATGGGGAATCGGAGGGCGGGGCTCCTGCCGAGGATGATTCGAAGGACGAAGCTTCTAGTGAGGAGGACTCGAGGCCGAAGAAACTCAGGCAGTTGTCCCCGCAAGACACCATGGGAACAACAATACCTTTCTTAGTGCGAGGGCCTATCGCAACTTGTTGAACTCCTATAATCGAGATTAATAAGACTTTTTCCTTTCTTTGGACGAATAAAACGATGTAAGAATTGTAGGGGCATATCCTTACTTTTCGGTTGTACTCTCCTTATTGAAGTTGGATAATAAAATCTTAGTTTCGAGCAAAAATCTCTTTTGTGTCTCTTGCTCTTCTTATTAGTCTCCCTCTTGCATTAATTGTTGTTCTTCCATGCAAGTTAATATCTTGTCTCACCTCAGCCGTTTGTAATCTAACCTATTCTGATTCAGATCATCAATGGCCGGACGACATCATGACCGCAACCAAAGGGGAAATGGAGTCAATGAAGCCGCTGCTCAGCAAGCAGCTATGCTACAAATGATGCAAGGACTACTGGAACAACAGCAGCAGCAGACAACCGCCCTTCATCAGGAGCTACGAGAAATTAGGCAGCAGCAAGCAGAGATTTTAAGTAAGGCACTAGCCCCAGTTCCTCAAGGTTCGGCGGGAGTAAAGCAGTTCAGATCACCCCATCCTAAGACTTTTCGGAGAAGGAAACTCCTTTAGAAGCTGAAGAATGGCTCAAGGGAACAGTCAATGATCTCAGTGCCGCTCAAATTCCGAAGGACGCGTGGGTGAACATCGCTAAGCTACAACTTAGGGATAATGCCAGGATATGGTTGGAGGCAGAGGAAAGTAGATTGAAGGAGCCGATCGAATGGGAAATGTTCAAACAACGTTTTGATACCCAGTACTTTCCAGTCGTGGGACACTTAAGGATGGAAAGAGAGTTTATACAATTCCAACAAAGGAGCATGTGGGATAAGTCGGTGCACAAGTACGCTTTGGAGTTCACAAGGCTAAGTCAGTTCGCGCATCATCTGGTGGCAACCCAAGAACTTTATGCTAAGAGATTCCGGCAAGGATTGGACCTGAAGACGCAGTTCTCCATGTCTTCTGCCACCCTTTCGACTTATGATGAAATCTTAGAGGCGGCACGAAACTTTGAAGACTTTCAGAGACGGATGAGGAAGGATGACCGTTTGTCTGGCATTAAGCGACCAGCCAATCAAATTCTTGGAGGATCATCTTCCAGATTCAACGGGAGACGACAAGCTAAGAGGCCAGCAGGACCAACTATCTTCGGAAAACCAGCCGTTATATGCAACCATTACGGTAGAGCCAGACACTCCATGAGAGACTGTCATATTGTGAATGAACTTTGCATAGTCTGTGGGTCTCCGGATCATGCTATTGGGGACTGTCCTCAGAGAGGGAGACAATCAGGCCCCGTCAACAAGCCGGCTAATTATGGCGCACCAACGCAGGGAAACCGGCCACTTTCCTGTTGGAGATAGTGCCCTCATAGTCAATTATTGGATCGCAGGTACGTGATTGCAATGATTGCGGAGGACCTATACCGGTATGACAGTCTTACTCGAGATGATAGTATGCTATCTGGTTTGCCTTTATCAGTCGTGTACATGATCAGGTGACTGATTACATGTTACAGTTTGATAGAGCCCTTAGGATCTTGCTTTACTACCAACAGTATGATGGCGATCATATACGTGAGAGTTGGGTGGTTTATACGCATATCCTTAATTGTGGTCCCTAGTCGTGGGAGTTTCGAGACAGGGCATCGATACTCCGGAGTAGACTAGTGTGTACAGTCGAGACCCCGACGAGGGGCGGTGGCCGGTCTCACAAGCCACTGGTGTCAGTTGGATCACCTAAGATGTATACAGGTGCTCATTGGGTTATGAGTATACCGGACAGGACTCGCCGGGAATCTGCTAGTTAGTATTATATCTATCGTCAGATAGCAGTTCCCTGGTGACATGTGTACAGGTTAGTTCATCGACCTGAGGTCGTCATTTGTCTCGTGTGAGTTCCCACTGTGCTTTGATTTCTACCCTACCACGGCTCAAAGGAGTCGTGCAAACAGGTAGTTTTTGGGTACATTCCCGAGCCATATGGAGGCACGTGAGCGGATCGGAAAGGGATTCGTCTCTCCCGGTATTGGGGGCGAGATCGTGCTGTGTCTAGGAGAGCCATTACACAAAGCCCACGGCCGTGGCAGGAGATTTACTGGTAGGTACTCCAGTAGTATCTCAGGGTGTTATTGGGCTACACTCCGACACGACTTATACTGCTATTGGGGGTCTGACGTTTCTAGCCCCCTAGGAAGATATGCGATACTCATAGACGAACGGACCGGACTGTATATACATTGTCACTGTTAGGCTCAGTAGGGTTTTCCGGATGAGTTCGCTCATCGGCCTCCCTTGAGGTCAGTCCATGGGCAGCCGTTACGCATTGCTAGTGCCGCTGACGGTTTGTGGTTAAACCCACTGCCAGGGTACTGACGAGTCATTAGAGTCCCCCACAGACAGTTTCCCAAGTTCGGGCGAAACGTTGTAGAGGCCGTATGGTTTTATGGCAGGGTTCGGAAAATGCACGTGCGTTTACGCACGTGTTATTTTTTGGGCAGATGATACTGGCCGGCTTTGGTTTAAGCCGGATCCAAGTATTATATTGAGTAGGTATAATATCTTTATCTCAGTTGCATTTGTATTCGGTCGTAATACAAATGCGGGTATATTTATACAGTTTCGGGGTTGTCCTGAAATTCGTTTCAGGATCACTTTTGGAAGTTGCCAGTTTCCAGTTTTCTATCAGCCGTCTTTTAACATTCGGTTAAAGACGGATTTGTCTTTTCTTGAGATGAGTGTGGATTCTTCTAGAAGGTTCTAGATGAGGTGACTAGGATTAATTGGTGTTGAGTTTTCATTGGATGCTTTTAATGGTTCATTAATGCATGATGACTAGGTTTGTGAGTCATGCTTTAGCTTTAATGAGTTTTGTTAAGCTTAAGATATTTTGTGAGAAGCTTCATGTCTTATGGTCACCCTCTTTCTCCTACGGTCACCTCCCTCCTTCTATAAAGTGGCCGGCCCTCTCTCTCCTCCTCACTTCACTTGGTTGATTTCATTTTAGAGAGAAAAGATTATGATAGTCTTTTGGGTGTATGGAATTTCACAGTTCATTTCATTCCATCACCCAATTCCCACGGCAACTTCATTAACCGATCGTCCACAGATTTGGACGAAGTGAGACAAAGTCATCTACTCATTCTCTACATCATTCTTGGTCGTCTCTTTTAGCAAACTTGACGATCGAGTTGCCTCAAGTCAGAGGCGGGAGCCCGTTTAAAGAATCGATGATGTGGTGCCACCTCGAAGAGGAGATCGGAGATCGAAGAGATCGGAGCAGCCGCAACGGAGCGTGGGATGATGGTTAAAGAACGAAGGACTCGGATCGTTCGGTATAACCTTTCTACACTCTTTACAGTTTGTTAGTTTAGCAATAATGGCAGATCCGGGTTAAAGTATACGATAGCGCCAGTTAAAAGTTTTTGTTCCGCATTTGGCGTCTGTAGACGTCTGGGGCGCTAGCGTAGACTTACAGTGGTATCAGAGCCTAACCATTTTGCTATGCTAACTTGTGCTAACGCGTTTAAAACATCGATCGAACCGGAAATCAAAAATCACATTTTTTTAATTTGACAGTTTCTGTTGATTTTAAATGGTGTCCTAAAATTTTTCTACATATCTCAGAAAACTGTGCAGGCATTTATTAGAACGACGACAAAATTTGGGCTCGTGACCCCACCAAACCGCCGCGGAAACGCGGTCAAACCCAAGGTTTGACCGCGCATCCGCGGCCACTTGGTGAGCTCATGCTCCCAAATTTGTACAGTGAGTTCTCTGTTGGATTTTGTGGTTTTTGGTAAATATCGTTTTGGCCCAGATTTTGTTACTGTTCACCAGTAAGTCGTGGGGCCCACTTTTTGATATTTGGTCGATCGAAATTTAAACATGTTAGTTTACAGTGCTTATATTATATCTCCGACCGGGAATGTCATTTGATCGGTAAACCGCGTCTGATTGCTATACTTCTTTTAGACGGGTTTGCGAACGTGACATTCGCGTTGATGTTCTGTGTTGTGCTGTGATGTTGCGGATTTGTCGTGGTGGATAGCAGTGTGCAATGATAGTACAGTTTGAGTTTATTTATACATTTGATATTGCGGGGCGAGCGTCCAACTTGTGGACTGCCGTCACTGCCTGTTGTATAATATTCTTTTGGGGCACGACCAGGTTGCGGAAAGGTAGGGAATGAAGAAAACCAATTAGCCTAAGTAGGGTGTGCAGAAGATAATATGTAAAGACAAAATAAAGGGATTAGAAAGAGGGCAAAGTAAATTGCGACTGATATCATTCACGACTAAAACCGCGTACTTCATCGCCACTCCTATTTCACCTTTAAAAGAATAAGGTATTATTCAGTTGTCTTTTATCATCACTTTCTCTTAGTTGCGAGTACTCCTTGGTTTAGGAGGGTACACCTATTATGCTTACTGGATAGTCTTCTTCCAAACCATAGGCTGGTGCCGAACGGTAGGGAAGGAAGAAAACCATTTAGCCTAACGATGGTGTACAGAAGGTAACGACTAAAGACAAATAAAGGGATTTGGAGAGATGGCAATAAAATATACGGTTGAAGTCATGAATTGGATTATGGAAGAGGCATTACTATGAATACCAGGATACCCCTACGAAACATTTTCATGTTTCAGTGCATTGTTAAAGGAAAAACTGTTTTCCCGATTAGATACTTACTCCAAGGGTATGTATTTACCAGGTTTCATTCTCATATCTGTATGGTTTTACAGATGATGAGTGGGAGTAAGATATTAGGAATTAGGTGATCATCCTCATTATATCGGAATTCGTTGTAATTGGTGATATTTGAGGAAATCGCCAGGGTACAGTTTTCTACCTACAACGCACAGGTTTTGAGTTGTTCAACTCAGCGGACTTATACAGAGTATTGTATGTTGTCCAGTGTCCATCAGGACAAAGGGGTAGGTCCTCGTACTATGTTCTATTTACTTATAACTTCTCTAGTATTTAGACAAGTGTTTCGTAGAAATACAAGGTCTAAGTTTTGAGAAGTTGTGGGTATAAGAATAAAGTAGAGAACCAGATGTCACAAGTATCGGGATTCTTCAAAGAGATCGAAGATGTAGATTCTTGTGATTGGTATTCAGATGATAGTGATGATTTTGAGAAACGTGTTTCTCCTTCAGGTTACTCATAATTGGATGGATTCCTAAGTTGAGTAATGCTGATTAGCCTCTTTCCATTAAGTAGATATGCACTGGAGACAGCTGCATGGTTTGAATATGGTTCCAATTAAATTAGTGCAAAAGTTTCTATATTGGATATAGAATAGTTCGTACCTTAAAAGAGATTAAGGTACGGGGAGTTGTCCAGCTTATGCTTAAAACCAGACACTGGATAACTCAGGGCACGTTTCTGTAGTGGCTGTTTGTGGGTTGACCCTGGCTATGACGAGGGTTGATATTTTACCATTTGGAAGATCAATAGTGATATTGTTCTTGACTCGCCACAGTTTTAGTAAAAATGGATCTTTTTCAGAAAACAGTAGTGGGAGTATGGTAGAACTGGAAGTGATTCCAGAACCGCAAACGATTACGGAAAATTTAATAGGACCTATATATTCAATCAGGTTTGACATTCCAATAGCCACTCCGCAGATATGGTGGGTAACCTCAGTCACCCGAGAGGTACTCCGGTAGCCTCAAGGACGGTGACAGGGAGGTTCTTATCTACCCAGACTTGACACTACTGTTGTTCCAGGCTATGAGACCCGGTAGGAGGGTTGTCGTAGTCAGTGGGAGCATCGGAAGCATAGTGGGCAAGATGCTTATATCTATTTATAGACTTGAGCAGTTATAGCGGAGATAGATCATCTAATTTTGATGTGACAGTCATGGGTTTGACTTCAATCAGGATAGGGGATGGATCTGTTAAGAAGGTAGTAGGGTGTGATGTCATGGTATCTGGATGACATACATAGAGTAGGAAGTAAAATTCCTAGACTACGATCGGTTGTACTGTGGTCGTCATACAGTTGTTTCTCCAGACAGGATATGGATATAATATTTGACATTCTGGTTTCTGGATCTATGGCTTTAGATCTGGATTTGGGTAGTTTCCCAATGTAGGTACTTTGACAGTATTCTAATGGTTTTTAGAATAGATGACTCCTAGCATGGTGGTGTACCTGCAGGTGATGGAGTTACCCTCTCTAAAGGTGTCTTACAGACTAAAGGGGAGAGTGATGTGCATGATTGGCAGATCACTTGCTTAGGCAATTGAGTCAATCATGAGATGTCAAATACCACACCAAATGTTGGTTTTGCACTAGATGCAATAAGTTTGTATTAATCCAATCATGGAGAAACACAAGGAAGCAGTTTTAGAACATAAGTACATGTTCTACGGATTTGATAATGGCAGCCTCCTTCGGGAGACGATTATCATTCCAGGCTTCAAAGGTGACATGGATGACAGAGTGATTGTCAGAGTTATAGTTTTTCCCTCTGACGAAGAGGGACAGTATTATGGACAGGTGGTCCAAGAGGATACTGTGGGTGGCATGGTGCCGGATACTGATTAGGTTCAGTGATCGATACAGTCTAAGAAGTTTGGATTTGGAGTTCATTTATGAACTAGGTCCCATCAGATATCCAGACATATTCTAAGACAGGTGTTACTCGATTCGGGAGATGGCTTTCTCCGCGAATTTGAGATTAAGAGAGATATAGAAAGAAACTTCTAGGCGGATCCACTCACTAAGGCTATTTCTCGAACACAATAGTTTTACAAACGGGCTTTGTGATACTGATTAGTAGAGGAGTTGGATGTTCGGTTTCACACGGGCTGTGAGTAGTCGACATTGCAATAATTAGCCTTGAGTGCAAGTGGGAGATTGTTGGAGATAGTGCCCTCATAGTCAATTATTGGATCGCAGGTACGTGATTGTAATGATTGCGGAGGACCTATACCGGTATGACAGTCTTACTCGAGATGATAGTATGCTATCTGGTTTGCCTTTATCAGTCGTGTACATGATCAGGTGACTGATTACATGTTACAGTTTGATAGAGCCCTTAGGATCTTGCTTTACTACCAACAGTATGATGGCGATCATATACGTGAGAGTTGGGTGGTTTATACGCATATCCTTAATTGTGGTCCCTAGTCGTGGGAGTTTCGAGACAGGGCATCGATACTCCGGAGTAGACTAGTGTGTACAGTCGAGACCCCGACGAGGGGCAGTGGCCGGTCTCACAAGCCACTGGTGTCAGTTGGATCACCTAAGATGTATACATGTGCTCATTGGGTTATGAGTACACCGGACAAGACTCGCCGGGAATCTGCTAGTTAGTATTATATCTATCGTCAGATAGCAGTTTCCTGGTGACATGTGTACAGGTTAGTTCATCAACCTGAGGTCGTCATTTGTCTCGTGTGAGTTCCCACTGTGCTTTGATTTCTACCCTACCACGGCTCAAAGGAGTCGTGCAAACAGGTAGTTTTTGGGTACAGTCCCGAGCCATATGGAGGCACGTGAGCGGATCGGCAGGGGATTCGTCTCTCCCGGTATTGGGGGCGAGATCGTGCTGTGTCTAGGAGAGCCATTACACAAAGCCCACGGCCGTGGCAGGAGATTTACTGGTAGGTACTCCAGTAGTATCTCACGGTGTTATTAGGCTACACTCCGACACGACTTATACTGCTATTGGGGGTCTGACGTTTCTAGCCCCCTAGGCAGATATGCGATACTCATAGACGAACGGACCGGACTGTATATACATTGTCACTGTTAGGCTCAGTAGGGTTTTCCGGATGAGTTCGCTCATCGGCCTCCCTTGAGGTCAGTCCATGGGCAGCCGTTACGCATTGCTAGTGCCGCTGACGGTTTGTGGTTAAACCCACTGCCAGGGTACTGACGAGTCATTAGAGTCCCCCACAGACAGTTTCCCAAGTTCAGGCGAAACGTTGTAGAGGCCGTATGGTTTTATGGCAGGGTTCGGAAAATGCACGTGCGTTTACGCACGTGTTATTTTTTGGGCAGATGATACTGGTCGGCTTTGGTTTAAGCCGGATCCAAGTATTATATTGAGTAGGTATAATATCTTTGTCTCAGTTGCATTTGTATTCGGTCGTAATACAAATACGGGTATATTTATACAGTTTCGGGGTTGTCCTGAAATTCGTTTCAGGATCACTTTTGGAAGTTGCCAGTTTCCAGTTTTCTATCAGCCGTCTTTTAACATTCGGTTAAAGACGGATTTGTCTTTTCTTGAGATGAGTGTGGATTCTTCTAGAAGGTTCTAGATGAGGTGACTAGGATTAATTGGTGTTGAGTTTTCATTGGATGCTTTTAATGGTTCATTAATGCATGATGACTAGGTTTGTGAGTCATGCTTTAGCTTTAATGAGTTTTGTTAAGCTTAAGATATTTTGTGAGAAGCTTCATGTCTTATGGTCACCCTCTTTCTCCTTCGGTCACCTCCCTCCTTCTATAAAGTGGCCGGCCCTCTCTCTCCTCCTCACTTCACTTGGTTGATTTCATTTTAGAGAGAAAAGATTATGATAGCATTTGGGGTGTATGGAATTTCACAGTTCATTTCATTCCATCACCCAATTCCCACGGCAACTTCATTAACCGATCGTCCACGGATTTGGACGAAGTGAGACAAAGTCATCTACTCATTCTCTACATCATTCTTGGTCGTCTCTTTTAGCAAACTTGACGATCGAGTTGCCTTAAGTCAGAGGCGGGAACCCGTTTAAAGAATCGATGATGTGGTGCCACCTCGAAGAGGAGATCGGAGATCGAAGAGATCGGAGCAGCCGCAACGGAGCGTGGGATGATGGTTAAAGAACGAAGGACTCGGATCGTTCGGTATAACCTTTCTACACTCTTTACAGTTTGTTAGTTTAGCAATAATGGCAGATCCGGGTTAAAGTATACGATAGCGCCAGTTAAAAGTTTTTGTTCCGCATTTGGCGTCTGTAGACGGCCGGGGCGCTAGCGTAGACTTACATTTCCGCCACTAAACCAACCGATCAAGGGGCATCACCAAAGGGACCACCCTTGTCATCATAGGAGTGTGTTTTTCAGCAAGCGCAGAGTAATGGACCCAAACGCCAGACCTTCACCATGACAGCTGAGAAGGCTGGTGCCACGTGGCAAGACAACAGAGGTACTTCTCTTTCGATACCATTCTTATTTATCTTTCGATGCAAATCTTAGTTGGACTCACCACAATTCCTCTAGTTTTCGTAATTTCGACTAGTGCCTTTATGTTATTTATCTCGCAAGTTTTCCATCAATTCACAACCCCCCTTCAACTTCCAAACATTTCTATCTGGAAGCAACTACTGATTTTACATTTTCCGATTCCTTGTACCTAAACCCTTTAGAGACTTTTCATGCAAGTGATACACCAACTCGCGGGAGCGACACATGCAGCAAAGAGGATTCCTGACAGCGTTACTGATTTCCATGCCTAGTAGTGGCCACTCCTTTGAAAATTTTAAATATGAAATTATTCTAAGGAGGGTAGATCGTAACTATCACAACCATTCTTGCCATTTGTAGCAAACCCAGAAGTTTAAAGCATCAACTACGATTTTCGGAGAAGGGACTTGGTGGTGCGATGTATCAGCGCGGCGATATAGTTGCATATGCGTCAAGGCAACTAACGACTTGTGGACGCAACTATCATGTTCAGATCTAGAGCTGGCGATTGTGATGTTCATCTTGAAGATATAAAAACACTACTATAAGAAGATCGTGTGGACACGGATGGTCGAAGCACATGAAGCGGAAGAGAGGGGTCAAGTTTTTTATAGAAGAAGTGCCGATCGGTTGGGACGACCTGGAAGATGGAGAATTTGTAAGATTGACATAATGGTAGAAAAAGTGGAGATGGTGATACAATGCAGCGAGCGAGGAAAGCTCAACCCATGACTCATCGGCCGTTTAACATCTTGGAAGGAGACGGTGGGTTTGTGTATAGACTCGCTTTACTATTTTCTATGGAGGGCGTGCATAATACTTTTATATCTCACAGCTAAGAGGGTATGCTGGCAACCCTAGTCATACTTTTGATCGTTCCGAGATCACGGAAAGATTGGCGTAACCTACGAGCAGTAATAGGTCGGGATAATAGACGGATGAAACCTTGAGGGACAAGACAATCCAACTGGTTAGAGTTATGTGGAGAATGAACTACTAGGCAGACATGCACCGAAACGAGGAAACGGGACGAGAGAGCGAGACCCAAAATTTTTTCAACCACGATAATCCCTTCATAGTGATTTTTTCTTGACCTACCTTCTGAAATTTCGAGGACGAAATTATTTTAAGGAGGGTAGATTGTAACGACCGTATTTTCTAATACTTAATAAAATATATTCTATTTAAATTCTAGTATCAAATAATTATTTACGTGTTTCTTCGATAGAAAAATATTATTTTGTAATATTAATAAATTTCAGAGCAGTGAAATATGATTTAGGGAATTTTATAAAATCTATTTATTGTTTTCCTAGACTTAAAATGTTTTAATAAAATTTTATAATGCCCTAAAATAATATGCATATTTTTATTATCAATTAAAATAATTAATTCGTAATTAAAAATATTTTAAAGGATAAACAAGATTTTAAATAATTATAATAACTAACTAACAACATAGAAATGGATATACTATTTATTTTTAGCCCAAAATTATTTTTAAACCTATTTTCTGAAATTTTCCCATAATTTTAACTATTTTTAACAATTTTTTTTGAACCAAATCAATAATTTTAATAATCTGCCGAGTTTTTATTTTAATTAATTTTTATTTTATTTTTTTAAAAAACCCCTTTAACCTAGACCGTTGGATGCTCGATCCAACGGCCCAGAACGCACGGCGGCGCCCACGTGGTGGGGACCACACGAAACCGCGTGATCCCCAGCCACGCGGGCACGTGGCACCTGGCGGGGGCGTGACGGTGTGCCCTAGGCCAGGATCCTCTGGCGGCGGGCGCAATCATCAACTGATGATTCGCAATCATTGGGCCGGCGCGGATTTTCGTGGGTTTTAACGAATTTTTTTGGATTTTCTGTTTATTGAAAAAACCCTATAAATAGGCACTTCAAACTTAGAATTCTCACACCTCAGAACTCCAAAAATTCTGAAAAAAATACCAGTGTCTTCGTATCGACGACACCGACGCTACGGCTCCACCCAATCCCCGAGGAAAAATCTGGGCGCGGAGCTATTAAGGAACTTTGCATAAGCCTACGTCTTCAACCGTCTACATCTAACTCTAATCAAAGGTAGGATCCGCCTCTCTCCCCTCATTCTGTCGCCTTCTTCTTTTCTCAATAACCTAGTTCCAACTTCTAATCATCAACCCCCTATTTAAAATGATGTTAAAATATTCGTGCATGCCTATTCCTTGTACCCTTAATGATGATAATCTTAACCCCTAATTTAAAATGAGTTTCTTAATCACTCGTATATACCAAAAATATTGTACCCTCATGCTACATGGAATGTGACAGGCCCAATGTTTATAACTCACGAATATTAATTCACCCCTTTCATACCTACTCTCACCCATACTATTGTTGTGATCTCGAAATAGGTTTTCTTCCACAAAAAGGACCCTTGTTTTGTTAAAAAGGTTATAATTATTTGATAAGATAATTGGATGGTATTTTTAGATACGATATAGATATATTTTTACTTACACCCCTTTTTCATCAACTACTATAATGTTGTTAAATCACTTCAAATTTTTTAAAGAGGAAAATACTAAATTTAAATAACGGCTTATGGTTTTTCTAAAACGAACGTATTTTCTAAAACGTTACCCCGAACCTAAAACACTATAATTTCATAAAATTATTAATTTCATTTAAATACCTCGACCCTTATTGAAGGGCCATTTTCAACAAGGACCATAATCCGTATAACGATATCTTTTCAAAAGGAATATCTAGTACCTTATTAAAAGGTAATTTTCAAATAAACACCAATTTAGATTTTTGGCAAGTGTTTTGGATTTTTGTGTGTTTACTGCTTTGCATTTTTTAAAAAAACGGACTTTTAAGGGGCTATAACACCAATCCAGATTGGGTGGGGATTTCATTACCCTTCCTGCGACCCCAAAAATCATAAAAAGCATCTTGCATTAACCTTCGAGTTAATTAAAAAAATATTAGACTCAGCCAATAAGGACTGTCGTGCTCATTAGGACAAAGGAAAGGTTGTAGACATCGGTCGTTTATCTAAACCAGACTTTGTGGTGCCTAGGCTAGACAAGTGGGAAAGGTAATTTTAAAAGGCCCGTCTTATGGTGATTCATGAGCGGATCCCTCCTTTCTTTACTTGTGCTTACCTGGCCACAATTGGCAGTGAAGAGGCGATTTGAGGATCTCACAACTTGCCATTTGGAACAGTTAGGAGCAGTCTAGTTGACTTAGGAGTCCTTAGCTCTAGATTTGATTGTGCATATTGTGATTGCTTGAATGTGTGTCTAAGCTCCTTATAAAAATCTTTTGCAAAAGATTTTCAAATAAACACCACAACCTTTTATCGAAAGGATATTTTTCCGTAAAACATTATGTTTTTCCAAAATGATAAATATTCCAAACATCATGGTTTTTTATAAACACTAAATATAATTAAACACTATTATCCTTTATTAACTAAATGTTTTTGAGATGATACGAAATACATTACAAACTTTAAAAGATAACAAGACAAAACGAGTGGTTGTGGAAGGCCATATTAAATGAGATTAACTTCTTGATTACAAGTTTATGACATACATGACACATGTTACGGTTAGGGTTAGAATGTGCGGACCTAGGTATGGAATACTTACTGAGAAGATCCCGATATTCCGCATGACCAGTCTGATGTACGGTCGACTATACATATATGAAGATCCCTGCAGGCAGGGTGACCAGTCCAATGTGTGGACGACTACTAACCCGATATTCGGTCGAATACTAACCCTATTTTAGGGCGAATGATCCAAAATGTGGATGGCATACAATGTGGAAATTCCATGCTTAGAGGTATACGCACTAACTCTAATTCATCAAAACCTTTATACTGAACCACGGGGATGGGTAGTTTGATTAGGCAAGGAGATTCGGGACTCGGATTCCCCTACTACTCGATCATGATCTCGGGAAGTGAAACGGTACATTTCACTTCCCCGATTGTTGTTCCGTGGCCACAACGGAATAATCGCGAGTATTCGGATCCTTGTTTAATAAACTAAAACGTTTACAATACCTATTGATACTCAACACTAAACTCACATCATATGCTATACCTACCTGTTACCTTATCTACCTTTCTTCATGAGACACGAGTTATTCAGTATCTTGGATGTGGATATTTTACCAGTTTAGACTTGTTGTTTATTATGGAACTGAAGGGTGGTAATACCTGTGCACTTGAGTGATATTCACGCTAGACGAAGCTCCATCGTAGTCATGGGACACCTTTCGGGGATGTTCATGCTACCATATTGATTGCCATCCCAGGCACTGTTGGATATATGTATGCCCTAGAGGCCATTATGTGATAGTGGATGTATCTATACATGTATATATATTCAGTTTGCATTCTTGCTCGACATGATAGTATGCTATCTGGTTCTTCTTTATCTGACATGTTTATTTGATCATGCTTCTATTCATTCATACATGCTGATAAAGCCCTGAGGATATCGGCTTGACTACTCTGATTATGATGGAGATCATACTAGTGGGACATCTGTAGTCTATAAGCATATCCTGGAACGTCCCTAGTCGTAGGTATATCGAGACGGGGCATTGATATACCAGAGTAGACTAGCGTATATGACACTAGACCCATACGATGGGCGATGAATGTTTCCACATTCATCGATGTTTGACATCAAGATCATATACGGGTGCTCAGTGGTGACTGGGTACACTGGACGGACTCACCGAGAACTCCTATATGGAATTATATCTATCGTCGGATAGCAGTTCCCAAGTGACACTGGTACAGGTTAGTCTGTAGACCCGAGATCGTCATAGAGCCTTGTGTGTTCTCCCACTGTACTTTGATTACCACCCTACCACGGCTCTACTGAGTCGTGCAAGCAGGTGGCCGTTGGGTACAGTCCCGAGACACACGAAGGCAATGAGCGATAGGAGGGGTTTCGTCTCTCCCGATATTGGGAGTTGATGCTGTACTGTGCCCGACTGGTTATATCAGTAAGTCCCTGGCCAGGGCTGCTGAGATTTGCTGATAAGTGTTATCAGTAGTTTCTCGATCTGTTATAGACCATTCACCGGCACGACTTATTGAGTTATTAGGGTCGACGTGACCATCCCTAGGCTCGATATGCAGCATATCTGACGAAGAGACCGGACTGTACGGTAGTGTTGCCGGATGGCTCGACGGGAGTTGTAGCAGGTTCGCTTGTTGTCTTCCGATCGCTCAATACCCGGGTGGCCGTTACGTTTAGCTGACCGCTTGCGGCTTGAGGGTACTTGATATGATCATCACCCTCTGCCGGCGTATTGACGAGTCTTAGAGTCCCACAGAGGAGTTACCCAGTCCAGGCGAAACGTTGTGGTGCGCGTATGCGATATGCGCTTGCACCCGATTGAAATGTGCGTATATGATACCGAACATTGATCGGGTGGCCTGCTTTTGGTGGGGTCATATGAGATATGACCAGATTGATAAATTAAGTGTTGATTTATCATCTAACCATTAGTTTTCTCACTTGAAACCTTTCTAGGGTTTGATGGATGTATGCATGCATGCATGTGTTTCTTTCTTCCTTTATTGTTTCATGCACATGTAGATGTGCATACATGTATACATACATACACCCATCCATCATGGTTGATTGCATATGGAAATGGTGGCAATATAAGACTCACACCATAGATTAAACAATGGATTATTATTTAATTTTGGTTTTAAAGTTAAATGAAAAAGAAAAGGATAATCATTCTTGATTCTACACTCTTCTTCTAACCTAACCTATCTCAACTACCACTAAACTATGGTTATCCTTCTCTTTATCATTTAAAACCCAAGTTAAACTAACTATCCATCATTTAATCATGGTTGAAGTTAAGAAGGAAATAAATATATATAGTGATAGATATTTTCTTTTTCTTCTTAACTCAAGAGTTAACTTTTTATCTCTTGTTAAAACTGCCACCATCTTCTTCCTCTAGCTCCTTTGCTCTGTTGGTTTTCCTAGTGAGCAAATACCACTTAAAGATAGGTTTTTGAAGTGAGATTCCAAACCACCACATCATTCTACTCAAGTCTAGCCGACTTGATTAGAGTGTTTCCTTCGGTTTTCCAAAGTAGCGAGCTTGGACGGAGTACTCCGTGGTGGATCGTCGTGGACGCAAGGGAACTTCGAGAGGACCTCGATTCAACACCCAAGACACCAAGGAGTTCAACAAAGGGGAGCTACAAAGGTTGTAGCCTTCAAACCCTTATCTTTACTAGCTTAAAGTTTCATAACCCTAATTTTCTAGGATCGATCCCTTTGCATGTTATTTTAGCACTTTAAAAATTATAACTTTGGGTCATGTGATGCTTCAAAACACTTCATAGGGTGCTATACTAACCTTTCATTGGTATCAGAGCCGACCTAGAACATTAGGCGACGTTTTTACGAAGTGAAAACCCCGATCGGACAAAAATACGATATTTTGGGATGCTCTCTGGAAATTTTCTAAAATTTGACATTTTGCAGAATTAAAAATATGTAAAAAATAAAGCAGGGAAAAATAAGGATTACGGCACAAAATTTATCCAATGAACAGTGTTTCTTGCCGCGGAAACGCGGCCTAAGCTTGCTTAG
Organism: Agapanthus africanus; assembly: GCA_030015575.1. Taxonomy (NCBI): domain Eukaryota; kingdom Viridiplantae; phylum Streptophyta; class Magnoliopsida; order Asparagales; family Amaryllidaceae; genus Agapanthus; species Agapanthus africanus. The sequence goes on along the minus strand of JASDDO010000012.1, from coordinate 387,611,716 downwards.
GCCGCGGTTCCGCGGCCTTATATATGAATTATTGGATAATTGTTCTGCTGTAATTTTTGAATCTGCATGTATAAATTTTTGGGTATTTTTAATCTGTATTTAGTTTTGAAAAATTCTGGAGATACTTTTGGACTCGTCGATTCGATCGGGACTTTCATTTCGTAGCTTTTCCGGGTAAATTAGAAACTATTGAAGTGTTTGAATGAGTATCATTTACTCACTATTCACGGGGTTTAAATAGTTTGGAGATACGTGCAAGTCTTTTTGCGGTGGTCCCTCTAGAAGACAACAAACCTTAACTCGATTATGTGACCGTCTCGAACTGCCCTTTGAACCCTAGGGCTTGGGGCAGTACGGCGTGCCACATGTGAGGCGTTGGCTTGACCCTTCTACGGCTGGACCGCTACTACCGTGTCACACTCCGGATTTTTTGAACCCTGCTCAAGTGTTGAGCTTTAGTGAATCTTGGGTGCTTGATCGTTCGTTCGAAAACTTTAATACTGTCTGTTTGTCTGGAATGTGATACAATATGTGGAATTCATATAGTTCAGGTATGAAATACGAAATATGTGATATTTCGCATTTATGATGTCTAAAGAGAATCTGGATTCCAAATATTGTAGTTTTACACTTTCTTTTCTGTGACCGTAAGTGTAGTATGTTAGATATCGCCGGTTTCGTTGCTATACATCAACGACAATTGGGGTATGCATACTTACTTACGTTGATGATATGTGATATTATGTGTTGCTGAGATATGATGTGTAGGATTGTCGCGATCGAATAGCCGGGGGTTTTTGTGAGATGAGAGTTTTATATTTTCATTCATGTAAATTCATATGTAATGTAATATTATTTTATTTGGGGCACTTCCAGGTTGCGGTTGTGTCACCAGTGTTGTATATTATTTACTTTTCCGCATTAGGATGGACCCAAGGAGGGGAGCACAGGTGACCGGGTTCTGGGGTTCAGTGGGAGGCCATCTCGAGGAGTCGAGACCGGGTCTCCTAAATTCCAGGATTGGTAGGGTCACTTGCCGCTCTCGTAGGGGTCCAGGGTGTGGGCTTGGCTATTCATCGCGACTGTGGAATCCGTATTTTCTATTCTGGCTAAATACTAAATACGGACGTCCTAGGATATCCCACGTTATATCTATGTTTCTGCTGCCTGTGTTCTGTGATATCTGAGACGAATGACATATTATATATATGTATATAGTAGACGTTGCTTATGTTTTACACCTGCGCTAGTCCCGTCCCGGTATGCCGTTAGTTAAGTAACCTAACGGTGCATAACGGAACATTGCGGCGAATGCGGATGGCATAAGCGTACGTGTTATTTTCGTTTCTTTTCTGTGATTGGCTTAAGGACTTAAATGATGGGATTACATTAATGTGATTAATGTAAAGAAAATAAACCTAAAAAGATGTTGTAGAATCGGATTTAAAAACTACTCAGCTTTTTATGAAAAAGCTACATTTCAAAACTGCGGAGCTTAAGCCACTCCTTTTGAAAAACTGTTTGATTCTACAACAATATCAAGTTCAAAGCGTTAAAGATTTTCTTAAAAATCATTCGCAACCCTCCGTCATTTTAGGAAGTAGAGTACTTAGTATTCGTGCTACGTTTGTTGACTTTAGTTAAGGCGTAGTGTACGGTAGCTAAGTGATGTCTTCCTACACTGCATATGATGCAGATTAATTAGGACATTCATGCGACTTTGTTGACCATAGTTAAGGGTCATATGGGTGGGTCTAATTAATCAAGAAATGACGGGTAGAACTTGACTGGTACTTATGATTTGTTGACCATAGTTAAGGTCATAAGTACTAGGGGTAAAAATTACATCGGGAATTTCAAGTGTTGAAATTTGCAATGAGATTGCATACCTTCCATGTGATGGTTGGATCCCGATCCCACTGTGGGCAATAGTTGCTCCTAGGAGAGTTTTACAGTTTACAATTAGCTAACTCATTAGGTGTCTAGAAAGGTGTTAACGGGGCTCCGCCTCCGGGAAAACGAGGTTTACTCTAATTAGGTCCGTGCGAAAGCACGTGGAACCTCCCTCAAAGTACCAACACTGGCCTGGCTGAACGGTTAGCGAAGTCGTAGATTGTAATTAATCCTGGCTAGTTTTTCTTTTTAAGGTTTAAAAGAAAACTTGATAAAAAGCAGTGGGAAACATCGATTAGACAAGATAATAAACCAATCTAATCTGTGCAAGAGCTTTCGCTGAGTGTATTCTTTTCTCTCTCTTAATGGCAGATACCAATGACTGGACTTAAGCTTCTACTAGATAAGAACAAACTGAATGGGACCAACTATAAAGACTGGCTGAGGAATCTAAAGATCGCCTTGACTTATGATAAAGTATCATATGTCCTCACGGCTTCAGCCCCGCCCGTCCCAGGCCCAAAGTCCTCAGTTGCGGACATTGAAGTCCGCAAGACATGGGACGCTGACTGTAACACGGCAAAATGCCTCGCGCTTGCATCGATGGACAACACACATCAAAAGCAGCACGAGGACATGGACATTCACGGGATATTGCTCCATACAAAGGAGTTGTATGGGGAGCAGTCCCGTGTATTACGATACGAAGCATCAAAGAAACTGTTTCAGATGCGGATGGCCCCTGGCACACCAGTAGCAGACCATGTTTTGAAGATGATAGCTCTTATAGAAGAGCTTGAGGGCCTCGGATGGACAATGGACAATGAACAATATATAGATATTATTCTGCAGTCCCTCCCCTCCACCTTTGCTCAGTTCATAGTGAACTTTAACATGCATGGCATGGAGAAGGAACTCCCTGAACTCCTTAATATGTTAAGGAGTGCAGAGAGAACTATGAAGTCAGCAAAGACTCCCGTTATGACTATTGGACAGTCTTCTTCTTCTCGCCCGAAAGCTAAGGCCAAGGGAAAGAAAAAGAAGAAACCCACTAATCCTAAGGGCGGAGTCAAAAAGGTGAAGGGAAAGGGAAAGTCCACAGCTGGAGACCCGGGGAAAGGCGAGCGTTTTCATTGCCACAAGATAGGACATTGGAAGCGCAATTGCACGGAGTACCTAAGTCTCAAGAAGAAGCATGGTGATGCTTCTGCTTCAGGTGCGTTTGTGACTGAAAACTGTTTTTCTATAAACTCTGCTTCCTGGGTATTGGATACCGGTTCAGGTTCTCACATTTGCAATTCTATGCAGGGGCTGAGAAATAGCAAGGTTTTGAGGGCAGGTGACCATACTCTCCGCGTTGGAAATGGTTCCAATGTACATACAGTCGCAGTGGGAGAGTATCACTTGGGGTTGCCATCTGGATGTATTTTGATTTTGAATCCATGTTATTTTGTACCAAGTATGCTATGTAATATAATATCCGTTTCTTTGTTGGACAATGAAGGGTATAATTTTGTGTTGCAGAACAATGTTATGAACATTCACCTAAATCAAATGTTGGTTGGGTATGGTACACTTAATAACGGAATATATGTCCTAAATCAACACACAGTTTTCAGTATACAACACACTAATAAAAGAAAACTTTCAGAATTAAATGAAGCTTTTCTTTGGCATTGTCGACTTGGTCATATTAACGAAACAAGACTAAACAGGTTACACAAAGATGGATATTTAAACTCTTTTGAATATAAATCTTATGCGACTTGCCAGTCTTGTATCAAGGGTAAAATGACCAAAACTCCGTTTACCGGACATGGAGAAAGAGCTACTCAGCTCCTGGGCCTCATACATAGTGATGTATGTGGGCCTATGTCTACACAGGCTAGAGGCGGTTTTTCATACTTCATTACATTCACTGACGATTTCTCAAGATTCGGTCATGTATTTTTATTAAAGCACAAGTCCGACGCTTTCGAGAAATTCATTGAATATAAACAAGAAGTAGAAAAACAAACCGGCTTGAGTATTAAGATGCTTCGATCAGATCGAGGTGGAGAGTATCTCAGTACAGAATTTGCAAACTTCCTAAAAGAGAATGGGATTCTCTCTCAGCTCACTCCTCCTTACACACCACAGCACAACGGTGTGTCAGAACGACGGAATAGGACCCTATTAGATATGGTCCAATCCATGATGAGTGACGCTGAGTTACCAGTCTCATTTTGGGGACATGCATTGGAGACTGCAGCGTTTCTGCTAAACAGGGTTCCAACCAAAGCCGTGTCTACCACGCCATATGAGATATGGAATGGGAAGAGATCATCTCTTAAAAGAATTAAGATTTGGGGTTGCCCGGCCTATGTTAAAAAGCAGAATCCGGACAAACTCGAGACACGATCAGTCATGTGTAACTTTGTGGGATATCCAAAGAATTCTTATGGATATCTGTTCTACCACAAAGAGGAACAAAAGGTGTTTGTTTCTCAGTATGCCACATTCTTGGAAAAAGAGTTTTTCACAGATAAAGATGATGGCAAGATAGTAGATCTAGAAGAGGTTCTGGAGACACAAACTACAAATGACGATTTGGTTGAACCGGCTGTTGCAACAGAAACTGAAGAACCTCGGCCACTCCGTAGATCTGGTAGGACCTCTCGCCCACCGGAGAGGTACTACGGTTTCCTCATTGATGGTAACGGAGAAGATTGCATCATGGATGATGATGATCCTACCAGTTTTCAGCAAGCTATCACGAGTGGTGACTCTGTGAAGTGGCTGGATGCCATGAGATCCGAAATGGAGTCTATGTACACCAACAAAGTATGGACTTTGGACGTTGTACCCCCTGTGGTAAAACCTGTAGGGTGCAAATGGATCTTTAAAAGAAAGATTGGTGTGGATGGGCAGGTAGAGACCTATAAGGCAAGACTTGTGGCGAAAGGTTTTCGTCAAAGACCAGGTTTGGACTATGACGAAACTTTTTCGCCCGTAGCCATGCTTAAATCCATTCGGATCCTACTTGCTATAGCTGCTCACTACGACTATGAAATCTAGCAGATGGACGTTAAAATAGCATTTCTAAATGGAGATTTAGAAGAATGCGTTTATATGGATCAGCCAGAGGGCTTCATTGATAGTGGGAGCAGCGAGAAAGCATGTAGATTGCTTAAATCCATATATGGGTTAAAGCAGGCATCTCGGAGTTGGAACATCTGTTTCGATGATGTTATCAAAGAGTTTGATTTCATCAAAAATCCAGATGAACCTTGTGTTTATAAGAAGGCTGTAGGAAGAGCTGTCACATTCCTCGTATTGTACGTGGATGATATTCTTCTGATAGGAAATGATATTCCTATGCTACAGTCGGTCAAATCATTCTTATCACTAAGGTTCTCCATGAAGGACCTGGGTGATGCCACATACATCCTGGGCATAAGGATCTATAGGGATAGATCCAAAAAGTTATTGGGACTGTCCCAAACCAGGTACATCAACACCATCCTAAAGAGGTTTAGTATGGAAGACTCCAAGCGGGGTGCCTTACCCGCTTGCCATCGAGTCACTCTCTCCAAGGATTCTTGTCCAAAGACCGATGAAGAGAGAGCTCGCATGAGCATTATACCTTATGCTTCGGCAGTAGGATCTATAATATATGCGATGTTCTGTACACGCCCAGATGTAGCTTATGCACTTAGTGTTGTAAGCAGGTATCAATCCAACCCAGGGGAGAACCACTGGACAGCTGTGAAGAACATTCTTAAGTACTTGCGAAGGACTAAAGAATTGTTCTTGGTGTATGGTAATACAGATCTCCAAATGGAGGCCTTTACCGATTCGAGCTTCCAGAGCGATAAGGATGACAACAAATCTATCTCAGGGTTTGTATTTACCCTTAATGGAGGGGCGGTAAGTTGGAAGAGTTCCAAACAAGATACCGTTGCAGACTCTACGATGGAAGCTGAGTACATTGCTGCAAATGATGCCGCCAAGGAAGCCGTCTGGATGAAGAAGTTCGTCTCGGAGCTAGGAGTAGTTCCAACCATTATTGATCCAATACCTTTGTATTGTGACAATAATGGGGCGATGGCGTTAGCCAAGGAGCCCAGATCCCATCAGCGGTCCAGACATATCCTGAGGCGCTTTCATTTGATCCGGGAGATTGTAGATCGCCGCGAGATCGAGATTAAGAGAGTAGACACAAAGAACAACGCCGCGGATCCACTCACCAAGGCCCTCCCTCAGCCACAGCATGAGCGACTTTTTGAGATGTTGGGTATGAGATACGCCAATAACTGGCCTTAGTGCAAGTGGGAGATTGTTGGATATATGTATGCCCTAGAGGCCATTATGTGATAGTGGATGTATCTATACATGTATATATATTCAGTTTGCATTCTTGCTCGACATGATAGTATGCTATCTGGTTCTTCTTTATCTGACATATTTATTTGATCATGCTTCTATTCATTCATACATGCTGATAAAGCCCTGAGGATATCGGCTTGACTACTCTGATTATGATGGAGATCATACTAGTGGGACATCTGTAGTCTATAAGCATATCCTGGAACGTCCCTAGTCGTAGGTATATCGAGACGGGGCATTGATATATCAGAGTAGACTAGCGTATATGACACTAGACCCATACGATGGGCGATGAATGTTCCCACATTCATCGATGTTTGACATCAAGATCATATACGGGTGCTCAGTGGTGACTGGGTACACTGGACGGACTCACCGAGAACTCCTATATGGAATTATATCTATCGTCGGATAGCAGTTCTCAGGTGACACTGGTACAGGTTAGTCTGTAGACCCGAGATCGTCATAGAGCCTTGTGTGTTCTCCCACTGTACTTTGATTACCACCCTACCACGGCTCTACTGAGTCGTGCAAGCAGGTGGCCGTTGGGTACAGTCCCGAGACACACGAAGGCAATGAGCGATAGGAGGGGTTTCGTCTCTCCCGATATTGGGAGTTGATGCTGTACTGTGCCTGACTGGTTATATCAGTAAGTCCCTGGCCAGGGCTGCTGAGATTTGCTGATAAGTGTTATCAGTAGTTTCTCGATCTGTTATAGACCATTCACCGACACGACTTATTGAGTTATTGGGGTCGACGTGACCATCCCTAGGCTCGATATGCAGCATATCTGACTAAGAGACCGGACTGTACGGTAGTGTTGCCGGATGGCTCGACGGGAGTTGTAGCAGGTTCGCTTGTTGTTTTCTGATCGCTCAATACCCGGATGGCCGTTACGTTTAGCTGACCGCTTGCGGCTTGAGGGTACTTGATATGATCATCACCCTCTGCCGGCGTATTGACGAGTCTTAGAGTCCCACAGAGGAGTTACCCAGTCCAGGCGAAACGTTGTGGTGCGCGTATGCGATATGCGCTTGCACCCGATTGAAATGTGCGTATATGATACCGAACATTGATCGGGTGGCCTGCTTTTGGTGGGGTCATATGAGATATGACCGGATTGATAAATTAAGTGTTGATTTATCATCTAACCATTAGTTTTCTCACTTGAAACCTTTCTAGGGTTTGATGGATGTATGCATGCATGCATGCATGTGTTTCTTTCTTCCTTTATTGTTTCATGCACATGTAGATGTGCATACATGTATACATACATACACCCATCCATCATGGTTGATTGCATATGGAAATGGTGGCAATATAAGACTCACACCATAGATTAAATAATGGATTATTATTTAATTTTGGTTTTAAAGTTAAATGAAAAAGAAAAGGATAATCATTCTTGATTCTACACTCTTCTTCTAACCTAACCTATCTCAACTACCACTAAACTATGGTTATCCTTCTCTTTATCATTTAAAACCCAAGTTAAACTAACTATCCATCATTTAATCATGGTTGAAGTTAAGAAGGAAATAAATATATATAGTGATAGATATTTTCTTTTTCTTCTTAACTCAAGAGTTAACTTTTTATCTCTTGTTAAAATTGCCACCATCTTCTTCCTCTAGCTCCTTTGCTCTCTTGGTTTTCCTAGTGAGAAAATACCACTTAAAGATAGGTTTTTGAAGTGAGATTCCAAACCACAACATCATTCTACTCAAGTCTACCCGACTTGATTAGAGTGTTTCCTTCGGTTTTCCAAAGTAGCGAGCTTGGACGGAGTACTCCGTGGTGGATCGTCGTGGATGCAAGGGAACTTCGAGAGGACCTCGATTCAACACCCAAGACACCAAGGAGTTCAACAAAGGGGAGCTACAAAGGTTGTAGCCTTCAAACCCTTATCTTTACTAGCTTAAAGTTTCATAACCCTAATTTTTTAGGATCGATCCCTTTGCATGTTAGTTTAGCACTTTAAAAATTATAACTTTGGGTCATGTGATGCTTCAAAACACTTCATAGGGTGCTATACTAACCTTTCAGGCACGAGCACCAGCTCATACTGCTTCTAGCTAGTCATGGGATACCTCAAGGATACGAGTATGTTCACCAGTCAATTCTATCCATACACACCTTGTTTAACCTGATCTAACTCTTAGACTGAATATCCGTTTGATTTGACTTGAACCTTTACCAAACATATACCTCACACAACCTACTCATATTCACATATCTAATTTGTATATAACCTCATACCTTTATACACATGTACTTCATATTCATTATATACACCTGTTCGTTTCTATACCTTTACTTTCTTATGAGGCAATCCTACCCGAGTATAACTCGCTGACGGACTTTCCTTTTCTTCCTCTATCTTTGGAATGTCCGTCAGATAAGAATGAGTATTATGGCGAGGATCAAGGTGTGAAGCCAACTTATGAAGATTATGCAGACTGGACGATGGAAGATTAGCTAGATTTAATTTTTGCTGTTTGCCCATATGTTTAGGGCTTTTGTTTCTTCTCGATGTAATTAAACTACTTAGTTTATTTTACTCTTTCTTTTGGGATGTAATAAAGTTTGGTTAATGGAAATAAATGCCTTTCGCTTTTATTATTTTTGTTTTGGTACACATCCTGCATGTTAAATATTCATACGCTTAACGTAACTGTATTGAATAGACCACCTTCAATACTGTTGGGTTGCGGACCATGCCGCGTCATCCTTCTCCTTCTTTTGGGAAGCGGGGCGTGACAGTTAATGTACCTGAATTGGGACAATCCCAAAATCCGTTTAGATATATCTCTATAGATCTTAATCCCCAAGATGTAGGAGACATCACCTAGATCTTTCATTGAGAATCGTTGTGATAAGAAGAGCTTGACCGAGTGCGGCATAGAAATATCATTTCCAATCAAGAGTATGTCATCCACGTAAAATACGAGGAAGACAACCTTACTCTCTGCCACCTTCTTGTACATACAAGGTTCATCTATATTTTTGACAAAGTCAAACTCTTTGATTATGTCATCAAAACAGATGTTCCAGCTCCGCGATGCTTGCTTTAACCTATACATGGATTTAAGCAGCTTGCACACTTTCCCGCTGCTCCCACTGTCTACGAAGCCCTCTGGCTGAGTCATGTACACGCACTCTTCTAAATCACCATTTAGAAAGGCGGTCTTAACTTCCATTTGCCAGATTTCGTAGTCATGGTATGCAGCAATGGCAAGCAAGATCCGGATGGACTTAAGCATAGCCACTGGAGAAAAGGTTTCGTCATAATCCACACCTGGTCGTTGATGAAAACCCTTTGCAATAAGTCTAGCTTTGAAAGTCTCAACTTTTCCATCTACACCAAGTTTCTTCTTAAAGATCCATTTGCTCCCAATGGGTTTTACCCTTTCAGGAGCAACTTCCAAAGTCCATACTTTGTTGTGTACATGGATTCTATCTCAGATCGCATTACATCCAGCCATTTCTTTGAGTCTTCACTCGTGATGGCCTGCTCGAAGCTAATTGGGTCATCATCTTCCATGATGCAATCCTCGCTCCCACCATCGATGAGAAAACCGTAGTATCTCTCAGGTGGATGAGGAACCCTACTAGATCGGCGGAGCGGCTGGGATTCGTCGGGAACTACCGAATCCTCTGGCTCTACCAAATCTTTTGTCATAGTTTGTATTGCTGGAACTTCTTCCAGTTCTACCTCCTCGCCACTAATTTCCTTTGCAAGAAATTCCTTTTCTAAAAAGATGGCATGTCGAGAAACAAACACCTTTTGTTTCTCAGTGTGGTAGAACATATACCCTTGTGAGTTTTTGGGATATCCTACAAACTTGCACAAGACAGACCTTGCCTCTAGTTTGTCCGGATTGTGCCTTTTGATATAGGCCGGACAACCCCATATCTTAACATAATTAAGAGATGGTCTCTTCCCCTTCCATATCTCATATGGAGTGGTAGGCATTAATTTGGTAGGAACCATATTCAATAGGTATATGGCTGTCTCAAGCGCATACCCCCAAAAAGAAATAGCAACTCAGCAGTGCTCATCATAGAGCGCACCATATCTAATAGGGTGCGATTCCTCCGCTCCGATACACCGTTGTGCTGTGGTGTATAAGGAGGAGTAAGCTGAGACAGAATCCCATTCTCTTTTAAATAGTCCAGGAACTCATTGCTCAAGTATTCTCCTCCTCGATCAGATCGAAGGATCTTAATACTTTTACATGTTTGGTTCTCTACTTCGTGCTTATATTCTTTGAATTTCTCAAAAGCTTCAGACTTGTGTTTCAACAGGAACACATGTCCGTATCTTGAGAGATCGTCAGTGAATGTAATGAAGTACGAGAAACCATTCCTGGCATATGCAGACATGGGACCACATACATCATTATGTATCAGTCCCAAGAGTTCTGTAACTCTTTCTCCGTGTCCACTAAACGAAGTTTTGGTCATCTTGCCTTTGAGACATGACTGGCAAGTGTCATATGATGAAAATTCGAACGGATTCAAATATCCATCCTTATGTAACTTAGTTAGTCGTGTTGCATTGATATGACCTAGTCTACAATGCCACAAGAAGGATTCGTTCATTTCTGAACTCTTCCTCTTGTGTGTGTTTTGTACATTAAGAATTGTAGTTTCATTTAGAACGTATATGCCATTATTTAATGAGCCTGATCCAATCAATTTTTGATTCAGGAAGATGTTCATAATATTATCCTGTACTACAAAATTATATCCTTCTTTACTTAATAAAGAAACTGATATAATGTTGTACATCATGTTCGGTATATAATAGCATTCGTTCAGAATCAATGTATTACCATTTGGTAATATAAGGTGATATTCGCCAACTGCTTTGGCTGCAACATTTTCACTATTCCCTACTTTTATGGAATGATCACCCTCTCCCAGTTCCTTACCTTTTCTTAGCCCATATAACATATTACATATGTGGGATCCCGATCCGGTATCTAATACCCAGGACGTAGAGTGAATTGAGAAACAGTTCTCAATAACTAACACACCCAAAGAAGATGCATCAATATGCTTATTCTTCGTTTGGGCGGCGTAGGAATCCGGATATTCCCCTATTTCCTGCTCAGTCTTATAACAATTATAAGAAAGAACGGAACCAACGTTCCTCTGCTCAGTATAACAAGCGGGTTCGGTCAATACATCAATGTTATTATCTTGATTAAGACGTGACATGGTCGCTACCTGGAGAGAGAGAAGAAAACACTTTAGCGTATGATCTTCTAAGATTAGATTGGTTATTATCTTATCTAATCAAGATGGCTCCCACTGTTTTAATCAAATCTTCCTTAAAAAAAACCCTAAAAATGAAAGACTAGCTGGGATTAATTACAGTCTGCAACTTTGCTAACCGTTCAGCCATGCCAGTGCCGGTACTTTGAGGGAGGTTCTCCGTGCTTTCGCACGGACCTAATTAAGATAAACCTCGTCTTCCTTTAGGGGTAGCCCCATTAACACCTTTCTAGACACCTAATGGGTTAGCTAATTGTAAAGTGTAAAACTCTCCTAGGAGCAACTCTTGCTCACAGCGGGTATCGGGATCCAACTATCTCATAAAAGGTATGCAATCTCATTACAAATTTCAACATTTGAAATTCCCGATAATATTTTTACCCCTAACGTGCTATGACCTTGACGAAAGCCAACAAACCATAGTCCGCTAGTCATGTTCAACCCGCACATTTCATGATTGAATTAAACCCACCCGTACGACCCTTGACGAAAGCCAACAAAGCCGTACGACTACCCTAATCCAATCGCATCATATGCTGCAGATAAGCAGTAAGTAGCTACCGCACACTACGCCTTGACGAAAGCCAACGAACGCAGCACGAATACTAAATATTACTTATCTGAAATGTCGGAGGGCTACACAGGTTTTTAAGAAACCCATGAGCGTAATGAACTTGATATCATTGCAGAATCAAGTGATTTTGAAAAAGGAGTGTTTTTGAGGATTTTACTAGTTTCGCTAAAGAGGTCACTCCTGCTGAAGGGATCTGGGCTCTTTCCTTATCGAATAAGGTGCAGGATATTTCATAAATACCGCTATGCAAAGCAAGAACTATAGAAGCAATCAAAAACAAAATCGAGTGAGTTGTAGCATCTGCTAGTTTCGCTAAAGAGGTCACTCCCGGTGAAGGGATCTCGGCTCTTTTCTTATCGAATAAGGTGCTGGATATTCTACAAGGAATACCGCTATGCAAAGCAAAAACTAGAGCTACCCTTTTTGAAAATATGATTCTACAATATCTTTTAGGTTTCTTTTCTTTCATTAATCTCATTAATGAAATCCCATCATATAAGCTTCCTAAGAATCACAAAAGTAACGAAAATACAACGTACGCTTATGTCATCCGCATTCGCCACAATGTTCTGTTATGCACCGTTAGGTTACTTAACTAACGGCATACCGGGACGAGACTAGCGCGGGTGCAAAACATAAGCAACGTCTATTATATATCATATATATAATAATAAAACATTCGTCTCAGGCAGTAATATGATCTCATCATAGAACATTGCAGCAGAAGATAACATATGAAATATTGGATATACCAGGATTTCCGTGTTTTATATCAAGCCAGTAAAAAACACGGATTCCACGGTCGCGATGAATAGCTAAACCCACATCCCTAGACCCCTGCGAGAGCGGCAAGTAACCCTGCCAATTCTAGGGTTAGGAGACTAGGTCTCGATTCCTCGAAATGACCTCCCACTGGACTCTAGAACCCGGTTGCTTGTGCTCCCCACCTTGGGTCTATCCTAATGTGGAAAAGTAAATAATATACAATGGTGACATCATCCTCAACCCAGAAGTGCCCCAAATAAAAGAATATTACATACAATGAATTTTACATGAATGAAAATAAAAACTCCCATCTCACATAAAAACCCCCGGCCATTCTATCACGACGATCCAATATATCATATCAAAGCAACATATAACAACACATGTCATCAACGTAAGTAAATATGCGTATCTCAATTATCGTTGATCTATAGCAATGAAACCGGCAATACACCACATATTACATTTACGGTAGCAGAAAAGAAAATGAAAAACTACAACAATTGGAATCGATACTGCCCTTAGACATCATAAACCCGGAATATCACATATTCAGGATTTCATGCCTTACAATGCAAATTTTATATTTAGGTCTCATTCATGAAAACACTTTTCAAAAGAAGTCGGGTAATTCAACAAGATTCCCGATTTCACCCGAGACCGAAATGTTAAGCTTGCACACATCAAATCAATTCCACTTATTGTATCACAATCTCAGATAACTAGACAATGTTAAACTTTCCGATCGAATAAACAAACACCCAAAATTTCCTAAACAGCTCAACACTTGAGCGGAGTTTAAAAGGTCCTTAGAACATGCAACAACTCCTATGAACCAGCCGTAGAAGGGTCAACCAATGCCTCACCTATGGCACCGCTGAACTACCACAAACCCTAGGGTTTAGTGGCGGTTCTGATGGTCACAGAATCGTGTTAAGGTTTCGTTCTTCTAGAGGGTTCACATAATCGCTTGCATGATTTTCTGAAAGTTTTAAACTAAGGAAAAATCCAACACTTGGAAAATTTCCGGCAAGGGAAAAAGTGAGTTATTGATATCCGTTCAAATTTTTTATCATCGTCTAAAATACCCAAAACAACATTAGAATTACGAATATGAAACACTCCGAATTGGTTTTGCATAAAGATAACATCACATGCAAATTTAGAAAAAACAAACAACACCTGAAATACCAAACCCCAGAGACTGGAACACCACCCAAAACCCAACCCTAAACTCCCTTAAAAATCCGAGCCCGCCGGAATTTTTGCCCATGTGGCCGGCCAAAATCCGAGGAGGGGGGGTGAATTTTGTACAGTATTCATATTGTATCACATACAACATTCTGCAGTTGTTTAAAATTTTTTTTTGACACCTTAAAAAATTCAACAGAAACTTGAGTTTTGATTCGGGTGTTTCTGAGTTGTTTCAATTTCTTAATCCTACACAATCTATCTAATTCTCTAGCTTAGCTCTGATACCGCACGAGGCATAAGTTCTATCACGAACGGCTGACCAGGCACGTCCCTCTTTCCCGCTACACTTATAACAAAAGAGAAGATATTTTTCATAACTATCTCATTCATTCATCTTCTTCTTCCTCATCCCATTTTAGCTCTCTTGACTTTGAGATCAAGAAGAAAAATAGTGAGAAATTTAATTCTAAAGTGAGCAAAATTCCTACTTCATCATCCTCTTCTATACTAGCCATATAGATTAGTGTGTTAGCTTCACTAATTCCGTATTAGTGAAGAGAGAGCTTGAGTCCGTGTTTCCTCGACGTAGATCATCATAAACTTTGAAGACTTCAAGTAAGAACGCATCATACATCCTGTGGAGCCTCTCAAGAGTTCGGGAGCTCGTTGATCGCAGCGAAGAGACCACTACTTGGAGCTTGTGAAGTGAAGGAGCGGACTACAAAGGTTGTAATCCCTAATCACTTAGAAGTAAAGTTGTTTACTTGATGTTTCCGTATGAATCTCTAGTTAAAGATCTTGGTTAGGGTTGTTTAAGCATAGAAAAATTTAATTTGGCATGGATGATGCCACCCAAAACCTTGCTGTCGTGCTTAGGAACCCTACACCCAGTCTCCACTGAGCACCCGTATACCATCTCTGATGTCAAACACCAATGGATATGGGATCATCCATCGCCCATCACATGGGTCGAGAAGCGTATACGCTAGTCTACTCTGCAATATCGATGGCCCGTCTCGAAACTCCCACGATTAGGAACAATTGAAGGATGTACTTACTGACTACCCTTGCCCCACTAGTATGATCTGCATCATAATCCTAGTAGTCAAGTACTCATCCTAAGGGCTTTATCAACATGTAATAGAGAGACAATAAATGTACATGTTAAGATAAAGAGCAACCGGATAGCATACTATCATGTCGAGCAAGAAAGTCCTCCCTATATATGAACAAGCATCCACTATAATATATATCACATGTATAATAATGGCCTCCAGGGCATACATATAACTAACTGTTGGATATGTTTGCCCTAGAGGCCATTATTGTATATGCATACATATGGATGCTTGGACATATATATGTACAGGACAGTCTTGCTCGATATGATAGTATGCTATTTGGTTTGACTTTATCTTAACATGTGTATGTTTTACTTGCTATTACATATCTTTTATACATGTTGATAAAGCCCGTAGGATCAATGCTAGACTACCTGCGTTGTGATGGCGATCATACTTATGGGAGCTGGGTAGTCGGTACGCACATCCTTAAATGGTCCCTAGTCGTGGGAGTATCGAGACTGGGCATCGATATTCCGGAGTAGACTAGTGTATACGTTTCTAGACCCCGATGAGGGGCGGTGGTTTAGTCCCGCAACCATTGGTCTTTAGACCTAAGATCGTATACAGGTGCTCACTGGGGGTGAGTACACCGGATGGACTCGCCGAGAACTTCCAGATGGTACTATACCTATCGTCAGGTGGAAGTTCTCAAGTGACATGAATACAGGTTAGTCTTTAGACCTGAGATCGGCATTTGTCTCGTGTGAGTTCCCACTGTGCTTTGATCACTACCCTACCACGGCTCTACTGAGTCGTGTAAACAGGTTTTGGTTGGGTACGGTCCCGAGCCACATGGAGGCAGTGAGCGATTGTCGGGGATTCGTATCTCCCAGTATAGGGTGTCGATATCGCACTATATTTGATTGGTCAGGACCATAAGACCTTGGCCAAGGTAGTTGGGATTTACTGATAGGCTGATCAGTAGTTTCCCAGATTGGTCCTGAGACGCATCAGCACGAATTACCAGGTTATTAGGATCTGACGTTTACCACCCCCTGGACCCGGTATGCGATACTCTTAGACGAAGAGGCCGGACTGTACGGAGATTGTCACAGATAGGCTCAGTAGGGATCCAGATGAGTTTGCTCATCAGCCTTCCTTTTCGACAGGTACCCGGGTAGCCGTTGCGTACAACTAGTGCCGCTGACGTGCTTGTGGTTATGGATTTATCCAGTAACTCACTGCCGGTGTACTGTCGAGTCTTTAGAGTCCCACACAGAGGGTTTCCCTGGTTCAGGCGAAATGATGTAGTAGCCGTATTGGATACGTGCAGGGTCTCGATTGATTGATGTACTTTGTACTCTGACTTTCGATCGGACAGTTGGTAATACTAGTCGGCTCGGGTTTTGATCCGAATTATTAAATCAGGTATTGATTTAATAGTTTACATATATGTATTTCGATATGTATATTCTAGTATTACGTTCTTCGTGTTATTCTATCTCATTAGGCATTCATGTTTTTATCCGAATGCAGGTATGCATATACAGCAGACTGCAATCCGTATTTTATTACTGATTACCTTCTAGAAGGTAGACACCTCATCATGGACTTTTCCATTTATTAATAAATGGAAATGAGGTGGAAATTAAGGAGAGGGAGGCCTGGTGAGTGGTATGACTTCAATAGTTCACAAATGAATTCTTTATTCATTTGTGGTTACTATTGAAGCATGGCTACACTTGTTTATTGAAAGAAATTCATACACAAAACCTTTGTGTTGATTTTCTCTCACATGCATGCTTCATTATTTTCTTGAGCTCCCATTTTTCTTCATTTCCTCCCTCCTCTTGAGTTTCCTCCATCTTCATCATCTTCCTCTTCACTACCATTCTCATGAGTTGAGAAACAAGTGAAGAGGAAAGAAAGAGATAACAAACACTTAGATCTTCACACTACATCCTAGACTACTTGGTTTAGCAACCCAAGTTCTCTAGTTGCTCCACTTGACATATTATGAGGAGCTAGAGCCATGGATCATATCCCTCGGGTGGGTCATCTACGACAAAGGAGGACCGGAGAGCAAAATCGATCGCGGAGAACCAAAGGAGCCAACAAAGAAGATCAAGCATGTTCAAGGTGGCCACTTGGAGTTAACGAAGAGGAAAGAAGACTGAAGGACTTGGATCGTTTGGTGAGACTTCTTTCATAGTAGTTAGTTCATCTTTTAGTTTTGCTAGATAAGTTTATGGTTAAGATCCGGGTTAAGGGTTATTCTAGCGCCATGTTCTAATCGTTAGAAAAAAAATTGTTCTGCATTTGGCCACGGAAGTTGGCCGGGGTGTTAGCGTAACCTTTCATGGTATCAGAGCCAGCCCATAAACCCTACACTAGCAAGTTTAAACAATGTTAAAACAATGAAACCGAAACAACTCCATAACATTGAAACCAAACTTCCAGTTTCTGTCGATTTTTTAAAGGCTTCAAAATTTTTTTAAAGCAAGTGCAGAGTGATCCTTTGACCGTGAGATGAACCCTGAATAAAAACGAATCAATTCCACCAAGTTTTGGCCGACCACAACCTTAAAAAATCCGGCCTCACTGGTTTTATTGTGCTGGATTGCCTTGTGTTTTGGTCTGTGTTCTTATCTGGTGGAGTTTGGGTTTCAAGTGGTGTTAGTTTTTGCCCATATTTGATTTTCTGTTGTTTTTCAGTTTGGGAAAATTTGGAGTGTTTCGAAGTCGTTATATTTTTAACAACCGTTTAATTGTTATCGGTACTTAGATTAGCATCTGCGACCGTGAATGTCATTTGATCGGTAAACCCGTCTATCTGCTATATGTTCTTTTAGACGAGTTTGCGAACATGACATTCACGTTGATGTTCTGTGATTGTGCTGATATAGTGGTTGGATTGTCATGGTGGATAGCTGGTAGTGCAATGATTTAGAACAGTTTGTATTCATTTGTACATTTATTATTGCGGGGCGAGCGTCCGATATGTGGACTGCCGTCTTTGCCGGATTGTATATTATTTGTTTGGGGAACGACCGGGTTGAGGTCGATGTCACCATTTGTACATATTATTTTCATTTTCTGTACTAGAATTACCCCACGATGGAGTGCACGAATAGCCGGGTTCTAGAAGGCAACAAGCCCGCATCTCATAGTGTTGAGACAGAGGAGGCTTCATTCTAGAATTGGCGGGATATTCGCCGCACTCGTAGGGGGTATAGGATGACCCACGGAGGGGCGCCTAAGTTACCGGATTCCGTGAAGTGCTGGGTGGCCCATTCACTTTGTTAAAGGGGGTTGCCTCACTTCTGGGATCGGTAGGTAACTTGCAGCGCTCGTAGGTGTCCAGGTTTTCATTGCACAGGCTATCCACACGACCGGGAACGTCGGGTTTTATTTGCGACTTAAATGAAATCCGGGGCTCCAAAATTATCCACCATTCTGTATTGTTGGCTATGATTCTGTGATATTGCTTATTATCATTCCTGGGACGAATGTTATATATACTTATATATATACTAGTAGATGTTGTATATGTTTTACACCTGCGCTAGTCCAGCCCCCACTCTGTCGTTAGTTAAGTAACCTAACAGGTGATGACGGGGCCCCGTGGCGAATGCGGATGGCATATACATACATCGTATTTTCGTTCTTTTCTGGTGTGATAAGATTAAACTGATGGGACTGCATTAATTTTTATTAATGCAAGATAATAAACCTAAAAGATGTTGTTGGAACAAATTTCGAAAAACCGTAGTTATATTCTTTCGCTTTGCACAGTGGTATTCGTCATGAATATCCAACACCTCATTCTAGGAGGTAAGAGCCGAGATCCCTTCGCGGGGAGTGACCTCTTGCAAAAATCTATACTGTAGATTACTCGGTTTTTTCAAAACCACAAGTTTTCAAAACCACAAGTTTTCAAAAGAGGAGCCTAAACCACTCCTTTTCAAAACTACTCAGGTTCCTTCAACGATATCAAGTTCATTATGTTAACGGGTTTTTTTGCAAAAAACCCAGCCGTAGCCCTCCGTCATTTCAGATGGGTGCCACACAGTATTCATACTGTGTTTGTTGGCAAGCGTCAAGACATAGTGAACGGTAACTGAGTGATATTTATCTGTTGCATAGATATGCGATTAATCGAGACAGTCGTACAGCTTTGTTGGCAAGCGTCAAGAGTTTGTGCGGGTGGGTTCGAATTAATCCAGGACAATGACGGGTTGAACTTGACTAGTGGCCTATAACTTGTTGGCAAGTGTCAAGGTTATAGGTTGTTAGGGCAAAAACCACATCGGGAGTTTCAAATATACAGGAAACTTGCTAGCGTTGCATACCTTCTGGAGTGTGGTAACTAGAGTGGCTTCCATCTAGGTTATCATGCAATGATAGTTGGATCCCGATCCCACTGATGAGTAGGATTACTCTTGGGAGATTTTTTCACTTAACAATCAATGCTATAAACCAAGTAAGTGTCTAGAACGGTGTTAGCGGGGCAAGGCCTCCAGGGAAAAGAGCTTATATAATTAAGGAACTTCGCGAAAGTGTTGGAAAACCTCCCTCGAAGTACCGACACCAGCGTGGCCGAAAGGTTAAGCAAGTATTATGACGTGCGATTAATTCCAACTAATTCTTCATTTAAGGTTTGAAAAAGAATTCGAGGAAACAGTGGGAGCCATCCTGATTAGATAAACTAATAACCAATCTAATCTTGCAAGAGCGCACGCCGAGTGTTTCTTTTCTCTCTCTCCAGGTAGCAACCATTTCACACCCTAATCAAGATAATAAAATGTATCGCTTGACCGATCCGAATTCTTATTCGGGGCTGGGGAACGTCGGTTCAGCTCTAACTTATGACAACAGTCATAAGTATGAGCAAGGGAAAGAGGATTGTTTGAATTCCTTGATGACCCCATCGAAGAAGAGATATACTATTGCATCTTCTTCAGGTGTTCTTGTTATTGAGAATTGTTTTTCGGTCAGTCCTACCTCCTGGGTACTCGATACCGGATCAGGATCTCATATCTGTAATTTATTATAGGGACTGAGAAAAAGTAGGATGGTTGGACCTGGTGATATGTCCCTCAGAGTAGGGAACGGAGCACAAGTTGATGCTTCTGCCGTCAGTGAATATCACCTAGCATTGCCAAATAGCAATATTATGATTTTGAACAACTGCTACTATATACCTTCCATGGTTTTCAACATCATATCGGTTTCTTTACTTGATAAAGATGGATATAAGTTCGTTCTTGATAGAAATATCATGAATATTTACCTTAATCAGGTATTGGTTGCAGAAGGTACACTGTGTAATGGTATCTATGTTCTTAATCAAAACACAGTTCTCAGCATACAAAACACACACAAGAGGAAGAGTTCAGATGTGAACGAATCATACTTGTGGCATTGTAGACTTGGTCATATCGGAGAGAAAAAACTGAGTAAGTTGCATAAAGATGGACTTTTGGATACGTTCGAATTTTCATCTTATGAAACTTGTCAATCTTGTCTCAAAGGAAAGATGACCAAATCTCCGTTCACCGGACACGGAGAAAGAGCAGCAGAGCTCTTGGAACTCATACACAGCGATGTATATGGTCCAATGTCTATACATGCAAGGGGTGGGTTCTCGTACTTCATTACATTCACTGACGATCTCTCTAGGTTCAGATATGTGTATCTTATGAAACACAAATCTGAAGCTTTTGAGAAATTCAAAGTATTCAGAAACGAAGTAGAGAACCAGAGTGGCAAAATTATTAAGATCCTCTGATCTGATAGAGGAGGGGAGTACTTAAGCACGGAATTCCTAGAATACCTAAAAGAGAATGGAATTCTCTCTCAGCTTACTCCTCCGTATACACCACAGCACAATGGTGTATCGGAGCGGAGGAACTGTACCCTATTGGATATGGTTCGTTCCATGATGAGTAATGCCGAGTTGCCTCTTTCATTCTGGGGATATGCCCTTGAAACATCAATATATGTATTGAATAGGGTTCCTACCAAAGCAGTGCCTACCACTCCACATGCACTGTGGGAGCAGAAAAGACCATACCTTAATTTTATTAAGATATGTGGTTGTCCAGCTTATGTAAAGAAGCAGAACCCGGAAAAACTCGAGGCACGGTCAGTTTTCTGTAAGTTTATAGGATATCCTAAGCATTCGCAAGGGTATCTGTTCTACCACACCGAGGAATAGAAAGTGTTTGTTGCTCGCTACGCCTTTTTATTGGAGAAGAAATTTCTTGCAAAAGAAATTAGTGGGAGCACGGTAGAACTGGAAGAAATTCCAGAGGGACAAACTATAACTGAAGGTTTGGTGGTACCAGAAGATTCAATAGTCCCAAACGAACCTCAGCCACTCCGCAGATCTGGTAGGATTTCTCATCCGCCCAAGAGATACTACAGTTTTCTCATAGACGGGGATCGAGAAGATTGCATCTTGGAAGAAGTTGATCCTACTAGTTTCAGGAAGGCCATTATCAGTAAGGACTCTGATAATTGGATGGATGTTATGCGATCCAAAATGGAGTCTATATACACCAATAAAGTGTGGACCTTGGATATTGCTCCACCTGGGGTAAAACCCGTTGGATGCAAATGGATCTCCAAAAGGAAATTTGGTGTAGATGACTCATTGCAAAAGGTTTTCGTCAATGACCAGGTGTGGAATATGACGAAACCTTTTCTCCAGTGGCTATGCTCAAATCCATTCGGATCCTACTTGCGATTACTGCCTTCCATGACTATGAGATCTGGCAGATGGACGTAAAAACGGCTTTTCTAAATGGAAGTTTAGATGCGTGCGTTTATATGGATCAGCCGGAAGGTTTCGTAGACAGTGGGAGCAACGGGAAGGTATGCAAGTTGCTTAAATCCATTTATGGATTAAATCAGGCATCGCGGAGCTAGAACATCTGTTTTGATGAAACAGTCAAGGAATTCGACTTCATCAACAACGAGGATGAGTCTTGTATTTATAAGAAGATTGTAGGACAAACTGTCGTGTTCCTAGTGTAGGGTTCCTCTGAATGACAGCAAGGTTTCGGGAGGCATCGTCCATGCCATTTTCAAAATTTTGCCGTTTTAAAGAACCCTAAACTAGAATCTTTAACTAGAGAATCATACGAAACATATTGTAAACTACTTTACAACTAAGTGATTATGGATTACAACCTTTGTAGTCCGGTCCTTCACTTCTTTAGCTCCTTGTAGTAGTCCCTTCGCTCCAAGTTGCGATCTTGGGGACTCTCGAACAGCTCCACAAGAAGAAAGATGCATGCTTGCTTGAAGTCTTCCAAGCCGAAGATGATCTATGTCGAGGAGTCACAAACCCAAGCTACCCTCTTCACTAATGTGGGATTGGTGAAGCTAACACCCTATACTAAAGTGCTAATCTAGTAGAGGATGATGGAGTAGAATTTTTGCTCACTTTAGAATTACTTTTCTCACTTACTTTTTTTAGCTTCTCTCAAAACCTAGAGAGCTCTCTTGAGCTTTGAGGAAGAAGAAGCAAATAATAGATGTGAGAGAGAATGGTAACCATGGGTGAGAAAATATTTAATATATCTCATGTAGAGACTTAACCATGAGTTTAGATAATGGTTGGGTTAACAAATATCTAGTGTAAGACAAAACTAGCAGACTAAGTCAACGGGTCTCAAAGCTTCATGAAGCTTCATACCATGTGACAAATTTCCCACTAATAAATAAATTACAATAAATAAATAAACCCTACATTATCTTTATCATGGTGTAAGTCTCATACACCCATGTTGCATGTATCATCAACCATGACACATAAATAAAACACAATTAATATATATCACATATATATCAAGTGTGCACATGTGAGAAAAAGAAATGCTTAAGTGAGCTAATATTAGTTAATGAAAATTAATATATATCATATATATAATCATACATTAAATCATTAAATCAACACTTTATTTAATAATCCGGTTATATCTCATATGACCGACTAATATAATTTGTATCAACTTATCGAACCAACACTTGATTCGATAATCCGGCTATCTTTCATATAACCGACTGATACTGTATCAACTTATCGAATCAATATTTGATTCGATAACCCAGCTATCATATATTCGTATTAACCTCGGTCCGCACATATCACATATGTGCTCCTACTTCGTTTTGCCTGAGCCAGTGAAACCTCTGTGTAGGACTCTAAAGACTCGTCAATACGCCGGCAGTAGGTGATGATCACATCAAGCACCCACAAGCTGTCAGCGGTACTAGCTGGACGTAACGGCTACCCGGGTATTGAACGATCAGAAGATCAGCAAGCTAGCCCGCTCTAACTTCTGCAAAAGCCTGTCAGTAACACAACTGTACAGTTCGGTCTCTTCGTCTGATATGTCACATATCTAGTCTAGGGGTGGTAAACGTCAGACCCCAATAACCGATAAGTCGTGCCGATGTAAGGCTCATAACGGGTCGAGAAACTACTGATAACACTTATCAGTAAATCTCTGTATCAGCTCTGGCCAGGGACTTTCCTATTATGGCCATTCGAGCACAGCGCAATATCAACTCCTAATACCGAGAGAGACGAATCCCCTCCTATCGCTCATTGCTGTGATTCGGGACTGTACCCAAAATCTACCGTTTTGCACATTCTTTTGAACGTGGTAAAGTGGAAATCAAAGCACAGTGGGAATCACACAAGACCCTATGACGATCTCGGGTCTACAGACTAACTTGTACCAGTGTCACCGGAGAACTGCTATCTGACGATAGGTATAATACCAACTAGGTGTTCTCGGCGAGTCCGTTCAGTGTACCCAGTCTCCACTGAGCACCAGTATACCATCTTTGATGTCAAACACCAATGGATGTGGGATCATCCATCGCCCATCATATGGGTCAAGATGCGCATACGCTAGTCTACTCTGGAATATCGATGCCCTGTCTCGATACACCCTCAACTAGGAACAATTATAGGGTATACTTGTGGACTACCCTTGGCCCCACTAGTATGATCTCCATCATAGTCCTGGTAGTCAATTACACATCCTAAGGGCTTTATCAACATATGAGAGCAAGACAACATCATTTATACAAGTCAACATGTTAAGATAAAGTGCAACCAGATAGCATACTATCATTTCGAGCAAGAAAGTCCTCCCTATATATGTCCAAGCATCCACTACAATATACATCACATATACAGTAATGGCCTCTAGGGCATACATATAACTAACAATCTCCCACTTGCACTAAGGCCATTTGTTGCAGTATCTCATACCCAACAGTTTAGCAGTGGTTGTAGTATCCCATACTCAACCATCCCAAAATCTCTCAAATAGTATTTGGGGAAGCATGCCTTGGTGAGTGGATCCGCTGCGTTAACCTCAAAATCTACTCTCCTTACCTCGATCCCTTGGAGATCAACCATCTTCCTGATCAGGTGATACTGTCCTCAGAATATGTTTGGATCGATGATGGGACAGGTGTTCCTGGGCCAAAGCCATAACTCCATTGTAGTCCTAATAACAGTTATTGGATGCACAATGGTAGGAACCTTGTTCATCTTATGGACAAGAAAATCTAGACAACCTCTTTGGTAGCATCGTTGGTAGCAATGTATTCAACCTTTATCCCCTAGTATGCCACGGTATCTAGCTTGGAACTCTTCCAATCATACTGTCCCTCCACTGAGGGTAAAGACAATTTCTGTGACTGACTTTTAGTCAAACTTATCACTCTGGAAGCTGGAACCAAGAACTTTCTTTTAGTGCTTCTCAAGTACTTAAGAATGTCCTCCACAGCTGTTCAATGATTCTCCCAAGATCCGATTGATTCCTGATCACTACACCTAGTGAGTCATCTACATCTGGTCTGGTACATAACATCGCATACTCTGATAGAGCCTACTGCCGAGGCATAGGTTATCCTTTGCATGCGAGCTCTCTCCAAATCAGTCTTGGAAGACATCTTTTTGGAGAGAGTGATTCCTGAGTAAGTGGACGAACCACCACGCTTAGAATCCTCCATACTAAACCCCTTTAGTATGGTGTTAATGTACCTGGATTTAGGACACTCCAACATCCACTTAGATTTATCACCATAGATCATAATCCATAAGATGTAGTAGGTATCATCCAGATCTTATATTGAGAATCCTCGTGATAAGAGGAGCCTGACCGAGTGTAGTATAGGAAACCATAACCTATCAAGAGTATGTCATCTACGTACAATACGTGTAAGACAACCTCACTCTCTACAACCTTTTTGTATATACAAGGTTCATCTACCATTTTGATAAAGTCAAACTCTTTGACTGCCACATCAAAATAGATGTTCCAACTCCGCGATGCCTGCTTTAACCTGTTAAGCAACTTGCACATGTTTCCGCTGCTCCCACTGTCTACGAAGCCCTCTGGCTATGTACTTATAGACGCTCTCTTCTAAATCATTATTTAGAAAAGCAGTCATGACACCCAACCACCAGATATTGTAGTCATGGTATGTAACAATGGAAAGTAGGATCCGGATGGACTTAAGCATAGCCATTGGAGAAAAGGTTTCATCATAATCCACACCTGGTCGATGACGAAAACCTTTTACAACAAGTCTAGCTTTGAAAGTCTCAACTTTTCCATCTACACCAAGTAATCTACTCAAGATATACTTGCTCCTGATGGGGATTTAACCCTTTAGATAGAGCAACCAAAGTCCATACTTTGTTGGTGTACATAAATTCCATCTCAGATCACTTAGCATCTAGCCATTCTTACAGAGTCCCCACTCTTGATGGCATGTTCGAAATTAGTTGGGTCATCATCTCATGATGCAATCCTCGCTCCCACTGTCATAGAGAAAACCGAAGTATCTCTCAGGTGGATGAGGAACCCTACCAGATCGGCGGAGTGGCTGAGGTCCGTCGGGAGCTATTGAATCCTCCGGTTCTATCAAATCATCAGCTGTAGTTTGTATAGCTGGAACTTCTTCCAGTTCTACCTCTTTGCTACTAATTTCTTCTGCAAGAAATTCCTTTTCTAAAAAGGTGGCGTGTTGAGCAACAAACACTTTTTGTTGTTCACTGTGGTAGAATAGATATCCATACGAGTTGCTTGGATATCCCACAAACTTGCAAAGAACTGATCGTGCCTCGAGTTTGTCTGGATTTTGCCTTTTGACATAGGCTAGACAACCCCATATCTTAACTTGCTTAAGAGATGGTTTCTTCCTATTCCATATTTCATATGGAGTAGTAGGCACAAATTTGGTTGGAACTCTATTCAATAGGTATGTGGCTGTCTCCAGCGCATAATCCCAAAAGGAAATAGGTAACTCAGCAGTGCTCATCATAGAGCGCACCATATCTAATAGGGTGCGATTCCTCCGCTCCGATACACCGTTGTGCTGAGGTGTATACGGAGGAGTAAGCTGAGAGAGAATCCCATTCTCTTTTAGATAGTCCAGGAACTCATTGCTAAAGTATTCTCCTCCCCGATCAGATCGTAGGATTTAATACTTCTACCCATCTGGTTCTTCAACTTCAAGCTTATATTCCTTGAATTTCTCAAAAGTTTCAGACTCGTGTTTCAACAGGAACACATGTCCGAATCTTGAGAGATGTCGATGAATGTAATGAAGTACAAAGAACCATCTTTGGCATTTGTAGACATAGGACCGTATACATCATCATGTATCCGTCCCAAGGGTTCAGTAACTCTTTCTCTGTTTCCAGTAAACGGAGTATTGGTCATTTTTCCTTTGAGGCAAGCAAGTAGCATAAGATGAAAATTCGAACAAATTCAAATATTCATCCTTATGTAACTTAGCTGGTCGTGTCGCATTGATATGACCTAGTCTACAATGCCACAAGAAGGATTCGTTCATTTCTGAACTACTCCTCTTGTGTGTGTTCTAGATACTTTGAACCGTGGTTTGATTTAGAGCGAATGTCACGCCCCGCTTCCCAGTATATGGGCAGAGGACGTGACGAGGCCTCTACGTATTTACTGTGAAGTAAATACGCTAAGCGTAACTAAGCAATATAAAAGTAAATGCACAAGAGACAAGTTATAATAAAACAACAACTTTATTTATTCACATTCTTTCTGTACAATGCATGGAAATGTAAATACAACTGAAATAAAGCAATACCTAAACAATGGCATAACAGAAAAGGAAAAGTATTGAAAATGAAAGTGTACAGTGAACTAAAGCTCTGTGTCTTCAACGAAGTGGTCTAAGTCTTCAGCAGTAGGCTCGATCTGAGGAATGTCCAGATCACCTGACGACATTCAAAGAAGAAAGAAAGAGAATGTCGTCAGCGAACAGGTCGCTCGATAAGTCCAAATGATAAGGGAGAAATAGAATAGACAGAATAAGAAGGTAACGTTTAAAGTTGTAGTATATTGTTATAATGTTGTGTTAATGCTGTTGTTTGTAGCTTGGTACAGAAGGATGCCAGTGTATATGAGAGGAGTCTCTATATGCTAGAGACTAGGGCAAATGGAAGTACAAGGCTCCCTCGATAATACCACGGAACAACGGCATGGCTGTAATTACGTCGTAAATCTTGCAGTCTCGTGCCACTTTTAACACCATCCGTACCAGTTTACCCCTTAAACCTCGAGATGTCTTGTTTGTATAGTTGTATTGTATTGTCTTGTCTTGTAAACTGTATAGATTGTATAATTGGATGACTTACCGAAACCATGATATCAGTAAATGGATGTAACTGTAGAATCATGGATGTAACTGGAGAATCATATAAATGGAAGTATATCCATGGTTCGGTTCAGTCAATATAGATTGAATGGATTCATGTTGAATTGTAATATTGTAAATTGCAGATTGTAGATTGTAGATTGTACTTGAATCATATTCAAGTCAGTTTATTAATGAGACTCAGTTTGAATTAGACAATTAGAAAAGTAAGTTGAAGTCCTGATGGTTTTGATGTTATCGGTAACCGCTGCACATGGGCGGCAGGATTTATGTCTTTTTCAAAGACGATTACCGTATTGATAACACCGTTGTTAAGTTATCTACCTTAGATAGGCAAGCACCCACTTCTCCGGCTCCCTGAGGCTTAAGAGATTGGTCCCGCTTAAACCTATGTTTACTAGGGTCCTTAAGGCAATTTATAGAACTTGAGGGGGTTTTATGTAAAAATACTTTTATATACTTTTCAAAATACTCCCCAAGTATTTAGTTATCGTGTTCAGAGTTGTAATAAATGTGGATTTTATACATATGCCATTTCTATTGAGAATAACCTAATTTTCATAATATATGGTATTAAAGTGTAATATTAAACTTGTATGGATTTCATGGTATTTTAATGTAAATCGATTCTTGTGATTTTTGAAAAGAGTTGTAATATTTATATTCTTACAAAATAGATCTTTTAATGTTACATATATATATATTTATATAAAAATAATTTTAATATATATATTATAATTCTAAAAATCTCATTTTCTTAAGATGTCGTATTTTAAATCTTTCGAGACCGAATGCTCCTCACGGAGGTCTGCATCTCGCACTACTAAGCCCGAGGATGTGCGATAATCCGCACCATCCCCGAATGGGTTCCCCAAATGGGTTGTAGCGGCGCTTTGTAAAGATTTGTATAAATACTAAATCGTTTAGAAAATGGTTTTATTAATAATGGTATTTATTTGTAAAGATGTCGTTTTCCAGTATTCTATGTTCCCGAGGGTATTGTTCTATGTTGCATATGAGTGTTGTGAGGAGGTAGGTCATTACCTCGTGATCTACTTAAAGGTATAGCAAGGTTTTGATGGTTTAAATGTAAAAAAGAAACTATATGGTATTTTAATGAAAAAAATACGGTAAAATGGAAATAACAATTACTTTTGATATAGAACTTGTTGAGTATGATTAGTTAGTGTTTAATAGTCAACATGAATTGGTTTTAGCATAATTGTATTAATGAAAAGTGAGGTTTTAGGAAGAAACCGAATCGGAAATCGGATTTGTTCCGATTCCGTCGGGTTTTGTAATTCCGTATTTTTAGAAAAAGAATAGAGAAGAGGGATGGGGAATAATGGGTTTAGTTAACAGAGGAGAGGAAGGGGAGACGATAGGAGTCGACGGTGCATCGTTTCGTCGTCGGGAGTTTCTAGGATCGTCGTCGGAAGATGGTCGGAAAATTCGCCGGAGCTTCGCCTTTCGCTTCTTCCAAAGTACACTAGGGTTTCTAGGAATTTCTTGAGAGTTGGATCAGAATTTTGGGGTGAGGGGGTAGTGTTTAGGGGTGGTATTTATAGGGTTAGGCTAGGGTTAGGGTAGATGAAGAGTTTAATTGAAAAAAATGTAAAAATGTATTAAAAAATGGAGTAAATGAGGCTTTATGAATTCTCTAAAACCGATATAGGTAAATGAAGTGTGCACGTGGGGTAGGGGAGCCCAAGAGGCAGATTTCATCAGTTGGGGACTCGGCGGTCCGACCGAGTCCGATAGGCGGTGCCGGCCGACTCGGCCGATCCCGGCCGAGTCTGGCCACTGGGGTGTGCGCCGCCGTCTCACCTTCTCACTGGTACATTAACATTTGTGGGTGTAGTGGGTTTTTTTTGTGAGTAATGCACGTGTAAACTGTTGGTATTCTAAAAATAAAAAAATAAAACAATATTAAAAATAATGTGAGGGTATGGGATTTGAACTCTGGTGGCTTGGTTCAGCAGTGCAAGGTATTACCAATGAGCCACAAGCTCCTTCTTGTAATTAAATTGCTAATTAATTACTTATCTTGTGCTCAGGCAATAAATACCTCTTTCTTTAAATTTTGAAAAAAATTGCACATAAAGTTGTATAGGAAATTTAGGGTTGTTACAACGAATATGCTATTATATAACGTGCCTGATTGAACAACTCTTGATTCAGGAAAATGTTCACAACATTATCCTCCAATACAGAATTACATTCTTCTTTAACTTAATAAAGAAACCGATGTAATGTTGTATATCAGGTTTGGTATCTAATAATATTTATTCAGAATCCATGTATTAATACAAGGTGATAATTGCCAACTGACTTGGTTGCAACAATTGCACCATTCTTTAACACTTAGAGACATATAACCCACTCTCAGTTCTCTACCTTTCTGTAGCCCATGTAACATATTACATATGCGGGATCCTGATCCGGTATCACATACCCAGGACATAGAGGATACTGAGAAACAGTTCTCGGTAATGAACACACCTGAAGAAGATGCATCATCATAAACTTTCTTCGATTGGGTGGCATGGGAATCCTGATATTCCCCTATTTTCTGCTCAGACTTATAACAATTATAAGAAAGAACGGAACAAACGTTCCCTAACACAGTATAATAAGCAGGTTCGGTCAATACATCCATATTATTATCTTGATTAAGGCCTGACATGGTCGCTACCTGGAGAGAGATAGAAGAAAACACTTAGCGTATGCTCTTGCAAAGATTAGATTGGTTTATTTATCTTATTTAATCGATGTCTCCCAATGCTATTCTTAAATTTTCCTTCAAACCTTTAAAAAGAAAATTCAGCCAGGATTAATTGCATTCTACAACTTCGCTAACCGTTCAGCCAGACCAGTGCCGGTACTTCTGAGGGAGGTTCCCCGTGCTTTCGCACGGACCTAATTAAAATAAACCTCATTTTCCCAGAGGCGTAGCCCCATTGACACTTTTCTTGACACCTAATGAGTTAGCTAATTGTAAAGTGCAAAACTTTCCCGGGAGCAACTTTTGCTCACAGTGGGTATCAGGATCCAACTATCTCATAGAAGGTATGCAATCTCATTGCAAATTTCAACACTTGAAATTCCCGATAATGCTTTTACCCCTAGCGACTTATGACCTTGGCTACAGTCAACAAATCATAAGCGCTAGCCAAGTTCAACCCGTCATTTCTTGATTGAATTAAACCCACCCGTACGACCCTTGGCAAAGGTCAACAAAGTCGTACGACTACCCTAACTCAATCGCATCACATGCAGCAGATAAGCACTAATTAGCTACCGCACACTACGTCTTGGCTAAGGTCAACAAACGTAGCACGAATACTAAGTAGTACTTATCTGAAATGACGGAGGGCTACAACAGGTTTTTAAGAAAACCTTTTGCGTAATGAACTTGATATAGTTGTAGAAACAAGTGATTTTTGAAAAGGAGTGTTTTTGAGGCTTTTTACTTGTCTTGCTAAAGAGGTCACTCCCGGTGAAGGGATCTCGGCTCTTTCCTTATCGAATAAGCTGCAGGATATTTCATAAATACCGCTATGCAAAGCAAGAACTAAAAGAAGCAATCAAAAGCAAAACTGAGTGGGTTGTAGCATCTGCTAGCTTTTGCTAAAGAGGTCACTCCCGGTGAAGGTATCTCGGCTTTTTCTTCATCGAATGAGGTGCTGGATATTCTACAAGGAATACCGCTATGCAAAGCAAAAACTAGAGCTACCCTTTTTGAAAATATGATTCTACACCATCTTTTAGGTTTCTTTTCTTTTCATTAATCTCATTAATGAAATCCCATCATTATGCTTCCTAAGCATCACAGAAAATGAAACGAAAATACAGCGTATGCTTATAACCATCCGCATCCGCCACAATGTCCCGTTATGCACCGTTAGGTTACTTAACTAACGACATACCGAGACGGGACTAGCGCGGGTGTAAAACATAAGCAACGTCTATTATATATCTCATATATAATATATAGCCATTCATCTCAGAATCCACAGTGATCACATCATAGAGCAGAAGAAACATATGAAATATTGGATATACTAGGAGGCCCGTGTTTTATTTTGAGCCTGTATAAAACACGGATTCCACGGTCGCGATGAATAGCCAAACCCATATCCCTAGACCCCTACGAGAGCGGCAAGCAACCCTACTAATTCTAGAGTTAGGAGACCCGGACTCGACTCCTCGAGTTGGTCTCCCACTGGACTTTAGAACCCGGTTATTTATGTTCCCCTCCTTGAGCCTATCCTAATG
Source organism: Agapanthus africanus (assembly GCA_030015575.1). Classification (NCBI taxonomy): domain Eukaryota; kingdom Viridiplantae; phylum Streptophyta; class Magnoliopsida; order Asparagales; family Amaryllidaceae; genus Agapanthus; species Agapanthus africanus. The sequence goes on along the minus strand of JASDDO010000012.1, from coordinate 387,579,565 downwards.
CGGAAAAGTAAATAATATACAACAATGGTGACATCATCCTCAACCCGGAAGTGCCCCAATAAAAGAATATTACATACAATGAATTTTACATGAATGAAAATAAAAACTCTCATCTCACATAAACCCCTCGGCTATTCAAAACACGACGATCCAATATAACATATCACAGCAACACATAACATCACATGTCATCAACGTAAGTAAATATGCATATCCTAATTGTCGTTGACATATAGCAACGAAACCGGCGATGCACCACATAATACACTTGCGGTCGCAGAAAAGAAAATGTCAAACTACAACATTTGGAATTCACAATAACCTTAGAAATCATAAACCCAAAATATCACATACTTTAGATTTCATGCATACCTATATGAATTCCACATATTGTATCACATTCCAGTAAAAGCTAGACGACGTTAAACATTCCGATCGAATCAACAAACACCCAAAATTTCCCAAAAAGTTCAACACTTGAGCGTAGTTTAAAAATACTCAGTACATGCCACAGCTCCTATGAACCAGCCGTAGAAGGGCCAACCGATGCCTCACATGTGGCACCGCTGAACTACCACAAACCCTAAGGTTTAGTGGCGGTTCTGACGGTCACATAATCGAGTTAAGATTTCATTCTTCTAGAGGGTCCACAGAATCACTTGCATGATTTTCTGAAAATTTTAAACTAAGGAAAATTCCAACACTTGGAAAATTTTCCGGAAAGGGTTAAAGTGGGTATTTGATATCTGATCGAACTTTTTAACACCGTCTAAAATAACCCGAAAAACTATTTGAATTACGACCACGAAAGACTCTGAGTTGCCTTTGCAGAAAGTTAACATCACATGCAAATTTAGCAAAAACAAACAACACCTGAAATCCCAAAACCTAGAGACCAGAACACTGTAAAAATTTCAACTAAAAATTCCCATCATTGGCCGAGGTCGCCGGATTTGGTAGGCATGTCGCCGGCCAATTTCCAAGGGTTGTGGCTGAAATTTGTACTGTGTTCATGTTGCATCTCATACAACATTCTGCAACTGTATAAAATTTTTTTAGAGCCTGTTTAAAAACGACAGAAACTGGGTCTTGGATTTGGGTGTTTTGGAGTTGTTTCGGTTTCGTAATCTAACACAATTCGTCTAATTCTCTAGCTAGGCTCTGATATCACTGTAGGGTTCCTCTGAACGACAACAAGGTTTTGGGAGGCATCGTCCATGCCATTTTCAAAATTTTGCCATTTTAAAAAACCTTAAACTAGAATCTTTAACTAAAGAATCATACAAAACATATTTTAAACTACTTTACAACTAAGTGATTAGGGATTACAACCTTTGTAGTCCGGTCCTTCACTTCTTTAGCTCCTTGTAGTAGTCCCTTCGCTCCAATTTGCGATCTTGCGGACTCTCGAACGGCTCCACAAGAAGAAAGATGCATGCTTGCTTGAAGTCTTCCAAGCCGAAGATGATCTACGTCGAAGAGTCACAAACCCAAGCTACCATCTTCACTAATGTAGGATTGGTGAAGCTAACACCCTATATTAAAGTGCTAATCTAGTTGAGGATGGTGAAGTAGGATTTTTGCTCACTTTAGAATTACTTTTCTCACTTATTTTTTTAGCTTCTCTCAAAACCTAGAGAGCTCTCTTGAGCTTTGAGGAAGAAGAAGCAAATAATAGATGTGAGAGAGAATGGCAACCATGGGTGAGTAAATATCTAATATATCTCATGTAAAGACTTAACCATGAGTTTAATTAATGGTTGTGTTAACAAATATCTAGTGTAAGACAAAACTAGTGGACTAAGTCAATGGGTCTCAATGCTTCATGAAGCTTCATGCCATGTGACAAATTTCCAACTAATAAATGAATTACAATAAATAAATAAACCCTATATTATCTTTATCATGGTGTAAGTCTCATACACCCATGTTGCATGTATCATCAACCATGACACATAAATAAAACACAATTAATATATATCATATATATATCAAGTGTGCACATGTGAGAAAAAGAAATGCTTAAGTGAGCTAATATTAGTTAATGCAAATTAATATATATCATATATATAATTATATATTAAATCATTAAATCAACACTTGATTTAATAGTCCGGTTATATCTCATATGACCGACTAATATAATTTGTATCAACTTATTGAACCAACAATTGATTCGATAACCCGGCCATCTCTCATATAACCGACTGATACTGTATCGACTTATCGAATCAATATTTGATTCGATAACCCAGCTATATCTCATATAACCGATCGATACATTATATCGCGAGAATAGAATACGGTATCATATACTTGTATTAATCTCGGTCTCGCACATATCACATATGTGCTCCTACTTCGTTTTGCCTGAGCCAGTGAAACCTCTGTGTAGGACTCTAAAGGCTCGTCAATACGCTAGCAGTAGATGATGATCACATCTAGCACCCACAAGACGTCAGCGGTACTAGCTGGACGTAACGGCTACCTGGGTATTGAACAATCAGAAGATCAGCAAGCTAGCCCGCTCTGACTCCTACAAAAACCTTTCAGTAACACTACCGTACAGTCCGGTCTCTTCGTCTGATATGTCGCATATCTAGTCTAGGGGTGGTAAACGTTAGACCCCAATAACCGATAAGTCTTGCCGATGTGAGGCTCATAACGGGTTAAGAAACTACTTATAACACTTATCAGTAAATCTCTGTATCAGCCCTGTCCAGGGACTTTCCTATTATGGCCAATCGAGCACAGCGCAACATCAACTCCCAATACCGGGAGAGACGAATCCCCTCCTATCGCTCATTGCCTCTAAGTGATTCGGGACTGTACCCAAAATCCACCGTTTTGCACGTTCTTTTGAACGTGGTAAGGTAGAAATCAAAGCACAATGGGAATCACACAAAACTCTATGACGATCTCGGGTCTACAGACTAACCTGTACCAGTGTCACCGGAGAACTGCTATCTGACGATAGGTATAATACCAACTAGGAGTTCTCGGCGAGTCCATTCAGTATACCCAGTCTCCACTGAGCACCCGTATACCATTTTTGATGTCAAACACCAATGGATGCGGGATCATCCATTGCCCATCATATGGGTCAAGATGCGTATACGCTAGTCTACTCTGGAATATCGATGCCCTGTCTTGATACACCCTCGACTAGGAACAATTATTGGGTATACTTGTGGACTACCCTTGGCCCCACTTGTATGATTTCTATCATAGTCTGGGTAGTAAAGTACACATCCTAAGGGCTTTATCAACATGTGAGAGCAAGACAGCATCACTTATACAAGTCAACATGTTAAGATAAAGTGCAACCAGATAGCATACTATCATGTCGAGCAAGAAAGTCCTCCCTATATATGTCCAAGCATCCACTACAATATACATCATATGTACAGTAATGGCATCTAGGGCATACATATAACTAACACCTAGTCTTGTACGTGGACGACATTCTTTTGATAGAAAATGACATTCCTATGCTACACTCGGTCAAGCTATTCTTATCACAAAGGTTCTCCATGAAGGACCTGGGTGATGCCTCGTACATTCTGGGGATTAAGATCTAAAGAGATAAATCCAAAAGATTACTGGGACTTTCACAGTCCAGGTACATAGAGACCGTACTAAAGAGATTTAGTATGGAAGATTCCAAGCGCGGTAACATGCCCGCATTGCATGGAATCACCCCCTCCAAGGGGATGTCTCTCAAGACCTACGAGGAGAGGATTCGCATGAGCACTATACCCTACGCTTCGGCGGTAGGATCTATAATGTATGCGATGCTATGTACAAGGCCATATGTAGCTTATGCGCTAAGTGTGGTGAGCCGGTATCAGTTGAACCCAGGTGAGGATCACTGGACAACAGTAAAGAACATTCTCAAATACCTGAGAAGGACAAAGGAGATGTTCTTGGTTTATGATAATGGAGACCTAAAGGTCGAGTCCTTTACCGATTCAAGCTTCCAGAGTGACAAGGATGCCAACAAGTCTGTTTCGGGTTTTGTATTTACCCTCAACGGAGGGGCGGTGTGTTGGAAGAGCTCCAAACAGGATACCGTTGCAGACTCGACGATGGAGGCTGAATACATTGCTGCAAGCGATGCCGCAAAAGAGGCGGTCTAGATGAAGAAGTTCATTAATGAACTTTAGGTCGTTCCGTCCATTGTTGACCCAAAATCTTTGTATTGCGATAACAATGGGGCTATAGCTTTAGCGAAGGAACCACGGTCCCATCAGAAATCCAGGCACATCTTAAGGCGGTATCACCTGATCAAGAAGATCGTAGATCGCCAGGAGATCGAAGTCCGGAGAATGGATACAAAAGACAACACTGCAGATCCATTCACCAATGCCCTTCCTCAAGCACAGTTCGAGAGACTTTTTGAGATATTGGGTATGCGGTACGCCAACAGCTGGCCGTAGAGCAGACGTTGGATACTCAGTACGCCAATATATATGGTCTTAGTGCAAGTGGGAGATTGTTGAATATGTATGCCCTAGAGGCCATTATTGTATATATATACATATGGATGCTTGGGCATATATATGTACAGGACAATCTTGCTTGATATGATAGTATGATATTTGGTTTGACTTTATCTTAACATGTGTATGTTTTACTTGCTATTACATATCTTTTATACATGTTGATAAATCCTGTAGGATCAATACCAGACTACCTGCGTTGTGATAGCGATCATACTTGTGGGAGCTGGGTAGTCGGTACGCACATCCTTAAATGGTCCCTAGTTATGGGAGTATCAAGACCGGGCATCGATATTTCGAAGTAGACTAGTGTATACGTTTTTAGACCCCGCGATGATTTGGTCCCGCAACCATTGGTCTTTAGACCTAAGATCGTATACACCTCACTAGGGGTGAGTACACCGGACGAACTCGCCGAGAACTTCCAGATGGTACTATACCTATCGTCAGGTAGAAGTTCTCAGGTGATATGAGTACAAGTTAGTCTTTAGACCTGAGATCGGCATTTGTCTCGTGTGAGTTCCCACCGTGCTTTGATCACTACCTTACCACAGCTCTACCGAGTCGTGCAAACAGGTTTTGGTTGGGTACAGTCCCGAGCCACATGGAGGCAGTGAGCGATTGTCGGGGATTCGTCTCTCCCGGTTTAGGGAGTCGATATCATACTGTGTTTGATTGGTCAGGACCATAAGACCTTGGCCAAGGCAGTTGGGATTTACTGATAGGCTGATCAGTAGTTTCCCAGATCGGTCCTGAGCCGTATCAGCACGAATTAACAGGTTATTAGGGTCTGACGTTTACCACCCCCTGGACCTGGTATGCGATACTCTCAGACGAAGAGACCGGACTGTACGAAGATTTTCACAGATAAGCTCAGTAGGGATCCGGATGAGTTTGCTCGTCGGCCTTCCTTTTTGATAGGTAACCGGGTAGCCGTTACGTACAGCTAGTGCTGCTGACGTGCTTGTGGTTATGGATTTATCTAGTAATTCATTGCCGGCGTACTGTCGAGTCTTTAGAGTCCCACACAGAGGGTTTCCCTGGTTCAGGCGAAATAATGTAGTAGCCGTATTGGATACGTGTAGGGTCTCGATCGATTGTTGTACTTTGTATTCGGACTTTCGATCAGACAGTTGGTAATACTAGCCGGCTCGGGTTTTGAGCCGGATTATTAAATCAGGTATTGATTTAATAGTTTACATATATGTATTTCGATATGTATATTCTAGTATTACGTTCTTCGTGTTATTCTATCTCTTTAGGCATTCGTGTTTTTATCCGAATGCAGGTATGTATATACAGCAGACTGTAATCCGTATTTTATTACTGATTACCTTCTAGAAGGTGGACACCTCATCATGGACTTTTCCATTTATTGATAAATGAAAATGAGGTGGAAATTAAGGAGAGGGAGGCATGGTGAGTGGCATGGCTTCAATAGTTCACAAATGAATTCTTTATTCATTTGTGGTTACTATTGAAGCATGGCTACACTTGTTTATTGAAAGAAATTCATACACAAAACCTTTGTGTTAATTTTCTCTCACATGCATACTTCATTATTTTCTTGAGCTCCCATTTTTCTTCATCTCCTCCCTCCTCTTGAGTTTCCTCCACCTTCATCATCTTCCTCTTCACTACCATTCTCATGAGTTGAGAAACAAGTGAATAGGCAAGAAAGAGATAGCAAACACTTAGATCTTCACACTACATCCTAGACTACTAGGTTTAGCAACCCAAGTTCTCTAGTTGCTCCGCTTGACATATTGTGGGGAGCTAGAGACATGGATCATATCCCTCGGGTGGATCATCTAGGACAAAGGAGGACCGGAGAGCAAGATCGATCGCGGAGAACCAAAGGAGCCAACAAAGAAGATCAAGCATGTTCAAGGTGGCCAGTTGGAGCTAACGAAGAGGAAAGAAGACCGAAGGACTTGGATCGTTTAGTGAGACTTCTTTCATAGTAGTTAGTTCATCTTTTAGTTTTGCTAGATAGGTTTATGGTTGGTTAAGGGTTATTCTAGCGCCATGTTCTAATCGTTAGAAAAAATTTTGTTCCGCATTTGGCCACAGAAGTTGGCCGGGATGCTAGCGTAACCTTTCACTAACAATCTCCCACTTGCACTAAGGCCATTTGTTGTAGTATCTCATACTCAACGCCCATAAAAGTCTCTCTAGGAAAAGGCCTCTGTGAGTGGATCCGCCGTGTTATCCTTCGCGTTAACTCTCCTTACCTCGATCCCTTGGAGATCAACCATCTCCCTGATCAGGTGATACTGTCCTCAGAATATGTCTGGATCGCTGATGGGACTGGCGTTCCTAGGCTAAATCCATAACTCCATTGTTGTCACAATAACAGTTATTTGATGCCCAATGGTAGGAACCATGTTCATCTTATGAACAAGAATTATCCAGACATCCACTTTGGTAGCATCGTTGGTAGCGATGTATTCAGCCTTTATCGTCTAGTTTGCCATGATATATAGCTTGGAACTCTTCCAACATACCGTCCCTCCACAGAGGGTAAAGATAAAGCCCGAGACTAACTTTCATTCGACCTTATCATTCTGGAAGCTCGAATTGGTAAAGGACTCCCACCGGAGTTCACCGTTACCAAACACCAAGAACATTTCTTTAGTGCTTCTTAAGTACTTAAGAATGTCCTATACAGCTGTCCAGTGATTCTCCTAAGATCCGATTGATTCCTGATCACTACACCTAGTGAGTCAACTACATCTAGTCTGGTACATAACATTGCATACATGATAGAGCCTACAGCAGAAGCATAGGGTATCTTTTGCACGCGAGCTCTCTCCAAATCAGTCTCGGGTGACATCTTTTTGGAGAGAGTGATTGCTGAGTAAGTGGGAGAACCACCACGCTTAGAATCTTCCATACTAAACCCCTTAAGTATGGTGTTAATGTACCTAGATTTGGGACACTCCCAAAGATCTATCACCATAGATCATAATCCATAAGATGTAGTAGGTATCATCCAGATTTTTCATGGAGAATCTTCATGATAAGAGGAGCTTGACCGAGTGTAGCATAGGAAACCATTTCCTATCAAGAGTATTTCATTTACGTACAATACGTGGAAGACAACCATACTTTCTGCAACCTTCTTGTATATACAAGGTTCATCTACCTTTTTGATGAAGTCAAACTTTTTGACTGCCACATCAAAACAGATTTCCAACTCTGCGATGCGTGCTTTAATCCAGATGGACTTAATGTTGGATATAGTGCCTTCAGAGTCAATTATTGGATCACAGGCACGTGATTGCAATGATTGAGGGAGGACCTATGCCGGTAGGACAGTCTTACTCAAGATGATAGTATGCTATCTGGTTTATCTTTATCATCGTGTACTGCTTTAGGTGACCTTACAGGTCGCTATTACACGTTGATAGAGCCATTAGAATTCTTGCTTGACGGCCAGCAGTATGATGGTGATCATATACGTGGGAGCTGGGGTCTATAAGCACATCCTTAAAGTGGTCCATAGTCGTGCGAGTTTTCAAGACAGGGCATCGATACTCCGGAGTAGACTAGTGTATACAGTCGAGACCCCGACGAGGGGCGGTGGCCGGTCTCACAAGCCACTGGTGTCAGTTGGTTCACCTAAGATGTATACAGGTGCTCATTGGGTTATGAGCACACCGGACATGACTCGCCGGGAACATGCTAGTTGGTATTATACCTGACGTCAGATAGCAGTTCCCTGGTGACATGTGTACAGGTTAGTTCATCGACCTGAGATCGTCATTTGTCTCGTGTGAGTTCCCACTGTGCTTTGATTACTACCCTACCACGGATCAAAGGAGTCGTGCAAACAGGTTTTAATTGGGTACAGTCCCGAGCCACATGGAGGCAGTGAGCGGATCTGCAGGGGTTCGTCTCTCCCGGTATTGGGGGTGAGGTCGCGCTGTGTCTAGGAGAGCCATTACACGAAGTCCTTGTCCAAGGCAGGAGATTTACTGGTAGGTATTCCAGTAGTATCTCAGGGTGTTCTGGGTTACAATCCGATACGACTTGTACCGCTTTTGGGAGTCTGACTTTTACCAACCCCCTAGGCCCGCCATGCGATGCTCATAGACGAACGGACCGGACTGTACGGATATTGTCACTGATAAGCTCAGTAGGGTGTCCGGATGAGTTCGCTCATCGACCTCCCTTTTGGTCAATACCTTATAGCCCGTTATGTATAGCTAGTACCTCTGACGTGCTAGTGGTTAAATCTACAGCCAAAGTATTGACGAGTCTTTAGAGTCCCCCACAGACAGTTTCTTAAGTTTCGGGCGAAACGTTGTATAGGCCGTATGATATATGGCAGGGTTCGATCATATACGTGCGGTATTGCACAGATCTTGATCGGACGGATCATACTAGTGGGCTTTGGTTTAAACCGGATCCTAGTATTAGATTTGTTGGATTACTTTAATCTCATCGCATTCGCATTCAGTCGGAATGCGGATGCAGATATGTATATACAGGTGAGGGGTATCCTTATGATCCGTCACGAGTTTACTTTAGATGTTGCCGGATCTTTTTGTTGGACCAAACATTTGGATTAATGTTTGGATGGTGGAAATAATGAGCTAGAATTTCATCATGACATGCATTAAATGTGACATGGAAACATTAGTGACTCATGGTCTCTTTTTATGTATTAATGTCACATTATGTGATGTTTTTGGGTTGATATGAGAGGAGGAGAGAGAGAGGGGCTGCCATGGATTAAGTGTTTGGTCTTGTATTATTTTAAAAACTCTCACCCACTCTCATTCCAACACAAGAGAAGAAAAGAAAAGAAAAGAAAAAGAAAAGTTCTTGTTCCTGTTCTTCTTTCTCTAGCTCATTGCTTCCATCAATGGCAACATTTTAACCTCCATCCAAAGCCATGGATGCAAGAGACAAAGTGATCACAACATTCTCTACAACACCTTGGACGCGTCGGCTAGCACACTTCACGCCCGAGTTGCTTCGGACGAAGCGGGAGCCCGTAAAAGGACTTCTCGATGTGGTTCCCTTTCCGACGAGGAGATGAAGACCGGAGTTGCCGCGGGGAGATCTGGATGGTGGCCGAAGACCGAAGGACACAGATCGCTCGGTATAGCTCTCTACCCTTTCTCTAGTTAGCTAGTAGTAGGTTAATGGTCCGATCCGGGTTTTAGTACGCGGTAGCGCCGGTTTACAAGTTTAGAAAAAGTTTCGTTTCCGCATTTTGGCCTCGGAATGACGTCCGGGGCGCTGCCGTGCACTTACACTGGTATCAGAGCCACGACATTAACCTAGTCTAGCTTGCTTTAACGTGTTTACAAGTTCGATCGATCGGATTTTCAAAAAACCGCGTTTTCATGTCCTGTTTCTGTCATTTTTTTCCTGTGCTCTAAAAATTATTTGGTACATTGTAAAAAATACGAGTAGGGTTTTTTAAGCATTCTGTGAAATTTTGATGGCATGATCGTACGGACGCGCTGCGGAACTGCGACCATAACCCCCTTCTGGCTGCAGTTCCGCCGCCATTCTGTGCCTTCTCTGCATCAAATTTTTACAGTGGGCTTTTGACATGGAAATAGGGTTTTTGGTATATTCCTTTTGGGCCCAGATTTATTTTGAGTGCTACAATTGTGCTTGGGGCCCACTTCGGTAAATTTAGTCGATCGAAAATTTTAAACATGTTAGTTCACAGTATTTACATTATATCTGCGACCGTGAATGTCATTTGATCGGTAAATCCTGTCTAACTGCTATAGCCCTTTTAGACGGATTTGCGAACGTGACATTCACGTTGATGTTCTGTGTTGTGCTGTGATGTTGCGGATTTGTCGTGGTGGATAGCCTGGATGCAATGTTAGTACAGTTTGGTTGTATATGTACATTTGATATTGCGGGGCGAGCGTCCGACATGTGGACTGCCGTCACTGCCTGTTTGTATATTATTCTTTTGGGGCACGACCGGGCTGAGGTCGATGTACCCGTTGTATATTTTTACTTTCTGTACTAGGATTACCCCACGGAGGGGTGCACGGGTAGCCGGGTTCTAGAGGGCAATGGGCCCGCATCTCATGGCGTTGAGACGGAGGGGGATTCACTCTAGAATTGGCGGGCTATTCGCCGCACTCGTAGGGGGTACAGGTTGACCCAGGGAGGGGTGCCCAAGTTACCAGATTCCATGAAGTGCTGGGTGGTCCATTCACATTGCTGAAGGGGGTTGCTTCGCTTCAGGTTTTGGCAGGTAACTTGCCGCGCCCGTAGGGGTCTAGGATTTCATTGCACAGGCTATCCACATGACCAGGGGAACGTCGGGTTTCAGTAGCGGCTCTATGAAACCTGGGGATCCCAGATATCTGTATTGTTCTGTGATGCTTATTACATTTCTGTGATGTTGCATTTTATCACGCCTCGAGCGAATATTATATATTGATATATATACTAGTAGATGTTGTATATGTTTTGCATCCGCGCTAGTCCAGTCCCCGCTCTGTCGTTAGTTAAGTAACCTAACGGGTGATGACGGGACCCAGTGGCGAATGCGGATGGCATATACGTACATCGTATTTTCGTTCTTATTGGTGTGATCAATTGATGGGACTGCATTGATTCGGATCAATGCAAGCAAAACAAACCTATTCTGATGTTGTTGGAACATTTTTCAAAAAAAGCTGTTATTGCAAGAACGTTCTCTTTTTTTTTGCACAGTGGTATTCAGTTGGAATATCCCGCACCTCAGTCGATGAGGCAAGGGCCGAGATCCCTTCACAGGGAGTGACCCTTTGGACAGAAGTTTGCGTCAGGGTAATAACTTCACTATAGCCGATTTCCTTTTGCTTTGCATCGTGGTATTCAGTTGGAATATCCTGCACCTCATTCTACGGGGAAAGAGCCAAGATCCCTTCACCGGGAGTGACCTCTTTAGCAAAAGTTTTCGTCACTATATTTTTATAAAAAGCTATCCGGTTCCTTCAACGATATCAAGTTCATTACGTTAAAGGTTTTTCGCCAAAAACCATTCGTAGCCCTCCGTCGTTTCAGACGGGTAGCACATAGTATTCATGCTATGTTTGTTGACCTTCGTCAAGGCATAGTGAATGGTAGCTGCTTGTTGCCTTTCTGCAGCATAGATAGATGCGTTGGTTTGGTACAGTCGTATAGCCTTGTTGGCCTTCGTCAAGGGTTTGTGCGGGTGGGTTCAAATTAACCTGGACAATGACGGGTAGAACTTGACATGTGACTTATGATTTGTTGACCTTCGTCAAGGTCATAAGAGTATGGGGCAAAAATCACATCGGGAGTTTCTAAAGAAACTGAAACTTGCCAGATATGCGCATACCTTCTGGAGTGTGATAACGTGAGTGGGTTCCATCACGTTATCATGCGATGATAGTTGGATCCCGATTCCCACCGATGAGTTGGTTTACTCCTCGGGTGATCCCGACTAATTCTTCTTTCAGGTTTGGAGGAGAATTTGACATTACAGTGGGAGGTTTCCTGATTGGATAAAGTGATAACCATTCTGATCTAAGTTAGAGTGCACGCTGAGTGTTTCTTTTCTCTCTCTTTTTGGCAGCGACCATGGCCCGACCCTTGACTATGACTCAGTGACCAAGATTAACCGAACCTTCTTAAACACTATTTTTTGGATTGTCAGAGTTGCATACCTCATTGCCACTCCTTCTTTTACCCTTTTCTCCAGAACACCCCGTATTACTATGAACGTCCACTTCCATTAGATAAAACCATCGTATGGTTATATACGAACTCGAAGTAACTTATTCGAGGATGGTTTCTGGTTCTGGAGAAAACGAATAGGACTATTCAGTTTTCTTTTCCTTTTACCTTCTCTCAGGTTGCGAGTGCTCCTTGGATTAGGACGGTACACCCATTACGCTAATTGGATAGTCTTCTTCCAAACCATAGGCTGGTGCCGAACGGTAGGGAATGAAGAAAACCATTTAGCCTAAATGGTGTGCAGAAGGTATTAAGTAAAGACAAATAAAGGGTTTAGTAAGAGGGCAAAGTAAACCGCGACTTCTATTCACGACCAAAACCAAGTATTTCATCGCCACTCCTACATCACCTTTGTATTTCTCCAGAACACTCCGTATCACTACGAAAATCCACAGTTTATTGGATACTCCATCGTATGGTTATATACGAACTCGAAAGGACTTGTTCCAGTTCGGGGATGGATTCTGGTTCAGGAGAAATAGGAATAAGGTTTATTCGGTTGTCTTTTATCTTCACCTTCTCTCGCATTGCGAGTGCTCCTGGGATTAGGACAGTACACCCATTATGCTTATTGGATAGTCTTCTTCCAAACCATAGGCTGGTGCCGAACGGTAGGGAAGGAAGAAAACCATTTAGCCTAAAGGGGTGTGCAGAAGGTAATGACTAAAGACATATAAATGGATTTGGAGAGATGGCAAAGAAATATACGGTTACAGTTGTGAATCTGGATAATGGAAGAGGCATTACTAGGAATACCCGGATACCCCTACGAAACATTTCAATGTTTCAGTTTCATTGTGTACTGTTAAAAGAAAACTGATTTCCCAATTAGCCCTTGCTCCAGGGTATGTATTTACCAGGTATGATTCTCACATATGTATGGTTTTACAGATGATGAGTGGGAGTAAGTTATTGGGAATTAGGTGATCATCCTCATTATATCGGATTTCGTTGTAATTGGTGATATTTGAGGAAATCGCCTGGGTTGTTTGCCGGACGACAAATATTTGGTTTTGAATATCCGTTGTTATGCACCAATTTCAAATTGATATATCTGTATGTTTATTTTTATAGAGTGAGATATACCTTTTTGAAATTATGTCCATGATATTTACCTATATCAGTGGATGGTTAGGTAAGGAGCATTAAACAGCGGTGTAATTCTTCTTAACCATAAGTACAGTTTTCAACCTACGACACACAGGGATTGAGTTACTAAACTCAGAGGACTTATACAGAGTATTTTATATTGTCCAGTGTCCATTAGGACAGAGGGGTTGGTACTCGTACTATATTCTGTTTACTTGTGACTTCTCTAGTTCTTAGACATATGTTTCGTAGAAACACAAGGTCCAAGTTTTGAGAAGTTATAGGTATATGAATAAAGTAGAGAACCAGGTATTGCAAGTATCAGGATTCTTCAAAGTGATCGAAGATGTAGATACTTGTGTATGGTATTCAGTTGATAGTAATGATTATGAGAACTTGCTTCTCTTTCAGGTTACTCATAATTGGATGCACTCCTAAGTTGAGTAATGCTGATCGGCCTCTTTCCATTTAGTTGACATGCACTGGAGACAGTTGCATGATTTGAATCTGGTTAAATTAAATCAGTGCCTCTGTTTCTGTATTGGATATAGAACAGTTCATATCTTAACGATGTTAAGGTACGGGGAGTTGTCCGGCTTATGCTTAAAACCAGACTCTGGATAACTCGAGGCACGTTTCTGTAATGGCTGTTTGTGGGTTGACCCGGGCTATGACGAGGGTTGACTTTCTACCATCCGGAAGGTCAATAGTGATATTGTTCTTGACTCTCCATAGTTTTAATAAAAATGGATTTTTCCAGAAAACAATAGTGGGAGTATGGTAGAACTGGAAGCGATTCCAGAACCGCAAACGATTACTGAAAATTTGATAAGAACCTAAAGATTCAATCTGATTTGACATTCCATTTGCCACTCCGCAGATAAGGTGGGTAACTTCAGGCGCTCGAGAGGTACTTCGGTATGCTCAAGGACGGTGGCAGGGAGGTTGTTGTTTACCCAGACTTGCCATTGCTGTTGTTCCAGACTGTGAGACTCGGCAGGAGGATGAGTATAGCGTCGTTCTAAACTAGCTTTAGAAGTGCACGTGTATATGACTCTGCCAGAGGGTTGTCGTAGTCAGTGGGAGCAGCGGAAGCATAGTGGACAAGTAGGTTATGTCTATTTATGGACTAAAGCAGATATAGCGGAGATAGATCATCTATTTCTGATGTGACAGTCATAGGTTTGACTTCATCAGAATAGGGGATGGATCTATTAAGAAGGTAGTAGGGTGTGATGTCCTGGTATTTGGATGACATACACAGAGTAGGAAGTGAAATTCCTATACTACGATCGGTTATACTTTGGTTGTCACGCAGTGTTTTCTCCACATAGGACATGGATATTATATCAGATATTCTGGTTACTAGATCTATGGTTTTAGATCTAGACTTGGGTAGTTTCCCAATTTGGGTATTTAGACAGCATTCTAAAAGTATTTAGAATGGACGACTCCAGGCATGGTAGTGTACCTGCAGGTGATGGAGTAACCCTCTCTAAAGGTGTCTTACAGACTAAAGGGGAGAGGGATGTACATGATTGGCAGATCACTTGCTTAGGCAATTGAGTCAATCATGAGATGTCAAATACCATACCGGATGTTGTTTTTGCAGTAGATGCAATAAGATATTGATCCAATCCTGGAGAAACATTCGGAAGCGGTTTTAGAACATAAGTGGATGTTCTAGGGATATAATAACGACAGCCTCATTCGGGGGGCGGTTATCATTCCAGGCTTCCAAGGTGACCTGGTTGACAGAGTGGCTGTCCGAGTTATAGTTTTCCCTCTGACGAGGGGCAGTATTTTGGACATGTGGTCTATGGGGATACTGAGGGAGGCATGGCGCAGGATACTGATTAAGTTCAGTTGACGATACAGTCTAAGAAGTTTAGATTTGGAGTTCATTTATGAACTAGGTCCCATCAGATATCCAGAAATATTCTAAGATAGGTATTGCTCATTTCGGGAGATGGCTTTCTCCACGAACTTGAGATAAAGAGAGACATAGAAAGAAACATCAGGGCGGATCCACTCACCGAGGCTATTCTTCGAACGCAATAGTTTCGCAAACGGGCTTTGTGAGACTGATTAGTAGAGGAGTTGGGTGTTCGGTATCACACGGGCTGTGAGTATGCGACATCGCAATAATTAGCCTTGAGTGCAAGTGGGAGATTGTTGGATATAGTGCCCTCAGAGTCAATTATTGGATCACAGACACGTGATTGCAATGATTGAGGGAGGACCTATACCGGTAGGACAGTCTTACTCAAGATGATAGTATGCTATCTGGTTTATCTTTATCATCGTGTACTGCTTTAGGTGACCTTACAGGTCGCTATTACACATTGATAGAGTCCTTAGGATTCTTGCTTGACGGCCAGCAGTATGATGGCGATCATATACGTGGGAGCTGGGGTCTATAAGCACATCCTTAAAGTGGTCCCTAGTCGTGGGAGTTTTCGAGACATGGCATCGATACTCCGGAGTAGACTAGTGTATACAGTCGAGACCCCGACGAGGGACGGTGGCCGGTCTCACAAGCCACTGGTGTCAGTTGGTTCACCTAAGATGTATACAGGTGCTCATTAGGTTATGAGTACACCGGACAGGACTCGCCGGGAACATGCTAGTTGGTATTATACCTGACGTCAGATAGCAGTTCCCTGGTGACATGTGTACAGGTTAGTTCATCGACCTGAGATCGTCATTTGTCTCGTGTGAGTTCCCACTGTGCTTTGATTACTACCCTACCACGGCTCAAAGGAGTCATGCAAACAGGTTTTAGTTGGGTACAGTCCCGAGCCATATGGAGGCAGTGAGCGGATCTGCAGGGGTTCGTCTCTCCCGGTATTGGGGGTGAGGTCGCGCCGTGTCTAGGAGAGCCATTACACGAAGTCCTTGGCCAAGGCAGGAGATTTACTGGTAGGTATTCCAGTAGTATCTCAGGGTGTTCTGGGCTACACTCCGACATGACTTGTACCGCTTTTGGGGGTCTGGCTTTTACCAACCCCCTATGCCCGCCATGCGATGCTCATAGACAAACGGACCGGACTGTACGGATATTGTCACTGATAGGCTCAGTAGGGTGTCAGGATGAGTTCGCTCATCGACCTTCTTTTTGGTCAATACCTGGTAGCCCGTTACGTATAGCTAGTACCTCTGACATGCTAGTGGTTAAATGCACAGCCAAAGTATTGACGAGTCTTTAGAGTCCCCCACAGACAGTTTCTCAAGTTTCGGGCGAAACATTGTAGAGGCCGTATGATATATGGCAGGGTTGGATCATATACGTGCGGTATTGCACGGATCATGATCGGACGGATCATACTTGTGGGCTTTGGTTTAAGCCGGATCCTAGTATTAGATTTGTTGGATTACTTTAGTCTCATCGCATTCGCATTCAGTCGGAATGCGGATGCAGATATGTATATACAGGTGAGGGGTATCGATCCGTCACGAGTTTACTTTAGATGTTGCCAGATCTTTTTGTTGGACCAAACATTTGGATTAATGTTTGGATGGTGGAAATAATGAGCTAGAATTTCATCATGACATACATTAAATGTGACATGGACACATTAGTGACTCATGGTCTCTTTTTATGTGTTAATGTCACATTATGTGATGTTTTTGGGTTGATATGAGAGGAGGAGAGAGAGAGGGGCTGCCATGGATTAAGTGTTTGGTCTTGTATTATTTTAAAAACTCTCTCTCACTCTCATTCCAACACAAGAGAAGAAAAGAAAAGAAAAGAAAAAGAAAAGATCTTGTTCTTGTTCTTCTTCCTCTAGCTCATTGCTTCCATCAATGGCAACATTTTAACCTCCATCCATTGCCATGGATGCAAGAGACAAAGTGATCACAACATTCTCTAAAACACCTTGGACGCGCCGGCTAGCACACTTCACGCCCGAGTTGCTTCGGACGAAGCGGGAGCCCGTAAAAAGACTTCTCGATGTGGTGCCCTTTCCGACGAGGAGATGAAGACCGGAGTTGCCGCGGGGAGATCGGTATGGTGGCCGAAGACCGAAGGACACGGATCGCTCGGTATAGCTCTCTACCTTTTCTCTAGTTAGCTAGTAGTAGGTTAATGGTCCGATCCGGGTTTTAGTACGCGGTAGCGCCGGTTTACAAGTTTAGAAAAAGTTTCGTTTCCGCATTTTGGCCTTGGAATGACGGCCGGGGCGCTGCCGTGCACTTACACTTAAGCATAGCCACTGAAGAAAAGGTTTCATTATAAACCATACCTGGTTATTGACGAAAACCTTTTACTACAAGTCTAGCTTTGAAAGTCTCAACTTTTCCATCTACACCAAGAATCTTCTCAAGATCCATTTGCTCCCATTGGGTTTTACCCCTTCAGATGCAACGTTCAAAGTCATACTTTGTTGGTGTACATGGATTCCATTTTTGATCGCATAGCATCTAGCCATTTCACAGAGTCCCCATCCGTAATGGCCTGCATGAACCTAGTTGGGTCATCATCTACCATGATGTAATCCTCGCTCCCACTGTCATCGAGAAAACCGTAGTATCTCTTAGGTGGATGAGAAACCCTACCAGATTTGCGGAGAGGCCGAGGCTCGTTGGAGACTATTGAATCCTTTGGTTCCACTAAATCATCAGCTGTTAGTTTGTCCAGCTGGAACTCCTTCCAGTTCTACCTCATGACCACTAATTTTTCAGAAGAAATTCCTTTTCTAAAAAGGTGGCATGCTGAGAAACAAAACACCTTTTTTCTCCTTAGTTAGGTAGAAGATATACCTGTTGGAGATAGTGCCCTCAGAGTCAATTATTGGATCACAGGCACGTGATTGCAATGATTGATGGAGGACCTATCCCGGTAGGACAGTCTTACTCAAGATGATAGTATACTATCTGGTTTATCTTTATCATCGTGTACTGCTTTAGGTGACCTGACAGGTCACTATTGCACGTTGATAGAGACCCTAGGATTCTTGCTTGACCACCAGCAGTATGAGGGCGATCATATACGTGGGAGCTGGTAGTCTATAAGCACATCCTTAAATGGTCCCTAGTCGTGGGAGTTTCGAGATAGGGCATCGATACTCCAGAGTAGACTAGTGTATACAGTCGAGACCCCGACGAGGGGCGGTGGCCGGTCTCACAACCCACTGGTGTCAGTTGGTTCACCTAAGATGTATACAGGTGCTCATTGGGTTATGAGTACACCGGACAGGACTCGCCGGGAACATGCTAGTTGGTCTTATACCAGACGTCAAATAGCAGTTCCCTGGAGACATGTGTACAGGTTAGTTTATCGACCTGGGGATCGTCATTTGTCTCGTGTGAGTTCCCACTGTACTTTGATTACTACCCTACCACGGCTCAAAGGAGTCGTGCAAACAGGTTTTAGTTGGGTACAGTCCCGAGCCACATGGAGGCAGTGAGCGTATCTTCAGGGGTTCGTCTCTCCCGGTATTGGGGGTGAGGTCGTGCTGTGTCTAGGAGAGCCGGAACATGAAAAGTCCTTGGCCAAGGCAGGAGATTTACTGGTGGGTATTCCAGTAGTATCTCAAGATGTTCTGGGCTACACTCCGACATGACTTGTACCGCTTTTGGGGGGTCTGACTTTTACCAACCCCCTAGGCCCGCCATGCGATGCTCATAGATGAACGGACCGGACTGTACGGATATTGTCACTGACAGGCTCAGTAGGGTGTCAGAATGAGTTCGCTCATCGACGTCCCTTTTGGTCAATACCTGGTAGCCCGTTACGTATTGGCTTATACCTCTGACGTGCTAGTGGTTAAATCCACAACCAAGGTATTGACGAGTCTTTAGAGTCCCCCCACATTCAGTTACTCAGCTTTCGAGCGAAAAGCTGTAGAGGCCGTATGAAGATATGGCAAGGTCCGATCAGATACGTGCGGTATTGCACGGATCAGGATCGGACAGTTTGTACTATAGGCCGTATGGATATATGGCAGGGTTCGATCAGATACGTGCGGTATTGCACGAATCAGGATCGAATGGATATTACTAGCCGGCTTTGGTTTAAGCCGGATCCTAGTATAGTACAGTGTAGATTTTGTCTCATTGCATTTGTATTTCGGTCGAAATACAGATGCGGGTGTGTATACACAGTATCGGGGTTTTCCTGTAATTTATTACGGGACCAGTTTTCTGGAGTTTTGCTTTCCGTTTCGGCCAATTTCCTTTGTATCGTTCATTGGCCGAAGATTGGTGGAGGAGGGCTTATTTGCAATTGTGCAAATAAGCATTTGTGGAGGGTGTTCTTTGCATTTTGTTGTATCATGATGGTGCACCATCCATTGACTTGACTTTTTGCTTCATGATTGTGGTTGACTCCTTTGGTTCATAATTGCTTGACTTTGTGATGAGATGGTTGTTGTTGGAGTGTTGGGTTTTGTTGTGATCATTTGATTTTCTCATCATCACTTGCTTTCCACCCACCCCCTTGTCTTTGCTCTCTCTCTCTCTCTCCAATCACACAAGGGTCCGGCCACTATTGGAGGAAGGAGGGATTCATTTTTCATGTGTGGCATTTGGCTTTCTAAGGGTGCTAAGAAAAGCTCTCTAGTTCATCTCAAAAATCAATTCCTCCACCATCTCAAAAGGCAACATCCAAAACCACAAAATGAGACACAAGTTCCACACTATATTCTACAGCAAATCTTGGGCACGTCGACTCGCCAGCTTCGTGCCCGAGTTGCCTCGGTATTGAGGTGGGAGCCCGTAAAAGATGCAGACGATGTTGTGCCCTTCCGGCAAGGAGGCGACGACCGGAGTTTCCGCGGGAGATCGGGATGACGACGAGAAGACCGGAGGACTCGGATCAGTCGGTATATCTCTATTCCCCATCTTGTAGTTAGCTAGGACTAGTTAATGGTTCGATCCGGGTATTAGTGCGCGGTGGTGCCAGTTCATGAAAAATTTAAGTATATCACCGCTTCCGCATTATGGCCTCGGGATGGAGGCCGGGACGCGCCGTGCACTTACAGTGGTATCAGAGCCTCGCCATTAACATAGTCTAGCTTTGTCTAATGTGTTTTACACTTCCGATCGAACAAATGTTCCGAAAACCCAATAACATATGCATCAGTTTTCTGTTGAATTTTTTCTGGCTCGAAATTTTTTTCAGGTTGTAGAAAAGTGATGTATTGGAAGATGTAAGCGTTCTGTATAAATTCGACGCAGTGAGTCGACTGTGGGAGCGCGGAACCGCGGCCAAACCCCCCATTAGGCCGCGTTTCCGCCGCACTGTAGTGTGATTGCTGCATCAAATTTCTGCAGTTGCTTTCTGGGTTGAAAATAGGGTTTTTGGAATATTAATTTTGGGCCCAGATTTTCTTGATGTGCTACAGTAGTACTTGGGGCCCACTTGTTAAATTTTGATCGATCGGATATTTTAAATACATTAGTTCACAGTATTTACATTTATCTGCGACCGTGAATGTCACTTGATCGGTAAATCCAGTCTAACTGCTATAGCCCGGTTAGACGGATTTGCGAACGTGAATTTCACGTTGATGTTCTGTGTTATGCTGTGATGTTGCGGATTGGTCGTGGGGGATAGCCTGGATGCAATGCTAGTACAGTTGTGGTTGTATTATGTACATTTGATATTGCGGGGCGAGCGTCCGACATGTGGACTGCCGTCACTGCCTGATTGTATTATTATTTTGGGGCACGACCAGGTTGCGGTCGATGTACTCGTTGTATGTATATTTTACTTTCTGTACTAGGATTACCCCAAGGTGGGGTGCACGGATAGCCGGGTTCCAGAGGGCAACGGGCCCGCATCTCATGGCATTGAGACGGAGGGGGCTTCACTCTGGAATTGGCGGGCTATTCGCCGCACTCGTAGGGGGTACAGGTTGACCCAGGAGGGGTGCCCAAGTTACCGGATTCCGTGAAGTGCTGGGTGGTCCATTCACGGTACTGAGAGGGGCTGCCTCGCTTCAGGTTTTGGCGGGTGACTTGCCGCGCCCGTAAGGGTCTAGGATTTCATTGCACAGGCTATCCACACGACCAGGGGAACGTCGGGTTTCAGTAGTGGCTCTGTGAAACCCGGGGATTCCAGATATCTGTATTGTTCTGTGATGCTGTACATTTCTGTGATGTTGCATTTTATCATGCCTTGAGCGAAATATAATATATTGGTATATATATTAGTAGATGTTGTATATGTTTTACATCCGCGCTAGTCCAGTCCCCGCTCTGTCGTTAGTTAGCTAACCTAACGGGTAATGACGGGACCCAGTGGCGAATGCGGATGGCATATACGTACGTCATATTATTTTCGTTCTTTGTGGTGTGATCAATTGATGGGACTGCGTTGATTCGGATCAATGCAAGTTAAAAACAAACCTAATCTGATGTTGTTGGAACACTTTTCAAAAGGCTGTTATTGCAAGGACGTTCTCTTTTGTTTTGCATAGTGGTATTCAGTTGGAATATCCTGCTCCTCAGTCGACGAGGCAAGGGCCGAGATCCCTTCACCGGGAGTGACCCCTTGGACAAAAAGTTTTCGTCAGGGCATTAACTTCACTATAGCCGATTACTTTTGCTTTGCATCGTGGTATTCAGTTGGAATATCCTGCACCTCATTCTACGGGGAAAGAGCCGAGATCCCTTCACCGGGAGTGACCTCTTTAGCAAAGGTTTTCGTCACTATATTTTTAAAAGCTATCCGTTCCTTCAACGATATCAAGTTCATTACGTTAAAGGTTTTCGCCAGAAACCATTCGTAGCCCTCCGTCGTTTCAGACGGGTAGCACGTAGTATTCATGCTATGTTTGTTGACCTTTGTCAAGGCATAGTGAATGGTAGCTGCTTGTTACCTTTCTGCTGCATAGATAGATGCGTTGGTTTGGGACAGTCGTATAGCCTTGTTGACCTTCGTCAAGGGCTTGTGCGGGTGGGTTCAAATTAACCTGGACAATGACGGGTAGAACTTGACATGTGACTTATGATTTGTTGACCTTCGTCAAGGTCATAAGAGCATGGGGTAAAAATCCACATCGGGAGTTTCAAAAGAACTGAAACTTGCCAGATATGCGCATACCTTCTGGAGTGTGATGACGTGAGCGGATTCCGTCATGTTATCATGCGATGATAGTTAGATCCCGATTCCCACTGATGAGTTGGTATACTCCTCGGGTGATCCCGACTAATTCTTCTTTCAGGTTTGGAGGAGAATTTGACGGTACAGTGGGAGGTTTCCAGATTAGATAAATTGGTAACCATTCTGATCTAGGTTAGAGTGCACGCTGAGTGTTTCTTTTCTCTCTCTCTTTGGCAGCGACCATTGACCCGACCCTAAGACAATGACTCAGTGACCAAGTTGACCGAACCTTCTTAACACTGGCTTTTGGATTGTCAGAGTTGCAAACCTCATTGCCACTCCTACTTTTACCCTTTTCTCCAGGACACCCTGTATTACTACGAACGTCTACTTCCATTGGACAAAACCATCGTATGGTTAGATACGAACTCGAAGGAATTTATTCGAGGATGGTTTCCGGTTCTGGAGAAAACGAATAGGACTATTCTGTTGTCTTTTCCTTTTACCTTCTCTCAGGTTGCGAGTACTCCTTGATTTAGGAGTAGTACACCTATTACGCAAATTGGATAGTCTTCTTCCAAACCTTAGGCTGGTGCCGACCGGTAGGGAATGAAGAAAACCAATTAGCCTAACGATGGTGTACAGAAGGTATTATGTAAAGACAAAGAAAGGGATTAGAAGGAGGGCAAAGTAAATTGCGACTGCTATTCACGACCATACCAAGTATTTCTTCGCCAATCCTAAATCACCTTTGTATTTCTCCAGGACACTCCGTATCACTACGAAGATCCACAGTTTATTGGATACTCCATCGTATGGTTATATACGAACCCGAAAGGAACTTGTTCCAGTTCGGGGATGGATTCTGGTTCAGGAGAAATAGGAGTAAGGTTTATTCGGTTGTCTTTTATCTTCACCTTCTCTCGCATTGCGAGTGTTTCTAGGATTAGGACAGTACACCCATTATGCTTATTGGATAGTCTTCTTCCAAACCATAGGCTGGTGCCGAACGGTAGGGAAGGAAGAAAACCAATTGGCCTAAAGGGGTGTACAGAAGGTAATGACTAAAGACATATAAAGGGATTTGGAGAGGTGTACACGGTTACAGTTGTGGATCTGGATAATGGAAGAGGCATTACTAGGAATACCAGGATACCCCAACGAAACATTTCAATGTTTCAGTTTCACTGTGTACTGTTAAAGGAAAACTGATTTCCCAATTAGACACTTTCTCCAGGGTATATATTTACCAGGTATGATTATCACATCTGTATGGTTTTACAGATGATGAGTGGGAGTAAGTTATTGG
The DNA here is from genome assembly GCA_030015575.1 of Agapanthus africanus. Classification (NCBI taxonomy): domain Eukaryota; kingdom Viridiplantae; phylum Streptophyta; class Magnoliopsida; order Asparagales; family Amaryllidaceae; genus Agapanthus; species Agapanthus africanus. The sequence goes on along the minus strand of JASDDO010000012.1, from coordinate 387,555,879 downwards.
GAATTGGGTGATCATCCTCATTATATTGGGATTCGTTGTAATCGGTGATATTTGAGGAAATCACCTGGGCTGTTTGCCGGTTGGCAAATATTTGGTTTTGAATATCCGCTGTTATGCACCAATTTCAAATTGATATATCTATACTTCTATTTTTATAGAGTGAGATATACCTTTTTGAAATTATATCTATGACATTTACCTATATCTGTGGATGGTTAGGTAAGGAGCATTAAACAGCGGTGTAAATCTTCTTAACCATAAGTACAGTTTTCAACCTACGACACACAGTAAATGAGTTATTAGACTCAAGGACTTATACAGAGTATTGTATGTTGTCCAGGGTCCATCAGGACAGAGGGGTTGGTCCTCGTACTATATTCGGTTTACTTATGACTTCTCTAGTTTTTAGACAGGTGTTTCGTCGAAACACAAGGTCCGAATTTTGAGAAGTTATAGGTATTTGAATAAAGTAGAGAACCAGGTATCGCAAGTATCGGCATTCTTCAAAGTGATCGAAGATGTAGATACTTGAGTATGGTATTCAGATGATAGTAATGATTAAGAGATCTTGCTTCTCTTTCAGGTTATTCATAATTGGAAGCATTCCTAAGTTGAGTAACGCTGATCAGCCTTTTCCCATTTAGTTGACATACACTGGAGACAGCTGCATGATTTGAATCTGGTTCAATTAAATCAGTGCCTCTGGTTCTATATTGGATATAGAACAGTTCGTATCTTAACGATGTTAAGGTACGGGGAGTTGTCCGGCTTATGATTAAAACCAGACTCTGGATAACTCAAGGTACGTTTTCTGTAATGGCTGTTTGTGGGTTGACCCAGGCTATGACGAGGGTTGACTTTCTACCATCTGGAAGATCAATAGTGATATTGTTCTTGACTCGCCACAGTTTTATTAAAAATGGATTTTTTCAGAAAAACAGCAGTGGAAGTATGGTAGAACTGGAAGTGATTCCAGAACCGCAAACGATTACTGAAGATTTGATAAGGAACCTAAAGATTCAATCTGGTTTGACATTCCATTGGCCACTCCGCAGATACGGTGGGTAACTTCAGGCATCCGAGAGGTACTCCGGTAGCCTCAGGGACGGTGACAGGGAAGTTCTTGTTTACCCACAATTGCCATTGCTGTTGTTCCAGGTTGCGAGACCCGGCGGGAGGATGAGTATAGCGTCGTTCTAAACTAGCTTTAGAAGTGTACGTATATATGACTCTGCCAGAGGGTTGTCGTAGTCAGTGGGAGCAGCGGAAGCATTGGTGGACAGGTAGCTTATGTCTATTTATAGACTGAAGCACCAGTAGCGGAGATAGATCATCTATTTCTGATGTGACAGTCATAGGTTTGACTTCATCAGAATAGGGGATGGATCTGTTGAGAATGTAGTAGGGTGTGATGTCATGGTATTTGGATGACATACACAGAGTAGGAAAAGAAACTCCTATACTACGATCGGTTATACTTTGGTCGTCACACAGTGGTTTCTCTACATGGGACTTGGACATTATATCAGACATACTGGTTACTAGATCTACGGTTTTAGATCTAGATTTGGGTGGTTTCCCAATTAAGGGTACTTAGACAGCATTCTAAGGGCATTTAGAATGGACGACTCCTGGCACGGTAGTGTACCTGCAGGTGATGGAGTCACCCTCTCTAAAGGTGTCTTACAGACTAAAGGGGAGAGGGATGTGCATGATTGGCAGATCACTTGCTCAGGCAATTGAGTCAATCATGAGATGTCAAGTACCACACCAGATGTTGTTCTTGCACTAAATGCAATAAGTTGACATTGATCGAATCCTGGAGAAACAGTCGGGAGCAGCTTTAGAACATAAGTAGATGTTCTAGGGATATGATAACGACAGCCTCATTCGGGAGACAGTTATCATTCCAGGCTTCCAAGGTGACCCGGACGACAAGGAGGTTGTCAGAGTTATAGTTTTCCTTCTGACGAGGGGCAGTATTTTGGACAGGTGGTCCAAGGCAATACTGAGGGTGGCATGGCGCAGGATACTGATTAAGTTCAGTTGACGATACAGTCTAAGAAGTTTGGATTTGGAGTTCATTTATGAGCTAGGTCCCATCAGACATCCAGACACATTCTAAGACAGGTATTGCTCATTTCGGGAGATGGTCTCCGCGAACTTGAGATATAGAGAGACATAGAAAGAAACAACAAAGCGGATCCACTCACTGAGGCTATTCCTCGAACGCAATAGTTTCGCAAACGGGTTTTGTGAGACTGAATAGTAGAGGAGTTGGGTGTTCGGTATCACACGGGCTGTGAGTATGCGACATCGCAATAATTAGCCTTGAGTGCAAGTGGGAGATTGTTGGAGATAGTGCCCTCAGAGTCAATTATTGGATCACAGGCACGTGATTGCAATGATTGATGGATGACCTATCCCTGTAGGACAGTCTTACTCAAGATGATAGTATGCTATCTGGTTTATCTTTATCATCGTGTACTACTTTAGGTGACCTGACAGGTCACTATTGCACGTTGATAGAGCCCCTAGGATTCTTGCTTGACCACTAGCAGTATGAGGGCGATCATATACGTGGGAGCTGGTAGTCTATAAGCACATCCTTAAATGGTCCCTAGTCGTGGGAGTTTCGAGATAGGGCATCGATACTCCAGAGTAGACTAGTGTATACAGTCGAGACCCCGACGAGGGGCGGTGGCCGGTCTCACAAGCCACTGGTGTCAGTTGGTTCACCTAAGATGTATACAAGTGCTCATTGGGTTATGAGTACACCGGACAGGACTCGCCGGGAACATGCTAGTTGGTCTTATACCAGACGTTAGATAGCAGTTCCCTGGTGACATGTGTACAGGTTAGTTCATCGACCTGGGGATCGTCATTTGTCTCGTGTGAGTTCCCACTGTACTTTGATTACTACCCTACCACGGCTCAAAGGAGTCGTGCAAACAGGTTTTAGTTGGGTACAGTCCCGAGCCACATGGAGGCAGTGAGCGTATCTTCAGGGGTTCGTCTCTCCCGGTATTGGGGGTGAGGTCGTGCTGTGTCTAGGAGAGCCGGAACATGAAAAGTCCTTGGCCAAGGCAGGAGATTTACTGGTAGGTATTCCAGTAGTATCTCAGGGTGTTCTGGGCTACACTCCGACACTACTTGTACCGCTTTTGGGGGTCTGACTTTTACCAACCCCCTAGGCCCGCCATGCGATGCTCATAGACGAACGAACCGGACTGTACGGATATTGTCACTGACAGGCTCAGTAGGGTGTCAGGATGAGTTCGCTCATCGACGTCCCTTTTGGTCAATACCTGGTAGCCCGTTACGTATTGGCTTATACCTCTGACGTGCTAGTGGTTAAATCCACAACCAAGGTATTGACGAGTCTTTAGAGTCCCCCACATTCAGTTACTCAGCTTTCGGGCAAAAAGCTGTAGAGGCCGTATGGAGATATGGCAAGGTCCGATCAGATACGTACGGTATTGCACGGATCAGGATCGGACAGTTTGTACTATAGGCCGTATGGATATATGGCAGGGTTCGATCAGATACGTGCGGTATTGCACGAATCAGGATCGAACGGATATTACTAGCCGGCTTTGGTTTAAGCCGGATCCTAGTATAGTACAGTGTAGATTTTGTCTCATTGCATTTGTATTTCGGTCGAAATACAGATGCGGGTGTATATACACAGTATCGGGGTTTTCCTGTAATTTATTACGAGACCAGTTTTCTGGAGTTGCCAGTTTGCTTTCCGTTTCGGCCAATTTCCTTTGTATCGTTCATTGGCCGAAGATTGGTGGAGGAGGGCTTATTTGCAATTGTGCAAATAAGCATTTGTGGAGGGTGTTCTTTGCATTTTGTTGTATCATGATGGTGCACCATCCATTGACTTGACTTTTTGCTTCATGATTGTGGTTGACTCCTTTGGTTCATGATTGCTTGACTTTGTGATGAGATGGTTGTTGTTGGAGTGTTGGGTTTTGTTGTGATCATTTGATTTTCTCATCATCACTTGCTTTCCACCCACCCCCTTGTCTTTGCTCTGTCTTTCTCTCTCCAATCACACAAGGGGACGGCCACTATTGGAGGAAGGAGGGATTCATTTTTCATGTGTGGCATTTGGCTTTCTAAGGGTGCTAAGAAAAGCTCTCTAGTTCATCTCAAAAATCAATTCCTCCACCATCTCAAAAGGCAACATCCAAAACCCCAAAATGAGACACAAGTTCCACACTATATTCTACAGCAAATCTTGGGCACGTCGACTCGCCAGCTTCATGCCCGAGTTGCCTCGGTATTGAGGTGGAAGCCCGTAAAAGATGCAGACGATGTGGTGCCCTTCCGGCAAGGAGCCGACGACCGGAGTTTCCGCGGGAGATCGGGATGACGACGAGAAGACCGGAGGACTCGGATCAGTCGGTATATCTCTATTCCCCATCTTGTAGTTAGCTAGGACTAGTTAATGGTTCGATCCGGGTATTAGTGCGCGTTGGTGCTAGTTCATGAAAAAATTAAGTATATCACCGCTTCCGCATTATGGCCTCGGGATGGAGGCCGGGGCGCCGCCGTGCACTTACAATACCCTCGCAAATGTTTGGGATATCTTAACAAATTTATACAGAACTGACTTTGGATTAAGCTTGTTTGGATTTTGTTTTTCAACATAGGCCGGACAACCCTATATCTTAACTCGTTTAAGACATGATCTCTTCCCATACCATATCTCATATGTAGTGGTAGGCAATGATTTGGATGGAACCCCATTCAATAGGTATGCAGTTTCTCAAGTGCATAACTCCAAAAGGAAATAGGCAACTCAGCAGTACTCATCATAGAGCGTACTATATCTCATAGGGCGCGATACCTCTGCCCCGATATACCGTTGTGCTTTGGTGTATACGAAGGAGTAAGCCGAGAGAGAATCCTATCCTCTGTTTAGAAAATCCAGGAACTCCATGCCCAAGTATTCGCCTCCCCGATCTCATCGAAGGACTTAAATACTTCTACCCGTCTGGTTTTTAACTTCAAGCTTATATTCCTTGAATTTCTCAAAAGTTTCAGACTCGTGTTTCAACAGGAACACATGTCCGAATCTTGAAAGATCGTCGATGAATGTAACGAAGTACAAAGAACCAACCCTGGCATTTGTAGACGTAGGACCGTATACATCATCATGTATCCGTCCTAAGAGTTCAATAACTCTTTCTCTGTTTCCAGTAAACGGAGTTTGGTCATTGTACCTTTGAGATAAGACTGACAAGTATCATAAGATGAAAATTCGAACATATTCTAATATTCATCCTTATATAACTTAGCTAGTTGTGTCGTATTGATATGACCTAGTCTACAATGACACAAGAAGGATTCGTTCATTTCTGCACTACTCCTCTTGTGTGTGTTCTATCTATTTTGAACTGTGGTTTGATTTAGAACGTATATGCCATTACATAACGTGCCTGATCCAATCAACTCTTGATTAAGGAAAATGTTCACAACATTATCCTGCAATACAAAATTATATCTTTCTTTAACTTAATAAAGAAAATGATGTAATGTTGTATATCAGGTTCGGTATCTAATAACATTTGTTCAGAATCAATGTATTTACCACTTGGTAATACAAGGTGATATCTGCCAAGTGATTTGGCTGCAACAATTGCACCATTCTCTAACACTTAGAGACATATCACCCAATCCTAGTTCTCTACCTTTCTGTAGCCCATGTAACTCTTACATATGTGGGATCCTGATCCGGTATCTCATACCTAGGACGTAGAGGATACTAAGAAACATTTCTCGGTAACGAACACACCCGAAGAATATGCATCATCATGCTCATTCCTCGATTGGGTAGCATGGAAATCCGGATATTCCCTTATTTCCTGCTCGGACTTATAACAATTATAAGATAGAGCGGAACCAACGTTCCCCAGCTCAGTATAATAAGCAGGTTCGGTCAATACATCCATATTATTATCTTGATTAAGGCATGTCACGGTCGCTACCAGGAGAGAAAGAGAGAAGAAAACACTCAGTGTATGCTCTTGCAAGATCAGATTGGTTATTATTTTATCTAATCAGGATGGCTCCCACTATTTTTATAAAATCTTCCTTCAAACCCCAAAAGGTAAGACTAGCCGGGATTAATTACACCCTACAAGTTCACCAATCTTTCGGTCAGGCTGGTGTCGTTACTTTGAGGGAGGTTCCCCGTGCTTTCGCATGGACCTAATTAAAATAAACATCGTTTTCCCAGGGGCGTAACCCCGTTAACACCTTTCTAGACACCTACTTTGATCGGCTAATTGTAATGTCCAAATCTCTCCCAGGAGTAACTCTTACTCACAGTAGGCATCGGGATCCAACTATCTCATAGAAGGTATGCAATCTCATTGCAAATTTCAACACTTGAAATTCTAGATGATATTTTCCCCCTAGCGTCCTATGACCTTGACGGAGGTCAACAAACCATAGGTTGCTAGTCAAGTTCAACCCGTACATTTCATGATTGAATTAAACCCACCTACATGAGCTTTGATGGAGGTCAACAAGGCCGCATGACTACCCTAATCCAATCGCATCACATGCTTTAGCAGATAAGCACTAATCAGCCACCGCACAGTACGCCTTGACGGAGATCAACAAACGTACCACGAATACTAAATAGCACTTATCTGAAATGACGGAGGGCTACGACAGGGTTTTAAGAAAACCTTTTGCGTAATGAACTTGATATCGTTGTAGAATCGAGTGATTTTGAAAAGGAGTCTCTATGAGGCTTTTGCTAGTTTTGCTAAAGAGGTCACTCCCGGTGAAGAGATCTCGGCTCTTTCCTCATCGAATGAGGTACTGGATATTTCACAGATACCACTATGCAAAGCATGAACTAAAAAGCAATCAAAAACAAAACCGAGGGGGTTGTAGACAGTTTCGCTAAAGAGGTCACTCCCGGTGAAGGGATCTCATCTCTTTTCTTATCGAATAAGGTGCTGGATATTCTACAAGGAATACTGCTATGCAAAGCAAGAACTAGAGCTACCATTTTTTAAAACAAGATTCTACAACATCTTTAGGTTTCTTTTATTTCATTAATCTCATTAATGAAGTCCCATCAATTATACTTCCTGAGCATTGTAGGGTTCCTATCGACGGCAGCAAGGTTTCGGGAGGTATCGTCCATGCCATTTTCAAAAATTTGCCGTTTCAAAGAACTTTAAACTAGAATCGTTAACTAGAAATTCATACGGAAACAAATGTAAAGAGTTTTACATCTAAGTGAAATAGAAATACAACCTTTGTAGATCGGTCCTTCACTTCAATATCTCCTTATTGTAGTCCCTTCGCTGCGATCGTCAAACTCCCGGGCTCTTGCATGGCTTCACGAGGTGAAAAGAGCTATCCTGCTTAAAGTCTTCGAGGCCGAAGATGATCTACGTCGAGAGGATACCAACTCAAGCTACTACTTCACTAATGAATGATTAGTGAAGCTAACACCCTATACTAAAGTGCTAATCTAGTAGAGGATGATGAAATAGGAAATGGGCTCACTTTAGTTTTATTTTTTTCACTATATTTTTCTCTCTTTTGAAAACCTAGCAAGCTTTTCTCATGGAAGAAGAAGATGAGCTCAAGAAAAAAAATAAGAATGAACTTGTGAGGTGAAAGAAATAACCATGGGTGAGTTTGTATCATATACTAACTCATGTAGAGACATAACCATGTCTTAATTACAATGGTTAGGTTAATAAATATCTCAAGTAAAACAAAACTAGTGGACTTAGTCAAAGCATCCACAAGCTTCTCAAAGCTTCATGCATGTGGCTAATTATCCACTAATTTGGAATTACTTTAAATATTAAAACCTTACATTATAATTAGTATGGTGTAAGTCTCATACACCCATGTAGTGTGTATCAACAACCATGATACAATAAATAAAACACAATTAATATATATCACATATATATTAAGTATGCACATGTGAGAATAATAAATGCTTAAGTGAGCTAATATTAGTTAATATAAATTAGTTTATCAAATATACAATTATACACTAAATTATCAAATCAACACTTGATTTAATAATCCGACTATATCACATATAACCGATTAATATAAAATGTACCAACTTATCGAATCAACACTTGATTCGATAACCCGGCTATATCACATATAACCGACCGAAACAAAAGTCACGAGAATAGAATACGGTATCACATACACGCATTATTCTCGATCCCGCACATATCACATATGTGCTCCTATTTCGTTTTGCCCGAGCCAGTAAAACCTCTATGTAGGACTCTAAAGACTTGTCAATACGCCGGCAGTAGGTGATGATCACATCAAGCACCCACAAGCCGTCAGCGGTACTAGCTGGACATAACGGCTACCCGGGTATTGAGCGATTAGAAGATCAGCAAGCAAGCCCGCTCCAACTCCTGCAAAAGCCTGACGGTAACACTTGCCGTACAATCCGGTCTCCTCGTCTGATATGTCGCATATCAAGTCTAGGGGTGGTAAACGTCAGACCCCAATAACCGATAAGTCATGCCGATATGAGGCTCATAACGGGTCAAGAAACTGCTGGTAACACTTACCAGTAAATCTCTAAATCAGCCCTGGCCAGGGACTTCCCTGTTAAGGCCAATCGAGCACAGCGCAATATCAACTCCCAATACCAGGAGAGACGAAACCCCTCCTATCGCTCATTGCCTCCATGTGACTCGGGACTGTACCCAAAAACCACCGTTTTGCATGCCCTCTTGGACGTGGTAAGGTGGAAATCAAAGCACAGTGGGAATCACACAAAACTCTATGACGATCTCGGGTCTACAGACTAACCTGTACAAGTGTCACCAGAGAACTGCCATCTGACGTGAGGTATAATACCATCTGGGAGTTCTCGACGAGTCCGTCCTGTATACTCAGTCTCCATTGAGCACCCGTATACCATCTCTGATGTCAAACACCAATGGATATGGGATCATCCATCGCCCATCTCATGGGTCGAGAAGCGTATACGCTAGTCTACACTGGTATATCGATGCCCCGTCTCGATACACCCATGACTAGGAACATTAAAGGATGAACTTATAGACTACCTTGATCTCACTAGTATGATCTGCAACATAATCCTGGTAGTCAAGTACACATCCTAAGGGCTTTACCAACATGTAACCATAAGACAGTATCAAGAGACAAGTATACATGTTAAGATAAAGAGCAACCAGATAGCATACTATCATATCGAGCAAGAAAGTCCTCTCTCTATATGTCTAAGCATCCAATATAATATACATCATATGTACAATACTGGCCTCTAGGGCATACATACAACTAACAATCTCCCACTTGCACTAGGGCCATAGTATCGCATACCGAGCATCCCGAAGAGTCTCTCGAACTGTATCTGGAGAATGGCCTTCGTGAGTGGATCCGCTGTGTTATTCTTCGTGTCAACCCTCCTGACCTCGATCTCCCGGCGATCAACTATTTCCCGGATCATGTGATACCGCCTCAGAATATGTCTGGATCGCTGATGGGACCTGGGTTCCTTGGCCAAAGCCACCGCTCCATTATCATCACAATACAAAGGTATTGGATACTCAATGGATGGAACCACTCCAAGTTCAATTATGAACTTCTTCATCCAGACAGCCTCTTTGGCAGCATCGTTGACAGCGATGTATTCAGTCTCCATCGTCGAGTCTGCAATGGTTTCCTGCTTGGAACTCTTCCAGCAAACCGCCCCTCCATTGGGGGTAAAGACAAATCCCGAGTGCGACTTAGAGTCGTCCTTATCACTCTGGAAGCTCGAATCGGTAAAGGACTCCACTTGGAGTTCTCCGTTACCGTACACCAAGAGCATCTTTTTAGTCCTTCTCAAGTACTTAAGAATGCTCTTCACAGCTGTCCAGTGACTCTCTCTAGGATCTGCTTGATACCTACTCACTACACTTAGTGAGTATGCTATATCGGGTCTGGTACATAGCATCGCGTACATGATAGAGCCTACTGCCGAGGCGTAGGGTATCCCTTGCATGCGATCTCTCTCCAAATCAGTCTTGGGAGACATCTCTTTGGAGAGAGTGAGTCCAGAGATCGTGGGTAAAAACCCACGCTTGGATTCTTCCATACTAAACCTCTTTAGTATGGTGTCAATGTACCTGGATTGGGACAATCCCAGTATCCTTTTAGATCTATCTCTATAGATCTTAATCCCCAATATGTAGGAGGCATCCCCTAGATCTTGTAAGTCCATGCTACCTCTCCCGGTACTTTTGGGCATGCGGAATTTGATAAAAAACGATTTTTATAGATGTAGCGTTTTGAAAATCGTTTCGGTGAAATTTCGGAAAATCGGTAAAATGAGGGGGTTTTCTGTAAAAAGTCAAAATACAAATATCTTATTATAAAAATTAAATATACATATTCTAGCTATGTAATTGCTATTATTTGGTGTTTATTGAGCCGCTGGTGAAATTTCAAATTTTCTGAAAAAAATATTATTTTATTACAATTTTAAGCCGTCACTAATATATTTAATTAGGGAAAATTACAAATTGGAATGAGTTGAAACAAATTTTGTGCATCATAAAACATTAAATAAAAATTTATCATGTGGTTTTTGGAACGAAATCATTTGCCAAAACGGTTTAGAAATTATTGAAGAAAAAAGGCTTTGTTTTAGCGTAAATGGATGTTTGGGGTATTGTATTTATCATTTTTCATCACCCACACCCGTGCCCACACCCACACACCCCCACTTACTCCTCCCCTTAGCCAAATTCAGCAGCCCTCACTTTTTCCCCACTTGGTTTGCAAAGGAAAGAAAAGGAAAAGAAAAGAAAAGAAAAGAGTAGAAAATGATATATTTTGAGTTGATTTTGACTTGAAACAACTTTCCCCACCTCACTCTCTCTCCTCACTCACCCACCCCCCCTCAAATCTGGCCGAAAACTGATCCTTAGAGCAGCAGCCCCCCCTCCCCCAAGTTCTCACTCCATTTTTGCTTCAAAAATCAATAAAAAGCTTCAAAATCCATACAATTTCAAAGCTTTTTTCCAAATCCAACTCCTACCCATTATTTCTTGCCTATCTAGCATGGATCTAGGAGCATGGAAGCTACTTTTGGAGGCTAGGATTTTGCATGCTAGAACTCAATTGGGAGGTATAAATTTTAACCCTTTAGTGAAATTGTTGTTTAATTGCTTTATGTTCGCTTATTAAGTGTTTAATTAGGTTTTAGATTGGTTCTAATTGCATGTTTGAAAAATTCAAGAATGAGGTTGATTTCAAGTTAGGGTTTTGAGTAATGGGATTATGGTTGTGTGATGTATTTAACCACTTAAGACATGTTAAAACCTAATCTAGTTGCTAGTTGCAAATTGTTAACTTAAAATTGTAATAATTAAGCTATATTGCAAACTAGGTTTTAAAATTAAATCAAATTGTAAGATTAAAAATCTAATTAGGTTCTTCATGATATCATTAATTTTATAAGTTGTAGTTTACCACCTTAGTTCATGCAAAACCTAGTCAAGTTGATGATTTGTGAATTGTTATTTTGAAAATTGTTAAAAAGGGGTATTTTGTAAACTAGAATATTAGGGTTTTTGGAATTTAATGAGATTAAATTCCGGAAATTTTTTCTATGACTTATTTAAGATATTTAATAAATATATTGGCCGCTACATTCATTTAAACATTCTGTTTTGTACAAAAACGGCGAATTGTGCTTGCTAGATTTTCGGAAAAATGACTTTTTAAGTGAAATTGGCGTTTTTGTAAGTTTTAACCTAGTTTATATTAAAATTAGTGTTCGTGAATGTGCAAATGAGTGTGATTGGATTTTCTCGATGGTTTGACGTTCGTACATCGACATCGAGGGTTGGTTTGACTATTCCTGCATGCGTGGGCGATAGGTTTGGACCTATGCGTGATACGCGTGCCGATTTGATTTTCGTATGACGTTTCGATTTCGAATTTAGTTTTAATGCGATATGGTACATTATGATATGTAGGTACCCCCATGTGGACTTCGAGACGACAAGCAAGCGCGTGGCGACGTCGGCACCGGCTAGCGAGGACCAGGTGAGTAGATTTATATCTACGGGGAGAAGTCGAATGGATGGCGTATAGCACCCCCGCAGTCCGTGGTGGTGTATACGGATGCGTATACACACCAACATTTATTATATGTTATGGATTAATAACGATGCTTAGGATGGATATTGGTGTGTTGGATTACTTTAGTGTTGCAAACCCTAGGGTAGTGTTGCACTACACATACACACATACATACTTGCATACATTCCTATTGATATGTGCTCATGGGATTCTTTATAGTTATGTGTTCACATGGATATGGGACTATGTGTTCACATACGGACTGAGGATGATACTTAGGATTGAGCTGAGTCGATGAGATTTGATTTGAGGCCGTGAGATCGGTGATATAGCAGGGTTCGTATCTTAGATACGACATGACGTTGTAGCGGGTCCTTAACGTAGTGTTTCACACACGTCCATGCATACGTAGGCGGTATCAGTATGGTACTAGACGTAGATCAGTACCCCGATCATGATATTTGATAAAGAGGATACCAGGTGAATAGTATGATGAATGTGATATTGACCCGTACCCCGATTGGGATGCCGTACGACGGATTTACGTACGAGCTATATTGATGATTGATCCGCACTCTTGACTTGGGATGCCTGATTATAGATATGGTATCGGATATGATATTATTGAGGCGGGATCACCGACTATACATATACAAGTATGTATATGTATCGACTCAGATGATAGGCGGTTTCCTTACCTGTAGTTCAGCTTGTTAGTTCAGCCGTATAGTTTAGTGTAGTTGTTAGATTAGATTAGACTTCTTACCTATTTCAAAAACTAACGAATCGTGAGCATTTTTTTAAAGACAGCTCAAGGGAATCTACGGATATTTCAAAAACGACGTATCTTTTCATAAAAACACCGTAGCCCCTATTTTCAAAACCCCATGATTCGTGTTATTTCAAAAGGCACCATTCGTAGGACTTATATTAGATTATTGCAGATTAGTTATCGTTGTGTCTAGTATTCAGCTCCCGCACATTATTGCTGTTCGCTCTGCCTCGCATATTTATTTTGCTGCATATTCCATTATTGATATCATGCTGTTAGGACACCATCACCATTACCGATGATGCGTATGTACCACGTACACCTACTTGCCGGCTCACACACATCTTCATCGGTAATTGCCATGTCACGTACACTTTAGAGAATATAATTGCTTGACTTAGATTGTTAGCTGGTAGTTTTGACATGATATTAGTGTACTTCCCTTATATGCCATATTAGACATTGTAGTTATTACCTACCACTTCATGCATACTGTTATTCAGTTGTTCATGCCTAGTTCATTATCATTGACATATGCACTTGTGATGATTTCTTGAGATTTATGATATTTCTGGATTTCGGGGAAAGCCGCAAAATTTACAACTTATGATATTTTAAAATATAAAATGTTGCGGTTTTCTAGTGATGTAAAGTGTCGTCCACCATGAGTTTGCTGTGGTTTTGGAGATCCGTGTCGAGGGGTGGAGGAACCGTCACGGGTACATGGTGGGCCCGGTATGGTATCCCGGGGCAAGAGGAATGTGGTGTTGATGTTGAGCCTGGCTGGGGAGCACTACCTACCGGTGATATTACCCGACGCGTCGGATATCCGGAGGATACCGTCGTGGTCTTGAGATGGATGGTAGGGGCCGGTCCGGACTGACGGCGCCCTAGATATTGAGCTTGAGACATTGATATTTCGAGACAATGAGATTTATGTTTTGTGTCGATGCTAGACACTGTTGATACTGATTTCATTATGATACCTCAGTTTAAAAATACGAAGGAAATCTTACTAAATTATGAAAACAGTTTCTTCATTTACATGTATTCTGTTTCATGCATTCATACCTCATTCATATGATTTATTGCTACCTGAGGCACTGACACGGGCACATGAAATTATACTCGGGTTAGATATTACCCTAGACATTGTCATAGGCTGCCTGTTATACATATATTTGAGGATATATTATGATCATTGACCTAGGTTGCGTTATTTATGCGATTTCTGTGCGTAGATATTTTTCTATTCACGAGTTGGCAACTCACCCCCGTTGTGCCCCAGTTTCTTGAAGGTTTGCCGTACAGGTTTCCTTACGGCTTTGCGGGCATAGTTTCATTCGGGTGATTTGCTAGTAGGTGGGTTTACTTGTATCATACCCCTATTATTTACCTTGTATGATATTATTCAGTTGTATCTAGTAAATTCCATCAACCAAACATGTATTTATTTTGAGATAGAGACCAATGCTGTTTATTCTTTCGACCTTAGAGTCGCTCGTTATATTTCTGGTGGTTTTGAGTTCCTTTTGAGTTTTGATCCTCGCCGTTGGCGTTGTATATTATATTGCTTGTGTGGTTGTGACCGTCGACTGACGAAGAGCTAGCTCCCGCTTGGGGATGCCTTTTTTTGATTTTGTATACTATTCATGTTGTATCCCGTTTGGGAGCCAGTTTTTACAAAGGAGACTCTGCCGAAATTTTCAGTAAATTTTGATGTTCTTAAAAACCGCATAATTCGGCTTATGCTATTAAAACTACTTGTTTTAAATTGGTTTTCCTGCACTCTACAACTTTTCTTGGTTTGGATTTCTGGGTTTTCGGTTTACTTAGATTACTTACGCCTCGAGACGTTCGTAGTTTAAGTGCCGGTCATGTTCCGTACTTTCGGGTCGTGACAAAAGTTGGCATCAGAGCGTTAGGTTTTAACCTTCGGAGCGTAGGATGACCCTTGGTTGATGGAATAGGTGACTAAAGTAGAGTGACGTACCGTTGGTATGTTCCGCGGCATATTTACGACACGCCACTCCACTTATGAAGCCTTAGGATGTACATTTCCTTGTTCAGTATTATATTCCTTCCTGATCTAGCGTCATCGGTACCAGTTTGGTTTTGCTGCTACGGTTACCGGCAGGGAGAGCTACGGCTAGAGTTGCGGTCAGCACAAGCTCGTTACAAACGAGGACTGACCAAGGCGAAATTCCGGCGACACACGATTGCAGAGATGTATCTTTTTACTGTGTTTCCGCGCCGCGAGCGTTTGGCGGATCGCCTTTATGAGGTTACTCGGATGTGCTGATCGACACTAGAGGATTGAGCCACTGACAGAGGCCAGCCAGATTTTGATGACCGTTGGTGTGTTGCTTACTCCTGATGATTGAGGCACTGTTCAGCGTGCAGACGAGCGAGCCAGTTGTTGCTGCGAGCGACGAGATATCGCCCCATATGTTGGAACTATGGCGGGGCGAGTTGTACGAATAGATGATAGAAGGTCGCTAGTCACCCGATGATGAATGACTAGGACAGGTGGTTCGTTCGCTTACCCCGATGCGAGGTCATCAGATAGATTGATTCCAGCTAGAGACGACTTCACGCGGAGGCGTTGGGGGTCGACAGAGACGATCGAATGTCAGAAACCTATTTATCCAAGTTTAAAGTAGTCGGAAAGACATGCAGGCAATTCTATGGTCCCTCTAGAAGAACGAAACCCTAACTCGACTTAATGACCGTGTGAAAGCCTTTGAACCTTCGGGTTTGCGGCAGTTCTACGGCGCCATTAGTGAGGCTTGGGTTTGCCCTTCTACGGCTGGACCACTGATGCTGTGGTATGTATTCGATACTATTAAACTGTGCCCAAGAGGTTGAGCTCTTGGGGGATTATGAGGTTTTGACGAATCGATCGAATGGTTCGACTTCAATCGGATGCTAGGTGGTGAGACGCATTCTTGGGAGACTCCAGATACGAGGATAGCCGTTGGAGCTCAGTCCATGCAGCCACGACGAGACGAGTCCGAAGCGGTCGACATTAGAGAAAAGTGGAGTAAAAGGTTCGCACCAGATCTAGATGAGATGATGTTCCACTCCGCCGACATCAGAGAGGCGATGCGCATGCCGAGGCATGGTACTTGGACTTACCTTCCAGAAGGAGTCGCGATGAGTATGCAGTCGTTCCAGAGCAAGATGCAGATATAGGAAAGGATAATGACTTCCGGGCAGTTGGCAGAGACGAGACATGGAAGAGACCGTGAGCAGGATTCCTTCCAGACACTGCTGCAATGATACTTGCACCCAGGATCAGAGCTGTCATGTACATTTAGAGAGCCAGAGGCCGACGCCAGTGATATGCTGTCTTACGAGTGGTCGCGATGGTTGACCGGGAGATGACAAGAGACGTGCCAGAACTGGATCATCCCCGTTAGCACACCCGACAGGGCCAATGAGCCGATGGACCGAAAGATTGGTAATCCACAGTGAAGACTTTGACCCAGGAGTGGTCATGGTTACGCACCCCAGCAGGATAGAGTTCATGATCATCGACGAGACGTCCCACTAGTGACCGCGACAGTTGGCCGAGATTCTTAGAGGATGCGCTGGAGCAGTACTATTCCGCCATTATTGATTCCGATGTTTTGGGTGATTTATTCGTATGATTTAATTTTGATGATTGAGGATTTATGATCTTTGCACAGTGTTGCACTTGATATCGTTTTCGTGCTTTAGCTTCACATATTTGTGATTTTACGGTTTTAGACATTTGAGTTGATTTTGTGCATATGCACGCACACGATTTGGTTCCTGCACTCTGTATAGTTTATATATGCTTGCAGTGCAGTGATACGCCTTTTGTGCACTTAGATGCACTGGACTTCGATTTCGATTGTGATACTCGATATTTGTTTTGTGCACCTTGTGCACCTGATTGATTTTGCGCACGTTCGGCGCTTGATATTGGATTTCATGATTTCGTGCACGATGGATGCACCTGATTTAGATTTTCGCGCATGTTGAGCGCATGTCTTGAGATGCGATTTTGGTGCACACCAGATGCACTAAATCGAGATTTTTCGTGCATGTCAGATGCACCTGATTTTGCTGTCAGGCACACATGTTGCCTACGACAGATGTTTCGTGCACACCCGATGCACTTAGATGTTGTTTCTGTGCGCATGCATAGCACATTCATGGATTTTGATTTCCGTGCACACCAGACGCACGTAGTATTCATGTGCATATTTTGGGATTGATTTCTTATAGAGCAGTACGTTTTTATGATATTGCTATGTGTTTTCGTACTGAGCAGGACTAGTCAGAGGACAGTACCTGAATATATTTTGCATGCATTGATAGTTATTGAAGGGATTCCAAAAAGCGAGCTATAGCCTCAGTATTTACCTACGTGTCTGATATGACACGAAATGTTTAAAACAAGGAGACCCTTTTAAATTGTTTCCAAAATGGCAGAACGTACGTTTCAAACAAAGGTATATATGTATATAGTTATTTTCTTATGATAGACGTCCGCCACTGTGCAGTGTTATACGCGTTGCACAGCGACTTAAAGAGATTTGGCATGCATTTCCTTCAGATACTTACAGATATAGATTCGATGTTTACATGTATAGTTTCGAGTTATATCATATTGGTTTGATTTGGATTTGGCATTGATGTCTTCTCCATGACTCCGATGATTACGGGATGCTTGACGGAGTTTTGATTTGGGTTATATGCTCATTTTTCATGCGCGTGCGCTGCGCTACGATTTGTTTTATGTATTTACAATTTTGGAGCCCCGACGACTTGATGGTTTTTCTTAGATGTTTTAGTAATTGGGGGAGTTTGAATTTAAATTCGGGGACCGAATTTCTTTAAGGGGGGAAGATTGTAGCGTTTTGAAAATCGTTTCGGTGAAATTTCGGAAAATCGGTAAAATGAGGGGGTTTTCTGTAAAAAGTCAAAATACAAATATCTTATTATAAAAATTAAATATACATATTCTAGCTATGTAATTGCTATTATTTGGTGTTTATTGAGCCGCTGGTGAAATTTCAAATTTTCTGAAAAAAATATTATTTTATTACTATTTTAAGCCGTCGCTACAGGTTTCCTTACGGCTTTGCGGGCATAGTTTCATTCGGGTGATTTGCTAGTAGGTGGGTTTACTTGTATCATACCCCCATTATTTACCTTGTATGATATTATTCAGTTGTATCTAGTAAATTCCATCAACCAAACATGTATTTATTTTGAGATAGAGACCAGTGCTGTTTATTCTTTCGACCTTAGAGTCGCTCGTTATATTTCTGGTGGTTTTGAGTTCCTTTTGAGTTTTGATCCTCGCCGTTGGCGTTGTATATTATATTGCTTGTGTGGTTGTGACCGTCGATTGACGAAGAGCTAGCTCCCGCTTGGGGATGCCTTTTTTTTGATTTCGTATACTATTCATGTTGTATCCCGTTTGGGAGCCAGTTTTTACAAAGGAGACTCTGCCGAAATTTTCAGTAAATTTTGATGTTCTTAAAAACCGCATAATTCGGCTTATGCTATTAAAACTACTTGTTTTAAATAGGTTTTCCTGCACTCTACTACTTTTCTTGGTTTGGATTTCTGGGTTTTCGGTTTACTTAGATTACTTACGCCTCGAGACGTTCGTAGTTTAAGTGCCGGTCATGTTCCGTACTTTCGGGTCGTGACAATAGAGGTGGTAACATGGACTTATAACCCGAATCTTTGTTAAACATCTAACTAACAACCTAACTACGAGTTGCTAACTACTCGGTTAGGGGGTTATACCTTTCTTGTCTTGAACTCCTTCGTCTTCAAACTCCGATGGTGGTCCGGATCGGCTTCTTCCCGTCGTCTCCGTACGCCGAAGATAGATCCACCTGAAAGCTCCAACCTTTGGCTCCTTCTTCGAACTTTGAAGAAACTAGTTCACTCGGTTTGCCAAACCTTGTGAACTAGAGTGAGTAGAGAAGAGTTTGTATGGGATTTTATCTATGGTTCTTGGTTCTCAACTCATGAGACAAGTGAACCATAGAATCAAGAGAGGGAGCAAGAGGAAGAGGGTGAGAGCAAAAGCAAGAGAGCTCAAGAACAAGAGAGAGAATGGTCAAGTGAGAATGAGCCTTTCTTTTGTCTTTCACCCTCTCATAATCCAAAACCATGATAACTCATCATACCAATCAAGTGCTATATGATGGTTGAAGCAACCATAACCATATCATTTCATGCACTCATTTTGCACAAATGAGCAAGCAAGCAAAAGTCTTTGCCATGAAATGATGGCTATGGTTATCATGATGGTCAACTAGTCAAGCCTAGTCAACCGGTCAACAAAGTCAACAAGTCAACAAAAGTCAACAAGTCAACAAAGTCAACAAGTCAACAACCATGCCACCATAATACTTCATTAATATAATTGTTAATCATATATCATATTCTCATTAGGGTTGAGCATAAAGTCAAATAGTCAACGGTCAACTGTCAACAACCCTAATAAGAATCCGCTGCCTCTGTCTCCCCGTCAACTGTGCATACACACCCGCATCCGCGTTCCGAGGAACACGAATGCAAACTGGATAAATCCAATCCCAAAAGTTACACTAGGATCTGGCTTAAACTAAAGCCCGCTAGTGTAAACTGTCCGGACACTGTACGTGCACAAGTGCACGGATGTGACCGAACCCTGTCGCAAAACCATGCGACCTGTCGCAAAACCATGCGACCTCTACTCTTTTGCCTAAAGGCGAAAAGCTTTCTGTGTGGGACTCTAAAGACTCGACACTACGCTGGCAGTGGGTTTAACCACAGACCGCAAGCGGCACTAGCTGTGCGTAACGGTCCCCAGGTAATGCCGACAAGAAGACCTACGAGGCGAAACCCATATGAACTCCTACTGAGCCTGAATGTGACATTCTCCGTACAGTCCGGTTTGTTCGTCTGATACATCGCATGGTGGGCCTAGGGGGCGGTAAACGTCAGTCCCCCAATAGCGGTACAAGTCGTGCCGGAGCGAAGCCCAAAACACCCTGAGATAACACTGGAAGCCTACCAGTATATCTCGTTTGCCCTGGCCAGGGACTACTCGTGTAATGGCTCTCCTAGACACAGCGCGATGTCAACTCCCAATACCGGGAGAGACGAATCCTGTCTAACCGTCACTGCCTCCAAGTGCTTCGGGACTGCACCCAACCACTACCTGTTTGCACGACTCCTTTGAGCCGTGGTAGGGTAGTGATCAAAGTACAGTGGGAACACACTCGAGGCGAAGTGACAGTGTCAAGTCAGCGGACTAAGCTGTACTCATGTCACCTGGGAACTGATAACTGACGATAGGTATAGTACCAACTAGTCAGTTCCCGACGAGTCCTGTCCAGTGTACCCGTAAACTAACGAGCACCCGCATACTATCTCAAGTACGACGTACTGACGGCTGTGGGACAGACCGTCTCCCACACTGGGATGAGAAGCGCATGCGCTGGTCTACTCCGGAGTATCGATGCCCTGTCTCGATAGTCCTGCGACCAGGGACCTGCATAAGGATGTGCTTATAGATTACCCAGCCCCACTAGTGTGACTGCCATCACATCGCTGGTAATCAAGCAAAGATCTTAAGAGCTCCACTAATGTGTATAGGTGATATACAAAAATAAACACATGTACACATTGAAGTAGAAACAAACCAAGTAGCATACTACTGTTTTGAGCAAGATTGTATATACAAGGTGAATATCCCAAGCTTCCATTAAGTAATATACAAACTAGTATGATACAGTAATGGCCTCTAGGGCATATACACTAACAATCTCCCACTTGCACTAAGGCTATGTACTGGCGTATCGAAGACCTATCATCTCGATCAGCCGCTCGAATTGAGTCTGGGGCAGGGCCTTGGTGAATGGATCTGCAGTGTTATCTTCTGAAGCGACTCTCCGAACCTCGATCTCCTGGCGATCTACTATCTCCCTGATCAGGTGATACCGCCTCAAGATGTGCCTGGATCTCTGATGGGACCTGGGTTCCTTCGCTAAAGCTATAGCCCCGTTGTTGTCGCAATACAGAGGTATTGGATCAACAATGGACGGAACCACCTGAAGTTCTTTCAAGAACTTCCTCATCCAGACGGCTTCTTTTGCGGCATCAGATGCAGCGATGTATTCCGCTTCCATCGTCGAGTCTTCAACGGTTTCTTGTTTGGAACTCTTCCAACACACCGCCCCTCCATTGAGGGTAAAGACAAAACCCGACATGGACTTGGAATCATCCTTGTCACTCTGGAAGCTGGAGTCAGCAAAGGCCTCGATCTGGAGGTCTTTTCCTCCATACACCAAGAACATCTCCTTAGTCCTTCTTGTTGGAGATAGTGCCCTCAGAGTCAATTATTGGATCACAGGCATGTGATTGCAATGATTGAGGGAGGACCTATCCCGGTAGGACAGTCTTACTCGAGATGATAGTATGCTATCTGGTTTACCTTTATCATCGTGTACTGCTTTAGGTGACCTGACATGTCGCTATTGCACGTTGATAGAGCCCCTAGGATTCTTGCTTGACTGCCAGCAGTATGAGGGCGATCATATAAGTGAGAGCTGGAGTCTATAAGCACATCCTTAAAAGGTCCCTAGTCGTGGGAGTTTCGAGACAGGGCATCGATTCTCCAGAGTAGACTAGTGTATACAGTCGAGACCCCGACGAGGGGCGGTGGCCGGTCTCACAAGCCACTGGTGTCAGTTGGTTCACCTAAGATGTATACAGGTGCTCATTGGGTTATGAGTACACCGGACAGGACTCGCCGGGAATATGCTAGTTGGTCTTATACCTGATGTCAGATAGCAGTTTCCAGGTGACATGTGTACAGGTTAGTTCATCGACCTGGGGATCGTCATTTGTCTCGTGTGAGTTCCCACTGTGCTTTGATTACTACCCTACCACGGCTCAAAGGAGTCATGCAAACAGGTTTTAGTTGGGTACAGTCCCGAGCCACATGGAGGCAGTGAGCGGATCTTCGGGGGTTCGTCTCTCCCGGTATTGGGGGTGAGGTCGCGCTGTGTCTAGGAGAGCCATTACACGAAGTCCTTGGCCAAGGAAGGAGATTTACTGGTAGGTATTCCAGTAGTATCTCAGGGTGTTCTGGGCTACACCCCGACATGACTTGTACCGCTTTTGGGGGTCTGACTTTTACCAACCCCCTAGGCCCGACATGCGATGCTCATAGACGACCGGACCGGACTGTACGAATATTGTCACTGACAGGCTCAGTAGGGTGTCAGGATGAGTTCGCTCATCGACGTCCCTTTTGGTCAATAGCTGGTGGCCCGTCACGTATTGGCTTATACCTCTGACGTGCTAGTGGTTAAATCCACAGCCATAGTATTGACGAGTCTTTAGAGTCCACCACACTTACAGTTACTTAAGCTTTCGGGCGAAACGCTGTAGAGGCCGTGTAACACCCGGCCCCTTTTTATACCAAGTCCGTATTTTGTTACTTTAGAATTCCATTTATTTTATTTATAAATCTATGTGTATTATTTAGAAAATTATTTATTTATTATAACCTCCTTTATAAACCCAAATTCTAAACCAAGTTATATTTTATTTCACTCAGCTCTTCTCTTTTATTTAAATTAAACCCAACCCATTTTCCCCAGTTAATAAAACTTCATTTCCTTTGTTAATCTTAAACCCTAAGCCCACTCCCTTATTTTTTCCATTAATTATCTTACCTCTAAAACAACAGCCCGGCCTGTTTCTATTTTCTTTTCCAAGTAATTTTCTTTTCTTTTTCCTACAGCCCATTAACCGAGCCCGGGCCTCTTCTTCTTTAAATTTTTCATTTGATTTCCCTTCTATCTCCTCAGCCCGGCCCCCTTTCCTCCCTTTATATTTATTTGATTTTGTCCAACTTTCAGCCCACACTCCCTGGCCCGTATCCTTAAATTTTCCCTTTAAAATCTATTTTTAGCTTGGCCCAGCCCAAACTCCCCAGCACCGTCCCAACCCAGCCCGCGCCGCTTCACGACCCGACCCGCCTTCTACTGTTTATCTCCTTCAAAATTTCCTAACGGCTCTCTTCCCTTCGCGCGCGACCCGCTTCCTCCTCCGTCGCCCTCGCTCGCGCGAGCGTTACCCACGAAGCGCACGTTTTTCCCCCACGACCCTCTCTCCTCTACCCACTACTCCCTCTCCCCGCTCGCTCTCTCCCTCGTTCTCTCTTTCCACCTCAAACTCTGCTGCCCCATTGTTTTCCCAACGACGACGGCAAACGATTCCCATTCCTTCAGCACCTCACCGTCGCTCGCTTTCACCTCATCACCTCCGCCGCGACCACCTCGTATCCCTTCGCTCACTCCTCCTCATGAATCCAAGCCAGCATCCCTCGAACTCCCCATTGTCTTCATCACTCCGCCGACGTCGACGTCGACGACTACCTACACCTCGCCTCCTTTCTCTTCACTTAATCTTCCCCCCACCATCATCCACCGAGCTCGCCCTCCTCTCTTTCCTCCTCTCTTCCTTCACTGCCCCCGTCGACTACCCTGTACCCCTCATCAACAGCACATCCCTGCATCACTACCCACTTCTATCTCTCTCAATCTCACCCTCTCTGTGCCCCTCTCTCTCTCTTCCTCTCACTGCCTTACTCTCTCTCTCTCTCTCGCGATATCACCCCCTCTCCCTTCCCTCCGTCCTCAAGTCCCCCTTCAGGATCGTCGACGGCCCTGCCAGCACTGCCGCTGGCAACCCTGATGAGATCGCGAAGTTGTTCCCCAAACTGTACGGACAGCCGTCGGCAATGCTGGTGCCGACCGGAGCCATGCCGTCGGAGATGACCGGCGCTCTCCAGATCGGAGTCGTGCTCTCCAGCGGCCAAGTGCCTGGCGGCCACCATGTCATCTCTGGGATCTTTTGATTACTTGCAGGAAAGGGCAAAGGGGAGCACGATGTATGGATTCAAGGGAGGGCCTGCAGGGATCATGAAAAGCAAATATGTGGAGCTCACTCACCAACTCATCTATCCTTATAGGAATCAGGGTGGATTTGATATGATATGCAGTGGAAGGGACAAGATCGAAACTCCTGAACAGCGCCTCTCCTCCCTGCTGGAGCCACAGTGTCCGTCGCACCCACCAAGACATCGAGTCCAAGAACCAAGCTCGAGCCAAACCTAGCCGAGACTCGTCGTATTATTGCTACTTCACTGCCGTGCCATCAGTTCACTGTCTCCAGGCAAGTTTTTACTTTCTTTCATGCTATTCTATATATGTTACAAATCAAAATCGTATATAAATTATGCTTCTCTTTTCCGTAAGATTATTCAACACAACTGTTCGATACTTGTTCACTTAGGAAATCTTTATCAAATTTGACGGAACAAGATAAATTATATTGGCCCTGGTAGAGATGGTTAACATGTGCGAATTTCATCAGAAAATATGACCGTTAACGACTAAAACAACTACCCCCAAGTTTGATCGTAAAACTGTAATTCTGTTGCACCTGAAAATAGCTAAATTCACCATAAATCATATACATAGTAGAATGGTGCGTTCGAGGGCTCAAATCGAAGCCGTCTCGATGAACTTTAACCCTATACCAGTTTCCAGACATTCCTGTACTTAAATCGTGATGATAATGTTATCGGAGTGCGACTCTGGACTGCAGTCCAGAGCGACTCAAATTGTGCTTGCTGTTCCGTAATGGATACCATAGGATTCCCTTAACTCGTAAGTTGCGGAACTCCACTGCTTATTGTAGATAACTCTGTTAACTAGACAACGCATTTGGTTTCGTTCTATTTCGTTACCGTTTGATATTTAATCTGTAATTTAATAGATCGGGACACATAACAGTCCCAGCAGAATCAGAATTGGCATGTTAATATTAAACAGATTATAACTCCTAACATACAGACGCGATTGAAGATCCGTTTGTTGAGTTGAAAACTTTACTGAAAACCCTAGAATTCATTCAACTGTAGTGTCGCTAAATTATGATCCCAACTGGGGTTAAAATGCGTTGCGAAATGGATTCCTGATTCTGAAACCAGTTTTCCAGCCGCGAGCGCTTAAAATGAAATGGTTATAACTTTTGATCCTGGAACCCGATTGGCTTGAAACAAAATTCTATGGATGGATAACTGAACATATTAATTACTACCTGTTTATCATTTCGCTAAATTATATACATATGTTTCATGATAAATCGTGCAAGTGATAGACTGTTGTTTTATGATACCTTAATTGTGCTTCTTATACTGTTCATGCATCATATCATACCTATTTCATTGTAGTGATAACCTAGTGATAACGTGCATTCACCCAGTGTTAGATTTTAGTGATGATTGTGGCAAGTACGTCAGTGTTCGTGTATTCGTGATTAAGTGAAAGTGAAGAGTACTTGTACACAATCAGTGACCCTATTGTTCTATTGCATTGTCGACGTCTGTGGGATGCGTGTACGTGTGACTATAAGTGGTATGTGACACTTATGGGAGCGCTTGCACGGGTGTCACAGATAAGGCATCCGACACTGCCATTTATCTTAGGTATTAGTCGGGACGTGCTTGATGGAGGTCCTGCCTCCAGTTCTCGCGCAGACTTGTCACGGATCGATTAGTATTTAGGGTGATGGTTAGCGTTTGATGTAGACCACAGGGTGTGGGGTAGTTTAAGTGTGAGTTCAACAGAATCTCGGGAGTCCCATGCCGGCTTATATATTTAGGGAGTTATATGGAGATTTACAGGGTACGTGATATATACACCGTGATATTCTTGTTACATGTTGGGCCCGTGGTCCCTTGCCCTTGGGTTCTACCCTTGGGTGGAGGACACTCACGAGTGGTTGACTCTCACACTTGGACTGACGATAGGCTTAGTGACCTGTACAGTGAGACTTAGAGACTGATAGGGATACTGGCATTTTATTCCTTATATATACTGTGTGGCATACGTGACATATGGTTATACTGCTTTACTGTTCCGCTGCGTTGATACACATGCATATTTATGATGCCATTTATTTACTGCTTCACATACCTATTATCACTGTTAGAACTGTCACTTGATTTTATACATATTATATTGCTATTGTGTCGCTCTGACGACCTGAGTATGCATGCTCAGTGGGAAGAGAAGATTTAGCTTGGATCAGAACTAGACGTACATCACAGACTTCTTGACTTGATACTCCGAGTTACTTTCGTTTGTTCCGCTTCAGGTCAGTTTATATTAATGTATCTTTCAGTTACTGCATTTCTCATTACCTGCGCATCGTTTACTGTTTACCATGATAAACTAGAAGCCGAAGTGTGACTACGGCAGGACATTTCCTTGACCGTAGGAGCATGGCTGGCCTTGTCTACCCCTCGTATTCCGTATTTTGGGAAGCGGGGCGTGACATGCCGTATGGAGATATGGCAGGGTTCGATCAGATACGTGCGGTATTGCACGGATCGTGATCGGACGGTTTTTACTAGCCGGCTTTGGCTTAAGCCGGATTCTAGTTTTAAATAGTGTAGTTTTGTCTCTTTGCATTTGTGTTCAGCGGGAATACAAATACGGGCATGTATTTGCAGTAGCGGGGTTTTCCTGTAATTTATTACGGGATCGGTTTTCTGGGGTTGCCAGTTTGCATTCCGTTCCGGCCGGTTTTCTCTTTTTTCCTTCACGGTCGGACTTTTCGTTGGAGGGTGTTGTTTGCAGTTTGCAAATAACATTTAGTGGAGGGGGTTTATTGTGATTGTGACATCTTCATCATGAGATTCCATTTGAATCTATCACTTGCATTTATGAGATGAGTTACTTTGATGGTTGTTTGATTTGAGTTGAAAAGGGAATTGGTGTGTTTTTTTGACTTGATCAATTTCCTTTTCTCCTTTTGTTTTTTCCTTCCCCACTCACTTGAAGGGGCCGGCCACTGTGTGAGGTGTGAGTGGGGCCGGCCACACTTTGGTGTGTGAATGAGGCTTACTTATTTGTGTGAATTATTCCTTCTTGTATTTTGGTGGCCCCCCCATTTATGTGTTTTGCTGTGAAGTGTTTTTGGTTTGGAGCATGATTTTGATGAATTCACTTCCACCCTTTTGTAATTTCCAGTGAGCACAAAACTTTTGGCCGAGCTCATTTCTTGAGATGCTCCATTTTTCATCAAGCATCCATGAATATCTTTGTGCAAGATCCCTCCAACCATGGCAACCTCATAACCCCAAAAGAGACAAGCTTCTACACTATATCTATAACAAGTCTTGGACGCGTCGGCTAGCCAACTTCACGCCCGAGTTGCCTCGGTATTGAGGTGGGAGCCCGTAAAAGATGCAGACGATGTGGTGCCCTTCCGGCGAGGAGGCGACGACCGGAGTTTCCGCAGGAGATCGGGACGACGAGGAGAAGACCGGAGGACTCGGATCATTCGGTATATCTCTCCCCCTTCTTGTAGTTAGCATAGACTAGTTAATGGTTCGATCCGGGTGTTTAGTGCGCGGTGGTGCCGGTTTGCTAAGTTCGCAAAATTAAAGTTTATCACCGCTTCCGCATTTGGCCGTCGGATTGACGCCGGGGCGCCGCCGTGCACTTACAATGGTATCAGAGCCTCGCCATTAACTTCGTCTAGCTTTGTTTGATGTGTTTTGCATTTCCGATCGACCAAAATTCCAAAATCTACATTTTTTCCTCACATCAGTTTTCTGTTGAATTTTTTCTTGCTCGAAATTTTTTTCAGGTTGTAGAAAACTAATGTACTGGAAATTCTAAGACCTATGGAGAAATACGAGACACTGATCTCTTAAATGGAGCGCGGAACCGCGGCAAAACCCCCCTTGTTGCCGCGGTTCCGCCGTAGTATTGGTGAATCAGTGTGTCCAATTTCTCCAGTGGGCTTCTGGGCTAATTTTAGCGGTTTTGGAATAATTACATTGGGCCCAGAATTTCTTGATCTGCTACAGTATTGCTTTGGGGCCCACTTGTTAATTTTTGATCGATCGGATATTTTAAACACATTTTTCACAGTATTTACATTATATCTGCGACCGTGAATGTCACTCGATCGGTAAATCCGGTCTAACTGCTATAGCCCGGTTAGACGGATTTGCGAACGTGACTTTCACGTTGATGTTTTGTGTTTTTGCTGTGATGTTGCAGATCGGTCGTGGGGATAGCCTGGATGCAATACTAGTACAGTTGTGATTGTATTATGTACATTTGATATTGCGGGGCGAGCGTCCGACATGTGGACTGCCGTCACTGCCAGTTTGTATTATTCTTTTGGGGCACGACCTGGTTGCGGTCGATGTACCCGTTGTATGTATATTTTACTTTCTGTACTAGGATTACCCCGCGGAGGGGTGCACGGATAGCCGGGTTCTGGAGGGCAACAAGCCCGCATCTCATGGCATTGAGATGGAGGGGGCTTCACTCTGGGATTGGCGGGCTATTCGCCGCACTCGTAGGGGGTACAGGTTGACCCAGGAGGGGTGCCCAAGTTACCGGATTCCGTGAAGTGCTGGGTGGTCCATTCACGGCGCTGAAGGGGGCTGCCTCGCTTCAGGTTTTGGCGGGTAACTTGCCGCACCCGTAGGGGTCTAGGATTTCATTGCACAGGCTATCCACACGACCAGGGGAACGTCGGGTTTCAGTAGTGGTTCTGTGAAACCCGGGGATCCCAGATATCTGTATTGTTCTGTGATGCTGTACATTTCTGTGATGTTGCATTTCTTATCACGCCTTGAGCGAATATAATATATTGGTATATATATTAGTAGATGTTGTATATGTTTTTCATCCGCGCTAGTCCTGTCCCCGCTCTGCCGTTAGTTAGCTAACCTAACGGGTGATGACGGGACCCAGTGGCGAATGCGGATGGCATATACGTACGTCAGTATATTTTCGTTCTTTGTGGTGTGATCAATTGATGGGACTGCGTTGATTTGGATCAATGTAAGTTAAAACAAACCTATTCTGATGTTGTTGGAACACTTTTCAAAAAGCTGTTATTGCAAGGACGTTCACTTTTGTTTTGCATCGTGGTATTCATTTGGAATATCCTGCTCCTCAGTCGACGAGGCAAGGGCCGAGATCCCTTCACCGGGAGTGACCCCTTGGACAGAAGTTTGCGTCAGGGCATTAACTTCACTATAGCCGATTACTTTTGCTTTGCATCGTGGTATTCATTTGGAATATCCTGCACCCCATTCTACGGGGAAAGAGCCGAGATCCCTTCACCGGGAGTGACCTCTTTAGTAAAGGTTTTCGTCACTATATTTTCTAAAAAGCTATCCGTTCCTTCAACGATATCAAGTTCTTTACGTTAAAGGTTTTCTCCAGAAACCATTCGTAGCCCTCCGTCGTTTCAGACGGGTAGCACGTAGTATTCATGCTATGTTTGTTGACCTTCGTCAAGGCATAGTGCATGGTAGCTGCTTGTTGCCTTTCTGCTGCATAGATAGATGTGTTGGTTTGGGACAGTCGTATAGCCTTGTTGACCTTCATCAAGGGCTTGTACGGGTGGGTTCAAATTAACCTGGACAATGACGGGTAGAACTTGACATGTGACTTATGATTTGTTGACCTTCGTCAAGGTCATAAGAGCATGGGGCAGAAATCACATCGGGAGTTTCAAAAGAACTGAAACTTGCCAGATATGCGCATACCTTCTGGAGTGTGATGACGTGAGCGGATTCCGTCATGTTATCATGCAATGATAGTTGGATCCCGATTCCCACTGATGAGTTGGTTTACTCCTCGGGTGACCCCGACTAATTCTTCTTTCAGGTTTGGAGGAGAATTTGAGGTACAGTGGGAGGTTTCCAGATTAGATAAATTGGTAACCATTCTGATCTAGGATAGAGTGCACGCTGAGTGTTTGTTTTCTCTCTCTCTCTGGCAGCAACCATTGACCCGACCCTAAGACTATGACTCAGTGACCAAGTTGACCGAACCTTCTTAACACTGGCTTTTGGATTGTCAGAGTTGCAGACCTCATTGCCACTCCTACTTTTACCCTTTTCTCCAGGACACCCCGTATTACTGCGAACGTCCACTTCCATTGGACAAAACCATCGTATGGTTAGATACGAACTCGAAGGAATTCGAGGATGGTTTCCGGTTCTGGAGAAAACGGATAGGATTATTCAGTTGTCTTTTCCCTTTTACCTTCTCTCAAGTTGTGAGTACTCCTTGGTTTAGGAGATAGTACACCTATTACGCAAATTGGATAGTCTTCTTCCAAACCTTAGGCTGGTGCCGACCGGTAGGGAATGAAGAAAACCAATTAGCCTAAACGGTGTGCAGAAGGTATTAAGATTAAGACAAAGCAAGGGATTAGTAAGAGGGCAAAGTAAATTGCGACTGATATTCACGACCAAACCAAGTATTTCTTCGCCAATCCTAAATCACCTTTTTATTTCTCCAGGACACTCCGTATCACTACGAAGATCCACAGTTTATTGGATACTCCATCGTATGGTTCTATACGAACTCGAAAGGAACTTGTTCCAGTTCGGGGATGGATTCTGGTTCAGGAGAAATAGGAATAAGGTTTATTCGGTTGTCTTTTATCTTCACCTTCTCTCGCATTGCGAGTGCTTCTAGGATTAGGACAGTACACCCATTATGCTTATTGGATAGTCTTCTTCCAAACCATAGGCTGGTGCCGAACGGTAGGGAAGGAAGAAAACCAATTGGCCTAAAAGGGTGTGCAGAAGGTAATGACTAAAGACATATAAAGGGATTTGGAGAGGTGGCAAAGAATTATACGGTTATAATTATGAATCTGGATAATGGAAGAGGCATTACCAGGAATACCAGGATACCCCATCGAAACATTTCAATGTTTCAGTTTCACTGTGTAATGTTAAAAGAAAACTGATTTCCCGATTAGATACTTACTCCAGGGTATGTATTTACCAGGTATGATTCTCACATCTGTATGGTTTTACAGATGATGTGTGGGAGTAAGTAATTGGAAATTGGGTGATCATCCTCATTATATCGGGATTCGTTGTAATCGGTGATATTTGAGGAGATCACCTGGGCTGTTTGCCGGTCGGCAAATATTTGGTTTTGAATATCCGCTGTTGTGCACCAATTTCAAATTGATATATCTGTACGTCTATTTTCATAGAGTGAGATATACCTTTTGATATTATGTCGATGACATTTACCTATATCAGTGGATGGTTAGGTAAGGAGCATTAAACAGCGGTGTAATTCTTCTTAACCATAAGTACAGTTTTCAACCTACGACACACAGTGAAAGAGTTGTTAGACTCAGCGGACTCATACAGAGTATTGTATGTTGTCCAGTGTCCGTTAGGACAGAGGGGTTGGTCCTCATACTATATTCTGTTTACTTTTAACTTCTCTAGTTCTTAGACATGTGTTTCGTAGAAACACAGGGTCTAAGTTTTGAGGAGTTATAAGTATTTGAATAGAGTAGAGAACCAGGTGTAGAAAGTAACGGGATTCTTCAAAGTGATCGAAGATGTAGATACTTGTGTATGGTATTCAGTTGATAGTAATGATAAAGAGAACTTGCTTCTCTTTCAGGTTACTCATAATTGGAAGTATTCCTAAGTTGAGTAATGCTGATCGGCCTCTCTCTCCATTTAGTTGACATGCACTGGAGACAGCTGCATGATTTGAATCTGGTTCAATTAAATCAGTGCCTCTGGTTCTATATTGGATATAGTACAGTTCATATCTTAACATTGTTAAGGTACGGGGAGTTGTCCGGCTTATGATTAAAACCAGACTCTGGATAACTCAAGGCACGTTTCTGTAATGGCTGTTTGTGGGTTGACCCAGGCTATGACGAGGGTCGACTTTCTACCATCTGGCAGATCAATAGAAATATTGTTCTAGACTCGCCACAGTTTTATTAAAAATGGATTTTTTCAAAAACAGTAGTGGGAGTATGGTAGAACTGGAAGTCATTCCAGAACCGCAAACGATTACTGAAGATTTGATAAGGAACCTAAAGATTCAATTTGATTTGACATTCCATTGGCCACTCCGCAGATAAGGTGGGTAACTTCAAGCACCCGAGAGGTACTCCGGTAGCCTCAAGGACGGTGACAGGGAAGTTCTTGTTTACCCACACTTGCCATTGTTGTTGTTCCAGGCTGCGAGACCCGGCAGGAGGATGAGTATAGCGTCGTTCTAAACTAGCTTTAGAAGTGCACGTCTATATGACTCTGCCAGAGGGTTGTCGTAGTCAGTGGGAGCAGCGGAAGCATTGGTGGACATCAGGCTTATGTCTATTTATAGACTAAAGAAGATGTAGCGGAGATAGATCATCTATTTCTGATGTGACAGTCATAGGTTTGACGTCATCAGAGTAGGGGATGGATCTGTTGAGAAGGTAGTAGGAAGTGATATTCCTATACTACGATCGGTTATACTTTGGTCGTCACACAGTGGTTTCTCCACAAAGGACTTGGACATTATATCAGACATACTGGTTATTAGATCTATGGTTTTAGATCTAGATTTGGGTGGTTTCCCAATCAGGGTACTTTGACAGCATTCTAAGAGTATTTAGAATGGACGACTCCTGGCACGGTAGTGTACCTGCAGGTAATGGAGTCACCCTTTCTAAAGGTATCTTACAGACTAAAGGGGAGAGGGATACACATGATTGGTAGATCACTTGCTTAGGCAATTGAGTCAATCATGAGATGTCAAGTACCACACCAGATGTTGTTCTTGCACTAGATGCAATAAGTTGACATTGATCCAATCCTGGAGAAACAGTCGGAAGCAGTTTTAGAACATAAGTGGCTGTTCTAGGGATATGATAACGAAAGCCTCTTTCGGGAGACAATTATCATTCCAGGCTTCCAAGGTGACATGGACGACAAGGAGGTTGTCAGAGTTATAGTTTTCCTTCTGACGAGGGGCAGTATTTTGGACAGGTGGTCTAAAGCAATACTGAGGGAGGCATGGCGCAGGATACTGATTAAGTTCAGTTGACGATACAGTCTAAGAAGTTTGGATTTGGAGTTCATTTATGAGCTAAGTCCCATCAGACATCCAGACACTCTAAGACAGGTATTGCTCATTTCGGGAGATGGTTTTCTCCGTGAACTTGAGATATAGAGAGACATAGAAAGAAACATCTAGGCGGATCCACCCACTGAGGCTATTCCTCGACCGCAATAGTTTCACAAACGGGATTTGTGAGACTGACTAGTAGAGGAGTTGGGTGTTCGGTATCACATGGGCTGTGAGTATGCGACATCGCAATAATTAGCCTTGAGTGCAAGTGGGAGATTGTTGGAGATAGTGCCCTCAGAGTCAATTATTGGATCACAGGCACGTGATTGCAATGATTGAGGGAGGACCTATCCCGGTAGGACAGTCTTACTCGAGATGATAGTATGCTATCTGGTTTACCTTTATCATCGTGTACTGCTTTAGGTGACCTGACATGTCGCTATTGCACGTTGATAGAGCCCCTAGGATTCTTTCTTGACTGCCAGCAGTATGAGGGCGATCATATAAGTGAGAGCTGGAGTCTATAAGCACATCCTTAAAAGGTCCCTAGTCGTGGGAGTTTCGAGACAGGGCATCGATTCTCCAGAGTAGACTAGTGTATACAGTCGAGACCCCGACGAGGGGTGGTGGCCGGTCTCACAAGCCACTGGTGTCAGTTGGTTCACCTAAGATGTATACAGGTGCTCATTGGGTTATGAGTACACCGGACAGGACTCGCCGGGAACATGCTAGTTGGTCTTATACCTGACGTCAGATAGCAGTTTCCAGGTGACATGTGTACAGGTTAGTTCATCGACCTGGGGATCGTCATTTGTCTCGTGTGAGTTCCCACTGTGCTTTGATTACTACCCTACCACGGCTCAAAGGAGTCGTGCAAACAGGTTTTAGTTGGGTACAGTCCCGAGCCACATGGAGGCAGTGAGCGGATCTTCGGGGGTTCGTCTCTCCCGGTATTGGGGGTGAGGTCGCGCTGTGTCTAGGAGAGCCATTACACGAAGTCCTTGGCCAAGGCAGGAGATTTACTGGTAGGTATTCCAGTAGTATCTCAGGGTGTTCTGGGCTACACTCCGACACGACTTGTACCGCTTTTGGGGGTCTGACTTTTACCAACCCCCTAGGCCCGACATGCGATGCTCATAGACGAACGGACCGGACTGTACGGATATTGTCACTGACAGGCTCAGTAGGGTGTCAGGATGAGTTCGCCATCGACGTCCCTTTTGGTGAATAGCTGGTGGCCCGTCACGTATTGGCTTATACCTCTGACGTGCTAGTGGTTAAATCCACAGCCATAGTATTGGCGAGTCTTTAGAGTCCACCACACTTACAGTTACTCAAGCTTTCGGGCGAAACGCTGTAGAGGTCGTATGGAGATATGGCAGGGTTCGATCAGATACGTGCGGTATTGCACGGATCGTGATCGGACGGTTTTTACTAGCCGGCTTTGGCTTAAGCCGGATTCTAGTTTTAAATAGTGTAGTTTTGTCTCTTTGCATTTGTGTTCAGCGGGAATACAAATACGGGCATGTATTTGCAGTAGCGGGGTTTTCCTGTAATTTATTACGGGATCGGTTTTCTGGGGTTGCCAGTTTGCATTCCGTTCCGGCCGGTTTTCTCTTTTTTCCTTCACGGTCGGACTTTTCGTTGGAGGGTGTTGTTTGCAGTTTGCAAATAATATTTAGTGGAGGGGGTTTATTGTGATTGTGACATCTTCATCATGAGATTCCATTTGAATCTATCACTTGCATTTATGAGATGAGTTACTTTGATGGTTGTTTGATTTGAGTTGAAAAGGGAATTGGTGTGTTTTTTTTGACTTGATCAATTTCCTTTTCTCCTTTTGTTTTTTCCTTCCCCACTCACTTGAAGGGGCCGGCCACTGTGTGAGGTGTGAGTGGGGCCGGCCACACTTTGGTGTGTGAATGAGGCTTACTTATTTGTGTGAATTATTCCTTCTTGTATTTTGGTGGCCCCCCCCATTTATGTGTTTTGCTGTGAAGTGTTTTTGGTTTGGAGCATGATTTTGATGAATTCACTTCCACCCTTTTGTAATTTCCAGTGAGCACAAAACTTTTGGCCGAGCTTATTTCTTGAGATGCTCCATTTTTCATCAAGCATCCATGAATATCTTTGTGCAAGATCCCTCCAACCATGGCAACCTCATAACCCCAAAAGAGACAAGCTTCTACACTATATCTATAGCAAGTCTTGGACGCGTCGACTAGCCAACTTCACGCCCGAGTTGCCTCGGTGGTATTGAGGTGGGAGCCCGTAAAAGATGCAGACGATGTGGTGCCCTTCCGGCGAGGAGGCGACGACCGGAGTTTCCGCAGGAGATCGGGACGACGAGGAGAAGACCGGAGGACTCGGATCATTCGGTATATCTCTCCCCCTTCTTGTAGTTAGCGTAGACTAGTTAATGGTTCGATCCGGGTGTTTAGTGCGCGGTGGTGCCGGTTTGCTAAGTTCGCAAAATTAAAGTTTATCACCGCTTCCGCATTTGGCCGTCGGATTGACGGCCGGGGCGCCGCCGTGCACTTACACTTCTCAGGTACTTGAGAATGTTCTTTACCGCTATCCAGTGTTTCTCCCCAGGGTTTGACTGATACCGGCTTACCACACTTCGTGCATAAGCTACATCCGGTCTGGTACACAACATCACATACATTATAGAGCCTACCGCAGAAGCGTAGGGTATAATAGACATGCGATCCCTCTCCAAATCAGTCTTGGGAGACATCTCTTTAGAGAGGGTGATCCCGTGACAAGCCGGTACGTTACCGCGCTTGGAATCTTCCATACTGAATCTCTTCAGTATGGTGTCGATGTACCTGGACTGTGAAAGTCCTAATATCCTCTTGGATCTATCACGATGGATCCGGATCCCCAGGATGTATGAGGCATCACCCAGGTCTTTCATGGAGAACCTGTGTGACAAGAACCCCTTGACAGATTATAGCATATGAATGTCATTTCCTATTACGAGAATGTCATCCACGTATAAAATGAGGAATACTACAGTTCTCGCTACAAATCTACTATAGATGCATGGTTCATCTGGATTTTTGATAAAGCCAAATTCTTTGACCATCTCATCAAAGCAGATGTTCCAACTCCGCGATGCCTGCTTTAGTCCATAGATAGACTTAAGCAACTTGCACACCTTTCCGCTGCTCCCACTCTGAATGAAACCCTCTGGTTGGTCCATATAGACACACTCCTCTAAATTTCCATTTAGAAAAGCGGTCTTTACGTCCATTTTCCAGATCTCATAGTCGTGGAAGGCAGCAATGGCAAGAATGATCCGAATGGATTTCAGCATGGCTACCGGAGAAAAGGTTTCGTCATAGTCCAAGCCAGGTCTTTGACGAAAACCCTTTGCTACCAGCCTAGCTTTATAGGTCTCAACCTGTCCATCTACACCAATCTTCCTTTTGAAGATCCACTTGCATCCTACGGGTTTTACCCCGTCTGGAGCAATGTCCAACGTCCATACCTTGTTGGTGTACATGGACTCCATTTCGGTCCGCATTGCATCCAGCCATTTCACTGAGTCAACGCTCTGAACGGCCTGCTGGAAGCTAGTAGGCTCATCATAATCTATGATGCAATCCTCTCTATCCCCGTCTATTAGAAAACCGTAGTATCTCTCGGGCGGATGAGACTGCCCACTACTTCTGCGGAGCGGCGTAGGAATGTCCTGTTCCTCCGAACCCTCTGGTTCTACTAAACTTTCAGTAATAGTCCGTGGTTCTGGAATTTCTTCCAGTTCTACTGTGCTCCCACTTATCTGGTTTTCCAAAAACTCAGTTTCCAAGAAGTAGGCATGACGAGAAACAAGAACTTTTTGTTCCTCTTCACAGTAGAAGAAATATCCCTTGGAATTCTTTAGATATCCCACAAACTTGCACTGTACTGAGCGTGCCTCGAGCTTGTCCGCATGCTGCTTTTTGACAAAAGCTGGACATCCCCATGTCTTAATGTGCTTAAGATAGGGTCTCTTCCCACACCACATCTCATATGGTGTAGTAGGCACAGTCTTAGTAGGAACTCGGTTCAAAAGGTATGCGGCTGATTCTAGCGCATATCCCCAGAATGATCGCGGTAACTCAGCGTTACCCATCATGGACCGCACCATATCCAATAGGGTGCGGTTCCATCTCTCCGATACACCGTTATGTTGCGGAGTGTATGGAGGAGTAAGCTGAGAGAGAATTCCATTCTCTTTTAAATAGTCCAGGAACTCGGCACTTAAGTATTCTCCACCTCGATCCGATTTTAGAATCTTAATACTTTTGCCGGTTTGTTTTTCTACTTCATTCTTATACTCCTGGAATTTTCCAGAGGCTTCGGACTTATGTTTCATTAAGAAGACATAACCGTACCTTGAGAAGTCATCCGTAAAAGTAATGAAGTAAGAATAACCGCTTCGCGCATGCGTAGACATTGGACCGCACACGTCACTGTGTACGAGTCCCAAGAGCTCGCTCGCTCTTACTCCATGTCCAGTAAACGGAGTCTTTGTCATCTTTCCTTTGAGACAGGATTGACAAGTGGCATACGATTGATATTCGAACGCATTCAAATATCCTTCTGTATGTAACTTCGTCAACCTTCTCTCATTGATGTGACCCAGTCTACAATGCCATAAGAAAGTCTGATTTATTTCCGGAGACTTTCTTTTGTGTGTATTCTGGACATTGAAAATCTGTGGTTGGTTTAATACGTATATACCATTACTCAATGTACCTGACCCAATCAAAACTTGATTAAGGTGAATGTTTACAACATTGCTTACAAACGCAAATTCATAACCTTCTTTAGAAACTAAAGATACAGAAATGATATTACAAGTTGCGTTGGGTACAAAAAAGCAATTACGCAAAACCAAAACATGTCCATCTGACATTCCCAGGTGATAGTCCCCCACGGCTTTAGCATCCATGCTAGCTCCGTTCACAACTCTGAGGGTCATGTCACCTGCCTTCAAAACCCTACGGTTTCTCAACGCCTGCAAAGAATTACAGATATGAGATCCTGATCCGGTATCCAATACCCAGGAAGTAGAGTTTATTGAAAGACAGTTTTCAATAACATACACACCTGAAGCTGAAGCTGCAACCTGCTTCAGTTCCTGTGTCCTGGCTTTCCAAGCCCTGCAATCATTCTTCCAGTGACCTTTCTTATGACAATAGAAGCATTCTTCCTTATCCAGAAGCTTCCCCGCTTTCTTTGTTGCTTTAGCTTTTCCCTTCGTATCCACTTTACTAACACCGCCCCTTGGTTTGGCGGTGGCCTTCTTCTTCTTTCCCTTGGCTTTCGCCTTGGACCTAGAAGAAGATGATCCTCCTACAAACAAAGTGGATGTTTCCCTACTTTTCTGTAGGGTGCCCTCTGCGCTCCTCAGCATGTTGATGAGCTCTGAAAGTTCAACCTCTTTTTCTTGTAAGTTGAAGTTCAGTACAAACTGGGCGTAAGTGGAAGGAAGGGAATGGAGAACTAAGTCTGTATAGAGCTCACTCTCCAATGTGGTTCCCAGGTCCGCGAGCTCCTCAATGTAGCCGATCATCTTTAGCACGTGCTCTGCTACTGATGATTTGACGGCCATCCTTGCCGAAAATAACTTTTTCGACGCTTCGTATCTTGCGATACGAGATTGCTCTCCATACAGTTCTTTTGTATGGAGAAATATGGATTCAAGGTCCATATTCTCGTGCCTCCTCTGATGTTCGTTGTCCATCGAGGCAAGTACGAGGCACTTGGCCTTCGCGCTATCAATCTCCCAAGTCTTGCGGATTTCCTTATCCGCGACGCTGGAAGTGGGACCAGGGACAGGGGGAGCTTTGGTGGTAAGAAGATACCCCAGCTTGTTGTAAGTGATTGCCATTTTGACATTCCTGAGCCAATCTTTGTAGTTTGGCCCTGTCAGTATGTTTTTATCTAGAAGTAACTTAAGTCCAGTCATGTCGATTGGTCGCTGCAATTAGGAGAGAGAAGAAGAAACACTCAGCATGATGCTCTTGCAAGTTTAGAATGGTTTTTAGTTTGTCTAAATAGGATGGCTCCCACTGTTTCTCGAATCCCTCCTCAAACCATAAAGGAAGAATTAGTCGGGATCAATCCCACCGCACAATACTTGCTTAACCGTTCAGCCAGGCCAGTGTCGGTACTTCGAGGGAGGTTTTCCAACGCTTCCGCGAAGTTCCTTAATTAAAGAACCTCTTTTCCCTGGGGGCGTAGCCCCGCTAATACCTTTCTAGGCACCTACTAGGTTTATAGCATTGATCGATTAGTGAGAAATTTCCCGAGGAGTAGCATATACTCACAGTAGGATCGGGATCCAAATATCATTGCGTGACGAAACTGAAGGAATCCTACCAGAATCATCACACTCCAAATGGTATGCAAATCTAGCAAGTTTCAGTACTTATGAAACTCCCGATGTGGATGTTTGCCCCATGCTCTTATGACCTTGACTTTGGCCAACAAATCATAAGTCACATGTCAAGTTCTACCCGTCGTTCTCCAGGTTAATTTGAATCCACCCGCACCTACCCTTGACTTTGGCCAACAAGGCAGTACGACTGTTCCAAACCAACGCATCTATCTATGCTGCATATGAATACCCAATAGCTACCAATCACTATGCCTTGACTTTGGCCAACAAACACAGCTTGAATACTATTGACTATTCATGTGAAACGACGGAGGGCTACGAATGGTTTTGGCAAAACCGTGAACGGAGTGAACTTGATTTGGTCGATGGAACGAGATGGCTTTTAAAAGGAGTGGCTCAAGCTCCGCATTTAAAAGTTGGTTTTGAAAAGAACCGAGTGGTTTTTCGAAAGTGTTCCAACGACTTTAACTTGGTTTATTATCTTGCATTAGTTCTTTTAATGCGTGATATTCTTGCATTAGTTCTTTTAATGCGTCCCATCATTTAATCCTACCATTGCAGAAAACAACCAAAATATGACGTACGCTTATGCCATTCGCATTCGCCACTGGGCCCCGTCATTACCCGTTAGGTTACTTAACTAACGACAGAGCGGGGGATGGGCTAGCGCGTCTGTAAACATAAGCAACGCCTAAATAATATCATATATAGATATACTGCAATGATAAACATTTCAGATCACAGATGAATACATTGGATATACTAGGAATCTGTAATTCGTACGAGCCTGTAATGAAAAACAGATTACACGGTCGCGGTGAATAGCCAATACCCCACCCAAGACCCCTACGGGTGCGGCAAACTACCCGCCAAGTACCCGAAGCGAAGCAACCTCCCTCATCTCCATGAGTAGGCCACTCGGCACTTCGGCATACCCGGTAGTTTGTGCACCCCCTCCATGGGTCTATCCTAGGAGCAAAGACAGTAAAAAGAAATTATACAATGACGGCTACAACCCCGACCCAGTTGTGCGGCCATACAAATAATTATTACATCAATTTACAAATTTACATGAATTGAAAGAAAAGAAAAACTCTCGTCTCACAACCCCCGGCTATTCACCCGCGACAATCCAACATATTCATATACACATTCCAGCAACATTACAGATCGCAGATTTATATAACCCCCACTAATCGACATATAGCGATTAGCAGATGTTCAATACAAATATCACATTACAGAAAAACCCGTTAGCTTAAGTCTTTTAGAAGTTCGATCAAAAATACGGATTTTCGGGACCCCAAAAATAAAATTTTCGTTCTGGAAAATCTGGGCAGAAAATATATATATCAAAAATCCCAAAACAATCCCAGAATAACACTGCACCAAAGATGGACCTCGGCCGAGTCAACTCGGCCGCGGATCCGCGGCGGGAGCGTGCTCCCGCCGCGTTTCCGCGGCGCTTTGACTCGATCGTTGGACCATTTTTGGTGGTTATTCTAATAAAACCCTGAGCCGATTTTAGAGATGAAAATAATCAACTTTTTAACAGAATAAAAATCGACAGAAATTTGAAATTCTCGGGTTCGTTTTCGGGACTTTTTCTTTGATCGATCTTCTAGTTACTTGCTAACATGTTAGATAGAGTTTAACTAGGCTCTGATACCACAGTAAGTCCATGCTACCTCTCCCGGTACTTTCGGGCATGCGGAATTTGATAAAAAAAGATTTTTATAGAGGTGGTAGCATGGACTTATAACCCGGATCTTTGTTAAACATCTAACTAACAACCTAACTATGAGTTGCTAACTACTCGGTTAGGGGGTTATACCTTTCTTGTCTTGAACTCCTTCGTCTTCAAACTCCGATGGTGGTCCGGATCGGCTTCTTCCCGTCGTCTCCGTACGCCGAAGATAGATCCACCTGAAAGCTCCAACCTTTGGCTCCTTCTTCGAACTTTGAAGAAACTAGTTCACTCAGTTTGCCAAACCTTGTGAACTAGAGTGAGTAGAGAAGAGTTTGTATGGGATTTTATCTATGGTTCTTGGTTCTCAACTCATGAGACAAGTGAACCATAGAATCAAGAGAGGGAGCAAGAGGAAGAGGGTGAGAGCAAAAGCAAGAGAGCTCAAGAACAAGAGAGAGAATGGTCAAGTGAGAATGGGCCTTTCTTTTGTCTTTCACCCTCTCATAATCCAAAACCATGATAACTCATCATACCAATCAAGTGTTATGTGATGGTTGAAGCAACCATAACCATATCATTTCATGCACTCATTTTGCACAAATGAGCAAGCAAGCAAAAGTCTTTGCCATGAAATGATGGTTATGGTTATCATGATGGTCAACTAGTCAAGCCTAGTCAACCGGTCAACAAGTCAACAAAAGTCAACAAGTCAACAAGTCAACAACCATGTCACCATAATACTTAATTAATATAATTGTTAATCATATATCATATTCTCATTAGGGTTGAGCATAAAGTCAAATAGTCAACGGTCAACTGTCAACAACCCTAATGAGAATCCGCTGCCTCTGTCTCCCCGTCAACTGTGCATACACACCCGCATCCGCGTTCCGAGGAACACGAATGAAAACTGGATAAATCCAATCCCAAAAGGTACACTAGGATCTGGCTTAAACCAAAGCCCGCTAGTGTAAACTGTCCGGACACTGTACTTGCACAAGTGCATGGATGTGACCGAACCCTGTCGCAAAACCATGCGACCTGTAGCAAAACCATGCGACCTCTACTCTTTTGCCTAAAGGCG
This sequence comes from Agapanthus africanus, assembly GCA_030015575.1. Taxonomy (NCBI): domain Eukaryota; kingdom Viridiplantae; phylum Streptophyta; class Magnoliopsida; order Asparagales; family Amaryllidaceae; genus Agapanthus; species Agapanthus africanus. The sequence goes on along the minus strand of JASDDO010000012.1, from coordinate 387,513,816 downwards.
AAAAGCTTTCTGTGTGGGACTCTAAAGACTCGACACTACGCTGGCAGTGGGTTTAACCACAGACCGCAAGCGGCACTAGCTGTGCGTAACGGTCCCCAGGTAATGCCGACAAGAAGACCGATGAGGCGAAACCCATCTGAACTCCTACTGAGCCTGAATGTGACATTCTCCGTACAGTCCGGTCTGTTCTTCTGATACATCGCATGGCGGGCCTAGGGGGCGGTAAACGTCAGTCCCCCAATAGCGGTACAAGTCGTGCCGGAGCGAAGCCCAAAACACCCTGAGATAACACTGGAAGCCTACCGGTATATCTCGTTTGCCCTGGCCAGGGACTACTCGTGTAATGGCTCTCTTAGACACAGCGCGATGTCAACCCCTAATACCGGGAGAGACGAATCCTGTCTAACCGTCACTGCCTCCAAGTGCTTCGGGACTGCACCCAACCACTACCTGTTTGCACGACTCCTTTGAGCCGTGGTAGGGTAGTGATCAAAGTACAGTGGGAACACACTCGAGGCGAAGTGACAGTGTCAAGTCAGCGGACTAAGCTGTACTCATGTCATCTGGGAACTGATAACTGACGATAGGCATAGTACCAACTAGTCTGTTCCCGACGAGTCCTGTCCAGTGTACCCGTAAACTAACGAGCACCCGCATACTATCTCAAGTATGACGTACTGACGGCTGTGGGACAGACCGTCTCCCACACTGGGATGAGAAGCGCATGCGCTGGTCTACTCCGGAGTATCGATGCCCTGTTTCGATAGTCCTGCGACCAGGGACCTGCATAAGGATGTGCTTATAGATTACCCAGCCCCACTAGTGTGACTGCCATCACATCGCTGGTAATCAAGCAAAGATCCTAAGAGCTCCACTAATGTGTATAGGTGATATACAAAAATAAACACATGTATACATTGAAGTAGAAACAAACCAAGTAGCATACTACTATTTTGAGCAAGATTGTATATACAAGGTGAATATCCCAAGCTTCCATTAAGTAATATACAAACTAGTATGATACAGTAATGGCCTCTTGGGCATATACACTAACAGATCTTTCATTAAGAATCGTTGGGATAAGAAGAGCTTGACCGATTGCCGCATAGGAATGTCATTTCCTATCAAGAGTATGTCGTCCACGTACAATACGAGGAAGACAACCTTACTCTCTGCTACCTTCTTGTATATACAAGGTTCATCTACGTTTTTGACGAAATCAAACTCTTTGATAACGACATCAAAGCAGATGTTCCAACTCCGCGATACTTGCTTTAATCCATAGATGGATTTGAGCAGCTTGCACACCTTCCCGCTGCTCCCACTAGCTACGAAGCCCTCCGGCTGAGTCATGTACACGCTATCTTCTAAATCACCGTTTAGAAAGGCGGTCTTAACACCCATTTGCCAGATTTTGTAGTCATGATATGCAGCGATAGCAAGCATGATCCGGATGGATTTAAGCATAGCCACTGGAGAAAAGGTTTCGTCATAATCGACACCTAGTCGTTGACGAAAACCCTTTGCAACAAGTCTAGCTTTGAAAGTCTCCACTTTCCCATCTACACCAAGTTTTTTCTTGGAGATCCACTTCCTCCCAATGGGTTTTACCCCTTCAGTAGCATCTTCCAAAGTCCATACTTTGTTGGTGTACATGGATTCCATCTCAGACCGTATTGCATCCAGCCATTTCACTGAGTCACCACTCGTGATGGCCTGCTCGAAGCTAGTTGGGTCATCATCCTCCACGATGCAATCCTCGCTCCCACCATCCATGAGAAAACCGTAGTATCTCTTAGGTGGGTGAGGAACCCTACTAGATCAGCGGAGTGGCTGGGGTTCATCGGGAACTACCGAATCCTCCGGTTCCACCAAATCTTCTGTCGTAGTCTGTATTGCTGGAACCTCTTCCAGTTCTACCTCCTTGCCACTAATATCTTTTTCAAGAAATTCCTTTTCTAAAAAGGTGGCATGTCGAGAAACAAACACCTTTTGTTCCTCGGTGTGGTAGAAGATATACCCGCGCGAATGTTTGGGATATCCAATAAACATACACAGAATGGACCTTGCCTCGAGCTTGTCCGGATTTTGTGTTTTCACATATGCCGGACAACCCCATATCTTAACATAATTAAGATATAGTCTCTTTTCTTTTCATATCTCATATGGAGTGGTTGGCACAGATTTGGTAGGAACCATATTCAATAGGTCTGCAGCTGTTTCCAGTGCATATCCCCAAAAGGAAATATGTAACTCAGCAGTGCTCATCATAGAGTGCACCATATCTAATAGGGTGCGGTTCCTCCGTTCCGATACACCGTTGTACCATGGTGTATATGGAGGAGTCAGCTGAGAGAGAATCCCATTCTCTTTTTTCTCTTTTAGGAAGTCCAGGAATTCATTGCTCAAGTATTCGCCTCCTCGATCAGATCGAAGGATTTTAATACTTTTTCCGGTTTGGTTCTTGACTTCTTGTTTATATTCTCTAAATTTCTCAAAAGCCTCTGATTTGTGTTTCATCAGGAACACATATCCGAATCTAGAGAGATCGTCAGTGAATATAATGAAGTACGAAGAACCATTCTTGGCATGTGTAGACATTGGACCGCATACATCACTATGTTCCAGTCCCAAGAGTTCCGTAACTCTTTCTCCGTATCCTGTAAACGGAGTTTTGATCATCTTGCCTTGAGACATGACTAGCAAGTGTCAAAAGATGAAAATTCAAAAGAATTCAAATATCCATCCTTATGCAACTTAGCTAGCCATGTCGCATTGATATGACCAAGTCTACAATACCATAAGAAGGATTCGTTCATTTCTGAACTCTTCCTCTTGTGTGTGTTTGTTATGCTCAAAACTGTTGATTGATTTAGAACATAAATGCCATTGCACAACGTGCCTGATCCAACCAACTGTTGGTTCAGAAAAATGTTCATAACATTATCCTGTAATACAAAATTATATCCCTCTTTACTTAATAAAGAAACCGATATAATGTTGCATATCAGGTTCGACAAGTAATAGCATTCGTTCAGAATCAATGTGTTACCAGTTGGTAATACAAGGTGATATTCCCCGACGGTTTTAGCTGCAACAATTGCACCATTTCCAACTCTTATGTCTTTATCATCTTCTCCAAGTTATCTACCTTTTCTCAGCCCATGTAACTGATTACATATATGGGATCCTGACCCGGTATCTAATACCCAGGACGTAGAGCAAATGGAGAAACAGTTCTCTGTAACGAACACACCCGAAGAAAATGCATCAACATGTACTTTCTTCATTCGGGTGGCATGGGAAACCTGGTATTCCCCTATATCCTGTTCAGTCTTATAACTTTTATAAGAAAGAACGGAACCAACGTTCCCTAGCACAGTATAACATGCGGGTTCGGTCAATACATCCATATTATTATCTTGATTAAGGCATGATATGGTCACTACCTGGAGAGAGAGAGAAGAAAACACTTTAGCGTATGCTCTTGCAAGATCAGATTGGTTATTATTTTATCTAATCAGGATGGCTCCCACTGTTTTTATCAAATCTTCTTTCAAACCCTAAAAGGAAAGACTAGCCGGGATTAATTACACCCTACAATTTCGCCAATCTTTTAGCCAGGCCAGTGTCGGTATTTTGAGGGAGGTTCCCCGTGCTTTCGCACGGACCTAATTAAAATAAACCTCGTTTTCCCAAAGACATAACCCCGTTGACACCTTTCTAGACACCTACTTGATCGGCTAATTGTCCTGTGTAAAACTCTCCCAGGAGTAACAATTACTCGCAGTGGGTATCGAGATCCAACTATCTCATAGAAGGTATGCAATCTCATTGCAAATTTCAACACTTGAAATTCCCGATAATATTTTTCCCCTAGCGTCCCATGACCTTGACGCAGGCCAACAAGCCATAGTGCGGTAGTCAAGTTCAACCCGTCATTTCTTGATTGAATTAAACCCACCCGCACGACCCTTGACGCAGGCCAACAAAGTCGCACCACTACCCTAATCCAATCTGCATCATATGAATAAGCAGATAAATACTAGTTAGCTACCGCACACTACGCCTTGACGCAGGCCAACAAACGTAGCACGAATACTAAGTAGAACTTATCTAAAATGACGGAGAGCTACGACACGTTTTTCTGAAAACCTATTGCGTAATGAACTTGATATCGTTGTAGAAACAAGTGAATTTTGAAAAGGTGTGTTTTTGAGGCTTTCATTAGTTTTGCTAAAGAGGTCATTCCCGGTGAAGGGATCTCGGCTCTTTCCTCATCGAATAAGGTGCGGGATATATCATATATATCACTATGCAAAGCAAAACTCCAAAAGCAATCAAAAGACAAACCGAGTGTTGTAGCATCTGCCGGTTTTGCTAAAGAGGTCATTCCCGGTGAAGGGATCTCGGCTCTTTCCTCATCGAATAAGGTGCGGGATATATTATATATATCACAATGCAAAGCAAAACTGTAGCTACCCTTTTTGAAAAATTTGATTCTACAACATCTTTTAGGTTTCTTTTTTTTATTAATCACATTAATGAAGTCCCATCATTTAAGTCACCTAAACATCATAGATAAATACGACGTACACTTATGCCATCCGCATTCGTCTCGATGTCCCGTCATGCACCGTTAGGTCAGGTAACTAACGGCAGAGCGGGGTAGGGCTACCGCAGGTGTAAAACATAAGTAACGTCTATATAATATATCATATATACTATATACAATATCCATCTCAACATATCAAATGATCACATCACAGATATCACAGCAGAAGAAACATATGAAATAATGGATATACTAGGAGGTTCATGTTTTATTTTGAGCCTCTATAAAACACGGATTCCACGGTCGTGATGAATAGCCAAAACCCACACCCCTAGACCCCTACGAGAGCGGCAAGCAACCCTAACAATTCTAGAGTTAGAAGACCCGGACTCGACTCCTCGAGTTGGTCTCCTATTGGACTCTAGAACCCGGTTACTTATGCTCTCCTCCTTGGGTCTATCCTAATATGGAAAAGTAAATAATATACATCAATGGTGACATCAACCTCAACCCGGAAGTGCCCCAATAAAAGAATATTACATACATTGAATTTTACATGAATGAAAATAAAAACTCTCATCTCACATAAAACCCCCGGCTATTCAAAACACGACGATCCAATATAACATATACGACAATACATAACATCACATGTCATCAACGTAAGTAAATATGCGTATCTCAATTGTCGTTGATATATAGAAACAAAACCAGCGATACACCACATATTACACTTACGGTCGCAGAAAAAACTAGACGATGTTAAACATTCCGATCGAATCAATAAACACCCACAATTACCCAGAAAGCTCAACACTTGAGCGTAGTTTAAAGTTATTCAGCACACGCCACAGTACCAATAGACCAGCCGTAGAAGGGCAAACCCAAGCCTCATTTGTGGCGCCACTAACTATGGTAAACGCTAAGGTTTAGTTGCAGTTCGGTGGTCACATCTCGAGTTAGGGTTTCATTCTTCTAGAGGGTCCATCGAATAACTTGCATGATCTTTGAAAGCTTTTTAACTATGGGAAAAATCCAACACTTGGAAATTTTCCCGGTAAGGGTTAAAGCGGGTATTTGACATTCGATTGAACTTTTTAACAACGTCTAAAGTATCCCGAAAATAGTTAAAATTACGACTACGAAACACTCCGAGTTGCCTTTGCATTGAGTTAATCATCACATGAAAAAGTAGCAAAAATAATAAACACCTGAAATACCAAAACCTAGAGACCAAAACATGGAAAATATTTGGGACCACATTTCCTTACTGGGGCAGGCCTCACCGGTTTTCATGCCCATGTGGTCAGTCCAAATCCGAGTACATGGTCCCAACTTTCTCCCATGTTCATTGTTTAGCTCATAGATGATTCTGTACATGTTTGCAAAATTTTTGGAGCTCATTTGAACATCGACAGAATGCAGGTTTTAGTATTTCAAGTTTCGGAGTTCGTTTCGTATTCGTAATCTAACATTATCCGTATAATTTTCTAGCTAGGCTCTGATACCACTGTAGGGTTCTTATCGACGACAGCAAGGTTTCGGGAGGCATCGTCTATGCCATTTTCAAAAATTTTCCGTTACAACCTTTGTAGATCGGGCCTTCACTTCAATAGCTCCTTGTTGTAGTCCCTTCGCTGCGATCGTCAAACTCCCGGACTCTTGCATGGCTTCACGAGGTGAAAAAAGCGATCCTGCTTGAAGTCTTCGAGGCCGAAGATGATCTACGTCGAGAGGATACCAACTCAAGCTACTACTTCACTAATGAATAATTAGTGAATCTAACACCCTATACTAAAGTGCTAATCTAGTAGAGGATGATGAAATAGGAAGTGGGCTCACTTTAGTTTTATTTTTCTCACTATATTTTTCTCTCTTTTGAAAACCTAGCAAGCTTTTCTCATGGAAGAAGAAGATGAGCTCAAGAGAAAAATGAGAATGAACTTGTGAGGTGAAAGAAATAACCATGGGTGAGTTTGTATCATATACTAACTCATGTAGAGACATAACCATGGCTTAATTACAATGGTTAGGTTAATAAATATCTCAAGTAAAACAAAACTAGTGGACTTAGTCAAAGCATCCACAAGCTTCTCAAAGCTTCATGCATGTGGCTAATTATCCACTAATTTGGAATTACTTTAAATATTAAAACCATACATTATAATTAGTATGGTGTAAGTCTCATACACCCATGTAGTGTGTATTAACAACCATGATACAATAAATAAAACACAATTAATATATATCACATATATATTAAGTGTGCACATATGAGAATAATAAATGCTTAAGTGAGATAATATTAGTTAATATAAATTAGTATATCAAATATACAATTATACACTAAATTATCAAATCAATACTTGATTTAATAATCCGGCTATATCACATATAACCGATTAATATAAAATGTACCAACTTATCGAATCAACACTTGATTCGATAACCCGGCTATATCACATATAACCGACCGATACAAAAGTCGCGAGAATAGAATACGGTATCACATGCACGCATTATTCTCGGTCCCGCATATATCACATATGTGCTCCTATTTCGTTTTGCCCGAGCCAGTAAAACCTCTATGTAGGACTCTAAAGACTCGTCAATACGCCGGGAGTAGGTAATGATCACATCAAGCACCCACAAGCCGTCAGCTGTACTAGCTGGACGTAACGGCTACCCGGGTATTGAGCGATTAGAGATCAGCAAGCAAGCGCGCTCTAACTCCTGCAAAAGCCTGAAGGTAACACTTGCCGTACAGTCCGGTCTCCTCGTCTGATATGTCGCATATCAAGTCTAGGGGTGGTAAACGTCAGACCCCAATAACCGATAAGTCATGCCGATATGAGGCTCATAACGGATCGAGAAACTACTGGTAACACTTACCAGTAAATCTCTAAATCAGCCCTGGCCAGGGACTTCCCTGTTAAGGCCAATCGAGCACAGCGCAACATCAACTCCCAATACCAGGAGAGACGAAACCTCTCCTATTGCTCATTGCCTCTATGTGACTCGAGACTGTACCCAAAAACCACCGTTTTGCATGCCCTCTTGGACGTGGTAAGGTGGAAATCAAAGCACAGTGGGAATCACACAAGACTCTATGACGATCTCGGGTCTACAGACTAACCTGTACAAGTGTCACCAGAGAACTGCCATCTGACGTGAGGTATAATACCATCTGGGAGTTCTCGGCGAGTCCGTCCAGTGTACCCAGTCTCTACTGAGCACCCGTATACCATCTCTGATGTCAAACACCAATAGATATGGGATCATCCATCGCCCATCTCATGGGTCGAGAAGCGTATACGCTAGTCTACACTGGTATATCGATGCCCTGTCTTGATACACCCACGACTAGGAACATTAAAGGATGAACTTATGGACTACCATGTCCCCACTAGTATGATCTGCATCATTGTCCTGGTAGTCAAGTACATATCCTAAGGGCTTTACCAACATGTAACCATAAGACAATATCAAGAGACAAGTATACATGTTAAGATAAAGAGCAAGCAGATAGCATACTATCATATCGAGGAAGAAAGTCCTCTCTTTATATGTCCAAGCATCCAATATAATTTACATCATATGTACAATACTGGCCTCTAGGGCATACATACAACCAACAAGCATCACAGAAGAAACGAAAATATAACGTATGTTTATGCCATTCGCATTTGCCACAGTGTCTCATTATGCACTGTTAGGTTACTTAACTAACGGCATAGCGGGGCGGGACTAGCGCGGGTGTAAAACATAAGCAACGCTTATTATATATCATATATATAACAACAACATTCGTCTCATCATATAAAGTGATCACATCACAGAATATCAATAGCAGAAGAACACATATGAAATATTGGATATACTAGGAATTCCGTGTTTTAATTAAGCCAGTAAAAAACGCGGATTCCACGGTCGTGATGAATAGCCAAACCCACATTCCTAGACCCCTACGAGAATGGCAAGCAACCCTCCCAATTCTAGAGTTAGGAGACCCGGTCTCGACTCCTCGAGATGGTTTCCCACTGGACTTTAGAACCCGGTTACTTGTGCCCCCCTCCTTGGGTCTATCCTAATACAGAAAAGTAAATATTATACATCAATGGTGACATCATCCTCAACCCAGAAATGCCCTAATAAAAGAATATTACATATAAGTTTTTACATGAATGAAAATGAAAAACTCTCATCTCACATAAAAAAAACCCGGCTATTCAAAACACGACGATCCGATATAACATATCACAGCAACACATAATATCACATGTCATCAACGTAAGTAAATATGCGTATCCCAATTGTCGTTGACATATAGCAACAAAACCGGCGATACACCACATATTACACTTACGGTCGCAGAAAAGAAGTGAAAACTACAATAAGTGGAATCCGCAACCACCTTAGACATCATAAACCCAATGTATCACATACTTCGGATTTCATGCCCAACCAAATGAATTCCTTAGACATCACATGCCTAACAATTATAAACCCCGCATTTTAGTCTCGATATTGAAAACACTTTTCAATAACCAGTCGGGTAATTCAATAAGATTCCCGACAACCTGATCGAATGCTCATCAGAAACTTTAGTAGACGGCCGCACCCCCGATGCCGTCGACGAAGTGCACTTTAGGCGGAATACCGCGACCGTGAGCACCCGAACGGATGCTTTTGGCAACGGGGTACTCTTACAATCACTTGGTTGGGGCTATGGGGCGTGGCTATCTTGTAAGGTTACCCGTCGATTATCCACGTACGCTACGTGATTACGACGGACTTTTGATCCACATCAAAATTCCGTGGCAACCGATCAAATGAGACTGAATTGCTAGATTTATAAAATTCAAATTAGTTTTCACAAAACTAAATATTATAGATTCCAAGTATTATATCACAATTCACAGATAGCTAGACGATGTTAAACTTTTCGATCGAATCAACAAACACCCACAAATTCCCAGAGAGCTCAGCACTTGAGCGCGGTTTAAAAAATACCTAGAACATGCCACAACACCTATGGACCAACAGTAGAAGGGTCAACCCTTGTCTCACCTATGGCGCCGCAGAACTACCACAAACCCTAGGGTTTGGTGGCGGTTCCGACGGTCACAGAATCGAGTTAGGGTTTCGTTCTTCTAGAGGGTCCATAGAAAACACCTGTATGATTTTCTGAAGATTTTAAACTTGGGAAAATCCAACTCTTGGGTAATTTCCAGCGAAGGAGAAAATGGGTATTTGATATTCGTTTGAACTTTTTAACGTCGTCTAAAAAACCTGAAATGATGTTAGAATTATGATTACGAAACACTCCGAATTGCCTTTACAGAAAGATAACATCATATGCAATCTTAGCAAAAAAAAGCAACACCTGAAACACCAAAACCCAGAGATCGGAACACCACACCAAAACTAAGCCCAAACCCTAATAAAAAACCGGTGATGCTGGTTTTTAACAACATGTCGCCGGTCTAAATCCGTCTAGAGGGGTTCATTTTCCTGTGGTGTTCATGTAACATCTCATGTAACATTCTGCAACTGCTTAAAAAAATTTTTAGACACCTTAAAAATTTTGACAGAAACTCGGTTTTTGTTTTGAGTGTTTCGGAGTAGTTTCGGTTTCGTAATTCTACAAACATCATCTAATTCTCTAGCCTGGCTCTGATACCATTGCAGGGTTCCCTAGGGTCGTCGCTGGGTTTCGGGAGGCATCAACCATGCCGTTTTCAAAAAAATGGCGCGCTAAAGAACCTAACCTAGAACCTTAACTAGAGAATTAGACGAAACAAGCATGTAAATATCTTTACATCTAAGTGAACAAGGAATACAACCTTTGTAAACCGGTCTTTCACAATAGCTCCGTGTAGTAGTCCCTTCGCTCCAAGTAGTGAACTCCCGGACTCTAGAAAGGCTCCACAAGGTGAAATGAACAAGCTTGTTTGAAGTCTTCGAGGCCGAAGATGATCTATGTCGAGGAGACACTAACTCAAGCCATCTCTTCACTAAGTGATGAACTAGTGAAGAAACAACCCAATCTAAATGGCTAGTCTAGAAGAGGTTGATGAAGTAGGAATTTTGCTTACTTTAGAAATTATTTTCTCACTCATTTTCTTCACCTCCCAAAAAGCTAGAGAGCTTGAGAAAGGAGATGAAGAAAATCAACCATGGAAAAAGTCAAGTGTAGAATGGCAACCATGAGTGAGTTAATATCATATACTAACTCATGTAGAGACTAAACCATGGCTAATCTTAAGGTTGGGTTAATAAATATCTCAAGTAAAACAAAATTAGTGGACTTGGTCAATGGTTCCACAAGCTTCCACAAGCTTCAACCATGTGACTAATTTCCATTTAATTTTGATTTACTTTAGATAAATAAAACCCTTCATTATGTTAAGCATGGTGTGAGTCTTATACACCCATGTTTCATGTATCACCTAGCATGACACAAAAGAGTGCACATTAATATATATCACAAATATACTAAATGCACAAGTGAGAAAAAGAATTCTTAAGTGAGATAATATTAGTTAATGTAAATTAATATATCAAATATATAATTATACATTAAATTATTAAATCAACTCTTGATTTAATAATCCGGTTATATCACATATAACCGACTAATATCATATGTATCAACTTATCGAATCAACACTTTATTCGATAACCCGGCTATATCACATATAACCGACCGATATCACATATCGCGATAATAGAATACGGTATCACATACACGTATTAATCTCGGTCCCGCACATATCACATATGTGCTCCTACTTCATTTCGCCTGAGCCAGGAAACCTCTATGTAGGACTCTAAAGACTCGTCAATACGCCGGCAGTAGGTGATGATCATATTAGTCACCCACAAGCCGTCAGCGGTACTAGCTGGACGTAACGGCTACCCGGGTATTGAGCGATCAGAAGATCAACAAGCAAGCTTGCTCATACTCCTGCGAATCTAATAAGTAACACTACCGTATAGTCCGGTCTCTTCGTCAGATATGTCGCATATCGCATCCTGGGGGTGGTAAACGTCAAACCCCAATAGCCTGATAAGTCATGCCGATGTGAGGCTTATAACGGTTCGAGAAACTACTGATAACACTTACCAGTAAATCTCAGCAACCCTAGCCAGGGATTTCCTGTTATGGCCAATCGAGCATAGCGCAACATCAACCACCAATACCGGGAGAGACGAAATCCCCTCTTATCGCTCATTGCCTCCATGTGACTCGGGACTGTACCCAAAAACCACCTTTTTGCACGATCTCTTGAATGTGGTAAGGTGGAAATCAAAGCACAGTGGGAATCACACAAGACTCTATGACGATCTCGGGTCAACATACTAACCTGTACCAGTGTCACCAGAGAACTGCTATCTGACGATAGGTATAATACCATCTAGGAGTTCTCGGCGAGTCCGTTCAGTGTACCCAGTCTCCGCTGAGCACCCGTATACCATCTCTGATGTCAAACACCAATGGATATGGGATCATCCATCGCCCATCACATGGGTCGAGAAGCGTATACGCTAGTCTACTCTCGTATATCGATGCCCCGTCTCGATACTCCCACGACTAGGAACAATTGAAGGATATACTTACCGACTACCCTTGCCCCACTAGTATGATCTGCATCATAATCCGGTAGTCAAGTACTTATCCTAAGGGCTTTATCAACATGTAATAGAGAGACAATAAGTGTACATGTTAAGATAAAGAGCAACCAGATAGCATACTATCATGTCGAGCAAGAAAGTCCTCCCTATATATGTCCAAGCATCCACTATAATATACATCACATGTATAATAATGGCCTCTACGGCATACATACAACTAACATAGTGGTCTGCTTAGTTTTCTCTGCTCAGCTTGGTGCCAAGAATTCTTCGTGGTGGATTGTCCGGGAATGACATGGCGTTTACCAGTTGCGTCTTTTCGATCTTCGAGTCCACGTGGCGTCTCATCGTGCTCCTTAATTTTAGCGTGTATCCCTGATGACGTCAGTGGATCACCAAAATGGCGACGCTATAATGGAGACGTCGCTTCATCTATTCGGGCCGCCTATCGACCGAACTTGAGCTTTATTTACTTGGGCCATATTGTGAGTTTGCCTGCTTCGGGTACGTGCAGCTGGTAGAGGCCTGCCTGCTGGTTTAATGCGGGGCTTATCGATCCACCATTGAGGCCGAGCAGGAAGATATCCGGTGGCCTCATGACGAGGACTTTTGGATCCACAACGCTGTTGGGTAGGAAGCTACCGCGGTGGACGGGCCGAGAAAGAAGCTGTCCGGCCGTCTCGTGATGAGGGCTTTGGATCCACGTCTTCACTGGGAAGGAAGCTACCTGCAATAGATGTGCCGGGTAAGAAGGTACCCAAGGTGAATAGGCTGAGTAGGAAGCTACTCGGTCTCGTGATGAGGGCTTTGGATCCATGCGTCTTCATTGGGCAAGAAACTACTCACCATGGATGGGCCGAGCAGGAAGCTACCCAGCCGCCTCGTGATGAGGGCTTTGGATCCACGTCTTCATTGGACAGGAAGCTACCCACTATCCACTATGGATGGGCCGAGCAGGAAGCTGCCCGACGGCCTTATGATGAGGGCTTTGGATCTACGGCGTTGTTGGGAAGAAAGCTACCCGTGGTGAACGGGCCGGGTAGGAAGCTGCCCGGCGGCCTCATGATGAGGGCTTTAGATCCACGTCTTCGTTAGGCAGGAAGCTACCCGCGGTGGATAGGCCGGGCAAGAAGCTACCCGCGGTGAATAAGCCGAGCAGGAAGCTACCTGACCGCCTCATGATGAGGGCTTTGGATCCACGTGTCTTCGTTGGGCAGGAAGCTACCTACTGTGGATGAGCCAAGCAGGAAGCTAACCAGCCGTCTTGTGATGAGGGATTTAGATCCATGTCTTCGTTGGGCAGGAAGCTACCCGTGGTGGATAGGCCGAGCAGGAAGTTACCCGGCCGCCTCGTGATAAGGGCTTTGGATCCACGTCTTCGTTGGGCAAGAAGCTACCCACTATGTATGAGCCGAGCAGGAAGCTACCGACCCGCCTCGTGATGAGGGCTTTAGATCCATGTCTTCGTTGGGCAGGAAGCTACCTACGGTGGATGGGCCGAGCAGGAAGCTACCCGGCCGCCTCATGATGAGGGGTTTGGATCCACGTCTTCGTTGGGCAGGAAGCTAACCGCGGTGGATGGGCCGGGCAGGAAGCTACCCGCTATGAATAGGCCGAGTAGGAAGCTGCCTGGCCGCCTTGTGATGAGAGCTTTGGATCCACGCATCATTGTTGGGTAGGAAGCTACCCACTGTGGATGAGCCGAGCAGGAAGCTACCCAGCCGTCTCGTGATGAGGGCTTTAGATCCACTTCTTTGTTGGGAAGGAAGCTACCCGCGGTGGATAGGCCGAGCAGGAAGCTACCCGGCTACCTTATGATGAGGGCTTTGGATCCACGTCTTCGTTTGGCAGGAAGCTACCCACGGTGGATGGGCCGAGCAAGAAGCTACCCGGGTGCCTCATGATGATGGGTTTGGATCCATATCTTTGTTGGGCAGGAAGCTATCCGGCCACCTCGTGATGAGGGCTTTGGATCCACGTCTTCGTTGGGCAGGAAGCTACTCACTATCCATTATGGATGGGCCGAGCAGGAAGTTGCCCGACGGCTTCATGATGAAGGATTTGGATCCACAGCATTGTTAGGCAGGAAGCTACCCACGGTGGACGGGCCGGGCAGGAATCTTCCCAGCGACATCATGATGAGGGCTTTAGATCCACGTCTTCATTGGGCAGGAAGCTACCCGAGGTGGATGGGCCGGGCAAAAAGCTACCCGCGATGAATAGGCCGAGCAGGAAGCTACCCAGCGTCTCATGTGTAGGGTTCCTAGGCACTCTAGTGAGGTCTCACAAGGCATCAACCATGCCAATTTCAAAAATTATAGGTGCCGAGAAACCCGACTACGGATCGTTGGCTAGATTTCTAGGCGATAAATGAACTAGTTTACAATTAAACTAAAAGAATACGGAAATACAACCTTTGTAGATCCAGTCCTCCACCTCCATAGCTCCGCAATGAAGTCTCCTCGCTGTCCAAGTCGAACCCCGGGCTCTACCGTCGGCTTCATCGGAGAATGGACGGGCTAGGTCATCGACGACGATGCCGAAGATGATCTACGTCGAGGCATCGCTAGATCAAGCTCCAACTTCACCAAGTCAAGAAAACTTGTGAAGGAAACACCCTATACTACTTGGCAAGAGGTAGAGGATGAAGAAATAGGAGGTGGGTAGACTTTAGATTTAGATTTCTCACACTTTTTCATCAATCACCATTGATGTAGCAAGCTTTCTTCATGGAAGAAGAAGACGAAGAAGAAGAAGATGATATGATAAGTTATTTAGAAAAAAGAAAATAAATCATACTTATCATAATGTCAACTATGGTTAGATGTAGAGAATGAACTAGGGTTAAAGTGAATGGTTGGGGTTAAGGAAAGAAACAAAATAGTCAACCATTCGAAGCTTCATGAGGCTTCAAAGATAAACCAAACTTAGCCACCATTTTATTTCTTTCAATAAAGAATAAATGAATAAATAAATAAGCAAATAAAAAGAAACCCTAACCATTCATATAACCATGGTCAATTCTTTACACAAACCCAAGCTTGCATGTATCATCAAACATGATACAATCTTGTGCACAAAAGTATATCACATATACCATTTGCACAATCCAAGTGAGAAAATCCATTTAAAGTGAAACAATACTAGTTAATGCAAAGTAATATATCAAATATACAATAATGCATTAAATCATTAAATCAATACTTGATTTAACGATCCGGTCATATCGCATATAACCGACTAATATTAACAGTAACAACTTATCGAATCAACACTTAATCCGATATGCCGGCTATATCGCATATAACCGATCAATGTCACATATCGCGAGAATCGAATACAGTATCACATACTGGTATCATTCTCGGTCCCGCACATATCTCATATGCGCTCCTATTTCGTTTTGCTTGAGCCAGGAAACCTCTGTGTAGGACTCTAAAGACTCGTCAATACGCCGGCAGCAGATGATGATCATATCAAGCACCCACAAGCCGCAAGCGGTCTGCTAAACGTAACGGCCATCCGGGTATTGAGCGATCAGAAGATCGACGAGCAAGCCCACTCACACTCCAGTGAATCCAACCAGTAACACTTACCGTACAGTCCGGTCTGTCCGTCTGATATGTCGCATATCTCGCCTAGGGGTGGTAAACGTCAGACCCCAATAGCTCGATAAGTCGTGTCGATATGAGGTCTATAACAATTCGAGAAACTACTGGTAACACTTACCAGTAAATCTCAGCAACCCTGGCCAGGGATTTCCTGTTATAGCCAATCGAACACAGCACAACATCAACCCCCTATACCGGGAGAGACGAATCCCCTCCTATCGCTCATTGCCTCCATGTGATTCGGGACTGTACCCAAAAACCACCGTTTTGCACGCCCTCTTGGACGTGGTAAGATGGAAATCAAAGCACAGTGGGAACCACACAAGACTCTATGACGATCTCGGGTCAACAGACTACTCTGTACCAGTGTCACCAGAGAACTGCCATCTGACGTGAGGTATAATACCATCTGGGAGTTCTCGGCGAGTCCGTCCAGTGTACCCAGTCTCTACTGAGCACCCGTATATCTCCTCTGATGTCAAACACCAATGGATATGGGATCATCCATCGCCCATCTGTATGGGTCGAGAAGGTACACGCTAGTCTACTCTGGTATATCGATGCCCTGTCTCGATACACCCACGACTAGGGACTTTGAAGGATGTACTTATGGACTACCCTGTCCCCACTAGTATGATCCGCATCATAGTCCAGGTAGTCAAGTACACATCCTAAGGGCTTTACCAACATGTAACAGAGAGACAATCAGTGTACACGTTAAGGTAAAGAGCAACCAGATAGCATACTATCATGTCGAGCAAGAAAGTCATCCCTATATATGTCCCAGCATCCACTACAATATACATCCAATGTACAGTAATGGCCTCTAGGGCATACATATAACCAACAATCTCCTACTTGCACTAGGGCCATCTGTAGCAGTGTTTGTAGTATCTCATACTCAACCATCCCATAAAAGTCTCTCTCTGGGAATAAGCCTTCGTGAGTGGATCCGCCGTGTTGTCCTCTGAGTCTACTCTCCTAACCTCGATCCCTTAGAGATCAACCATCTCCATGATCAGGTGATACTGCCTTAGATTATGTCTGGATCAATGATGGGACCTGCGTTCCTTGGCATAAGCCACAACTCCATTGTCACACAATGGGAGGAACGTAGTTCATCTCATGAACCAATATATATACCCAAACAGCCTCTTTGGTAGCATCTTAAGTAGCGATGTATCTTGCCTTTATCGTCTAGTATGTCACGGTATCTAGCTTGGAACTCTTCCAACATACCGTCCCTTTACTGAGGGTAAAGACAATGCCTGCGACTGACATTCAGTCGTCTTCATCACCCTGGAACACTTCCAGTGATTCTCCCCAGGATCGATTGATACCATCTCACTAGTACTAGTGAGATTCCTAACATCCAATTAGATCTATCTCATAGATCCAAAATCCAGGATTTAGTAGGTATCACTTTGATCCTACACGGAGAATCTTTGTGATAAACGGAGATTGATCGAGCGTAGCATAAGAAACTCCTTTCTTATCAAGAGTATGTTATCCACGTACTCTACGAGGATCACCACCATACTCCCTACTACCTTTTTGTTTATATAAGGTTCATCTACCATTTTGATGATGTCAAACTCTTTGACTAATCTATCAAAACAGATGTTCCAACTCCGCGATGCCTGCTTTAATCCTATAAAGCATCTTGCACACGTTTCCGCTGCTCCCACTGTCTACGAGGTCCTCTGGCTGTGTACTTATAGACGCACTCTTCTAAAACATCATTTAGAAAAGCAGTCATGACACCCAACCACAAGATATTGTAGTCATGGTATGTAGCCGTGGCAAGTAGGATCTGGATGGACTTAAGCATAGCTACTTGAAGAGGTTTCACCACTATCCACGCCTGGTTGATGATGAAAACCTTTAACAAGTCTAGCTTTGAAAGTCTCAACCTTTCCATGTACACCAAGTAATCTTCTCAAGATATACTTGCTCCTGATGGGGATTTAACCCTTCAGATTTAGCAACTAAAGTCCATACTTTGTTGGTGTATAAGGATTCCATCTCAGATCGCTAAGCATCCAGCCATTCTTACAGAGTCCCACTCCTGATGGCCAGTTCGAAACTAGTTGGGTCATCATCTCATGATGCAATCCTCGCTCCCACTGTCATAGAGAAACCGAAGTATCTCTCAGGTGGGTGAGGAACCCTACTAGATCGGCGGAGAGGCTGAGGTTCGTTGGAATCTACTGAATCCTTTGGTTGTACCAAATCATCTGCTGTATTTTGTATAGCTGGAACCTTTCCAGTTCTACATTACAGACCTTGCCTCGAGCTTGTCCGGATTTTGCTTTTAGACATTAGCCGGACAACCCCAAATCTTAACTAGCTTAAGACATAGGCTCTTCCCTTTCCATATCACATATGAAATGGTAGACAACTGATTTGATTGGAACCCTATTCAATAGGTATGCAACTTCTCAAGTGCATAACACCCAAAAGGAAAAAGGTAACTCAGTAGTACTCATCATAGAGCACACCATATCAAATAGGGTGTATCTGCTCCGCCCTGATATACCATCGTGCTATGGTGTATACGGAGGAGTAATTCTGAGAGAGAATCTCATTCTCCTTTAGAATAGTCCAGGAATTTCCGTGCTCAAGTATTCTCCTCCTCGATCACATCAAAGGACATAATACTTTTACCCGTATTTTGGTTCTCTACTTCTAAATCATATTCTGTGAATATCTCAAAAGATTCGGACTCATGTTTCAACAGGAACATATGATTGAATCTTGAGAGATTATCAGAGAATATAATGAAGTATAAAGAATCAGTGTTGGCATGTGTAGACAGGGGACTTACATACATCAACATGTATCATCCCAAGAGTTCACTAACTCTTTCTCTGTTTCCAATAAACAGAGCTGTGGTCATCTTATCTTTGTGACATGACTTGCAAGTTTCACAAGATGTAAATTCAAACTGATTTAAATATGCATCTACATGTAACTTCAGCTAATCGGGTCGCATTGATATGACCTAGTCTACAATGCCTCAAGAAGGATTCGTTCATTTCTGAACTCTTCCTCTTGTGTGTGTTCTGTATACTAAGAACTGTAGTTTGATTTAGAACATTAATGCTTTTAGATAACGTGCCTGAACCGATCAACTTTTGATATAGGAAATGTCCAAAACATTATCCAACAATACAAAATTTTATCATTTCTTTACTAATAAAGAGACTGATATGATTTTGTATATCAGGTTCGGTATCTAATAACATTCGTTCAGAATCAATGTATTACAATACAGGGTGACAGTGACCGACAGACTTGGCTGCAACATTTGCCCCGTTTTCTGCCTCATGAAACTTATCACCCGTTCTCAGTTTTTCTACCCTTTTGTAGCCCTATGTAACAGATTACATATCTGGGATCCTTATCCGGTATCATATACTCAGGATACGGAGGATACTGAGAAACAGTTCTTTGTAATGAACACACCCGAAGATGATGCATCATATGCACTTTATTCGTTTGGGCGGCACGGGAAATCTGGTATTCCCCAATTACCTGCTCTGTCTTATAACAATTATAAGTTGGAGCGGGACCAACGTTCCCCAGCTCAGTATAACAAGCAGGTTCGGTCAATAATCCGTATTATTGTCTTGATTAAGGCGTGACATGGTCGCTACCAGGAGAGAGAGAGAAGAAAACACTCAGCGTGCGCTCTTGCAAGAATAGATTGGTTATTATTTTATCTAATCAGGATGGCTCCCACTGCTTTTTATCAAATCTTCCTTCAAACCCTAAAAGAAAAGACTAGCCGGGATTAATTACACACTACAAGTTCGCCAATCTTTCAGCCAGGCCAGTGTCGGTACTTTGAGGGAGGTCCCCTGTGCTTTCGCACGAACCTAATTAATGTAAACCTCGTTTTTCCAGAGGCGTAACCTCGTTAACTCCTTTCTAGACACCTACTTGATCGGCTAATTGTAATGTGTAAAACTCTCCCAGGAGTAACAATTACTCGTAGCGGGTATCGGGATTCAACTATCTCATAGAAGGTATGCAATCTCATTGCAAATTTCAACACTTGAAATTCCCGATAACATTTTGCCCCCAGCACCCTATGACCTTGACGGAGGTCAACAAACCATAGGCTACTAGTCAAGTTCAACCCGTCATTTCTTGATCGAATTAAACCCACCCGCACGACCCTTGACGGAGGTCAACAAGGCCGCACGACTATCCTAATCCAATCTGCATCATATGCATAAGCAGATAAATACTAGTTAGCTACCGCACACTACGCCTTGACGGAGGTCAACAAACGTAGCACGAATACTAAATAGGACTTATCTGAAATGACGGAGGGCTACGACATGTTTTTCTGAAAACCTATTGCGTAATGAACTTGATATCGTTGTAGGATCGAATGATTTTAAAAATGGAGTGCTTTTGAGGCTTTTCTAGTTTTGCTAAAGGAGTCACTGCCGGTGAAGGGATCGTCGGTCCTTTTCTCGTCGAATGAGGTGCGGGATATATCATATATATCACTGTGCAAAGCAAAAACTCTTAAAAGCAATCAAAAGACAAACCGAGGGTGTAGCATCTGCCAGTTATTGCTAAAGGAGTCACTCCCGATGAAGGGATCTCGGTCCTTTCCTTATCGAATAAGGTGCAGGATATATCATATATACCGCTGTGCAAAGCAAGAACTGTAGCTACCTGTTTTATTTTGAAATTCGATTCTACAACATCTTAGGTTTCTTTTATTTCATTAATCACATTAATGAAGTCCCATCATTTAAATACCTAAACATCACAGATAAATACGACGTACACTTATGCCATCCACATTCGCCTCGATGTCCCCTCGTGCACTGTTAGGTTAGGTAACTAACGACAGAGCGGGGCAGGGCTAGCGCGGGTGTAAAACATAAGTAACGGCTATATAATATATCATATATACTATATACAATATCTATCATAGAACATCACATGATCACATCACAGATATCGCAGCAGAAGAATCATATGAAATATTGGATATACTAGGACGTCTGTGTTTTCAATACGAGCCAGTATAAAACACGGATTCCACGGTCACGATGAATAGCCAAACCCACACCCCTAGACCCCTACAAGAGCGGCAAGCAACCCTACCAATTCTGGAGTTAGGAGACCCGGACTCGACTCCTCGAGTTGGTCTCCCACCGGACTCCAGAACCCGGTTACTTGTGCCCTCCTCCTTGGGTCTATCCTAGTGCGGAAAAGTAAATAATATACAAAAGGTGACAACTTCCCCTACCTGGAAGTGCCCCAATAAAAGAATATTACATACAAGTTTTTACATGAATGAAAATGAAAAACACTCATCTCACATAAAAACCCCCGGCTATTCGAACACGACAATCCAATATAACATATCCAGCAACACATAACATCACATGTCATCAACGTAAGTAAATATGCGCATCCCAATTGTCGTTGACATATAGCAACGAAACCGGCGATATCACATATTACACTTACGGTCACAGAAAAGAAAGTGTAAAACTATAACAGTTGGAATCCGCAACCACCTCAGACATCGCATGCCTGACCAAATGAATTACTTAGACATCGCATGCCTAACAATTATAAACCCCGCATTTTAGTCTCATAATCGAAAACACTTTTCAATATCAAGTCGGGCAATTCAACAAGATTCCCGACATCCTGATCGAATGCTCGTCGCAAACTTCAGTAGGCGGCCGCACCCCCGATACCGTCGACGAAGTGCACCAAGGCGGAACACCGCCACCGCGAGCACCCGAACGGATGCTTTCGGCGACGGGGTTCTCCTACAGTCACTTGGTCGGGGCTATGGGGTGAGGCTGTCTATTAAGTTTACCCGGCGAGTATCCGCGTACGCTACGTGATTGCGACGGACTTTTGATCACATCAAAATTCCGTGGCAACCGATCAAGTGAGACTAAACTGCTATGTTTATAACATTCATTCAGTTATCTTATAACTTATTGTGAATTCCAATTATTGTATCACATTCCGGATAAATAGAAAATGCTAAACTTTTCGATCGAACAATCGAACACCCAAGTTTTCCAGATACAGCTCAACACATGAAATAAGTCTAACAACATTCAGTTCGTGCCTCAGTACCAACGGTCCAGCCGTAGAAGGGTCAAGCCAACGCCTCACATGTGGCACGCCGTACTGCCCCCAAACCCGAAGGTTCAAAGGGCAGTTCAAGACGGTCACATAATCGAGTTAAGGTTTGTTGTCTTCTAGAGGGTCCATCGCGTTACTTGCACTTCTTAGAACGTCGTTAAACTACGGAAAAATCCAACACTTGGAAATTTCCCGACAGGGGAAAAATTGGGTATTTATATGCGGTCGAACTTTTTAACATATTCAAAAATTATCCGGAAAACCACATAGACAAAATTAGATAATCCGATCGATATTCGAATCCCCAAAACAAACCCAGAATGCTCAACTGTGTAGTAAATATTAAAATTACCCAGAAAACACAGGAATTAATTATAAACATTACTGTGCAAAACGGAGTCAATGAGTCAACATTACAGCCGCGGAACCGCCACGCCACGTGGGTCTAGGCCGCGGTTCCGCGGCGTTATGACGGAGTTAGGTCTCCGTTTTTCAAAGTAACTCATAAAAAACCCTGCTTGATTTTCTGCATATTTTTAATATGGAAAAATGCACGGTTTTGAAAAAAGGACAGAGAGCATGGGAAAAATGGGGTTTCGGGTTCGATCGGACTTCAAATTCCGTCTAGACTTCGCCTAAGGCTCTAGCTAGGCTCTGATACCACTGTAGGGTTCCTAGGCACTCTAGTAAGGTCTCATAAGGCATCAACCATGCCAATTTCAAAAATTATAGGTGCCGAGAAACCCGACTACGGATCGTTGGCTAGATTTCTAGGCGATAAATGAACTAGTTTACAATTAAACTAAAAGAATACGGAAATACAACCTTTGTAGATCCGGTCCTCCACCTCCATAGCTCCGCAATGAAGTCTCCTCGCTGTCCAAGTCGAACCCCGGGCTCTACCGTCGGCTTCATCGGAGAATGGACGGGCTAGGTCATCGACGACGATGCCGAAGATGATCTACGTCGAGGTATCGCTAGATCAAGCTCCAACTTCACCAAGTCAAGAAAACTTGTGAAGGAAACACCCTATACTACTTGGCAAGAGGTAGAGGATGAAGAAATATGAGGTGGGTAGACTTTAGATTTGGATTTCTCACACTTTTTCATCAATCACCATTGATGTAGCAAGCTTTCTTCATGGAAGAAGAAGATGAAGAAGAAGAAGATGATATGATAAGTTATTTAGAAAAAAGAAAATAAATCATACTTATCATAATGTCAACTATGGTTAGATGTAGAGAATGAACAAGGGTTAAAGTGAATGGTTGGGGTTAAGGAAAGAAACAAAATAGTCAACCATTCAAAGCTTCATGAGGCTTCAAAGATAAACCAAACTTAGCCACCATTTTATTTCTTTCAATAAAGAATAAATGAATAAATAAATAAGCAAATAAAAAGAAACCCTAACCATTCATATAACCATGGTCAATTCTTTACACAAACCCAAGCTTGCATGTATCATCAAACATGATACAATCTTGTGCACAAAAGTATATCACATATACCACTTGCACAATCCAAGTGAGAAAATCCATTTAAAGTGAACCAATACTAGTTAATGCAAAGAAATATATCAAATATACAATTATGCATTAAATCATTAAATCAATACTTGATTTAACGATCCGGTCATATCGCATATAACCGACTAATATTAACAGTAACAACTTATCGAATCAACACTTGATCCGATATGCCGGCTATATCGCATATAACCGATCAATGTCACATATCGCGAGAATCGAATACAGTATCACATTCTGGTATCATTCTCGGTCCCGCACATATCTCATATGCGCTCCTATTTCGTTTTGCTTGAGCCAGGAAACCTCTGTGTAGGACTCTAAAGACTCGTCAATACGCCGGCAGCAGATGATGATCATATCAAGCACCCACAAGCCGCAAGCGGTCTGCTAAACGTAACGGCCACCGGGGTATTGAGCGATTAGAAGATCGACGAGCAAGCCCGCTCACACTCCAGTGAATCCAACCAGTAACACTTACCGTACAGTCCGGTCTGTCCGTCTGATATGTCGCATATCTCGCCTAGGGGTGGTAAACGTCAGACTGCAATAGCTCGATAAGTCGTGTCGATATGAGGTCTATAACAATTCGAGAAACTATTGGTAACACTTACCAGTAAATCTCAGCAACTCTGGCCAGGGATTTCCTGTTATAGCCAATCGAACACAGCACAACATCAACCCCCTATACCGGGAGAGACGAATCCCCTCCTATCGCTCATTGCCTCCATGTGATTCGGGACTGTACCCAAAAACCACCGTTTTGCACGCCCTCTTGGACGTGGTAAGATGGAAATCAAAGCACAATAGGAACCACACAAGACTCTATGACGATCTCGGGTCAACAGACTACTCTGTACCAGTGTCACCAGAGAACTGCCATCTGACGTGAGGTATAATACCATCTGGGAGTTCTCGGCGAGTCTGTCCAGTGTACCCAGTCTCTACTGAGCACCCGTATATCTCCTCTGATGTCAAACACCAATGGATATGAGATCATCCATCGCCCATCTATATGGGTCGAGAAGGTACACGCTAGTCTACTCTGGTATATCGATGCCCTGTCTCGATACACCCACGACTAGGGACTTTGAAGGATGTACTTATGGACTACCCTGTCCCCACTAGTATGATCCGCATCATAGTCCAGGTAGTCAAGTACACATCCTAAGGGCTTTACCAACATGTAACAGAGAGACAATCAGTGTACACGTTAAGGTAAAGAGCAACCAGATAGCATACTATCATGTCGAGCAAGAAAGTCCTCCCTATATATGTACCAGCATCCACTACAATATACATCCAATGTACAGTAATGGCCTCTTGGGCATACATATAACTAACATCATGATGAGGGGTTTGGATCCACGCGTCTTCGTTGGGCAGGAAGCTACCCACTATGGATGAGCTGAGTAGGAAGCTAACCAGCCGTCTCGTGATGAGGGCTTTAGATCCACATCTTCGTTGGGCAGGAATTTACCCGTGGTGGATAGACCCAGCAGGAAGCTACCCGGCTGCCTCATGATGAGTGCTTTGGATCCACGTCTTCGTTGAGCAGGTAGATACCTACTATGGATGAGCTAAGCAGGATGCTACCCAGCCACCTCATGACGAGGGTTGTAGATCCACGTCTTTGTTGGGCAGGAAGCTACCCTCGGTGGATAGGCCGAGCAAGAAGCTACCCGGCCGCCTCATGATGAAGGATTTGGATCCACGTCTTCATTGGGCAAGAAGCTACCCGCGGTGGATGGGCCGGGCAGGAAGCTACCCGCGGTGAATAGGCCAAGCAGGAAGCTATCTGGCCGCTTCATGATGAGGGCTTTGGATCTACGTGTCTTCGTTGGGCAGGAAGCTACCCACTGTGGATGAGCCGAGCAGGAAGCTACCCATCCATCTCGTGATGAAGGCTTTAGATCTACGTCTTTGTTGGGCAGGAAGCTACCCGCAGTGGATAGGCCGAGCAGGAAGCTACCCGGCCGCCTCGTGATGAGGGCTTTAGATCTACGTCTTCGTTGGGTAGGAAGCTACCCATTGTGGATGAGCCGAGAAGGAAGCTACCCAGCCGCCTCGTGATGAGGGCTTTAGATCCATGTCTTCGTTGGGTAGGAAGATACCCGCGGTGGATGGGTCGAGCACGAAGCTACCCGGCCGCTTCATGATGAGGGCTTTGGATCCATGACTTCATTGGGCAGGAAGCTACCCGGCCGTCTCGTGATGAGGGATTTGGATCCACGTCTTCATCGGGAATGAAGCTACCCACTGTGGATGAGCCGAGCAGGAAGCTACCCCGCATCATCGTGATGAGGGCTTTAGATCCACGTCTTCGTTGGGCAAGAAGCTACCCACGGTGGATAGGCCGAGAAGGAAGCTACCCTGCCGCCTCATGATGAGGGCTTTAGATCCACGTCTTCGTTGGGTAGGAAGCTACCCGCGGTGGATGGGCCGAGCAGGAATCTACCCGGCCACCTCGTGATGAAGGCTTTGGGTCCACATCTTTAATGGGCAGGAAACTACCCGTGGTGGATGCGCCGAGCAGGAAGCTACCCGCAGTGGATGGGCCGGGCAGGATGCTACCCGGCCGCTTCGTGATGAGGGCTTTGGATCCATGCGTCTTCGTTGGGCAGGAAGCTACATATTGTGGATGAGTTGAGTAGGAAGATACCCAGCCGTCTCGTTATGAGGGCTTTAGATCCATGTCTTCGTTGGGCAGGAAGCTACCCACGGTGGATGGGCCGAGTAGGAAGCTACCCGGCCGCCTCATGATGATGGATTTGGATCCACGTTTTCATTGTGCAGGAAGCTACCCACTGTAGATGAGCCGAGCAGGAAGCTACCCAGCCGCCTCGTGATGAGGGCTTTGACGACGTTTCGAGGTGGAGTGGAACCACCCCAACCACAATTGCGAAGCGAGGGATAGCTCATGCTTGGACCTCCGTTGTGATGATCGCTGGTCATTATATCGAAGGCGGAAGATCAACTTTTATGGTGGAAAAGTCTTTCGTTCCTACAGACGGTGCCAACTGATGGAGGTCAAAATCTCCCTTAGTAGTTGTCCTGCGTCGATCTTGCAGCAAGCGGTTCTGAACGGTTGAGATTTGGTGTGAGGGTTGAATGTGTGGATCTCAGTGGGCTATCGTGACATCGAGCTACCTGCAAGGGAAGTCCCGGGGTGGGTAACCAACGTAGGACCCTTCGACGATCAAGTAAGTACCGAGGAATAATGAAAGGGTAGTGGCGTATTGGAATGAGTTCCCCCTTACCTGAGTCGTCTGGTGGAGAGGGTTTATATAGTGGTCGCATGAGGTGAACCGGCACGATATTTTCGCTGTCCGTTACGCCTCCGAGGCACGTTCGCTTAGAAGGCGTGATACGTCCATTAATAGCAGGATGCACTCGTTAATAGAAGGGCGTGCCAGCGTGGGACGTAGAGTGGAGGAGATCTCACTTTGGAGAGATACACGAAGCAGTTACGGGGGCGCTTAGGCTCCATGTTCTCGGCTGAACAGGGGAGCTGGGAAAGCTTAGATCGGTGGATAGCTCAGAGGTGAGCGAGGAGGCCGAGGAAGCCCAGCTCTGCAACAGCTCGGAGACGAGCAATGAGGCTGTGGAAGCTCGGTTGTAGGATTGCTCGGAGGTGAGCTGTTGGATGGTTGCTAGGCGAATATGGAAGGTACTCCGGGGTGGTCACTGATGTAAGTTGATGTCACGCACCCCGCGGGTTCGCGGGGAGGCAGAATTTACAAAAAAAATGATTTTTTCAAGCTTCGCAACACCGACTAAACTCCAGGATCTTAACAGAAACCTTAACTAGCTAAATCTACTTAGAGGTTTAACTACTCGGTAAGAATTTTATACCTCCTAGAACCTTGTCCTTTAAGTCTTCTTCTCCTCCTCTCCTTGAGCTACTCGAAGATCCGGATCGCTCTTGATCGTCGACCTCCTCGTGTCGAAGATGATCCACCCGAGAGTCTATACCTCAAGCTCCAACCTCTAAACCGAGGTAACTAAGGTACCTAGTTTGCTAAGGTAGGTAGCCTAGAAGATGTAGGGTGTCTAATGGAGTGTTTTTGTTGGTGATAGTGCCCTCAGAGTCAATTATTGGATCACAGGTACGTGATTGCAATGATTGCGGAGGACCTATACCGGTAGGACAGTCTTACTCGAGATGATAATATGTTATCTGGTTTGCCTTTATCAGTCGTGTACATATTCAGGTGACTGATTACATGTTACACTTTGATAGAGCCCTTAGGATCTTGCTTTACTACCAACAGTATGATGGTGATCATATACGTGAGAGTTGGGTGGTTTATACGCATATCCTTAATTGTGGTCCCTAGTCGTGGGAGTTTCGAGACAGGGCATCGATACGCCGGAGTAGACTAGTGTATACAGTCGAGACCCCGACGAGGGGCGGTGGCCGGTCTCATAAGCCACTGGTGTCAGTTGGATCACCTAAGATGTATACATGTGCTCATTGGGTTATGAGTACACCGGACAGGACTCGCCGGGAACCTGCTAGTTGGTATTATACAAATCGTCAGATAGTAGTTCCCTGGTGACATGTGTACAGGTTAGTTCATCGACCTGAGGTCGTCATTTGTCTCGTGTGAGTGCCCACTGTGCTTTGATTTCTACCCTACCACGGCTCAAAGGAGTCGTGCAAACAGGTAGCTTTTGGGTACAGTCCCGAGCCATATGGAGGCACGTGAGCGGATCGGCAGGGGATTCGTCTCTCCCGGTATTGGGGGCGAGATCGTACTGTGTCTAGGAGAGCCATTACACAAAGACCACGGCCGTGGCAGGAGATTTACTGGTAGGTACTCCAGTAGTATCTCAGGGTGTTATTGGGCTACACTCCGACACGACTTATACTGCTATTGGGGGTCTAACGTTACTAGCCCCCTAGGCAGATATGCGATACTCATAGACGAACGAACCGGACTGTATATACATTGTCACTATTAGGCTCAGTATGGTTTCCGGGTGAGTTCGCTCATCGGCCTCCCTTGAGGTCTGTCCATGGGCAGCCGTTACGCATAGCTAGTGCCGCTGACGGTTTGTGGTTAAACCCACTGCCAGGGTACTGACGAGTCATTAGAGTCCCCCACAGACAGTTTCCCAAGTTCGGGCGAAACGTTGTAGAGGCCGTATGGTTTTATGGCAGGGTTCGGAAAATGCATGTGCGTTTACGCACGTGTCAGTTTTCGGGCAGATGATACTGGTCGGTTTTGGTTTAAGCCGGATCCGAGTATTATATTGAGTAGATATAATATCTTTGTCTCAGTTGCATTTGTATTCGATTGTAATACAAATGCGGGTATATTTATACAGTTACGGGGTTATCCTGAAAGTCGTTTCAGGATCACTTTTGGAAGTTGCCAGTTTCCAGTTTTCTATCAGCCGTCTTTTAACATTCGGTTAAATACGGATTTATCTTTTCTTGGATGAGGGTGAGTCATGCTTCTAGAAGGTTCTAGAAATGGTGACTAGGGTGATGAGGTGGCGGGTGACTCATCTTTGCATTTAATGAATTGATGACTAGGTTTAGATGTGTCATCCTTTTCATTAATGCATTTTGTTCTTGCTTAGGATATTTTCCTTTGATCTTTTCTCTTGTGGTTACCTCCCCCTCTCCTACACTCACCCCCTACTCCTATATAGTGGCCGGCCCCTCCCCTCTCTCTCACACACACTCACTTGAGTTTTTATCTGGTAAAAAGATTATGATAGATTTTGGGGTGTATGGAATTTCACAGCTCATTTCATTCCATCACCCGATCCGAGTGGCAACTTCATTTACCGATCGTCCACGGCTTTGGATGAAGTGAGACAAAGTAGTCTATTCATTCTCTACATCATTCTTGGTCGTCTCTTTTAGCAAACTTGACGACCGAGTTGCCTCGAGTCAGAGGCGGGAGCCCGTTTAAAGAATCGTCGACGTGGTGCCACCTGGACGAGCAGATCGGAGCAGCCGCAACGGAGCGTGGGATGATGGTTAAAGAACGAAGGACTCGGATCGTTCGGTATAACCTTTCTACACTCTTTACAGTTTGTTAGTTTAGCAATAATGGCAGATCCGGGTTAAAGTATACGATAGCGCCAGTTAAAAGTTTTTGTTCCGCATTTGGCGTCTGTAGACGGCCGGGGCGCTACCGTAGACTTACAGTGGTATCAGAGCCTCACCATTTTGCTATACTAACTTGTGCTAACGCGTTTAAAATATCGATCGAACCGGATATCGAAAAACACAATTTTCAAGCTTCACAGTTTCTGTCGATTTTAAATGATGCCCTAAAATTATTCTACATATCTCAGAAGTCTGTGCAGGGTTTTATAAGAACACCGTACAAATTTGGGCTCATGAATCAACAAGACGGCCGCGGAATCGCGGCCAAACCCATGGTTTGGCCGCGCATCCGCGGCCATTCTGTGTGATCATGCCCCCAAACTTGCACAGTGTATTCTTCTCTGGAAATTGGGGTTTTTGGTACATATCTTTTGGGCCCAGATTTTGTTACTGTTCACCAGTTGTTCGTGGGGCCCACTTTGTGATATTTAGTCGATCGAAATTTAAACATGTTAGTTTACAGTGCTTACATTATATCTCCGACCGGGAATGTCATTTGATCGGTAAACCGCGTCTGATTGCTATAGTTCTTTTAGACGGGTTTGCGAACGTGACATTCGCGTTGATGTTCTGTGTTGTGCTGTGATGTTGCGGATTTGTCGTGGTGGATAGCAGTGTACAATGATAGTGCAGTTTGAGTTTATTTGTACATTTGATATTGCGGGGCGTGCGTCCAACATGTGGACTGCCTCACTGCCTGTTGTATAATATTCTTTTGGAGCACGACCAGATTGCGGTCGATGTACCTGTTGTACTATTTTTCATTACTGTACTAGGTTTTGCCCCGCGACGGAGTGCACGGATAGCCGGGTTCTGGAGAGCAACGGGTCCGCATCTCATGGCTTTGAGAGGCAGAGGGGCCCCACTCTAGAATTGGCAGACTATTCGCCGCACTCGTAGGGGGTACAGGTTGACCCAAGGAGGGGTGCCCAAGATTACCGGATTCCATGAGGTGCAGGGTGGACCATTCACTTTGCTGTAGGGGGCTGCCTCACTTCAGGTTTTGGCGGGTAACTTGCCGCACCCATAGGGGTCTAGGTTTCATTGCACAGGCTATCCACACGACCAGGGGAACATCGGGTTTCAGCAGCGGCTCTGTGAAACCCGGGGATCCCAGATTATCTGTATTGTTCTGTGATGCTTATTACTTTTATGTAATGTTGCATATTATCACGCCTGGAGTGATTATTGTATATTGGTTTATATACTATTAGATGTTGTATATGTTTTACACCCGCGCTAGTTCAGTCCCGCTCTGTCGTTAGTTAAGTAACCTAATGGGTGATGACGGGACCCAATGACGAATGCGGATGGCATATACGTACATTTTATTTTCGTTCTTTTCTGGTGTGATTGATTGATGGGACTGCGTTGATTCTGATCAATGCAAAGTAAAGCAAACCTGTTTACAGTTGTTGGAACAAATTTAAAAAGTGTTATTGCAAAGACGTTTCCTTTTGTTATGCATAGCGGTATTCAGTGGAATATCCTGCACCTCATTCGACGGGGCAAGGGCCGATATCCCTTCACCGGGACTGACCCCTTGGGCAGAAGTTTGCGTCAGGGTAATAACTTCACTATAGTCAATTACAAGTTGCTTTGCACCGTGGTATTTAGTGGAATATCCTGCACCTCATTCCACGAGGAAAGAGCCGAGATCCCTTTACCGGGAGTGACCTCTTTAGCAAAAGGTTTTCGCCACTATATTTTAAAAAGCTATCAGGTTCCTTCAGCGATATCAAGTTCACTACGTTAAAGGTTTTTTCGCCAAAAACCAGCCGTAGCCCTCCGTCACTTTTTTTGGGTATTTAGTAGTATTCAAGCTATGCATTTTGGCCAAAGTTAAGGCATAGTGTTTGGTAGCTGCTGGGTATTCATTTGTTGCATAGATAGATGAGTTGGTTTGGGACAGTCGTTCTGCCATTTGGCCAAAGCCAGGGGCATGTGCGGGTGGGTTCAAATTGACAAGATAGTGACGGGTAGAACTTGGCATGTGACTTATGATATTTTGACCAAAGCCAAGGTTATAAGAGCATGGGGCAAAAATCATATCGGGAGTTTCTAAAGAAACTGAAACTTGCCAAGTATGCGCATACCTTCTGGAGTGCGATAACGTGAGTGGATTCCGTCACGTTATCATGCGATGAGAGTTGGATCCCGATTCCCACTGATGAGTTGGTTTACTCTTCGGGTGATCCCGATTGATTCTTCTTTCAGGTTTGGAGGAGAATTTGACAGGACAGTGGGAGGTTTCCGGATTAGATAAACTGATAACCATTCTGATCTAGGTTAGAGTGCACGCAGAGTGTTTCTTTTCTCTCTCTCTTTGGCAGCAACTTTTGACCGACCCTAGACTATGACTCAGTGACTAAGTTGACCGAACCTTCTTAAAATACTGGCTTTTGGATTGTCTGAGTTGCATAAGTCATTGCCACTCCTTCTTTTACCCTTTGCATTTCTCAGAACACCCGTATTACTATGGACATCCACTTCCATTGGATAGATCCATCGTATGGTTATATACGAACTCGAAGGGACTTCTTCGAGGATGGATCCAGGTTCAGGAGAAATAGAATTGGTTTATTCAGTTGTCTTTTATTATCGCCTTCTCTCAGGTTGCGAGGGCTCCTTGGTTTAGGAGAGTACACCTATTACGCTTATTGGATAGTCTTATTCCAAACCATAGGCAGGTGCCGAAAGGTAGGGAATGAAGAAAACCAATTAGCCTAAGTAGGGTGTGCAGAAGGTAATATGTAAAGACAAAATAAAGGGATTAGAAAGAGGGCAAAGTAAATTGCGACTGTTATCATTCACGACCTAAACCGTGTACTTCATCGCCACTCCTATTTCACCTTTAAAGGAATAAGATATTATTCAGTTGTCTTTTATCATCACCTTCTCTCAGGTTGCGAGTACTCCTTGGTTTAGGAGGGTACACCTATTATGCTTACTGGATCTTCTTCTTCCAAACCATAGGCTGGTGCCGAACGGTAGGGAAGGAAGAAAACCATTTAGCCTAACGATGGTGTACATAAGATAATGACTAAAGACAAATAAAGGGATTTGGAGAGATGGCAAAGAAATATACGGTTATAGTCATGAATTGGATTATGGAAGAGGCATTGCTAGGAATACCAGGATACCCCTACGAAACATTTTCATGTTTCAGTGCATTGTTAAAGGAAAACTGTTTTCCCGATTAGATACTTACTCCAAGGGTATGTATTTACCAGGTTTCATTCTCATATCTGTATGGTTTTACAGATGATGAGTGGGAGTAAGTTATTGGGAATTAGGTAATTATCCTCATTATATCGGAATTCGTTGTAATTGGTGATATTTGAGGAAATCGCCAAGGTACAGTTTTCAACCTACGACGCACAGGTTTTGAGTTGTTTAACTCAGCGGACTTATACGGAGTATTGTATGTTGTCCAAGTGTCCATCAGGACAAAGGGGTAGGTCCTCGTACTATGTTCTGTTTACTTATGACTTCTCTAGTTTTTAGACAAGTGTTTCGTAGAAATACATGGTCTAAGTTTTGAGAAGTTGTGGGTATAAGAATAAAGTAGAGAACCAGGTATCACAAGTATCGGGATTCTTCAAAGAGATCGAAGATGTAGATTCTTGTGATTGGTATTCAGATGATAGTGATGGTTTTGAGAAACGTGTTTCTCTTTCAGGTTACTCATAATTGGATGGATTCCTAAGTTGAGTAATGCTGATTAGCCTCTTTCCATTAAGATGATATGCACTGGAGACAGCTGCATGATTTGAATCTGGTTCCAATTAAATAAAGTGCCAAAGTTTCTATATTGGATATAGAATGGATCATACCTTAAAAGATATTAAGGTACGGGGAGTTGTCCAGCTTATGCTTAAAACCAGACTCTGGATAACTCAGGGCACGTTTCTGTAATGGCTGTTTGTGGGTTGACCCTGGCTATGACGAGGGTTGATATTCTACCATTTGGAAGATCAATAGTGATATTGTTCTTGACTCGCCACAGTTTTAGTAAAATGGATTTTTTCAGAAAACATTAGTGGGAGTATGGTAGAACTGGAAGTGATTCCAGAACCGCGAACGATTACGGAAAATTTAATAGGACCTATATATTCAATCAGGTTTGACATTCCAATAGCCACTCCGCAGATATGGTGGGTAACCTCAGACACCCGAGAGGTACTTCGGTAGCCTCAAGGACGGTGACAGGGAGGTTCTTATCTACCCAAACTTGACACTACTGTTGTTCCAGGCTATGAGACCCGGTAGGAGGGTTGTCGTAGTCAGTGGGAGCATTGGAAGCATAGTGGGCAAGATACTTATGTCTATTTATAGACTTGTGCAGTTATAGCGGAGATAGATCATCTAATTTTGATGTGACAGTCATGGGTTTGACTTCAATTAGGATAGGGGATGGATCTGTTAAGAAGGTAGTAGGGTGTGATGTCATGGTATTTGGATGACATACAAAGAGTAGGAAGTAAAATTCCTATACTACGATCGGTTGTACTGTGGTCGTCACACAGTTGTTTCTCCAGACAGGATATGGATATAATATTTGACATTCTGGTTTCTGGATCTATGGTTTTAGATCTGGATTTGGGTAGTTTTCCAATGTGGGTACTTTGACAGTATTCTAATGGTTTTTAG
Organism: Agapanthus africanus; assembly: GCA_030015575.1. Taxonomy (NCBI): domain Eukaryota; kingdom Viridiplantae; phylum Streptophyta; class Magnoliopsida; order Asparagales; family Amaryllidaceae; genus Agapanthus; species Agapanthus africanus. The sequence goes on along the minus strand of JASDDO010000012.1, from coordinate 387,479,562 downwards.
AATAGATGACTCCTAGCATGGTGGTGTACCTGCAGGTGATGGAGTCACCCTCTCTAAAGATGTCTTACAGACTAAAGGGGAGAGGGATGTGCATGATTGGTAGATCACTTGCTTAGGTAATTGAGTCAATCATGAGATGTCAAGTACCACACCAAATGTTGTTTTTGCACTAGATGCAATAAGTTTGTATTAATCCAATCCTGGAGAAACATAAGGAAGCGGTTTTAGAACATAAGTACATGTTCTACGGATTTGATAACGGTAGCCTCTTTCGGGAGACGGTTATCATTCCAGGCTTCAAAGGTGACATAGTAGACAGAGTGATTGTCAGAGTTATAGTTTTACCTTTGACAAGGGACAGTATTATGGACAGGTGGTCCAAGAGGATACTGTGGGAGGCATGGTGCAGGATACTGATTAGGTTCAGTGATCGATACAGTCTAAGAAATTTGGATTTGGAGTTCATTTATGAACAAGGTCCCATCAGATTTCCAGACATATTCTAAGACAGGTATTACTCGATTCGGGAGATGGCTTTCTCCGTGAACTTAAGATTTAGAGAGATATAGAAAGAAACATCTAGGCGGATCCACTCACTGAGGCTATTTCTCGAACACAATAGTTTTACAAACGGGCTTTGTGAAACTGATTAGTAGAGGAGTTGGATGTTCGGTTTCACACGGGCTGTGAGTAGTCGACATCGCAATAATTAGCCTTGAGTGCAAGTGGGAGATTGTTGGTGATAGTGCCCTCAGAGTCAATTATTGGATCACAGGTACGTGATTGCAATGATTGCGGAGGACCTATACCGGTAGGACAGTCTTACTCGAGATGATAGTATGTTATCTGGTTTGCCTTTATCAGTCGTGTACATGTTCAGGTGACTGATTACATGTTACACTTTGATAGGGCCCTTAGAATCTTTCTTTACTACCAACAGTATGATGGCGATCATATACGTGAGAGTTGGGTGGTTTATACGCATATCCTTAATTGTGGTCTCTAGTCGTGGGAGTTTCGAGACAGGGCATCGATACTCCGGAGTAGACTAGTGTATACAGTCGAGACCCCGATGAGGGGCGGTGGCCGGTCTCACAAGCCACTGGTGTCAGTTGGATCACCTAAGATGTATACATGTGCTCATTGGGTTATGAGTACACCGGACATGACTCGCCGGGAACCTGCTAGTTGGTATTATACATATCGTCAGATAGCAGTTCCCTAGTGACATGTGTACAGGTTAGTTCATCGACCTGAGGTCGTCATTTGTCTAGTGTGAGTTCCCACTGTGCTTTGATTTCTACCCTACCACGGCTCAAAGGAGTCGTGCAAACAGGTAGCTTTTGGGTACAGTCCCGAGCCATATGGAGGCACGTGAGCGGATCGGCAGGGGATTCGTCTCCCCCGGTATTGGGGGCGAGATCGTGCTGTGTCTAGGAGAGCCATTACACAAAGCACACGGCCGTGGCAGGAGATTTACTGGTAGGTACTCCAGTAGTATCTCAGGGTGTTATTGGGCTACACTCCGACACGACTTATACTGCTATTGGGGGTCTGACGTTACTAGCCCCCTAGGCAGATATGCGATACTCATAGACGAACGGACCGGACTGTATATACATTGTCACTGTTAGGCTCAGTAGGGTTTCCGGGTGAGTTCGCTCATCGGCCTCCCTTGAGGTCTGTCCATGGGCAGCCGTTACGCATAGCTAGTGCCGCTGACGGTTTGTGGTTAAACCCACTGCCAGGGTACTGACGAGTCATTAGAGTCCCCCACAGACAGTTTCCCAAGTTCGGGCGAAACGTTGTAGAGGCCGTATGGTTTTATGGCAGGGTTCGAAAAATGCACGTGCGTTTACGCACGTGTCAGTTTTCGGGCAGATGATACTGGTCGGCTTTGGTTTAAGCCGGATCCGAGTATTATATTGAGTAGATATAATATCTTTGTCTCAGTTGCATTTGTATTCGGTTGTAATACAAATGCGGGTATATTTATACAGTTACGGGGTTATCCTGAAAGTCGTTTCGGGATCACTTTTGGAAGTTGCCAGTTTCCAGTTTTCTATCAGCCGTCTTTTAACATTCGGTTAAAGACGGATTTATCTTTTCTTGGATGAGGGTGAGTCATGCTTCTAGAAGGTTCTAGAAATGGTGACTAGGGTGATGAGGTGGAGGGTGACTCATCTTTGCATTTAATGAATTGATGACTAGGTTTTGATGTGTCATCCTTTTCGTTAATGCATTTTGTTCTTGCTTAGGATATTTTCCTTCGATCTTTTCTCTTGTGGTTACCTCCCCCTCTCCTACACTCACCCCCTACTCCTATATAGTGGCCGGCCCCTCCCCTCTCTCTCACACACTCACTTGAGTTTTTATCTGGTAAAAAGATTATGATAGATTTTGGGGTGTATGGAATTTCACAGCTCATTTCATTCCATCACCCGATCCGAGTGGCAACTTCATTTACCGATCGTCCACGGCTTTGGACGAAGTGAGACAAAGTAATCTATTCATTCTCTACATCATTCTTGGTCGTCTCTTTTAGCAAACTTGACGACCGAGTTGCCTCGAGTCAGAGGCGGGAGCCCGTTTAAAGAATCGTCGACGTGGTGCCACCTGGACGAGCAGATCGGAGCAGCCGCAACGGAGCGTGGGATGATGGTTAAAGAACGAAGGACTCGGATCGTTCGGTATAACCTTTCTACACTCTTTACAGTTTTTTAGTTTAGCAATAATGGCAGATCCGGGTTAAAGTATACGATAGCGCCAGTTAAAAGTTTTTGTTCCGCATTTGGCGTCTGTAGACGGCCGGGGCGCTACCGTAGACTTACAGTTTTATCTCATGAGACCCTAGGGTTCACAACTCATGTGAGGGTTAGGGTCTTTTAGGAAGAAGGAGGAGAAAATGGAGAGAGAAATGAAATGAACAAAAAGAGCAAGTCTTGTGAAGGGTGAGAGAATGGCTAAGTGTTTGCAATGATCAAGCATGGATTATTTTCCATAGAAAATAATCAACCATGCTTGAATAGTGAAGATAAATGAATAAACAAAAGACTTAGCCATACTTTCATCCATGCCTCAAATATCTCCAATTTCCACCTCATTAATCTATTTCCATAAATAAATAATCCAAATAATGAGGTGTCCCTTTCTAGAAGCATCTCTTGTGAAATTACAAGAATACCATTACCATATATATATATCCGTATTTGTATTCCGAAAAATACGAATACAATGAGATGATAACAATCCAATAATATAATACTAGGATCCGGTTTAAACCAAAGCCCACTAGTATTATCCGTCCGAACAAAATCCATATAGCTAGTACACGTATGTGATCGGAACCCTGCCGTAAAACCATACGGTCTCTACATCGTTTTGCCCGAAGCAGGGAAACCCTATGTGTTGGATGTTTCCCCCAATAAAAGAGAAAAACTCTGTTCAAAATTAATGAGGCAGCGCCTCACGTGCCCTCCACATGGGCGCCAGCACCAGAGCCAATCTTATAAGATTTAATCCTATGATGGCGCCTCACGTGCTCCTCACGCGGGCACCAGTGTGCAAAGCACAAAAGAATCTATTAAATTAAATAAGAGTTAAAACTCTCATATAGCGCCGCACGTGCTCCTCACATGAGCGCCAGTGTGCAAAACACAAAAGAATCTATTAAATTAAATAAGAGTTTTAAAACTCTTATATAGCCCGCACGTGCTCCTCATGCGGGCGCCAGTGTGCAAAGCACAAAAGAATATATTAAATTAAATAAGAGTTAAAACTCTCATATAGAGCCGCACGTGCTCCTTACGCGGGCGCCAGTGTGCAAAGCACAAAAGAATCTATTAAATAAGAGTTAAAACACTTAGGTAGCGCCTCACGTGCACAACGCGTGAGCACCGACGCCCACGTAGAATTAAATTCTACTCTCTGTTAAATAGAGCCGTTGGATCAAAGATCCAACGGAGATGATAAATCTTCAAAAATCCAGAATTAAATTCTGTCGGGAGAAAATATTCCCTAAATCTTTCTAAAAAATTGTTGGCTATAGTGCCCTCAAGTCAATTATTGAATCGCAGGCACACGATTGCGATGATTGAGGGAGGACCTATACGGATAGAATAGTCATATTCAAGATGATAGTATACTATCTGGTTTGTCTTTATCATCATGTATATGCTTTATGTGGTATTACAGATCACAATTATATGTTGATAGAGCCCATATGATTCTTGCTTCACTACCAGCATTATGATGGCGATCATATACGTGGGAGCTGGGCGGTCTATAAGCACATCCTTAAATGTCCCTAGTCGTGGGAGTTTCATGACTGGGCATCGATACTTCAGAGTAGACTAGTGTATACTGATCGAGACCCCGACGAGAGGCGGTGGCCAGGTCTCACAAGCCATTGGTGTTAGTTTGTTCACCTAAGATAGTATACATGTGCTCATTGGGTTATGAGTACAGTGGACGGACTTGCCGGGAACCTGCTAGTTAGTAGTATACCTATTGTCAGATAGCAGTTCCCAGGTGACATGTGTACAGGTTAGTCTGTCGACCTGAAATCGTCATTTGTCCCGGGTGAGTTCCCACTGTGCTTTGATTACTACCCTACCACGGATCAAAGGAGTCGTGCAAACATGTTTTAATTGGGTACAGTCCCGAGCCATATGGAGGCAGTGAGCGAATCGTCGGGGATTTGTCTCTCCCGATATTGGGGGTTGATATCGCGCGGTGCACGGGTGACCATCATTAGAAATCCTTGGCCAAGGTAGTCGAGAATTACTGATTTGGATTAGTAGTATCTCAGTTGCTGATGGGCTTCATACCGACACGAAATGTCGCGTTATTAGGGGTCTGACTTTATCCACCCCCTAGACTCGATATGCGATACTCTTAGACGAACAGACAGGACTGGACAAATATTTTCACGGACATGCTCAGTAAGGGTTCGGATGAGTTTTCTCGTCGGCCTCCCTTTCGCTCAATACCTAGATAGCCGTTACGTACAGATAGTGCCAATGATATGCTTGTGGTTAAACCCACTACCATCGTATTGACGAGTCTTTGGAGTCCCACACAGAGGGTTTCCCTGCTTCGGGCAAAACGATGTAGAGGACGTATGGTTTTACGGCAGGGTTCGATCATATACGTGCACTTATGCACGTATTATGATTCGGACGGATAATACTGGTGGCTTTGGCATAAGCCGGATTCTAGTATTATATTGTTGGATTATTTTCGTCTCATTGTATTCGTATTTTTCGGAATACGGATACGGGTATGTATATACGGATGAGGGGTATTCTTGTAATTTATTACAAGGTGCTTCTAGAAGATGCCACCTTATTTAGTTTTAACCATTTAGGATTAAATGGTTAATGAGGTGGAGAGGATGAGGTGTTGTATGCAATTATTGTGGCATGGCTTTGTAGTGACTTGTGGTCACTATTCAAGCATGCTTGGTTTTTGTTTGTTGTGAGATATTTTGTTGACTTGAGATATTTTGGGTTGACTTAAGATATTTTGGAGACTTGAGATATTTATTTGGGTGCTTCATTATTTATCATAACACACAACACAACAAAGGACTTAGCCATTTTTCTTGAGTTGCCTCTCACTCTCGTCCTCAAGCTTCTTCTTCTACCTCCACCCTTCAAGTTTCTTGTGTTGAGAAACCTAGGGTGTTATGAGACAAATTAATCCATCACTACACTCTACATCCTCTAGGCTATCTAGTTTAGCGATCTAGGTACTCTAGTTACCTTGACTATTTAGGTAGGAGCTCGGAATACAAATTCTCGGGTGGATCATCATCGATGGAGGGAGACCGGAGATCAAGCTAGTTCATGGCGGCCTCTAGGAGCTTGGGAAGGTGGTTGAAGACCGAAGGACACGAATCAATTCAGTATAACCATTCTTAACTCCTATATATTTTTAGTTTGCTAGTTTAGGGTTCATGGTAGATCCGGGTAGCGGGTTGTGTTAGCACCAGTTTTGAAAATTTTTGTTCCGCAATCGGCCATGGTTTGATGGCCAGGGTGCTTGCAATACAAATCAATTAGCCCAAGTGTGGTGTACATAAGGTAACAAATAAAGACATATAAAGGGATTGGAGTGAGGGCAAGGAAGTATACGGTTACAGTCATGAATCAGGATAATGGAAGAGGCATTACTATGAATACCCAGTTACCCCTTCAAAACATTTTAATGTTTCAGTTTTTCTGTGTGATGTTAAGTGAAAACCGTTTTCCCAATTGGATTCTAATTCCAGAGTATGTATTTACCAGATTTGATTCTCACATCTGTATGGCGTTACAGATGGTGAGTGGGAGTAAGATATTGGGAATTGGGTGATTAGATCCTCTGTATATCGGAGTTCTTTGTAATTGGTGATATTTGAGGAAATCACCTGGGTTTTGCTTGACGACAAATATTTGGTTTAGAATATCCGTTGTTATGCACCAATTTCAAACTGATATATCTGTACGTTTATTTTATAAAGTGAGATATAACCTTTTGATATTATTTCTATGATATTTACCTATATTAGTTGGTGATTAGGTAAGGTGCATTAAACAACGGTGTAATTCTTCTTAACCATAGCACAGTTTTCAGCCTACGATGCACAGGGTTTGAGTTATTGAACTCAGGTGACTTATACAAAGTATTGTATGTTGTCCGATGTTCGTTAGGACAAAGGGGTTGGTACTCGTACTATATTCCGTTTACTCATGACTTCTCCAGTTCTAGACAAGTATTTCGTTGAAATACATGGTCCAGATATTGAGAAGATATAGGTATAAGAATAAAGTAGAGAACCATATGTTGCAAGACAAAGGGTTGGTACTCATACTATATCCTCTTTACTTTTGACTTCTCTAGTTTTAGACTAGTATTTCGTTGAAATACAGGGTCCAAGTTTTGAGAAGTTATAGGTATAGAATAATGTAGAGAACAATTTTTTGCAAGTATCATGATTCTTCAAGATGATCGAAGATGTAGATACTTGTGTTTGGTATTCCATTGTAGGTAATGGTTTTGAGAACTTGCTTCTCTTTCGGGTTACTCATATGTGGATGCATTCCTAGATGAATAATGATGCTTGGCCTTCTTCCATTTGGTTGATATGCACTGGTGACAGCTGCATGATTTTGAATCTGGTTCCAATTAAATTACTGCCTTCGTTTCTATATTGGATATATAGAATGGATTCATATCTTAACGATGTTAAGGTATAGGGAGTTGTCTGGTTGATGCTTAAAATCAGAATCCGGATAAACTCTAAGCACGTTTCAGTAATGGCAGTCTGTGGGTTATCCCGGGCTTTGACGAGGGTTAAATTTCTACCATTAGGAAGATCAATAGTTATATTGTTATTGACTCGCCGCCAGTTTTAGTAAAATGGATTCTTTTTAGAAAATTAGTGGGAGTATGGTAGAACTGAAAGTGAATCCAGAACCACAAACAATTACTGAAAATTTAGTAGAACCTAAAGATTCAATTGGATTCGACATTCCATTAGCCACTCCGCAGATTTGGTGGGTAACCTCAGACACCCGAGAGGTACTTCGGTCTTCTTAGAGACGGTGACAGATAGGTTCTTGTTTGCCCAGACCTGTCATTGCTGTTGTTCTAGACTATGAGACCTGGCAGGAGGATGAGTATAACGTCGTTCTAAACTAGCTTTAAAAGTGCACGTGTATATGACTCTGCCAGAAAGTTGTTGTAGTTAGTGGGAGCAGCGGAAGCATAGTAGGTAAGTAGCTTACGTCTATTTATAGACTAAAGTAGGTATAGCGGAGATAGAGTATCTATTTTTGATGTGATAGTCATAGGTTTTGACTTCATCAGAATAGGAGATGGATCTGGTAAGAAGGTAGCGGAGAGTGATGTCCAGGTATTTGGATGACATGCACTTGATAGGAAGAGATATTCCTATACTACGATCAGTTATACTATGGTTGTCACAAGATAGTTTCTCCACATAGGATCTGGATAAAATATCAGGGATTCTGGTGATTGGATCTATGGTTTTAGATCTAGATTTGGAAAGTGTCCCAATTTGGGTATTTTGACATTATTCTAAAGTGTTTTAGAATGGAGGACTCCTGGCGTGGTGCTGTACCCGCAGGTGATGGAGTCACCCTCTCTAAAGAGATGTCTTTTAGACTGATGAGGAGAGCGATTTTTATGATTGACATATCACTTGCTTAGGAAATTGAGTCAATCATGAGATGTCAAGCACCACACCAGATATTGCTTTTGCACTGACTGCAACAAGTATATATATTAATCCAATCCTGGAGAAACATTGGGAAGCATTTATGAACATAAGTGGATGTTCTTGGGATATGGTAACGGCAGTCTCCTTCGGGAGACAGTTATCATTTCAGGCTTCCAAGGTGACCTGGATGACAGAGTGGCTGTCAGAGTTATAGTTTTCCCTCTTTTGAGGGACAGTATGTTGGACATGTGGTCCAACCGGATACTGTGGAAGGCATGGCGCAGGATACTGATTAAATTCAGTGGATGATACATTCTAAGAAGTTTGTTGGATTTGGAGTTCATTTATGAACTGGGTCCCATCAGATATCCAGACAAATTCTAAGACAGATATTGCTCATTTCAGGAGATAGTATTTCTCCGCGAGGTTGAGATAAAAAGAGATATAGAAAGAAACTTTGGAGCGAATCCACTCACTGAGGCTATTTCTCGAACACAATAGTTTCACAAACGAGCTTTGCGAAACTGATTAGTAGAGAAGTTGGGTGTTCGGTATCACACGAGCTGTGAGTATGCGACATTACAATAATTAGCCTTAAGTGCAAGTGGGAGATTGTTGGCTATAGTGCCCTCAAGTCAGTTATTGAATCGCAGGCACGCGATTGCGATGATTGAGGGAGGACCTATACGGATAGAACAGTCTTACTCAAGATGATAGTATGCTATCAGGATTTTCTTTATCATCATGTATATGCTTTATATGGTGTTACATATCATTATTACATGTTGATAGAGCCCATAGCATTCTTGCTTGACTACCAGCATTATGACGGCGATCATATACACGGGAGCTGGGTGGTCTATAAGTACATCCTTAAATGTCCCTAGTCGTGGGAGTTTCGAGACTGGGCATCGATACTCCAGAGTAAGTTAGTATATACTGATTGAGACCCCGACGAGGGGCGGTGGCCAGGCCTCACAAGCCATTGGTGTTAGTTTGTTCACCTAAGATAGTATACAGGTGCTCATTGGGTTATGAGTACACTAGACGAACTCGTCGGGAACCTGCTAGTTGGTAGTATACCTATTGTCAGATAGCAGTTCCCACGTGACATGTGTACAGGTTAGTCTGTCGACCTGAGATCGTCATTTGTCTCGTGTGAGTTCCCATTGTGCTTTGATTACTACCCTACCACGGCTCAAAGGAGTCGTGCAAACAGGTTTTAGTTGGGTACAGTCTCGAGCCACATGGAGGCAGGGAGCGGATCATCGGGGATTCGTCTCTCCCGATATTGGTGGTTGATATTGTTAGTTATATGTATGCCCTAGAGGCCATTACTGTACATGAGATGTATATTGTAGTGGATGCTGGGACATATATAGGTAGGACTTTCTTGCTCGACATGATAGTACGCTATCTGATTGCTCTTTATCTTAACATGTATACTTACTGTCTCTCTATTACATGTTGATAAAGCCCTTAGGATGTGTACTCGACTTGCAGGACTATGATGCAGATCATACTAGTGGGGCCTGGGTAGTCCATGAGTACATCCTTCAATGTTCCTAGTCGTGGGAATATCGAGACGGGGTATCGATATTCCAGAGTAGACTAGCGTATATCTTCTCGACCCATGTGATGGGCGATGGATGGTCCCATATCCATTGGTGTTTGACATCAGAGATGGTATGCGGGTGCTCAGTGGAGACTGGGTACACTGAACGGACTCGCCGAGAACTCCCAGATGGTATTATACCTCACGTCAGATGGCAGTTCTCTGGTGACACTGGTACAGCTTAGTCTGTTGACCCGAGATCGTCATAGAGTCTTGTGTGTCTCCCACTGTGCTTTGATTTCCACCCTACCACGGCTCTACTGAGTCGTGCAAACAGGTGGTTTTTGGGTACAGTCCTGATTCACATGGAGGCACTGAGCGATAGGAGGGGATTCGTCTCTCCCGGTATTGGGGGTTGATGTTGCGCTATGCTCGACTGGCCATAACTGGAAATCCCTGGCTAGGGTTGCACCGATTTACTGGTAAGTGTTATCAGTAGTTTCATGCTTGTTATGGACCTTACATCGGCATGACTTATCAAGCTGCTGGGGTCTGACTTTTACCACCCTTAGGCGAGATATGCGACATATCAGACGAACAGACCGGATTGTGCGGTAAGTGTTACTGATTGGATTCGCAGGAGTGTGAGCAGGCTTTCTCGTTGATCTTCTGATCACTCAATACCTGGGTGGCCTTTACGTTTAGTAGAACGCTTGCGGCTTGTGGGTGATTGATATGATCACCACCTACTGCCGGCGTATTGACGAGTCTTTAGAGTCCTACACAGAGGTTTTCTGGCTCAAGCGAAACGAAATAGAAGCGCATATGAGATATGTGCGGGACTGAGAATAATACCAGTATGTGATACTGTATTCTATTCTCGCGATTTGTATCATCAGTCGGTTATATGAGATATAGCCGGGTTACCGAATCAAGTGTTGATTCGATATATTGATACATTGGATATTAGTCGGTTATATGCGATATGACCGGATTATTAAATCAAGTGTTGATTTAATGATTTAATGTATAATTATATATGTGATATATTACTTTACATTAACTAGTATTTTTTCACTTAAGATTGACTTTCTCACTTTATGTGCACAAGTTGTATATGTGATATATATTTATGCACTAGTTTGTATCATGATTGATGATACATGCAAACTTGGGTGTGTGTATGACTTACACCATATTTAAGATAATGGTTTAGGTTTTTATTTATTTTGGTAAAAAAAAATGGTGGTTTTCTTTGTCTTGGCTTGAAGCTTCATGAAGCTTTTAAGCATCTTTGACAAAGTCCACTCATTTTGTTTTGCATAAGATTTTCATTAACCAAACCATTACCTAAAACTATGGTTTAGTCTCTACAAAGGTAAACTCACCCATGGTTGCATTATGATAGACTTCACTTGATTATTCATTTTACATAATTCATTTTCTTTCCTATTCTTTTCTTTCTTCTTCTTCTTGTTCAAGAAGAAGAAAAGCTTGCTAGAAAATTTTCAAGTGAAGAAATAGAGTGAGAAATCCAAATCCAAAGTGAACCCACTTCCTATTTCATCATCCTCTACTACTTGCCATTTAGTTTAGGGTGTTCTCTTCACAAAGTTCATGACCTAGTGAAGATAGAGCTTGAGTTTGAGTCTCCTCGACGTAGATCATCTTCGGCCTCGAAGTCAACGACCTAGCCCGCTCATTTCTCCGAGGAAACCACCACTCGAGTCCGGGATCTTGATGATCGCAGCGAAGGGACGTCAACACGGAGCTTTAGAAGTGAAGGACCGGATCTACAAAGGTTGTAATCCCTTTCACTTAGTGTTAAAGTGTTTTACTTGCTAGTTTTTGCATAATCTCTAGTATACGATCTTGGTTAGGGTTGTTCGGCACGTCTAATTTTTTGAATCGGGCATGGTTGATGCCTTGTAGAACCTCATGAGAGTGCCTAGGAACCCAACAAATATCGCGCGGTGCACGGGTGGCCATCACCAGAAATCCTTGGCCAAGGTAGTCGAGAATTACTGATTTGGATCAGTAGTTTCTCAGTTGGTGATGGGCTTCAAACCGACACGAAATGTCGCGTTATTAGGGGTCTGACTTTATCCACCCCCTAGACTCGATATGCGATACTCTTAGATGAACAGACCGGACTGGACAGATATTGTTACGGACAGGCTCAGTACGGGTTCGGATGAGTTTGCTCGTCGGCCTCACTTTCGTTTAATACCTGGGTAGCCGTTACGTACAGCTAGTGTCGCTGACGTGCTTATGGTTAAACCCACTACTAGCGTATTGATGCGTCTTTAGAGTCCCACACATAGGGTTTCCCTGCTTCGGGCGAAACGATGTAGAGGCCGTATGGTTTTACGGCAGGGTTCGATCATATACTTGCACTTGTGTACGTATTATGATTCGGACGGATAATACTGGTGGCTTTGGTTTAATCCGGATTCTAGTATTATATTGTTGTATTATTTTCGTCTCATTGTATTCGTATTTTTCGGAATACGGATACGGTATGTATATACGGATGAGGGATATTCTTGTAATTTATTACAAGGTGTTTCTAGAAGATGCCACCTTATTTAGTTTTAACCATTTAGGATTAAATGGTTAATGAGGTGGAGAAGATGAGGTGTTGTATGCAATTATTGTGGCATGGCTTTGTAGTGACTTGTGGTCACTATTCAAGCATGCTTGGTTTTTGTTTGTTGTGAGATATTTTGTTGACTTGAGATATTTTGGGTTGACTTAAGATATTTTGGAGACTTGAGATATTTATTTGGGTGCTTCATTATTTCTCATAACACACAACACAACAAAGGACTTAACCATTTTTCTTGAGTTGCTTCTCACTCTCATCCTCAAGCTTCTTCTTCTACCTCCACCCTTTAAGTTTCTCGTGTTGAGAAACCTAGGGTGTTATGTGACAGATTAATCCATCACTACACTCTACATCCTCTAGGCTATCTAGTTTAGCGATCTAGGTACTCTAGTTACCTCGGCTATTGAGGTAGGAGCTCGGAATACAAATCCTCGGGTGGGTCATCTTCGATGTGTAGGGTTAGCTTAGCACCTTTGCACGGTTTTAGCAAGCATCAATCATGCTACTTTAAAATTTTGGGGTGCTATACAAACCCTAACCAAGATCTTAACAAGAGACTTAGGGTGAAACATGATATGTAAACACTTTACATCTAAGTGAACAATGGATACGACCTTTGTAGACCGGTCCTTCACTTCAATAGCTCCGTGTAGAAGTCCCTTCGCTGCGATCATGATTGTCCGGACTCTAAAGAGGCTCCCATGAAGAAACGAACAAGCTTGCTTCGAAGTCTTCGAGGCCGAAGATGATCTACGTCGAGGAGATACTAGCTCATGCTATCTCTTAACTAATTGTGTAGATTAATGAAGCAAACACCCTAAACTAAATGGCTAATAGTAGAGGATGATGAAGTAGGAATATTGCTCACTTTAGATTTGGTTTTCTCACAATCTATCATCACTTTGTCAAAAGCTAGAAAGCTTAAAAATGAGGAAGAAGAAGTTGAAACTCAAGTGATGAAAGAATGAATCCATTAAGGTTAAAAATGCAACCATAGGTGAGTATATCATATATCTAACCCTTGTAGAGAGTTAACCATTGTGTATGGTTAATGGTTGGGTTGATAAATATCTTAAGGAAAACAAAAGAGTGGACTAAGTCAATGGTTATCTTGAAACTTCTCCAAGCTTCCAACCATCAAAATATCTCCACTAATTGTAATTACTTAAGAATAAATATTAATCCTAACATTAACCCTAGCATGGTGTAAGTCTCATACATACATGTTGCATGTATAACCTAGCATGACACAACAATATATATCACATATATATTTTGTGCAAAAAGAATACAATTAATATATATCACATATATATCAATGTATCAAAAAGTGAGAATAGAAATCTTAAGTGAGCTAATATTAGTTAATGTAATTTAATATATCAAATATATAATTATACATTAAACTATTAAATCAACTCTTGATTTAATAATCCGGCTATATGAAATATAACCGACTAATATCAAAATGAATCAACCTATCGAATCAACACTTGATCCGATAACCCGGCTATATCACATATACCCGACTGATATCACATATCGCGAGAATAGAATACGGTATCACATAATCGTATCAATCTCGGTCCCGCACATATCACATATGCGCTCCTACTCCATTTCGCATGAACCAGGAAACTTCTGTGTAGGAATCTAAAGACTCGTCAATACGCCAGCAGTAGGTGATGATCATATCAAACACCCACAAGCCGCAAGCGGTCTGCTGAACATAACGGCCACCTGGGTATTGAGCGATCAGAAGATCAACAAGCAAGCCTGCTATAACTCCTGCGAATCCAATCAGTAACACTACCGTACAGTCTGGTCTCTTCGTCTGATATGTCGCATATCACAGCCTAGGGGTGGTTTAACGTCAGAACCCAATAGCCCTATAAGTCATGCCGATGCAAGGTCCATAACTGTTCGAGAATCTACTGATAACACTTACCAGTAAATCTCAGCAACCCTGGCCAGGGATTTCCTGTTATGGCCAATCGAGCACAGCGCAACATCAACCCCCAATACCGGGAGAGACGAAACCCCTCCTATCGCTCATTGCCTCCATGTGATTCGGGACTGTACCCAAAAGCCACCATTTTGTACCATCTCTTGACTGTGGTAAGGTGGAAATCAAAGCACAGTGGGAATCACACAAGACTCTATGACGATCTCGGGTCTACAGACTAACCTGTACCGGTGTCACCAGAGAACTGCTATCCAACGATAGGTATAATACCATCTAGGAGTTCTCGGCGAGTTCGTCCAGTGTACCCAGTCTCCACTGAGCACCCGTATACCTTCTCTGATGTCAAACACCAATGGATATAAGATCATCCATCGCCCATCATATGAGTTAAGAAGCGCATACGCTAGTCTACTCTGGAGTATCGATGCCCTGTCTCGATACTCCCATGACTAGGAACATTTGAAGGATGTACTTATTGACTACCCTGTCCCCACTAGTATGATCTACATCGTAGTCCTGGTAGTCAAGTACTCATCCTAAGGGCTTTATCAACATGTGATCACAAAACAATATTTGTTTATATGTTAAGATAAAGTGCAACCAGATAGCATAATATCATGTCGAGCAAGAAAGTCCTTCCTATATATGTCCAAGCATCCACTACAATATACATCGCATGTACAGTAATGGCCTCTAGGGCATACATATAACTAACAATCTCCCACTTGCACTAAGGCCATCTGTTGTAGTATCCAATACCCAACAATATAGCAGAGGTTGTAGTATCCCATACTCAACCATTGTAGAGAAGTCTCTCTAGGGGTAAGGCCTTTATGAGTGGATCCGCTGTGTCAACCTTCTGGTCTACTCTCCTAACCTCGATCCTTTGGAGATCAACCATCTCCTTGATCAGGTGATACTTGCCTCAAAATATGTCTGGAACGCTGATGGGACTTGCGTTCCTAGGCCAAAGCCACAACTCTATTGTTTTCACAATAATAGTTATTGGACGCTCAATGGTAGGAACCTTGTTCATCTCATGAACAAGAAATGTCCAGACAACCACTTTGGTAGTATCGTTGGTAGCAATGTATTCAGCCTTTATGGTCTAGTATGTCACGGTATCTAGTTTGGAACTCTTCCAACATACCGTCCCTTCTTAGAGGGCGTAGACAATGCCTGTGACTGACTCTTAGTCGAACTTATCACTCTGGAAGCTGGAACCAAGAACTTTCTTTTAGTGCTTCTCTAGTACTTAAGAATGTCCTCCACAGCTGTCCAGTGATTTTCCCAAGATCCGATTGATTCCTGATCACTGCACCTAGTGAGTCTTCTACATTTGGTCTGGTACATAACATCGTACACTCTGATAGAGTCTACTGCCGAAGCATAGGGTATCCCTTGCACGCGAGCTCTCTTCAAATCAGTCTCGGGAGACGTATGTTTGGAGAGAGTGATCGAAAAGTAAGTGGGCGAACCACCACGCTTAGAATCATCCATACTAAACCCCTTTAGTATGGTGTTTATGTACCTGAATTTTGGAACACTCCCAACATCCACATAGATCTATAACCATAGATCCTAATCCACGAGATGTAGCAGGTATCATCCAGATCTTATATTGAGAATCCTTGTGATAATAGGAGCTTGACCGAGTGTAGCATAGGAAACCATTTTCTATCAAGAGTATGTCATCTACGTACAATACGTGGAAGACAACCTTACTCTCTACAACCTTCTTGTATATACATGGTTCATCTACTATTTTGATGAAGTCAAACTCTTTGACTATCATATCAAAACAGACGTTCTATCTGCCTGAACCCGGTTGGGCTATCATCTCATGATGCAATCCTCGCTCCCACTGTCACTGAGAAGACCGTAGTATCTCTCAAGTGGATGAGGAACCCTACCAGATTCGGAAAGGCTGAGGTTCGTTGGAGACTATTGAATCCTTTGGTTTCACTAAATCATCAGCTGTTAGTTTGTCTAGATGGAACTCCTTCCAGTTCTACCTCATGACTACTAATTTCTTCACAAGATTTTCCTTTTCTAAAAAGGTGGCATGCTGAGAAACAAAACACCTTTTGCTCCTCAGTTAGGTAGAAGATAATCCCTCACTAATGTTTAGGATATCTTGACAAACTTACTTAACTGACCTTGCCTCGAGCTTGTCCGGATTTTGCTTTTCAACATAGGCCGGACAACCCCATATCTTAACTCGTTTAAGACATGGTCTCTTCCTATACGATATCTCATATGTAGTGGTAGGCCCTGATTTGGATAGAACCTCATTTAATAGGAATGCAGTTTCTCAAGTGTATATCACCAAAAAGGAAACAGGTAACCCAGCAGTACTCACCATAGAGCGCGCCATATCTCATAGGGTGCGATACCTCCACCCCGATACACCGTTGTGCTGTGGTGTATTCGAAGGAGTAAACTGAGAGAGAATCACATTCTCCTTTTAGAAACTCCAGGAACTCCATGCGCAAGTATTCGCCTCCTCGATCACATCGTAGGACTTTAATACTTCTTCCCGTTTGGTTCTCAAAAGAACCAACCTTGACATTTGTAGACATGGGACCATATACATCATCATGTATCTGTCCCAAGAGTTCACCAACTCTTTCTCTGTTTCCAGTAAACGGAGTATTGGTCATATTACCTTTGAGACAAGACTAGCAAGTAGCATAAGATGAAAATTCGAATAGATTCTTATATTCATCCTTATGTTACTTAGCTGGTCGTGTTGCATTGATATGACTTAGTCTATAAAGCCTTAAGAAGGATTCGTTCATTTCTGAATTAGTCCTCTTGTGTTTGTTCTACATACTTTGAACTGTGGTTTGATTTAGAACGTATATGCTATTATATAACGTGCCTGATCGAATCAACTCTTGATTCAGGAAAAATGTTCACAACATTATCCTCTATTATAGAATTATATCCTTCTTTAACTCAGTAAATAACATGATGTAATATTGTATATCAGGTTCGGTATGTAATAACATTTGTTCAGAATCAATGTATCAAATACAAGGTGATATCTGCCAACATACTTGGCTGCAACCCTTGCACCATTCTCTAATACTTAAAGACATATCACCCTTTCTCAGTTCTCTACCTGTTTGTAGCTTATGTAACATATTACATATGCGGGATCCTGATCTGGTATCACATACCCAGGACATAAAGGATACTGAGAAACAGTTCTCGGTAATAAGGACACCCGAAGAATATGCATCGACATGTACTTTCTTCGATTGGGTAGCATGGGAATCCGGATATTCCCTTATTTCCTGCTTGGACTTATAACAATTATAAGATTGAGCGGAACCAACGTTCCCTAGCTCAGTATAATAAGTAGGTTCAGTAAATACATCCATATTATTATCTTGATTAAGGCCTGACATAGTCGCTACCAAGAGAGAGAGAGAAGAAAACACTTTGCGTGCGCTCTTGTAGGATTAGATTGGTTATTATTATATTTAATCAGGATGGCTCCCACTGTTTTAGTCAAATCTTCCTTCAAACCCTAAAAGGTAAGACTAGCCGGGATTAATTACACCCTACAAGTTCGCCAATCTTTCGGCCAGGCCAGTGTCGGTACTTTGAGGGAGGTTCCCCGTGCTTTCAGACGGACCTAATTAAAATAAACCTCGTTTTTCCAAGGGCGTAACCTCGTTAACACCTTTCTAGACACCTACTTGATTGGCTAATTGTAATGTGTAAAACTCTCCCAGGAGTAACTCTTACTCGTAGTGGGTATCGGGATCCAACTATCTCATAGAAGGTATTCAATCTCATTGCAAATTTCAACACTTGAAATTTTCGATAATGTTTTACCCCTAGCGTCCTATGACCTTGACGCAGGCCAACAAACCATAGTCCGCTAGTCAAGTTCAACCAGTACTTGATTGAATTAAACCCACCCGCACGACCCTTGACGCAGGCCAACAAAGTCGCATGACTACCCTAATCCAATCGCATCGTATGCTGCAGATAAGCGCTAGTTAGCTACCACACATTACGCCTTGACGCAGGCCAACAAACCTAGCACGAATACTAAGTAGTACTTATCTGAAATGACGGAGGGCTACGTCAGGTTTTTAAGAAAACCCTTTGCGTAATGAACTTGATATCGTTGTAGAATCGAGTGATTTTGAAAAAGGAGTGTTTTTGAGGCTTTTACTAGTTTTGCTAAAGAGGTCACTCCCGGTGAAGGGATCTAGGCTCTTTCCTTATCGAATAAGGTGCATGATATTTCACAAATACCACTATGCAAAGAAAAAACTATAGAAGCAATCAAAAGACAAACCAAGCGGGTTGTAGCATCTGTTAGTTTCGCTAAAGAGATAACTCCCGGTGAAGGGATCTCGACTCTTTCCTTATCGAATAAGGTGCTAGATATTCTATAAGGAATACTGCTATGCAAAGCAAGAACTAGAGCTAACATTTTTTTTAAACAAGTTTCTACTATATCTTTAGGTTTCTTTTTATTTCATTAATCTCATTAATGAAGTCCCATCAGATTATGCTTCCCAAGCATCACATAAGAAACGAAAGCTGTAATATTTATTATATCTCATATATATAATATAGGCATCCGTCTCAGATATATAAAGTGATCACATCACAGATATCAGCAGCAGAAGAATCACATATGAAATATTGGATATACTAGGAATTCCGTGATTTATTTAAGCTGGTATAAAACACGGATTCCACGGTCACGATGAATAGCCAAACCCACATCCCTAGACCCCCTACGAGAGCGACAAGCAACCCTACCAATTCTAGAGTTAGGAGACCCGGTCTCGACTCCTCGAGATGGTCTCCAACTGGACCCTAGAACCCGGTTACTTATGCTCCTCTCCTTGGGTCTATCCTAATGCGGAAAAGTAAATAATATACAATGGTGACATCATCCTCAACCCGAAAGTGCCCCAATAAAAGAATATTACATACAATGAATTTTACATGAATGAAAATGAAAAAATCTAATCTCACATAAAACCCCCGGCTATTCAAAACACGACGATCCAATATAACATATCACAGCAACACATAACATCTCATGTCATCAACGTAAGTAAACACGCGTATCCCAGTTGTCGTTGACATATAGCACCGAAACCGGCGATACACCACATATTACACTTACGGTCACAGAAAAGAAAGTGAAAAACTATAACAGTTGGAATCCGCAACTACCTTAGACATCATAAACCCAATATATCACATACATTGGATTTCATGTCCAACCATATGAATTCCTTAGACATCACATGCCTAGCAATTATAAACCCCGTATTTTATTCTCGATATTGAAAACACTTTCCGGGTAATTCAACAAGATTTCTGATAACCTGATCGAATGCTCATCGGAAACTTTAATAGACGGCCGCACCCTCCGATGCCGTCGACGAAGTGCACCAAGGAGGAACACCGTGGCCTCGAGCACCCGAACGGATGTTTTTGGCTATGAGGTTCTCCTACAGTCACTTGGTCGCGGCTATGGGGTGTGGCTCTCTAGTAAGGTTATCCGGCGAGTTGATTGTTGTGAAATTTAGTGCTTATGCGTTTGTGATCAAAGAATTAACCACAATCAAGAACGGTGTCGCTTGGTAGCTAGCCGGTTGAGTACGGGTCGGTCTACAGGGATTTTGTGTATTTTCTAGTTGTTCTAACGAGTCAATTCCTATTGTGGTAGGTTTGATTTTCAATAAAAACTAAAGTTGAGTTTGATTATGATTAAAACCTTGCTAGGGTTAGGTTTAGGTTAGTTTGGAAAATCAATTATTTTCACCGCTTTCTATGCCCTAATTAAGAACTTTTAGGTGTTAAGGTAATAGTTAACAAAGGGGATTAGCACGATCGGGAAGAAACTAGGTTTCTTCCTCTTGGTCCTTGTCCGTCCTTTCTTAACTCTTACCCCAACCTCCATGGAAATCATACACAACCGGTCTTTAACTATGGTATCACCTCTACTTCTTAGGATAGGGTGCCGTAGTGAGCGGTGTGTGTATGTATGCATACAGTCCTACTTTAAAATGTATAACGGGCAAAAAAGGGGTGAGAGATTTTCATCTCTCAAACCTTCCCCAAACCAACCCTAACAAGTGAGGAACTACTCACTCATTAGGGAATTGATAAACGAGTTCATTTTTTAAGATTTAATTTAGCAACTACGGCAGATAAAAAATTTATAACTACGGCAGAGAAATAAAATTGCTAGAGAAATAACTAGGACAGAAAAGAAACTTACTTTTTTATTTGATGCACTCTTCAACAATTACAGGGAATGAAAATTCTAAACTAGATAAATAAAAAGAGGCATGCTCCAAAAAGAGCTGTAGGGTTCCTATTTATAGAGAATAGAAACCCTAGGGTTTACATCTGATCCATATCTAAATTTACAAAACTACCCTGAGAAGCCTGGTCAACGCACCGCCACCCACCGTCAAAATGCACCGACACGTGCTCAGCACGGCCGCGGATCCGCGGCTATATGGAGAGTTCTTTGTATCAAATCTTCAGGGCTGCTTCCTGTTGCATTTTACTTCTTGTTTCTTCACTTGGTTTCTCAGAATATCTTCTATTTTCTCCCAGATTTCTACAATGCAGAATGTTGTGGAATTTTACCGTTCGCTTCGCGTTGAAGTCTTGAATCTTTGTGCTGCCTTCGTACCTTGTGCAATTGAACTGTTCATTGATCTTCACTTGTTCCTTAAACTGTAGGCGACATCATAAAGATTCTTCTCTTTGTTGGTCGTAGTCTCACTTTTGTAGCATCTTTTTATTGTTCCGAGAACCTGTAACCTGCAACTATTCAACAGACATGGATCAAAAGCACCTATTTATTTGTAAAATGATTAAGAATGGGGAATATAATAATGCAAAATTATGAGATGAACAAATACCCCCAAACTTATCTTTTGCTCGTCCCGAGCAAAACAAATTTATTCTCGAAAAAGACTTAACCTCACTTTCGCAGGGAAATGCGATTGCAATGAGCTCGTGCAACAAGCCGTTAAACCTCTAGGTGTCCTTAGTAGGAGGAGTGTTGTCTCCTGAGGGTGTTCAGCGGATACTACCCACAAAATCCTATCAATCTGGCCTATTGACTTTTATTCTTCAATTCGGTTTTCTAGCAAGAAATTCTATTATCTTCAACTCAGAAATTATCAACCCGTATTTTTCACGCTTCCGTATTATTTAACTTAAGATTGTATATGTTCTGTAAATTTATTTAGCTTTTAGCATCTTTTGAGTTTTCTTTCTAAGGTTCCATCTCAACTTAGGAATTTTTTATCATCTCTACTAAATATATAAGTCATATTTTTCATTCTTATCTCTCATCCAAACCCCAATCATATACCCCTACATGTGTGTATGTATCACCCCTACACTTGGAAATTCAATTCAAGCTCTTATACTCTTGTCCATCGTCCAAAGTACTTTTAGTTGGTGAATTTTTAGATGAAATTGATCACACATTCTTCATGCGACCGTTAATACTTCTTGAGGTACTAACGACCGATTGCAAAATGTGTTTGTGCATTAAGGCATAATTCCCCGTCTTGTAATACCTAAGGCTTTAGCAGCGACTCCCAAACCAGTTGGTCTAAGGCACTAGGTGATAAAGCACCCTCGCTATATATTTTTTATTTTACACAGCCTTAAGTAATTACAAAACCAGTGTTCATTTTTATATCTCTTTATTCACACTTATAATTTTATTTTCCTTCATACTAAGGATTTTAGACAAGAGCATTTCAAGGTATCCTCTACTATTCCAAGTTTCAAGGTTCGTGTTTGTGCAAGTTGTAGGGTATATATTTTCAGAATTTAGACTTAAACTTAGGGATTATTTTTCAGACTTAAACTTCAATAAAAATTTCAATACTCTTCCTTTATTTTGACTTAGCCCAAGAAGTGAACTCAAAATTTGCCTATTTCTAAGTAAACTACAAAGACATATATTTTCTACCGTTAAATTTTAAGAAAGGTTATTTTTAGGGTTTTTAATTTACTAAGTTTTGGATCTAGTTTTTCCTAGCTAGTTAACCGTCTTGTCAAACTCAAGTCAATTATGGCCAAAATTGAATTTTTCAATTTTTATAATTTTTCAGTTTTTATTTGATTTTTCTTTTAATATTTTTTTTATTTTCATTTTTTCAATTTTTATAATTTTTTATAAAGATGCAATGCAGAATTAAACATGCAAAAGAAAAAGAAAATATATACAAAAATTTAAAAAAAATGCAATGCAAGTGATAACTATTTACAACCACCTTCTCCCCCAAACTTACCAAAAGCAGTGCCCTCACTGCTCGGCCCTACGCTGCCTCCTTGAGCGTGAACGGGAACGCTCCTCCCTAGCTAGCAGGGTTTAGACTCCCTGCTCTACCTCAGTCAAACTCCTGTCATGCTCCCTCATTATCCCCCTCAACTCGTCAATCCCCCTAACGGCTCTTCTCATTAATTGTGCATGTTCTAAGGGGGTGAGCTCTCCCTCGCTCGCGGTCGAGATGGAGCTAGGTGTTCTGGCGGGCACGTGTTCCGCCGGTTCAGTTCGTGACCAAACATCTGTCAAACGTGTATAGGACGTAGATACGCCCTCAATGAGAGGCCTGACGGGTATGCCTCCATGCATGTAAAATTCAAATTCCTCCACGGGGAGGAAATAGCGACACAGTTGTGTCACTAGCATGGGGCAAGGGTAGTTCGCGGCTCTTTTGCCTGCACTAACTGAGTTAAGCAGAACCATGCACATATCGAATCTAGGGTTCCTTGTCATGAGTGTGTGCATGATATGCAGTGATGGAGTGAAAAATGTGGTGTTATGGGAACTCCCAAAAATATTGTTTTGTGCCCATCGGCACACTGTTAAAACGTTAGCGAAAAGGGTTCTCGCTTGGATTCCTTTCCTCTGTTCCCTCGAGCAACCATTACCCATTAAGGGCATGTAATCTTCAAACTGGAGTGGTTGATCATGAACATGTATCCTAGGGATTAAAGTGACTTCATGTATGAAGTCTCTATCTATAATAATCTCCCTATCACCCCACAGTAATTTTATAAAGCCATATTGTGCGAGACAGCCGTCTTCCATGCACTCGTAAAAACGAGCGACTAGATCTGGAAGGGCGTAAGCATTTGGGTGATTATAGATCAAAAAATTCCTGCCCCTACGTGCGATTTCATTAGCAAAGTAACTCCCATATATCGTGTGTGAAAATATCTGTGAGAAATCACGTTCTAACTGCATACTTGGTGCTATCACAGATAATCTACAGATCTAGAAAATTTTAAACAGAGAGGAGTTTTAGAGATCGAACCGCCTTTGAGAATTTCAGAGGGAGAAGACACACATGAGCGGCGCAAGCGCGGTGCAAAGCAGGGTCTGGCGGCGGATCAGCGGCGGCTGGAGGAGATCTCTCTGCACAACTTCGGCGGCGGCTAGGGTTTGCTGTGAGAATTTTTTAGGGTTTGATATTTCGCAGTGAGGGCCGGGTCCTATATATATAGGGAGAAGTGTGATGGGTATTTGCAAATAAACACCTCTAAAAGTGGGAATTATTTGCAAATAAAAATTTTATTTTATTTTAAAATCTGGAAATTTACAAAAATACCCAATTTTTTTTTAATATTTTCAAATTTTTTATTTTTTATGTTATTTTGTATTTATATAATTACAAATGATACATACCCCCAAACTTGTTTACAATAATGTTTTGGCTAGATGATCGAAAATTTAGGGGTAGATGGAGGAAGATCAGTCAGTATAAATCGGCTCCTGCAAAAACAGGAGTTCCTCCGACGGGTCCGCAGTGAGGAACGGTTTAAGTCGATGTCCGTTTACTTTAAATAGTGTACCGTCCTCCGGGTTTTCTAGATTAACCGCACCGTGCGGATATACAGTGCGTACCAAAAATGACCCTTTCTATCGAGATTTGAGCTTGCCGGGATGGAAATGTAACCGAGTATCCTAAAGCAAAACCTGTTGACCAGGTTCGAAAGTCTTGCGCATAAGGTGTTTGTCATGGAACACCTTCGTTCGGTTTTTAACAATTACCGCATTCTCATAGGCCTCATCCCGCAGCTCATCTAATTCATTCATCTGCAGCTTTCTATTGCTGCCCGCTTTTCCCAAGGATAAGTTCAACTCTTTAATCGCCCAAAATGCCTTGTGCTCTATTTCAACTGGAAGGTGGCAAGCCTTCCCATAAACAAGCCTGTATGGAGACATGCCAAGATCGGTCTTATAGGCAGTACGGAATGCCTATAGAGCATCAATCAGTTTTGATGACCAATCTTTACGGTTTTTGAAAACCGTTTTCTCCAATATTTGTTTAATCTGCCGATTCGAAATTTCGGCTTGTCCACAAGTTTGGGGATGATATGGTGTTGACAATTTGTGAGTAATGGAGTATTTGCGCATTAAGGACTCAAAAGTCCTATTACAGAAGTGAGATCCATTATCACTGATGATCGCGCGAGGATGCCCAAACCGAGAAAAAATGTTTTCTTTGAGAAATCTAACGACAACCTTGTTGTCCTTAGTTCGGCTGGGCACAGCCTCGACCCATTTTGAAACATAGTCAACAACAAGTAGAATGTACATGTTCCCAAAAGAATTGGGAAATGGTCCCATGAAGTCTATTCCCCAAACATCAAAAATTTCAACAACCAAAATTGGTTGGAGCGGCATTTCATTTCTCCGAGATATCCGGCCCAAGTGTTCGCACCGGGAGCATGTCTTGCAATATTTGTATGCATCTTTAAAAAGTCATGGCCAGTAGAAGCCACACTGCAAGATTTTTTTTGCTGTCTTCTTGGGGCCAAAGTGCCCGCCACACGCTTGATCGTGGCAGAATGACAGCACGCTCTTAAACTCGTTGTCGGGGACACACCGACGAATGATTTGGTCGGAACAGTATTTAAAGAGATACGGTTCATCCCAGTAAAAATGTTTTACTTGGGACTGGAATCGGAGTTTATCCTGATTCGACCAATCTTTTGGTATCAGTCCAGTGGCCAAATAATTTACGATATCAGCGAACCAAGGTTCGCATGACACGGTTAAGAGCTGCTCATCGGGAAAAATGTCTTTAATAGGAATTTCAAGTGTAGGCGAAGAAGGGAGTCGTGAAAGGTGGTCGGCAACTACGTTTTCACATCCTCTCTTGTCCCTTATGACAAGGTCAAACACTTATAGCAAGAGGATCCAACGTATTAGCCGAGATTTAGCTTCCTATTTCGCGAAAAGATGGCGAAGAGCTGAGTGGTCCGTGTAAACAATGACTGGAGAGCCGATTAAATAGGGCCTGAATTTGTCTAGTGCAAACACAACGGCTAAGAATTCTTTTTTAGTTGTTGTGTAATTCAATTGGGCCTCATTTAATGTTCGGCCAGCGTAATAAATTACGTGCGGCATCTTATTTATGTGCTGTCCAAGGACAACACCAATGGCGAAATCAGATGCATCGCACATAATTTCAAATGGATGCGTCCAGTCGGGAGATGAAAGAATGGGCGCAGAAATAAGTGAGTGTTTCAATGACTCGAATGCCTTCATGCAGCTTGAGTCAAAATCAAAAGTTGTGTCCTTGGCCAACAAAAGAGTCAAGGGTCTAGATATCTTGCTAAAGTCCTTGATGAACCGTCTATAGAAACCGGCATGGCTAAGGAAGGCTCGGATGTCTTTGACGCACTTGGGAGGAGGAAGATTGGAAATGACTTCAATCTTGGCTTTATCAACCTCGATGCCATTTTGCGAGATGACATTTCCTAAGACAATACCCTCTCGTACCATAAAGTGGCACTTCTCCCAATTTAAAGTGAGGTTCTTAACCCTACAGCGAGTAAGAACTGCGTCTAAGTGTAGCAAACACTCATCAAAGGAGTCGCCGAAAATGGAGAAATCATCCATAAAAATCTCCAAAATTTTTCCACCATATCTGAAAAGATCCCCATCATACACCGCTGGAAAGTAGCGGGTGCATTACATAACCCAAAAAGCATGCGACGGTAAGTGAATGTACCGAAAGGACAAGTAAACGTGGTCTTGTCTTGATCCTTTTCGGTGACGGGAACTTGATTATAGCCGGAGTAGCCATCCAAAAAGCAGTAAAATTCATGCCCAGCCAATCGTTCTAGCATTTGGTCAATAAAAGGTAACGGAAAGTGGTCTTTCCGTGTCGCAGCGTTGAGTTTTCTATAATCAATGCAAACTCGCCACCCAGTTTGGGTGCGAGTAGGTATTAACTCATTCGCCTCATTGGTTATGACCGTTATGCCCGATTTCTTTGAGACAACATGAATGGGGCTAACCCACTGGCTATCAGAGATAGGGTAAATGATACCATTATCAAGACATTTTACAATCTCCTTTTTAACAGCATCCTTCATTATGGGGTTGAGGCGTCTCTGTGAATCCCTTACTGGCTTGGCATCATCCATCATATGTATATGATGTTCAACTATGAGGGGACTAATCCCCTTGATGTCCGCCATAGTCCAGCCCAAAGCTTGCCGATTATTTTGTAAGACTATTAAAAGGGCTTTCTCTTGCTCGAGGGCTAGAGATGCCGATATGATAACAGGAAGGGTCTTATTCTCACCTAGGTAAGCGTATTTAAGGTGAGACGGCAACAACTTGAGTTCGAGTTTTGGAGGTGAAACAATTGAAGGTAAAATTGGTGAAACTGTCTCGAACTCGAAGGATTCTATCAATGGTTCGAAGCGAGTGTAAGCAACCGAGTTGGATGGTTCAGCTAACTCATCCGAAAAATCAAAGGACTCAAACTCTGGTGGTGAGTCTTCAAAATCGTCCAAAAAAGTGAAACACTCGTAATCGTTATCTGGTGTAAAAACTGTGTCAGATTCAAGGAGGAACGCACTAGTGGCGTCAAAACTGCTGTGATCGAACAGAAATTTTTCGAGCTCACAGTCCTCCTGCGTGATCTTTTGGATCGAGCAAACATCAAGTATACTAGCATTAGTCTCAGAAGGCTGATTCCCCAACTTAAAAATGTTGAGTTCAATTGTCATATTTCCAAAAGATAGGTTCATCGAACCATTTCGACAATTGATTACCGCATTAGAATTTGCAAAGAATGGTCGACCGAGTATCACTGGAATTTGACTCCGGGGGTTAGCTACAGGCTGTGTGTCCATAACAATGAAATCAACGGGGAAAATGAAGTCCCCTACTTTGATCAAAACATCCTCTAACTTACCCCTAGGATGGGTGATGGAACGGTCGGCCATTTAGAGAATACAATGAGTGGGTTTAAGCTCTCCAACGCCTAATTGTTCATGTACTGAATATGGTAGCAAATTAACACTAGCACCAAGACCTAAAAGTGTGCGATTTATGTTCTTATCCCCAATTATTATTGAAATTGTAGGACATCCAGGGTCCTTATGTTTTTGGGGTAAAGATTGGGTAAAAGCATCACTTACAGCACTAGCCACGAAAACTTTCTTGGGTACTTGTGACTTCCTCTTCTTGGTGCATAAGTCCTTTAAGATTTTAGCGTAAGAAGGAACTTGTTGGATTGCATCCAAGAGAAGTATGTTAATGCTAACCTGTTTGAATAACTCCACAATCTTCTCCATTTGTGGAGTAGGTTTATTGGATCTCAACCTGTTTGGAAATGGAATATTTTGAAAATTTGTTGAGTCCAATGTTTGTGGAGTAGATTGCGGAGTTGGAACGGATCCCAGTGTTGGTGTTTTCATGGAGTGAGATGTGGGTCCATTTGAATTAGAAGAAGTAGAGCCTTGTGAAGAATGAAGAACAGGCTCTGACGAAGAAGATAATGACGAAGAAGATGAAGAAGAAGAAGAAGAAGCGGCGGCCGGGGTTTCATCACTAATACCCACATTATTGTGCAACACTCTTCCAGATCTCAACGTGGTCACATCATTTACATTATGATTTTGTTGTTCATAAACAACATGTGCGTTGTGTGTGTGACCGGGATTTGGCAATGGTTGAGACGGAAGCTTTCCATTTTCTCGCTCGCTTAACGCAGCATTTAGTTGTGCAATTTGGGCCTCAATTGATTTGATGCTCTGATCATATGAAGCACTGTTTTGCACCAAAGACTGAATGGAAGTCTCCAACCTTGCTGAGGATTGTGTAGATTGTTTTAAAAATGCATCCAAACTTCGTTCTAGCGAGGAAACCGTATCGTTATTCAGCTGAACAAAATTATTTTGAGGATAAGAGTTGTTGGGTACAAAATTGTTCATTTGGTTTGGGTAAGGTTGGGGTTGGAAAGGTTGCTGATATTGAGTTTGTTGAGGGGCTTGTTGTTGTGGAGGAGGCCTTTGAAAGTTGTTGTTGCCTTGGAATTATTGTTGATTTTGATTCCAAGCAAAATTTGGGTGGCTCCTCCAACCAGGATTATAAGTCGAAGAGTATGGATCATTTCTTAGTCTTTGCTGAAAGACAACATTGACTTGATCTTGTTCTTGAACAGGTGGATTGTAAGGACACTCTTCAGTAAGATGGGATGGATCCGAACAACAAGCATAAATAGTGCGTGGGGGTAAAGCTGGGGCAGGAGAAGGCGATGAGAATTTGCTCTCAATTGCTTCTAGTTTTTTCGTGAGTGCAGCCATTTCGGCCTTCATTGCAATCGACATATCAAGTTGATGTATGCCTGCCCTAGACTGTCCTGATGAAGTAGATGAAGTGGTCTTAGTGCTTTCCCACTGAAGTGTTTGTTCAGCAAGATCGTCGAGAAATTGCCAAGCTTCCTCGCTTGATTTTGTAAGAAAGTGACCTTGACAAATGGTTTCCAACAACTGCTTAGTTGCTGGGTTCAGTCCTTCGTATAAAGTTTGGCAAAGTTGCCAATTCTCGATACCGTGGTGAGGGCACTGAACAAGGAGGTCCTTAAATCTTTCAAAACACTTCTAAAAAGGTTCAGAAGGAAGCTGGGAAAATTGAATAATTTCGTTGCGAATTCTCGCGGTCTTGTGGTGTGGGTAAAACTTTTTTGGAAAAGCCTTACCAAACTCTTCCTAATTTTTTATCGAGTGTGATACTGTGCTATATAACCATTTTTCAGCTAGGTCACATAAGGTGAATGGAATGACACGTAGCCTTATAGCATCATCAGAAAGTTGTGTGGTCTTCATCATTGCGCAAACATTCTGGAATTTGTTAATGAAGATGTAGGCATCTTCGGATTCCAGCCCATGAAATTTGGGTAACATATTGATGAAGTGGGGTTTAATCTCAAAGTTATCCCCATTAGCCGGTGGAAGTGAAAGACAAGTGGGTAAAGCGGTGCAGATAGGATAGAAAAGATCCTGGAGCGCGATTCATTGAGGCGCTTCAACAGGAGGGTGTGGTGGGTTATTCACACCTAGTGGAGGTGGAATCAGTCCCGCAGGTAAGGGGTTGTTAGGATTGAATCCCGACATCTCCTTAGAAGATGATGAATTTGAAGATGAAGGTAAAGAAGTGGAGGGAATTTCGACTTCGGAGTCGAAAGCGTCGTCAGTCGGCACTAACGAGACACGGACTAAACGGGCGCTGGTGTCCCTAGTCCAACTGGACATACACTAAAGAGGTGTAGTGTAGTCAAAAAGTAAAAACAGAAGGTGGGGGTAAGAAAATGTCAATGGAAGAAAGTGGGTGCAAGTGGGGTGCAATGGATTTCTTAGAGACAAATTGGCAAGTTTTTTTTGTAAAATTTTTCTGTTTTGTGTTTTTTTTATAAGGAGTTTTTGCAAAAGATTTTTATAAGAAGCTTAGACACACGTTCAAGCAATCGCAATATGCACAATCAAGCCTAGATCTAGGGTCTCCTAGGTCAACTAGACTGCTCCTAACTGTTCCAAAGGGCAAGTTGTGAGATCCTCAAATCGCCTCTTCACCGCCAATTGTGGCCAGGTAAGCACAAGTAAAGAAAGGAGGGATCCGCTCATGAATCACCATGAGACATGCCTTTTAAAATTACCTTTCCCACTTGTCTAGCCTAGGCACCACAAAGTCTGGTTTAGATAAACGACCGATGCCTACAACTATTTCTTTGTCCTAATGAGCACAACAGTCCTTATAGGCTGAGTCTAATCTTTTTTAATTAACTCGAAGGTTAATGCAAAATGCTTTTTGTGATTTTTGGGGTCCTAGGAAGGGTAATGAAATCCCCACCCAATCTGGATTGATGTTATAGCCCCTTAAAAGTCAATTTTAAAAATGCAAAGTAGTAAACACACAAAACACTTGCCAATTTTTTTTTCTTTTATTGCGGTGCAAAGAATCCTGCACAAGATCAAGTTATTGGAGAAGGGAGAGAAGTTTTTGCGCAAAGAACCCTGCAGGAAAATTTTTCAGAGGAGATCAGGGTGTTACAGAGAAGAAAAGAATGCTTACAGAGACTTTTTGGCTTACTGACGTCAGCAAGCCGCGGCGGATCCGCCGCCAAATGTATGTTCTTGCCGCGGTTCCGCGGTGAAATCGTCGGTTCAGATCCCCAAACTTTTTCTGTTTCTCTGTTGTGGTTCTCCTCTGTTTGTTCAGATCTGCTCTTTGCTGTTTTGCTCACTGGATTTTTCCAGATCTGAATTTGTTCGTCTTTCCGATCCTGCACAATTCAAACAAAAACCCTTCAAAAAATAACAAGATGATACGTTTTTTTATTTTATATTTTTTTTCAGTTTTTATGATTTTTTTTAATTTTTAATTAACCCGAAATTACAAAAAGAAAATAACTACGCCATCCCTGGCAACAGCGCCATTTGATTGTTGTGAAATTTAGTGCTTATGCATTTGTGATCAAAGAATTAACCGCAATAAAGAACGGTGTGGCTTGGTAGCTAGCCAGTTGAGTACGGGTCGGTCCACAGGGATTTTGTGTATTTTCTAGTTGTTCTAACGAGTCAATTCCTATTGTGGTAGGTTTGATTTTCAATAAAAACTAAAGTTGAGTTTGATTAGGATTAAAACCTTGCTAGGGTTAGGTTTAGGTTAGTTTGGAAAATCAATTATTCTCACCGCTTTCTATGCCCTAATTAAGAACTTTTAGGTGTTAAGGTAAAGGTTAACAAAGGGGATTAGCACGATCGGGAAGAAACTAGGTTTCTTCCTCTTGGTCCTTGTCCGTCCTTTCTTAACTCTTACCCTAACCTCTATGGAAATCACACACAACCGGTCTTTAACTATGGTATCACCGCTACCTCTTGGGATAGGGTGCCATAGTGAGCGGTGTGTGTATGTATGCATAGAGTCCTACTTTAAAATGTATAACGGGCAAAAAAGGGGTGAGGGATTTTCATCATTCAAACCTTCCCCAAACCTAACCCTAACAAGTGAGGAACTACTCACTCATTAGGGAATTGATAAATGAGTTCATTTTTTTAGATTTAATTTAACAACTACGCAAATAAAAAATTTATAACTACGACAGAGAAATAAAATTTCTAGAGAAATAACTAGGGCAGAAAAGAAACTTAATTTTTTATTTGATGCACTCTTCAACAATTACAGGGAATGAAAATTCTAAACTAGATAAATAAAAAGACGCATGCTCCAAAAAGAGCTATAGGGTTCCTATTTATAGAGAATAGAAACCCTAGGGTTTACATCTGATCCATATCTAAATTTACAAAACTACCCTGAGAAGCCTGGTCAACGCACCGCCACCCACCGTCAAAATGCACCGACACGTGCTCAGCACGGCCGCGGATCCGCGACCATATGGAGGGTTCTCTGTATCAAATCTTCAGGGCTGCTTCCTGTTGCATTTTACTTCTGGTTTCTTCACTTGGTTTCTCAGAATATCTTCTATTTTCTCCCAGATTTCCACAGTGCAGAAAGTTGTGGACTTTTACCGTTCGCTTCGCGTTGAAGTCTTGAATCTTTGTGCTGCCTTCGTACCTTGTGCAATTGAACTATTCATTGATCTTCACTTATTCCTTAAACTGTAGGCGGCATCATAAAGTTTCTTCTCTTTGTTGGTTGTAGTCTCACTTTTGTAGCGTCTTTTCACCATTTACACTGTATTGTTCCGAGAACCTGTAACCTGCAACTATTCAACAGATATGGATCAAAAACACCTATTTATTTGTAAAATAATTAAGAATGGGGAATATAATAATGCAAAATTATGAGATGAACACGAGTATCCGCGTACACTACGTAATTGCGACGGACTTTTGATCCACATCAAAAATCCCGTGGCAACCGATCAAATGAGACTAAACCGCTAGATTTATAAAATTCAAACTAGTTATCACATAACCAATTATGTGGATTCCAAATATTTTATCACAATCACAGATAGCTAGGCGAAGTTAGATAATTCGATTGATGCAACGAATTCCCAAAAATTCCCAGAGAGCTCAACACTTGAGCAGAATTAAAAGTTCCCAGAAGCATGCCCCATCACCTACGGACCGTCGCTGAAGGGCCCGTCCCAAGCCTCCACAGTGGCGCCGCGGAACCACCGCCAAAACCTAGTTTTGGCCGCGGTTGCGCGGTCACTGTAGCGATTTAGGGACTCGTTCTTCAGGTGGGTCCATAGAATTCCCTGCATGATTTTCTGAGTATTTTTAATATGAAAAATTTCAACTTTTGAAATTTTTTCCAGAAAGTGGGATTTATCTGGGTTTCGGAGTTCGATCGGACTTCAAACTTCATCTAGACAACGCCTAATGCTCTAGTTTGGCTCTGATACAACTGTAGGGTTAGCTTAGCACTTTAGCAAGGTTTTGGCGAGCATCAATCATGCTACTTTAAAATTTTGGGGTGCTAAACCAACCCTAACCAAGATCTTAACTAGGGACTTAGGGTGAAATACGATATGTAAACACTTTACATCTAAGTGAACAATGGATACAACCTTTGTAGACCGGTCCTTCACTTCAATAGCTCCGTGTAGAAGTCCCTTCGCTATGATCACGATCGTCCGGACTCTAGAGAGGCTCCTATGAAGAAACGAACAAGCTTGCTTCGAAGTCTTCGAGGCCGAAGATGACCTACGTCGAGGAAACACTAGCGCATGCTATCTCTTCACTAATTGTGTAGATTAGTGAAGCAAACACCCTAAACTAAATGGCTAATAGTAGAGGATGATGAAGTAGGAATATTGCTCACTTTAGATTTGGTTTTCTCACAATCTATCATCACTTTGTCAAAAGCTAGAAAGCTTAAAAATGAGGAAGAAGAAGATGAAACTTAAGTGATGAAAGAATGAATCCATTAAGGTTAAAAATGCAACCATGGGTGAGTATATCATATATCTAACCCTTGTAGAGAGTTAACCATTGTGTATGGTTAATGGTTGGGTTGATAAATATCTTAAGGAAAACAAAAGAGTGGACTAAGTCAATGGTTATCTTGAAACTACTCCATGCTTCCAACCATCAAAATATCTCCACTAATTGTAATTACTTAAGAATAAATATTAACCCTAACATTAACCCTAGCATGGTGTAAGTCTCATACATACATGTTGCATGTATAACCTAGCATGACACAACAATATATATCACATGTATATTTTGTGCAAAAAGATTACAATTAATATATATCACATATATATCAATGTATCAAAAAGTGAGAATAGAAATCTTAAGTGAGCTAATATTAGTTAATGTAATTTAATATATCAAATATATAATTATACATTAAATTATTAAATCAACTCTTGATTTAATAATCCGGCTATATGATGTATAACCGACTAATATCAAATGAATCAACCTATCGAATCAACACTTGATCCGATAACCCGGCTATATCACATATACCCGACCGATATCACATATCGCGATAATAGAATACGGTATCACATACTCGTATCGATCTCAGTCCCACACATATCACATATGTGCTCCTCTCCGTTTCGCATGAACCAGGAAACCTCTGTGTAGGACTCTAAAGACTCGTCAATACGCCAGCAGTAGGTGATGATCATATCAAACACCCACAAGCCGCAAGCGGTCTGCTGAACGTAACGGCCTCCCGGGTATTGAGTGATCAGAAGATCAACAAGCAAGCCTTCTATAACTCCTGCGAATCCAATCAGTAACACTACCGTACAGTCTGTTCTCTTCGTCTGATATGTCGCATATCACAGCCTGGGGGTGGTTTAACGTCAGAACCCAATAGCCCGATAAGTCATGCCGATGCAAGGTCCATAACGGTTCGAGAATCTACTGATAACACTTACCAGTAAATCTCAGTAACCCTGGCCAAGGATTTCCTGTTATGGACAATCGAGCACAGCGCAACATCAACCACCAATACCGGGAGAGATGAAACCACTCCTATCGCTTATTGCCTCTATGTGATTCGGGACTGTACCCAAAAGCCACTATTTTGCATGATCTCTTGACCGTGGTAAGGTGGAAATCAAAGTACAGTGGGAATCACACAAGACTCTATGACGATCTCGGGTCTACAGACTAACCTGTACTAGTGTCACCAGAGAACTGCTATTCGACGATAGGTATAATACCATCTAGGAGTTCTCGGCGAGTCCGTCCAGTGTACCCAGTCTCCACTGAGCACTCGTATACCTTCTCTGATGTCAAACACCAATGGATATGGGATCATCCATCGCCCATCATATGGGTCTAGAAGCGCATACGCTAGTCTACTCTGGAGTATCGATGCCCTGTCTCGATACTCCCACGACTAGGAACATTTGAAGGATGTACTTATCGACTACCCTATCCCTACTAGTATGATCTACATCATAGTCCTGGTAGTCAAGTACTCATCCTAAGGGCTTTATCAACATGTGATCATAAAACAGTATTTGTTTACATGTTAAGATAAAGTGCAACCAGATAGCATACTATCATGTCGAGCAAGAAAGTCCTTCCTATATATGTCCAAGCATCCACTACAATATACATCGCATGTACAATAATGGCCTCTAGGGCATATATATAACTAACACGATGTAGGGAGACCGGAGATCAAGCTAGTTCATGGTCGCCTCTGGGAGCTTGGAAAGGTGGTTGAAGACCGAAGGACACAGATCAATTCGGTATAACCATTCTTAACTCCTATATATTTTTAGTTTGCTAGTTTATGGTTCATGGTAGATCCGGGTAGCGGGTTGTGTTAGCGCCAGTTTTGAAAAATTTTGTTTCACAATCGGCCACGGTTTGATGGCTAGGGCGCTTGCATAACCCAACAAAAATAAGAAAGATACCTTCGGTTGGATCATAGAATAAAATTCTATTTTGGGATATATTCTCTCAATCTTTCTAAACAAGAAAGATTGCCCTCTATAAAATAGAGAACCCTTGGATTAAAGATTCAATGGTGATTAAAAATCACCATTTCACAGAATAAAACTCTGCATATAGGAAAATATTTCTCCAATCTTGTTAAAAAATAAGAAAATATGATTTGTAAAACAGAAACCCTTGGATCAAAGATCCAATGATGGGTAAAATTCTCCAAATCAATTAGAATCTCTCAATGAGAGATTTTCTCAAAGCTAGTTAACAAATTGCCTCTACTATATAAAGAACCCAAGACTTCAAGTCTGATATAGAGAAACCCCCATATAAGCTTCTGGAAAAAAAAGAGAGATAGAAAGCTTCAAAAGGAATAGAGAATTAAATTCTTTAGGAAGAAGATCTCCCTCCTCAAAACTCTAGGTAAATAAAAAAATAGAGATCAAAACATGTCATTTACCTATTGAAGGGTTTAACCCTTTTAAAAGAACTTAGTTTTTTCTCTAGATCTGAGATCCGCGAGGCAAGTTTCCCACAAGTTGAGAATTTAATTCTCATCAGGAAGAACTTGTTCTTGAGAATCAAAAATTCAGAAAAGAACCAAAAATTGAGTTCCTCAAAAACAAAAGCATACAAGAGAAACCTGGTTCTTATAAAAGAACTTAGTTCTTAAAAATGAAATTTGATCCTAGATCTTCAAAATAAAGATCCTGGTGATTATTAATGGGCAAAAATGTCATCAACAGAGGAGAAAAGAATTCAGTGCCCCACGTGCTTCCCATGTGGGTGCCTTTAAAAGCGCCTAACGCCTCACGTGCTCCTTACGTGGGCGCCACAAAAGAGAAGAGTGCTTAGCACTCATTGGGCAGCGCCCGACGCCCAGCTTTGTACATGAAAATCACGAGGGTGCCATAAAAGTGCTCAGCACTCCATAAAAAAAGAGAGCCAAATGGCTGAGTGTTCAACATTCATTGGGCAGCGCCCAGGGCCTCACGTGCTCCCCATGTGGGCGCCGCAAAAGAGAAGAAAAGAGTGCTTAGCACTCCATAGGCATCCCAAAACGGTTGAGTGCTCAACACTCATTGGGCAGCGCCCAGCACCTCACGTGCTCCCCACGTGGACACTATAAAGAGTGCCTAGAACTCCATATAAAGACAAAATGAGTAAAGTATTTAATACTTATTAGGCAATGCCCATGACTGAAAGCTCCACATGATTATATGTGGGCGTCAGAACTCATATAAGTGCTCACCACTTTTTGCATAAAAAAGAGGGACGGAATAAACAGAGCCCAAACAAGTGCTTAGCACTTTTTCAAAAAAGTGGAGACTAAGCAGACTAATGTCCAAATTGGCTATGTTGCTAATGTAAGTGCACGGCGGCGCCCCGACCTCCATCCCGAGGCCAAATGCGGAAGCGATGGTTAACTTTAATTTTCTTGAACCGGCACCACCGCGTACTAAAACCCGGATCGTGCCATTAAACTAGTCCTAGCTATCTATAAGATGGGGAAGAGAAATATACCGAGTGATCCGAGTCCTCCGGTCTTCTCGTCGTCGTCCCGATCTCCCGCGGAATGTCCGGTCTCCACCTCGTCGCCGGAAGGGCACCACGTCGCCTGCTTCTTTTACGGGCTCCCACCTCAATACCGAGGCAACTCGGGCACGAAGCTGGCGAGTTGACGTGCCCAAGATTTGCTGTAGAATGTGTAGTGCTCATGTCTCATTTGGGGTAGTGGAGGTTGCCTTTTTGGTGGAGGAATGAGATGTAGTTTGGAGATGGAACTTGTGGGAATTTTTGCAAAGCCAAATGAACAAAAACCCACACTCAAAATATTGGACAGCCCACCCCCTTCATTGGCCGGCCATGGCTTGAAAATGAGAATTGGGAGTGAGAGAAAAGTCAAGAGGGGAGGGAGCTATCATCCAAGAGAGAGAAAGTGTTATGATGATAAAACAATGATCACAAAATAAGAACCACACTCCAAAAGTTAATCATATCCAACAAAGGTCAAGCCATCATGAAAACTATCATGAAGCAAAAAGTCAAGTGATCATGAACCATGGAAAGTCAAGGGATGATCCTCCATCATGATCCAACAATATGCAAAGACCCCCTTCCAAATTGCTTATTTGCACAAATGCAAATAAGCCCTCCTCCACCAATCTTCGGCCAATGAACGATACAAAGGAAATTGGCCGAAATGGAAAGCAAACTGGCAACTTCAGAAAACTGGTCCTGTAATAAATTACAGGAAAACCCCGATACTGTGTATACACACCCGCATCTGTATTCCGACAGAAATACAAATGCAATGAGACAAAATCTACACTGTACTATACTAGGATCCGGCTTAAACCAAAGCCGGCTAGTAATATCCGTCCGATCCTGATCCGTGCAATACCGCACGTATCTGATCGAACCCTGCCATATATCCGTACGACCTTTAGTACAAACTGTCCGATCCTGATCCGTGCAATACCGCACGTATCTGATCAGACCTTGCCATATCTCCATACGGCCTCTACAACGTTTCGCCCAAAAGCTTGAGTAACTGAATGTGTGGTGGACTCTAAAGATTCGTCAATACTATGGCTGTGGATTTAACCACTAGCACGTCAGAGGTATTATCCATACGTGACGGGCCACCAGCTATTAACCAAAAGGGACGTCGATGAGCGAACTCATCCTGACACCCAACTGAGCCTGTCAGTGACAATATCCGTACAGTCCGGTCCGTTCGTCTATGAGCATCGCATGGCGGGCCTAGGGGGTTGGTAAAAGTCAGACCCCCAAAAGCGGTACAAGTCGTGTCGGAGTGTAGCCCAGAACACCCTGAGACACTACTGGAATACCTACCAGTAAATCTCCTGCCTCGGCCGAGGGCTTCGTGTAATGGCTCTCCTAGACACAGCGCGACCTCACCCCCAATACCGGGAGAGACGAACCCCTGAAGATCCGCTCACTGCCTCCATGTGGCTCGGGACTGTACCCAACTAAAACCTGTTTGCACGTCTCCTTTGAGCGTGGTAGGGTAGTAATCAAAGTACAGTGGAAACTCACACGAGATAAATGACGATCCCCAGGTCGATGAACTAACCTGTACACATGTCACCAGGGAACTGCTATCTGACGTCAGGTATAAGACCAACTAGCATGTTCCCGGCGAGTCTGTCCGGTGTACTCATAACCCAATGAGCACCTGTATACATCTTAGGTGATCCAACTGACACCGGTGGCTTGTGAGACCGGCCACCGCCCCTCGTCGGGGTCTCGACTGTATACACTAGTCTACTCTGGAGAATCGATGCCCTGTCTCGAAACTCCCACGACTAGGGACCTTTTAAGAATGTGCTTATAGACCACCAACTCTCACGTATATGATCGCCCTCATACTGCTGGCAGTCAAGCAAGAATCCTAGGGGCTCTACCAACGTGTAATAGCGACCTATCAGGTCACCTAAAACAGTACACGATGATAAAGATAAACCAGATAGCATACTATCATCTTGAGTAAGACTGTCCTCCTGGGATAGGTCTTCCTTTAATCATTGCAATCACGTGCCTATGATCCAATAATTGACTCTGAGGGCACTATCTCCAACAATCTCCCACTTGCACTCAAGACTAATTATTGCGATGTCGCATACTCACAGCCCGTGTGATACCGAACACCCAACTCCTCTACTAGTCAGTCTCACAAAGCTCGTTTGCGAAACTCTTGCGTTCGAGGAATAGCCTCAGTGAGTGGATCCGCCTTGATGTTACTTTCTATGTCTCTCTATATCTCAAGTTCGCGGAGAAAGCCATCTCCCGAAATGAGCAATACCTGTCTTAGAATGTGTCTGGATGTCTGATGGGACCTAGCTCATAAATGAACTCCAAATCCAAACTTCTTAGACTGTATCGACAACTGAACTTAATCAGTATCCAGCGCCATGCCTCCCTCAGTATTGCCTTGGATCACCTGTCCAAAATACCGCCCTTCGTCAGAAGGAAAAACTATAACTCTGACAACCTCCTTGTCGTCCAGGTCACCATGGAAGCCTGGAATGATAACTGTCTCCCGAATGAGGCTGTCGTTATCATATCCCTAGAACATCCACTTATGCTCTAAAGCTGCTTCCGACTGTTTCTCCAGGATTGGATCAATGTCAACTTATTGCATCTAGTGCAAGAACAACATCTGGTGTGGTACTTGATATCTCATGATTGACTCAATTGCATGAGCAAGTGATCTGCCAATCATGCACATCCCTCTCTCCTTTGGTCTGTAAGACACCTTTAGAGAGGGTGACTCCATTACCTGCAGGTACACTACCGTTCCAGGAGTCGTCCATTCTAAATACTCTTAGAATGCTGTCTAAGTACCATGATTGGGAAACCACCCAAATCTAGATCTAAAACCATAGATCTAGTAACCGGTATGTTTGATATAATGTCCAAGTCCCATGTGGAGAAACTACTGTGTGACGACCAAAGTATAACCGATCGTAGTATAGGAGTTTCTTTTCCTATTCTGTGTATGTCATCCAAATACCATGACAACACACCCTACTACCTTCTCAACAGATCCATCCCTTATTCTGATGAAGTCAAATCTATGACTGTCACATCAGAAATTGATGATCTATCTCCGCTATGTCTGCTTTGGTCTATAAATAGACATAAGGCAACTGTCCACCAATGCTTCCGCTGCTCCCACTGACTACGACAACCCTCTGGCAGAGTCATATACACGTACACTTCTGAAGCCAGTTCAGAACGACGCTATACTCATCCTCCTGCCGGGTCTCGCAGCCTGGAACAACAGCAATGGCAAGTGTGGGTAAACAAGAACCTCCCTACCACCGTCCTTGAGGCTACCGGAGTACCTCTCGGGTGCCTGAGATTACCCACCTTATCTGCGGAGTGGCCAATGGAATGTCAATCCAGATTGAATCTTTAGGTTCCTATGAAATCTTCAGTAATCGTTTGTGGTTCTGGAATCACTTCCAGTTCTACCATACTCCCACTACTGTTTTCTGAAAAAAAATCCATTTTTAATAAAACTGTGGCGAGTCTAGAACAATATCACTATTGATCTTTCAGATGGTAGAAAGTCAACCCTCGTCATAGCCTGGGTCAACCCACAAACAGCCATTACAGAAACGTGCCTTGAGTTGTCTAGTGTCTGGTTTTAATCATAAGCTGGACAACTCCCCGTACCTTAACATCGTTAAGATATGAACTGTTCTATATCAAATATAGAACCAGAGGCACTGATTTAGTTGAACCAGATTCAAATCATGCAGCTGTCTCCAGTGCATGTCAGCTAAATGGAAGGAGGCCGATTAGCGTTACTCAACTTAGGAATGCTTCCAATTATGAGTAACCTGAAAGAGAAGCAAGTTCTCTTAATCATTACTATCAACTGAATACCACACAAAAGTATCTACATCTTCGATCACTTTGAAGAATCCCGATACTTGCAATACCTGGTTCTCTACTTTATTCAAATACCTATAACTTCTCAAAATTCGGACCCTGTGTTTCCACGAAACACCTGTCTAAAAACTAGAGAAGTCATAAGTAAACCGAATATAGTATGAGGACCAACCCCTCTGTCCTGATGGATCCTGGACAACATACAATACTCTGTATAAGTCCCTTGAGTCTGATAACTCATTAACTGTGTGTCGTAGGTTGAAAACTGTACTTATGGTTAAGAAGAATTACACCGCTGTTTAATGCTCCTTACCTAACCATCCACTGATATAGGTAAATGTCACAGACATAATTTCAAAAAGATATATCTCACTCTATAAAAATAGACGTACAGATGTATCGATTTGAAATTGGTGCATAACAGCGGATATTCAAAACCAAATACTTGCCGTCTGGCAAACAACCCAGGTGACTTCCTCAAATATCACCGATTACAACGAATCCCGATATAATGAGGATGATCACCCAATTCCCAATAACTTACTCCCACTCATCATCTGTAAAACCATACAGATGTGAGAATCATACCTGGTAAATACATACCCTGGAGTAAGTATCTAATCGGGAAATCAGTTATCCTTTAACAGTACACAGTGAAACTGAAACATTGAAATGTTTCGATGGGGTATCCCGGTATTCCTAGTAATGCCTCTTCCAGATTCACGACTGTAACCGTATAATTCTTTGCCACCTCTCCAAATCCCTTTATATGTCTTTAGTCATTACCTTCTGCACACCCCTTTAGGCCAAATGGTTTTCTTCCTTCCCTACCGTTCGGCACCAGCCTATGGTTTGGAAGAAGACTATCCAATAAGCATAATGGGTGTACTGTCCTAATCCTAGGAACACTCGCAATGCGAGAGAAGGTGAAGATAAAAGACAACCGAATAAACCTTATTCCTATTTCTCTTGAACCAGAATCCATCCCCGAACTGGAACAAGTTCCTTTCGAGTTCGTATATAACCATACGATGGAGTATCCAATAAACTGTGGATCTTCGTAGTGATACGGAGTGTCCTATAGAAATAAAAAGGTGATTTAGGATTGGCGAAGAAATACTTGGTATGGTCGTGAATAGCAGTCGCAATTTTACTTTGCCCTCTTACTAATCCCTTGCTTTGTCTTAACTTAATACCTTCTGCACACCATCATTATGCTAATTGGTTTTCTTCATTCCCCACCGATCGGCACCAGCCTAAGGTTTGGAAGAAGACTATCCAATTTGCGTAATAGGTGTACTATCTCCTAAATCAAGGAGTACTCGCAACCTGAGAGAAGGTAAAAGGAAAAGACAACTGAATAGTCCTATTCGTTTTCTCCAGAACCGGAAACCATCCTCGAATAAATTCTTTCGAGTTCGTATATAACCATACGATGGTTTTGTCCAATGGAAGTGGACGTTCGTAGTAATACGGGGTGTCCTGGAGAAAAGGGTAAAAGTAGGAGTGGCAATGAGGTTAGCA
The DNA here is from genome assembly GCA_030015575.1 of Agapanthus africanus. Lineage (NCBI taxonomy): Eukaryota > Viridiplantae > Streptophyta > Magnoliopsida > Asparagales > Amaryllidaceae > Agapanthus > Agapanthus africanus. The sequence continues at coordinate 387,437,024 of JASDDO010000012.1, read as the reverse complement.
ACTCTGACAATCCAAAAGCCAGTGTTAAAAAGGTTCGGTCAACTTGGTCACTGAGTCATAGTCTTAGGGTCGGGTCAATGGTCGCTGCCAAAGAGAGAGAGAAAAGAAACACTCAGCGTGCACTCTATCCTAGATCAGAATGGTTACCAATTTATCTAATCTGGAAACCTCCCACTGTACCGTCAAATTCTCCTCCAAACCTGAAAGAAGAATTAGTCGGGATCACCCGAGGAGTAAACTAACTCATCAGTGGGAATCGGGATCCAACTATCATCGCATGATAACGTGACGGAATCCGCTCACGTCATCACACTCCAGAAGGTATGCGCATATCTGGCAAGTTTCAGTTTCTTTTGAAACTCCCGATGTGATTTCTGCCCCATGCTCTTATGACCTTGACTTTGGCCAACAAATCATAAGTCACATGTCAAGTTCTACCCGTCATTCTCCAGGTTGATTTGAATCCACCCGTACCTACCCTTGACTTTGGCCAACAAGGCAGTACAACTGTTCCAAACCAACGCATCTATCTATGCTGCATATGAATAACCAACAGCTACCAAACACTGTGCCTTGACTTTGGCCAACAAACACAGCTTGAATACTATTGACTACCCATATGAAACGACGGAGGGCTACGAATGGTTTCTGGCGAAAACCTTTAACGTAATGAACTTGATATCATTGAAGGAACTGATAGCTTTTAAAAATATAGTGACGAAAACCTTTGCTAAAGAGGTCACTCCCGGTGAAGGGATCTCGGCTCTTTCCTCGTAGAATGAGGTGCAGGATATTCCAACTGAATACCACGGTGCAAAGCAAAAGTAATCGGCTATAGTGAAGTTAATGCCCTGACGCAAACTTCTGTCCAAGGGGTCACTCCCGGTGAAGGGATCTCGGCCCTTGCCTCGTCGACTGAGACGCAGGATATTCCAACTGAATACCACTATGCAAAACAAAAATGAACGTCCTTGCAATAACAGCTTTTTGAAAAGTGTTCCAACAACATCAGATTAGGTTTGTTTTAACTTGCATTGATCCGAATCAACGCAGTACCATCAATTGATCACACCACAAAGAACGAAAATAATATGACGTACGTATATGCCATCCGCATTCGCCACTGGGTCCCGTCATTACCCGTTAGGTTAGCTAACTAACGACAGTGCGGGGACTGGACTAGCGCGGATGCAAAACATATACAACATCTACTAATATATATACCAATATATTATATTTCGCTCAAGGCGTGATAAAAATGCAACATCACAGAAATGTACAGCATCACAGAACAATACAGATATCTGGGACCCCCGGGTTTCACAGAGCCACTACTGAAACCCGACGTTCCCCTGGTCGTGTGGATAGCCTGTGCAATGAAATCCTAGACCCCTACGGGCGCGGCAAGTTACCCGCCAAAACCTGAAGCGAGGCAGCCCCTTTCAGCACCGTGAATGGACCATCCAACACTTCACGGAATCCGGTAACTTGGGCACCCCTCCTGGGTCAACCTGTACCCCCTACGTGTGCGGCGAATAGCCCGCCAATTCTAGAGTGAATCCCCCTCCGTCTCAATGCCATGAGATGCGGGCCCGTTGCCCTCTAGAACCCGGCTATCCGTGCACCCCTCCGCGGGGTAATCCTAGTACAGAAAGTAAAATATACATACAACGGGTACATCGACCGCAACCTGGTCGTGCCCCAAAATAATAATACAATCAGGCAGTGACGGCAGTCCACATGTCGGACGCTCGCCCCGCAATATCAAATGTACATAATACAACCACAACTGTACTAGCATTGCATCCAGGCTATCCCCCATGACCGATCCGCAACATCACAGCAATACACAGAACATCAACGTGAAAGTCACGTTCGCAAATCCGTCTAACCGGGCTATAGCAGTCAGACTGGATTTACCGATCAAGTGACATTCATGGTCGCAGATATAATGTAAATACTGTGAAATAATGTGTTTAAAATATCCGATCGATCAAATTTTAACAAGTGGGCCCCAAGTACTACTGTAGCACATCAAGAAATTCTGGGCCCAAATTTAATATTCCAAAAACCCTATTTTCAACTCAGGAGCTCTCTGTAAAAATTTGGCACACTGATCTGCATATACTGCGGCGGAACCGCGGCCCAAGCATGGGTTTGGCCGCAGTTCCGCGGTTGTATGGAGCGATCACGTGATCAAATTTCTACAGAATTCTTATAATTCCTTGCACATCATTCTGAGACAACCTGAAAAATTTTTGGAGACAAAAAAAATTTCGACAGAAACTGATATGCATGAAAACGCGGGTTTTGGGATTTTTGTTCGATCGGAAATGTAAAACACATTAGACAAAGCTAGACTATGTTAATGGCGAGGCTCTGATACCACTGTAAGTGCACGGCGGCGCCCCGGCCTCCATCCCGAGGCCAAATGCGGAAGCGATGGTTAACTTTAATTTTCTTGAACCGGCAGCACCGCGCACTAAAACCCGGATTGTGCCATTAAACTAGTCCTAGCTATCTACAAGATGGGGAAGAGAAATATACCGAATGATCCGAGTCCTCCGGTCTTCTCGTCGTCGTCCCGATCTCCCGCGGAATGTCCGGTCTCCACCTCGTCGCCGGAAGGGCACCACGTCGCCTGCTTCTTTTACGGGCTCCCACCTCAATACCGAGGCAACTCGGGCACGAAGCTGGCGAGTCGACGTGCCCAAGATTTGCTGTAGAATGTGTAGTGCTCATGTCTCATTTGGGGTAGTGGAGGTTGCCTTTTTGGTGGAGGAATGAGATGTAGTTTGGAGATGGAACTTGTGGGAATTTTTGCAAAGCCAAATGAACAAAAACCCACACTCAAAATATTGGACAACCCACCCCCTTCATTGGCCGGCCATGGCTTGAAAATGAGAATTGGGAGTGAGAGAAAAGTCAAGAGGGGAGGGAGCTATCATCCAAGAGAGAGAAAGTGTTATGATGATAAAACAATGATCACAAAACAAGAACCACACTCCAAAACTTAATCATATCTAACAAAGGTCAAGCCATCATGAAAACTATCATGAAGCAAAAAGTCAAGTGATCATGAACCATGGAAAGTCAAGGGATGGTCCTCCATCATGATCCAACAATATGCAAAGACCCCCTTCCAAATTGCTTATTTGCACAAATGCAAATAAGCCCTCCTCCACCAATCTTCGGCCAATGAACGATACAAATGAAATTGGCTGAAACGGAAAGCAAACTGGCAACTCCAGAAAACTGGTCCAGTAATAAATTACAGGAAAACCCCGATACTGTGTATACATACCCGCATCTGTATTCCGACAGAAATACAAATGCAATGAGACAAAATCTACACTGTACTATACTAGGATCCGGCTTAAACCAAAGCCGGCTAGTAATATCCGTCCGATCCTGATCCGTGCAATACCGCACGTATCTGATCGAACCCTGCCATATATCCATACGGCCTTTAGTACAAACTGTCCGATCCTGATCCGTGCAATACCGCACGTATCTGATCGGACCTTACCATATCTCCATACGGCCTCTACAGCGTTTCGCCCGAAAGCTTGAGTAACTGAATGTGTGGTGGACTCTAAAGACTCGTTAATACTATGGCTGTGGATTTAACCACTAGCACGTCAGAGGTATTAGCCATACGTGACGGGCCACCAGCTATTGACCAAAAGGGACGTCGATGAGCGAACTCATCCTGACACCCTACTGAGCCTGTCAGTGACAATATCCGTACAGTCCGGTCCGTTCATCTATGAGCATCGTATGGCGGGCCTAGGGGGTTGGTAAAAGTCAGACCTCCAAAAGCGGTACAAGTCGTGTCGGAGTGTAGCCCAGAACACCCTGAGATACTACTGGAATACCTACCAGTAAATCTCCTGCCCCGGCCGAGGGCTTCGTGTAATGGCTCTCCTAGACACAGCGCGATCTCACCCCCAATACCGGGAGAGACGGACCCGTGAAGATCCGCTCACTGCCTCCATGTGGCTCGGGACTGTACCCAACTAAAACCTGTTTGCACGTCTCCTTTGAGCGTGGTAGGGTAGTAATCAAAGTACAGTGGGAACTCACACGAGATAAATGACGATCCCCAGGTCGATGAACTAACCTGTACACATGTCACCAGGGAACTGCTATCTGACGTCAGGTATAAGACCAACTAGCATGTTCCCGGCGAGTCCTGTCCGGTGTACTCATAACCCAATGAGCACCTGTATACATCTTAGGTGATCCAACTGACACCGGTGGCTTGTGAGACCGGCCACCGCCCCTCGTCAGGGTCTCGACTGTATACACTAGTCTACTCTGGAGAATCGATGCCCTGTCTCGAAACTCCTACGACTAGGGTCTTTTTAAGAATGTGCTTATAGACCACCAGCTATCATGTATATGATCGCCCTCATACTGCTGGCAGTCAACCAAGAATCCTAGGGGCTCTACCAACGTGTAATAGCGACCTGTCTGGTCACCTAAAACAGTACACGATGATAAAGATAAACCAGATAGCATACTATCATCTTGAGTAAGACTGTCCTCCTAGGATAGGTCCTCCCTTAATCATTGCAATCACGTGCCTGTGATCCAATAATTGACTCTGAGGGCACTATCTCCAACAGCTAAAGTCTTGCAACTGAGTCCAATTGCTCTGTTGCTGGGTCTTAAATAAAGAAAATCCTAAAATGTTGTTAAGTGGATTTTTGTCTCAAATTGGACTAACGTATCCTGAACAAAAAAATCAATCGAGCGCATATGTTCTTGATTTCCAAGGTCTCAAATATGACCAAAAATTCTTGAGTCCACAACAACCCCTTTCCCCTCAAATACGAGATTTGGTTTAAGGGTATATCTCTTCACACCTCTGAAACATGTCGTTGTAATTTCTTTACGTCTTCAGAGAGGTGGCGGGTCTCAACGACCAATAACTATTTCCCTTGATGCACTTCCAAATTGTCGTGTATGCCTCAAATCGGATCGCCCCCCAAATTAGGCACATTCTATATCTCTATTGTTCACTCTGCCAGGTAACAAATACACGTGCGCACATGATGAATGATGGACCAAAATGTCCCTAAACTAATATTCGCCTCCAAAATGGCGATAAAGGACTGAAACTTCCTTAAATTAACATTTCGCCTCAAACATGGCGATAGTGGACCAAAATGTTCTTAAACTAATATTCGCCCCTAAATATGGCGACAAAGGACTGAAACGTCCTTAAACTAATATTTCACCTCAAACATGGCGATAATAGACCGCAATGTCCTTAAACTAAAATAATCGAGCCTAAATGCTCATTTGTTTAAGTTGACCATAATCTCAAACCAGATTAACGATCCTTAAATCAACCCAAACCCAAATCTAAAAATATATGGATTTGGACTAATCTACGCCCTACGGGCAACGACATAAATTAGTCTCCGTATACAATCCACGGGCAACCAAAATAAAACTAACATACACACGACACGAAGTGAACCTCCAGAGCAGGAGAAAGTGGTTATCGCGATGTGGTAACGTAATTAACTGCAGGGGCTTGCGCCTGCAGGGAAGAGCGTCCCCATAATCAAAAACCTCTCTGAAACGAGGGGGAATCTGATAAAGCCTGCTATAACGGCCGCGTCTGTCCAAACCTCCGATATACGGTGCCATAAATCAACTTGGCATCTTCGGAGAGGTGGACAGATAAATCCAAATAGCATCTGCCCCCAGGATTTAGGCCAGACGTCCTGACATCCCGGTCCGTCTTCCGGCGGTGAACAGATTCTGGCACGCCTGGTGGGACCTTTTCCTCTTTCCACTCCACACTTTGTGTGTCGTATTTCGCGAACAAAATCACGATTTGATATGGTTGCCCCTGGATTCAAGGTACTAAGATTTGGTGTCTTGCTCCTGTGCAGAAGAGAATATCGATGACTTCCAGCTTCACAACTTGCAATAGAAACTCCCGCTCCGCCCCAATTGGAGGGTGACTTATAGGCCACGCGGCCTCCATTTTTTCAATGCCGGTGGGGCAAGTAACAGAAGCCACTATTGGATTGTTCTTCAGGACCATGATCCCACCAATGAGCGTCGGTGCCTCAACACAGCACCTGATGTTCTTAAGAAGTCGGTCTTCCACCGGCTGACGACCGCAATGGCTCCTCTCAACTAGCCGTCCAAAAAGGGGGTCTCAGTCTTTAATAGGCTGAGCCAAAGCTCAAGCCGGCCCGCAAAGACGCCCGTGATTCTCAAAGGGGCTACCCAAAAAGGATAGCCCTCCCAATTCCTGCTACAAATGAAGCCGTCAAAAGTGCTTCACCAGTCAGGCGATCGGTCTTCGAGAGGCTGACCGTCTCCAATCAAATCATTCTAAGGACGTCGGTCTTAATAGGCTGGCAACTATTGGAGCTCCTCAACAAAATCAGGGGCAAGCTGCAACCACTTCCGAAACTGAGGCGGTCCCTTCAGTGAGGCATGCTCAACGTCACCACTGGCGCCGAGTATGAAAAGCCGGGGGCAACACCTCTTCTGGACTTACCCCACCGGATCCAATGGTGGAAGTCGATGCTGCTGTTCCAACCGGGAACAACTTTGAACCGCTGAAGAGGGTGCGCAAAAAATCCCCCATAATGGCACTGAAGAAATCACCTCCTATCGTTGAAGTCCCTGTGCAGGAAAAGCAGGAGCGGCCCCATCAGCGGCTCTCCTCCTAAATTCACAGAGTCTGGAGAAAAGTCCAGGACTCTGTGATCGACGAAAACTATTCCCGCCGACCGAAGAAATCGAAGGCTCGGCAAAAGAAAGATCATACCTCCGTCATACAGTGAGGGGCTTTTTCTACAGAGGTGCATGTTATAACGACTCTTTCAACTTCAACCTCCCACAAAAGGGTGAGGCTGGAGAACATCCTACCGCCTGCGGCAAATTCCAAAGGCGCTGGGCCCAAACATCCCAAGTCTGGGGGCATGATCGTGCATACGGTCTACATGGCTTCCGGGAAAGATGAAAGCCGTGCTTCCATAAGTCATCGACCGCAAACTCGATCGTTAACAAAAGCTCATGTGCAATAACAAAATCTCCAGGAAATACTGACCAAAATGGCAGCACTCATCGGACAGAAAGAAAGTCCGGAACCAGCATATGAACAACGCCAAGAGCAGAAGACCGATACAGAGTTCTTGCGAAGGGTGCTTGAAAGAAAGGACAAGGAAGCTGTGTAGGGTTCCTAGGCACTCCCAAGAGGTCTCAAAAGGCATCAACCATGCCAATTTCAAAAATACGGTGCCGAGAAACCCTAGACTAGATCGTTGGCTAGAAGTTTAGGCGATAAAGCGAGCTAGTTTACAACTAAACTATAAGATAACAGAAATACAAACTTTGTAGATCCGGTGCTCCACCTCCATAGCTCCGCAATGAAGTCTCCTCGCTGTCCAAGTTGAACCCCGGGCTCTAGCGTCGGCTTCATCGGAGAATGGACGGGCTAGGTCATCGACGACGATGCTGAAGATGATCTACGTCGAGGTATCACTAGATCAAGCTCCACCTTCACCAAGCCATGAAAACTTGTGAAGGAAACACACTCTACTACTTGGCAAGAGGTATAGGATGAAGAAATAGGAAGTGGGTAGACTTTATAATTGGATTTCTCACTTGTTTCATCAATCCACCATTGATGAAGTCAAGCTTCTTCATGTGAAGAAGATGAAGAAGAAGAAGATAATGTTATGATAAGTTATTAGAAAATAGAAAATAAAAGAATACTTATCATAAGCAAACCATGGTCAAGTGTAGAGAATTGACTAAGGTTAGATGAATGGTTAGGGTTAAACATGAAGACAAAATGGTCACTTGATCAAAGCTTCATGAAGCTTCATAATACAAACAAAGTTAGCAACCATTTTCTCTTTATGCTTTCCTTTTTCCAAAATGAATAAATAGATAAATAAATGAGAAAAGGAAATGAAACCCTAACCACTTAAGTAACCATACTTTAATTCTTTACACAAACCCAAACTAGCATGTATCATCAAACATGATACAATCTTGTGTACAAAAGTATATCACATATACAATGTGTACATCCGAGTGAGAAAATCCATTTAAAGTGAACCAATACTAGTTAATGCAAAGTAATATATCAAATATATAATTATACATTAAATCATTAAATCAACACTTGATTTAACGATCCGGTCATATCGCATATAACCGACTAGTATCCTATGTATCGGCTTACCGAATCAATCCTTGATTCGATAACTAGGTTATATCGCATACAACCATTCGATACATTCATCGTGAGAATGAAATACGGTATCACATACATGCAATATTCTCGGTCCCGTACATATCTCATATGCGCTCCTATTTCATTTCGCTTGAGCCAGGAAACCTCTGTGTAGGACTCTAAAGACTCGTCAATACGCCGGCAGCAGGTGATGATCATATCAAACACCCACAAGCCGCAAGCGGTCTGCTAAACGTAACGGCCACCCGGGTATTGAGCGATCAGAAGATCGACGAGCAAGCCCGCTCACACTCCAGTGAATCCAACCAGTAACACTACCGTACAGTCCGGTCTCGTCGTCTGATATGTCGCATATCTCGCCTAGGGATGGTAAACGTCAGACCCCAATAGCTCGATAAGTCGTGTCGATGTGAGGTCTATAACAATTCGAGAAACTACTGGTAACACTTACCAGTAAATCTCAGCAACCCTGGCCAGGGATTTCCTGTTATAGCCAATCGAACACAGCGCAATATCAACTCCCTATACCGGGAGAGACGAATCCCCTCCTATCGCTCATTGCCTCCATGTGACTCGGGACTGTACCCAAAAACCACCGTTTTGCACGCCCTCTTGGACGTGGTAAGATGGAAATCAAAGCACAGTGGGAACCACACAAGACTCTATGACGATCTCGGGTCAACAGACTACTCTGTACCAGTGTCACCAGAGAACTGCCATCTGACGTAAGGTATAATACCATCTGGGAGTTCTCGGCGAGTCCGTCCAGTGTACCCAGTCTCTACTGAGCACCCGTATATCATCTCTGATGTCAAACACCAATGGATATGGGATCTGCCATCGCCCATCTGTATGGGTCGAGAAGGTACACGCTAGTCTACTCTGGTATATCGATGCCCCGTCTCGATACACCCACGACTAGGGACTTTGAAGGATGTACTTATGGACTACCATGTCCCCACTAGTATGATCCGCATCATAGTCCAGGTAGTCAAGTACACATCCTAAGGGCTTTACCAACATGTAATAGAGAGACAATCTGAGTACACGTTAAGGTAAAGAGTAACCAGATAGCATACTATCATGTCGAGCAAGAAAGTCCTCCCTATATATGTCCCAGCATCCACTACAATATACATCCTATGTACAGTAATGGCCTCTAGGGCATACATATAACTAACAATCTCCCACTTGCACTAGGGCCATCTGTAGCAGTGGTTGTAGTATCTCATACTCAACCATCCCATAAAAGTCTCTCTCTGGGAATAGGCCTTCGTGAGTGGATCCGCCGTGTTGTCCTCTGAGTCTACTCTCCTAACCTCGATCCCTTAGAGATCAACCATCTCCATGATCAAGTGATACTGCCTTAGAATATGTCTGGATCACTGATGGGACCTGCGTTCCTCGGCATAAGCCACAACTCCATTGTCACACAATGAGAGGAACATAGTTCATCTCATGAACCAATATACACCCAAACAGCCTCTTTGGTAGCATCTTAAGTAGCGATGTATCCTGCCTTTATCGTCTAGTATGCCACGGTATCTAGCTTGGAACTCTTCCAACATACCGTCCCTTTACTGAGGGTAAAGACAATGCCTGTGACTGACATTCAGTCGTCTTTATCACCCTGGAACACTTCCAGTGATTCTCCCCAGGATCAATTGATACCATCTCACTACAACTAGTGAGTTTCCTAATATCCATTTAGATCTATCTCATAGATCCAAAACCCAGGATTTAGTAGGTATCACTTTGATCCTATGTGGAGAATCATTGTGATAAGCGGAGATTGATCGAGCGTAGCATAGGAAACTCCTTCCCTATCAAGAGTATGTCATCCACGTACTCTACGAGGATCACCACCATACTCCCTACTACCTTTTTGTTTATACAAGGTTCATCTACCATTTTGATGATGTCAACTTTTTTGACTAATCCATCAAAACAGATGTTCCAACTCCGCGATGCCTGCTTTATCCTATAAAGCATCTTGCACACGTTTCCGCTGCTCCTACTGTCTACAAGGCCCTCTGGCTGTGTACTTATAGACGCGCTCTTCTAAAACATCATTTAGAAAAGCAGTCATGACACCCAACCACCAGATATCGTAGTCATGGTATGTAGCCGTGGCAAGTAGGATTTGGATGGACTTAAGCATAGGCACTGAAAAGGTTTCATCATTATCCACGCCTGGTCAATGATGCAAACCTTTAACAAGTCTAGCTTTGAAAGTCTCAACTTTTCCATGTACACCAAGTAATCTTCTCAAGATATACTTGCTCCTGATGGGGATTTAACCCTTCAGATATAGCAACCAAAGTCCATACTTTGTTGGTGTATAAGGATTCCATCTCAGATCGCTAAGCATCCAGCCATTCTTACAGAGTCTTACTCCTGATGGCCAGCTCGAAACTAGTTAGGTCATCATCTCATGATGCGATCCTCTCTCCCACTGTCATAGAGCAACCGAAGTATCTCTCAGGTGGGTGAGGAACCCTACTAGATCGGCGGAGAGGCTGAGGTTCATTGGAATCTACTGAATCCTTTGGTTCTGTCAAATCATCAGCTGCAGTTTGTATAGCTGGAACATTTCCAGTTGTACATAACAGACGTTGCCTCGAGCTTGTCCGGATTTTGCTTTTAGAAATTGGCCGGACAACCCCAAATCTTAACTGACTTAAGAGATGGGCTCTTCCCTTTCCATATCACACATGAAGTGGTAGGCTACTATTTGATCGGGACCCTATTCAATAGGTATGCAGCTTCTCAAGCACATAACTCCCAGAAGGAAATAGGTAACTCAGTAGTACTCATCATAGAGCACACCTTATCATATAGGGTGTGATTGCTCCGTCCCGATATACCATCGTGCTATGGTGTATACGGAGGAGTAATGCTGAGAGAGAATCTCATTCTCCTTTAGAATAGTCCAGGAATTCCATGCACAAGTATTCTCCTCCCTGATCTCATCATAGGACATAATACTTATACCCGTATTTTGGTTCTCTACTTCTAACTTATATTCTGTTAATATCACAAAAGGTTCGGACTTGTGTTTCAACAGGAACATATGTCTGAATCTTGAGAGATTATCAGAGAATGTAATGAAGTACAAAGAACCGGTCTTGGTATGTGTAGACAGGGGACCTACATACATCAACATGTATCATCCCAAGAGTTCACTAACTCTTTCTCTGTTTCCAATAAACAGAGCTATGGTCATCTTATCTTTGTGACATGACTGGCGAGTTTCACAAGATGTAAATTCAAACTGATTTAAATATACATCTAAATGCAACTTCAGCCAGTCAGGTCGCATTGATCTGACCTAGTCTACAATACCTCAAGAAGAATTCGTTCATTTCTGAACTCTTCCTCTTGTGTGTGTTCCGTATACTAAGAACTGTAGTTTGATTTAGAACATCAACGCTTTTAGATAACGTGCCTGAACCGATCAACTTTTGATATAGGAAATGTTCAAAACATTATCCAACAATACAAAATTTTATCGTTTCTTTACTAATAAAGAGACAGATATGATTTTGTATATCAGGTTCGGTATCTAATAACATTCGTTCAGAATCAATGTATCGGTAATACAGGGTGACAGTGACCGACAGACTTGGCTGCAATACTTGCCCCGTTTTCTGCCTCATGAAACTTATCACCCGTTCTCAGTTTTTCTACCCTTTTGTAGCCCTATGTAACATCTTACATATCTGGGATCCTGATCCGGTATCAAATACCCTGGATACGGAGGATACTGAGAAACAGTTCTTTGTAATGAACACACCCGAAGATGATGCATCATATGCACTTTCTTCGTTTGGGCGGCACGGGAATTCTGGTAATCCCCAATTTCCTGCTCTGTCTTATAACAATTATAAGTTGGAGCGGGACCAACGTTCCCCAGCTCAGTATAACAAGCGGGTTCGGTCAATAATCCGTATTATTATCTTGATTAAGGCGTGACATGGTCGCTACCAGGAGAGAGAGAGAAGAAAACACTCAGCGTGCGCTCTTGCAAGAATAGATTGGTTATTATTTTATCTAATCAGGATGGCTCCCACTGCTTTTTATCAAATCTTCCTTCAAACCCTAAAAGGAAAGACTAGCCGGGATTAATTACACACTACAAGTTCGCCAATCTTTCAGCCAGGCCAGTGTCGGTACTTTGAGGGAGGTCCCCCGTGCTTTCGCACGAACCTAATTAATGTAAACCTCGTTTTCCCAGAGGCGTAACCTCGTTAACACCTTTCTAGACACCTACTTGATCGGCTAATTGTAATGTATAAAACTCTCCCAGGAGTAACTCTTACTCACAGCGGGTATCGGGATCCAACTATCTCATAGAAGGTATGCAATCTCATTGCAAATTTCAACACTTGAAATTCCCGATAATATTTTGCCCCTAGCGTGCTATGACCTTGACACATGCCAAACAACCCAAAGTCCGCTAGTCAAGTTCAACCCGTACATTTCTTGATTGAATTAAACCCACTTGCACGACCCTTGACGCATGCCAAACAACGCCGTACGAATACCCTAATCCAATCGCATCGTATGCTAGCAGATAAGTACTAGTTAGCTACCGTACACTACGCCTTGACGCATGCCAAACAACCGCAGCACGAATACTAACTAGTACTTATCTGAAATGACGGAGGGATACGACAGGTTTTTCTGAAAACCTATTGCGTAATGAACTTGATATCGTTGTAGAATCAAATGATTTTGAAATGGAGTGTTTTTGAGGCTTTTCTAGTTTTGCTAAAGGAGTCACTCCCGGTGAAGGGATCGTCGGTCCTTTCCTCGTCGAATGAGGTGCGGGATATATCATATATATCACTGTGCAAAGCAAAAACACTTAAAAGCAATTAAAAGACAAACCGAGTGTGTAGCATCTGCCAGTTATTGCTAAAGGAGTCACTCCCGGTGAAGGGATCTCGGTCCTTTCCTCATCGAATAAGGTGCAGGATATATCATATATACCGCTGTGCAAAGCAAGAACTGTAGCTACCTGTTTTATTTTGAAATTCGATTCTACAACATCTTAGGTTTCTTTTATTTCATTAATCACATTAATGAAGTCCCATCATTTAAAGTACCTAAACATCACAGATAAATACGACGTACACTTATGCCATCCGCATTCGCCTCGATGTCCCCTCGTGCACCGTTAGGTTAGGTAACTAACGACAGAGCGGGGCAGGGCTAGCGCGGGTGTAAAACATAAGTAACGTCTATATAATATATCATATATACTATATACTGTATCTATCAAGGAACATCACACGATCACATCACAGATATCGCAGCAGAAGAATCATATGAAATATTGGATATACTAGGACGTCCGTGTTTTCAATACGAGCCAGTATAAAACACGGATTCCACGGTCGTGATGAATAGCCAAACCCACACCCCTAGACCCCTACGAGAGCGGCAAGTAACCCTACCAATTCTAGAGTTAGCAGACCCGGACTCGACTCCTCGAGTTGGTCTTCCACTGGACTCCAGAACCCGGTTACTTGTGCCCTCCTCCTTGGGTCTATCCTAGTGCGGAAAAGTAAATAATATACAAACGGTGACATCTTCCACAACCTGGAAGTGCCCCAATAAAAGAATATTACATACAAGTTTTTACATGAATGAAAATGAAAAACACTCATCTCACATAAAAACCCCCGGCTATTCAAACACGACGATCCAATATAACATATCCAGCAACACATAACATCACATGTCATCAACGTAAGTAAATATGCGCATCCCAATTGTCGTTGACATAGAGCAACGAAACCGGCGATATCACATATTACACTTACGGTCACAGAAAAGAAAGTGTAAAACTACAACAGTTGGAATCCGCAACCACCTCAGACATCGCATGCCTGACCAAATGAATTACTTCGACATCACATGCCTAACAATTATAAACCCCGCATTTTAGTCTCAAAATCGAAAACTCTTTTCAATATCAAGTCGGGCAATTCAACAAGATTCCCGACATCCTGATCGAATGCTCGTCGCAAACTTCAGTAGGCGGCCGCACCCCCGATACCGTCGACAAAGTGCACTAAGGCGGAACACCGCCACCGCGAGCACCCGAACGGATGCTTTCGGCGACGGGGTTCTCCTACAGTCACTTGGTCGGGGCTATGGGGTGTAGCTGTCTATTAAGTTTACCCGGCGAGTATCCGCGTACGCTACGTGATGGCGACGGACTTTTGATCGCATTAAATTTCCGTGGCAACCGATCAAGTGAGACTAAAGTGCTACGTTTATAACATTCATTCAGTTATCTCATAACTTATTGTGAATTCCAATTATTGTATCCCATTCTGGATAAATAGAAAATGTCAAACTTTCCGATCGAACAATCGAACACCCAAGTTTTCCCTACATAGATCAACACATGAAACAAGTCTAACAACATTCAGTTCGTGCCTCAGTACCAACGGTCCAGCCGTAGAAGGGTCAAGCCAACGCCTCACATGTGGCACGCCGTACTGCCCCAAACCCGAAGGTTCAAAGGGCATTTCAAGATGGTCACATAATCGAGTCAAGGTTTGTTGTCTTCTAGAGGGTCCATCGAGTTACTTGCACTACTTAGAACGTCTTTAAACTACGGAAAAATCAAACACTTGGAAATTTCCCGACAGGGGAAAAATTGGGGTCGAACTTTTTAACATATTCTAAAATTTATCCGGAAAACACATAGACACAGTTTGACAATCCGATCGAATATACGAAGTCCCAACACTACCCCAGAAAACTCAACTGTTGAATAAATATTAAAAATTTCCAGAAGACTCAGCACTACAAGACAAGAATTACTGTGCAAGACACGTGGTGTAACTCAACAAAGTGGCCGCGGAACCGCCGCGAAGACCATGGTGGGGGCCGCGGTTTCGCGCCTCTTTAGTCGAGTTAGCATCACGTGCTTCACAGTAACTCATACAATTCCCTGCTGAATTTTTTGGCAATTTTTAATATAGAAAAAGCCCAGTTTTTAGAAAAAGTTCAGAGAGCTATTTTGGGGTTAGGTTTTCGGTTCGTCCGGCTTTCAAACTCCGTCTAGACTTCGCCTAAGGCTCTAGCTAGGCTCTGATACCACTGTAGGGTTCCTAGGCACTCCCAAGAGGTCTCACAAGGCATCAACCATACCAATTTCAAAAATACGGTGCCGAGAAACCCTAGACTAGATCGTTGGCTAGAAGTTTAGGCGATAAAGAGAGCTAGTTTACAACTAAACTATAAGATAACGGAAATACAACTTTTATAGATCCGGTGCTCCACCTCCATAGCTCCGCAATGAAGTCTCCTCGCTGTCCAAGTTGAACCCCGGGCTCTAGCGTCGGCTTCATCGGAGAATGGACGGGCTAGGTCATCGACGACGATGCCGAAGATGATCTACGTCGAGGCATCACTAGATCAAGCTCCACCTTCACCAAGCCATGAAAACTTGTGAAGGAAACACACTCTACTACTTGGCAAGAGGTAGAGGATGAAGAAATAGGAAGTGGGTAGACTTTATAATTGGATTTCTCACTTGTTTCATCAATCCACCATTGATGAAGTCAAGCTTCTTCATGTGAAGAAGATGAAGAAGAAGAAGATAATGTTATGATAAGTTATTAGAAAATAGAAAATAGAAAATAAAAGAATACTTATCATAAGCAAACCATGGTCAAGTGTAGAGAATTGACTAAGGTTAGATGAATGGTTAGGGTTAAACATGAAGACAAAATGGTCACTTGGTCAAAGCTTCATGAAGCTTCATAATACAAACAAAGTTAGCAACCATTTTCTCTTTATGCTTTCCTTTTTCCAAAATGAATAAATAGATAAATAAATGAGAAAAGGAAATGAAACCCTAACCACTTAAGTAACCATAGTTTAATTCTTTACACAAACCCAAACTAGCATGTATCATCAAACATGATACAATCTTGTGTACAAAAGTATATCACATATACAATGTGTACATCCGAGTGAGAAAATCCATTTAAAGTGAACCAATACTAGTTAATGCAAAGTAATGTATCAAATATATAATTATACATTAAATCATTAAATCAACACTTGATTTAACGATCCGGTCATATCGCATATAACCGACTAGTATCCTATGTATCGGCTTACCGAATCAATCCTTGATTCGATAACTAGGTTATATCGCATACAACCATTCGATACATTCATCGCGAGAATGAAATACGGTATCACATACACGCAATATTCTCGGTCCTGCACATATCTCATATGCGCTCCTATTTCGTTTCGCTTGAGCCAGGAAACCTCTGTGTAGGACTCTAAAGACTCGTCAATACGCCGGCAGCAGGTGATGATCATATCAAACACCCACAAGCCGCAAGCGGTCTGCTAAACGTCTCGGCCACCCAGGTATTGAGCGATCAGAAGATCGACGAGCAAGCCCGCTCACACTCCAGTGAATCCAACCAGTAACACTACCGTACAGTCCGGTCTCGTCGTCTGATATGTCGCATATCTCGCCTAGGGATGGTAAACGTCAGACCCCAATAGCTCGATAAGTCGTGTCGATGTGAGGTCTATAACAATTCGAGAAACTACTGGTAACACTTACCAGTAAATCTCAGCAACCCTGGCCAGGGATTTCCTGTTATAGCCAATCGAACACAGCGCAACATCAACTCCCTATACCGGGAGAGACGAATCCCCTCCTATCGCTCATTGCCTCCATGTGTCTCGGGACTGTACCCAAAATCCACCGTTTTGCACGCCCTCTTGGATGTGGTAAGATGGAAATCAGAGCACAGTGGGAACCACACAAGACTCTATGACGATCTCGGGTCAACAGACTACTCTGTACCAGTGTCACCAGAGAATTGCCATCTGACGTAAGGTATAATACCATCTGGGAGTTCTCGGCGAGTCCGTCCAGTGTACCCAGTCTCTACTGAGCACCCGTATATCATCTCTGATGTCAAACACCAATGGATATGGGATCTGCCAACGCCCATCTGTATGGGTCGAGAAGGTACACGCTAGTCTACTCTGGTATATCGATGCCCCATCTTGATACACCCACGACTAGGGACTTTGAAGGATGTACTTATGGACTACCATGTCCCCACTAGTATGATCCGCATCATAGTCCAGGTAGTCAAGTACACATCCTAAGGGCTTTACCAACATGTAATAGAGAGACAATCTGAGTACACGTTAAGGTAAAGAGTAACCAGATAGCATACTATCATGTCGAGCAAGAAAGTCCTCCCTATATATGTCCCAGCATCCACTACAATATACATCCTATGTACAGTAATGGCCTCTAGGGCATACATATAACTAACAAGCTGCTGAGCAGGCTGCTAACATAAAGCAGATGGATATCTTATTCCAAGATATGGTTGGGATAATGATCCACCCAGAACCCCCAGCCGAGGATCCGCCGATAATTATCGAGGATGACAGAGGGGAAACATCAAATCCTCTTCCGGCCTTATCGGCAGCCAAGAAGGAAATGATTTTCAAGGATGCTCTTGATGATTACATCGCTCAACAAATACGAGCTCATCAAGCAAATGAAGTGGCCAGTCAAACTGTCAGAACTGGGCGACCGTATCTAGGCTAGTATGACCAAATTAAGTACCCACAGGGATATACGATCCCTAACTTCCATATGTACAAAGGGACAAGCAACCCATACTAGCACGTCGCGCAGTTTAGAGCTTTGTGCGGCAACACTGGAGGTGACGACAAACTGTTGCTTCGCCAGTTCGTTGGTAGCCTGTCAGAAACGGCTTTTGAATGGTACTCAGAGCCCCTAAATGACTCTGTGAAAACATTCACAGAAATGGGACTGCTGTTCACATAGCGGTTCACCAGCGTAAGCGAGCGCACCCCGATCGCGGCTTTAATCAATGCCAGGGTAAAGCCGGGAGAAACCTAGGTCCAATACACGATCCGGTGGCGGAACCTGTGGTCAAAGTGCGAACAACGCATCGAAGAATCCCCCGTCGTGGGCATGTTCGTCGGGACCCTAGATCTGCAAATGACCGTGTCCCAGTTCATGACGTTCTTCAAGCCGATGACTTTCCAGGCTCTGATCGATAAGCTGGCCCAAATGGACCAGATAGGCTATGGGCCTTCCTCCTCAAATAAGGACCCTTGAAACACCAAGGGTAAAGGGAAAACAACCTTCATCACCAACACTCAATAACAACCGAGCGACCCAAAACCGGTGGCTCGCCAAAACAATGCATGTCCATGCCTATCCCTGGAAGAAAAGCTAGGACGCGCTTACTCGTTTCCCCGCAATAAGACGAGGAGACTATTTGAGTTGGCAATGCTTAACAAACTCATCACATTGTCAGAACTACGGCATCCACCGCAACCCGGCGACGTCAACAACCTCAACTACTACTCATATCACAGAATGGTGAGCCACCCAATTGAGGATTGCTACATCTTCAAGAACTGGGTCGAGGATCAGTATCAACAAGGGAAGTTCGTGCTTTCTGAGAACTGGAGGGTGAACCCGCCACAAAAGCACACTCTCAAAAAGGTGGATGCACCGGGGGCATCATGCTCCCTCATGGAAGAAACTCCATGGGAAATCGTTCTTTCAGCAAAGACCAAAAGAATGCTGAAGGATTTACAGGCATGTCCGGCAGTCAGGTGGAAAAGCCCACTTGAACCTGAAATCATCAAAGGGATGCTAAAACCGCATCCCGTACCGAAGATTGTTGACAAAGGGCAAAATCCCCAAGTCAAGCCTTCAAAGTCTTCGAAGAAAAATAAGATGACCAAGAAGCCTGTGCAGCCTGCCGAGTATGAAGACAAGCGCACAAACATACAAAAGTATATTGATGCGTTGGAAGAGTACAACCAGAAGGCGCGGACACCAGTCACCCTCGAAGAGTTCCTCAAGCATATTCTTGAGAATAAAGATAGTGACAACGATGAGGAAAATGACTCATCAGAAGAAACCAAAGACTATATAACAAGTTGCCACATGGTCTCCCATTCGTTGTCAAATGATGAAGAAACTCCCTCAGTGTCAGAAAACAACGCAGAGAAACTGGGGATAGAATCGGCGCTAAAATCCCCAGAACCGCCAGAAGACCCGGTCGATAGGCTGTTAAACGAAGCCTTTCGAAAAAGCAAAGCTGACCAAGAACGCGAAACAGCCATATACGAAAAGGCTAAGCGTCAGCGTCAAGATGAAGAAGCTGCGGCAAGGTGGAGTTGTAAAGTACTTCAACCAAACCAAGGCATACCTGCGACAAATAATAGTAGGATCAAGGCAGAGAAGCGGTTCGCCAAAGCCCTGTTAATGGGAATGAAGCTGCCACCTCTGGTTGGAAACACTCCCGGGGTCATATGCCTCGACGGAAAGGATTCATATCCAAACTACTGCCTGTATCATCGGAGGGTTATCCATCCCACCGAAGAATGCAGAACCTTCAAGAAGTGGTGGCAAGGATTTGTTGCCCATCAAAAACACTTCAAGATGATGAAGCGTGAAGCTCGTCGACAGCAAAAAGGTGCGACAAGTACGCGTAAAAAAATGACCGGCAACTGTCATATGGTTGATACCAGTCCGGAAAGGAAAAATCCCCAAGTTGTTACCTTCGGGAGCGATTCTGAGGAAGAAATGACCCTCAGCCCTCTCTTCAAAGACCCCACCTCCGAAAAAGAAGAGGGGGAGAAGAACTATGAGAACATTCAGCTGCGTAGCCGCATGCTGCCTGAAAAGAACCTCGGACCTACAAACAAGGGTTCGAGAAAAAAAGGCAAAGGGAAAGAAAAAATCCCTGAGGAAATTGCCCTCGACAAAACTCGCCTTAAAGCACAACAAAACCTGGAGGCTTATAAGGCAAGGATGACACGGTCATACGAAAGACAGACTAGGCCGAGAACATTCCGCCAAGGTGAGCTCGTGCTAGACGTCAAAAGACCGATGATCCCCAATCGTGCAAAACGTGGGAAATTCAAGCCAAACTATGAAGGCCCGTACATCAAAGACAAAGTCTACCAAGGTGGAGCCTACCTGCTCATGGATATGCATGGCAAAAGACCTTTCCATCCAATAAATGGCCGATTCCTCAAAAAATACTATGCCTAACGAGTCATGACTTAGGTCAATAATAGATGACGACGCTCATATCCGCTTGCTATCTTCCTGAGTCAAAAACTCTGAGAGTAGTATGCAAAGAAACTCTGTCGCCCCAAACATGGCGATTACGGACCGAAATGTCCTTAAACTAAAAATTCGCCTCAAATATGGTGACATTGGACCGAGATGTCCTTAAACTAAAACTTCATCTCAAAAATAGCGATACCGGACCGAGAAGTCCTTAAACTAATTGTTCGCCTCAAACAAGGCGACAGTGGACCGAGATGTCCTTAAACTAAAAATTCGCCTCAAACATGGTGATAACGGACCGAGATGTTCTTAAACTAAATCCTCGCCTCAAATATGGCGACATTGGACCGAGAAATCCTTAAACTAGAAATTATCTGCCTCCAGCATGCGATAAAAGATCGAGATGTCCTTAAACTAAAACTTTGCCTTAAACATGGCGATTATGGACCGAGATGTCCTTAAACTAAAACTTAGCCTAAAATATAGCGACATCGGACCGAGATGTCCTTAAACTAAAACTTCGTCTCAAAAATGGCAATAATGGACCGAGATGTCCCTAAACTAGCACATTGCCTCCAAAACGGTTATATGCTCCCTTAAGATCTATATTTCAATCGAAGCCCAGATGGCGAAGACTGCAACTCAAGTCCCACTGGCTACACAGCTACTCTAGCGGTGAAGTTACCCCTAAAGTCCCACTGGCAAACAGATGGGTCATTAAAAAAATGGTATGTCCACAAGCAAAATGAGCACGGATGAAAACCCGAAAGGGCGCTATGAGTAAAAACAGCAGGATTACCGGCGAGCTTGTGAAAACCCGGAAAGGCGCAATCTCGTAAAAAAAATAAAAAAATGAAAAAAGGTATGTCCACAAGCAAAATGGGTACGGATGAAAACTCGAAAGGGCGCCGTGAGTAAAAACAACAGGATTACCGGCGAGCTTGTGAAAACCCGGAAGGGCGCAATCTCGTAATTTTTTTTACACTTACGAGATCCTCTTGACTCGTAAGGAGAACTCCCCTATGAGACCCTCACGACCCATAGGATTCAAAAGCCTTAAGCTATAGGGATCCAAACCTGTTCTTAAGCCGTCGTATCCCCTAAGTTGCCCTACAAGTGGTTTAATATTGATCTTTATATATAATCCACGGGCATAAATAAACAATTCCCCACCAAGTTCTATCAATTGCAAGAAATATCCTGTATGGTGAACAACACTTGTAAGTCCTCTCGACTTATAAGGAGAAAACACTCTTGTAAAGATCCTTACGACTTGCAAGAGAAAATACCACTTAGGAGTCCTCACAACTTCTAAGGAGAACCTACACCTACGAGATCCTCTCGACTCGTAGGGAGAAAAACCTTTATGAGACTCTTACGGCTCATAAAGTGAAAAAGTCTTAGTCGATAGGATCTTAACCCTGTTTATTAAGCCATCTTTGTTCAAATCGATAAAGGCAAATGATGATTCGCACCTGGCAGCATTCCAGTTGTAGCGATGCTGATGCCTAAACAGGTGTCAAATTCCAAGTCCTCTCATGGCAAATGATGATTTGCTCCTGGCAGTATTCTAGTTGTAGTGATGCTGATGCCTAAACATGTGTCAAACTCTAAGTACTCTCATGGAAAATGATGATTCGCTCCTGGCAGCATTCCAGTTGTAGCGATGCTGATGCCTAAACATGTATCAAACTCTAAGTCCTTTCATGGCAAATGATGATTCGCTCCTGGCAGCATTCCAGTTATAGCGATGCTGATGCCTAAACATGCGTCAGACTCCAAATCCTTTCATGGAAAATGATGATTCACTCCTGGCAACATTCCAGTCATAGCGATGATGATGCCAAGGTTGGTATCAGATTCATAACTCGCAATAAAAACAGCAGCGAGTAGTAAAAAAATATTCATATGAAATAGCCGAAAAATGGGGCAACTCGCAATAAAAATCAGCGAGCAAAAAATATATGCATATGAAATAGCCGAAATGTTTGGGCAACTCGCAATAAAAAATAGCGAGTAAAAAAGAAAAAAAAACGATATAGACGAAATGATTGGGCACCGCGATAAATATCCGAAATGATTGGGCAATCGCGACTTTCGCGATATAAAAGCTGAAATCTTTTTTGCCCTGCAGGTAGGTCCACACCGACCCCTGTATACAATCTAAAGGCATAAATGAAAGAAAAGGGGTATCATATTTTCCCACCAGGCTCCGTTAAAGGGAGAGCTAGATCTCGACGGTTCATATACAACCTAGAGATCAGCTCAACGTTCTTCTCATTCTAACATGGTGCAGACATGACGTCAACAAAGCTCCAAGGAGCCAAATCAAAAGGAGTGACGGCAGAATCCTAACTCCGGCTCGACGTGCTTCTCATGCCAGCAGGATGTAGACGCAACGTCATTAAAGACCCAAGGGTCGAACAAAAAAGGAGTGACGGCAAAATCCCAGCTCGAATTCGACGTTCCTTCTTGATGCAGACGCAACGTCAACAAAGACCCAAGGGTTGAACAAAATGGAGCAATGGCATATTCCTAGCTCCATCCCGACATTCTTTCTCATTCCGGCAGGATACAGACGCAACATTAACAAAGACCCAAGGGTCAAATCAAAAACAGCGTGACGGCAAAATCCTAGCTCCAGCCCGATGTTCTTTCTCGATGCAGACGCAACGTTAACAAAGACCTAAGGGTCAAGTAAAAAACGGAGCCATGGCAAAATCCTAGCTCCAAGTCTTGATGGTACATATACAACCTAAAGACTACTCCAGCGTACCTTCTCATTCCATCAGGGTGCAGATGTGAGAAAAAACTCCAACGAGCCAAATCAAATTGGAGCAAAGGCATATTCTTAGCTCCGTACTTCAACCACAATACATACAGCATAGATGTCCTACAGATGTCTACCCTACTTTGGCAAAGAAACGACACGGCATCGTAAAACAAAAATGAAGTGACGGCATATTCCTAGCTTCGGGTCTTGACGGCAACTCATATAAAGCCTAAAAGACCATCAGAAATCATTCCACTCCAGTGCGGAGTGGTTATGACTCATCGGGGCTCCAAATTGAGCCCAACCTCAAGTAAAAAGCGACATGGAAAATTCCTAACGCTTGCTCTCTCGACGATAATAAAGCCTAAGGAGATTACTTGAAGACGTCTTATCCAGCCCCCGAAGGGATCAGAGACACGACAGTCGTGGGGATACTCAAACAACTACTTAAAGACCGCATATCGAGGAATACATCAGCCAACGCGATGGTACCACGGACCAAAACCTAGTACCACAAAACCTAACAGACCTTTGTCATAAAGAATAGAGGTTATCTATATATAACGTTAAGACAAGTTTTCCTGTAAACCTAAGAAAGCTAAACTAAATAAACTTCGAAATGAGTATATAAATTAGAAACTCCGAAACGAGTGAATAAACTGCAAACTCCGAAATGAGTACATAAACTAGAAACTCCGAAATGAGTGAATAAACTACAAACTCCAAAATGAGAATATGTTCATACCAGAATATTGCATTTAATACCGCCCATTCTTACGCTCGTTTGTTTATAGGTAGGTTCTTGTAATCCGTGTTTGCTACATATTTACAGGCTACAGGTTCCTAGTCCAAAATAACGCAATCGATACAAAATCTCCACTGTTACGCCAAAATACAGAACATCTGTTAACAGCAGATAAAAACCGGGTTCCGGTCATCCGTATCCGTCCAGTGTCGCATACCAGTTCCAGAGAAAAGACATATGACAGTGGTCATTCGTGTCTCGGACAAGCACAGAGCACGAGGAGGGCAGCACAAGAATCAATGGGTGCACGGAGCTCGAGGGAGAAAAGGTCAAAAGAATTATTTTTGATGCCATTTTGGACCGTTGTAGATCTGAAGCAATTGTGGAAGCAATTTGCAATTTTGTACATGTAGAACAACAGGAAAGAGCAAACCAGAGAAACCCACAAAAGTACATGACCTAACTCCTCTATATGGCCGCGGATCCGCGGCCAACATGGGGTCAAGGCCGCGGATCCACGGCCGTATGGGCTCGTCAGCTGAAGACTTTTTAGGGATAGTTAGGTCTTTTCATGAAGGGTCAGAATGTGGGCCTAGGGTTTCAGTTTCCTGCCTATAAATAGCCCAGAACTTGCCAAGCTATGGGGTGTTCTTTTCATGCCCTCTTTTTGTTAGTTTTTGGTTTAACTTCTTCTTCTTCATCATCTTTCCTCCATTAAATTGTTGTGAGAGCTTTTGAGTGGATGTTAAATGAAGATGAGGGTTATTTTGTATCATTCTTTTGCTTAGCTTTCCCTTGAGATCCTTGCTTTCTCTTGATCTTTCAACATCTTCATTGAGCTTGAAGGTTTAAGGGTTGGTATTTGATCTCAAGGGTTGTATCATTTTGGAAGGAATAAAGTCGCTTTTGTACTTCATTTTGCCTTGGGTTTTTAGCTCTCTCTTGATCTTGCAACCTCTTAATTGAGCTAGTAAGTTTAAGTTTGGGGTATTAAACCCCATGGTGTAACGCCTTGAAAAAGTCGTTTTGGTGTTTTCCTGAAAATCGGTGAAAATTCGGTATTTTTCCGTAAACCGTCTTTTTTGTTATTTTACAGTTTAGGACTAATTATACCTAATTTGGATAGGTAATTGCTAGTTTTTAGTAGCTAATGAGTTACTTATTAATTTGTGGTCTTTTAAAAAAATTTCCCTATTTTTCAATTTTTTTATATTATTTTAAGCCCGTAAGAAAATACATTAAATTAGCGATAAATACAAATTTCTTTGGGCTAATTTTAATCTTTAAAATCATGTTAATTAAAATCTAGTTGTAATATAAATTTTTCGTATTTTATTTCAAGTTTTAACTAATTTTTATTATGGAAAACGAAATTTATTGAATTTAAGCTAAAACTTGCAATTTTGGACTTGTAAGGGGTCTTTTTGCATAAAACTTTTTGTTCACTCTCTCTCACACACCCTCACATTCCCTAGGCCGGCCCCATCATAGCAGGAAATCCCATCCTTTTATTTGGTTTCAATTCTTGGGGTGAAATGTATTTGGAGGATTAAAATATATTAATTTGGAGGTGGGTTGTACTTTGATATATGAGGGTTTGACTTGGAATTTTTTTTCCACAACTCCCCACACCTCACCCCACTCCCTCCACTGCTGGAAATCTGCAGCCACTCCCCCTCCAATTTCCCCTTCTCTTTTTCCTTCCAAAAAATTCATCAAAATCCATCAAAAATCAACAATTTCCTTTACAATTTCAAAGCAAAACCTTATTCTCTCTCTTCTCAATCCCAAATTGGCTCAAATCTTGGAGAAAGATGGCATCTTGGGAGGCTTTAGCATCATAGGGTTTGAACTTTTGAGGTATAACTTCTAATCAAATGGTAACATTGTTGCTTAAGTGTGCTAAATAGAACTTGAAAGTTGTTTTAGTGTTAAAATTATAGCTAAATTCTAATCTTGTTTTTTCTAGTTCATGGTTTAAAATTAAACTAGGGTTTTAGAAATCATTAGTAGGTTAATTAAATCTATTTTGTTATCTAGTTATTTTGTTAGACTAATCTAAGTGGTTAACTTGCCTTTTGGACTTTAAATTAGAGTTAATTTAGTGTATCATGTATGATTTGGGTTGGATTTTGTTAAGTTTAAAAAAATCAAGAAAGGGTTGTTTATGGAAACATAGGATTTGAAGCTTTGTAATGTATTTTAATCAAAGTGATTGTGGTTAACTAGTTATGCGGTTGGATGTTATGCTAGATTGTAGTCCTTTTTGTCGCAAAACGGCGATGTTGCGCCGATTTTTGGAATGTTTATGCTTGCTAGTTTTATTATAATTATTGTGGTGATGTATTTGCGATATCTTGATGATATTTTTAGCATATCCTATGACATTTAGGATGTGTGAGTGCGGATTTTTGAGTGTTCGGGTTTTAGCTTTGCCGGGCGACAAAATCGGCGATTCTAGTTAGTTTTTGCGGCTTTCGTGTGTGTTCCGCGCACCTTGTGCATAGCTTGTGAACGTAGATATTCTCATTTGGGATTACGTCTTTTCATGATATGTAACCTTATGTTTTGTATTGATGTAAATTCCAGGTTCGGTCGCGGAGACGTCGGACGCGGCACGAAAAGGGAAAGCGGTGATTGGACGTAGCTAGCTGGGGATTCCGGTGAGTAGATGTAACATCTACGGGGGACTATCGTTCGGATGAAGCAAGTCTCCCGATAGTTTAAGTAGTTTAAAGATTTCTAGTGATATTAGTAATTAGGAGTAAATGCTTGCGTAACATCTTGCTATATCCATGCTTTATATTGTCAGACATATGCGAACCCATTCTATAGGACACCTGCACCATTGTCAGGGTTTTTATTTGCAGAACGAGCACTATTCATGCGTACACACGCACCCTGGTAATTGCCATGCCACGACACTAGCTAACTTATAATCTAGAATGTTGTCACCATATTTGATACTTAAACCTGTACTATTGCAATAAATCCTTAAAATAACATTGTAGAATTGCTATTCATGTGCATGTATACCATTACATCAATTGTTCATGCCTAGTTTATTAAACATACATTGCAACTTGGTTATTGATACCATATGCATTCATTATCATTGACATATGCACTTATGATGATTTATTGAGATTTATGATATTTCTGGATTTCGGGGAAAGCCGCAAAATTTACAACTTATGATCTTTTAAAATATAAAAAGTTGCGGTTTTCTAGTGATGTAAAGTGTCGTCCACCATGAGTTTGCTGTGGTTTTCGAGATCCGTGTCGAGGAGTGGAGGAACCGTCACGGGTACATGGTGGGCCTGGTAAGGTACCCTGGGGCAAGAGGATCGTGTTGTTGACGTTGAGCCTGGCAGGGGATGGATTACCTACCGGTGACTGTTTTGGCACGGCGGATATCCAGAGGATACCGACCATGGCCGCGAGATGATGAGATATTGATATTTGAGATGGGTCAGCCGGACGGCTGAGGCCAGAGATACTACGATATGGATATATGAGATTTGAGACAGTTTTGAGGTGTCGTTGCTGGACACGGATTCTTGTTGATTCTATTGGTATTATGCTGATATTTCAAAAGAGATGCCTAAAAGAAAAAGATGATTTCTTATATTTACACATGCAGATCATGAGTATATTCATATTGCATACATACCTGCTAGTATATTTATATTGCATACATACCTGCTAGTATATTCATATTGCATACATACCTGCTATTATATCCTGCCATACCTGTATTATAGATGCTAGGATGCTTGTGTGCATACTTGCGATAGACTCTATAGATGTTATTTATTACTCACGAGTTGGCAACTCACCCCCGTTGTGCCACAGTCTCTTGCAGGTCCGTTCCGTCAGCACAGTAGCGGCGGGCGCATCGCTTCTTTTGCCTTTTTTGCCAGGACTCGAGGTTTTCGCTCGTAGGTGGGTTGTATTATTATTTTTGTACCATCTTGTATATTCTTTGTATCTAGAGTACTCCATCTACTGTATCTACCAGTATTGTTGTATATTGACCTATAGATGAGACTATGAGATTTGTGGACTTTTTATGCTGTATTTTGGGGTCGAGCTCACTTGAGTCGATATGCGGTTTTTCTTATGCTTCTTTATAATTATTTTTCATGTTGTTGTTTTATATTGCGTGGGATTTGTGACCGGCTTGTGGCGAAGAGCTAGCTCCCGCTTGGGGATGCCTTATTTGTTGTATTTATATATATTCTTGTTGTACCCATTTTGGGGGTCTGTATTTACAAAGGAGACTCTGCCGAAATTTTCGGAAAAATTGATATTGTTTTTAAAAAAGTTTTATATGACTTATTTGATAAACTCGCTTTCAATTGATTGGTTTTCCTTCACTCTTTTGCTTATTTGGTTTTGGTTTCTGGGTTTTGGCTTACTTATTTTACGGACGTCTTGAGACGTTTCGTAAACTTAAGTTCCAGTCACGTTCCGTACCCTACGGGTCGTGACAAAGTTGGTATCAGAGCGATAGGTTTTACCTTTTTGAGTGTAGGATGACCTTTGGTAGATGGAGTAAGTGACTTAAGTAGGGTAACGTAGCGTGTGTATGTCCGCGGCATACTTGCGATACGGTACTCCGCCTAAGTGGCTTTAGGATATACTTGCTTGAAATTCCTTCTTCAATTCCGTTTATCCTATGATTCTATTGCACTTTTCTTATTATCCTTTTTCTTATACCAGCCACTATGCCGCCGAAGGCTACGAGAGCACAGAGGGCTGCCGCCCGAGACGAGATTTGAGCTGGCTCGTCCGAGACTAGGACTGAGCAAGGTGGTATGCCTACGCCGCAGGGACAGACCGATCCACCTTCCCTAGGCCGTATGGATAGGCTTGAGACTGGTATGGAGGAGTTGCGACAGATGATGGGGAGTATGCAGGAGATACGTCAGATGGTAGGATCCCTAGTTGCAGCCAATCGTACACCGAGGCCGGAGGACGCACCTACAACATCCCAGACTAGTTTGGTACCCGCTCCTACTACTACCGCCGTGACTATCCCGGTTTCACTACAGGAGTTCATGAGGCTGAGACCTCTAGTTTTCACGGGTACCGATGCAGCAGAGGACCCGCAGAGTTCCTTGACAGCTTGACCAGGATCTGCCGATCGCTGAGATGTTCTGACGATCGCTGGGTAGAGCTTGCGAGTTTCCGACTAGAGGGTCTCGCACAGATATGGTGGGAGTCAGTCTTGAGAGGTCGAGCTGCAGGTCTACCGCCCATGACCTGGACCGAGTTCACAGCAGTTTTCCTTGCCCGTTTCCTCCCAGAGAGCGTTCGTGATGCAAGAGCTCATAGTTTCGAGGCCTTGGTCAAGACACCTGGGATGACGGTGTCTGAGTATGACGTTCAGTTTACACAGTTATCCCAATATGTCCCGTACCTGGTTGATACCGAAGCGAAGAGGGTGAAGAGGTTCATACAGGGATTGGATGCCCAGCTATATCTTGCCATTGGCGCCCAGCATTTCGATACCTATTCGGCAGCTATGGATACGGCATTGCGGATGGAGACACGTATTTCAGTGACGTCGGCCGTTCCCAGGCCGAAGAGGATTCGTACCGGCACACCAGATCAGAGACAGCATGCCAGATTCATTCCGAGAGATAGGGCCGGCAGAGGGTTCGGACGAGGTCAGCTGTACGGATCGTATACGCAGGGACAACAGTCGTCGCCAGGGTGCTTTAGGTGCGGGAGTCTGCACCATCGTATTAGAGATTGTCCAGTGAGACGACAGGGAGCGGCGACAGTTCCGCATGTGACTCTACCTCCATCACCTCCCCCTCCTCAGAGAGCTCTACTTCCTGCTACAGGCGATGCTCCACGCCAGTTAGGTGCACCCAGAGGCCGTGGGCGCGGCGCACCGATCCAGAGAGGACGAGGAGGCAGAGGCCGAGGCAGAGGTCAGCCCGCTATTGGAGGAGGTCAGGCCCGAGTTTTTGTATTGACACCCCAGGATGCGCATGCATCCAATGCCGTCGTTACAGGTACCCTGTCAGTATGCTCTGTTGATGCCGTCGTTACAGGTACCCTGTCAGTATGCTCTGTTGATGCACACATGCTGTTTGATCCCGGATCCACGCACTCTTACGTTTCCACCCACTTTGTGCCGAGTTTGGGTAGAGAGTCCGGTTTGCTTGATCAGCCGCTCGTTGTGACCACTCCTGTGGGAGAGTCTTTTGTTGCTAGGCACATGTTCCGATCCTGTACCGTTCGTATTGGCGAGCGAGAGCTGCCTGTCGACTTGATCCTTCTGGAGATGTTGGACTTCGACGTTCTTTTGGGCATGGATTGGTTAGCCACGTGCTATGCGTCGGTGGACTGCCGCGAGAAGACAGTTAGATTTTGTTTTCCCGGCGAGTCGGCTTTTGTTGTGCAGGGGGACCGTGGTGCCGCCCCTTACATTTTGATTTCTTCCCTTCGCGCTAGTCAGCTGTTGAGGAAGGGATGTCGGGGATTTCTAGCCTGCGTTTGTGATACTAGAGCTACGGATGTACCATTGGACCAGGTTCCGATTGCATGCGAGTTCCCCGATGTTTTCCCTGACGAGCTGCCAGGACTGCCACCTGAGCGCGATGTCGAGTTCTGTATTGATTTGATTCCCGGCTCGGGGCCTATTTCTATACCGCCTTATCGGATGGCCCCGGCGGAGCTTAGAGAGTTGAAGGTTCAGTTGCAAGATTTGCTAGATAAGGGACTTATTCAACCCAGTGTTTCTCTATGGGGTGCTCCGGTCCTGTTTGTCAAGAAGAAGGACGGAAGTTTGCGCTTATGTATCGACTACCGCCAGCTGAACAAGGTGACCGTTCGGAACAGATATCCGTTGCCACACATTGATGATTTGTTCGACCAGCTCCAGGGTGCGGGTTATTTTTCGAGGATCGGCTTACGATCAGGATACCACCAGCTGCGAGTCCGACAGGAGGATATACCGAAGACAGCCTTCTGTACACGCTATGGCCACTATCAGTTTCTGGTGATGTCGTTCGGACTCACCAACGCCTCCGCAGCATTTATGGATTTGATGAACCGTACCTTCAGGCCG
Source organism: Agapanthus africanus (assembly GCA_030015575.1). Lineage (NCBI taxonomy): Eukaryota > Viridiplantae > Streptophyta > Magnoliopsida > Asparagales > Amaryllidaceae > Agapanthus > Agapanthus africanus. The sequence continues at coordinate 387,406,035 of JASDDO010000012.1, read as the reverse complement.
TATCTTGACTTGTTCATCATCGTGTTCATCGACGATATTTTGGTGTACTCCCGGAGCCGAGAGGAGCACGAGCAGCACCTGCGGATTACGTTACAGACTCTGAGGGAGCACCAGCTGTTCGCGAAGTCCTCCAAGTGTGCATTCTGGCTATACAACGTCAGATTCTTAGGTCACGTGATTACGAGAGACAGCATATGTGTGGACCCGAAGAAGATTGAGGCTGTTTAGCAGTGGCCCCGACCTACATCGGTTACCGAGATCCGTAGTTTTCTAGGCCTGGCGGGCTACTACAGGCGTTTTGTTCAGGACTTCTCCCGTATAGCTGCACCTTTGACCGGTTTGACCCAGAAGGGGGTTCCTTTTGTTTGGACGGAGGAGTGCGAGCGCAGTTTTCAGCAGCTACGGACTTGTTTGACTACGGCGCTGGTATTATCTTTGCCTTCGGGATCAGGTGGATTTGTGGTCTACTGTGATGCTTCGTGAGTGGGGTTGGGATGCGTATTGATGCAGCATGGCCGGGTGATCGCATATGCTTCTCGGCAGTTGAAGAAGCATGAACAGAACTACTCCACTCATGATTTGGAGATGGTTGCAGTGGTCTTTGCACTGAAGATTTGGCGACATTACCTATATGGCGAGTCGTGCCAAATATTCACAGACCACAAGAGCTTAAAATACATATTTCAGTAGCGAGACCTGAACCTCAGACAACGTCGTTGGATGGAGTTGGTGAAAGACTATGACTGCGAGATCTTATATCACCCAGGCAAGGCGAATGTGGTGGCAGATGCTTTGAGCAGGAGGCCCGGGGGTAGTCTATCCTATTTGCGTGCAGTGCAGAGGCAGTCGTCAGCAGATTGACAGATTTTATGCGACAGCCGAGTTGAGTTCGAGTTCACTCAGACAGGGGGACAGCTCGCGCATGTTCATGCACGCCCACAGTTGCTTGATCGTATATATGAGGCACAGCGCAGAGATGACCGTTGTTCAGAGATCATGGCACAGATGGGACATGGCAGATTTTCTGAGTTCGTGATTGATGATCAGGGGATTTTACGATATGGATGTAGACTGTGCGTACCAGATGCTGATGGATTGCGGCGCGAAATTCTTGAGGAGGCACACCGATCAGTGTATAGTTACCACCCCGGTTCCACCAAGATGTACCATGATATGAGAGAGACCTACTGGTGGGACGGGATGAAGAGGGACATTGCGGAGTTTGTATCGAGATGCCTGACTTGTCAGCAAGTCAAGGCCGAGCACCAGAGGCCCGCAGGAGAGCTACAGCCAGTACCCATTCCGGAGTGGAAATGGGAGCAGATTTCGATGGATTCATTGTGGGTCTACCCAGGACCAGTCGAGGGTACGACTCCATCTGGGTGATCGTAGATTGATTGACGAAAGCGGCTCACTTCCTGCCAGTGAAGACCACTTTCAGCTTCGCTCAGTATGCCCAGCTTTACATCGACGAGATCGTGCGGTTGCATGGCGTACCGACTTGTATCGTGTCAGACCAAGGCACCCAGTTTACCAGCCGACTTTGGCAGAGACTTCAGGAGGCTTTGGGCACTCGTTTGAGCTTCAGCACAGCATTTCATCCGCAGACCGACGGACAGTAAGAGCGGACCATTCAGACTCTCGAGGACATGCTCAGAGCGTACGTTTTAGACTTCGGCGGTAGCTGGGATCGTCATTTACCTCTAGTGGAGTTCTCCTATAACAACAGCTTCCAGGATACTATTCAGATGACACCTTTCGAGGCGTTGTATGGGAGGAGATGTAGATCGCCCGTTTGTTGGACCGAGTTGAGCGAGAGCAGTATTTTCGGGCCGCAGATTGTGCAGGAGACGACCAAGAAAGTGCAGTTGATTCGAGACCGGATGAGAGCAGCTCAGAGCAGACATAAATCATATGCGGACAGGCGCCGTCGCAGATTAGAGTTCGCAGTTGGCGACCATGTTTTTCTGAGAGTCTCTCCGATGAAGGGCGTGATGCGTTTTGGGCGAAAGGGGAAGCACAGCCCTAGATTCGTAGGTCCCTTCGAGATCCTCGAGCGTGTCGGCGCTGTTGCATATCGTTTGGCTCTTCCACCCAGCTTTCCCGATGTTCACCCCGTCTTCCATGTTTCGATGCTCCGCAAGTACATTCACGACCCTTCGCATACGATTCAGCACCCGACAGTCCAGCTAGAGCGCGACCTTTCTTTTGCAGAGAAGCCGGTGGTCATCCTGGATCGGCAGGTGAAGAAATTGAGATCGAAAGTTATACCGACCGTTAAGGTCCTTTGGCGTGGCCCGAGCAGCGAGGAGGTCAACTGGGAGACCGAGGGCGAGATGAGGAAGAAATATCCCCATCTCTTTGAAGGAACGCGTAGTTATATTTTTTTAATTCGGGGACCGAATTTCTTTAAGGGGGGAAGATTGTAATGCCTTGAAAAAGTCGTTTTGGTGTTTTCCTGAAAATCGGTGAAAATTCGGTATTTTTCCGTAAACCGTCTTTTTTGTTATTTTGCAGTTTAGGACTAATTATACCTAATTTGGATAGATAATTGCTAGTTTTTAGTAGCTAATGAGTTACTTATTAATTTGTGGTCTTTTAAAAATTTTCCCTATTTTTCAAATTTTTTATATTATTTTAAGCCGGTAAGAAAATACATTAAATTAGCGATAAATAAAAATTTCTTTGGGCTAATTTTAATATTTAAAATCATTTTAATTAAAATCTAGTTGTAATATAAATTTTTCGTATTTTATTTCAAGTTTTAACTAATTTTTATTATGGAAAACGAAATTTATTGAATTTAAGCTAAAACTTGCAATTTTGGACTTGTAGGGGGTCTTTTTGCATAAAATTTTTTGTTCACTCTCTCTCACACACCCTCACATTCCCTAGGCCAGCCCCATCACAGCAGGAAATCCCATCCTTTTTTTGGTTTCAATTCTTGTGGTGAAATGTATTTGGAGGATTAAAATATATTAATTTGGAGGTGGGTTGTACTTTGATATATGAGGGTTTGACTTGGAATTTTTTTTTCCACAACTCCCCACACCTAACCCCACTCCTTCCACTGCTGGAAATCTGCAGCCACTCCCCCTCCAATTTCCCCTTCTCTTTTTCCTTCCAAAAAATTCATCAAAATCCATCAAAAATCAACAATTTCCTTTATAATTTCAAAGCAAAACCTTATTCCCTCTCTTCTCAAACCCAAATTGGCTCAAATCTTGGAGAAAGATGGCATCTTGGGAGGCTTTAGCATCATAGGGTTTGAACTTTTGAGGTATAACTTCTAATCAAATGGTTACATTGTTGCTTAAGTGTGCTAAATAGAACTTGAAAGTTGTTTTAGTGTTAAAATTATAGCTAAATTCTAATCTAGTTTTTTCTAGTTCATGGTTTGAAATTAAACTAGGGTTTTAGAAATCATTAGTATGTTAATTAAATCTATTTTGTTATCTAGTTATTTTGTTAGCCTAATCTAAGTGGTTAACTTGCTTTTTGGACTTTAAATTAGAGTTAATTTAGTGTATCATGTATGATTTGGGTTGGATTTTGTTAAGTTTAAAAAAATCAAGAAAGGGTTGTTTATGGAAACATAGGATTTGAAGCTTTGTAATGTGTTTTAATCAAAGTGATTGTGGTTAACTAGTTATGCGGTTGGATGTTATGCTAGATTGTAGTCCTTTTTGTCGCAAAACGGCGATGTTGCGTCGATTTTTGGAATGTTTATGCTTGCTAGTTTTATTAAAATTATTGTGGTGATGTATTTGCGATATCTTGATGATATTTTTAGGATATCCTATGACATTTAGGATGTGTGAGTGCGGATTTTTGAGTGTTCGGGTTTTAGCTTTGCCGGGCGACAAAATCGGCGATTCTAGTTAGTTTTTGCGGCTTTCGTGTGTGTTCCGCGCACCTTGTGCACGTTGTGCCTAGCTTGTGAACGTAGATATTCTCGTTCGGGATTGCATCTTTTCATGATATGTAACCTTATATTTTGTATTGATGTAAATTCCAGGTTCGGTCGCGGAGACGTCGGACGCGGCACGAAAAGGGAAAGCGGTGATTGGACGTAGCTAGCTGGGGATTCCGGTGAGTAGATGTAACATCTACGGGGGACTATCGTTCGGATGGCGCAAGTCGCCCGATAGTTTAAGTAGTTTAAAGATTTCTAGTGATATTATTAATTAGGAGTAAATGCTTGCGTAACATCTTGCTACATCCATGCTTTATATTGTCAGACATATGCGAACCCATTCTATAGGACACCTGCACCATTGCCAGGGTTTTTATATGCAGCACGAGCACTATTCATGCGTACGCACACGCCCTGGTAATTGCCATGCCACGACACTAGCTAACTTATAATCTAGAATGTTGTCACCATATTTGATACTTAAACCTGTACTATTGCAATAAATTCTTAAAATAACATTGTAGAATTGCTATTCATGTGCATGTATACCATTACATCAATTGTTCATGCCTAGTTTATTAAACATACATTGCAACTTGGTTATTGATACCATATGCATTCATTATCATTGACATATGCACTTATGATGATTTATTGAGATTTATGATATTTCTGGATTTCGGGGAAAGCCGCAAAATTTACAACTTATGATCTTTTAAAATATAAAAAGTTGCGGTTTTCTAGTGATGTAAAGTGTCGTCCACCATGGGTTTGCTGTGGTTTTCGAGATCCGTGTCGAGGAGTGGAGGAACCGTCACGGGTACATGGTGGGCCCGGTAAGGTACCCCGGGGCAAGAGGATCGTGTTGTTGACGTTGAGCCTGACAGGGGATGGATTACCTACCGGTGACTGTTTTGGCACGGCGGATATCCAGAGCATACCGACCGTGGCCGCGAGATGATGAGATATTGATATTTGAGATGGGTCCAGAGATACTACGATATGGATATATGAGATTTGAGACAGTTTTGAGGTGTCGTTGCTGGACACGGATTCTTGTTGATTCTATTGGTATTGTGCTGATATTTCAAAAGAGATGCCTAAAGGAAAAAGATGATTTCTTATATTTACACATGTAGATCATGAGTATATTCATATTGCATACATACCTGCTAGTATATTTATACTGCATACATGCCTTCTAGTATATTCATAATACATACATACCTGCTATTATATCCTGCCATACCTGTATTATAGATGCTAGGATGCTTGTGTGCATACTTGCGATAGCCTCTATAGATGTTATTTATTACTCATGAGTTGGCAACTCACCCCCGTTGTGCCACAGTTTCTTGCAGGTCCGTTCCGTCAGCACAGTAGCGGCGGGCGCACCGCTTCTTTTGCCTCTTTTGCCAGGACTCGAGGTTTTCGCTCGTAGGTGGGTTGTATTATTATTTTTGTACCATCTTGTATATTCTTTGTATCTAGAGTACTCCATCTACTGTATCTACCAGTATTGTTGTATATTGACCTAGAGATGAGACTGTGAGATTTGTGGACTTTTTATGCTGTATTTTGGGGTCGAGCTCACTTGAGTCGACATGCGGTTTTTCTTATGCTTCTTTATGATTATTTTGCATGTTGTTGTTTTATATTGCGTGGGATTTGTGACCGCCTTGTGGCGAAGAGCTAGCTCCCGCTTGGGGATGCCTTATTTGTTGTATTTATATATATTCTTGTTGTACCCATTTTGGAGGCCCGTATTTACAAAGGAGACTCTGCCGAAATTTTCGGAAAAATTGATATTGTTTTTAAAAAGGTTTTATATGACTTATTTGATAAACTCGCTTTCAATTGATTGGTTTTCCTTCACTCTTTTGCTTATTTGGTTTTGGTTTCTGGGCATTGGCTTACTTATTTTACGGACGTTTTGAGACGTTTCGTAAACTTAAGTGCCAGTCACATTCCGTACCCTGCGGGTCGTGACACATGGTGTGTAACTTGTTCCATGGTTCCTAGTTTCATTTCTTGCTTATTTACTTTCTTGCACTTTAATACTTGCTTTACTTTCATGCACTTAAATTCCATGCACTTTTAATTACTTGCTTGTAAACTTTTCTTTTCTTTGTTTATCTTTTCTTTTGCTCTTTTTGGTTCGTTTTGTGAATGGTTGTAATATGTTGTTGTTAAGAATAAATACAATATTGTAAGTTAAGGTTTCATTCCTCATTTCCTTTTCCCGTTATTTTCCTTTGAACTTCGCCCAAACGTTACGCAAGCGTTCCGTTAGGCACCCTACCCTACCAAGGTAACGGTGATTCCTAACCGCGACCGGTTGCGTTCGGTTTGGCCGGAGGCGAAAGCAAGAGATAAGAACGGACGGACAAGGGTCAATAAGCCGCATTCCACGAATACCGTGCTTAAGTACCCTAATCCACGTTGTTGCCGATTGCTCTAGCTTCAATTGGTCAAGACTCGGCTCAAAGGTTTTGAGTGCGGATTTTCTTAGCTTACACTTTCGTATCTTTTTCTTAACAACTTTATACTTTCATATAACACTTAGGATAGAATTGAACAAACATATACACATTCTTTATTGACTCGTCTAAAACTCGAACGGACATATAACCATCTCCCTGTGGATCGACCTGTGCTCAACCGGCTAGCTGCATAGCGACACCGTCCTGATCGCGGTTATAACTTTAGAACTTTGAACATTCGACATGCCAAAAGCGTGCGATCAAATGACGCCATTGCCGGGGAGACGGTAACGTATTTTCTTTCTTGTTATTCGGGTTAATATTCTTTTTGTATATATTTATAAATAAAAAAAATAAAATCTTTTTGTTATTTTTGATAATTTTTGTGAGCAAGTGTGCAGGCTAATCTGGAGCAAGTACAGTAATCCAAAAAGAAAACAGTGGTTTTTATTCTGTAGAAGAGAAGAAGTGGAGTTCGTTGACCAAAGACAAATCCCCAAGTTAATATTTTGACCGCGGAACCGCGGTCAAAAGGTGCCTTGAGCGGCAGTTCCGCGGTCCCATTGAGGCCTCCGTGCCCAATTTTTTCTCCACCCCTTTTTCTTTTCTTTTATCTTCTCTGTGAATTCCACCATACTGTATTTTCTGCAGATTTTTGCGGATTTGCGAACTGCGATTGTGGGGAGCAAAGTGTACGTTCAAGGCTAAGGTGATTGCAAAATACAGTGCCAAAGATCCGGATAGTTTGACCCGCGCAAGCGAACTTTTCAAGCTTACCGGATTTGATTCAACGGGGGTTTTCTAAACCAGAAAACTTAACAGTACGTACTTTACTAATACCTTCTTCTCAAATCCGAATATCTTTGCAGGATTCTTTGCAAGTCACTACCAAACGCAAAAAAAATGACCAACCCGTATTTGTTGCAGTGCCGTGCTTAATATAAAAAACGATTGTTTGATTCTATATAGAATTTTTATTAAATTGCGCATTGCATACATTAATACGGACTTAAGGGCAAGCGAACCCCATAATATACGGTAAAGGATTTCATCACCTTTTCCGTGGCCCACAAATCACGAACTTGAGCATAACGTTTACCCGCACAAATTTTAAAAGAAATTACACTTTAAGCCTTAAGGACTCCGCGCTCACTAGGAGAAGTTAACTGTGTTTAGAATACCGCTTAACGGCATATTGTTTACGGGGTGTCTAGGAAAGTGTTCACGGCAAAACCGCCAAAAGAGAAAGGGTTATTTAATTAAGGACCTTCGCGAAAGCGTCGGAAAACCTCCCCTTATCTCTGCACTTACCTGGCCTCGTGATCAGTATATCTTGAGCTAGTTTCTCGACACAGTTTTACTTCGACAATCAAGTTCTTGAGCAGGTCTAGTTGACCTAGATGAACCCTAGACCGATTAGGTGTGTGGTATTTTTGTGTCGTGATTGTTTTTTTTTGGTCTAGATTCTTTTTATGTGTATATTTCATTCTTTTGTTAATATCTAACTAAAAAAAATCACATTCTTTTTCCCCTCCTTTTCTTTGCCTTTCTTTCTTTCTCTCTTCATATCATGGGTACCCCACCTCGCAAAACTCTTGCCGAACTTTGGTACCCACAACCAGACATTACTTCTTACGGTTCTTGCTTTGGCCGAACTGTTAGTTATATGTATGCCCTAGAGGCCATTACTGTACATTGGATGTATATTGTAGTGGATGCTGGGACATATATAGGTAGGACTTTCTTGCTCGACATGATAGTACGCTATCTGGTTGCTCTTTATCTTAACATGTATACTTTCTGTCTCTCTGATTACATGTTGATAAAGCCCTTAGGATGTGTACTCGACTTCCAGGACTGTGATGAAGATCATACTAGTGGGGCCTGGGTAGTCAATGAGTACATCCTTCATTGTTCCTAGTCGTGGGAATATCGAGACGGGGCATCGATATTCCAGAGTAGACTAGCGTATATCTTCTCGACCCATGTGATGGGCGATGGATGATCCCATATCCATTGGTGTTTGACATCGGAGATGGTATGCGGGTGCTCAGTGGAGACTGGGTACACTGAACAGACTCGCCGAGAACTCCCAGATGGTATTATACCTCACGTCAGATGGCAGTTCTCTGGTGACACTGGTACAGCTTAGTCTGTTGACCCGAGATCGTCATAGAGTCTTGTGTGTCTCCCACTGTGCTTTGATTTCCACCCTACCACGGCTCTACTGAGTCGTGCAAACAGGTGGTTTTTGGGTACAGTCCCGATTCACATGGAGGCAATGAGCGATAGGAGGGGATTCGTCTCTCCCGGTATTGGGGGTGGATGTTGCGCTATGCTCGATTGGCCATAACAGGAATTCCCTGGCCAGGGTTGCAGTGATATACTGGTAAGAGTTATCAGTAGTTTCACGAATGTTATGGACCTAACGTCGGCATGACTTATCAAGCTACTGGGGTCTGACGTTTACCACCCCTAGGCGAGATATGTGACATATCAGACGAACAGACCGGACTATACGGTAAGTGTTACTGGTTGGATTCACCGGAGTGTGAGTGGGCTTGCTCGTCGATCTTCTGATCGCTTAATACCCGGGTGGCCGTTACGTTTAGCAGACCGCTTGCGGCTTGTGGGTGTTTGATATGATCATCACCTGCTGCCGGCGTATTGACGAGTCTTTAGAGTCCTACACAGAGGTTTCCTGGCTCAAGCGAAACGAAATAGGAGCGCATATGAGATATGCGCGGGACCGAGAATAATGCGTGTATGTGATACCGTATTCTATTCTCGCGATGAATATATCGATTGGTTGTATGCGATATAACCTAGTTATCGAATCAATGATTGATTCGATAAGCCGATACATTGGATATTAGTCGGTTATATGCGATATGACCGGATCGTTAAATCAAGTATTGATTTAATGATTTAATGCATAATTATATATTTGATATATTACTTTGCATTAACTAGTATTTGTTCACTTAAAAAGGATTTTCTCACTTCATATGCACATTGTATGTGTGATATATTTTTGTGCACTTGTTTGTATCATGTTTGATGATACATGCTCACTAGGGTTTGTGTAAAGATTAAACCATGGTTATATGAATGGTTAGGGTTTTGTTTATTTACTTAGTTATTTATTTATTTTGGAAAATAAAAAGAATGGTGGCTTATTTTGTTGTTTTGTTGAAACTTCTTGAAGGGTTGAAAGCTTGACCATTCTTGTTCTTTTCCTTAACCTAACCATTCAACCTAACCCTAGTTCACTCTCTACACTTGACCATGGTTGGTATATGATAAGTATTCATATCATTTTCTATTTTAGAAAATACTTATCATATTCTTTTTCTTCTTCTTCTTCATCTTCAACAATGAAGAAAGCTTGCTTCCATCAATGGCAACTTGTGAAAATGAGTAAGAAATCCAATTCCAAAGTGAACCCACTTCCTATTTCTTCATCCTCTACCTCTTGCCAAGTAGTATAGGGTGTTTTCTTCACAAGTTTCATGGCTTGGTGAAGTTGGAGCTTGATCTTGTGTTGCCTCGACGTAGATCATCTTCGGCGTCGAAGCCGATGACCTAGCCCACCCATTTCTCCGATGAAGCCGATGCTAGAGTCCAGGATCTGATATGGACAGTGAGAGGACTTCATCACGGAGCCATGGAGGTGGAGGACCGGATCTACAAAGGTTGTAGTCACTTTCCTTTAGCTATAAATTCATTTACTTGCTTGCATCGCCTAATTATCTAGTTAACGATCCGTATTAGGGTTTGCAGGCACAAGGAAAAATTTGAATTGGGCATGTTTGATCTGTTGTGAGACTTCATTAGTGTGCCTAGGACACCTACACGAACGTCGAACGATCCCTCCATGCCCAAAATCTCTTTGAAAGATCGGATAGACGCGTCTAGGACAAACACTTGCCCTCCGAAATCCACTTTGTATCAACCTTTTCAACCTCCCCCACCCTCTTATGTTGATACCTCTTTTGCACGTCGTCCTTTGTCCGTCGCTGAACATATTGAACAATCCTGTAGCGGATCTTTCACTCCTTTCACCACTACAGATTCTTGGGATCAACAATTCCATTCACCTTCTTATCCAAATGTTGATCCTGCTCCTGTCCAGCCATTCAATTCCTACCAGTCCTACCCGACTTTTGCACCTTCCCTAGACATTGCTTCTGAACCGCCATTTGGGAGTTTTCAGTATCCAAACAACTTTGAATCTTTTACTGAAACCCCTTCACAACCCATGTCTAGTCTGGAACAGTCTTTGGAAGACTTTAGGGTAGCGTCGTACCAACAGATGATGGATTTGAATGCGTCCATGGCCGCCCTCATACAACCTAGTGACCCGGTAGCTTGTTTTCAACTAGCTCCAAATTTTCCAATGTATGAAGAGGCGGTAGGAAAGGTTGAGAATTTGAGTGGACAGAGTGAGATGTACCCCCTTCCGAATCAAGCCTACCCATTTCAACTTGAATCCCACAACTCCGGTTTTGAATGTCTATCTAGTGTTCCAAACGATTCATTGATTAAAGATAGAACATATAATGAGTTGTATGACTTTGTAGTGTTTGATTTGCCCGATTGTGAAGGGTCCTTTTCGAGTGAAACCACACCCAATCCTTTTGACCTCTACACCTCCACTCTAGAACCTGAATTGATTAATATCCATGCTTTTGTTGAGGTGTATGAGAATATTGATTTTCACTTGATTGAGGATATTGACGCCGGTAATATTTTGGATGATGAACCTGTAGATTTGGCAGAGTTTCTCTCTCCAATTCATCATCCCGAGTCATTAACTGTTTTTCCTGAACCCCATATGCGTCTTGATTTTGATGAAATTTGCATGGATAAACTGAATTTTGAGGAAACTTTTGAGGATATTTTTGAGGATGAACCAGTTTTAATTGATGAGTCGGATTTTCCAATTCATCCTGTTCCTTTCATTGACTGTGCACACCCTCCTGAACCTTTAACCGATAACCTTCCTCAATCACCTACCTCCATCTTTTCCATCGTTCCGACCTTGCAAGAAACCGTCTCACTTTCATTTCATATGTCTGGTTTACCGAGTTCGGCGTACCCATGGTTTCTCATGAATCTTGAGGGATTTGAGCCTATTTCTCGCCATATTGATAGATTAGTACAATCCATCTTTTCACATCGATCATTACAGATTTTACTAATTTATTCAATCCATTTCCACCCTCAAGTTCGTATTCCACTTCTTTCTCCCTTCCGCCATTCTTCCTCTCATATACCGAGACTGTATCCCGCTTCTATCTCCATACGGTCTCGCGTATTCTCCATTTCTTACCTCTCCGCATTCTTTCACCAACCAGCACATTATAGAGATAAAATCTTGAATGGTTGGTGTTAACTTTTGACCTGTGTAAGGCCTTGTATAGATTGATACTATTCTCTTTCCCCCCTAATCCTGAACTTCAACGCTTAACAGTGAAAACACTGTTTTTCTTAAGTTTGGGGGGACTCTTTTTTTTTGTATATATTTTTTGTTTTCCTTTTTGTTTTGTATATAATTTGTTTTTAGGGAGAGCGCCGACAATTTTGACCCTCTTGGTGTAGCCTGACAGTGAGGGCACTGTCAAGTTTAAGTTTGGGGGTATGCTCGGTAAGCTTTTTTCCTCCGCATTCATTTGTATATTCTGCTTTTGCATACTTTATTTAAAAAAACCCATAAAAAACCGAAAATTTTCCAAAATATAAAAACTTTGTCGTCAAGTTAGCTAATAGGGTAACTTAGATTTTTATTCTGAAAGTTTAGTTGATATATTAGAAGTAACTAAATTCTAGGTTTAGGAATTGAAAACCCTAAAAATAACCCTCATTCTGTTTAACTTTGGTAAGTATACGTCCTTACAGTTTTTTTAGAAATAGGTAATCTTGAGTTCAGTTTTTGAGTTGAGTCAAGATGAAGGGAAAGTATTGATGCTTTACTGAAGATGTCTGAAAATAGTTTCTTTTCTTGAGTTCAAATTTAGAAAGTATATACCCTACAAACTGCACTTACACGCACCTTGAAACTTGGGATAGTAGAGGATACCTAGAAATACTCTTGCCTGAAAACCTAGTATGAAAGAAAAAACGGTAATTAAAGCTAAACACCAAAAGAGCATCATTGAAAAATATATCCGGTCTTGAAAAAGAAAAATAAAATAAAAGAAAAATAAATAAATAAAGTCAAGACCTGGAAACTGCAATTTACGCTTTAAGCTCACACATTTAGTAATCGGCTGTTAGTGCCTCAAGAAGCATTAGTAGTCGCATGAAAGGTGTGCGAGCAAATCCGTCCATCCTTAATGAAAAGAAGTAGTATTAGGTATTAGGGCAAGGGTATTATAGCTTGAATTGAATTCTTGAGTGTAGGGGTGCAAATATACACACACGTAGGGGTATACAATCTGTTTAGATAAAAGATAGAAATAAAAGATAAGATTTATGTTTTCTGTAAAGTTGATAAAAATCCCTGATTTGAGGTCGCACTTTAGAAGGAAAACTCAGGAGAACAAACATCTTTCTAATCTTTTTTTGGAACGTATAAGACCTAAGGTTAAATAGATAGGAGGTGTGAAACATAAGGGTTGGATATTTTTAACTTAGGATGATAGAGTTTCTAACGTAGATACTAAACTGTAGGAGTAGAATCGACGTTAACTTATGAAACTAGCTTGACGGGATTTTGTGGGTGTAATCCGCTGAAAACCCTCAGGAGATAACACTCCTCCTACTAGGGACACCTAGAGGTTTAACGGCCTGTTGCACACGCTCAGTACAATCGCGTTCCCTGCGAAAGTGCGGTTATGATTCTTTTTTGTGAATAATTGGTTTTTGCTTGGGACGAGCAAAAGTTAAGTTTGGGGGTATTTGTTCATACCAGAATATTGCATTTAATTCCGCCCATTCTTACCCTCGTTTGTTTATAGGTAGGTGCTTGTAATCCGTGTTTGCTACATATTTACAGGCTACAGGTTCCTAGTCCAAAATAACGCAATTGATACAAAATATCCACTGTTACGCCAAAATACAGAACATCTGTTGACAGCAGATAAAAACCGGGTTCCGGTCATCCATATCCATCCAGTGCCGCATACCAGTTCCAGAGACAAGACATATGACAGTGGTCATTCGTGTCTTGGACAAGCACAGAGCACGAGGGGGGCAGCACAAGAATCAATGGTTGCGCGGAGCTCGAGGGAGAAAAGGTCAAAAGAATTATTTTTGATGCCATTTTCGACCGTTGCAGATCTGAAGCAATTGTGGAAGCAATTTGCAATTTGGTACATGTAGAACAACAGGAAAGAGCAAACCAGAGAAACCCACAAAAGTACATGACCTAACTCTTCTATATGGCCGCGGATCCGCGGCCAACATGGGGTCTAGGCCGCGGATCCACGGCCGTATGGGCTCGTCAGCTGAAGACTTTTTAGGGGTAGTTGGGTCTTTTCATGAAGGGTCAGAATGTGGCCCTAGGGTTTCAGTTTCCTTCCTATAAATAGCCCAGAACTTGCCAAGCCATGGGGTGTTCTTTTCATGCCCTCTTTTTGTTAGTTTTTGGTTTAACTTCTTCTTCTTCTTCTTCTTCATCTTTCCCCCATTAAATTGTTGTGAGAGCTTTTGAGTGGATGTTAAATGAAGATGAGGGTTATTTTGTATCATTCTTTTGCTTAGCTTCCCTTTGAGATCCTTGCTTTCTCTTAATCTTTCAACATCTTCATTGAGCTTGAAGGTTTAAGGGTTGGTATTTGATTTCAAGGGTTGTATCATTTTGGAAGGAATAAAGTCTCTTTTGTGCTTCATTTTGCCTTGGGTTTTTAGCTCTCTCTTGATCTTGCAACCTCTTAATTGAGCTTGCAAGTTTAAGTTTGGGGTATTAAACCCATGGTGTGTAACTTGTTCCATGGTTCTTAGTTTCATTTCTTGCTCATTTACTTTCTTGCACTTTAATACTTTCTTTACTTTCATGCACTTAAATTCCATGCACTTTTAATTACTTGCTTGTAATCTTTTCTTTTCTTTTGCTCTTTTTGGTTTGTTTTGTGAATGGTTGTAATATGTTGTTGTTAAGAATAAATACAATATTGTAAGTTAAGGTTTCATTCCTCATTACCTTTTCCCGTTATTTTCCTTTGAACTCCGCCCAAACGTTACACAAGCGCTCCGTTAGGCACCCTACCCTACCAAGGTAACGGTGATTCCTAACCGCGACCGGTTGCGTTCGGTTTGGCCGGAGGCGAAAGCAAGAGACAAGAACGGACGGACAAGGGTCAATAAGCCGGATTCCATGAATACCGTGCTTAAGTACCCTAATCCACATTATTGCCGATTGCTTTAGCTTCAATTGGTCAAGACTCAGCTCAAAGGTTTTGAGTGCGGATTTCCTTAGCTTACACGTTCGTATCTTTTTCTTAACAACTTTATACTTGCATATAACACTTAGGATAGAATTTAACAAACATATACACATTCTTTATTGACTCGTCTAAAACTCGAACGGACATACAACCATCTCCCTGTGGATCGACCCATGCTCAACCGGCTAGCTGCATAGCGACACCGTCCTGATCGCGGTTATAACTTTAGAACTTTGAACATCCGACACGCCAAAAGCGTGCGATCAGTATATACTAGAAATTCCGAAATGAGTGAATAAACTAGAAACTCCGAAATGAGTTCATAAATTAGAAACTCTGAAACGAGTGAATAAACTACAGACTTCGAAACGAGTAAGTAAACTAATTAGCACCACATTAAGACATCAAAACATAGATTGGCGCATGCAAAAAGTGTATATTCTTTATTCACGAATCAAAGTGTTTAAGAGATACAATTAATAAAAAGGGGGGGGGGAATACAATTGCAATTGTTAAGAAGGCGGGGCTTTCAACAAATTGGCAACCCGCTCATGCGCTCCCTGCAGCTCTTCCTTGCATGCTAGTACTGCGGCCAGCCTCGCTTCAATTTGAGCCCGCTGTTGCAAGCATGATGAAAGTTTCTCAGGGATTTCCTGCTTGGCAAACTCGCAATCTTGCATGCCCCGCTTGGTAAAATTGAGGTTCTGCCTCAGCGACAGCCTATTAGAAATACATTGTTGGAGGTTTTCGAAAATAACTTGTAGCTGTGCGGTATTTGCTTCGATCTGGGCGCGCAATTAGATGGATTCACCGGAAGCTGTCTCATGCTCCTTTCGCATCAAGGGCAACATTTGTTCAAAATATTGAATGGAATCGGCATTTTGCTCGATCCACGCAACCTGCCGAGCCTTCAAGGTCAATACTTCAGGATTGAGACACTTGATCTTGATCTCATGCAGACAAGCCTCGATTCGCTCATAATAATCAACCCAAAGGTCGACGAAATATTCATTGTGGAAATTCACAAGCGTCGCCAGCATAGGGTTGACTTCGTCAGCGAAATCCGTGGCAGAAGTGAGAGCCTCGGTATCAAGATCTTCGATAAATTTGTTTAACATCCGCCTGCTAGTCACCGCGCCCCTAGAAGATTGACGCTTAGAAAAATTCCCCCTAGGCATGGGAATGCGAGACTCAAAAGGAACCGAAGTCGGTGTAGCTGCTGCAAAATAAATCACGCACGAATAAGGGTCAGATTTTGACTTGAAAAATAAAGAAGAAAGCTGATGGACGATCTACCGTACCGGCTGTTGAAAGCGGCAAGACAGGGAGCACATGAGGCTCAGCTATTCCTTCGCTCCTTCCCTCGAGCCGTGATACTATGGTCAATATGAGGAAAGCTTAGCAACAGAAAGCTTACTCATGAAAAGTAGAAACACCAAGCGAAGAATATACTAACCAATGCGGGATGGGGGAACAGATTTTGATTGGAAGGCAAAATGCGGGCTTAACACCTGGTGTAAGCGATCAAAGAGCACTCTTGCAGAATTGCGACAATATATGGTTAATGCAAGAAAATGGTATCTACATTGAAGCAAAGAAATGAGCAATCTTCACCTTCCAGAGTTCGGGGAGACGTAGAAGAGAGGAGTGGAACCATGACAATTAAGGCAATGACCGGCGGTAATTCTTCAGTCAGTACAGCATTACGTTTACCACGCCTATACTCAAAATACAGGAGATATCATTAGAGATGCTTAGCGGGATTAAAATCAAAGATAATAATTCAAGGAGTACCTGACAGGGAAGAAACCGAGACAGTGCCCGAAGCGTCACTAGTTATGACGGCTTCCTTGGTTTCCATTGGGAAAGTGGATTCAGCATCCACACCTTCATCCCCTGACTCGATAAGGGCCGTCGTAATGCTTGCATCGCCCGCCGATACCAAGGATCCATAGGGAGAAGAAGCGGCAGTCGGAACAATCCTAGATTCCAGAGGAAGGTTTGCCACTTCAGGCTCTTTAATCACCGGCACTTCACCTGCCACACCATCTCCTAAATTTGGCCCTGTTAAAAACATGCGCGTGTTATGATTCAATAAAAAGGCTGTTACTAAGGACCGTGCGTTGTTCTACCTTGAAGTAGCCGTTCAACCTCTTCTCGTGCCGCACGCGCAACATGTCTATGGGCAGTGGACAAGGAAGAAGGAATGTCCACCATAGGAATTCCAGAGGGTTGAGCATTACTCAAACCTGCGCCCGCGGCCAAGATAGCCTGACGTTCACTCACAACGTGCTTTCTACACTTCCTCTCAGCCTGGGCTGTATGAACCGATCTCCTCAAAACTTCTGACAGGGGGACATCGTCGTCCAAATCAGGCTTGGCCTCTGGATCCACTGTGGCATCCGTCATCGGCTGCTTCAACAACGCCTCCTGTGGTGGCCTTGTGAAGGCTTCAGCCATAGTCGGTGGCTCTGAAGGCTTTTCTGCATCACCACCCAGGATTGGCATTACACTCGGAACAACCTGGGTCATAGTGGTTCCTATAATAGGATAAAGAAAAGAGCCAGGTCATGAATAAAGGAACTAAATATTTAAAGGCATAGTGAAACAAATCATACCGAGGCCCAAGGAGACGCAGAGCCTCTCCTCTTCCTCAAACATCTTAAGGGACGCCAAGAGAACCTCTTCAGCAGAAATGCCTGTTAAGGAAGAGAGCGTTAGTAAAGCGTAATAATTTCAAAAAAAAAGGGGGGAATATATGCACGAGAGTATAAATGAAGTATACCAGACTCCGCAATAGAGGCTAACGCCTTTTGTTCACTGGCCAGTCGTTTGGAAGCTTCAATGGCAATCTGAAGACCGGTATTGGTCACAGGAGCATAGAAAAGACCATCGTTGGTGCCATACTCGCACAAGCCCTCGCTATAAGGAGCATGAGGCTCCTGTCCGAATACAACGTCAGCAGAGAATAAGGATTTCTTCTTCTTCTGCGAACTGGCACCAACAGCCGATGATAAGAGCTTTCGCTTAACAGGCTTCTTCGGACGGCGGGTCCTGATCTCCAAACTAATGCCCGATTCCGGAGACACCACAGTTACCGCTGTCGCAGGAACATCTGGTCGAGGCTTACTAGGAAAAGAGCGCGGGGCTATAACCATGGCGATCTCTCTCAAAGAAGGGAGCATGAATGCCCGCCGCTTCAGTGGGATCGCTGGATTACTGGTTGGGATAGCATCCTTGTGGTCAAGCAGCAGCCGCCTCTCCTCCTTGATGACAGCACCCGTTGCATGCTAGTACCAAGCAATGTAAGCATTCGAAGCCTTTGGAATATAACTCGTCTCGTTGATGAGGAAATAGGACCCCGTATTTAACCTTATGAAATGATGCACCGCATTGCGAACGCCCTCTTCCGTAGCAACCGGACCAATCAGGAATGCCTCGAGAGGAATGCCTTGGTTGTAACCCGATTGTTGGACAAAGCGATGCGGGTTATACCTCATAAACAGCACCGAGGCGTTCTGTCTAAATACCAGAAAACCTGGCCTGATAGAATACAGGTGCACAACCTCTTGAGCCCTCTACACAGAAGCCCCGTCCTTGAAAACATCATGAAACGGTTGGATCACTTTGGAAGATTCTTTGCTGATGGTCAGGACTTTATCGAAAAAGGTCATGTTGTCCCCAACCATGCGTGGGTAAAAGAGCAATCGCCGAGCCTCCTACTGTGTTAGGTATGGAGCAGAAGCGTCGACTAGGTGCATGACCCAGGGAAAGTTGTAGCCTTCGTAAAATCGGGGTCGTTTATGAACACCAAAAGCACCCAGCACGTGCATCTCGATCCATGAGGTGAAGTAGTGCAATAGGAGATTACGGGCTTTACCCCCGGCTGAGTAATGTCGGCTGCTAAGCTCAGGACATGATATAAATGAGCCATTCCCGCGACCCCAATGGCCATGCACGTCCCCGCGGCGATGCGATGAGCTGGATAAAAGACATATGGTCTCATATAGCGGGGGTGCATTGTAAGCGCAAACCAACTCAGCCACAAGCCGATAAACCCTATGAAGAATGTCTCCTTGTCAATGTACGGAGCGGCAATCTCTACGAAGGGGACGATTGGAGTATCCGGAATAAAGAAGTTCTTTAGATCTGCCTCTACGATCGGTAAATTGTCCGAACCAAATCCGAACGGGTCATCGAGTTTAGCGAACTTCGCAGCTTGTTTAGACACAGCCTCCAGATGAAAGAAAGCGAGTGATGAAATCTGTGAAACTAACTCCGTGTCCACCAGATTCCAAGAATAAGTTATCATACATGTTCAACACCTTGATCAAGCTTAGAAACTGGTGTTGAACGGCATTCTCCAAAGTAAGACCCATTACCATTGATTTGGTGGCTAAGATATACTCGTCAGGGGGAAGTATCTCCTCATAATGTTCTGCTCTGATGGGTAATCCAGATATCTCCACAAACTCTTCCAATGAGATTGAAACCTCCCAATCCGATAAGAGAAATGTGTGGGTCGGGATGTTCTATTGTTCCAGAATATATTTGACCCACCACACATGAGGAATGTGGTAGTGAAAGAAGGACGCATAGATCGCGGGATACAGCTCGGTCTTCAGTAGCAACTATTTCTTGGCCGACAGGATATATCGAGCCCACTGCAGATAGCCAGCCGAATGACGGGGAGTCATTCCTATCATGTAAACTTGCCCCCAAGGACGCGACTCTCCTTGGCATATGCGTCGCCCTAAAATGTCTAGGGCCATTGGTGGTTGCACTGGTATTGATGCCATGGAAGGCTGGAGATGACCTTCCAAGGTCCAGTTTGGAAGTCCATGGTAGCGCCCCGGCCGTCTAACAGACGCCAAATGCGGAACAAAAACTTTTACGACTGGCGCTATCGCGTACTATAACCCGGATCTGCCATTAAAGCTAAACTAACAAATTACAAAGTGGGTAGAAATGTTATACCGAACGATCCGAGTCCTTCGGTCTTCAACCATCATCCCACGCTTTATTGCGGCGGCTTCGATCTTCTGAAAGCTCCAGTTTCGTCGTCCAGGTGGCACCACGTCGACGGATCTTTAAACGGGCTCCCGCCTCTGAACCGAGGCAACTCGGTCGTCAAGTTTGCAAAAAGAGACGACCAAGATGATGTAGAGAATGAGTAGAACACTTTGTCTCGTTACGTCCAAAGCTATAGACGGACGGTTAAGGAAGTTGCCAATTGAAATTGTGATGGAATGAACTAAGAAATTTCCATACACCAAACTATCATAATCTTTTCAAGCAAATAACCATACCCATTCCCATAAGAGGGGGCCGACCATATATAGAAGAGGGAGAGTGAGTGTAGGAGAGGGGAGGTAACCATAAGGCAAAAGATCAAGGAAAAAATATCTTAAGCATAACCAAAAAACATTAATGGAAACAATGACGCATAACCTTAGTCATCCTCCATCATTAAATGCACCATTAATGATCTAATGACTCACATGCCTTGTCACCATCTAGAACCATCTAGAAACATGACTCATCCAAGTGACGAAAAGATAAATCCGCATTTAACCGAATGTTAAATACGGGTGATAGAAAACTGGAAACTGACAACTTCCAAAAGTGATCCTGAAACGAATTTCAGGATAACCCCGTAACAGTATAAATATACCCGCATTTGTATTACGACCGATTACAAATGCAACTTAGACAAAGATATTATATCTATACAGTATAATACTGGGATCCGGCTTAAACCATAGCCTACCAGTATTATCTGCCCGAAAAATGACACGTGCGAAAACGCACGTGCATTTTCCGAACCCTGCCATAAAACCATATGGCATCTACAACGTTTCGCCCGAACTTGGGAAAGTGTCTGTGGAGGACTCTAATGACTCATCAACACACTGGCACTGGGTATAACCACTAGCACGTCAGAGGTACAAGCTATACGTAACGGTTTGCCTATGTATTGATAGGAAGGGAAGCTGACGAGCGAACTCATCCAGAAACCCTACTGAGCCTGACAGTGACAATATCTGTACAGTCCAGTCTATTCATCTATGAGTATCGCATATAGGGCCTAGGGGCCGGTAAACGTCAGACCCCCAATAGCAGTATAAGTCGTGTCAGAGAGCAGCCCAGAACACCCTGAGATACTACTGGTATACCTACCAGTATATCTCGATTACCCTGGCCAGGGATTTCGTGTAATGGCTCTCTTAATCACAGCGCGATCTCATCCCCAATACCGGGAGAGACGAATCCCCGACGATCTGCTCACTGCCTCCATGTGGCTCGGGACTGTACCTAAAATATACCTGTTTGCACGACTCCTTTGACCCGTGGTAGGGTATAAATCAAAGCACAGTGGGAACTCACATGAGACAAATGACGACCTCAGGTCGATGAACTAACCTGTACACATGTCATCAGGGAACTGCTATCTGACGATATGTATAATACTAACTAGCATGTTCCCGGCGAGTCCTTTCCGGTGTACTCATAACCCAATGAGCACCTGTATACATCTTAGGTGAACCAACTAACACCAATGGCTTGTGAGACCGGCCACCGCCCCTTGTCGGGGTCTCGAATGTATACACTAGTCCACTCTGGAGCATCGATGCCCTGTATCGAAACTCCCACGACTAGGGACTCTTTAAGGATGTGCTTATAGACCCCAGCTCCCACATATATGATCGCCATCATACTGCTGGTAGTCAAGAAAGAATCCTATGGGCTCTATCAACATCTACATGATGATAAAGACAAACCAGATAGCATACTATCATCTCGAGTAAGACTGTTCTATCGGTATAGGTCCTCCCTCAATCATTGAAATCATGTACCTGCGATCCAATAATTGACTTAGAGGGCACTATATCCAACAATCTCCCGCTTGCACTTAAAGCTAATTATTGCGATGTCGCATAGTCACAGCTCGTGTGATACCGAGCATCCAACTCCTCTACTAATCAGTTTCACAAAGCTCGTTTGCAAAACTATTGCGTTCGAGAAATAGCCTCAGTGAGTGGATCCGTTTCGGTGTTTCTTTCTGTATCTCTCTATATCTCAACCTCGTGGAGAAAACCATCTCCCGAATTGAGTAATACCTGTCTTAGAATATGTCTGGATATCTGATGGGACCTAGTTCATAAATGAACTACAAATCCAAACTTCTTAGACTGTATTGATAACTGAACCTAATCAGTATCCA
The DNA here is from genome assembly GCA_030015575.1 of Agapanthus africanus. Lineage (NCBI taxonomy): Eukaryota > Viridiplantae > Streptophyta > Magnoliopsida > Asparagales > Amaryllidaceae > Agapanthus > Agapanthus africanus. The sequence goes on along the minus strand of JASDDO010000012.1, from coordinate 387,384,021 downwards.
GCACCATGCCTCCCACAGTATCCTCTTGGACCACCTGTCCATAATACTGTCCCTCATCGGGAGAAAACTATAACTCTGACAATCACTCCATCATCCATGTCATCTTTGAAGCCTGGAATGATAACTGTCTCCCGAAAGAGGCCGCTGTCATCAAATCCGTAAAACCGCTTCCTAATGTTTCTTCAGGATTGGATTAATATAAACTTATCGCATCTAGTGCGAAAACAACATCTGGTGTGGTACTTGACATCTCATGATTGACTCAATTGCCTAAGCAAGTGATCTGCCAATCATGTATGTCCCTCTCCCCTTTAGTCTGTAAGACACCTTTAGAGAGGGTGACTCCATCACTTGCAGGTACACCACCATGCTAGGAGTCAACTATTCTAAAATAGTATTAGAATACTGTCAAAGTACCCACATTGGGAAACTACCCAAATCTAGATCTAAAACCATAGATCTAGTAACCAGAATGTCAGATATTATATCCATATTCTTTGTGGAGAAACAGCTGTGTGACGATCACAGTACAACCGATCGTAGTATAGGAATTTCACTTCCTACTTTGTGTATGTCATCCAAATACCAGGACATCACACCCTACTACCTTCTTAACAGATCCATCCCCTATTCTGATGAAGTCAAACCCATGACTGTCACATCAAAAATAGATGATCTATCTTCGCTATTATTGCTCAAGTCTATAAATAGACATAAGCTACTTGCCCACTATGCTTCCGCTGCTCCCACTGACTACGACAACCCTCTGGCAGAATAATATATACGTGTACTTCTAAAGCTAGTTTAGAACAACGCTATAATTAATCTCCTGCCGGGTCTCATAGCCTGGAACAACAGTAGTGTCAAGTCTGGGTAAACAAGAACCTCCCTGTCACCTTCCTTGAGGCTACCGGAGTACCTCTCGGGTGTTTGAGGTTACCCACCATATCTGCGGAGTGGCTAATGGAATGTCAAACCTGATTGAATATATAGGTCCTATTAAATTTTCCGTAATCGTTTGCGGTTCTGGAATCACTTCCAGTTCTACCATACTCCCACTACTGTTTTCTGAAAAAATCCATTTTATTAAAACTGTGGCGAGTCAAGAACAATATCACTATTGATCTCCCAGATGGTAGAAAATCAACCCTCGTCAAAGCTAGGGTCAACCCACAAACTGCCATTACAGAAACGTGCCTCGAGTTATCCATTGTCTGGTTTTAAGTATAAGCTGGACAACTCCCCTTACCTTAACATCGTTAAGATATGAAGCATTCTATATCCAATATAGAAACTTTGGCACTTATTTAATTGGAACCAGATTCAAATCATGCAGCTGTCTCCAGTGCATATCAACTTAATGGAGAGAGGCTAATCAGCATTACTCAACTTAGGAATCCATCCAATTATGAGTAACCTGAAAGAGAAACAAGTTTCTCAAAACCATTACTATCTTCTGAATACCAATCACAAGAATCTACATCTTCGATTTCTTTGAAGAATCCCGATTCTTGCGACACATGGTTCTCTACTTTATTTCCTATACCCACAACTTCTCAATACTTAGACATTGTATTTCTACGAAACACTTGTCTAAAAACTAAAGAAGTCATAAGCAAACAGAACATAGTACGAGGACCTACCCGACGCATAAGGTTTTGAGTTATTCAACTCAGCGGACTTATACAAAGTATTGTATGTTGTCCTGACGGACACTGGACAACATACAATACTTTGTATAAGTCCCCTGAGTTGAATAACTCAAAACCTTGTGCGTCGTAGGTTGAAAACTGTACCCAGGCGATTTCCTCAAATATCACCAATTACAACGAATTTCGATATAATGAGGATGATCACCTAATTTCCAATAACTTGCTCCCACTCAACATCTGTAAAACCATACAGATGTGAGAATCATACCTGGTAAATACATACCCTAGAGTAAGTATCTAATCGGGAAATCAGTTTTCCATTAACAATGCACTGAAACAATAAAATGTTTCGTAGGGGTATCCTGGTATTCTTAGTAATGCCTCTTCCATAATCCAATTCATGACTGTAACCGTATATTTCTTTGCCATCTCTCCAAATCCCTTTATTTGTCTTTAGTCATTACCTTCTTTACACCATTGTTAGGCTTAATGGTTTTCTTCCTTCCCTACCGTTCGGCACCAGCCTATGGTTTGGAAGAAGACTATCCAGTAAGCATAATAGGTGTATCCTCCTAAATCAAGGAGTACTCGCAACTTGAGAGAAGGTGATGATAAAAGACAACTGAATAAACCTTATTCCTATTTCTCATGAACCAGAATCCATCCTCGAAAAAATGTTCTTCGAGTTCGTATATAACCATACGATGGATTTATCCAATGGAATTGGATGTTCGTAGTGATACGGGTTGTTCTGAAGAAATTAAAGGTGAAGTAGGAGTGGCGATGAAGTACGCGGTTTGGTCGTGAATGATAGCAGTCGCAATTTACTTTGCCCTCTTTCTAATCCCTTTATTTTGTCTTTATTTATTACCTTCTGTACACCCGGCTTAGGCTAATTGGTTTTCTTCATTTCCTACCTTTCGACACCTGCCTATGGTTTGGAAGAAGACTATCTAATAGGCGTAATAGGTTTACTCTCCTAAACCAAGGAGCCCTCGCAACCTGAGAGAAGGTGATAATAAAAGACAACTGAATAAACCAATTCTATTTCTCCTGAACCTGGATCCATCCTCGAAGAAGTCCCTTCGAGTTCGTATATAACCATACAATGGATCTATCCAATGGAAGTGGATATCCGTAGTAATACGGGGTGTTCTGAGAAATACAAAGGGTAAAAGAAGGAGCTGCAATGACTTATGCAACTATAGACAATCCAAAAGCCAGTATATTAAGAAGGTTCGGTCAACTTGGTCACTGAGTTATAGTCTAGGGTCGGTCAAAAGTCGCTGCCAAAGAGAGAGAGAAAAGATACACTCCGTGTGCACTCAAACCTAGATCAGAATGGTTATCACTTTATCTAATTAGGAAACCTCCCACTGTAATCTCAAATTCTCCTCCAAACCAGAAAGAAGAATCAATCGGGATCACCCGAAGAGTAAACCAACTCATCAGTGGGAATCGGGATCCAACTCTCATCGCATGATAACGTGAAGGAATCCACTCATGTTATCATACTCCAGAAGGTATGCTCAAGTTTTGCAAGTTTCCTGTATGTTTGAAACTCCCGATATAATTTTTATCCCATGCTCTTATGACCTTGACGTAGGCCAACAAATCATAAGCCACATGTCAAGTTCTACCCGTCGTTGTCCTGATTAATTTAGGTCATCGTACATGCCCTTGACGTAGGCCAACAAGGCTGTACGTCTGTCCTAAACTAATGCATCTATCTATGCAACAAATGAATACCCAGCAGCTACCAAACACTACGCCTTGACGTAGGCCAACAAACATAGCTTGAATACTACTGACCATCCATAAGAAATGACGGAGGATTACGGCTGGTTTTTGGCGAAAACCTTTAACGTAATGAAATTGATCTCGTTGAAGGAACCTGATAGCTTTTTATAAAAATATAATTGCGAAAACCTTTGCTAAAGAGATCACTCCCGGTGAAGGGATCTCGTCTCTTTCCTCGTGGAATGAGGTGCAGGATATTCTAACTGAATACCGAGATGCAAAGCAACTTGTGATCGACTATATTTAAGTTATTACCCTGACGCAAACTTCTGCCCAAGGGGTCACTCCCGGTGAAGGGATCTCGGCCCTTGCCTCGTCGAATGAGGTGCAGGATATTCTAACTGAATACCGCTATGCATAACAAAAGGAAACGTCTTTGTAATTTGTTCCAACAACATCAAATATAGGTTTTTTTATCCTTGCATTGATAAGAATCAATGCAGTCCCATCAATCAAACACACCAGAAAAGAACGAAAATAAAATGTACGTATATGCCATCCGCATTCGCCACAGGGTCCCGTCATCACTCGTTAGGTTACTTAACTAATGATAGAGCGGGGATTGGACTAGCGCGGGTGTAAAACATATACAACATCTAATAGTATATATACTAATATACAATAATCGCTCCATGCGTGATAATATGCAACATTACAGAAAAGTAATAAGCATCACAGAACAATACAGATAATCTGGGATCCCCGGGTTTCACAGAGCCGCTACTGAAACCCGACGTTCCCCTGGTCGCGTGGATAGCCTGTGCAATGAAACCTAGACCCCTACGGGTGCGGCAAGTTACCCGCCAAAACCTGAAGCGAGGTAGTCCCCACAACATAGTGAATAGAACACCCGGCACTTCACGGAATTCGGTAAATTGAGCACCCCACCTTGGGTCAACCTGTACCCCCTACGAGTGCGGCGAATAGTCTGCCAATTTTAGAGTGAGGCCCCTCTGCCTCTCAAAGCCATGAGATACGGACCCGTTGCCCTCCAGAACCTGGCTATCCGTGCACTCCGTCGCGGGATAAACCTAGTATAGAAATGAAAATATATACAACGGGTACATTGACCACATCCCGGTCGTGCCCCAAAAGAATAATATACAAACAGGCAGTGACGACAGTCCACATGTTGGACGCTCGCCCTGCAATATCAAATGTACAAATAAATCCAAAAAGTACTACCATTTCACACTGCTATCCACCACGACAAATCCACAACATCACAGCACAACACAGAACATCAACGCGAATGTCACGTTCGCAAACCCGTCTAAAAGAACTATAGCAATTAGACGCGGTTTACCGCTCAAATGACATTCCCGGTCGGAAATATAAAATAAGTACTGAAAACTAACACGTTTAAAATTTCGATCGACAAAATTTCCCGAAGTGGGCCCTACGTATATCTGGTGTACAGTAACAAAATTTAGGCCCAAAAGACATATACCAAAAACCACAATTTCCCATGGCAAACGCACTGGAAAAATTTGGCGCACTGTTCCCACAAAAGCGCGGCGGATCAGCGGCCAAACCATGGTTTGGGCCACGGATCCGCGGCCGTTCTGTGGGATCATGTGACCAAATTTCACCAGTTTGCTTAGAATTGCCTGCTTAGTTTTCTGTGATATGTAAAATAATTTTTTGACTAGATTAAAAATCGACAGAAACTTTGAATAGAAAATTGTAGTTTTGCGAAAATCCGTTCGATCGATGTTTTAAACGTGTTAGCACAAGTTAGTAAAGCTTAATGGCGAGGCTCTGATACCACTGTAAGTCCATGGTAGCGCCCCGGCCGTCTAACAGACGCCGAATGCGGAACAAAAACTTTTACGACTAGCGCTATCGCGTACTATAACCTGGATCTGCCATTAAAACTAAACTAACAAATTACAAAGTGGGTAGAAATGTTATACCGAACGATCCGAGTCCTTCGGTCTTCAACCATCATCCCACGCTTTGTTGCGGCGGCTTCGATCTTCTGAAAACTCCAGTCTCGTCGTCCAGATGGCACCACGTCGACGGATCTTTAAACGGGCTCCCTCCTCTGAACCGAGGCAACTCGGTCGTCAAGTTTGCCAAAAGAGACGACCAAGATGATGTAGAGAATGAGTAGAACACTTTGTCTCGTTACGTCCAAAGCTATGGACGAACGGTTAAGGAAGTTGCCAATTGAAATTGTGATGGAATGAACTAAGAAATTTCCATACACCAAACTATCATAATCTTTTCAAGCAAATAACCATACCCATTCCCATAAGAGGGGGCCGGCCATATCTAGAAGAGGGAGAGTGAGTGTAGGAGAGGGGAGGTAACCATAAGGAAAAAGATCAAGGAAAAAATATCTTAAGCATAACCAAAAAACATTAATGGAAACAATGACTCATAACCTTAGTCATCCTCCATCATTAAATGCACCATTAATGATCTAATGACTCACATGCCTTGTCACCATCTAGAACTATCTAGAAACATGACTCACCCAAGTGACGAAAAGATAAATCCGCATTTAACCGAATGTTAAATACGGGTGATAGAAAACTGGAAACTGGCAACTTCCAAAAGTGATCCTGAAACGAATTTCAGGATAACCCCGTAACAGTATAAACATACCCGCATTTGTATTACGACCGAATACAAATACAACTGAGACAAAGATATTATATCTACACAGTATAATATTGGGATCCGGCTTAAACCAAAGCCTACCAGTATTATCTGCCCGAAAAATGACACGTGCGAAAACGCACGTGCATTTTCCGAACCCTGCCATAAAACCATACGGCATCTACAACGTTCCGCCCGAACTTGGGAAAGTGTCTGTGGGGGAATCTAATGACTCATCAACATACTGGCACTGGGTATAACCACTAGCACGTCAAAGGTACAAGCTGTACGTAATGGTTTGCCTATGTATTGATAGGAAGGGAAGCTGACGAGCGAACTCATCCAGAAACCCTACTGAGCCTGACAGTGACAATATCTGTATAGTCCGGTCTATTCGTCTATGAGTATCGCATATAGGGCCTAGGCGGCCGGTAAACGTCAGACCCCCAATAGCAGTATAAGTCGTGTCAGAGAGCAGCCCAGAACACCCTGAGATACTACTGGTATACCTACCAGTATATCTCGATTACCCTGGCCAGGGATTTCGTGTAATGGCTCTCCTAATCACAGCGCGATATCAACCACAATACCCGGAGAGACGAATCCCCGACGATCTGCTCACTGCCTCCATGTGGCTCGGGACTGTACCCAAAATATACCTGTTTGCACGACTCCTTTGACCCGTGGTTGGGTATAAATCAAAGCACAGTGGGAACTCACACGAGACAAATGACGACCTCAGGTCGATAAACTAACCTGTACACATGTCATAAGGGAACTGCTATCTGACGATATGTATAATACCAACTAGCATGTTCCCGGCAAGTCCTGTCCGGTGTACTCATAACCCAATGAGCACCAGTAGACATCTTAGGTGAACCAACTAACACCAATGGCTTGTGAGACCGGCCACCGCCCCTTGTCGGGGTCTCGAATGTATACACTAGTCTACTCTGGAGTATCGATGCCCTGTCTCGAAACTCCGACTCTTTAAGGATGTGTTTATAGACCCCAGCTCCCACATATATGATCGCCATCATACTGCTGGTAGTCAAGAAAGAATCTTATGGGCTCTATCAACTTCTACATGATGATAAAGACAAACCAGATAGCATACTATCATCTCGAGTAAGACTGTTCTATCGTTATAGGTCCTCCCTCAATCATTGCAATCACGTACCTGCGATCCAATAATTGACTTAGAGGGCACTATATCCAACACAGTTGACCTCTTCTACTGTATAAGTTACCAGCGGCGGGTTAGCATAATAGATCGCCAGGATCGGTTCCGAAGGCGCTGTGCAAGTAAAACTGCGCCGACCCCGGATAATTTGACTATACCATGACGCCCGCAGATGAAGAGACTTTTGCTCTGGGTCATAGTCCCGAATAAGTGCGAAGACTTCCCTATCTGTAAGTGTGTCGGAGAAAGTACTCTCTAAGTGAACGAAAGGGAAGGAGGTGTTGGCTGTAGTGCCCTCAAGTCAATTATTGAATCGCAGGCATGCGATTGCGATGATTGAGGGAGGACCTATACCGGTAGAACAATCTTACTCAAGATAATAGTATACTATCTGCTTTGTCTTTATCATCATGTAAAGCATTAGGTGGCACTACAGATCACTATTACATGTTGATAGAGCCAATAGGATTCTTGCTTGACTACCAGCATTATGATGGCGATCATATAACTGGGGGCTGGGTGGTCTATAAGTACATCCTTAAAATGTCCCTAGTCGTGGGAGTATCGAGACTGGACATCAGTACTCCAGAGTAGACTAGTGTATACTTATCAAGACCCCGACGAGGGGCGATGGCCGGTCTCACAAGCCATTGGTGTATATCCATCACTTATGATAGTATACAGGTCGACAGATTCTGAGATCGTCATTTGTCTCATGTGAGTTCCCACTGTGCTTTGATTACTACCCTACTACGGCTCAAAGGAGCCGTGCAAACAGGTTTTAGTTGGGTACAGTCCCGAGCCACATGGAGGCAGTGAGCGGATCGTCGGGGATTTGTCTCTCCCGGTATAAGGGTTGATGTCGCACAGTGCACGGGTGGCCATCACGAGAAATCCACGGCCGGGGTAATCGAGAAATAATGATTTGGATCAGTAGTTTTTCAGTGGTGATGGGTTTCATACAGACACGAAATATCGCGTTATTAGGGGTCTGACTTTATCCACCCTCCTAGACTCGATATGCGATACTCTTATACGAATAGACCGGACTGTATGGAGATTGTCACGAACAGGCTCAATAGGAGTTTGGATGAGCTTGCTCGCCGGCCTTCCTTTCGCTTAATAACTGGGTAGCCGTTACGTACAGCTAGTGTCTGTCACGACCCGAAATGGCACGTGACTGGCACTTGAATCATATGAAGTCTATAGGACCCCATCTAATTCAAGTAAGCCAAAACCCAGAAATCTAAGCCATTTAAAAGAAGAAGGTGAATGAAAACTTGTTTTAAAGTTGCATATAATCACTTTGAAAAGTCATTGTAAACATTTTTAAAACATCATATCTTTTCCGAAAATTTTGGCAGAGACTCCTTTGTAAATACTGGCACCAAAAAGGGTACAACATGAATAATATGAATATAGGCATCCCCAAGCAAGAGCAAGCTCTTCGTCAATTGACGGTCACAACCACGCAAGAAATATAATATACAACGCCAAGGGCGAGGATCAAAACTCAAAAGAAAACTCAATAACATCAAGAAAACCCATAATAATACAACGCGTGACTCTAAGGTCGAAAGAATATACAACTGGTCTTCTAAGGTTATAAAATATACAAGTTTGGTTGATGGAGTTACTAGATACAACTGAATAAATATAAAAGGTACAGTGGTGGTCACGATGCGAGTGAACCCACCTACTAAAGCAATCACCCGGAATGGAAGCAGTGTGCCAGAAAGCCGCAATGAAACCTGTGCGGCAAAACCTGCAAGAAACCGTGGCACAACGGGGGTGAGTTGCCAACTCGTGAGTAGAAAACATCACCGAGCAGAAATCGTATGCATGACTCAATCCTAGGTCAATACGATCAAATAAATATATATCCTCAATATGATAAAGCCTGAAGCATGATAAGGTGGCAAGGGTAAAATCTATAGTGTCACGACCCAAATATTCGGCATGTGACCGGCACTTAAACCACGTAACGTCTACAGGCGTAACGCAATTTAAGCGAGCGAAAACCCAGAAATCTAAACCATAAATTAGTAATTGATTAAAACATTTGTTAAGAACATTTAGAAATTTCAAGTAAAAATCTTTAAGGTTTAAATTATTTTCTTAAAAATTTCGGCAGCACCTCCTTTGTAAAACTGGCCCCGAAACGGGTACAACATAACTTAAGAGTAAAACCAATACATAATATAATAAAGCATCCCCAAACGGGAGCAATCATGCCCAACGGCGGAAACAACCACCACAAGAGTAATATACGATGCCGTAGCGAAGAAATGAACAATAAAAGTGGAAAACAACATAAAAGATAAACTGCAGAAATAAAGTCGGCTCACACGAGCTCGACATCCAGAGTACAAAATAATATACAACATCGTCCTCACAACTGGTCTCTAAGTCGATACATGAAATGGTAGATGGAGAGTACTAGATACAATAGAATGTACAATGAAATACAAACAGATATCCGCAAAAACCCACCTAGGCAAACGGCTCACAGCCAACTGTAGCAGGATCCATAGCAAAAAGATACAATGATGTAGCCCTGCCGCGATTACTCTGAGGATCAACCTGCAAACACTGTGGCATAACGGAGGTGAGTTGCCAACTCGTGAATAGTAAATAACATATACAGGTAATCGCAGGTATGCACGTACTACGTAACTCTAACATGATCAATCTGATAACATCAATATGATAATCTGGGTATGCAATAATCATGCTAGGTACTCTAATCAGGTACTAAAAATACATGATGCAATGCATATAAATGAGTGCTGAGCATGGGGAAACATATCATCAACATGAATCGTCATCGTGGAAAAACCCGGTGTCCATCGGATACACCTAAAAATCCCAATGCCTCATGCGCCGTCACCCTGATCGGCCTTCATTTCCTGTAAATCTCATGGAACCTGAGTGCCCAACATCGGCACTCGAAAACGTCATGAAATACTCGTGTCCAGCATCGACACGGAAATACACATCTCTCAGGCACCACATACCAAATCGGCCCTCGATATATCTTATGTCAAATTCCCAGACGGTATCCTCCGAATATCCGTCGGGCTCCGTACTGTCACCGGTAGGTCATACTCCTTCTGCCAGGCTCATCGTCTACACCACGAAATCATCTCTCGCCGTGGGGAACCATACCGGGTCCACCATGTACCCGCAGATGGTGCCTCCCGCTCCTCGAATCGGGTATACTCACACAAGCTCTCAGAACCGAGAAAACTCATGGTGGACACACTGAAATATCATATCAAGAGAAACCGAGTTTTCAAAATGATGCAAACTTTCTTGAAATTATACCACGGTTCTCAATTCCAGAAATCACATGAAAATCCATGACTAAATGCGTAAATCCATGCAATATGATGTATGCAACATGAAGCCGTAGTATGAGCATATCAAGGTGTTGGATATATGTATGCCCTAGAGGCCATTATGTGATAGTGGATGTATCTATATATGTATATATATATTCAGTTTGCATTCTTGCTCGACATGATAGTATGCTATCTGGTTCTTCTTTATCTAACATGTTGATTAGATCATGCTTTTATTCATTCATACATGCTGATAAAGCCCTGAGGATATCGGCTTGACTACTCTGATTATGATGGAGATCATACTAGTGGGACATCTGTAGTCTATAAGCATATCCTGAAATGTCCCTAGTCGGAGGTGTATCGAGACGGGGCATCGATATACCAGAGTAGACTAGCGTATGTGATACTAGACCCATATGATGGGCGATGGATGTTCCCACATTCATCGATGTTTGACATCAAGATCATATACGGGTGCTCAGTGGTGACTGGGTACACTGGACGGACTCGCCGAGAACTCCTATATGGAATTATATCTATCGTCGGATAGCAGTTCTCAGGTGACACTGGTACAGGTTAGTCTGTAGACCCGAGATCGTCATAGAGCCTTGTGTGTTCTCCCACTGTACTTTGATTACCACCCTACCACGGCTCTACTGAGTCGTGCAAGCAGGTGGCCGTTGGGTACAGTCCCGAGACACACGAAGGCAATGAGCGATAGGAGGGGTTTCGTCTCTCCCGATATTGGGAGTTGATGCTGTGCTGTGCCCGACTGGTTATAGCAGCAAGTCCCTGGCCAGGGCTGCTGAGATTTGCTGATAAGTGTTATCAGTAGTTTCTCGAACTGTTATAGACCATTCACCGGCACGACTTATTGAGTTATTGGGGTCGACGTGACCATCCCTAGGCTCGATATGCAGCATATCTGACGAAGAGACCGGACTATACGGTAGTGTTGCCGGATGGCTCGACGGGAGTTGTAGCAGGTTCGCTTGTTGTCTTCTGATCGCTCAATACCCGGGTGGCCGTTGCGTTTAGCTGACCGCTTGCGGCTTGAGGGTACTTGATATGATCATTACCCTCTGCCGGCGTATTGACGAGTCTTAGAGTCCCACAGAGGAGTTACCCAGTCCAGGCGAAACGTTGTGGTGTGCATATGCGATATGCGCATGCACCCGATTGAAATGTGCGTATATGATACCAAACATTGATCGGGTGAACTGCTTTTGGTGGGGTCATATGAGATATGACCGGATTGATAAATCAAGTGTTGATTTATCATTTAATCATTAGTTTTCTCACTTAAAACCTTTCTAGGGTTTGATGGATGTATGCATGCATGCATATGCTTCTTTCTTCTTTTCTAGTTTCATGCACATGTAGATGTGCATACATGTACACATACATACATCAAACCATCATGGTTGATTATATATGGAAATGGTGGCAATATAAGACTTACACCATTGATTATTTAATAGATTATTATTTGATTATGGATTTAAAAAGAAAATGAAAAGGAAAGGATAATTATGCTAGTTTCTACATGCTTCTTTTAACCTAACCTTGCTCACCTACCACTAAACCATGGTTATCTTTTCCTTTATCATTCTAAACCCAAGTTAAATTAATCATCTATCATTTAATCATGGTTGGAGTCAAGAAGGAATAAATATATATATAGTGATATTTATTTCTTTGGTTAGCTTAACCTTATGGTTATCATTTTATCTCTTGCAAAGAAAAGCCACCATCTTCATTCTCCTCCATCTCTTGCTCTCTTGATTTTCCTAGTGAGCAAATACCACTCAAAGATAGGTTTTTGAAGTGAGATTCCACACCACAACATCATTCTACACTAGCTTAGCCGCTTCGTTTAGAGTGTTTCCTTCGGATTATCGAAGTTGTGAGCTTGGACGGATATCTCCGTGGTGGATCGTCGTGGATACAAGAGGACATCAAGAGGACCTCGACTCAACACCAAAGAGCCTAAGGAGCGAATCAAAAATGGGAGCTACAAAGGTTGTAGCCTTCTAACCCTAATTTTTGTTAGACAAAGTTTAATAAACCTAATTTTCTAGGATCGATCCATGCGAGTGTATGTTTAGCACAATAAAAATCATATCTTTTGGACATGTGATGCTTCAAAACACCTCACAGGGTGCTAAACAAACCCTTCATTGGTATCAGAGCCGACCTAGAACATTAGGCGACCTTTTTGCGAAGTAAAAAGTCCGATCGAAACAAAAATACGACTTTTAAGGTGCTCTCTGGAAATTTTTTTGAAACTGACTTTTTTCAGAATTAAAAATTCTCAAAAAATAGAGCAGGTAAAAATTAGACGATCTGGAAAATTCGAGCCAGTGAACAGTAAGTTCGGCCGCGGAAGCGCGGCATAAGGAAGCTTATGCCGCCCTTCCGCGGTCGTACTAGGGGCTCTTTGACAATTTTTTGCACAGTAATTTTCTTTACCTGCTATAGTGTTTTCTGAGTATGTTTAATCTGAATCTTCTGTTGAAAAATTCTGGAGATGCTTTTGGCTTCGTGGTTTCGATCGAATTTTTCATTTCGTTTTCTTTTCCGGGCAAACTAGAGATTATTGAAGTGTTTGAACGAACATCATTTACTCAAATATTCACGGGGTTTAAATAGTTTGGAGATGCGTGCAAGTCTTTTTGCGGTGGTCCCTCTAGAAGACAACAAACCTTAACTCGATTATGTGACCGTCTCGAACTGCCCTTTGAAACCTAGGGTTTGGGGCAGTACGGCGTGCCACATGTGAGGCGTTGGCTTGACCCTTCTACGGCTGGACCGCCGCTACTGTGCCACACTCCGGATCTTTTGAACCCTGCTCAAGTGTTGAGCTTTAGTGAATCTTGGGTGTTTGAATGTTCGTTCGAAAAACTTTAATACTGTCTGTTTGTCTGGAATGTGATACAATATGTGGAATTCACATGGTTTAGGCATGAAATACGAGATATGTGATATTTCGCATTTATGATGTCTAAAGAGAATCTGGATTCCAAATATTGTAGTTTTACACTTTCTTTTCTGTGACCGTAAGTGTAGTATGTTAGATATCGCCGGTTTCGTTGCTATACATCAACGACAATCGGGGTACGCATACTTACTTACGCTGATGATATGTGATATTATGTGTTGCTGAGATATGATGTGTAGGATTGTCGCGATTGAATAGCCGGGGGGTTTTGTGAGATGAGAGCTTTATATTTTCATTCATGTAAATTCAAATGTAATGTAATATTCTTTTATTTGGGGCACTTCCAGGTTGCGGTTGTGTCACCAGTGTTGTATATTATTTACTTTTCCGCATTAGGATGGACCCAAGGAGGGGAGCACAGGTGACCGGGTTCTGGGGTTCAGTGGGAAGCCATCTCGAGGAGTCGAGACCGGGTCTCCTAAACTCCAGGATTGGTAGGGTCACTTGCCGTTCTCGTAGGGGTCCAGGGTGTGGGCTTGGCTATTCATCGCGACTGTGGAATCCGTATTTTCTATTCTGGCTAAATACTAAATACGGACGTCCTAGTATATCCCACGTTATATCTATATTTCTGCTGCCTGTGTTCTGTGAAATCTGAGACGAATGACTTATTGTATATATGATATATAGTAGACGTTGCTTATGTTTTACACCCGCGCTAGTCCCGTCCCGGTATGCCGTTAGTTAAGTAACCTAACGGTGCATAACGGAACATTGCGGCGAATGCGGATGGCATAAGCGTACGTGTTTTTTTCGTTTCTTTTCTGTGATTGGCTTAAGGACTTAAATGATGGGATTACATTAATGTGATTAATGTAAAGAAAATAAACCTAAAAGATGTTGTAGAATCGGATTTAAAAACTACTCGGCTATTTATGAAAAAGCTATATTTCAAAACTGCGGAGCTTAAGCCACTCCTTTTTGAAAACCTTTTTGATTCTACAACGATATCAAGCTCAAAGCGTTAAAGATTTTCTTAAAAATCATCCGCAACCCTCCGTCATTTTAGGAAGTAGAGTACTTAGTATTCGTGCTACGTTTGTTGACCTTAGCCAAGGCGTAGTGTACGGTAGCTAAGTGATGTCTTCCTACAAATGCATATGATGCAGATTAGTTAGGACGAGCATATGACTTTGTTGACCTTAGCCAAGGGTCATGTGAGAGGGTCTAATTAATCAAGAAATGACGGGTTGAGCTTGACTAGTGCTCGTGATTTGTTGACCTTAGCCAAGGTCATGAGTATTAGGGGTAAAAACCATATCGGGAATTTCAAGTGTTGAAATTTGCAATGAGATTGCATACCTTCCATATGATGGTTGGATCCCGATCCCACTGTGGGCAATAGTTGCTCCTAGGAGAGTTTTACAGTTTACAATTAGCTAACTCATTAGGTGTCTAGAAAGGTGTTAACGGGGCTCCGCCTCTGGGAAAACGAGGTTTACTTTAATTAGGTCCGTGCGAAAGCACGGGGAACCTCCCTCAAAGTACCGACACTGGCCTGGCTGAACGGTTAGCGAAGTTGTAGACTGTAATTAATCCTGGCTAGTTTTTCTTTTTAAGGTTTGAAAGAAAACTTGATAAAAAGCAGTGGGAAACATCGATTAGACAAGATAATAAACCAATCTAATCTGTGCAAGAGCTTTCGCTGAGTGTATTCTTTTCTCTCTCTTAATGGCAGATACCAATGACTGGACTTAAGCTTCTATTAGATAAGAACAAACTGAATGGAACCAACTATAAAGACTGGCTAAGGAATCTGAAGATCGCCTTGACATATGATAAAGTATCATATGTCCTCACGGCTTCAGCCCCGCCCGTCCCAGGCCCAAAATCCTCAGTTGCGGACATTGAAGTTCGCAAGACATGGGACGCTGACTGTGCCACGGCAAAATGCCTCGCGCTTGCATCGATGGATAACACACATCAAAAGCAGCACAAGGACATGGACATTCACGGGATACTGCTCCATACAAAGGAGTTGTATGGGGAACAGTCCCGCGTATTACGATACGAAGCATCAAAGAAACTGTTTCACATGCGGATGGCCCCTGGCACACCAGTAGCAGACCATGTTTTGAAGATGATAGCTCTTATAGAAGAGCTTGAGGACCTCGGATGGACAATGGACAATGAACAATATACAGATATTATTCTACAGTCCCTCCCCTCCACCTTTGCTCAGTTCATAGTGAACTTTAACATGCATGGCATGGAGAAGGAACTCCCTGAACTCCTTAATATGTTAAGGAGTGCAGAGAGCACTATGAAGTCAGCAAAGACTCCCGTTATGACCATTGGACAGTCTTCTTCTTCTCGCCCAAATGCTAAGGCCAAGGGAAAGAAAAAGAAGAAACCAACTAATCCTAAGGGTGGAGTCAAAAAGGCGAAGGGAAAGGGAAAGTCCACGGCTGGAGACCCAGGGAAAGGAGAGTGTTTTCATTGCCACAAGACAGGACATTGGAAGCGCAACTGCATAGAGTACCTAAGTCTCAAGAAGAAGCATGGTGATGCTTCCGCTTCAGGTGCGTTTGTGACTGAAAACTGTTTTTCTATAAACTCTGCTTCCTGGGTATTGGATACCGGTTCAGGTTCTCACATTTGCAATTCTATGCAGGGGTTGAGAAATAGCAAGGTTTTGAAGACAGGTGACCATACTCTCCGCGTTGGAAATGGTTCCAATGTACATACAGTCGCAGTGGGAGAGTATCACTTGGGGTTGCCGTCTGGATGTATTTTGATTTTGAATCCATGTTATTTTGTACCTGATATGCTATGTAATATAATATCCGTTTCTTTGTTGGACAATGAAGGATATAATTTTGTATTGCAAAACAATGTTATGAACATTCACCTGAATCAAATGTTGGTTGGGTATGGTACACTAAATAACGGAATATATGTCCTAAATCAACACACAGTTTTCAGTATACAACACACTAATAAAAGAAAACTTTCAGAATTAAATGAAGCTTTTCTTTGGCACTGTAGACTTGGTCATATTAACGAAACAAGACTAAACAAGTTACACCAAGATGGATATTTAAATCCTTTTGAATATAAATCTTATGCGACTTGCCAGTCTTGTATCAAGGGTAAAATGACCAAAACTTCGTTTACAGGACACGGAGAAAGAGCTACTCAGCTCCTTGGCCTCATACATAGTGATGTATGTGGGCCAATGTCTACACAGGCTAGAGGCGGTTTTTCATACTTCATTATATTCACCGACGATTTCTCAAGATTCGGTCATGTATTTTTATTAAAGCACAAGTCCGAAGCTTTCGAGAAATTCGTTGAATATAAACAAGAAGTAGAAAAACAAACCGGCTTGAGTATTAAGATGCTTCGATCAGATCGAGGTGGAGAGTATCTCAGTGCAGAATTTGCAAACTTCCTAAAAGAGAATGGGATTCTCTCTCAGCTCACTCCTCCTTACACACCACAGCACAACGGTGTGTCAGAACGACGGAATAGGACCCTATTAGATATGGTCCGGTCCATGATGAGTGACGCTGAGTTACTAGTCTCGTTTTGGGGACATGCATTGGAGACTGCAGCGTTTCTGCTAAACAGGGTTCCAACCAAAGCCGTGACTACCACGCCATATGAGATATGGAATGGGAAGAGACCATCTCTTAAAAGAATTAAGATTTGGGGTTGCCCGGCCTATGTTAAAAAGCAGAATCCGGACAAACTCGAGACACGGTCAGTCATGTGTAACTTTGTGGGATATCCAAAGAATTCTTATGGATATCTGTTCTACCACAAAGAGGAACAAAAAGTGTTTGTTTCTCAACATGCCACATTCTTGGAAAAAGAGTTTTTCACAGATAAAGATGATGGCAAGGTGGTAGATCTAGAAGAGGTTCTGGAGACACAAAATACAAATGACGATTTGGTTGAACCGGCTGTTGCAACAGAAACTGAAGAACCTCGGCCACTCCGTAGGTCTGGTAGGACTTCTCGCCCACCGGAGAGGTGCTACGGTTTCCTCATTGATGGTGACAGAGAAGATTGCATCATGGATGATGATGATCCCACCAGTTTTCAGCAAGCTATCACGAGTGGTGACTCTGTGAAGTGGCTGGATGCCATGAGATCCGAAATGGAGTCTATGTACACCAACAAAGTATGGACTTTGGACGTTGTACCCCCTGGGGTAAAACCTGTAGGGTGCAAATGGATCTTTAAAAGAAAGATTGGTGTGGATGGGCAGGTAGAGACCTATAAGGCAAGACTTGTGGCGAAAGGTTTTCGTCAAAGACCAGGTTTGGACTATGACGAAACTTTTTCGCCCGTAGCCATGCTTAAATCTATTCGGATCCTACTTGCTATTGCTGCTCACTACGACTATGAAATCTGGCAGATGGACGTTAAAACAGCATTTCTAAATGGAGATTTAGATGAATGTGTTTATATGGATCAGCCAGAGGGCTTCATTGACAGTGGGAGCAGCGAGAAAGCATGTAGATTGCTTAAATCCATATATGGGTTAAAGCAGGCATCTCGGAGTTGGAACATCTGTTTCGATGATGTTATCAAAGAGTTTGATTTCATCAAAAATCCGGATGAACCTTGTGTTTATAGGAAGGCTGTAGGAAGAGCTGTCACATTCCTCGTATTGTACGTGGATGACATTCTTCTGATAGGAAATGATATTCCTATGCTACAGTCGGTCAAATCATTCTTATCACTGAGGTTCTCCATGAAGGACCTGGGTGATGCCACATACATCCTGGGTATAAGGATCTATAGGGATAGATCCAAGAAGTTATTGGGATTGTCCCAAACCAGGTACATCAACACCATCCTAAAGAGGTTTAGTATGGAAGACTCCAAGCGGGGTGCCTTACCCGCTTGCCATGGAGTCACTCTCTCCAAGGATTCTTGTCCAAAGACCGATGAAGAGAGAGCTCGCATGAGCATTATACCTTATGCTTCGGCAGTAGGATCTATAATGTATGCGATGTTGTGTACACGCCCAGATGTAGCTTATGCACTTAGTGTTGTAAGCAGGTATCAATCCAACCCAGGGGAGAACCACTGGACAGCTGTGAAGAACATTCTAAAGTACTTGCGAAGGACTAAAGAATTGTTCTTGGTGTATGGTAACAAGGATCTCCAAATGGAGGCCTTTACCGATTCGAGCTTCCAGAGCGATAAGGATGACAGCAAATCTATCTCAGGGTTTGTATTTACCCTCAATGGAGGGGCGGTAAGTTGGAAGAGTTCCAAACAAGATACCGTTGCAGACTCTACGATGGAAGCTGAGTACATTGCTGCAAATGATGCCGCCAAGGAAGCCGTCTGGATGAAGAAGTTCGCCTCGGAGCTAGGAGTAGTTCCAACCATTATTGATCCAATACCCTTGTATTGTGATAATAATGGGGCTATGGCGTTAGCCAAGGAGCCCAGATCCCATCAGCGGTCCAGACACATCCTGAGGCGCTTTCATTTGATCCGGGAGATTGTAAATCGCCGCGAGATCGAGATTAAGAGAGTTGATACAAAGAACAACGCCGCGGATCCATTCACCAAGGCCCTCCCTCAGCCGCAGCATGAGCGACTTTTTGAGATGTTGGGTATGAGATACGCCAATAACTGGCCTTAGTGCAAGTGGGAGATTGTTGGATATATGTATGCCCTAGAGGCCATTATGTGATAGTGGATGTATCTATACATGTATATATATATTCAGTTTGCATTCTTGCTCGACATGATAGTATGCTATCTGGTTCTTCTTTATCTAACATGTTGATTAGATCATGCTTTTATTCATTCATACATGCTGATAAAGCCCTGAGGATATCGGCTTGACTACTCTGATTATGATGGAGATCATACTAGTGGGACATCTGTAGTCTATAAGCATATCCTGAAATGTCCCTAGTCGGAGGTGTATCGAGACGGGGCATCGATATACCAGAGTAGACTAGAGTATGTGATACTAGACCCATATGATAGGCGATGGATGTTCCCACATTCATCGATGTTTGACATCAAGATCATATACGGGTGCTCAGTGGTGACTGGGTACACTGGACGGACTCGCCGAGAACTCCTATATGGAATTATATCTATCGTCGGATAGCAGTTCTCAGGTGACACTGGTACAGGTTAGTCTGTAGACCCGAGATCGTCATAGAGCCTTGTGTGTTCTCCCACTGTACTTTGATTACCACCCTACCACGGCTCTACTGAGTCGTGCAAGCATGTGGCCGTTGGGTACAGTCCCGAGACACACGAAGGCAATGAGCGATAGGAGGGGTTTCGTCTCTCCCGATATTGGGAGTTGATGCTGTGCTGTGCCCGACTGGTTATAGCAGCAAGTCCCTGGCCAGGGCTGCTGAGATTTGCTGATAAGTGCTATCAGTAGTTTCTCGAACTGTTATAGACCATTCACCGGCACGACTTATTGAGTTATTGGGGTCGACGTGACTATCCCTAGGCTCGATATGCAGCATATCTGATGAAGAGACCGGACTGTACGGTAGTGTTGCCGGATGGCTCGATGGGAGTTGTAGCAGGTTCGCTTGTTGTCTTCTGATCGCTCAATACCCGGGTGGCCGTTACGTTTAGCTGACCGCTTGCGGCTTGAGGGTACTTGATATGATCATTACCCTCTGCCGGCGTATTGACGAGTCTTAGAGTCCCACAGAGGAGTTACCCAGTCCAGGCGAAACGTTGTGGTGTGCATATGCGATATGCGCATGCACCCGATTGAAATGTGCGTATATGATACCAAACATTGATCGGGTGAACTGCTTTTGGTGGGGTCATATGAGATATGACCGGATTGATAAATCAAGTGTTGATTTATCATTTAATCATTAGTTTTCTCACTTAAAACCTTTCTAGGGTTTGATGGATGTATGCATGCATGCATATGCTTCTTTCTTCTTTTCTAGTTTCATGCACATGTAGATGTGCATACATGTACACATACATACATCAAACCATCATGGTTGATTATATATGGAAATGGTGGCAATATAAGACTTACACCATTGATTATTTAATGGATTATTATTTGATTATGGATTTAAAAAGAAAATGAAAAGGAAAGGATAATTATGCTAGTTTCTACATGCTTCTTTTAACCTAACCTTGCTCACCTACCACTAAACCATGGTTATCTTTTCCTTTATCATTCTAAACCCAAGTTAAATTAATCATCTATCATTTAATCATGGTTGGAGTCAAGAAGGAATAAATATATATATAGTGATATTTATTTCTTTGGTTAGCTTAACCTTATGGTTATCATTTTATCTCTTGCAAAGAAAAGCCACCATCTTCATTCTCCTCCATCTCTTGCTCTCTTGATTTTCCTAGTGAGCAAATACCACTCAAAGATAGGTTTTTGAAGTGAGATTCCACACCACAACATCATTCTACACTAGCTTAGCCGCTTCGTTTAGAGTGTTTCCTTCGGATTATCGAAGTTGTGAGCTTGGACGGATATCTCCGTGGTGGATCGTCGTGGATACAAGAGGACATCAAGAGGACCTCGACTCAACACCAAAGAGCCTAAGGAGCGAATCAAAAACGGGAGCTACAAAGGTTGTAGCCTTCTAACCCTAATTTTTGTTAGACAAAGTTTAATAAACCTAATTTTCTAGGATCGATCCATGCGAGTGTATGTTTAGCACAATAAAAATCATATCTTTTGGACATGTGATGCTTCAAAACACCTCACAGGGTGCTAAACAAACCCTTCACAAGGGAACCGCTCTTTTAAATAAATACAGTTTTAAAATACGTCATGCGGTTCCCAATTCACCAAAATCAAGCCAGCACTACTACAAATAAGGGTTGCCCCTACGGATTTATCGGTAGGGGCAACCCACTGCCCCTACGGATATATACGTAGGGGCGAAAAAAGACCCCGTAGGTGCAAAGGCCGCAGGTGCAAGTTGAGGCCCTGAACTTGCCCCTACGGACAAATTGATGCCCCTACGGATATCTCGGTAGGTGTTATAGCCCCTACGGAGTACCCGTTAGGGGTAATAAAATCATATATTTAATTTTTTTTTGAATATATTGTATATACCTACGGATATATCCGTAGGTCCTTTTTCTACCCCTACGGATAACTCCGTAGGGGATATAAAGTAGCCCCTACGGATAGGTCCGTAGGGGCCTTCCCAACACCCTGCACTGAGATCGGGGGGAAAATATCAGGAAACCTGATATTTTGCCCCTACGGATAAATTCGTAGGGGATAAACAGTTGCCCCTACGGACATATCCGTAGGGGCACTCCCAACACCCTGCACTGATATCAGGTGGGAAAATATCAGGTTTCCTGATAGTTTGCCCCTACGGATATGCCCGTAGGGGCAACATATATACCTACGGCTTAATCCGTAGGTACATATTGTCTGTATTTTTTTTAAAAAATAGGCTGCTAGATTTTTTCCCGTCCTGTGCACAATACTATATACATCAATCAAATCATATATTGCAGTATTCATAATCACATCTCAGGCATATATATAATATACAAAAGAAACCCAAAAACTGAATATGATATAAATACAAACCAATATCAATATCGTTTCAAAATGTAGTACAATGTGATATAAATACATGTTTCAAAAAATAAGAACCAAAAAGCTACCCTAGTTCGGTCCAGCTCCACCTCCGAATAACGTTAGAATAACGCGCGCCTGCTCCTCGGTCAATACACTCTGCAATGCTACATATAAGGGAGTCTGAGCGGCATGTGGAGCTGGCGATGTGGTCTGCGCAGCCGCCGTCGAGGTAGTCGCTTGCGGAGCCGCGGCTGCGGGAGTCTGAGTGGGCGGTGGAGCTACAGGAGCTGTCTGCGGAACCGCAGCCGATGTAGTAGCTTGCGGAGCCGCAGCCGAAGGAGATGCATGTGGAGGCTCGGCCGATCTACCCTGTCGTGTCTGGACATAACGTGTGTAAGAAGCGTGTAAGAACTGTGTATTATTCAAATTCGTTTCATTATTAAGTTATTTCGAAACCCTGTTTGGATATCTAGTTTGGAAAAGCGTTGTTTATTTTAATTACATATGTATGTATGATTAATCAAACTTAAGTCTAAAACCAAATAAGCTCAAGCTACGTACTAATTATGGATATGTTGATATGTATATAATATGAAATGATATTTTACTATAAAGTAGTATACATACCAGCATCTCCTTCAACTCCTGAACGGTGGCCCTCAAGCTATCCAGTTCCTGATGGACATGCCGGTCACTGGAGACGGAGGAAGTAACCGCCGGGGTGGAGTCCAACCTCATATGGGCCCTGGTAGGGCCCAATCCCCGGCCTCTCTCCCAACCTCCGTGGTGCCCTCCGTGTGCGGCGTCCAGAACTGGGGTCAGCAGCCTCGGATCGTTCTGTCCGGTAAAATCGATCCCCGAGGCCTGGGCCTGCTCAACCACCCGCATGTCCAGGACCCGGACCCGGACGCATCCCCTCCAACTATAAAATAAATATCGACGCTAAATCTCCATGAAGTTCATATTTATTCTATATAGCTTATGTAAAATAAATAAATATTTTAAATTTATTCATACTAACCTGCAGACGATGCGGAGGGTATGGAAGCGGCAGGAGTGGCCCCTGTGGAAGGTGTGGACGCACCACCTATAATTAGACAATTAAAAATAGATTTTATAAGTAATTGCAAAAAGAATGTGTAGATCAATAATATAACGTTCTAAATCAATATGCATGAACTATAGGACATATAAACATACCCGCAGGTGCGGTGGTGTCACCACCTACAGCTAGACAATAATAAAAATTGCTAAGTAAGAGCAAAAGGAATGTGTATATTTATGATATAGCATTCTAAATCAATACACATACACTATATGATATATAAACATACCTGGAGGAGCGGGGGTGGCCTCTGTCCCAGATGTGGACGCAGGACCAACAACTAGACAATTAAAAATAGATTTTATAAGTAATTGCAAAAAGAATGTGTAGATCAATAATATAACGTTCTAAATCAATATGCATGCACTATAGGACATATAAACATACCCGCAGGTGCGGTGGTGTCACCACCTACAGCTAGACAATAATAAAAATTGCTAAGTAAGAGCAAAAGGAATGTGTATATTTATGATATAGCATTCTAAATCAATATACATACACTATATGATATATAAACATACCTGGAGGAGCGGGGGTGGCCTCTGTCCCAGATGTGGACGCAGGACCAACAACTAGACAATCAAACATTGACAATATAAGTAATTTTGACATAAACATGCATGAATATCTGTAATATTATATTGAAAATGGATATGCGTGCAGTATACCTGGATGTGTGGCAAAATCCACACGGAAGGAGGCATCCGAAGGGGTCTCCGATCTGGGTGCAAGACCGGCCCTCTGAAGCTCCCTACGGAGCTCTCCGGGCGGCAGAACCGCTCTGCCTCTGCCTCTGCCTCTGCCGCGGCTGGAGCTCCTGCCGCCCCTCGCTGCTCCCGACATCGTCATCAAATCTAGATAAACGGTTCGTGGACGCATTAGACAATCATTAAAAGTATTGACTATATATGATCTAGAGCGTAAAATGTGAAGTAATAATATAACATTACTGATAACCTTTTTCGTTTCGTGGGCGCATCATACATATCTACTTGGATTTCATCGTCGATGTCATTTTTAACCCACGTAACTTCATGATCGGTCGAAGACAACCCGTCCTTCGAAACAGACGGTCGGAGCACTTTAAGCCTTCTCTCTTCTTCGTCCTCATCGCTGTCCTCGTATTCTGGGACATCGTAGACATCTCTAGGTTTCCATCGGCATACAACACTCCACCCCGGATGCTTCAAACACTGTGAGTACTTGGAATGCTTGGTTCGGAAAGATAAACGGATCGTCCTGACCGTAAAATCGAAGTGTGTTCACACTGGTCAATCCATATTCATCTTTCCAAGTCGCAAGACTGCTTCTCCACCTGTCTGTATCGGTTCGCGGATCGTACCAAGTACAGTGGAATATATAAAAGGGTTCTGATCGTCCGGGATAGTGGATGCCGAGTATACAATTTAAGTACCCATAGTAAATCACACCGTCCGATCCTACCGTCGCAATCCCACTATTCTGAGTGATTCTAGATGTTTCTATGTCCTTAACTTCGAATTTGTATCCAAGGACACCAAATCCTCTGTAATGTGCAACCTCCATACTAGGAAATTGAGCTAAACATCTTGAATCACTCTCAAATAATGCAGACAAGTTCGGATCGTGGATCTAACAAAACAAATTTTACGATAAATACATAACGATACAAGTTTAGATTAAAACTGATAGCAATAAAATGTAATTCGAATAACTTACATGCTCTGTGACCCAATCACAAAAATTATCCTGATGGTATTTTTCCAAACGCTCTTCGTTCCAATCAGGATGCCCCTCACGTACCTCGTTAAAATGAGTTCTGTTTTCGACAAATAATTGTGACATTAATATTATGTCATTTCATACACACACAAACACAGATATAACAATTAATCCAAAAGAACTTACTCTCTAATTTGTTCAAGACATACGCAATTAAGCAAGATAAACCGGTATATCTTGTTGATAAACATAGTGTCTACCCTCTTATACTCGGCTTTACCATATGGCCCGTCTTGAATTCTTTGTGGTCGGTTAAGCCTTGTCTCAATGTTCTCGTCCAGATAGTAGGAACAAAATGTGGTTGCTTCATCAAGAAGATAACCTTGCATGATAGAACCCTCTGGTCGATTTTTATTGCGTATATACTTCTTAAGAGTGTAAAGGTACCTAATGAGAATATGTTGAATAAATAAACACAGGCATACATGACAAAAATAAATTTATAAATTGCGCGAAACGAAAAATTACACGTACCTCTCGACGGGATACATCCATCGATATTGTACCGGTCCGGCTAACTTCGCCTCAGTTGCAAGATGAACCGTCAAGTGTATTATGATATCGAAGAATGACGGTGGGAAAATACGCTCAAACTTGCAAAGTATCAACGCAATAGAATTTTCTAGTTTATCCAGCGTCGCAACCTCCAGCGTTTTAGCACACAACTCCCTGAAAAAACAACATAGGTCGTTGATTACTAGACCAACCGAGTCGGGGAGAGAAGTCCTGAGGGCTAATGGAAGAAGGTGCTCCACGATAACATGGTGGTCATGATTTTTCAGCCCATCGATCTTGCCCTTCACAATTTTTATTTTCTTGCTGAATGATCTTGAGAAACCTGTGGGGACTTTCAAATCATGCAACACCTGCAGGAATCTTTTCTTCTCCGGTTGTGACATATGATAAGCGGCATTGGGAAGTACAAACTTGCCCGGTTTACCCGCTACCAGTTTAGGGTGCAGTTCACTTCTTATTCCCCACTCTTGTAGATCCATCTGGGCATTCATGTTGTCTTTCGATTTCCCGTCTTTACACAGAAGCAAGTTAAGTATGTGCTCTGATACTCCCTTCTCTATATGCATGACGTCCAGACAATGACGCACTGAATTTGTAGACCAGTACGGAAGCTCGAAGCAAATGCTTAACTTGTTCCAATATTGTGGTTTGACCTGTCTCGTCGGATCCATCCCGAAGGTCACGTTATTGTAACCATCCCATTTAGCAGTCACGTCCTCTCCGGACAATGGGGATGGAGGCCCAAGAAGCTCCTGATGACCATCAAAGTGAACCGTGTCTAACCTATAGGGGTGGTCTGGAGGCAGAAAACGTCGATGGCCGCAATAACAAACCTTCCTGCTAAAATTCAAAAATTTTGATGTTGTGTGTTCATGGAAATGAGGACATGCTTTGTGACCATGTACGGACCAACCTGAAAGCATTCCATACGCAGGAAAGTCATTAATTGTCCACATTAAAGCCGCACGCAGTATGAAGGTTGTATTTTTGTTTGAATCATATGTCTCTACACCATCAATGAATAAAGTTTTCAGCTCCTCAATCAGAGGTCGGAGATAGACGTCGATATTTTTCCCCGGTGAGTTTGGTCCGTCGATAAGAAGAGGAATCATAAAGTATGATTGGTCCATAGCCAACCAAGGCGACAGATTATAAATTATCATTACAACGGGCCATGTACTGTGACTTCCAGCCATATAGTTGAATGGGCAGAAGCCATCGGCAGCCAGTCCGAGCCGGACATTGTGAGGATCGCTACTGAATATTGCGTGCCTCCTATCGAAATCCTTCCATGCCGGTGAATCTCTTAGATGGCTCATTTTTCCATTTTCGCTTGGAGGAGCACGGTGATGCCAAATCATTGCCTCGGCTGTTTTCTTTCACCTGAATAGCCTCTGTAGCCTCTGTGTTATGGGAAAATATCGTGTTATCTTCACAGGTATATCAGGCTTCTTATCAGAATCTTTCGGCTTATACCTGGCCTCTCCGCATGTTGGACACTCTTTCAAATCTGAATTCTCTTTCCGGTACAACACGCAATTTTTAGGACATGCTTGAATCTTCTCGCACTTTAGACCCAAATCAGACATCATTTTCTGGGCTTCGTACCAGCTTTCGGGCACATTATTTCCCGGAGGCATAGAATCTTTCAAGAACGAAAGAAGCATTGTGAATGACTTGTTGCTCCATCCATTTAGGCACTTAATTTGGAAAAGTTGGACGAACCATGAGAGGGTGGAATATTTCGCATTCTCATAAATTGGTTTCCTAGCATCATTCATGAAATTTTCATATTTATCCGCACGCGGTCCTTGACCGGAAGGAATGTCATCTTCGGTACGAATAGATTCACCTAGGGCAGCCTCTACCATATCCTCCATTTCTTCTGATGGAAATAAATTTCCGTATCCTGCCGTATTACCGAATTCTTCTTCTTCTCCTGCCGCATTATCGTGTTCTCCTTCTTCTACCGCAGTACTGCATTCTTCTCCTTCCCCGTGATATTTCCAAGTTGAATAAAGTCTAGTAAACCCATGTTTTACAATATGAAGCTCTGCCAATTCTACCTTCTGCCAGTACTTATTTCCACATCTATCGCACGGACAGAGAATCTTCTCTATTATGATCTTATTATGTGCTCGTGCAAATTCAAGGAAAGCAGCAACTCCTGCGACAAACTTAGGTTGCATACGTTGTTTCCAATCCACATACATCCAGTCCTTAACTCTGACGTACTCATGGGCCATGTTAGACTGAATAACATATAAATTGTAGGTTATGCTGACTATATTGAGAAATATAAGAACGGGATAGTTACTGACAAAGGAGAAAATCCATGTATATGCTTTGTGTGTGCGTTTGTCGTTGAAAAGAATAAATTATCGCACGTTATGTTGACCGATAGACGGGGACTAAGTGGCGCTTTTAGTTTCATATATGGGTATCGATGGGAATATGAAGGTTTCATATTATCATATATTGGTTTTAACCCGAACATCTCGAATCGCTCTCTGATTATGCGTTTGTATGTATGTGTTCCGGCTGTCGGGGGTAGGCTTCTATCCCATTAAGAATGTATAGAGCGAACGCCCATCACTTGTGCTTTCAACCGTTTCGAGTAAATTTCGGCAGCACCTCCCCGCTGTTCTCCGAGTACACTGTAATAGAATAGATAATCATTTCAAAGCTGTGAAACAACGTTGAAATGAACATCTAATCTATCTTTGTACACGGAGAACCAGCGGAAAGATACCGACGAAATATCTCGAAACGGATGAAAACACAAGTGAATGAAGGCGTTTGCTTTATACATTCTTAACTTGTCCACACGGGACAAATCTATGGGTTACCATACGATTGAATTTTCTCGTCGCGTAGACTATACGACGGTTGTTAGTGAATGAAGGCGTTTGCTTTATACATTCTTAACTTGTCCACACGGGACAAATCTATGGGTTACCATACGATTGAATTTTCTCGTCGCGTAGACTATACGACGGTTGTTAGTATCGAGCTATACTGTCCGATATTTAACAACCTTCGTATAGTTCTAGGTCACGACGAGCATCGCACGTATGTTAACCGATAGACGGGGACTAAGTGGCGCTTTTAGTTTCATATATGGGTATCGATGGGAATATGAAGGTTTCATATTATCATCGAGTATCATATATTGGTTTTAACCCGAACATCTCGAATCGCTCTCTAATTATGCGTTTGTATGTATGTGTTCCGGCTGTCGGTGCTAGGCTTCTATCCCATTAAGAATGTATAGAGCGAACGCCCATCACTTGTGCTTTCAACCGTTTCGAGTAAATTTCGGCAGCACCTCCCCGCTGTTCTCCGAGTATACTGTAATAGAATAGATAATCATTTCAAAGCTGTGAAACAACGTTGAAATGAACATCTAATCTATCTTTGTACACGGAGAACCAGCGGAAAGGTACCGACGAAATATCTTGAAACGGATGAAAACACAAGTGAATGAAGGCGTTTGCTTTATACATTCTTAACTTGTCCACACGGGACAAATCTATGGGTTACCATACGATTGAATTTTCTCGTCGCGTAGACTATACGACGGTTGTTAGTATCGAGCTATATTGTCCGATATTTAAAAACCTTCGTATAGTTCTAGGTCACGACGAGCATCGCACGTATGTTAACCGATAGACGGGGACTAAGTGGCGCTTTTAGTTTCATATACGGGTATCGATAGGAATATGAAGGTTTCATATCATCATCGAGTATCATATATTGGTTTCATATTATTTATAGTTTACTTTATTTTATTTAATATATATAATTAAATATATTGATAAATAATATTTGCAACAGAGAATCAAATTACCGAAATGCCCCATTTCATCTCCAAAGCTATTTATTTCCCCCAAATTAAAACCCCTCCAAAATCCCAAAAGAACCTTATCTATCTATATCAAAAAATTGAAGCAGCAAGCAGTGCCATTTCCTTCTCTTCTCCCAAAACCCAGCTCGCCTTCAATCTCTCCAACTCATCCTAACCCCAACCCAGCCCCAGCCGAACCCCAACCCAACACCAAACCCTAACCCGGCCTAACCCTAACTCCAACCCAGCCCCAGCGGAACCCCAACCCCAACACCAAACCCCAACCGAAACCCTAACCCTAACCCTAACCCCAACACCAGTCGTCGAACCCCAACCGCCAATCGAACCCGTACCCTAACCCTAATCCTAACCCTAACCACAACTGATACCTAATCCTAACCCTCATTGATCACTACCCTAACATCATTATAATAATGTTTAACTAATTACCTGTAGGCGACGACGGAGACGCAATCGGCGACGACAAGGGCGGTGGCGACAACGAGAACGGAGCACGGTGGCGACCACGAGATCACTGCGCAGGTGTGGCGATGACGATTCGGCTTGGATTCGGTGACGACGAGATCACTGCGGCGGCGGCGG
Organism: Agapanthus africanus; assembly: GCA_030015575.1. Classification (NCBI taxonomy): domain Eukaryota; kingdom Viridiplantae; phylum Streptophyta; class Magnoliopsida; order Asparagales; family Amaryllidaceae; genus Agapanthus; species Agapanthus africanus. Next base: position 387,354,063 of record JASDDO010000012.1, on the reverse strand, counting down.
CGGCGACGATCTCGATTTGGGAAAATTTGGTTTCGCGCGAGAATAGGAAAAAGAAATAATCAGCGTAGGGATCGATCTCTTAAATCCCTATTTATATGCCCCTACGGATATACCCGTAGGTGCTTGGTTTGCGCCACCGTAGGGGCAAAAAACACTTTAAGATTTAATAAATTTTAAATAAATATTGAACGACCGTAGGGGCAACCACTTTGCCCTACGGATTAATCTATAGGGCCAAACTTTTATTGCCCCTACGGATGATATTATCCGTAGGGGCAACCCCTTATTTTACTAGTGCAGCATCATCTATGTATGTGCAGGTATGTATGTATGCAAGTATGCATGTACAATATGTATGTCATATGCACAATAGAACAATAATCCATGTGTCAATGCCAATAACAACAAAATACTGTATATGTGTGTAGGCATGTCATGGCAATTACTGACGATGTGGGTGTAGCATACAGTTTAGTGCTTGTGCAACATGGACCGTCAATATAATAGTGCAGTGTCTACTAGCTACTCAGTCAAGGCACAAAAATATAATGGTATGTATAATGCTCATGCACAATCAATCTATATGGATGTAAACATGCGGCTATACTAATATATCAAGCCCTGACGCATAACGCCATACGGGCGATTTCCCCGTAGATGTTAAATCTACTCACCGGTGATCTCGAGCTAAGTATATCCGACCAACTGCTTCCCCTTCTTTGCGGCGTCCGAAGTTCCCGCCTGCGATCCTAGAATATACACAAGCGTAAAACATCAAGCTAAAACTCTGAGAAGGTACGAGGACAACGATACGAAGAATAAACGTTCTCAAGCTATACTTGTATGCACAAAAAAAATGTGTACGACATTGCCACAACCTCAACTAGGATTGCTATACAAAACAACCACCAACCTAGAACCCGATCATACATATCGCTCATTCACAATACCCTAATTATCATAGGAGATGTTATATATATAGCCACAACATCAAATTAAATCAACACCTAATTATAGCAAAAACCTAGTAAGCATTCAAATGGGATTTCGGTGAAAACATTCAAGGATTAACGGCTTAATGGCCACATTCACAAATAAACATCTAAAATAAGCCATGCTCCACTACTTAAAATAATATCCCAAAAAACACACAAAAATCATGCAATTTGCTTGCATAATCACTTGATTAGAATAAATTGAAGCCCACTTAAGCAAGGTAACCACTTAGATTAGGTTTGTATAAGAACTAGATAGTAACTATACTTAGTTAACATAGTAATGGTGGTTGAAACCCTAGTTCTAACTCAAACCCTCATCTTTAAAAACCTAAATTTGAAATTAACACCAAATTAACACTTAAACAATTTAGTTTAAGGAAATTAACCAACAACGTATCAATTGGGTGAAAATTTATACCTCAAATTTTAGAGATCTAACATATGGTTTAGCCTCCCCAAAATGGTCTCCTTGCTCCAAGATTCAAGCAAGATTTGGCTAAGGAGATTGGATGGAGAATTGGCTTGAATTTGTGAGGTTTTAATTGGATTTTTGATGCATTTTGGGCATTTTTTTGGTGATGGAAAGAGAAGGAAACAATGGGGGGAAGGGCTGTAGATTTTTGGCAGCAGGAAATGTGGAGGAGTGTGTGGGTGTTGTAGATTTTTTTCCAATTCAAACCCTTCTCATACCTCAATAATACACCATACCTTAATTAATATATTTTATTCATCTCATATCTTTTCTTTCAAATGAGTTGAAGGGAAATTGGAGGGGGGGGGGGTTTCTTGCAGGTGGCTTGGCCAAGGTGGAGGGGTGAGGATGTGTGAGTGATTGCAAAGAAAATTCCATGCTAAAAACACCCCCAAGTTACATAATTGCAAGTTTTATCACTACTAGTTTTAGTTTATTTTATTTTATTTTTCTCTTTGACCCTAGAAACAACTAGAACTTGGAATAACATGATAAAAAATTTATGCTACAAACTAGATTTTAGTTGTCATGGTTCTTAAGTATGTAATTAGCCCATTCAAATTTGTATTTATCACCAATTTAATGTATATTTAAAAGCTTAAAATAATATTTAAAAATAATTAATTAAGGAAAAATCTTTAAACAACTAGAAATTTATAAGTGACTAATTAATTACCAAATACTAGCAATTAGCTATCTAAATTAGGTATAATTAGGCCTATATTGAAAAATAACTATAATTACATTTTACGGAAAATAACAGTTATTTACCGATATTCGGGAAATTACCTAAACGACTCTTCAAGGCGTTACAATCTTCCCTCCTTAAAGAAATTCGGTCCCCGAATTAAAAAAATCTAGCTACGCATACCTTCGAAAAGATGGGGATATTTCTTCCTCATCTCTTTCTCGGTTTCCCAGGTGACCTCCTCGCTGCTCGGGCCATGCCAAAGAAACTTTACGGACGGTATAACCCTTGACCTCAATTTCATCACCTGTCGATCCAGGATGACCACCGGTTGCTCTGCAAAGGAAAGGTCGCACTCCAGCTGGACCGTCGGGTGCTGAATCGTATGAGAAGGGTCATGAAGGTACTTGCGGAGCATCGAAACGTGGAAGACGGGGTGAACGTCAGGAAAACTGGGCGGAAGAGCCAACCGATACGCAACTGCACCAAAACGCTCGAGGATCTCGAAGGGGCCCACATATCTGGGGCTAAGTTTCCCTTTCCTCCAAAATCTCATCATGCCCTTCATTGGGGTGACCCTCAAGAAAACATGGTCGCCTACAGCAAACTCAAGTCTGCGCCGACGTTGGTCCACATAAGATCTCTGCCTGCTCTGGGCCGCTCTCATCCTATCGCGAATCGGCTGGATCTTTGCGGTCATCTCCTGTATGATCTGCGGCCCCAAAATACTGCTCTTGCTGAGCTCTGTCCAACAGATGGACGATCGACATCTCTTCCCATATAGAGCCTCGAAAGGTGCCATCTAAATCTTCTCCTGAAAGCTGTTGTTGTAGGAGAACTCTACCAAGGGAAAATGATGATCTAGCTTCCACCAAAATCTAAAACGCACGCTCGGAGCATATCCTCAAGAGTCTGAATAGTCCGCTCTGACTGGCCGTCGGTCTGCGGATGAAATGCTGTGCTGAAACTCAATCGGGTGCCCAAAGCCTCCTGAAGCCTCTGCCATAGTCATCTGGTAAACTGGGTGCCTCGGTCGGACACGATACAAGCTGGGAAGCCATGCAACCGTACGATCTCATCTATGTATAACTGGGCATACTGAGCAAATCCAAAGGTGGTCTTCATTGGCAGAAAGTGAGCCGCCTTCGTCAATCGATCCACGATCACCCAAATGGAGTCATACCCTCGACTGGTCCTGGGTAGACCCACAATGAAGTCCATAGAAATTTGCTCCCATTTCCACTCTGGAATGGGCAAAGGCTACAACTCTTCCGCTGGTCTCTGATGCCCGGCGTTGACTTGCTGACAAGTCAGGCATCTCGATACGAAGTCTGTGACGTCCCTCTTCATTCCATCCCACCAGTAAACATCTTTCAGATCGTGGTACATCTTGGTGGATCCTGGATGGACGTTGTATACCGATCTATATGCCTCCTCAAGAATCTCTCGTCTCAGTCCCTCAGAGTCTGGTACGCACAGTCTAGTCCCAAATCGTAGTATCCCCTGATCATCGATCACAAACTCGGAATCTCTGCCCCGTCTCACCTGTGCCATGATCTCTGAACAATGGTCATCACTGCACTGTGCCTCTTGGATACGGTCAAGCAACTGTGGGCATACATGAATATGTGCAAGCTGTCCCCCGATCGGAGTAAACTCGAACTGCACTAGGCTGTCGCATAGAATCTGCCAATCTGCCGACGACTGCCTCTGCACTGCGCTCAAACAAGATAAACTACCTCCGGGCCTCCGACTTACAGCATCCGCCACTACATTCTCCTTGCCCGGATGATAAAGGATCTCGCAATCGTAATCCTTTACTAGCTACATCCAACGGCACCGTCTCAGACTCAGGTCTCGCTGCTGAAATATGTACTTCATGTAAGTCCATATTACCTCTCCCGGTACTTACGGGCTTGCGGAAATGATGAAAAACGATTTTTCAAGAGGTGGTAACATGGACTCAAAATATGGATCTTTGTTAAACAACTATCTAACAATCCTAACAAGAGTTTTACCTACTCGGTCAGGTGGTCATACCTTAACTTGATCTCCTTCGTCTTCAACTCCTTGCGGTGGTCGGATCGGCCTCACCTCGTCGTCTCCTTGCGCCGAAGATGGATCCACCTGAAAGCTTCTACCTTTGGCTTCACTTCAAACTAGAAGAAACTAGAACACTTGGTTTGCTAAACCTTGTGAACTAGGATGAGTAGAGGAGTGTGTTGGGTTTTATCTCAATGGTTCTTGCTTCTCAACACATAAGACAAGTGAACCATGAACCAGAGAGAGAGAGCAAGAGGAAGAGTGAGAGCTCAAGCAAGAGAGAGAAAGCAAATGAAAGAATGAGCAAGACTTTTGCCATCCAAGCTCTCATAATCCAAAATCATCATAACAAATAATAGTAATCAAGTATTATGTGATGGTTCAAGTCAAAATGGCCATATCATTTCATGCACTCATTTTGCAAAAAGAAACAAGCAAGCAAAAGTCTTTGCCATGAAATGATAGCCATTGTAATGATGAAGGTCAACAAGTCCAACCTAGTCAACCGGTCAACTAAGTCAACAAAGTCAACCATCAACAACCATGTCACAATAATGCTTAATTAATATTATTGTTAATCATATTTCTTATTCTCATTAGGGTTTAGCAAAAAGTCAACAGTTAACAGTCAACAACCCCAATGAGAATCCTCTGCCTCTGTCTCTCTGTCAACTGTGCATACACACCCGCATCCACGTTCCGAGGAACACAAATACAAACGAGATAAAACCAATCCCAAAACGTACACTAGGATCAGACTTAAACAAAAGCCCGCTAGTGTTTACTGTCCGGACACTAAACGTGCACAAGTGCACGGACGTGACCGAACCCTGTCGCAAAACCATGCGACCTGTCACAATACCATGCGACCTCTACTCTTTTGCCAAAAGGCGAATAACTTTCTGTGTGGGACTCTAAAGACTCGACACTATGCCGGCAGTGGGTTTAACCACAGACCGCAAGCGGCACTAGCTGTGCGTAACGGTCCCCAGGTAGATGCCGATAAGAAGACGGACGAGGTGAAACCCATCTGAACTCCTACTGAGCCTGGATGTGACAATCTCCGTACAGTCCGGTCTGTTTGTCTGAGAATATCGCATGGCAGGCCTAGGGGGCAGTAAACGTCAGTCCCCTAATAGCGGTACAAGTCGTGTTGGAGTGTTGCCCAGAACACCCTGAGATATCACTGGAAACATACCAGTATATCTCGCTTGCCCTGGCCAGGGACTTTGTGTAATGGCTCTCCTAGACACAGCGCGATATCAACCCCCAATATCAGGAGAGACGATTCCTGTCTAACCGTCACTGCCTCCAAGTGCTTCGGAACTGCACCCAACTACTACCTGTTTGCACGACTCCTTTGAGCCGTGGTAGGGAAGTAATCAAAGTACAGTGGGAACACACTCGAGGCGAAGTGACAGTGTTAAGTCAGCGGACTAAGCTGTACTCATATCACCTGGGAACTGATAACTGACGATAGGTATAGTACCAACCAACAGTTCCCGACGAGTCCTGTCCAGTGTACTCGTAACCCAACGAGCACCCGCATACTGTCTCAAGTACGACGTACTGACGGCTGTGGGACAGACCGTCTCCCCTGCTGGGATGAGAAGCTCATACGCTAGTCTACTCCGGAGTATCGATGCCCTGTCTCGATAGTCCTACGACTAGGGACCTATATAAGGATGTGCTTGTGGATTACCCAGCCCCCATGAGTGTGACTGCCATCACAACACTGGTAATCAAGCAAAGATCCTAAGGGCTCTACTAATATGTATAAGCAATATGCTAAAAGAAACACATGCACATATTGAAGTAGAAACAAACCAAGTAGCATACTACTATTTTGAGCAAGATTGTCTATACAACTGTGAATATCCCAAGCTTCCATTAAGTAATCTAAAAACTAGTATGATACAGTAATGGCCTCTAGGGCATATACACTAACAATCTCCCACTTGCACTAAGGCCATGTTCTGGCGTATCGAAGACCTATCATCTCGATCAGCCGCTCGAACTGAGTCTGGGGTAAGGCCTTCGTGAGTGGATCAGCAGTGTTATCTTCCGTATTTACTCTCTTCACCTCGATCTCCCGGCGATCTACGATCTCCCTGATCAGGTGGTACTGCCTCAAAATGTGCCTGGACTTCTGATGGGACCTGTGTTCCTTCGCTAAAGCTATAGCGCCGTTGTTGTCACAATACAACGGTATTGGATCAACACTGGTAGGAACCACCTGAAGCTCCGGGAGGAACTTCTTCATCCAGACAGCTTCCTTTGCGGCATCTCAAGCAGCTATGTACTCCGCTTCCATAGTTAAGTCAGCAACGGTTTCCTGCTTGGAGCTCTTCCAGCAAACCGCCCCTCCATTGAGGGTAAAGACATAACCCGACATGGACTTGGAGTCATCCTTGTCACTCTGGAAGCTGGAGTCAGCAAAGGCCTCGATCTGGAGGCCTTTTCCGCCATACACCAAGAACATCTCCTTAGTCCTTCTCAGGTACTTGAGAATGTTCTTTACCGCTATCCAGTGCTTCTCCCCTGGGTCCGACTGATACCGGCTTACAACGCTCAATGCGTATGCTACATCTGGTCTGGTACACAACATCGCATACATAATAGAGCCTACCGCAGATGCGTAGGGTATTGATGACATGCGAGCCCTTTCCAAATTAGTCTTTGGAGACATCTTTTTGGAGAGGGTGATTCCGTGACAAGCCGGTAGATTACCGCGCTTGGAATCTTCCATACTGAATCGTTTCAGTATGGTGTCAATGTACCTGGACTGTGAAAGTCCCAACATCCTTTTAGATCTATCACGATAGATCTGGATCCCCATAATGTAGTTGGCATCGCCCAGGTCCTTCATGGAGAACCTCTATGACAAGAATCCTTTGACTGACTGTAACATAGGAATATCATTTCCTATTAGGAGATTGTCATCGACGTACAAGACGAGGAATACCACATTTCTCCCTACAATCTTACTGTAAATGCATGGTTCATCTGGGTTTTTGACAAAGTCGAATTCTTTGACAGTATCATCAAAGCAGATGTTCCAACTCCGCGATGCCTGCTTCAGTCCATAGATGGACTTGAGCAACTTGCACACTTTACCGCTGCTCCCACTCTGATTGAATCCCTCTGGCTGATCCATATAGACGCACTCTTCCAAATTTCCATTTAGGAAAGCCGTCTTTACGTCCATCTGCCAGATCTCATAATCGTGGAAGGCAGCAATGGCAAGAAGGATCCGAATGGATTTGAGCATAGCTACCGGAGAAAAGGTCTCGTCATAATCCAAACCAGGTCTTTGACGAAAACCCTTTGCAACAAGCCTAGCTTTATAGGTTTCGACCTGCCCATCTACACCAATCTTCTTTCTGAAGATCCATTTGCAGCCTACGGGTTTTACCCCTTCTGGAGCAAAGTCCAAAGTCCAAACTTTGTTGGTGTACATGGACTCCATCTCGGTCCGCATTGCATCCATCCATTTTACTTAGTCACCGCTCTGAATGGCTTGCTGGAAGATAGTAGGCTCATCATAATCAATGACGCAATCCTCTCTATCCCCGTCTATGAGAAAACCGTAGTATCTCTCGGGCGGATGAGACTGCCTACTACTCCTGCGGAGTGGCGCAGGAATGTCCGGTTCCCCTGAACCTTCTGGTTCTACTAAGGTTTCAGTAATAGCTTGTGGTTCTGGAATTTCTTCCAATTCTATTGCGCTCCCACTTATCCGATTTTCTAAAAACTCAGTTTCCAAGAAGCGGGCATGACGAGAAACAAAGACTTTTTGCTCCTCTGCGTAATAGAAAAGATACCCCTTGGAGTTCTTTGGGTATCCCACAAACTTGCACTGTACTGAGCGTGCCTCGAGCTTGTCCGCATGCTGCTTTTTGACAAAAGCTGGACATCCCCATGTCTTAAAGGGTTTAAGACAGGGTTTCTTCCCACTCCACATCTGATATGGTGTGGTAGGCACTGTCTTAGTAGGAACTTGGTTCAAGATATATGCTGCTGTTTCTAGTGCATAACTCCAGAAAGATCGCGGTAACTCAGCCTTACTCATCATGGAACGAACCATATCCAATAGAGTTCGATTCCGCCTTTCAGATACACCGTTGTGGTGTGGTGTGTATGGAGGAGTACGCTGAGAGAGAATTCCATTCTCTTTTAAGTAGTCCAGAAACTCGGCACTCAAGTATTCACCACCTCGATCAGATCTCAGCGTCTTTATACTTTTTCCTGTTTGTTTTTCAACTTCATTCTTGTATTCCCGAAATTTCTCAAAGGCCTCGGATTTGTGCTTCATTAAGAAGACATGTCCATACCTAGAGAAATCATCTGTGAAAGTAATGAAGTATGAATAACCACTTTGCGCATGTGTAGACATTGGACCACACACATCACTGTGTATGAGTCCCAAGAGCTCGCTCGCTCTTACTCCGTGTCCAGTGAAAGGAGTCTTTATCATCTTTTCCATGAGACAAGATTCACAAGTGGCATAAGACTGATACTTGAACGGATCCAAGTATCCCTCTTTATGTAACTTAGTTAATCGTGTCTCATTAATGTGACCCAGTCTACAATGCCATAAGAAAGCCTGATTTATTTCCGGAGACTTTCTTTTAAGTGTGTTCTGGACACTGAAAATTTGAGCTTGATTCAATACGTATATCCCGTTATTTAATGTACCTGACCCAATCAGAACTTGATTTAGGTCGATGTGGACCACATCGCTTACAAAAGTAAAATCATATCCTTCCTTAGAAAGTAAGGATACAGATATGATATTACAAGTCGCACCTGGTACATACAAACAGTTACGCAGAATCAATATCTGCCCAGTTGTCAGTCCAAGATGATATTCCCCTACGGATTCAGCGTTCATGCTCATTCCATTAGCAACCCTGAGAGTTATATCACCTTTCCTGATAACCCTACGGTTTCTCAGAGCCTGTAATGAATTACAGATGTGAGATCCTGATCCGGTATCCAATACCCAGGAAGTAGGGTTAACTGACATACAGTTCTCTATCACAAACACACCCAAAGCCGAAGCCACAACATGCTTCGAATTCTGGCTACTGGCTTTGCTAGCCCTGCAATCCTTCTGCCAATGTTCATTCCCGTAACAATAGGAACCTCCCTCTTTTACTACATCCAGTCCCGAAACTTTTGCCCTTCCCTTTCCTTCTTCTTCCCTGATTTCCTTCAGGATATAAGCAGAGGGCAGGGACTGTAGAATCAAGTCAGTACTTGAACCGTTCTCCAACGCGGTCTTCAGGTCCGTGAGCTCAAAATAGCTGGTCTCTGTAAGGACGTTGCCCCCTACAGATGACCCGGCAGCCAATCTCGCTTGAAGAAATTCGTTCGAGGTCTCATATCTTGCGATACGAGATTGCTCTCCATATAAATCTTTGTTATGGAGGAAGATAGAAATTGTGTCCATCTTCTCGTGCTGCCTCTGGTTTGCACCATCAACTGAGGCTAACACGAGGTACTTGGCTTTCGCACAGTCTTTTTCCGATGTCATACGGATGTCAATGTCCATGACAGGGTAAACTGGCCCTGAGATGGCAGGGGTTTGATTAGTTAAGAGGTGTCCCAGCATGTCATGGGTAATGGACATCTGGACAGACCTTTGCCAATCATAATAGTTAGGTTCAGTCATTTTATTATCTAGATGTAACCTATGTGTGGTCACCGGGTCGCTGCAATTAAGAGAGAGAGAGAAGAAAACACTCAGCATGATACTCTTGCAAGTTTAGATTGGTTTTTAATTTATCTAAACAGGATGGCTCCCACTGTCTCTCGAATCCCTCCTCAAACCAAAAAGGAAGAATTAGTCAGGATCAATCACACCGTACAATACTTGCTTAACCATTCAGCCAGGCTAGTGTCGGTACTTCGAGGGAGGTTTTCCAACGCTTTCGCGAAGTTCCTTAATTAAATAACCTCTTTTTCCTGGGGGCGTAGCCCCGTTAACACCTTTCTAGACACCTAATTGGTTTATAGCATTGATCGTTAAGTGAGAAATTTCCCGAGGAGTAGCATATACTCACAGCAGGATCGGGATCCAAATATCATTGCGTGACAAAACTGAAGGAATCCTACCAGAATTATCACACTCCAAATGGTATGCAGCGCTAGCAAGTTTCAGTTCTTTTGAAACTCCCGATGTGGATTTTTGCCCCATGCTCTTATGACCTTGACTAAGGCCAACAAATCATAAGTCACATGTCAAGTTCTACCCGTCGTTGTCCAGGTTGATTTGAACCCACCCGTATATACCCTTGACTATGGCCAACAAAGTAATACGACTGTCCCAAACCAACGCATCTATCTATGCAACGTATGAATATCCACCAGCTACCAAACACTGTGCCTTGACTAAGGCCAACAAACACAGCTTGAATACTGTTGAATATTCATATGAAACGACGGAGGGCTACAAATGGTTTTGGCGAAACCGTGAACGTAGTGAACTTGATATAATCGAAGGAACTCTGATAGCTTTTAAAAGGAGTGGCTTAAGCTCCGCGTTTAAAAGTTATTTTTGAAAAGAAACCGAGTGGTTTTTGAAATTGTTCCAACGACTTTTACTTGGTTTATTTTCTTGCATTAATTTTAATGTGTCCCATCATTTAATCCTACCATTGCAGAAAACAACGAAAATATGACGTACGCTTATGCCATCCGCATTCGCCATGGGGCCCCGTCATTACCCATTAGGTTACCTAACTAACGACAGAGCGGGGGCTGGACTAGTGCGGATGCAAAACATAAGCAACGCCTAAATAGATATCATATATAGATATACACATTCGTCACATGTAATGATAGCCATTCCAGATCACAGATGAACATATTGGATATACTAGGAATCCGCAATCCGTACGAGCTTGTAACGAAGAGCGGATTACACGGTCGCGATGAATAGCCAAGACCCCACCCTAGACCCCTACGGGAGTGGCAAACTACCTGCCAAGTACCCGAAGCGAAGCAACCTCCCTCAACACCATGAGTAGGCCACTCGGCACTTCGAGATACCCGGTAGTTTGTGCACCCCACCTTGGGTCCATCCTAGGAGCAAAAACAGTAAAAGAAATTATACAATGACGGCTACAACCCCATCTCGGTTGTGCGGCCATATAAATAATATTACATCAATTACAAATTACATGAATTGAAAGAAAAAGAAAACTCTCATCTCACACCCCCCGGCTATTCATCCGCGACAATCCAATGAATTCATATACACATACCATCAACATTATAGATCACAGATATGTATAACCCCCACTAATCGACGTATAGCGATTACCAGACGTTCAATACATATATCACATCACAGATATAACCCGTTAGCTTAAGTCTTTAGAAGTTCGATCAAAATACGGATTTGTAGACCTCAAAAACAAATTTTGCTTTCTGTAAAATCTGGGCAGAAAAAACATATTGTAAAAATCCCAAAACACTCCACTGAATACACTGCAAGAAAAATCGGCCACGACCGAGTCAACTCGGCCGCGGATCCGCGGCGGGAGCATGCTCCTGCCGCGGTTCCGCGGCTCCTTGACCGAGTCACTGGACCATTTTCTACAGTGTGTTCTAAAAAGCCTGAGCCGATTTTTAGTGTAAGATTTTTTAGTTTTTGAACAGAAAACAGAATCGGCAGAAACTTGAGTTTTCGGGCATGTTTCGCGACTTTTTCTCCGATCGAACTTCTAGTTACTTTGCTAACATGTTAGATAGTGTTTAACTAGGCTCTGATACCACTGTAAGTCCACGTTACCTTTCCCAGTACTTACGGGCTTGCGGAAATGATGAAAAACGATTTTTCAAGAGGTGGTAACATGGACTCAAAATACGGATCTTTGTTAAACAACTATCTAACAATCCTAAAAAGAGTTTTACCTACTCGGTTAGGTGGTTATACCTTAACTTGATCTCCTTCGTCTTCAACTCCTCACGGTGGTCGGATCGGCCTCACCTCGTCGTCTCCTTGCGCCGAAGATGGATCCACCTGAAAGCTTCTATCTTTGGCTTCACTTCAAACTAGAAGAAACTAGAACACTTGGTTTGCTAAACCTTATGAACTAGGATGAGTAGAGTGTGTTGGGTTTTATCTCAATGGTTCTTGCTTCTCAACACATGAGGCAAGTGAACCATGAACTAGAGAGAGAGCAAGAGGAAGAGGGAGAGCTCAAGCAAGAGAGAGAAAGCAAATGAAAGAATGAACAAGACTTTTGCCATCCAAGCTCTCATAATCCAAAATCATCATAACAAATAATAGTAATCAAGTATTATGCAATGGTTCAAGTCAAAATGGCCATATCATTTCATGCACTCATTTTGCAAAAAGAAACAAGCAAGCAAAAGTCTTTGCCATGAAATGATAGCCATTGTAATGATGAAGGTCAACAAGTCCAACCTAGTCAACCGGTCAACTAAGTCAACAAGTCAACAAAGTCAACCATCAACAACCAAGTCACAATAATGCTTAATTAATATTATTGTTAATCATATTTCTTATTCTCATTAGGGTTTAGCAAAAAGTCAACAGTCAACAACCCCAATGAGCATCCTCTGCCTCTGTCTCTCTGTCAACTGTGCATACACACCCGCATCCGCGTTCCGAGGAACACGCATACAAACGAGATAAAACCAATCCCAAAATGTACACTAGGATCTGGCTTAAACCAAAGCCCGCTAGTGTTTACTGTCCGGACACTAAACGTGCACAAGTGCACGGACGTGACCGAACCCTGTCGCAAAACCATGCGACCTGTCGCAAAACCATACGACCTCTACTCTTTTGCCTAAAGGAGAATAGCTTTATGTGTGGGACTCTAAAGACTCGACACTACGCTGGCAGTGGGTTTAACTACAGACCGCAAGCGGCACTAGCTGTGCGTAACGGTCCCCAGGTAGATGCCGATAAGAAGGCGGACGAGGTGAAACCCATCTGAACTCCTACTGAGCTTGGATGTGACAATCTCCGTACAGTCCGGTCTGTTCGTCTGAGAATATCCCATGGCGGGCCTAGGGGGCGGTAAACGTCAGTCCCCTAATAGCGGTACAAGTCGTGTCGGAGTGTAGCCCAGAACACCTTGAGATATCACTGGAAACCTACCAGTATATCTCGCTTGCCCTGGCCAGGGACTTTGTGTAATGGCTCTCCTACACACAGCGCGATATCAACCCCCAATACCGGGAGAGACGAATCCTGTCTAACCGTCACTGCCTCCAAGTGCTTCGGGACTGCACCCAACTACTACCTGTTTGCACGACTCCTTTGAGCCGTGGTAGGGAAGTAATCAAAGTACAGTGGGAACACACTCGAGGCGAAGTGACAGTGTTAAGTCAGCGGACTAAGCTGTACTCATGTCACCTGGGAACTGATAACTGACGATAGGTATAGTACCAACCAACAGTTCCCGACGAGTCCTGTCCAGTGTACTCGTAACCCAACGAGCACCCACATACTATCTCAAGTACGACGTACTGACGGCTGTGGGACAGACCGTCTCCCCTGCTGGGATGAGAAGCTCATACGCTAGTCTACTCCAGAGTATCGATGCCCTGTCTCGATAGTCCTACGACTAGGGACCTACATAAGGATGTGCTTGTGGATTACCCAGCCCCCACGAGTGTGACTGCCATCACAACGCTGGTAATCAAGCAAAGATCCTAAGGGCTCTACTAATATGTATAAGCAATATGCTAAAAGAAACACATGCACATATTGAAGTAGAAACAAACCAAGTAGCATACTACTATTTTGAGCAAGATGGTCTATACAACTGTGAATATCCCAAGTTTCCATTAAGTAATATACAAACTAGTATGATACAGTAATGGCCTCTAGGGCATATACACTAACACTTCAAGCTCTTGTGGTCCGTGAATATCTGGTGTTCCCCTTCGAATGGCGGCGCGACGCGGCGAACGTCTTGCCTGTGATTCGGGGCAGATGCTATTTGGTTTTATCCATCCACCTCTTCAAAGATGCCAAGTTGATTTATGGCACCGTGTATCGGAGGTTTGGACGGATGCGGCCGATGTAGCAGACTTCGTCAGATTCCCCCTCGTCTGAGGGGTTTTTGATTGTGGGGACGCTCTTCCCTGTAGGCGCAAGCCCCTGCAGTTAATTACGCTACCATATCACGGCAACAACTTTCTCTTTCTCCAGAATTTCACTTCGTGTCGTGGGTGTTTGTTTTGTTTGTGGTTGCCCGTTGATTGTATACGGAGGCTAATTTATGTCGTTGCCCGTAGGACGTGGATTAGTCCAAATACGTATTTTCTTATATTTGGGTTTGGGGTTTTGGTTTAAGGATACGTTAGCCATATTTGAGGCTAAGATCAACTCAAACGTTTGTTAAGGATACGTTAGTCTAATCTCCAGACTAAGATCAACTTAACGGGACCGTTTGGATCCGACGAGAGAGCAATTGGCTCTATTGTTTAGTTTAATGACATTGCGGTCGATTTCCAATCTAGGGACTGTTAGTGTTTATGCCCTAGAAGGCCATTACTGTATCATACTAGTTTGTATATTACTTAATGGAAGCTTGGGATATTCACATGTATATAACAGTCTTGCTAAACATGGTAGTATGCTACTTGGTTTTTCTATCTTAATATGAGAGTGTACGTTTTGATAGAGCTCTTAGGATCTTGCTTGTCTACCAGCGTTGTGATGGCAGTCACACTAGTGGGGGCTGGGTAGTCTACAAGCACATCCTTATTCAGGTCCCTGGTCGTTGGATTATCGAGACAGAGCATCGATACTCCGGAGTAGACTAGTGTGTACGCTTCTCATCCCAGTTGGGGAGATGGTCTGTCCCACAGCCGTCAGTACGTCGTACTGGAGATAGTATACAGGTGCTCGTTAGGTTACGGGTACACCAGACAGGACTCACAGGGAACTTTTGGTTGGTTTTATACCAGTCGTCAGTGAACAGTTCCCAGGTGACATGAGTACAGCGTAGTCCGCAGACTTGACACTGCTACTTCGCCTCGACTGTGTCCCACTGTTCTTAGATTGCTACCCTACCACGGCTCAAAGGAGTCGTGCAAACAGGTAGCAGTTGGGTGCAGTCCCGAGCACTTGGAGGCAGTGGCGGTTAGACAGGATTCATCCCTCCCGGTATTGGGAGTAGATATCGCGCTGTGTCAGAGAGCCATTACGCAAAGTCCCTGGCCAGGGCAAGCGAGATTTGCTGGTAGGTTCCAGTAGTTTCTCAGGGTGTAATGGGCTTCACTCCGACACGACTTATACCGCTATTAGGGGACTGACGCTTGCCGCCCCCCTAGGCCCGATATGCGATAGTCTTGGACGAACGGACCGGACTGTATGGAGATTGTCACATCAGACTCAGTAGGAGTTCGAATGGGTTTCCTTATCGGCCTTCTTATCGACAATTACCTGGGGACCGTTACGTACAGCTAGTGCCGCTTGCGGTCTGTGGTTAAACCCACTGCCAGCGTAGTAGTCGAGTCTCTAGAGTCCCACACAGAGAGTTTCCTACTCCAGGCGAAACGATATAGAGGTCGTATGGTTTTACGACAAGGGTTCGGACGCGTATGTGTGTTTACATACTTACGTCGTTTGGACAGTTTTTACCAGTCGGCTTTGGTTTAAGCCAGTTACTGGTACCCGGTTATTGGATTTTTACAGTCTAATGTTTTTCCGTATTTTTGCGGATTGGAGGGGCGTTCTCGTAATTGTACGAGAAGCTTCTAGAAGATGGTGACTAAGGAGGGTTATGTGTCATATACATTGAATGAGTTATAAGAGTCATGAGGGTGATTCATTCATCTCATTAATGCACATTTATTGCTTAATGACTCATGCTAATGAATCACCAGTTGATATTTTATGAAGCATGAATATTCATCACTCTTTATTCTTTTCTTCTTATTAGAAAATACTTCATATCTATTATGATACTCATAACTTTATTCTATTATCATTCTCACATTCTCTCTCCTCAAGCTCTCATCTTCAAAAGACTAATCCTTACACCTCATGAGTTGAGATCAAAGGATTAGAAAGACTAATCAATCCATAACCATCACTCTATTTCATTCTATCTTCTTTGATTAGCAATCCAAGAAGATTAGTTACCTCAAGTTAGAGGTTTAGTTTGGAGTTTTGCTCTCGGGTGGATCGTCTACTACCTAGAGAAGGCCGAGGAGAACAAGGAGATCGTAAAGACGAAGGACTGGTTTCATTAGGTATAATCCCTAAACACAATAGTTAAGAAACACTTTGTGTTTGGTTATTTATAGTTTAGCTTCGATTCAAGCGGTTAGTCGATGTTCGTTCACTAAACAAGTTCGTTTTTGAAAATTCCGCCTCCCCACAAGTATTGGGGTGTACTACATCGACTTACAGTAGTATCAGAGCCTCGCTAAACAATAAATAACTTAATTGAAAATTTGTACGAATTTCGAACGGAAAAACGAACCCGGAAAACCCTAAAAAATATCAGTTTCTGTCGAATTTAAAATGATGTCATAAAATTTTTCAGGTAAGTGCAGAAAGCTTGAAATGAACACAGAAGAACACCCAAGAAATTTGGGTTCCTGATTCGTCTACAGTGCCGCGGAACCGCGGCGGATTCCACCGATCCGCCGCGCTTCCGCCGCCGAGTTGACGAGTCAGGAACTCGTTTTTCTTGTGTGGGTCCCCTGTGGTTTTTTGGATTTTCTGGGATATTTAATATTTGCTCAGGTTTCAGTTTTACAGAGATGTTTTTGGAGCAATATTAAAGATTTTTAATCGATCGAAATTGTACAGTATTTGCATATTAGATTATATATGTGATTGTTTAATGTGTTCGTAAACCTCCCCTAACTGCTAGTATGTCAGTTGGCAGGGGGTTGCACATTTCTGAAATGGTTATATCTGTTTGTGCATATAAACTGTATTGGACTGTTGTGGTGTATAGCCGGGGTTTAGCAATGGGTTATTATTTAATTCATTTGTTGTAAATGTAATTTGTTGTAATATTATTTTGCGGGGCACATCCAGGTTGCGGTTGTAGCCACCGTTGTATTATTTCATTTTACTGTTTTTGCTCCTAGGACAGATCCAAGGTGGGGTACACAAACTGCCGGGCGGGTAGTTTGCCGTACCCGTAGGGATCTTGGGTGGGGTAACGGCTATTCATCACAACTGTGTAATCTGTCTTTTCTTGCAGGCTCAAAAGAAATACAGATTGCTTGCAAATCCAATAAAGTTTATCTGTGTTCTGGAATGTATATCATTGCGTCAGACGAATGTAAAATATCTATATATATGATAGCTATTTAGACGTCACTTATGTTTTACACCCGCGCTAGCCCAGCCCCCGCTCTGTCGTTAGTTAAGTAACCTAACGGGTGATGACGGGACCCCGTGGCGAATGCGGATGGCATAAGAGGACGTTGTATTTTCGTTGTTTTCTGCAATGATAGGTTAATGATGGGACGCATTATCTATAATGCAAAGAAAATAAACCAAGTTTAAATCGTTGGAACAATTTAAAAGAAACCACTCGGTTATTTTAAAAACAGATATTTTTAAATGCGGAGATTTAACCACTCCTTTTAAAAGCTATCAGGTTCCTTCGGTTATATCAAGTTCACTACGTTCACGGTTTCGCCAAAACCAGTCGTAGCCCTTCGTCATTTCTTATGAATGGTCAGTAGTATTCAAGCTATGTTTGTTTGGCCCTTAGTCAAGACATAGTGATTGGTAGCTGCTGGGGTATTCATTTGTTGCATAGATAGATGAGTTGGTTTGGGACAGTCGTATTACTTTGTTTGGCCCTTAGTCAAGAGTATACGGATGGGTTCAAATCAACAGGATAATGATGGGCAGAACTTGACATGTGACTTATGATTTGTTGGCCCTTAGTCAAGATCATAAGAGCATGGGGCAAAAATCAATATCGGGAATTTCTAAAGAAACTGAAATTTGCAGAGAGATGCATACCATTTTGAGTTTGATGAATGTTGGTAGCATTCCTACAGCATTATCAGACGATGATATTTGGATCCCGATCCTACTGTGAGTATATGCTGCTTATCAGGATATTCGTCACTTAACGATCAATGCTATAAACCTAGTAGGTGTCCAGAAAAGTGTCAGCGGGGTTACGCCCCCAGAGAAAAGTGGTTATTTAATTAAGGAACTTCGCGAAAGCGTTGGAAAACCTCCCTCGAAGTACCGACACCAGCCTGGCTGAACGGTTAAGCAAGTATTGTACGGTGAGAATAGTCCTGGCTAATTCTTCTTTTATGGTTTGAGGAAGGATTCGAGAAACAGTGGGAGCCATCCAGTTTAGATAAACTAAAAACCACTCTAAACTTGCAAGAGCATCATGCTAAAGAGTTTTCTTCTCTCTCTCCTAATTGCAGCGACCCTGAAAATGACTGGACTTAAGTTACTTTTAGAGAAAAATATACTGACGGGGCCAAACTATAAAGATTGGCTGCGGAATGTCAAAATGGCTTTGACCTATGACAAACTGGGGTACGTCCTCACCGCTACGGCACCTGCTGTCCCTGGTCCCAAATCCAGTAATGCGGATAAGGAAATCCGCAAAACCTGGGATTTAGATTGCGCGAGAGCCAAGTGCATCGTGCTTGCCTCGATGAACAATGAACATCAGAGGAGGCACGAGGATATGACCCTAGATGGCATATTTCTCCATACAAAGGAACTTTATGGGGAGCAATCTCGTATAGCAAGATACGAGACCTCTAAGAACTTGTTTCGAGCGAGGTTGGCTGTCGGGTCATCAGTAGGAGAACATGTCCTAAAGATGATCGGCTATATTGAAGAGCTCGCAGACCTTGGGACGACTTTGGATAATGAGCTCTATACAGACCTTATTCTCCAGTCCCTTCCTCCCACCTACGTCCAGTTTATCCTCAACTTCAACCTTCAAGGAAAAGAAGTTGAACTTGCGGAACTCCTGAACATGTTAAGGAGTGCAGAGGGCACCTTGCAGAAGGCAAGGGAAACACCCGCTATGTTTGTTGGCGGTACATCTTCTTCCGGGTCCAAGGCTAGGGCCAAAGGAAGGAAGAAGAAGGCCGCACCCAAACCTAGAGGAGGTGTTAGTAAGGTGAGAGGGAAGGGAAAGAAAAATCTTGCGGTACCGGTAGTTGGCCAGGATGAGTGCTTCCATTGTCACAGGAAAGGGCACTGGAAGAAGGATTGCAAGGCGTGGAACGCCAAGAACCAGGAACCGAAGCAAGCTGTGGCTTCGACTTCAGGTGTGTTTGTAATTGAGAATTGTCTGTCGATCAACTCTACTTCCTGGGTATTGGATACCGGATCAGGATCTCATATTTGCAATTCATTGCAGGCACTGAGAAACCGTAGAGTGCTGATGGAAGGTGATATGACCCTAAAGGTTGCTAACGGAGCTAGCGTGGGAGCTGCGTCCGTCGGGGACTATCACCTAGGATTGACGAGTGGACACATTTTGGTTTTACATAACTGTTATTTTGTACCAAGCTTAACGTGCAATATCATATCAGTTTCCTTGTTATCAAATAAAGGTTATGATTTCACGTTTGTAAGAGATGTTGTCAACATCCACCTTAATCATGGTTTGATTGGGTCAGGTACACTAAATAACGGAATATATGTTTTAAACCAACTCCAAATTTTCAATGTCCAGAACACACTAAAAAGAAAGTCTCCAGATTTAAATAAAGCTTTCTTATGGCATTGTAGACTGGGTCACATCAATGAGAGAAGGTTGACTAAGTTGCATAGAGAAGGATATTTAGACTCGTTCGAATATCAATCTTATGACACTTGTCAATCTTGTCTCAAAGGAAAGATGACAAAGACTCCATTCACTGGACAAGGAGTAAGAGCGAGCGAGCTCTTAGGACTCATACACAGCGATGTATGTGGTCCAATGTCTACACATGCGAGAGGTGGTTATTCCTACTTCATTACTTTTACAGATGATTTCTCTAGGTATGGATATGTTTTCTTAATGAAGCATAAATCAGAGGCCTTTGAGAAATTCCTGGAATACAAGAGTGAAGCGGAAAACCAAACAGGCAAAAGTATTAAGACACTGAGATCTGATCGAGGTGGAGAATACTTAAGTGCCGAGTTCCTAGGTTACCTAAAAGAGAAAGGAATTCTCTCTCAGCTTACTCCTCCATACACTCCACAGCACAACGGTGTATCGGAGAGACGGAATCGAACCCTATTGGATATGGTACGATCCATGATGAGTAATGCTGAGTTACCGCGATCTTTCTGGAGTTATGCGCTAGAATCAGCGGCATATCTTTTGAGCCAGGTTCCAACCAAGACTGTGCCTACCACACCTATCAGATGTAGAGTGGGAAGAAACCCTGTCTAAAACATTTTAGAACATGGGGGTGTCCAGCTTTTGTAAAAAAGCAGCATGTGGACAAGCTCGAGGCACGTTCAGTACCGTGTAAGCTTGTGGGATATCCAAAGAACTCCAAGGGATATTATTTCTATTACACAGAGGAACAAAAGGTTTTTGTTTCTCGTCATGCCCACTTCTTAGAAACTGAATATTTAGAAAATCAGAAGAGTGGGAGCGCAGTAGAACTGGAAGAAATTCCAGAACCACAAGCTGCTACTGAAAGTTTGGTAGAACCAGAGGTTCAAGAAGAACAGAACATTCCCGCACCCCTCCGCAGGAGTAGTAGGCCGTCTCATCCTCCTGAGAGATACTACGGTTTTCTCATAGACGAGGATAGAGAGGATTGCATCATAGAAGATGATGAACCTACTGACTTCCAGCAGGCCATCCAGAGCGGCGACTCGGTACGATGGCTAGATGCAATGCGGACCGAAATGGAGTCCATGTACACCAACAAAGTATGGACTTTGGATTTTGCTCCAGATGGGGTAAAACCCATAGGATGCAAATGGATCTTCAAGAAAAAGATTGGTGTAGATGGACAGGTGGAAACCTATAAGGCTAGACTTGTTGCAAAGGGTTTTCGTCAAAGACCTGGTTTGGACTATGACGAAACTTTTTCTCCAGTGGCTATGCTCAAATCCATTCGGGTCCTTCTTGCTATTGCTGCCTTCCATGATTATGAAATCTGGCAGATGGACGTAAAGACGGCTTTTCTGAATGGAAATTTAGAAGAGAGCGTCTATATGGATCAGCCAGAGGGTTTCAATCAGAGTGGGAGCAGCGGGAAAGTATGCAAGCTGCTTAAGTCCATTTATGGACTAAAGCAGGCATCGCGGAGTTGGAACATCTGTTTTGATGAGACAGTCAAAGAATATGACTTTATCAAAAATCCCGATGAACCGTGCATATATAGTAAAGTTGTAGCCAGAAGTGTCGTATTCCTCGTCTTGTACGTGGATGGCATTCTATTGATAGGAAATGACATTCCTATGCTACAATCTGTCAAAGGATTCTTGTCACACAGGTTCTCCATGAAAGACCTGGGTGATGCCTCTTACATTCTGGGGATCCGGATCTATCGTGATAGATCCAAGAGGATGTTGGGACTTTCGCAGTCCAGGTATATCGACACTGTACTGAAAAGATTCAGTATGGAAGATTCTAAGCGCGGTAATCTACCGGCTTGTCACGGAATCACCCTCTCCAAAGAGATGTCTCCCAAGACTGATTTGGAAAGGGAACGCATGTCTATTATACCCTACGCTTCTGCAGTAGGCTCTATAATGTATGTGATGTTGTGTACCAGACCAGATGTAGCTTACGCACTGAGTGTGGTAAGCCGGTATCAGTCAGACCCAGGGGAGAAACACTGGATAGCAGTAAAGAACATTCTCAAGTACCTGAGGAGGACTAAGGAGATGTTCTTGGTTTACGGCGGAAAAGACCTCAGGTTGGAGGCCTTTGCTGATTCCGGCTTCCAGAGTGATAAGGACGATTCCAAGTCCATGTCGGGTTATGTCTTTACCCTCAATGGAGGGGCGGTGTGCTGTAAGAGCTCCAAGCAGGACACCGTTGCTGACTCGACGATGGAAGCGGAGTATATAGCTGCTTGCGATGCCGCAAAAGTAGCAGTCTGGATGAAGAAGTTCCTAACAGAACTTCAGGTGGTTCCTACCATAGTTGATCCAATACCTCTGTATTGTGACAACAACGGAGCTATAGCTTTAGCGAAGGAACCAAGGTCCCATCAGAAGTCTAGACACATCTTGAGGCGGTATCACCTGATCAGGGAGATCATTGATCGTCAGGAGATCGAGGTTCGGAGAGTTGCTTCAGAAGAGAACATTGCTGATCCATTCACTAAGGCCCTTCCTCAGATTCAGTTCGAGAGGCTACTCGAGATCATTGGTCTACGATATGCCAGTACATGGCCCTAGTGCAAGTGGGAGATTGTTAGTGTTTATGCCCTAGAAGGCCATTACTGTATCATACTAGCTTGTATATTACTTAATGGAAGCTTGGGATATTCACATGTATATAACAGTCTTGCTAAACATGTTAGTATGCTACTTGGTTTTTCTATCTTAATATGTGAGTGTACGTATTGATAGAGCTCTTAGGATCTAGCTTGTCTACCAGCGTTGTGATGGCAGTCACACTAGTGGGGGCTGGGAAGTCTACAAGCACATCCTTATTCAGGTCCCTGGTCGTTGGATTATCGAGACAGAGCATCGATACTCCGGAGTAGACTAGTATGTACGCTTCTCATCCCAGTTGGGGAGATGGTCTGTCCCACAGCCGTCAGTACGTCGTACTGGAGATAGTATACAGGTGCTCGTTAGGTTACGGGTACACCGGACAGGACTCACAGGGAACTTTTGGTTGGTTTTATACCAGTCGTCAGTGAACAGTTCCCAGGTGACATGAGTACAGCGTAGTCCGCAGACTTGACACTACTACTTCGCCTCGAGTGTGTCCCACTGTTCTTAGATTGCTACCCTACCACGGCTCAAAGGAGTCGTGCAAACAGGTAGCAGTTGGGTGCAGTCCCGAGCACTTGGAGGCAGTGGCGGTTAGACAGGATTCGTCCCTCCCGGTATTGGGAGTAGATATCGCGCTGTGTCAGAGAGCCATTACGCAAAGTCCCTGGCCAGGGCAAGCGAGATTTGCTGGTAGGTTCCAGTAGTTTCTCAGGGTGTAATGGGCTTCCCTCCGACACGACTTATACCGCTATTAGGGGACTGACGCTTGCCGCCCCCCTAGGCCCGATATGCGATAGTCTTGGACGAACGGACCGGACTGTATGGAGATTGTCACATCAGACTCAGTAGGAGTTCGGATGGGTTTCCTCATCGGCCTTCTTATCGACAACTACCTGGGGACCGTTACGTACAGCTAGTGCCGCTTGCGGTCGGTGGTTAAACCCACTGCCAGCGTAGTAGTCGAGTCTCTAGAGTCCCACACAGAGAGTTTCCTACTCCAGGAGAAACGATATAGAGGTCGTATGGTTTTACGACAAGGGTTCGGACGCGTATGTGTGTTTACATACTTACGTCGTTTGGACAGTTTTTACCAGTCGGCTTTGGTTTAAGCCAGTTACTGGCATCCGGTTATTGGATTTTTACAGTCTAAAGTTTTTCCGTATTTTTGCGGATTGGAGGGGCGTTCTCGTAATTGTACGAGAAGCTTCTAGAAGATGGTGACTAAGGAGGGTTATGTGTCATATACATTGAATGAGTTATAAGAGTCATGAGGGTGATTCATTCATCTCATTAATGCACATTTATTGCTTAATGACTCATGCTAATGAATCACCAGTTGATATTTTATGAAGCATGATTATTCATCACTCTTTATTCTTTTCTTCTTATTAGAAAATGCTTCATATCTATTATGATACTCATAACTTTATTCTATTATCATTCTCACATTCTCTCTCCTCAAGCTCTCATCTTCAAAAGACTAATCCTTACACCTCATGAGTTGAGATCAAAGGATTAGAAAGACTAATCAATCCATAACCATCACTCTATTTCATTCTATCTTCTTTGATTAGCAATCCAAGAAGATTAGTTACCTCAAGTTAGAGGTTTTGTTTGGAGTTTTGCTCTCGGGTGGATCGTCTACTACCTAGAGAAGGCCGAGGAGAACAAGGAGATCGTAAAGACGAAGGACTGGTTTCATTAGGTATAATCCCTAAACACAATAGTTAAGAAACACTTTGTGTTTGGTTATTTATAGTTTAGCTTCGATTCAAGCGGTTAGTCGATGTTCGTTCACTAAACAAGTTCGTTTTTGAAAATTCCGCCTCCCCACAAGTATTGGGGTGTACTATATCGACTTACAGGGACATGGTGGTCCATCATTCCCATTTGGGGATGGACATTAGTTTAAGGACATTTCGGTCCAACGTTCCTATTTTGGGACGAATATTAGTTTAAGGACGTTTCGGTCCATGAGTTTAAGGACCCCGCAGTCCGTATCGATGTGTGGTTATCGGGACCCGTCACCTCTCTGAAGACGTTGAAGGATTAAAACGACAAATATTAGAGGAGTTCAGAGATGTACCCTTGAACCGGGTGTAAATTGATTTAAGAGAGCAGTCGTGCTCAGTCAATGTTAATTTGAGGACTTATGGCCATGATTGGGTTAAGTCCAGTTGAAAATGTTCAACATTTTATTTGTCTGGCCTGTTAGGCCTTTGATTAGGCTCTGCCCCTGTTTAATAATGCATGGCATTTTTGTTTGGTCTATTAGACCTTTATTTGGGCTCTGCCTTTTTTTTAAATGATCCACAACATCTGTTTTGGTCTGACTGACCTTTGTTTGGGCTCTGCCCCTTCTTTAATAATGCATTGCATTTTTTATTAGGCCTGTTAGGCCTTTTAATTGGGCTCTGTCCCTTCTTTAATAATGCAAAGCATTTATTGTTCTGACAGTGCGCCACGTGGCTTGTCAGGCGCTTTGCGCCAGCGCATGGCGCAAGTCCATATGGTGGTGACACATGTCACGCTCTGGTGAGCGCAAGCGCAGTGCGCTGCGCCAGTGCACTGCACCGTTGCTGCTGACACGTGGCGCGCTATGGTGAGCGCAAGTGCAGTGCGCTGCGCCAGTGCGCTGCGCTATTGCGCTGCTGACACGTGGCGCGCTCTGGTGCAGTGCGCCAATTTATGAGACCGGTGCTCTGTTTTAAAAGCGCATAGAGCAGTCTGTTCTGGGGCTGACACGTGGCGCTCTCTGGTGGCTTGCGCCAATCCGAGAGCACAACAGTGCAATTTTTTCAAGTGCAGGGCACTATTCAATATCTTAATCCTATTTTAGATCAAGGAAGAGAATCTTTTAAGATTCCAGAACCAATGGTTCATCAAAAGGCAATACCTTTATGTAGATCAGAAAGATCTAATAAAGATGTAAATTACTTCTTTCTTTTATTAATATTAACATTTTTTATTGAAGATCTTTGATCTTGTTCTTAGATTATTGATCTTTTCAGAAGAAAATTCTTTTTTTTCTAAAGGTTTTACCTTTTTCTTTCTTTCTTTATGAATTCTTCTCAAAGTTCTTAGAAGAGCTCTGTGAATTATCTGTGTCTTCAATTATCCCTTTAGACTTGGAGTCTAGGGGGCTTTTTATAGTGCCATTTGATTTATTAAATCAGTTAAAGAGATCTTTCTCTGAGTGATTTAGGGATTTTCCCCCACCGTTGGATCTTTGATCCAAGGGCTTCTTTTTTTAGAAGATAATCTTCTTGTTTTAACAAGATCAGAAAGATCTTTCTAGAATTTTAATTCTGTTTTAGTGCTGGCACAGTTGGCGCAAGCGCACCTGCGCTTGACACGTGTCGCGCAGCGCAGAGCGCTAGCGCAACTGCGCTGCCACGTGTCGCACAGCGCAGAGCGCAGCGCAACTGCGCTGCCACGTGTCGCGCAACACAGAGCGCAACTCAGCTGAAGCGTTGCTTTATTTTCATTTTAAATAGATACTTGCTCTGATTGGGTGCGCTGCCTTGGGCGCTGCGCTGGCGTGTCAGCTTTTGACACGTGGCGCGTTGCGCGTAGCGTAAGGAATCTGAAGCGTTGCTTCAATTTTTGAATTTTTGAAATTCAAACAGAGCTTTTCTCTGATTGGGGAAACGAATGCCCCCCCACCGTTGCGCTCACATGGCGCACACGTGAGTGCAGCGGTGGCAAGATCTCAACCGTCAGATCAACTGAGGAGTTGAAGGGGCGCAAGCGCCTATAAATAGGACCCTTGGTCCTCAACAGATGTTCACCATCTTCAAGGATTTTAATTTTCAGAGCCTTGCTCTTGCTTTTAAGTACTTCAGAGCCTTGCTCTCGTTTTTCAAGAACTTCAGAGTTCAAACTCTAGAAAAATCTTAGGTAAAATTTAACTTAAATTAAATTAAATTAATTTTAATTAACAGAGCCTTGCTGTCATAGATCTTTTATCTAAAGAAAAACCCATTTGGGGTTTCACCAACAGAGCCTTGCTCTCAAGAATCCATAGATCTAGAGAGATCTTGTTTCAGGGTTTTTAACCCATGATCAGAGCCTTGCTCATGGACAAAAATAAAGATCTTTTGATCCAAAGATGATGAACTCTTAAGAGTTTTCATGGATCTTTAAGATCCCAAAAATTTTAATTTTTAGGAGTTAAATTCTTTTTAAGGGATTTTCTCATCACTATTACAGAGCTAGGCTCTTTTAAGGAATTTTATTTCCTTGAGACCAGAGTTTGACAAGTGTCACTCTGTGACAGAGCTTTGCTCTGAAAGAGGAGATTTTCTCCTTGTCTATAGGGATTTCTCATTAATGAGAATATTCTTTTGGGGATCTCCTCATTAATTGACAGTCCCATCCAATGATGGGGCTGTCTTATTAACTGATGAATTGTCATCTAGATTTTGTAGGTCCCCCTTTGGTCCCTTATCCACTGTATTGCAGTGTGGTATAAATTTTAAAGTTCCAAGTGTCAGAAATTAAGATTATAGCACTGACGTTTGACTTTTGTCCTCTTTCTTTTTGCAGGCAACATGTCTGCTGATTTGTCTTTCCCATTTGTTCGCTCGGAGGAAGGATTTCCCGAGGCGCCGGTGGACCGGATGGTGCTCGCTCTCATTAAGGCTCATGACCCCAAGCACAAGAACCTTCACCTGTGGGGTAGGTGGTATAACGACATCATCAAGGGTCGCCGAAGCTTCGGTTCCGCAACGCCATCTGAGCCCATCTCGTCGATCCCCTATGCGGATGAACCCCCGGTGAAGTATGCCGTGGAGGTCAAGAACTGGAATTCGGAGGATCTTCTCCAGCCTTCGATCGCTGCCATTCCCGTGCAGCCGCCGCAGGCCATGGACATCTTGGGGCGGCGCATATGTCAGGGTGAAGCACGCCCTTGGGGACAGGCTTACAATATTGGATTGACCCCGCGACAACCGGCCGGATATCTGCAGTGGGCCAGATATATCCTATCAGTGAAGAGGACGCATCTGATGAAGATCGGTCTGTACTCCGCAATCTACGTCTCGCTGTTTGAGTACCCCGCTCCTCCAACATGGTGGGTCAAGGTTTTCATCGAACAATGGAACATCCCCACCCACACCTTCCTTATGACGGACAGGGAAGTCTCTATCTCCTTGGAAGAGTTCGTCGAGATCTCGGGCTTGCCGGTGAGGGGGGAGCATTACGAGGAGCTGCTTCCTCCTGATGAGTACGTCTTCACCACCAAGCCGCTGGTATTTGATTTGACGCCGGAGAATGCTATTCAGCACCAGTTTTCGGGCTTGGTGAAGGTGCTGAACATATACGAAGGTCTCTATCTGGAATCAGGAGTCCCGGGAGTCAGTTTCGCAGATTTTATCGCCCGCTTCCTTCGACCGGAGATTCTATCGGAGTGGAGTGAAAAGTTCTCCAAGCTCGATGATCTTTTCGGCTTCGGCTTAGATCGTCGACCAATATCGGAAGACGATCAAAAGGATTTCTATCTCCCTGACTCCGCCATCATGCCCTTATCAGAAATCGCCGACCCGGGCATTGATGAGGAGACCTTCTTTTTAGGATTCCTGGGATTGTGGCTGTGCAGCTTCGCGCTCCTCATGCACCCACGCTACATGCAGCCGTTCGTTTTCTACCCAGCGCATCAGATAGTGGCTGGCCTGCAATTGTCAATAGGAATCGCCGGGTTGGCTCACCTATATAATGGACTTAGCGTGGCAACGGACGCTAATGAACCTGGGGTGCAGCCTGCCAATTTCCCGATGCACTACTTCACCTCGTGGATGGAAATGCATGTGCACGGGGTGTTCGGCATCCACACGAGCCCTTCGTTTTTTGAGAGGTGTAGACTCCCCAGAGTCATGCGGCTGATCGGCGCCTCGATCGTGAATGCGCCTCCGCGGGAGGCTAGGGGGTTGCTCCTTCATCCACACCTGGTCGGAGCGAAGATTTCTTTTATGGATAAAGTCATGACCATTGGCTTAGAAACCTCCTAGGCGGTAGTGGCGCTTCGTGACGGCTTCAAGGACGGGGCCTCCGTACTGAAAGCCCGGGAGATTCTTCACCTCTACTCTATTCGGCCGG
The DNA here is from genome assembly GCA_030015575.1 of Agapanthus africanus. Classification (NCBI taxonomy): domain Eukaryota; kingdom Viridiplantae; phylum Streptophyta; class Magnoliopsida; order Asparagales; family Amaryllidaceae; genus Agapanthus; species Agapanthus africanus. The sequence continues at coordinate 387,325,348 of JASDDO010000012.1, read as the reverse complement.
GTTACCTGGTGTTCAGGCAGAACGAGACGGCGCTTTTCATGAGGTATAACCCCCACCGGTTCGTCCAACAATCCAGCTATAACCAGGGGGTCCCGCTGGAGGCGTTTTTGGAAGAGCCCGCGGCCAGCATGGAGGGGATACGGAGCGCGCTGCACCATTTTATGCGGCTGAATACGGGCTCCCACTTCTTCATCAGCGAGCCGAGCTGCGTCCCCCGGGTCCTCCATGCGTACGTGGCTTGGTACGCGCACGCAATGGGTCCAGTTATCCGTGAGGAGAAGCGCATGTTGGTTGACCGCAAGGGTGCGCCTCCCGGCAGCGACCGCAAGGCTCTCTTGAAGCCAAGGACCCCGGTCGTTCCTCCACTGAAGGATGCTGGAGCTGGACCACCGCGCGTGTTGAGCCCTCCGCGCGGATTACCTCGTGCTACTGCGGACATGCCACCAGTGCCCCGTTCTCCAGTGGAGACAGTAAATGTGGTTTCGCCGGAGTCCGGCGTAGGCACGGATATCGGGACCTACCGCCCTAAGGTGCCCGCAAAGCGCAAGTTGATCTTGGGTGCACCCAGGGCTGGCGGGCAGAAGAGGAAGAAGAAGTCACTCCTCTCTCTCGATTCTATCCTCGGCTTAGATCTTCAGTCCCCTCTTACCGAAGGTATAAGCGAGTACGGCAGCAATGAGGGCTTCTCGGTAGATCCAGCGGACACCGATCTGGCGGCCGCCATTGCGGCATCTGAGCGAACAGCCAGACTCGAAGCGATGTTGGCTAAACTCACTCAGTCAGGTAATCATTAGCTGCACTCTTCGTCATTTCATCGCACTTTTATCATTATCTTTGACTAATGCTTTTTTTCCCCTTTTTTGTTAACAGGTGTCACTACTGAAGAAGCTATCGCTGCTTCCCTAAAACCTTCCAGGAGGAGGAAAGGAAACGCGCTCTATCGGGCGTTGGTACGTTTTGGCTCGCTGAGTCTTTATTTTCTTTCCCTTTTTTTATAGCCTATCTAATCTTCTCTTTGTCTCTTTGCAGGGGCCGTGCAAGCCGATGCGGGGATTCTCTCCGGGGCAACTACTGAAGTCCCGGCCTCATCAGGGCCGCCGCGAGAAACCCGACTTGAGAATCCGATGAGAGATGCCTTGAAGGCTCTGGAGGCAACTCTATACGAGGATGAAGACGCCTTGATGAAGGAAGTGTCGAAGAGGTCCGTCGTGACGGCCCGGGAGGAGAGGAAGCGGTTGCGGCGTGAGGCGAAGGAGCACAGAGCTGCTTTGGCCGTGGGAGCGGGCCCAAGCGCCATTCCTCGTGCTGCTACTTTTTCGGAAGAGTTTTCGGTCGCCCTGTCTACTACTCATAGGTGGGCGTTGCGTGCAGCTCGGGAGACCAACGATCAGTCCACCTCAGGTAGTGTGTCTTTCAAGATTTTGTTGTAAGAATTGTAAACCTATCGGTTCTTATATATCTTTTCTTGCAGGGCCAAGTCCAACCGAAGGGGAGGCGGAAACCATCGAGCCTAAGGGGACAGTGGAGGAGGTGCCGGCCGAACCCGAGCCGACGGTGGGCGACGTTGCCGGGGTTGCCGGGCCCGAGCTAGTGGCTGACGAAACGGTCACGTCCACTATGCCTGAGAAGGTGGCCGATGCCGAGCCGGAGGTAGCGGCGGATGAGACAACTGTTACAGCCGGGTCTGGTGCAGCAGCGGATGGAGCGCCTGAGACCGATGACCCCGTGGCAACGGTGGACGAGACGGCCGCGACTGCTGAGCCCGAAGGAGTAGCGGGTGAGACGGGCATGATTCCTGAGGACGAGCCGGCCGCTCTTTCTCAAGAGTCTGGCAATGCTCCGATCATTGCTTTCCCCGCCTACGGTCCTCCGCCGTCACCTGGCCTCGCGAGCATGACGACGGCCCCCGTAGAGTCTGGTGATGAGGCCATGGGAGGTGGACTCATGTCGATGGAGGAGGGAGACGCCTCCGTCTCGGCTGGCGGCTCATCAGGTAAATTTCGGGTTACTATCCTTTTTTTTAATCTTGCAATCCTTCCTGACAGGTTTATCTTTGTTTTTAACGCAGGTGCGGCCAGTGCTGATGCTCCATTGCTCGAGGGAGCGCCGTCAGCTACTGCCTTGGCGGTGGCCACCTCTCAGCCTTCTCTCGTACCATCGCAGATGCTGGAAGGTATAGATTCGTGACCCATCAGTTTCATCTCTCGGCCGTATAATTCATGACGTTATACTATTGCGTCCTTGCAGGAGTGCTTTTTGATCACCTCTACCAAGTGCTGCACCCACACTTCTCCTTCCCATTGGAGCTTGCTTCTTCTAGCGGCGCTGGTGAGTATGATTTTCAATTAATACCCTTCCTTTTTCAGTAATGGAATTATTTCTGATTCTTCCCTGCCCTGATTGCAGTGTTACAAATCGAAGAAGGAGATAAGGGATCTGTTGCGCCACCGGTCCTCCCAGCTTTGCCGCCCGCTGCAGCTGGTATAGTAAACTCCCTCATTGATGACTTTCTTATATTTCTTGAATCGTCATCTGATTGTGTTTTGTATTTTCAGCTGTCGTTCCGGTTCCGGCCCTCTTTGAGCCTCGCATCATGATGCCGGCAGGCCCTTTCTTGAGACGTCCATCTTCAAAGGGTGCCACGATGAGCTTGGGCATGCCGAGCGGATACGTCGAAGAGCTTGACGCCGACGCTCCCCCATCTGCCGCAGATTTCGCTGCGGAGGTTAACCCAATGTTGGCGGCGCTTGTAAATTTTCATAATGAAAGCGTCGTCGAGTTTTGGGTTAATCACTGCAGGGAGATCGAGGCCCGCCTGCATCAGCTAGAGTCTATGCATCCTGCCCCCGAGATCTTGGCCGCGAGCACTCAACGGGCGGCATGGATCAAGCAAAGCGCTTCTTACTTCCGCCATCTCGAACAAGAAGTTACTTCAAGGCGTAAGGAGCGCGGCGAGACTTTAAGCAAATCTGCCCAACTGCATGCTCGGGTGGAGGCAAACGCTGCACAGCTGAAGGTTATCTTTGAAGGCCTTCTGCGATGCCTCTCCGAAGGGTTAACACTGAGGCAGCAGCTTGACGTCGTCGAGCGGGATGCACCTAATCAGGAGGCAACCCAGCAGGCGGCTGAGGAGCAACTTTCATCCTACCTGCAGCAGCGGGCCCAGGTGGAAGCGGAAGTGGCCGTGACAGCCATTCACGAGGAGGCGCTGAAGGAAGTGCGAGAGCAGCTCGCGGATTTGTTAAAGACACTTCCTTCTCAGTAGCTACTTTTTGTATCATTTGTACTTGTAAATAAAAATGTATTTTTTTATTCTTTAACACAATGTATCTTGTACTCAATCAAGTTTATGAATAAAAGATATACATTCTTTGTAATGTCTTGTGTCATTCTTGCGCTTTCTTCCCCCCTTTTTTTATTATCAGCATGCTGCTTTAGTAAACATGGTTGACAGATAATAGAGCGAGCATCCTGTCTTGGCTTCTTCAAGAGATAGTGATGGCTTAGGAGGAAGGTTCAAATCTGCTGCCTAAGACTTTTCAACTCTATGAGCCGTGAGGGTCTCATAGAGAATTTTCTCCTTATAGATCGAGAGGATCTCGTAGGTGTATTTTCTCCTTAGGAATCGTGAGGATTCCTAAGTGTGTTTTCTCTTATAAGTCGTAAGGATCTTATAAGAGAATTTTCCCTCTTACGAGTCGAGAGGACTCGTAAGCGGTTGTTTCCCTCCTTGTCGAGATTCGACTTCAGAGAGTGAGACCCGTGGATAGTATGCAAGAGACCGTTTTAGACCGACTTGCAGGGTCCCAGTGCTTAGGAAATAGGTTTTTTAATCCCTGCTGCCTAAGGCTTTATCTTGCAAGTCGAGACGAATCGGGAAGTCCTCACGAAGACACTAATTTCTTCATGAGTCGAGACGAATCGAGCAGCTCTCGTCAAGGACAATAATTTCCTTGAGTCGAAGTATTTTGCCAAGGACACTGGTTTCCTCGAGGTTGAACCGAATCGAGGTGTTCCTGCAAAGACGCTAATTTCTCCGCGGGTCGACGCGAATCAAGAATCTCTCATCAAGGACGCTAGTTTCCCTGAGTCGAAGTATTTTGCCGAGGACACTGGTTTCCTCGAGGTTGAAACGAATCGAGGTGTTCCTGCAAAGACGCTAATTTCTCTGCGGGTCGACGCGAATCAAGAAGCTCTCGTCAAGGACACTGGTTTCCCTGAGTTGAAGTATTTTGCCGAGGACACTGGTTTCCTCGAGGTTGAAACGAATCGAGGTGTTCCTGCAAATACGCTAATTTCTTTGCGGGTCGACGCGAATCAAGAAGCTCTCATCAAGGACGCTAGTTTCCCTGAGTCGAAGTATTTTGCCGAGGACACTGGTTTCCTCGAGGTTGAAACGAATCGAGGTGTTCCTGCAAAGACGCTAATTTCTCTGCGGGTCGACGCGAATCAAGAAGCTCTCGTCAAGGACACTGGTTTCCCTGAGTCGAAGTATTTTGCCGAGGGCACTGGTTTCCTCGAGGTTGAAATGAATCGAGGTGTTCCTGCAAAGACGCTAATTTCTCTGCGGGTCGACGCGAATCAAGAAGCTCTCATCAAGGACACTAGTTTCCCTGAATCGAGGTATTTGCCAAGGACACTGATTTCTTCGGAGTTGAAACGAATCGGGGTATTCCTGTAAAGACACCGATTTCTCTGCGGGTCGACGCGAATCAAGAAGCTCTCGTCAAGGACACTGATTTCCCTGAATCGAGGTAGTGTGTCTTTCGGGTTTTATATGAATTACCGTCAAGACCCTGAAGCTAGGAATTTGTCCTTCGCTTCGCTTGCTGTGGTGTGTCCGAATCCTGTTGGAGGAGGGACGTTGTAGTGACATTTCGTCTGCTGTGTAGAGACGAACATCGAAGTGGTGATCACTCCACGCTGGGGTAAGATGATCTCTGATTATCTTTCGGGCTTTATATGAGTTGCCGTCAAGACTTGGCTCCGTCTTCTGATGGAGCATGGGGAGGGAAGATATGTTTCCTTTTGTGTTTGCGCCCTTGGATTGTATACAGGGATTGCTGTGATATCGCATGTAGGGCAAAAGTTTAACTCATTTTTTTATATTATTATTTTATTTCCGCGACGCTCTATCATTTCAGCTTTTATATCGCGAAGGTCGCGATTGCCCAATCATTTCGGCTATTTTTCGCGGTGCCCAATCATTTCGGCTATTTATTTTATTTTCACTCGCTGCTTTTTATTGCGAGTTGCCCAATCATTTCGGCTATTTTGCATGCATACATTTTTACTTGCTGCTTTTTATTGCATGTTGCCCCATCATTTCGGCTATTTTGTATGCACGTATGGCTCGCTGATTTTTTTTATCGCGAGTGTGGAACTTGGAATCTGGTGCCAATCTCAGCATCAGTATCGCTACAACTGGAATACTGCCAGGAGCGAATCATCATTTTCCATGAAAGGACTCGGAATTTGATACCGGTTTAGGCATCAGCATCGCTGCAACTGGGATATTGCCAGGAGCGAATCATCATTTTCCTCTGTCAATGTCGAACAAAGGTGGCTTAGTGAACAGGGTTAGGATGCTGTCGACTATGGCTTTTGACTTCATGAGCCGTAAGGGTCCCACAAAGGTATTTCTCCCTACAAGTCTTGAGGATCTCGTAGGTGTGTTTTCTCCTTAGGGATCGTGAGGATTCCTAAGTGTATGTTCCCCTGTAAGTCATAAGGATCTTACAAAAGGGTTTTCTTCTTATAAGTCGAGAGAACTTATAAGGGTTGTTCACCATATGGACATATCCCTAGCCATGGGTGGGACTTGGTTAGGGAAATGTTTATTCGCGCCCGTGGATTGTATACAAGGGTCAGTATTGAGCCACTTGTAGGGCAATATCGAAGGTTGTGGGAGTTGCTTAAGAACATGTTAAGGTTTCTGTAACTTAAGACTTTCAAATCTTATGAGCCGTGAGGGTCCCATAAAAGAGTTCTCCTTACGAGTCGTGAGGATCTCGCAAGTGTATTTTCTCCTTAGGAATCGTATGGATCCCAAAGTGTGTTTCTCCCTTGTGAGTCATAAGGATCTCACGCGGGTGGTTTCTCCTTATAAGATCGAGAGGACCCTGTAAGTGTCCTTTAACGAGGTTGCGCCCTTTCGGGTTTTCACAAACACTCGCCGGTAGCCCTGTTGTTTTTACTCACGGAGCCCTTTCGGGTTTTCGTCCGTGCCCATTTCGCTTATGGACATACCGTCTTTTTTTTAATTCTTTTTATTCTTTTTTCTAACGAGGTCGCGCCCTTTCGGGTTTTCACGAACACTCGCCGGTAGCCCTGCTGTTTTTACTCACGGAGCCCTTTCGGGTTTTCATCCGTACCCAGTTCGCTTATGGACATACCATCTTTATTATTATTATTATTATTATTATTATTATTATTATTATTATTATTTATTCCTTTTTTTTTAACTCGTCAGCCTGAGGATGCTGCGATAGTAGTTTAAAAACGTTTCGGTCGTCAGCCAGTTTTAGGACGTAGTGGTCCGTCATTAGTTTAAGGATGTTTCGGTCCGTTAGCCAGCTACTACTTATAGAGTTTTAGGCTTGGGAAGATAGAGAGCGGACATAGTCGTCATCATCTATCATTGACCTAGGCCGTAACTCATTAGGCATAGTATTTCTTCAGGAAACGACCGTTTATAGGCGTGAAAGGTCTTTCACCGTGCATATCCTGTTGGAGATTGTGCCCTCAGAGTCAATTATTGGATCACCGGCACGTGATTGCAATGATTGAGGGAGGACCTATTCCGGTAGGACAGTCTTACTCAAGATGATAGTCTGCTATCTGGTTTACTTTTATCATCGTGTACTGCTTTAGGTGACCTTACAGGTCATTATTGCACGTTGATAGAGGCCCTAGGATTCTTGCTTGACTGCCAGCAGTATGAGGGCGATCATATACGTGGGAGCTGGTAGTCTATAAGCACATCCTTAAGAGGTCCCTAGTCGTGGGAGTTTCGAGATAGGGCATCGATACTCCAGAGTAGACTAGTGTATACAGTCGAGACCCCGACGAGGGGCGGTGGCCGGTCTCACAAGATACTGGTGTCAGTTGGTTCACCTAAGATGTATACAGGTGCTCATTGGGTTATGAGTACACCGGACAGGACTCGCCGGGAACATGCTAGTTGGTCTTATACTTGACGTCAGATAGCAGTTCCCTGGTGACATGTGTACATGTTAGTTCATCGACCTGAGATCGTCATTTGTCTCGTGTGAGTTCCCACTTTACTTTGATTACTACCCTACCACGCTCAAAGGAGACGTGCAAACAGGTTTTAGTTTGGTATAGTCCCGAGCCACATGGAGGCAGTGAGCGGATCTGCAGGGGTTCGTCTCTCTCGGTATTAGGGGCGAGGTCGCGCTGTGTCTAGGAGAGCCCTTACACGAAGTCCTTGGCCAAGGTAGGAGATTTACTGGTAGGTATTCCAGTAGTATCTCAGGGTGTTCTGGGCTACACTCCGACACGACTTGTACCGCTTTTGGGGGTCTGACTTTTACCAACCCTTTAGGCTCGCCATGCGATGCTCATAGACGGACGGACCGGACTGTACGAATATTGTCACTGACAGGCTCAGTAGGGTGTCAGGATGAGTTCGCTCATCGACGTCCCTTTTGGTCAATACCTGGTAGCCCGTTACGTATAAGCTAATACCTCTGATGTGCTAGTGATTAAATCCACAACCAAAGTATTGACGAGTCTTTAGAGTCCCCTACAGACCAGTTTCTCAAGTTTCGGGCGAAACGCTGTAGAGGTCGTATGGAGATATGGCAGGGTTCGATCAGATACGTGCGGTATTGCACGGATCATGATCGGACAGATAATACTAGCGGGTTTTGGTTTAAGCCGGATCCTAGTATAGTACAGTGTAGATTTTGTCTCATTGCATTTGTATTCAGTCGGAATACAAATGCGGGTATGTATATACAGTAGCGGGGTTTTCCTGTAATTTATTACGGGATCAGTTTTTCTGAAGTTGCCAGTTTGCATTCCGTTTCAGACTTTTTCCTTTGTATCTTTCCCTGGCTGAAAGTTGGTGGAGGGGGGCTTATTTGCATTTGTGCAAATTAGCATTTGTGGAGGGTGGTCTTTGCATATTGTTTCTTCATGATGATTGTACCTTCATTTGACTCCATGACTTGATGATGGCTTGACCTTTGTTGGTCATGATTGGGTTTTGGAGTGAGGTTCTTTGATTGTGATCATTGCTTATTATCATGACCCTTTCTCTCTCTTGCATTATTCTTGTGGCTACCTCATTTATACTTGTAGGGTGCCTAGGCATACTAATGAGGTCTCACAAGGTATCAACCATGACAATTTCAAATTTTACAAGTGCCGAGAAACCCTAATACGGATTCGTTAACTAGAGATTAAGGCGAAACATGCAACTAGTTAACAACTTAACTAAGTGAACGGAAATACAACCTTTGTAGATCCGGTTCTCCACCTCCATGGCTCCGCGATGAAGTCTCCTCGCTGCGATCATCGGATCCCGGGCTCTAGCGTCGGCTTCATCGGAGAAATGGGCGGGCTAGGTCGTCGACTTCGATGCCGAAGATGATCTACGTCGAGGCAACACAAGATCAAGCTCCCACTTCACCAAGTCATGAAACTTATGAAGAAAACACCCTATACTACTTGGCAAGTGGTAGAGGATGAAGAAATAGGAAGTGGGTTCACTTTAGAATTGGATTTCTCACTCTTTCCATGAAATTGCCATTGATGGTTGCAAGCTTCTTCTTTGTTGAAGAAGAAGAAGAAGAAAAGAATATGATAAGAATTATGCCAAAATAGAAAATAAATGAATACTTATCATATAGTAACCATAGTTAGGTGTAGAGAATAAACTAAGGTTAGTTGAATGGTTAGGGTTAGGAGATGAAGACAAAATGGTTGCTTTAGTCAAAGATGCATGAAGCTACAAGAACCTTCTAGCATAAAAGCAACCATTTAGTTTTTCTTTTCCTTTTCAACCAAAATAAATAGATAAGAGAATAAGTGAAATAAATTAAGTGAAACCCTAACCATTGACCAACCATGGTTTAAACCAAACATACACTCAAACTAGCATGTATCATCAAACATGATACAATCTTGTGCACAAAAATATATCATATACACAATGTGCATATGAAGTGAAAAATCCATCTTAAGTGAACAAATACTAGTTAATGCAAAGTAATATATCAAATATATAATTATATATTAAATCATTAAATCAACACTTGATTTAACGATCCGGTCATATCGCATATGACCGACCAGTATCCAATGTATCGACTTATCGAATCAATCTTCTATTCGATAACTAGGTTATATCGCATACAACCAATCGATACATTCATCGTGAGAATTGAATACGGTATCACATACACGCATTATTCTCGGTCCCGCACATATCTCATATGCGCTCCTATTTCGTTTCGCTTGAGCCAGGAAACCTCTGTGTAGGACTCTAAAGACTCGTCAATACGCCGGCAGCAGGTGATGATCATATCAAACACCCATAAGCCGCAGGCGGTCTGCTAAACGTAACGGCCACCCGGGTATTGAGCGATCAGAAGATCGACGAGCAAGCCCGCTCACACTCCTGTGAATCCAACCAGTAACACTTACCGTACAGTCCGGTCTGTTCGTCTAATATGTCGCATATCTCGCCTAGGGGTGGTAAACGTCAGACCCCAGTAGCTCAATAAGTCGTGTCGATATGAGGTCTATAACAGTTCGAAAAACTACTGGTAACACTTACCAGTAAATCTCAGCAACCCTGGCCAGGGATTTTCGGTTATAGCCAATCGAACACAGTGCAACATCAACTCCTTATACCGGGAGAGACGAATCACCTCCTATCGCTCATTGCCTCCATGTGATTCGGGACTGTACCCAAAAGCCACCGTTTTGCACGCCCTCTTGGACGTGGTAAGGTGGAAATCAAAGCACAGTGGGAATCACACAAGACTCTATGACGATCTCGGGTCTACAGACTAACCTGTACCAGTGTCACCAGAGAACTGCCATCTGACATGAGGTATAATACCATCTGGGAGTTCTCGGCGAGTCCGTCCAGTGTACCCAGTCTCCACTGAGCACCCGTATATAATCTCTGATGTCAAACACCATTGGATATGGGATCATCCATCGCCCATCTGTATGGGTCGAGAAGGTATACGCTAGTCTACTTTGGTATATCGATGCCCCGTCTCGATACACCCATGACTAGGGACCTTGAAGGATGTACTTATGGACTACCATGTCCCCACTAGTATGATCCGCATCATAGTCCAGGTAGTCAAGTACACATCCTAAGGGCTTTACCAACATGTAACAGAGAGACATCCAGTATACACGTTAAGGTAAAGAGTAACCAGATAGCATACTATCATGTCGAGCAAGAAAGTCCTCCTTATATATGTCCAAGCATCCACTACAATATACATCCTATGTACAGTAATGGCCTCTAGGGCATACATATAACTAACAATCTCTCACTTGCACTAGGGCCATCTGTAGCAGTGGTTGTAGTATCTCATACTCAACCATCCCATAAAAATCTCTATCTGGGAAAAGGCCTTTGTGAGTGGATCCCCCGTGTTGTCCTCTGAGTCTGCTCTCCTAACCTCGATCACCTTGGAGATCAGCCATCTCCATGATCAGGTGATACTGCCTTAGAATATGTCTGGATCACTGATGGGACGGGTGTTCCTTGGCATAAGCCACAACTCCATTGTCACACAATGGGAGGAACGAAGTTCATCTCATGAACTAATATACACCCAGACTGCCTCTTTGGTAGCATCTTAAGTAGCGATGTATCCAGCCTTTATCGTCTAGTATGCCACGGTATCTAGCTTGGAACTCTTCCAACATACCGTCCCAGCGCTGAGGGTAAAGACAAGGCCTGTGACTGACATTCAGTCGTCTTTATCACCCTGGAACCTTTCCAGTGATTCTCCCCAGGATCAATTGATATCATCTCACTACAACTAGTGAGTGTCCTAATATCTAATTAGATCTATCTCATAGATCCAACACCTAGGATTTAGTAGGTATTACTTTGATCCTTTATGGAGAATCCTTGTGATAAGCGGAGATTGACCGAGCGTAGCATAGGAAACTCCTTCCTTATCAAGAGTATGTCATCCACGTACTCTACGAGGATCACTACCATACTCCCTACTACTTTTTTGTATATATAAGGTTCATCTACCATTTTTATGAAGTCAAACTTTTTGACTATGTTATCAAAACAGACATTCCAACTCCGCGATGCCTGCTTTATCACATAAAACATCTTGCACACGTTTCCGCTGCTCCCACTGTCTACGAGGACCTCTGGCTGTGTACTTATAGACGCACTCTTCTAAAACATCATTTAGAAAAGCAGTCATGGCACCCAACCGCCAGATATCGTAGTCATGGTATGTAGCCGTGATAAGTAGGATCTGGATGGACTTAAGCATAGCTACTTGAAAAAGGTTTCACCATTATCCACGCCTGGTTGATGACGAAAACCTTTAACAAGTCTAGCTTTGAAAGTCTCAACTTTTCCATGTACACCAAGTAATCTTCTCAAGATATACTTGCTCCTGATGGGGATTTAACCCTTCAGATAAAGCAACCAAAGTCCATACTTTGTTGGTGTATAAGGATTCCATCTCATATCGCTAAGCATCCAACCATTCTTACAGAGTCCCACTCCTGATGGCCAGCTCGAAAATAGTTGGGTCATCATCTCATGATGCATTCCTCGCTCCCACTATCATAGAGAAACCTAAATATCTCTCAGGTGGGTGAGGAACCCTACTAGATCGGCGGAGAGGCTGAGGTTCGTTGGAACCTATTGAATCCTTTGGTTCTACCAAATCATCTGCTGTAGTTTGTATAGCTGGAACCTTTCCAGTTCTACAAAACTGACCTTGCCTCGAGCTTGTCCGGATTATGCTTTTAGACATAGCCCGGACAACCCCAAATCTTAACCAACTTAAGATATGGGCTCTTCCCTTTCCATATCACATATGAAGCGGTAGGCAACTGATTTGATTGGAACCCTATTCAATAGGTATGCAACTTCATAAGTGCATAACTCCCAAAAGGAAATAGGTAACTCAGTAGTACTCATCATAGAGCACACCTTATCACATAGGGTGTGATTGCTCTGCCCCGATATACCATCGTGCTATGGTGTATACGGAGGAGTAATGCTGAGAGAGAATCTTATTCTCCATTAGAATAGTCCAGGAATTCCATGCACAAGTATTCTCCTTCTCGATCACATCAAAGGACATAATACTTATACCCGTATTTTGGTTCTCTACTTCTAACTTATATTCTGTGAATATCTCAAAAGGTTCGGACTTGTGTTTCAACAGGAACATATGTCTGAATCTCGAGAGATTATCAGAGAATGTAATGAAGTACAAAGAACCGGTCTTGGCATGTGTAGACTGGGGACCTATATACATCAACATGTATCATCCCAAGAGTTCACTAACTCTTTCTCTGTTTCTAGTAAACAGAGCTATGATCATCTTATCTCTGTGACATGACTTGCAAGTTTCACAAGATGTAAATTCAAACTGATTTAAATATGCATCTAAATGTAACTTAGCTAGTCGGGTAGCATTGATATGACCCAGTCTACAATACCTCAAGAAGGATCCGTTCATTTCTGAACTCTTCCTCTTGTGTGTGTTCTATATACTAAGAACTGTAGTTTGATTTAGAACATCAATGCTTTTAGATAACGTGCCTGAACCGATCAACTTTTAATATAGGAAATGTTCAAAACATTATCCAACAATATAAAATTTTATCATTTCTTTACTAATAAAGAGACTGATATGATTTTGTATATCAGGTTCGGTATCTAATAACATTCGTTCAGAATCAATGTATTGGTAATACAGGGTGACAGTGACCGACAGACTTGGCTGCAACTCTTGCCCCGTTTTCTGCCTCATGAAACTTATCACCCGTTCTCAGTTCTTTACCTATCTGTAGCCCATGTAACATATTACATATGCGGGATCCTGATCCGGTATCATATACCCAGGACGTAAAGGACACTGAGAAACAGTTCTATGTAACGAACACACCCGAAGAAGATGCATCATATGCACTTTCTTCGTTTGGGCGGGATGGGAAATCTGGTATTCCCCAATTTCCTGCTCTGTCTTATAACAATTATAAGTTGGAGCGGGACCAACGTTCCCCAGCTCAGTATAACAAGTGGGTTCGGTCAATATATCTGTATTATTATCTTGATTAAGGCGTGATATGGTCGCTACCAGGAGAGAGAGAGAAGAAAACACATAGCGTATGCTCTTGCAAGATCAGATTGGTTATTATTTTATCTAATCAGGATGGCTCCCACTGTTTTTATCAATTCTTCCTTCAAACCCTAAAAGGAAAGACTAGCCTGGATTAATTACACGCTACAAGTTCCCCAATCTTTCAGCCAGGCCAGTGTCGGTACTTTGAGGGAGGTGCCCCGTGCTTTCGCACAGACCTAATTAATGTAAACTTCGTTTTCCCAGAGGCGTAACCTCGTTAACACCTTTCTAGACACCTACTTGATAGGCTAATTGTAATGTGTAAAACTCCCCCAGGAGTAACAATTACTCGCAGTGGGTATCGGGATCCAACTATCACATAGAAGGTATGCAATCTCATTGCAAATTTCAACACTTGAAATTCCCGATAATTTTGCCCCTAGCAGCTATATGACCTTAACATAGTCAACAAATCATAAGTGCTAGTCAAGTTCAACCCATCATTTCTCGATTGATTAAACCCACCCGCACGACCCTTAACATAGTCAACAAAGCCGCACGACTACCCTAATCCAATCGCATCATATGCTTATTCAGATAAGCACTAATTAGCTACCGCACACTACGCCTTAACATAGTCAACAAACGTAGCACGAATACTAACTAGTACTTATCTGAAATGAGGGAGGGCTACGATAGGTTTTTCTGAAAACCTATTGCGTAATGAACTTGATATCGTTGTAGGATCGAATGAATTTTGAAATGGAGTGTTTTTGAGGCTTTTCTAGTTTTGCTAAAGGAGTCACTCCCGGTGAAGGGATTGTCGGTCCTTTCCTCGTCGAATGAGGTGCGGGATATATCATATATATCACTGTGCAAAGCAGAACTCTTAAAAGCAATCAAAAGACAAACCGAGTGTGTAGCATCTTCCAGTTATTGCTAAAGGAGTCACTCCCGGTGAAGGGATCTCGGTCCTTTCCTTATCGAATAAGGTGCAGGATATATCATATATACCGCTGTGCAAAGCAAGAACTGTAGCTACCTGTTTTATTTAGAAATTCAATTCCACAACATCTTAGGTTTCTTTTCTTTCATTAATCATATTAATGAAGTCCCATCATTTAAAATACCTAAACATCACAGATAAATACGACGTACACTTATGCCATCCGCATTCGCCTCGATGTCCCCTCGTGCACCGTTAGGTTAGGTGACTAACGGCAGAGCGGGGAAGGGCTAGCGCGGGTGTAAAACATAAGTAACGCCTATATAATATATCATATATACTATATACAGTATTTATCACAGAACATCAAATGATCACATCACAGATATCGCAGCAGAAGAAACATATGAAATATTGGATATACTAGGACGTCCGTGTTTTCAATACGAGCCAGTATAAAACACGGATTCCACGGTCGCGATGAATAGCCAAACCCACACCCCTAGACCCCTACGAGAGCGGCAAGCAACCCTACCAATTCTAGAGTTAGGAGACCCGGACTCGACTCCTCGAGTTGGTCTCCCACTGGACTCCAGAACCCGGTTACTTGTGCCCTCCTCCTTGGGTCTATCCTAGTGCGGAAAAGTAAATAATATACATCAACGGTGACAACTTCCACAACCTGGAAGTGCCCCAATAAAAGAATATTACATACAAGTTTTTACATGAATGAAAATGAAAAACACTCATCTCACATAAAAACCCCCGGCTATTCAAACACGACGATCCAATATAACATATCCAGCAACACATAACATCACATGTCATCAACGTAAGTAAACATGCGTATCCCAATTGTCGTTGACATATAGAAACGAAACCGGCAATATCACATATTACACTTACGGTCACAGAAAAGAATATGTAAAACTACAACAGTTGGAATCCGCAACCTGCATAGACATCGCATGTC
Organism: Agapanthus africanus; assembly: GCA_030015575.1. Classification (NCBI taxonomy): domain Eukaryota; kingdom Viridiplantae; phylum Streptophyta; class Magnoliopsida; order Asparagales; family Amaryllidaceae; genus Agapanthus; species Agapanthus africanus. Next base: position 387,310,098 of record JASDDO010000012.1, on the reverse strand, counting down.
TAATCAAATGAATTCCTTAGACATCACATGCCTAACGATTACAAACCCCGCATTTTAGTATCTTTATCGAAAACTCTTTTCAATATCAAGTCGGGTAATTCAACAAGATTCCCGACATCCTGATCGAATGCTCGTCGCAAACTTTAGTAGACGGCCACACCCCCGATACCGTCGACGAAGTGCACCAAGGCGGAACACCGCTGCCGCGAGCACCCGAACGGATGCTTTCGGCGACGGGGTTCTCCTACAGTCACTTGGTCGGGGCTATGGAGTGGGGCTGTCTATTAAGTTTACCCGGCGAGTATCCGCGTACGCTACGTGATTGCGACGGACTTTTGATCACATCAAAATTCCGTGGCAACCTATCAATTGAGACTAAACCGCTAGATTTATAACATTCATTCAGTTATCTCATAGCTACTTGTGAATTCCAATTATTGTATCACATTCCGGATAAACTGAAAATGTTAAACTTTCCGATCGAACAGTCAAACACCCAAGTTTTCCCGAAACAGATCAACACATGAAATAAGTTTAAAAACATTCACTTCATGCCTCAGTACCAACGGTCCAGCCGTAAAAGGGTCAAGCCAACGCCTCACATGTGGCACGCCGTACTGCCCCAAACCCGAAGGTTCAAAGGGCAGTTCAAGACGGTCACATAATCGAGTTAAGGTTTGTTGTCTTCTAGAGGGACCATCGCATTACTTGCACTACTTAGAACGTCATTAAACTACGGAAAGATCCAACACTTGGAAATTTCCCGACAGGGGAAAAATTGGGTATTTATATCCGGTTGAACTTTTTAACATATTCAATAATTATCCGGAAAACACATAGACAAGATTAGATAATCCGATCGAATCTACGAAGTCCCAATACAACCCCAGAAAACTCAACTGTTGAGTATTAATTAAAAATTCCCATAAAATACAGCACTCAATATAGGACATTACTGTGCAAAGCACGTGCGAAGAAGCAACCTTTTGGCCGCGGAACCGCCGCAAATGGTAGGGTGGGGCCGCGGTTCCGTGGCACTTTAGTCGAGTTAGGTGCACGTGCTTTACAGTAACTCATAGAAAACCCTGCTGTATTTTTTAGTAATTTTTAATTCACAAAAATCCAAAATTCCAGAAAATTTCCAGAGAGTGATTTGGAGTTAGGGTTTCGGGTTCGATCGGGTTTCTAACATCGTCTACGCATCGCCTAAGGCTCTAACCTGGCTCTGATACCACTGTAGGGTTCCTAGGCACACTAATGAGGTCTCACAAGGCATCAACCATGCCAATTTCAAATTTTACAAGTGCCGAGAAACCCTAATACGGATTCGTTAACTAGAGATTAAGGCGAAACATGCAACTAGTTAACAACTTAACTAAGTGAACGGAAATACAACCTTTGTAGATCCGGTTCTCCACCTCCATGGCTCCGCGATGAAGTCTCCTCGCTGCAATCATCGGATCCCGGGCTCTAGCGTCGGCTTCATCGAAGAAATGGGCGGGCTAGGTTGTCGACTTCGATGCCGACGATGATCTACGTCGAGGCAACACAAGATCAAGCTCCCACTTCACCAAGTCATGAAACTTGTGAAGAAAACACCCTATACTACTTGGAAAGTCGTAGAGGTTGAAGAAATAGGAAGTGGGTTCACTTTAGAATTGGATTTCTCACTCTTTCCATGAAATTGCCATTGATGGTTGCAAGCTTCTTCTTTGTTGAAGAAGAAGAAGAAGAAGAAAAGAATATGATAAGAATTATGCCAAAATAGAAAATAAATGAATACTTATCATATAGCAACCATAGTTAGGTGTAGAGAATAAACTAAGGTTAGTTGAATGGTTAGGGTTAGGAGATGAAGACAAAATGGTTTCTTTAGTCAAAGATGCATGAAGCTACAAGAACCTTCTAGCATGAAAGCAACCATTTAGTTTTTCTTTTCCTTTTCAACCAAAATAAATAGATAAAAGAATAAGTGAAATAAATCAAGTGAAACCCTAACCATTGACCAACCATGGTTTAAACCAAACATACACCCAAACGAGCATGTATCATCAAACATGATACAATCTTGTGCACAAAAATATATCATATACACAATGTGCACATGAAGTGAGAAAATCCATCTTAAGTGAACAAATACTAGTTAATGCAAAGTAATATATCAAATATATAATTATATATTAAATCATTAAATCAACACTTGATTTAACGATCCGGTCATATCGCATATAACCGACCAGTATCCAATGTATCGACTTATCGAATCAATCCTCGATTCGATAACTAGGTTATATCGCATACAACCAATCGATACATTCATCGTGAGAATTGAATACGGTATCACATACACACATTATTCTCGGTCCTGCACATATCTCATATGCGCTCCTATTTCGTTTCGCTTGAGCCAGGAAACCTCTGTGTAGGACTCTAAAGACTCGTCAATACGCCGGCAGCAGGTGATGATCATATCAAACACCCATAAGCCGCAGGCGGTATGCTAAACGTAACGGCCACCCGGATATTGAGCGATCAGAAGATCAACGAGCAAGCCCGCTCACACTTCTGTGAATCCAACCAGTAACACTTACCGTACAGTCCGGTCTGTTCGTCTGATATGTCGCATATCTCGCCTAGGGATGGTAAACGTCAGACCCCAGTAGCTCGATAAGTCATGTCGATATGAGGTCTATAACAGTTCGAAAAACTACTGGTAACACTTACCAGTAAATCTCAGCAACCCTGGCCAGGGATTTCCGGTTATAGCCAATCGAACACAATGCAACATCAACTCCCTATACCGGGAGAGACGAATCCCCTCCTATCGCTCATTGCCTCCATATGATTCGGGACTGTACCCAAAACCAACCGTTTTGCACGCCCTCTTGGACGTGGTAAGGTGGAAATCAAAGCACAGTGGGAATCACACAAGACTCTATGACGATCTCGGGTCTACAGACTAACCTGTACCAGTGTCACCAGAGAACTGCCATCTGACGTGAGGTATAATACCATCTGGGAGTTCTCGGCGAGTCTGTCCAGTGTACCCAGTCTCCACTGAGCACCCGTATATAATCTCTAATGTCAAACACCAATGGATATGGGATCATCCATCGCCCATCTGTATGGGTCGAGAAGGTATACGCTAGTCTACTCTGGTATATCGATGCCCCGTCTCGATACATCCACGACTAGGGACCTTGAAGGATGTACTTATGGACTACCATGTCCCCACTAGTATGATCCGCATCATAGTCCAGGTAGTCAAGTACACATCCTAAGGGCTTTACCAACATGTAACAGAGAGACATCCAGTATACACGTTAAGGTAAAGAGTAACCAGATAGCATACTATCATGTCGAGCAAGAAAGTCCTCCCTATATATATCCAAGCATCCACTACAATATACATCCTATGTACAGTAATGGCCTCTAGGGCATACATATAACTAACAATACTCTCCTCTCATTCTCTTAAGCATGGCCGGCCACATTAGGGAGGGGGGGCTGTCCCAATTTTGAGAGTGGGGTTTTTATCTCCTTTACTTGCTAAAAACTCATTAGCCACCACAAAAGTTTATATCTCCTTTCCTCCACCAAATGGGTAACTTCTAGTGACCCCAAATAGGACATAGCACTACACTACATTCTACAGCAATTCTTAGGCACGTCGGCTCACCAACTTCGTGCCCGAGTTGCCTCGGTCCAGAGGTGGGAGCCCGTAAAAGAAGCCGGCGACGTGGTGCCCTTCCGGTGAGGAGTTGAAGACCGGAGATTCCGCTGGTAGATCGGGACGACGACGAGAAGACCGAAGGACACGGATCGCTCGGTATATCTCTCTACCCCTTCTCTTGTTAGCTAGGATTAGATTAATGGCCCGATCCGGGTTTATAGTGCGCGGTGGAGCCGGTTTCAAAAGTTAATGTAAATCATCGTTTCCGCTTTCCGGCGTCGGATTGACGGCCGGGGCGCCGCCGTGCACTTATATTGGTATCAGAGTCACACCATTAACCTAGTCTAGCTTGGTCTAATGTGTTTACACTTTCGATCGAACAAAATTCCAAAACCCGCGTTTTCAAAAGCATCAGTTTCTGTCGAAATATTTTTGGCTCGAAAATTTTTTCTAGTTGTTGCAGAATACTGTGCAGGGAATTCTAAGCACTCTGTGAAAATTTGGTCGCGTGATCTCACCATACCACCGTGGAACCGCGGCCAAACCCATGCTTGGGCTGCGGTTCCGCCGCCACTTTTACAGTTCAGTGTACCAAATTTTTACAGAGAGCTCCTGTGTAGAAAATAGGGTTTTTGGAACATTCTTTTTGGGCCCAGAATTTCTTTAAGTGCTACAGAAGTGCTTGGGGGCCCACTTGGGTAAATTTGATCGATCGAAATATTTTAAACATGTCAGTTCACAGTATTTACATTATATCTGCGACCGTGAATGTCACTTGATCGGTAAATCCTGTCTAACTGCTATAGCCCGGTTAGACGGATTTGCGAATGTGACATTCACGTTGATGTTCTGTGTTGTGCTGTGATGTTGCGGATTGGTCGTGGGGGATAGCCTGGATGCAATGCTAGTACAGTTTTGGTTTTATTATGTACATTTGATATTGCGGGGCGAGCGTCCGACATGTGGACTGCCGTCAGTGCCAGTTTGTATCTTATTCTTTTGGGGCACGACCGGGGTGAGGTCGTCGATGTACCCATTGTATGTATATTTTACTTTCTGTACTAGGATTACCCCGCGGTGGGGTGCACGGATAGCCAGATTCTAGAGGGCAACGGACCCGCATCTCATGGCATTGAGACGGAGGGGGATTTACTCTAGAATTGGCGGGCTATTCGCCGCACTCGTAAGGGGTACAGGTTGACCCAGGAGGGGTGCCCAAGTTACCGGATTCCGTGAAGTGCTGGGTGGTCTATTCACGTTGCTGAAGGGGGCTGCCTCGCTTCAGGTTTTGGCGGGTAACTTGCCGCGCCCGTAGGGGTCTAGGATTTCATTGCACAGGCTATCCACACGACCAGGGGAACGTCGGGTTTCAGTAGCGGCTCTGTGAAACCCGGGGATCCCAGATATCTGTATTGTTCTGTGATGCTTATTACATTTCTGTGATGTTGCATTTTATCACGCCTTGAGCGAAATATTATATATTGATATATATACTAGTAGATGTTGTATATGTTTTGCATCCGCGCTAGTCCAGCCCCGCTCTGTCGTTAGTTAAGTAACCTAACGGGTGATGACGGGACCCAGTGGCGAATGCGGATGGCATATACGTACATCATTATTTTCGTTCTTTATTGGTGTGATCAATTGATGGGACTGCATTGATTCGGATCAATGCAAGCTAAACAAACCTATTCTGATGTTGTTGGAACATTTTTCAAAAAGCCGTTATTGCAAGGACGTTCACTTTTGTTTGGCACAGTGGTATTCAGTTGGAATATCCTGCACCTCAGTCGACGAGGCAAGGGCCGAGATCCCTTCACCGGGAGTGACTCCTTGGACAGAAGTTTGCGTCAGGGCAATAACTTCACTATAGTCGTTTACTTTTGCTTTGCATCGTGGTATTCAGTTGGAATATCCTGCACCTCATTCTACGGGGAAAGAGCCGAGATCCCTTCGCCGTGAGTGACCTCTTTAGCAAAGGTTTCCGCCACTATATTTTTATAAAAGCTATCCAGTTCCTTCAACGATATCAAGTTCATTACGTTAAAGGTTTTCGCCAGAAACCATTCGTAGCCCTCCATCATTTTAGTTAAATATTCGGTAGTATTCAAGCTATGTATTTTGACCTCACGTCAAGGCATAGTGATTGGTAGCTGCCGGATATTTATCTGTTGCATAGATAGATGCGTTGGTTTGGGACAGTCGTACTACTATTTTGGCCTACGTCAAGGGTATGTACGGGTGGGTTCAAATTAACCTGGACAATGATGGGTAGAACTTGACATGTGACTTATGATATTTTGACCTCACGCCAAGGTCATAAGAGCATGGGGTAAAAATCACATCGGGAGTTTCTAAAGAAACTGAAACTTGCCAGATATGCGCATACCTTCCGGAATGTGATAACGTGAGCGGATTCCGTCAAGTTATCATGCGATGATAGTTGGATCCCGATTCCCACTGATGAGTTGGTTTACTCCTCGGGTGATCCCGGCTAATTCTTCTTTCAGGTTTGGAGGAGAATTTGACGGTACAGTGGGAGGTTTCCAGATTAGATAAATTGGTAACCATTCTGATCTAGGTTAGAGTGCACGCTGTGTGTTTCTTTTCTCTCTCTCTTCGGCAGCGACCTTGACCCGACCCTAAGATTATGACTCAGTGACCAAAATTACCCGAACCTTCTTAAACACTGGCTTTTGGATTGTCAGAGATGCAAACCCCATTGCCGCTCCTACTTTTACCCTTTTCTCCAGAACATCCCGTATTACTAAGAACGTCCACTTCCATTGGACAAAACCATCGTATGGTTATATACGAACTCGAAGGAATTTATTCGAGGATGGTTTCCGGTTCTGGAGAAAACGAATAGGACTATTCAGTTGTATTTTCCTTTTACCTTCTCTCAGGTTGCGAGTACTCCTTGGTTTAGGAGATAGTACACCTATTACGCAAATTGGATAGTCTTCTTCCAAACCATAGGCCGGTGCTGAACGGTGGGAAATGAAGAAAACCAATTAGCATAACGATGGTGTGCAGAAGGTATTAAGTAAAGACAAATAAAGGGATTAGAAGGAGGGCAAAGTAAATTGCGACTGCTATTCACGACCAAACCAAGTATTTCATTACCACTCCCACTTCACCTTTGTATTTCTCCAGGACACTTTGTATCACTACGAAGATCCACAGTTTATTGGATACTCCATCGTATGGTTATATACGAACTCGAAAGGAACTTGTTCCAGTTCGGGGATGGATTCTGGTTCAGGAGAAATAGGAATAAGGTTTATTCGGTTGTCTTTTATCTTCACCTTCTCTCGCATTGCGAGTGCTCCTAGGATTAGGACAGTAAACCCATTATGCTTATTGGATAGTCTTCTTCCAAACCATAGGCTGGTGCCGAACGGTAGGGAAGGAAGAAAACCATTTAGCCTAAAGGGGTGTGCAGAAGGTAATGACTAAAAGACATATAAAGGGATTTGGAGAGATGGCAAAGAATTATACGGTTGCAGTTGTGAATCTGGATAATGGAAGAGGCATTACTAGGAATACCGGGATACCCCATCGAAACATTTCAATGTTTCAGTTTCACTGTGTACTATTAAAAGAAAACTGATTTCCCAATTAGACACTTGCTCCACGGTATGTATTTACCAGGTATGATTCTCACATCTGTATCGTTTTACAGATGATGAGTGGGAGTAAGTTATTGGGAATTGGGTGATCATCCTTATTATATCGGGATTCGTTGTAATCAGTGATATTTGAGGAAGTCACCTGGGTTGTTTGCCGGACGGCAAATATTTGGTTTTGAATATCCGCTGTTATGCACAAATTTCAAATTGATATATCTGTACGTCTATTTTTATAGAGTGAGATATACCTTTTTGAAATTATGTCCATGACATTTACCTATATCAGTGGATGGTTAGGTAAGGAGCATTAAACATCGGTGTAATTCTTCTTAACCATAAGTACAGTTTTCAACCTATGACACACAGGGAATGAGTTATTAGACTCAGAGGACTTGTACAGAGTATTGTATGTTGTCCAGCGTCCATTAGGACAGAGGGGTTGGTCCTCGTACTATATTCGGTTTACTTATGACTACTCTAGTTTTTAGACAGGTGTTTTGTGGAAACGCAAGGTCCGAATTTTGAGAAGTTATAGGTATATGAATAAAGTAGAGAACCAGGTGTTGCAAGTATCGGGATTCTTCAAGGTGATCGAAGATGTAGATACTTGTGTAGGGTATTCAGTTGATAGTAATGATTAAGAGAACTTGCTTCTCTTTCAGGTTACTCATAATTGGAAGCATTCCTAAGTTGAGTAACGCTGATCGACCTCTTTCCATTTAGTTAACATGCACTGGAGACAGCTGCATGATTTGAATCTGGTTCAATTAAATCAGTGCCTCTGTTTCTATATTGGATATAGAACAGTTCATATCTTGACATTGTTAAGGTACGGGGAGTTGTCCGGCTTATGCTTAAAACCAGACTCTGGATAACTCAAGGCACGTTTCTGTAATGGCTGTTTGTGGGTTGACTCAGGCTATGACGAGGGTTGACTTTCTACCATCTGGAAGATCAATAGCGATATTGTTCTAGACTCGCCACAGTTTTAATAAAATGGATTTTTTCAGAAAACAGTAGTGGGAGTATGGTAGAACTGGAAGTGATTCCAGAACCGCAAACGATTACTGAAGATTTGATAAGAACCTAAAGATTCAATCTGGTTTGACATTCCATTGGCCACTCCACAGATAAGGTGGGTAACCTCAGGCACCCGAGAGGTACTCCGGTAGCCTCAAGGACAGTGACAGGTAGGTTCTTCTTTACCCAGACTTGCCATTGCTGTTGTTCCAGACTATGAGACCCGGCAGGAGGATGAGTATAGCGTCGTTCTAAACTGGCTTTAGAAGTGCACGTCTATATGACTCTACCAGAAGGTTGTCGTAGTCAGTGGGTGCAGCGGAAGCATTGGTGGACAAGTAGCTTATGTTTATGGACTAAAGCAGATATAGCGGAGATAGATCATCTATTTCTGATGTGACAGTCATAGGTTTGACTTCATCAGAATAGGGGATGGATCTGTTGAGAAGGTAGTAGGGTGTGATGTCCTGGTATTTGGATGACATACACAGAGTAGGAAGTGATATTCCTATACTACGATCGGTTATACTTTGGTTGTCACACAGTGGTTTCTCCACATGGGACTTAGATATTATATCAGACATTCTGGTTACTGGATCTATGGTTTTAGATCTAGATTTGGGTAGTTTCCCAATCAGGGTACTTAGACGGCATTCTAGAGGTGCTTTAGAATGGATGACTCCTGGCATGGTGGTGTACCTGCAGGTGATGGAGTCACCCTCTCTAAAGGTGTCTTACACACTAAAGGGGAGAGGGATGTGCATGATTGGCAGATCACTTGCTTAGGCAATTGAATCAATCATGAGATATCAAGTACCACACCAGATGCTGTTTTTGCAATAGATGCAATAAGATGATATTGATTTAATCCTGGAGAAACAGTCGGAAGCAGTTTTAGAACATTAGTGGATGTTCTATGGATATGATAACAACAGCCTCTTTTAAGGAGAAAGTTATCATTCCAGGCTTCCAAGGTGACCTGGATGATAGAGAGGTTGTCAGAGTTATAGTTTTCCCTCTGACGAGGGGCGGTATTTTGGACAGGTGGTCCAGGAGGATACCAAGGGAGGCATGGCGCAGGATACTGATTAAGTTCTGTTGACGATACAGTCTAAGAAGTTTGGATTTGGAGTTCATTTATGAGCTAGGTCCCATCAGACATCCAGACACATTCTAAGACAAGTATTGCTCATTTCGGGAGAAGGTTTTCTCCGCGAACTTGAGATATAGAGAGACATAGAAAGAAACATCAAGGCGGATCCTCTCGCTGAGGCTATTCCTCGAACGCAATACTTTCGCAAACGGGTTTTGTGAGATTGATTAGTAGAGGAGTTGGGTGTTCGGTATCACACGGGCTGTGAGTATGCGACATCGCAATAATTAGGCTTGAGTGCAAGTGGGAGATTGTTGGAGATAGTGCCCTCAGAGTCAATTATTGGATCACAGGTACGTGATTGCAATGATTGAGGGATGACCTATTCCGGTAGGACAGTCTTACTCAAGATGATAGTATGCTATCTGGTTTACCTTTATCATCGTGTACTGCTTTAGGTGACCTTACAGGTCACTATTGCACGTTGATAGAGCCCCTAGGATTCTTGGTTGACTGCCAGCAGTATGAGGGCGATCATATACGTGGGAGCTGGTAGTCTATAAGTACATCCTTAAAAGGTCCCTAGTCGTGGGAGTTTCGAGACAGGGCATCGATACTCCAGAGTAGACTAGTGTATACAGTCGAGACCCCGACGAGGGGCGGTGGCCGGTCTCACAAGCCACTGATTTCAGTTGGTTCATCTAAGATGTATACAGGTGTTCATTGGGTTATGAGTATACCGGACAGGACTCGGCGGGAACATGCTAGTTGGTCTTATACCTGACGTCAGATAGCAGTTCCCTGGTGACATGTGTACAGGTTAGTTCATCGACCTGAGATCGTCATTTGTCTCGTGTGAGTTCCCACTGTACTTTGATTACTACCCTACCACGCTCAAAGGAGACGTGGAAACAAGTTTTAGTTGGGTACAGTCCCGAGCCACATGGAGGCAGTGAGCGGATCTGCAGGGGTTCGTCTCTCCCGGTATTGGGGGTGAGGTCGCGCTGTGTCTAGGAGAGCCCTTACACGAAGTCCTTAGCCAAGGCAGGAGATTTACTGGTAGGTATTCCAGTAGTATCTCAGGGTGTTCTGGGCTACACTCCGACACGACTTGTACCGCTTTTGGGGGTCTGATTTTTACCAACCCCTTAGGCCCGCCTTGCCATGCTCATAGACGGACGGGCCGGACTGTACCGATATTGTCACTGACAGGCTCAGTAGGGTGTCAGGATGAGTTCGCTCATCGACGTCCCTTTTGGTCAATACCTGGTAGCCCATTACGTATAGGCTAATATCTCTGACGTGCTAGTGGTTAAATCCACAACCAAAGTATTGACGAGTCTTTAGAGTCCCCCACAGATCAGTTTCTCAAGTTTCGGGCGAAACGCTGTAGAGGCCGTATGGAGATATGGCAGGGTTCGATCAGATACGTGCGGTATTGCACGGATCATGATCGGACAGATAATACTAGCGGGCTTTGGTTTAAGCCGGATCCTAGTATAGTACAGTGTAGATTTTGTCTCATTGCATTTGTATTCGGTCGGAATACAAATGCGGGTATATATATACAGTAGCGGGGTTTTCCTATAATTTATTACGGGATCAGTTTTTCTGAAGTTGCCAGTTTGCATTCTGTTTCAGCCTTTTTCATTTGTATCTTTCCCTGGCTGAAAGTTGGTGGAGGAGGGCTTATTTGCATTTGTGCAAATTAGCATTTGTGGAGGGTGGTCTTTGCATATTGTTTCTTCATGATGATTGTACCTTCATTTGACTCCATGACTTCATGATGGCTTGACCTTTGTTGGTCATGATTGGGTTTTGGAGTGAGGTTCTTTGATTGTGATCATTGCTTATTATCATGACCCTTTCTCTCTCTTGCATTATTCTTGTGGCTACCTCATTCATACATGTACCTTCATTTGACTCCATGACTTCATAGTTCGGCTCGAATTTTCCCCGCTTGGCGCGATTGGGGATCATAGGTCTTTTGACCACTAGCACGAGTTCGCCTTCGCGGAATGTCCTCGGCCTGGTCAATCTTTCATATGAGAGCGTCATCTTCGCTTTATAAGCCTTCAGATTTTGTTCCGCTATGAGCCCGGTTTCATCAAGGGCATCAAGCTCCTCAAGCCGAAGGTGAGCATTTTCTTCGTCCGTCAGCTCATAGTCGATTGCCACTCGTAGAGAGGGTAATTCTATCTCGAGGGGGAGTACTGCTTCTGTACCGAAGACTAACGCGTGCGGTGTTGTGTTCGTGGCCGTCTTGAACGTAGTTCGATACGCCTAGAGAGCTTCTTGCAGTCTCTCGTGCCAGTCCTTCTTATTTCGGGACACCGTCTTCTTTACGATCTTCGTTAAGGTCTTGTTGAAAGCCTCAGCTAGACCATTAGCTCGGGGATTATAAACCGAGGAATATCTCCAGTCTATGTTGTGTTGTTGCGTGAAGCGGCTGATCTTATGGCTTCTGTAGGCTGGCCCGTTATCGGAGATGATCCGTCGCGGAGTTCCAAACCGATAAATGACGTGCGTCTTGAAGAAATGGAGGATATTCTCCGTCTTCACTTCCCTTAGTGGTACTGCTTCTGCCCATTTGGAGAAGTAGTCAGTCGTCGCCAAGATGAATCGATGTCCCCTGGACGATGCTGGTTCGATAGGGCCGATTACATCAGTCCCCCACATTTCGAACGGCCAGCTAGCCACTGTTCGATGTAAAGGATTTGGGTGCTGATGGATGAAGTCCCCATGAATTTGGCATGAGTGGAATTGCTTCGCATACTCGAGGCAGTCCTGAATCATCGTTGGCCAATAATATCTCATCCGTTTAATCTTCAACTTCATCTTCGGGCCTGCTTGGTGAGAACCGCAGAGTCCGTCGTGAACTTCCTGAATGACTCTTTTCGCTTCCTCAGGTCCGAGACATCTCAACCACAGAGAATCAAATGACCTCTTGTACAGAGTATCATTGACGAAGGCGAAAGACAGAGCTCGTTTCATAAGCTGATGTCTTGAGGACGCATCTTCAGGCATTCGACGGGATTTGAAGTAGTCTATAAAGGCTTCTCTCCAATCCTCAGCCTTTCCCTGGTCTTTTATTTGCATAGCCATTTGCTCAGTCACTCTGTTTTCTTCGGATGATTCCGGAGATATTTCTGCTGGGGCAAGCACCCGACGGCTTTGTACCACGATTCTTACGTCATCGAAGTTCTCGTCGGCCAGTTCTTTAGCGAGCTTAGCTAGTGCGCCCGCTTTGCTATTTTCTGCACGCGGTATGCTTTCCAGCATAAAGGAGGGAATTTGAGTCAGCAATTGCTGTACACTCTCGCCGTACTTCACCAGTTCTGGCTTGCACGTCTGGTAGTCGCCGTTTACTTGACTAACGACCAGTTGAGAATCTCCATATATGAAGAGGTTTTCAATTCCCATGTCGATGGCGATCTCGAGGCCTGCTATTAAAGCTTCGTATTCGGCTTCATTGTTTGTCCTCGGCTCTGTTAAGGAGAAAGCAAAGCGCATTATCCCTCCTTGTGGAGTTACGAAGATGAGGCTCACCCCCGATTTGATTATAGGGATGCTTTGTTTGCGCTTCTTCATGGAAGATGCTCCATCGAAATAGAGTTCCCATTGGGTATCACTACCGTCGATCGCATCAAATGCATGTTCTTCTGGCAGCTCGCAATTCAAAGGAGCATCGGCAGGTATTGGGTGCTCAGCGAGGAAGTCGGCGATGGCCTGGCCTTTCACTGTCTTGAGAGGCTGGTAGGTTATCGAAAATTCCATTAAGAGCAAGGCCCATTTAGCGAGTCTCCCTCTCAATATGGCCTTCGACATTAAATATTTAAGGGGGTCCACTTTCGAAATGAGACGGACTTCATGCGCCAACGCGTAGTGCCTGAGCTTTGTTATCGCGAAGATCAACGCCAGGTAGTGTTTTTCGATGGGAGAGTAGTTGCTTTCTGCCCCCAAGAGAACTCGACTTAAGTAATAAAGAGCTCTTTCTTTCCCTTGGTCATTCTCTTGTGCTCATAATGCGCCTAAGGAACCTTCGAGGGCGGTTGTATAAAGAATGAGAGGCTTTCCCTTGACCGGAGCAGCCAATACTGGCGGATTCTGCAGGTATTGCTTGATTTCGTCCAGCGCGCTCTGGCATTTATGATCCCAAACGAAAGGGGTTCCCTTCTTCATCAAGTGACTGTAAGGGCGGCACTTGCCTGAAAGGTTGGCTATAAATCGCCGGATGTACGCGAGCTTCCCTTGGAGAGACCGCAATTGCTTGAGAGTCCTTGGCGGAGGCATTTCCATGATCGCCTTGATCTTTGACGGATCTATCTCGATACCTCGGTGTCGGACGATGAATCCCAGGAATTTGCCCGAGGAAACTCCGAATGCGCATATGAGAGGGTTCATCTTCAAGTTGTATTGTCGAAGGCGTTGAAATACGGTCTTCAGATGCTCTAAGTGCTCCTCGTATGATTTTCTTTTAACCACGAGGTCGTCGATATAGCATTCGACGATTTCATGTATAAGGTCATCGAAGATCTTTTTCATGGCCCTTTGATAGGTGGCACCGGCGTTCTTTAGACCGAAGGGCATCACTTTGTAGCAGAATATACTCAAAGGGGTCCGGAAAGCGGTGTGCTTCTGGTCTTCGGGATGCATCTTTATCTGATTATATCTTGATGAGCCGTCCATGAAGGAGAAAACCTCGTGAGTGGACGTGTTATCTATCATCAGCTCAGTGACTGGCACTGGGAAATCATCCTTTGGGCAGGCTTTATTGAGATCCCGAAAGTCTACACATATGCGTACCGTCCCATTTTTCTTCATTACCGGGACAATATTGGCGATCCAGTCAGGATATTGAACTTCCTGGATGAATCCGGAGTCGATCAGCTTCTTGACCTCGGCGTTGATGCTCATCTCATGCTCGAGCCGCATTCTTCTCGGTGCTTGTTTGATTGGTTTAACGTCCGGGGATATCGCCAATTTATGTACATCAATTTCTGGATCTAGTCCCGGCATCTCGGAGTAGTTCCATGCGAAGCAGTCCTTATACTGTATGAGCACGTCCTTGAGTGTCGCCACCTGTTCTTCGGACAGCAGCTCGCTGACAACCGTAGGCCTTGAGTCACTTGTCGTTCCCAAATCAATCTTCTTGAGGTTATCTGCAGTAGTGTGTATTCCATCTTCCAGCTCTTTGGGCACCGGTGGAAACTCTGAGATCACCTCATCACCATTGTTTTCGAAGAACCAAGGGAGGTCATCCACATTCTCGGGTTCTTTTTTTGATAATGTTATCATATCACAAGTACGAGCCCGCTTCCAAGACCGATGTGGATCTGGTTCTGCTCTCGTGGCTTTGGGTTCATTCTTCTGTGGCGGCGTTACCCTCCAGCTGTCAGATAGAGCGAACTTGCCGAGCCGATACTGATCTTCGACCCAGTTCTTGAAGGTGAAGCAGTCTTCGAGAGGATGCCCTATTACCCTGTGATAAGAGCAATAGTTCAGGTGTGAGACTTCGCCTGCTTGTTCGGGGTGCTTGGACTCCGGAAGCGTAAGCATTTGGTGCTTTATAGCTAGGTCAAGTATCTTCTTTGTCTTGTCTTGAGGAAAAGAGTATGCTCGACTCATTTTCTTCATAAGGGACAAATCCGGACCGCTCGATTCCCGACTGCGTGGCTTCTTGGTCCCGCTTTGTTGTTGCTGAATGTCTTTTCCGCCTTTTGACTTGTTTCTGCCTCTGTGTCGCGCCTTTTTTTTATAACAGGTTGACAGGGAGCGGCATTTTCGTCTTTCACAGACTGTTGGAGGAGACGTCGCGTCCTGGCTTTCTCGTAGATGGCCATTTCGCGGTTGTGGTCGTCTCGAACTTTTTGACCAGCTTCCCTTATAAGCTTGTTCATTTGTTCTTCGAACGACGGACTGGGCATTTTTGCATCGGGGACCTTTTCTAGCTCAGGATTAGCATCTTCCCGTTGAGCATCCCTTTCTTCATCAAAGTTATGCACGGCATAGCAGTCGCGGAGTAGCTCCCGTTTCTTCGACCGAACATATCCAAGCCCGATTGCTTCCATTCTCCCATTGGGCAATTTGTGCTGAGTTCCGGGAACGTTCCAGATCCAGTCGTAGAACTTAGCTTTTCGAGCGGTCTGTTTGACGGGTATCCCTTGGCGCTTTAATAGCCTTTTCAAGCCTTCTGTATAATATCTAGGCAGACGAATGGGCTGAAGCCTGTCAAGCGTAGAATCCACAACGTGCCAGATTTCTTTTTCCACCTTGGTTTCCCCGGAACGGTAGAATAGAATCGCCTTTTCGCCTGGGAGGGACTTAGAACATCTGCAGCTCTTCCACACTATAGGTATCAAGCGCGTCCAGTTCTTTATGATGTTTGGGTGGAACCATGGTGACTTGCATACTTTGCTCTTCATTAGCGAAAGTTTGTATTGAAGGCCGAGTGGAGAATACAATATGGACTTCATCTTCCGAATCGCTACCAAAGATTAACATAGGAGCGGACGGTCCTGGCTTGTTGTACCGGGGTGGGCCCGAATAAACCATCTCTTCGTCCTCCTCGGTATCGCTCCCGAAGACAGGGATTGTGGCGATAACTTTGTTCTCCGGCTTGTGACACCTCTCTGTGTCTTCGAAATCCGGTTAGAAGTATTTTGCGTCTTCATATTTGCGGACTTCGTTCACGGAGAATGGGTTCAACTCTCCTGTTACGGTATACTCGAGACCATCCTTAAAATATTTCATACACTGATGCTGTGTAGAAGGGTTGATGTTGTACTCGTGTAACTAAGGCCGGCCGAGCAGAGCATTATAGCATGTCTTGGCGTCTATGACGTGGAATTTAATGTCCGTGACGAGTAGCCCAAAGCGTAACGTCAGTATCACAGACCCAAGATTCCGTGATGATTGAGATTCAAAACCAGAGATGGTGATCTTATCACGAGCGAGATGCTGGACACTCATGCAGATTTCCTTCAACACTCGCACGTTGAGGAGATTGACGGAAGACCCATTGTCGACCAGGATTTTGCCTATCTTTATATCGTGGCAGTATCGTGAGACATAGAGGGGGCGGTTGTGCTCACACGTCCCAAGGAGAAGGTCTTCATCACCGAAAGTGACATCGGCTGTGTGCACTTCTTCCAGCTCGTCCTTCATCTTTTCTTCGGTGAGAAAAGCTTGGAATTGCTCTGGCTCCTGTAGCGCTTTGATCAATGAATCTCTTGCCTCTTTTGATAGTAAAAGGGCATCGAGAATACTGAGCTGCGAGGGTAACTTCCTCAAGTGTGCCAGAATGTTGTAGTCCACCTTATTTCTCTTTGGCGGGTCCTTGGCGATTAGCTCTTCCACAACTTGGTCATCCAGGGCGATATCCTCAAAGACCTTCTCTTTTCCCTTATCTTTTTTATTTGAGGGTCCAAGATTCTTTTCTAGTAGCGTACGATTACGCAACCGGATATTTTCGCAGGCCTTCGGCTCTTCCCTTTTTCCCGAGGTGGACTCTTTAAAGAGAGGGCTAAGAGCCATTTCCTCGTCAGAGTTGCTCCCGAATGTGAGAATTTGCTCTTCCCCGGCGTTAACCATGCGACAATCGCCGGTAGTTCATATAAGCTCCTCGGTCGTACTTTTTTTCTCCCGACGATTTTTGCGCTTCTCCCGCTTGAAATGTTGCCGGTGAACAACATATCCTTTCCACCATTTATTGAAAGCTTTGCACTCTTCGGTGGGGTGCGAAACCTTCCGATGATATAAGCAATAGGAAGGGTGCATTTCCGCTTTGCCGGTAATGTTTCCTTCAGAGGGTGGCAGCTTCATCCCCATCGACATGGATTTTGCAAACCTCTTCCTCGTCTTGAATTTGATTTTGTCCGCAATGGATGTACTTTGATTTGACGGGAGTGTCTCGACCTTTTCGTCTAATCGCCGGCGCTTGGCCTTTTCAAATAGTAGCGTCTCGCGTTCCCGATCATCCTTACTTTTCAACAGAGCTTCATTGAGGAATGCATCAATAGTTTCATCTGATGGCCCCAGAAGTTTCGGTTCAGGATCTGCCCCCAGCTTCTCAGTGCAAGGAGTTCTCTCATCGTCCGTAAACGAGTGAGAGATCACATGACAACTTGCCACGTATTCCTCGGATTCATCCGACGAGCTCTCTCCCTCATCTTCCTCTTGAAAGACGTGGTTGAGAAACCCCTGGAATGTGACGGGAGTCCGTGCCTTTTGATTGTATTCCTCCAGCGCGTCAATTTGTTTCTGTAATTCCGTGCGCTTGTCACCAGGCTTCACGGGCTTTTTGGATCTCTTCTTCTTCTTCTTTGAAGATTTCGACGGCTGGGTATGAATGCTTGGGCCATCACCACCGGTCCTTGGAATTGGGCGCGGCTTCAACATCCCTTCAATGATCTGGGGTTCTAGCGGGTTCTTCCACCTGACCGCTGGGCTTGTCTTGAGATCATTCAGCATCCTTTTGGTTTTGGCTGATAACACAACCTCCCATGGAGCTTCTTCAACAAGGGAGCACGTTGCCCCCGGCGTATTCACCTTTTTAGAAGTATGAGGTTGCGGCGGGTTCACCTTCCATCTTTCGGATAACGCGATCTTGCCTTGCTGATATTGATCGTCAATCCAGTTTTTGAAGACGTAGCAATCTTCAATCAGATGTCCCAATACTCGGTGATAGGGACAGTAATTGGGATCATTGACGTCGTTTGGCTGCGACGGACGTCTTGACTCCGGTAGATTAATGAGTCTGTTACGCAATGCCAGTTCAAACAGTCTTCTCGTTTTATTCTGAGGAAATGAGTAAGGACGTCCCAACCTCTCCTCGAGGGCAGGTGTGGACGCATATTGTTTTGACGAACAACCGGCTTCGAGTTGCTCGGCTGTTGCTGAGCATTGGCGACGACGATCGCTTTCCCTTTCCCCCTCTCATTTCGAGAGTCCGGCTTTGGAGGAGACGGTCTGTGACCCATCTGATCCATCTGGGCTAACATATCGATCAAGGATTGGAACGTGGTTGGTTTAAAGAACATCATGAATTGTGAGATAGTTGCATGAGGATCTAGGGTGCCCACGAACATGCCCACCGCCGGCGCTTCTTCAATGCGTTGTTCACACTTTGACCACAAGTTCCGCCATCGGATTGCATATTGAACCCAAGTCTCGCCCGGCTTTACTCTCGCATTAATCAAAACTGTTATTGGAGTACGCTCACTGGCACTTGCGAAGCGCTGGGTAAACAACAACTCCATTTCAGCGAAGGTTTTGATGGAGTCGTTCGGAAGCTCGGAGTACCATTCAAACGCCGTCTCCGACAAGCTGCCGACGAACTGGCGAAGCAACAATTTATCATCACCGCCGGTGTTACCGCAAAGAGCCCTGAACTGGGCAACATGTTGATGGGGATTTCCAGTCCCCTTATAGACATGGAATTTCGGTATTGTATAGCCCGGCGGGTACTTGATCTGATCATACCAGCTCGGATATGTTCGCCCCGTTCTGACAACTTGTCCGGCTGCCTCCGTTGCCTGATGAACCCATATCTGCTGAGCTATATATTCGTCCAGGTCAGCTTTGGAAATTGTCTCCTCCTTGGCTGCTGATAGAGCCGGCGGTGGATTCGACGTTTCTCCTCTGTCATCTTCAAGGATGATCGGAGGATCTTCGGCTGGAGGATCTTGCTAGATCATCATACCCACCATGTCCTGGAACAGAAGGGCCATTCGTTTTATATTGGCTGCTTGTTCCGCAGCCTCTTTATCCTTCTTTTCCAGTATCCTGCGAAGGAATTCAGCGTCAGTTTCTTGCTCCTGGCGTTGATCCGAGGACGCTTTGGGGCTTTCTTTTGGCCCAGTGAGTGCGGCCATCGCGGTCATCATTTCCTGGAGCTTCTGCTCCTCCTCCTGAGCTTTAGTCACCGACCGCGTAAGCGGTCTATGACCTGTGGATGTACGACTGTCCTCTTTCCCGGACGCCATGTAGATGGTGTGTACCACAATGCCCCCGGACTTAGGGCGTTTGGGTTCACTGCCTTTGACGTTCGGAGAGGCGTGGTGATTTTCTCCGGCCTTCTTCTCTTGTGGGCCGTCGAAGTTGAGGGGGCCGTGGCTTTGGGCACCCAGGTGGTCGTCGTCTTTCGTTGCTTGACAGGGGGATCTTCTTCCTGCCGAACTTTCGACTTCTTATGCTGGTGAGAGAAATTCGGATCAATCACCGATTCTCGGACTCGTCGCCAAGTCTTGTAGATCTTGGAGGACAGCTGTTAAGGAGACTGCTCCGGATTTTCTGGTTCTTCTTCCACGGCGGTCTCTACCGATGGAGGAGATCTTTTAAGCACAGCGGTAGGAGAGTTCCTGCGCACCTTGTTCAGCAGTTCAAAGCTGTTCCCGATTGGAACAGCAGCATTGACTTCCACTGTTGGGGCTGGTGGAGTTAGCCCAGAGGGGGAGTTGCCCCCAGTCTTCCTTATCCGGCGCCAGTGGCGACGTCGGGCTTGACGGGTTGTTGGGATTGGTTCAGCGACGACTTCGTCTTGCCCCTGGTTCTGGGGATGGGCTGCTGCCGGTGTCAGCCTTTTGAAGACTTACTTTCGTTGAGAAGCTACGTCCAACCGGTCAAAAATAGATTTCTGAGCGGGAGTGGGAACGAGAGCAGTCAGTCTCGCGAAGACCGACCCTCTGGGAGGAGAAGCCGCCTTGACGATTTCAGGAGCAGCTATCTTTTTTGGGATGGCTACTTCAGGTGTTATGGGCTTCTTGATAGGCCCTTTAGTGCTCGAGCTCAGCCTGGTGAAGTCTGAAGAATTGGACGACTCGTTGAGAGGGGCCGTGGAAGTAATAAGTCGATCGAAGACCGACTTCTTTGAAGCTTCCGGTACGGGCACTAGGACGTTAATGTTCACTGGTGGGATCATGGTCCCAAAGAACAGACCGGTGGTAGCCTGAGTCACCTGCTCCACAGGCATAGTGAGCAGGGAAGCAGCCTGCGGTCCAAAGGCTACACCTCCAGGTGAGGCAGAGCGTCGGTTGCATTTGCATTTGGAGCAGTTTGAGCAGTTGGACGCCATTGCTGTTTGATTTCTGCGCCAAGCAAGAGACCAAATCTTAGTAACTTGAAACCTGAGGGAAACCATTAACAAACCGCGATTCATTCGCGAAGACGACACACGAAGTGTGGAGTGGAAAGAGGAAAAGGTCCCACCGGGCGTGCCAAAATCTGTTCCCCTCCGAATGGCGGCGCGACGCGGCGAACGTCTTGCCTGTGATTCGGGGCAGATGCTATTTGGTTTTATCCATCCACCTCTCCGAAGATACCAAGTTGATTTATGGCACCGTCTATCGGAGGTTTGGAAGGATGCGGCCGATGTAGCAGACTTCGACAGATTCCCCCTCGTCTGAGGGGTTTTTGATTGTGGGGACGCTCTTCCCTGCAGGCGCAAGCCCCTGCAGTTAATTACGCTACCGCATCGCGGTAACAACTTTCTCCTTCTCTTGAATTTCACTTCGTGTCGTGGGTATTTGTTTTGTTTGTGGTTGCCCGTGGATTGTATACGGAGACTAATTTATGTCGTCGCCCGTAGGACGTGGATTAGTCCAAATCCGTATTTTGTTTGTATACGGAGACTAATTCGTGCCAGAATTTTGTTTATGGCTGCCACCAAAATCTAAAACGCATGCTCAGAGCATATCCTCAAGAGTCTGAATAGTCCGCTCTGACTGGCCGTCGGTCTGCGGATGAAATGTTGTGCTGAAACTCAATCGGGTGCCCAAAGCCTCTTGAAACCTCTGCCATAGTCGGCTGGTAAACTGGGTGCCTCGGTCGGACACGATACAAGCTGGGACGCCATGCAACCGTACGATCTCATCTATGTATAACTGGGCATACTGAGCAAATCCAAAGGTGGTCTTCACTGGCAAAAAGTGAGCCGCCTTCGTCAATCGATCCACGATCACCCAAATGGAGTCATACCCTCGACAGGTCCTGGGTAGACCCACAATGAAGTCCATAGAAATTTTCTCCCATTTCCACTCTGGAATGGGCAAAGGCTATAACTCTCCCACTGGTCTCTGATGCTCGGCCTTGACTTGCTGATAAGTCAGGCATCTCGATACGAAGTCTGTGACGTCCCTCTTCATTCCATCCCACCAGTAAACATCTTTCAGATCGTGGTACATCTTGGTGGATCCTGGATGGACGCTGTATACCGATCTATATGCCTCCTCAACAATCTCTCGTCTCAGTCCCTCAGAGTCTGGTACGCACAGTCTAGTCCCAAATCGTAGTATCCCCAGATCATCGTTCACAAACTCGGAATCTCTGCCCTGTCTAACCTGTGCCATGATCTCTGAACAACGGTCACCACTGCACTATGCCTCTTGGATACGGTCAAGCAACTGTGGGCATGCATGAATATGTGCAAGCTGTCCCCCGATCGGAGTAAACTCGAACTGCACTCGGCTGTCGCATAGAATCTGCCAATCTGCCGACGACTGCCTCTGCACTGCGCTCAAACAAGATAAATTACCTCCGGGCCTCCGACTTAAAGCATTCGCCACTACATTCGTCTTGCCCGGATGATAAAGGATCTCGCAATCGTAATCCTTTACTAGCTACATCCAACGGCACCGTCTCATACTCAGGTCTCGCTGCTGAAATATGTACTTCAAGCTCTTGTGGTGCGTGAATATCTGGTGTTCCCCTCCGAATGGCGGTGCGACGCGGCGAACGTCTTGCCTGTGATTCAGGGCAGATGCTATTTGGTTTTATCCATCCACCTCTCCGAAGATGCCAAGTTGATTTATGGCACCGTGTATCGGAGGTTTGGACGGATGCGGCCGATGTAGCAGACTTCGTCAGATTCCCCCTCGTCTGAAGGGTTTTTGATTGTGGTGACGCTCTTCCCTGCAGGCGCAAGCCCCTGCAGTTAATTACGCTACCGCATCGCGTTAACAACTTTCTCCTTCTCCAGAATTTCACTTCGTGTCGTGGGTGTTTGTTTTGTTTGTGGTTGCCCGTGGATTGTATATGGAGACTAATTTATGTCGTCGCCCGTAGGACGTGGATTAGTCCAAATCCGTATTTTCTTAGATTTGGGTTTGGGGTTTTGGTTTAAGGATACGTTAGCCATATTTGAGGCTAAGATCAACTCAAACGTTTGTTAAGGATACGTTAGTCTAATCTCCAGACTAAGATGAACTTAACGGGATCGTTTGGATCCGACAAGAGAGCAATTGGCTCTATTGTTTAGTTTAATGACATTGCGGTCGATTTCCAGTTTATGGACATGGTGGTCCATCATTCCCATTTGGGGACGAACATTAGTTTAAGGACATTTCGGTCCAACGTTCCCATTTTGGGACGAATATTAGTTTAAGGACGTATCGGTCCATGAGTTTAAGGACCCCGAAGTCCGTATCGATGTCTGGTTGTCGGGACCCGTCACCTCTCTGAAGACGTTGAAGGATTACAACGACAAATATCAGAGGAGTTCAGAGATGTACCCTTGAACCGGGTGTAAATTGATTTAAGAAAGCAATCGTGCCCAGTCAATGTTAATTTGAGGACTTATGGCCATGATTGGGTTAAGTCCAGTTGAAAATGTTCAACATTTTATTTGTCTGGCCTGTTAGGCCTTTGATTGGGCTCTGCCCCTGTTTAATAATGCATGGCATTTTTGTTTGGTCTATTAGATCTTTATTTGGGCTCTGCCTTTTTTTTAAATGATGCACAACATCTGTTTTGGTCTGACAGACCTTTGTTTGGGCTCTGCCCCTTCTTTAATAATGCATTGCATTTTTTATTAGGCCTGTTAGGCCTTTTAATTGGGCTCTGTCCCTTCTTTAATAAAGCAAAGCATTTATTGTTCTGACAGTGCGCCACGTGGCTTGTCAGGCGCTTTGCGCCAGCGCAAGGCGCAAGTCCATGTGGAGGTGACACGTGTCACGCTCTGGTGAGTGCAAGCGCAGTGCGCTGCACTGTTGCTGCTGACACGTGGCGCGCTCTGGTGAGCGCAAGCGCAGTGCGCTGCGCTATTGCGCTGCTGACACGTGGCGCGCTCTGGTGCAGTGCGCCAATTTATGAGAGCAGTGCTCTGTTTTAAAAGCGCATAGTGTAGTCTGTTCTGAGGCTGACACGTGGCGCTCTCTGGTGGCATGCGCCAACCCGAGAGCGCAACAGTGCAATTTTGTCAAGTGCAGGGCACTATTCAATATCTTAATCCAATTTTGGATCAAAGAAGAGAATCTTTTAAGATTCCAGAACCAATGGTTCATCAAAAGGCAATGCCTTTATGTAGATCAGAAAGATCTAATAAAGAAGTAAATTACTTCTTTTTTATTAATATTATCATTTTTTATTGAAGATCTTTGATCTTGTTCTTAGATTATTGATCTTTTCAGAAGAAAATTCTTCTTTTTCTAAAGGTTTTACCTTTTTCTTTCTTTCTTTCTGAATTCTTCTCAAAGTTCTTAGAAGAGCTCTGTGAATTCTCTGTGTCTTCAATTATCCCTTTAGACTTGGAGTCTAGGGGGCTTTTTATAGTGCCATTTGATTTGTTAAACCAGTTAAAGAGATCTTTCTCTGAGTGATTTAGGGATTTCCCCCCACCGTTGGATCTTTGATCCAAGGGCTTCTGTTTTACAGAAGATAATCTTCTTGTTTTAACAAGATCAGAAAGATCTTTCTAGAATTTTAATTCTGTTTTAGTGCTGGCACAGTTGGTGCAAGCGCACCTACGCTTGACACGTGTCGCGCAGCGCAACTGCGCTGCCACGTGTCGCGCAGCGCAGAGCGCAGCGCAACTGCGCTGCCACGTGTCGCGCAGCGCAGAGCGCAACTCAGCTGAAGCGTTGCTTTATTTTCATTTTCAATAGAGCCTTGCTCTGATTGGGTGAGCTGCCTTGGGCGCTGTGCTGGCGTGTCAGCTTTTGATACGTGGCACGTTGCGCGCAGCGCAAGGAATCTGAAGCGTTGCTTCAATTTTTGAATTTTTGAAATTCAAACAGAGCTTTGCTATGATTGGGGAAACATCTGGCATGACTCACCATATAGGTAATGTCGCCAGATCTTGAGTGCAAAGACCCCAACCGCCATCTCTAAATCATGAGTAGGGTAGTTCTGTTCATGCTTCTTCAACTGCCGAGAAGCATACGCGATAACTGTGCCGTGCTACATCAATACACAGCCTAGCCCCACTCGAGAAGCGTCACAATAGACCACAAATCCACCCGATCCTGAAGGCAATGATAATATTGGCGCTGTAGTCAAACGAGTCTACAACTGCTGGAAGCTATGCTCGCACGGCTCGGTCCAAACAAAAGGAACTCCCTTCCGGGTCAACCCGGTCAACGGTGCAGCAATACGGGAGAAGTCCTGAACAAAACGTCGATAGTAGCTAGCAAAGCCTAGAAAGCTGCGGATCTCTGTGACTGATGCCGGTCTGGGCCAATGCTGAATGACCTCTATCTTCTTCGGGTCCACACGCATACCATCTCTCGTAACCACGTGACCCAAGAAATCAACGCTGTCAAGCCAGAATGCGCACTTGGAGAATTTCGCGAATAGCTGGTGCTCTCTCAAAGTCTGCAATACGATCCGCAACTGCTGCTCGTGCTCCTCTCGGCTCCGGGAATAGACTAAGATGTCGTCAATGAATACGATGATGAACTGATCAAGATACGGCCTGAAAATGTGGTTCATCAAGTCCATAAATGCTGCTGGGGAGTTGGTGAGTCCGAACGACATCACCAAAAACTCATAGTGTCCGTAACGCGTGCGAAAAGCCGTCCTCGGAATATCGTCCTGTCGTACCCCCAACTGATGATAGCCTGATCGTAAGTCAATCTTTGAGAAGTGCCCCGCACCCTTGAGCTGGTCGAACAAATCATCAATACGAGGTAAGGGGTATCTGTTCCGCACTAGTAACACTTTGAATTTCCGTTTGAATGTCTTTCGTGATAATTAGTGATCGTACGTGTTATTATATATATGTGTTCCTAGGATTATTAGTTATATTTAGTCGTGTTAGCAAATTGGAAGATTTTCCTTTGTAGTGTAGTGTACACTTGCACACTTAGTTTTTGGGACTTAGGGTTTTGGTAGCATGTTAACCATTCTTGTGTTGCATGGTTGCTAACTTTTTCCCCACCCTTTAATCAAAACAAAAACCCTTTTTATAATTTCAAATCCTATTAAACAATGAGGCATGGTGGTTAGGTGAAAGTTGACCTTGAGACCATTTTCTTCCCTTCTCTCTCTCTCCTCTTCCCACTTCAGAATTTCTGCAGCTCCAGCAGAAAAACCCTCTCATTTTCTTCACCTCTTCTTCTTCTTTTCATTCCCTTTGATTTCCAAACAAAACCTACACAAATCAACACATTTATCATCACAAAACCATGGAAAAGGGGGCTTTTTGGGGTGTTTGAAGGCTAATCTGCACACCTGAGAGAGGAGCTGGACTTTTGGTGTTTGATAAGGTCATTTGAAGGTATAAATTCATGTCTTAACCTCTTTTTCCATAACTTGCATGTTTAGTTTCAAAATATCACCTTTTTGTGCAATTTTAGTGCTATTGAAGGGATTTAGTGGTAATATGTTAAAGTTTATGTTGTTGTGGCTTGATTAGCTTGTTAATGAGTTATTAGTGTGGGTTTAGACTTAGGTTTGTTTCAGATTTCAGAAAAATACCCTAAAGTATGATTTTAGTGCAAAAGTGTGGATTTTAACTAGAAATAAGGCCCTGTAGGATCTGCTGCTACCCGAGATATTTCAGAGTGAAACTAGATGTTACTGTAGCATGTATGGGGGGTATAGAGTGCACACACAAAACCTGGGAGCCCAATTCCCTACCCAGGCCGCCGAAATATGCATTCTGGCCTCAAATTGCGGCCAGATGGGGGAGTTTTGGGTTGGGGTTTGGGGTGTTGGTATTTGCTGCTATATGGGTTATTTTGGTATATATAGTTTTACAATATCTTTTCTGTATCAAAATCTGGAGGTGATTACCTATTTTCCCGTATTTTTTAATCCTTCGCGACACGCGTGATACGTGTGTATGGGTTTTGGGTTTCTGCGTATCGCGACGCGTCGGAGTGACTTCAGGCGCGTAATCACACGTTTTAGCGTATCGCGCACACGCGCGCTTGGTTCACGACACGAGTTACTAGTTCGGCCTTAATGTCGTGTTTGTGTGATTTCAAGCTTATGTATGATGTATTGTGAAATTCTAGGTTCGCAGGCGTGTACGGCGGACGCCGCGCAGAAGGGAAAGCAAGTTGTTGGCTATACCTAGCGAGAGACTACGGTGAGTAGATTTAACATCTACGGGGATATCGCCCGCATGGCGTTCTACGTCAGGGCTGATAGGACCTTATAGCTACATTTACATACATTGACTGTTCATGGCTACTATTTAGTGCATACTGCATTCTCTGCTATATGTATATAAACTAGAATTGATGGAACACCGCACCCTTACTGACAGTTCATGTTGCACGAGCACTACCCTGACATGATATTCATACTTGATGCATACATCACATCGGATCATTATGCTATTGCTCATCTTTTATGTGACTTGACATGATATTCATACTTGATGCGCATGTCACATCACATTTACTTGCATATTGGTTGGGATTACATGTGTTTTCCGGATTTGGGAACCGTGGCCTTTTCAAATATGTAATCATTTAAAAACCCGGTTCCCTTGATATGATATTTTGGGGCGCCACCCTGTGTTTTCTCGGTGCTAGAGTGGCTTATGTTGAGAGAGGGATGACCCGGACTGACGGATTCCCGATATATTGAGAGAGGGCTGACCCGGACTGACGAATGCCCGATATATTGAGAGAGGGATGACTCGGACTGACGGATTCCCGATATATTGAGAGAGGGCTGACCCGGACTGACGGATGCCCGATATATTGAGAGAGGGATGACCCGGACTGACGGATTCCCGATATATTGAGAGTGGGCTGACCCGGACTGACGGGGCCCGATGGATGAGGATTTGCGTGTCGATGCTGGACACGTGTATTTATGATATTTGGGTGCCGATGTTGGGCACTCGGGATTCTCAGAGATGTACAGGATTTGAGGGCCGATGAGAGTGCCGGCGCCTGAGCTATTTGGGGGATCTGGGTGCATTGATAGACACCGATTGTATATTCCACGTTGACATTCCGTGTAGATATTATATTGCCCATGCTCAGCATTTATTATTGTACCTCACCCTGTAGTTACATTACCTGATAGAGCACTTGCATGATTATTGCACATACTGCGTATCACATATTGATATCATCTGTTGGCATATGATAGAGTAGCGCAGTACGTGCATGCTCGCGATTACCTTTATATGTTATCTTTATTCATGAGTTGGCAACTCACCCCCGTTGTGCCACAGTGTTTGCAGGTTGCCCTTCGGAGTAGTCGCAGCAGGCTGCGTTTGCATCTTTTGACACAGATACCCCCATAGTTGGTGTACTAGCTCTTTTGCTGATAGGTGGGTTTTGTGCGGTATCTTTTTATCTTTCAGTTATGTACATTGTTGTATCTAGTATTCTCCATCTACCATTTATGTATTTGACTTAGAGACAGTGTGAGGACGATGATGTATTTTATTTGTATTCTGGTGTCGAGCTCGTTGTGAGCCGACTGTACTTGCAGTTTTTCCTATCTGTGATGTTCCCACTTATGGATCTTGATCTTCGCTACGGCGTCGTATATTGCTATCTTGGTGATTGATTACTTAGATTTCTTATCATTTTAGTAAGTGCTTTCATTTAAAAACTTATAACACTCTATACTTTCACTGGTTTGATTTCTGGGTTTTCGGTTCACTTGGTCGCGTTACGCCTGTAGACGTTACGTGGTTAAGTGCCGGTCATGGGCCAAACTTTGGGTCGTGATAGCACTGTCACCCGGTTCAGCTGACGGTAATTGATACACAAACGCATACTGCCGTCCTTCTTCTTGACAAACAGGACATGAGCACCCCAAGGAGACACAATCAGTCTAATAAGCCCTTTATCTAACAAATACTGCAACTGACCCTTCAGCTCCGTCGGGGCCATCCGATAAGGCGGTATGGAAATAGGCCCCGTGCCAGGGATCAAGTCGATGCAGAACACAATATCGTGCTCAGGCGGTAGCCTAGGCATCTCGTCAGGGAAAACATCAGGGAGCTCACCAACAATCTGGACCTGGTCCAACGAAACCTCAGCAGCTCTAGTATCGCAAACATACGCTAGGAACCCCTGACATCCCTTCCTCAAGAGCTGTCTAGCGCGAAGAGACGAAATCAAACGGTGAGGGGCGGCACCACGGTCCCCCTGCACAACAAAAACCGACTCACCGGGAAAACGAAATCTAACTGTCTTCTCGCGGCAGTCCACAGACGCATAGCATGTAGCTAACCAGTCCATGCCCAGGAGAACGTCGAAGTCTAACATCTCAAGAAGGATCAAGTCGATAAGCAACTCTCTCTCGCCAATACGGACAACACACGACCGAAACACGTGCCTCACAACAAACGACTCGCCAACAGGAGTAGTCACTACGAGCGGATGATCTAGCAAACACGACTCTCTGCTCAAATTCGACATGAAGTGTGTAGAAACATACGAGTGTGTAGACCCCGGATCAAACAACATGTGTGCATCAAAAGAACATACTGAAAGAGTACCTAACACCACTGCATTGGATGCCTACGCGTCCCGATGAGTCAAAGCAAAAACCCGTGCCTGCCATCCACCTGCGACTGGCTGTCCTCTACCGGCAACTGGCTGTCCTCTACCTCGGTCACCCCATCCTCTCTGAACAAACCCTCCGCGACCACGACCACTCTGTGCATAAGTCTGACTCGGAGCAACAACAGGTGCAAGAGGCAACTCTCTCTGAGGTGGAGAAGGTGGTAAGGTAACATGTGGTGCGGCTGTCTCCCTCCGGCGTATCATGGTACAATCCTTAACGAGGTGATGTAGACTGCCACACCCAAAGCACCTATATGATGCCTGCTGACCCTCCTGGGGATAAGAATTGAATAACTGGCCTCGTCCCACGTCTCTGCTACTCCCCGTACCTGAACGAAGTCTGTCGCGGTGCCTAAATGGCCGTCTCCGTGCTGATGTATCAGTACGAACCCTCTTTGGCTCTAGAACTACCGAAGTCTTGGCAAGACGCTCCTCGACTAATAAGGCTGCATCCACTACTGCTGCATAGGTATCACAATGCTGCGCGCTGACGACAAGGAACAAGTGGGTAAGCAAGCCTCGAACAAACCTCTTGACTCGCATCTATTCAGTAGCTACCAAATACGGGGCATACACGGATAGCTCAGTAAACTGTTCATCATACTCTGACACCGTCATATCCGGAGTCTGGCATAACGACTCGAACCTGCATGCTCGAGCATCCCTGACACTCTGTGGAAGAAAACAGGCAAGAAACACAGTCACGAGCTCAGCCCAGGTCATAGGAGGAAAACCTGCGGCTCTGCCCTTCTCTAGAGACTCGCACCACTTCTGCGCAGGACCTTCCATACGAAAGCTCACGAACTCCACCAATCTCGCATCGGAGCATCTCAATGAGCGGCATATCCTGGCCAACCGGTCGATAATAGATTGCAGATCCTCCGCTGCATCAGTGCCTGTGAAGACCGGAGGCTTCAGCCTCATGATCTATGATAACGATACTGTGATCACCTCCATAACTGTAGGTGCAACTGCCTGAACCGTAGGTACCATCGCGGTCCCCGCAACACGTGGGGCAACCTCCTGTCTCTGCGCTCGAATGGTCTCAACTAACGACCCCATCATCTGGCGCAAATCCTATATACCGGCCCCAAGCATAGAAATATGGTATGTCGAAGGGGGATCAATCTGCTCCGGTACAACTGGCGTACCGCCCGGGTCAGTCCTCATTTCAGACGAGCCAACTCTGCCCTCGGCTCTCGCGACCGCTCTTTGCGCCCTCGAAGTCTTCGGTGGCATAATGGCTGGAAAAGAAACAGGAATCGATAAGAGCACCAAAATCGTATCACAAGAATGTATAAAATCATTAAAGGATTTCAATCAATAAGTCCTAAGGTCACTTAGGCCGAGTACCGTGTCGTAAGTATGCCGCGGAACATACACACGCTATGCCACTTTGCTTAAGCTACCTTCTCCATCATACCAAGGTCATCCTACACTCCGAAGGTAAAACCAAAGCTCCGATACCAACTTTGTCACGACCCAAATATTCGGCACGTGACCGACACTTAAACTACGTAACGTCTACAGGCGTAACGCAATTTAAGTGAGCCGAAAACCCAGAAATCTAAACCATAAATTAGTAATTGATTAAAACATTTGTTAAGAACATTTAGAAATTTCAAGTAAAAATCTTTAAGGTTTAAATTATTTTCTTAAAAATTTCGGCAGCATCTCCTTTGTAAAACTGGCCCTAAAACGGGTACACCATAACATAAGAGTAAAACCAATACATAATATAATAAAGTATCCTCAAACGGGAGCAATCACGCCCAACGGCGGAAACAACCACCAAAAGAGTAATATACGACGCCGTAGCGAAGAAATGAACAATAAAAGTAGAAAACAACATAAAAGATAAACCGCAGAAATAAAGTTGGCTCACACAAGCTCGACATCTAGAGTACAAAATAATATACAACATCTTCCTCACAACTGGTCTCTAAGTCGATACATGAAATGGTAGATGGAGAGTATTAGATACAATAGAATGTACAATGAAATACAAACGAATATCCGCAAAAACCCACCTAGGAAAACGGCTCACAGCCAACTGTAGCGGGATCCGCAGCAAAAAGATACAATGATGTAGCCCTGCCGCGACTGCTCTAAGGGTCAACCTACAAACACTGTGGCACAATGGGGGTGAGTTGCCAACTCGTGGATAGTAAATAACATATACAGGTAATCACAGGTATGCACATACTACGTTACTCTAACATGATCAATCTAATAACATCAATATGATAATCTGGGTATGCAATAATCATGCGAGGTACTCTAATCAGGTACTAAAAATACATGATGCAATGCATATAAATGAGTGCTGAGCATGGGGAAACATATCATCAACATGAATCGTCATCGTGGAAAAACCCGGTGTCCATCGGATACACCTCAAAATCCCAATGCCCCATGCGCCGTACCCTGATCGGCCCTCATATCCTGTAAATTTCATGGAACCTGAGTACCCAACATCAGCACTCGAAAATGTCATGAAATACTCATGTCCAGCATCGACACGGAAATACACATCTCTCAGGCACCGCATACCAAATCGGCCCTCAATATATCTTATGTCAAATTCCCAGACGGTATCCTCCGGATATCCGTCGAGCTCCGTACTGTTACCGGTAGGTCATACTCCCTCTGCCAGGATCATCGTCTACACCACGAAATCATCTCTCGCCCCGGGGAACCATACCGGGTCCACCATGTACCCGCAGACGGTGCCTCCCGCTCCTCGAATCGGGTATACTCACACAAGCTCTCTGAACCGAGAAAACTCATGGTGGATGCACTGAAATATCATATCAAGAGAAACCGGGTTTTCAAAACGATGCATACTTTCTTGAAATTATACCACGGTTCTCAAATCCAAAAATCACATGAAAATCCATGACTAAATGCGTAAATCCATGCAATATGATGTATGCAACATGAAGCCGTAGTATGAGCATATCAAGGGAACCTCTCTTTTAAATAAAAACAGTTTTAAAATACGTCATGCGGTTCCCAATTCACCAAAATCAAGCCAGCATCATCTATGTATGTGCAGGTATGTATGTATGCAAGTATGCATGTACAATATGTATGTCATATGCATAATAGAACAATAATCCATGTGTCAATGCCAATAACAACAAAATACTGTATATGTGTGTAGGCGTGTCATGGCAATTACCGACGGTGTGGGTGTAGCATACAGTTTAATGTGCGTGCAACATGGACCGTCAGTAATAGTGCAGTGTCCACTGGCTACTCAGTCAAGGCACAACAATATAATGGTATGTATAATGCTCATGCACAATCAATCTATATGGATGTAAACATGTGGCTATACTAATATATCAAGCCCTGAAGCATAACGCCATACGGGCGATTTCCCCATAGATGTTAAATCTACTCACCGGTGATCTCGAGCTAAGTATATCCGACCACCTGCTTCCCCTTCTTCACGGCGTCCGAAGTCCCCTCCTGTGATCCTAGAATTTACACAAGCGCAAAACATCAAGCTAAAACTCTGAGAAGGTACAAGGACAACAATACGAAGAATAATCTTCCTCAAGCTATACTTGTATGCACAAAAAAAAATGTGTACGACATTGCCACAACCTCAACTAGAATTGCTATACGAAACAACCACCAACCTAGAACCCGATCATACATATCGCTCATTCACAATACCCTAATTATCATAGGAGATGTTATATATATATCCACAACATCAAATTAAATCAACACCTAATTATAGCAAAAACCTAGTAAACATTCAAATGGGATTTCGGTGAAAACATTCATGGATAAACTGCTTAATGGCTACATTCACAAATAAACATCTAAAATAAGCCATGCTCCACTACTTAAAATAATTTCCTACAAAACACACAAAAATCATACAATTAGCTTGTATAATCACTTGATTAGAATAAATTGAAGCCCACTTAAGCTAGGTAACCACTTAGATTTGGTTTGTATAAGAACTAGATAGTAACTAAACTTAGTTAACATAGTAATGGTGGTTGAAACCCTAGTTCTAACTCAAACCCTCATCTTTAAAAACCTAAATTTGAAATTAACACCAAATTAACACTTAAACAATTTAGTTTAAGGAAATTAACCAACAAAGTATCAATTGGGTGAAGATTTATACCTCAAATTTTAGAGATCTAACATGTGATTTAGCCTCCCCAAAATGGTTTCCTTGCTCCAAGATTCAAGCAAGATTTGGCTAAGGAGATTGGATGGAGAATTGGCTTGAATTTGTGAGGTTTTAATTGGATATTTGATGCATTTTGGGGAATTTTTTTGGTGATGAAAAGAGATGGAAACAATGGGGTGGGGGGGGGGGGAGGGATGCCGATTTTCGACAGCAGGAAATGGGGAGGAGTGTGTGGGTGTTGTAGATTTTTTTCCAATTCAAACTCCTCCCATACCTCAATAATACACCGTACCTTAATTAATATATTTTATTCATCTCATATCTTTTATTTCAAATGAGTTGAAGGGAAATTGTGGGGGGGGGGGGTTCCTGCAGCTGGCTCAGCCAAGGTGGAGGGGTGAGGATGTGTGAGTGATTGCAAAGAAAATTCCATGCTAAAAACACCCCCCTCAAGTTACATAATTGCAAATTATATCACTACTAGTTTTAGTTTATTTTATTTTATTTTTCCTTTTGACCCTAGAAACAACTAGAACTTGGAATAACATGATAAAAAATTTATGTTACAAACTAGATTTTAGTTGTCATGGTTCTTAAGTATGTAATTAGCCCATTCAAATTTGTATTTATCACTAATTTAATGTATATTTAAAAGCTTAAAATAATATTTAAAAATACTTAATTAAGGAAAAATCTTTAAACAACTAGAAATTTATAAGTGACTAATTAATTACTAAATACTAGCAATTACCTATCTATATTAGGTATAATTAGGCCTATATTGAAAAATAATTATAATTACATTTTACAGAAAATACCAGTTATTTACCGATATTCGAGAAATTACCTAAACAACTCTTCAAGGCGTTACACATACATAAGTGTAATACCAAGTGTTCGTGTCAGTGCCTCAGGTAGCAACATATCATAAATATAAGGTATGAATGCAATATAATGAAAATAGAATACATCATGAATGGGAAAAACTGTTTTCTTAATTTAGTGAGATTTCTGTATATTTAAATCGAGGTATCATCAATGAAATCAACATGAAATCTGTGTCAAGCATCGGAACAAAACATAAATCTCAATATCTCAATATCTCAGGCTCCGGCAATCCGGACTGGACTGTATTCTCGAATCTCAATATCTAGGGCTCCAGCTATCCGGACTGGCCCATAACATCAAATCTCAAAACCTCAGGCTCCGGCAATCCGGACTAGCCTGTACTCCGATCGGTATCCTCCGAATATCCGCCGAGTCACAATACAATCACCGGTCGGTAGTACTCCCCTGCCAGGCTCAACGCCATCATCTGCGACCATCTTTTCCCGGGGTACCGCACCGGGTCCACCATGCACCCACATACGGTTCCTCCTCCTCGAATCGGGTGTACGATATCGCTCAAGAGCCGAGAAAACTCATGGTGGACATATCTCAAATCATATCATGAGAAAATCGCAATTTTATCTTTAAAAATGACAATTAGTTTATAAAATCTTTGCGGTTTCTTTAAATCCAGAAATCTCATGGAAATCCGAAATCATAAATCACGATATAAATAAATAATGAATACTGGCCTCCGGCAATCCGGAATGGCCCAAAATGTCATGGCGAATGAATATATAAATAAACATGAAAATCACAGTAATAAATGCAATGTCTAAACTAGCATATGAAAACAATAACATATTGGAAGTATCAGCTAGCAAGCTATGTCAATGAAGTATTGTTTTCTAAAGTGTACGTGACATAGAAATTACCGATGAAGATGTGTGTGAGCCGGCAAGCAAGTGTACGTGGAGCATACGCATCATCGGTAATGGTGCTGGTGTCCTAACAACAGGTTTTATCATTACTCACGAAAATACATATAGACATGCAATGCAATGCGAACAGCAGAATAAATGGCAAATGAATAGTAAATGCGGCAATAATATGCGAAACATGAATAATAACGCAACAATAAAGAATATACATTACTATATATGTGTCATACCATTTTGCCATTTGAAATAATACGAATCGTGGTGTTTTGAAAATAGGGCTACGGTGTTTTTCAGAAAAGGTACGTCCTTTGAAATATCCGTAGAATCGCTTGGCCTGTCTTTAAAATACTCACGATTCGTTGGTTTTGAAATAGGTATGACTCAAGTCTAGTCTAACATCTACAAGTGAACTACAGGACTAAAATAACAGGCTAATCGGAAGGGTAAGGAAATCCACCTAAGTTTGAGTCGATCTATATATATATAATAGTCGGCGATCTCGCCTCAATAGTATCGCGTACGATACAATATATATCATATGACATCCTTGAGTCAAGAGTGCAGATCTATCATCAATATAGCTCATACGGTAAATCCATCGTACGGCATCTCAAATCTGGGTACTGGTCAAATATCACAATTATCTCATTATTCAACTGGTATCCTTATCATCATATATCATGAGCTGGGTACTGATCTACGTCTAGTACATACTGATACCATCAATAATATATATGCGTGTGTTAGAAAACACATCGTCTAAAGATCCGCTATAATATCATGTCGTATCTCAAAATACGAACCAAATCACACCACCGATCTCGTCGCATCATGCCCAATCACATCGACTCATCTCCAAATATAGTATATTATCCTCATCATCCATGTATATGTATACGTATATATATATATATATATATATACACACACACATAGTCCCATACCTACGAGTGTGTGTGTGTATATATATATATACATATCCCTATATGCGCACAAATAATATAAAATGTATGCATGAGTGCGTGTGCGTGTGGGTGTAATCTTATTCAAGGGTTCGCAACTAAGAAACTAACTACAACACTATCAACCAAAGTCTTCTAAAGCAATTATAGCTATGTATACACATCTTATAATACCATATAAGTATATATCTATATATAACATAACATGTTCGCGTTCTATACTACGAACTACAGGGGTGTTATATGCTATCCACCGGACTTCCCCCGTAGATATATATCTACTTACCTCGATCCTCGCTTGTTGGAGTCGATGACGCTACGCTCATCCTCATCGTCTCGAAGTCCACGTGGGGGTACCTACATATATACACATATAGCATCGTAAACAGAAATCACGCATGAAAACCAAAATGTCGCACGAATCACACATAGGTTAAAACCTATAGTTTACGCATGGAAGAATAATCAAACAACTCCCGAATCCAACGTACAAACGTCAAGCGACCGAGATAAAACACAAATACCAAAACCCCATTTCATTAAAAGCCGCAAAACAAATTCAGAAACTATGTAAAACACTTCCAGATTTTCCTCAGGTGACAATTTGGACATTTTGCATACAAAGGAGGTCTAATTTAGTGCAAATGGAGCCATGGACCAAACCCGGGACCAAACTTTCCTGCTCTGGCAGCAAATTGCGGCCAGAATGGATAAATATGCGGCCAACACTTGGGGGTAGGGTCTCGTGTCTTCAGCGTAGCTTCCTAGATGCCTGCATGACTCTCAGTCTTTGCTAAATAATTCCTAGGGTCCCGGGATGATAGCATATCTCCAATAACACCACAAATTTCCATAAATTCGGGGTTTCTAGGTTTGTGGTTTGGGGTCTAAGTCTATGGTTTCAGTCCATGAAACTAACATTAGAGGGGTTATAAGGCCTCTACTAACCTCAATTACACTTTTAGATTCAAATCAAATCCTAACCTCTTCTAGAAATTTTCAAAGTTCACTAATCTCCACTAAATCGAAACTAAACATGTATGGATGCTTAAGGAATTGAAATACTACACTAATGGTGATGAAATTACCTCATTTGGCAACTCAAGAATTTTCTTGAGTTGCCCCAAGTCTTCAAAATCCAATTTTTCTTGGTCCAAAGTGCTTGTAGTGAGCTTGTGCATGTTTTTTGTGAAGAGGAGATAAAGTTTAGATGTATTTTTTAGGGTGTTTGTGAGGTTTGAAGAGGAGGTGAAGGAGAGGGCAGCCATGAGAGTTGAGAGGAAGAGGAAATGATGAAGAGATGAAGAGGAAACAATGAGCCATGGTCTAAGTTGATCCATCACCCTCTCTCTCTCATGCCCATACTTCTTTGTTTATGCATTTTCTTTTTCTTTTCTTTTCTTTTGTTTTCTTTATCTTTTCTTCTCTTTTCATTTAAAACAAAGCATGCATGAAAAATAAAGAAAAGACCATGGTAGAAAAAATATAGAAATGTGAAATAGGACATGGTGCATGTCATATGCACAAAACAAGCTTAGTGCACGATTAGCGATATTTAATCACGATTAGCATTAAAATTGTATTTAATTAACTATAAAAATTCATAATTTGCCTTAATCATATAAAACACCCTCATTTCAGAATTTTCTATAATTTTCCAAATATTTCCTAATTTATTGGAATTTAATTATACCGCATTATCAAATATTCATAATATTTATTATTTAATATTTTATTTTTCTGAAATGTTACAGTCTTCCCCCCTTAAAGAAATTCGGTTACCGAATTTAAATTTAAACCCCTCAAATACTAAAACATTTCAGTAAAATGATCAAGTCGTCGGGGCTCCGAAATCATAAATACATAAAATACATCGTAGCGCAATGTATGCACATGAAAAATAAGCATATAACTCAAAATCAAAACTCCGTCAAGCATCCCGCAATCATCGGAGTTATGGTGAAGACACCAATGTCAAAGCCCATTACGAAAACCAACATGATATACATCAAACTATACATATACACATCATTAAAACATCTGAAAGAAATGCATGCCAAACCCTTTCAAGTCGCTGTGCGATGCGCATATCACTGCACAGTGGCAGGCGTCTATTGTAAGAAAATAACTATATATATACCCGTTGTTTAACATACACGTCCCGCCGTTTTGAAAAATAATTTAGAAGGGTTTTCTTAGTTAAATGTCTCATGGCATCTCGGACACGTAGGTAAATACTGAGACTATAGCTCCCATTTTAGAAATCCCTTCGATAACTATCAATGCATGCAAAAATATATTCAGGTACTGTCCTCTGACTAGTCCTGCTCAGTACTAAAACAAATAGTAAATATCATAAAAACGTACTGCTCCATAAGAATCAATCCCAAAATGTGTATATGAATGCCACGTGCGTCTGATGCGCACGGAAATCGAAATCCATGAATGTGCCATACATGTGCACAGAAACAAAATCTAAGTGCAACGGGTGTGCACGAAACACCTGTCAAAGGCAACAGGTGTGCCTGACAGCAATATCAGGTGCATCTGATATGCACGAAGAATCCCTATTTAGTGCATCTGGCATGCACCAAAATCGTATCAAGTGCATCAAGAATGCTGAAGAATCCAAATCAAGTGCACAAGGTGCACGATAACAAATATGGAGTATCACAATCGAAATCAACGGTATACAACACATTTCAATCCAAATGCAAATTAGGTATACCGTGGTATATAATCTCACAACCATGTGCATCAGTGTGCACAAATCGAATCACAATACTAAAAGTGTATGTAAACTATGCCGAAGCACAAGTCAAATCACATGCATACCATAGGCATGAAATCAAAATCAACATCTCGAATGACATCAAATCGAAGTCATGTGCAACTGTAGTGCACAAAATCTCAATCATGCAAATCGCCCAAAATACCGAAATCAAAGATGGCGGGATCAGTCCCGCTCTAGCACATCCTCTAAAGATCTCTGACCAACTGTCATGGTCACTCATAACATATCTCGTCGACGATGCCGAACTCTGGCCTACTGGGTGTGCGCAACATGACCGATTGTCACGACCCGAAATTGGCACGTGACGGCCCTAATACTACGCAACGTCTACAGGCGTAATGCAGTAAAAGAAAGCCAAAACCTAGAAATCTAAACCATTAAAATACCAGAAAAGATAAGAAACATTGTTTAAAAGTCTTTGAAATCACAACCCAAATTCTTTAAAAGTCCAACTTTATTTCCTTTAAATTTCGGCAGTACCTCCTTTATAAAAACCAACCCAAAAAATGGGTACACCATAAATATAAAGTAAAGCATCCCCAACGGGAGCAAATCCACGCCCAAAGGAGGAAAACAACCACCACAACAAATATACGACGCCGTAGCGAAGAAATAGAAGACGATAGAAAAGAAACTGTATAAAAGACAACAAGTCACAACATAATATACAACATCGTCCTCACCAAGTCTCTAAGTCAATATGAAAATAGTAGATGGAGAGTACAGGGATACAACAAATATACAATACAATGAATAACTACAAAACCCACCTAAGCAAACTGCACAATGTGAGCTGATGCGGTATCCGTAGCAAAAGATGATAAAATGTGTGATAATAGCCTGCCACTGACTATCCTGAGGAACACCTGCAAACACTATGGCACAACGGGGGTGAGTTGCCAACTCATGAATAGTAAATAACATATGCAGGTAATCACGAGTATGCACGTACAACGCGAATCTAACATAAGCATTTAATATCAATGAATAGTCATATGTAATGCAATAATCATGAAAGGTACACTAACGGTACAACTACACATGAAGCGGTAATAATATGACAATCTGTATGCAGCATCATGTAAGGTACTATATCGGTACTACTAATACATGAAGAAATGATATGAATAAAGGTATGTAAATGCAACAATCATGGAAGGTACTCTAACAGGTACTACTAATACATGAAGCAGTGCATAAATAATAAATGTATAGTATGGAATGAAACATGTCATTTCCACGGAATCCTGACATCGTGGTAGGATCAAAATCCATCAAGACAATCCAAATCCCAATTTCCTCAAATCAGCCCCCAATTTGGCTATCATATCAAGTAAGTCTCACATAACCTTAATGTACAACATCAAGTAGATCTCACATATCCTGTATGTACAATGTCTAGTGTATCTCGTATACCCCGAATGTACAATATCAAGTAGATCTCACATATATCCTGTAATCAATATCAAATGAATTCTCAAATGTCCTAAATCCAATGTCAATGAATCCTTTACATTCTAGGTATATTTGCATGAATAAATATGATGATGTATAAATTTAATGTCAATACACATATATTAGCGTCCCATTCCACTAATATTGGTGTAAGGGCATATATAACAGCGGCCTAATCCCCTGTTATATATACAAAGGAGTAAGAAGAAATATCATGAAACCAATGTGTCAAGCATCGACACAGAAATGCTCCCCCTGATAGGTACGTATCACATGCTATCCAAAAAGTACGAGTGCCTAGCTCTGACCCTCGTATTTCCACATATCTATACGTACATGACTCCCAACGGTATCCCCATGATTACCGCCGAGTCATTGGTAATGTCACCGGAAAGTATGGTTCCCCCACTAACTCATCTCCTCACTGAGATTCTTGCCCCGGGGTACCTCCGGGCTCCACCATGTACCCGCACATGGACCCCTCCGTTCCTCGCGTGGGGTGTATATATATCCGAACTGATAAATCTCATGGTGGCTGCTGAAATATCATATCAAGGGAAACCGGGTTTTTCAAATAATGCATAATTTCATGAACTCCCACGGTCCCCAAATCCAGAAAACATCATGAAAAATCCATATCACAATGCGAAAATCCATGAATATAATATATGCAACATAAATGGAAATGTAAGCATATAAAGGAAAAGCCGCTAATTAACCGCAATAAGTTAATATAAATATCATGCGGTTCCTAATTTTCTCCAATTCTAAAATAACATCAGGTAAAGGTAAACATGTAGCTATAACCATATGTATGTAAAAACATAAAGGTATAGCAAGATATATATATCTACCTATAAGTAATGATGTAGTATACCCCCTGGGTATAAGCGAAATAGGTGTGCAAGGTATACCTGTAGCTATATCATAAAGTGTGCATGTACCTATCACTAATGGTACAATACTCTATAGGTATACAGGTAACTAGCATGTAAGTATGTCAGAGAATATGTGTAAGCATGTA
The DNA here is from genome assembly GCA_030015575.1 of Agapanthus africanus. NCBI lineage: Eukaryota > Viridiplantae > Streptophyta > Magnoliopsida > Asparagales > Amaryllidaceae > Agapanthus > Agapanthus africanus. The sequence goes on along the minus strand of JASDDO010000012.1, from coordinate 387,268,754 downwards.
GGTATACAGGTATGCTATAAGTCAATGCGTAAAGAAATATGAATCAAAGTCTCAATGTCCCTAACCAAGCAATATCATATCTATAAGTGGGTTGTGCGTGACATGGCAATTATTGACGGTGTGTGTAGCATACAATCAGTGCTCGTGCAACATGAATCGTCAATAATATGTGCAGTGTCCTAAGGATACTAGTCCAAGCACAACAATAACTAAGCAGTAGGGTAAATGTGTAAATCCTAAATCTGACATAGAATATGTGACAAAAGTAACATCTCTAGCCCAGACGCATAATGCCATGCAGGCGATTCCCCTGTAGATGTTAAATCTACTCACCAACGCTCCTGGCTAAGTGAAGCCTACCACCTGTTTTCCCTTGTCATAGTGTCCGAAGTCTCCGCTTGCGAACCTAAAATTTCACAAACACATTACATAAGCAAAAATCCTACAATGACGAAAAGACAAAGAAACGCGATGAAAACGCCCGGAAAATTACATTGCGCGCTTAGCGCATCTATCGCGCACGACATCGGCCAAAAACCCTAATTGGGGTCGCTAAACTACAAAACACAAGTCTAGACCCCGATCGTCGCGATCGCGCAACACAACAAAAAAATTATGAGGAATACAATAGATATAACCTCACAACGACCAATCGAACCCACGTCGGAAAGAACCCCGAAATCTAGTAAGCAACCTATCGCAATATTTCGCACTAGTTTCAAGCTAATGCATATCTAGAGATTACAAACACCTTAAAATAACTTAACTAATCTATCTAAACCATTCCTATATTTTTAACACTCGCTAATTATGTTTTAGCAAAAACCTAGTAAGCTAATTGCATAATTAAACAAAGTGTTCATTAGCAAAAATTAACATTTCCTACTAGGTTAATCATCTCCAAAACACAAATTAACACTTCAAATGAACACTAAACACTTAACAAAATTTAACCCTAACATGAATTTCTTAAACCAAATATAAATGAATTAAACATAATTTAAAAACTAAATAAACACAAAATTAGCTAACTAAATTAGCTAGAATAAGATTAAAGCAAATATAAAAGGATTAAGGTAAGAATTATACCTCCCCAAGAACACAAAATGAAACTTAATCCAACATCTTAGCATCAAAAACCAAGCTTTATTGAAGATCCATGAAGGATTAGTGAAGGAAATGAAGGAAAATGATTATATTTGGATTTTTCATGATTTATTTGTGCAAGAAATGATGAAAATGGAGTGAGAAATGAGAGAGGACAGCAAGGAAAGAGTGTGGCTGGCCAAGGAGGTAAGGGGGTAGTTTTGTGAATTTTTTGTGAAGAAATTGCGAGGAAAAAGAGTAATAAATGCTAATAAATGCATTTTGCCACTTTTACACATTTTCTTTTCTTTTTAAAATAAAACCTTTTGCACTCAAAAAAATATCTAGATATTTAAAAAGAAGTTTCCAAAATATTCTAGTGACAAAAAATAAATTTATTCTTAAGAAAAGAAATTTCCCGATTTACGTACACCAAATACCGCTTAAAATAATATTTTATTTGGGAAAAATTCTATCTGAACCAAAACCTCCCAAATACTCCCAAAGTTTGCGCACAAGCTTTATTTTAGCTAAAAAAAGTGCCGGTAAGTTTCTACGGAAGTTTGATCGAAATCGGGTTAAAACGGAAAATACCGACAATTTTGCCCTAAAACGGAAAAATTTGCAAAACGATTTCTGAAACGTTACACCGATCCTGGGTCCAAGTCTTCTCGTATAGTATTCCAGAAAGGTTCTGTCGAAGTCTCCTCCAAATCTCGTTTCTGCCGAACTGCCCGGAAGTTATCACCCTTTACTAAATCTATTTCTTATTCCGGAACGGCTGCATACTCATCGCGACTCCTTCTGAAAGATATATCCATATACAACGTCTCTGTGTGCGTATCACATCTCTGATGTCAGCGGAGTGGAACATCATCTCATCAAGATCTCGTATGAACCTCTTACTCCACTTTTCTCTAATGTCGACTGATTCGGACTCGTCTCTTCGTGGCTGTATGGACTGCGTTCCGACGGCTATACTCGTATCTGGAGTCTTCCAAGCAATGTATCCCATCACATAATATCCGAATGACGTCGAACCTTTCGATCGATTAATCAAAGTTCCATAATCCCCCAAGAGCTCAACATCTTGAGTACAGTTTAATAGTATTCCAGTACATGCTACAGTACCTATGGACCAGCCGTAGAAGGGCAAACCCAAGCCTAATTAATGGCACCGCTGAACTGCTGTAAACTCTAAGGTTTCAAAGCGTTCTCAAGGTCATTATATCGAGTTAGGGTTTCATTCTTCTAGAGGGTCCACAGAATTACTTGCATGTTTTTCCCGAATACTTTAAACTTGGAAAAATGGGTTTATGACATTCGATCATTTTCTTCCGACTCTCAACGTACCTTCATGAAGTCGTCTCTAGCTGGAATCAATCAATCTGATGACCTCGCATCGGGGTAGGCAATGAATCACATGTCCTAGTCATTCTTTCTTGGGTGACTAGCGATCTTCCATCATATCTCTAAGTACAACTCGTACGGCGTTAGCTTCAAACATTTCGGGCTATATCTTGTCATTCGCAGCAACAACTGGCTCATTTGTCCGTACGCTGAACAGTGCCTCAATCATCAAATAGTCGGTGCATTGAAGGTCATCATACTCTGGCTGGCTTCTAGCAGTGGTCCAATCCTCTGGTGCTGATCTGCACGCTCGAAAAATTTGTAAAAGCGATCCATCAAACGCTCATGGAGCGAAAACACAATAGGACGATACATCTATGCAACCGTGTGTCCCTGGAATCACGCCCTGGTCACTCCTCGTCCGTGACGAGCCCGTGCTGACTCAACTCTAGCCGTAGCTCTCTCTGCCCGTGTAATCGTGGCAGCAAAACCATGAACCAATATCGATGAGGATAGATCATAAGAATGAATATAATGTTGTGCAAGGAAATGTACATCTTAAGGCTTCTTAAGCGGAGTAGTGTATCGTAAGTATGCCGCGGAACATACACACGGTACGTCACTCTCCTTAAGTCATCTACTCCATCAACCAAGGTCAACCTACGCGACGAAAGTTCAGGTCTAATAACCCCCGACTAAGTCTAAGTTCCGTAAGGTCAAGCCTAGATTCCGTATATATACAAACGCCCTAAGCTCCGTATAGTCAAACATAGACTCGAACCAAGGTTAACCTAGCGCTCTGATACCAACTTTGTCATGAACCAAAATGGTGTTGGATATATGTATGCCCTAGAGGCCATTATATGATAGTGGATGTATTTATACATGTATATATATTCAGTGTACATTCTTGCTCGACATGATAGTATGCTATCTGGTTCTACTTTATCTGACATGTTGACTTGATCATGCTTTTATTCATTTACACATGTTGATAAAGCCCTGAGGATATTTGCTTGACTACTATGATTATGATGGAGATCATACTGGTGGGACGTCTGTAGTTTATAAGCATATCCTGAAATGTCCCTAGTCGTAGGTGTATTGAGACGGGGCATCAATATACCAGTGTAGACTAACATATATGATACTAGACCCATATGATGGGCGATGGATGTTCCCACATCCATTGATGTTTGACATCAAGATCATAAACGGGTGCTCAGTGGAGACTGGGTACACTGGACGGACTCGCCGAGAACTCCTATATGGTATTATATCTATCGTCGGATAGCAGTTCTCAGGTGACACTGGTATAGGTTAGTCTGTAGACCCGAGATCGTCATAGAGTCTTGTGTGTTCTCCCACTGTACTTTAATTACCACCCTACCATGGCTCTACTGAGTCATGCAAACAGGTGGCTTTTGGGTACAGTCCCGAGACACATGGAGACAGTGAGCGATAGGAGGGGTTTCGTCTCTCCCGGTATTGGGAGTTGATGCTGTGTTGTGCTCGATTGGCTATATCAGTAAGTCCCTGGCCAGGGCTATTGAAATTTACTGATAAGTGTTATTAGTAGTTTCTCGATCTGTTATAGACCATTCATCGGCACGACTTATTGAGTTATTGGGGTCGACGTTACCATTCCTAGACTCGATATGCAGCATATTTGACGAAGAGACCGGACTGTACGGTAGTGTTGCCGGTTGGCTCGACGGGAGTTGTGACAGGTTCGCTTGTTTTCTTCTGATCGCTCAATACCCGGGTGGTCGTTACGTTTAGCTGACCTCTTGCGGCTTGGGGGTGCTTAATATGATCATCACCCACTGCCGGCGTATTGACGAGTCTTAGAGTCCTACAATGGAGTTTCCTAGCCCAGGCGAAACGATGTGGTGTGCATATATGATATGCGCGGGGACCCGATTAAATGCGTGTATATGATACCGTATATTAATCGGGCGGTTTACTATTGGTCGGGTCGTATGAGATATGACTGGTTTGCTAAATCAAGTGTTGATTTAACATTGACCATTAGTATTTTCACTTTAAACCCTTTTGTCTTTTGGTGTATGCATGCATGTATGCACATGTTTACATTGATGCACATATGGATGTGCATGCACACATACATGCATACTCATTTGTATCATGGTTGTTGATACATTAGATGGTGGCAATATAAGACTCACATGCTAGTAAATATGTTGATATTTATTTTTGAGATAAATGGAAATGGATAATTACTCATGGTTGATTATTTTATTCCTCCACTAAACCTCTCTTTAACCATGAGTTATTATTCTATGGCCATTAGATCTCCAAAAGAAATATCTAGATATTTATTAACTAGGGTTAAAGATGAGAAGAAGAAAATATATATATATTTTCTATTCTCATTTTTATCCTTAATCTTATCATTATCTTAAGCTCTTTCATTTGCCATCTTGTTCTTCCTCACTCTCTTGCTCTCTAGGTTTTGATAGTGAACAAAAGAGTGATCAAGTTAGGGTTTTGAAGTGAGAAAACAAACCATATCACCATTCTACACTACTCTTGCCCATTAGTTTAGAGTGTTGGCTTCTACTTCTTCTCTTGATCAAGTGGAGCCTTAAGCTTAGACAAAGAGTAGTGCCTTGAGTTTGATCAAAAGTCTCTCATGCTGTGGCTGAGGTAGGGCCTTGGTGAGTGGATCCGCGGTGTTATTCTTTGTATCTACTCTTCTAATCTCGATCTCGCGGCGATCTACAATCTCCTGGATCAAATGAAAATGCCTCAGGATGTGTCTGGACCGCTGATGGGACCTGGGCTCCTTGGCTAACGCCATAGCCCTATTATTATTACAATACAATGGTATTGGATCAATAATGGTTGGAACCACTCCTAGCTCCGAGACGAACTTTCTCATCCAGACGGCTTCTTTGGCGGCATCATTCGCAGCAATGTACTCAACTTCCATCGTAGGGTCTGCAACGGTATCCTGTTTGGAACTCTTCCAACTTACCGCCCCTCCATTATGGGTAAATATAAACCCAGAGATAGATTTGTTGTCGTTCTTATCACTCTGGAAGCTCGAATCGGTAAAGGCCTCCATTTGGAGATCTTTATTACCATACACCAAGAACAATTTTTTAGTCCTTCGCAAGTACTTAAGAATGTTCTTCACAGCTATCCAGTGATTCTTCCCTGGATTGATACCTGCTTACTACACTAAGTGCATAAGCTACATCTGGGCGTGTACATAACATCGCATACATTATAGATCCTACTGCCGAAGCATAGGGTATAATGCTCATGCGAGCTCTCTCTTCATCGGTCTTTGGCCAAAAGTCCTTGGAGAGAGTGACTCCATGGCAAGCGGGTAAGGCACCCCGCTTGGAGTCTTCCATACTTAACCTTTTTAGGATGGTGTTAATGTACCTGGTTTGGGACAATCCCAATAACCTTTTGGATCTATCCCTATAGATCCGAATGCCTAGAATGTATGTGGCATCACCCAGATCCTTCATGGAGAACCTTAGTGATAAGAAAGATTTGACCGACTGTAGCATAGGAATATCATTTCCTATCAGAAGAATGTCATCCACGTACAATACGAGAAATGTGACAGCTCTCCCTACAACCTTCTTATAAACACAAGGTTCATCTGGATTTTAATGAAATCAAACTCTTTGATAACATCATCGAAACAGATGTTCCAACTCCGTGATGCCTGCTTTAATCCATAAATGGATTTAAGCAATCTACATGCTTTCCCGCTGCTCCCACTGTCAATGAAGCTCTCTGGCTGATCCATATAAACGTATTCTTCTAAATCTCCATTTAGAAATGCTGTTTTAACGTCCATCTTCCAGATTTCATAGTCGTAGTGAGCAGCAATAGCAAGTATGATCCGAATGGATTTAAGCATGGCTAAGGGAGAAAAAGTTTCTTCATAGTCCAGACCTGGTCTTTGACGAAAACCCTTCGCCACAAGTCTTTCTTTATAGGTCTCTACCTGCCCATCTATACCAATCTTTCATTTAAAGATCCATTTGCACCCCACGGGTTTTACCCCAGGGGGTACAACGTCCAAAGTCCATACTTTGTTGGTGTACATAGACTCTATTTCAGATCTCATGGCATCTAGCCACTTCACAGAGTCTCCACTCGTGATAGCTTGCTGAAAACTGGTAGGATCATCATCTTTCATGATGCAGTCTTCTCTGTCACCATCAATGAGGAAACCGTAGTACCTCTCCGGTGGGCGAGAAGTCCTACCAGACCTACGGAGTGGCCGAGATTCATCAGTTTCTGTTGCAACAGCCGATTCAACCAGGTCATCATTTGTAATTTGTGATTCTAGAACTTCTTTTAGGTCTACCACACAGCCATCTGTATCATTTGTAAAAAAATCTTTTTCTAAAAATATGGCATGCTGAGAAACAAACACCTTTTGTTCCTCCTTGTGGTAGAATAGATATCCATAAGAATTCTTTGGATATCCCACAAAATTACACATGACTGACCGTGTCTCGAGCTTGTCTGGATTCTGCTTTTTAACATAGGACGGACAACCCCAAATCTTAATTTGTTTAAGAGATGGCCTCTTCCCATGCCATATCTCATATGGCGTGGTAGACATGGTTTTGGTTGTGTAAGTCCATGTTACCTCTCCCGGTTCTTTCGGGCTTGCGGAAACGGTGAAAAACGATTTTTCGGGTCATAGTAACATGGACTAGAAAACCCGGATCTTTGCTAAACAACACACAAGCAACTAACAAGAGCTTTACCTACTCGGTTAGGGGGTTATACCTTAACTTGAACTCCTTCTCTTGGACTCCTTGTGGTGGTCGGATGGTTCTCTTCTCATCGCCTTCTCTTGCCGAAGATGGATCCATCTGAGGGTCTCTACCTTGAGCTCCTTCCTCGAACTTGAGGTAACTAAAGTATTAAGTTTGCTAAACCTTCAACCATAGGATGAGTAGAGATGAGTTTTGGTGTTTTAACTCCAAGGAAAATGGTTCTCAACTCATGAGAGATTTTTGCCTTGAGCTAGAGGAAGAGGGAGAGCAATGGATGAGAGAGAAGATGCAAGTGAGAATGAATAAGTTTTTACAACCATGCTCTCATATTTTAGAAAATGATAACAATAATAATAATTAACAATTTGTGATGGTGAGTTTATAAATGACCATTATCATTTCATTCATTAAATGCTTTTGCAAAGAATAAGAAGCATCTTTGAAAACAAATGATGATGGTCAACAAGTCCACTTTGGTCAACCGGTCAACAAAAGTCAACAAGTCAACAAAAGTCAAGAATTCAACTCAACCTGGCACAATAATTTTTAACTAATATTATTAATCATATTTCCTATTCTCATTAGGGTTTGGAAAAAGACAACGGTCAACTGTGCATACACACCCGTACCAAAATCCTAATGAGAATCCTCGGCCTCTGCCTCTGCCTCAGTCAACTGTGTATACACACCCACATCCTTGTTCCGAGGAACACGAATACAATGAGATAAAACTAACCCCAAAACATATACTAGGATCTGGCTTAAACCAAAGCCCGCTAGTAATAACTGTTCGGACACCAAACGTGCACAAGTGCGCGGATATGAACGAACCTCGTCGCAAAACCATGCGACCTCTACTCTGTTTTGCCCAAAGGCGAATAACCCTCTGTGTGGGACTCTAAAGACTCGACACTACGCTGGCAGTGGATTTAACCACAGACCGCAAGCAGCACTAGCTGTACGTAACGGTCCCCAGGTAGATGTCGATGAGAAGACTGATGAGGTGAACCCATCCGAACTCCTACTGAGCCTGTATGTGACAATCTCTGTATAGTCCGGTCCGTTCATCTGAGAATAACGCATGGCAGGCCTAGGGGCGGTAAACGTCAGTCACCTAATAGCGGTACAAGTCATGTCGGAGTGTTGCCCAGAACACCCTGAGATAACACTGGAAAACCTACCAGTATATCTCGCTTGCCCTGGCCAGGGACTTTGTGTAATAGCCCTCCATGACACAGCGCGATATCAACCCCCAATACCGGGAGATACGAATCCTGTCTAACCGTCACTGTCTCCAAGTGCTTCGGGACTGCACCCAATTACTACCTATTTGCAGGATTCCTTTGAGCCGTGGTAGGGTAGTAATCAAAGTACAGTGGGAACACACTCGAGGCGAAGTGACAGTGTCAAGTCAGCGGACTAAGCTGTACTCATGTCACCTGGGAACTGATAACTGACGATAGGAATAGTACCAACCAACAGTTCCCGACGAGTCCTGTCCAGTGTACTCATAACCTAACGAGCACCCGCATACCATCTCAAGTATGACGTACTGACGGCTGTGGGACAGACCGTCTCCCCTGCTTGGATGAGAAGCGTATACGCTAGTCTACTCCGGAGTATCGATGCCCTGTCTCGATAGTCCTACGACTAGGGACCTGTATAAGGATGTGCTTATAGATTACCCAGCCCCCAAAAGTGTGACTGCCATCACAACGCTGGTAATCAAGCAAAGATCCTAAGGGCTCCACTAATGTGTATAGGCGATATGCTAAAAGAAACACATGAACACATTAAAGTAGAAACAAACTAAGTAGCATACTACCATTTTGAGCAAGATTGTCTATACAACTGTGAATATCCCAAGCTTCCATTAAGTAATATACAAACTAGTATGATACAGTAATGGCCTCTTGGGCATATACACTAACAATCTCCCACTTGCACTAAGGCCATGTACTGGTGTATCGAAGACCTATCATCTCGATCAGCCGCTCGAACTAAGTCTGGGGTAAGGCCTTCGTGAATGGATCAGCAGTGTTATCTTCCGTAGCAACTCTCCGAATCTCAATCTCCTGGCGACCCACGATCTCCCTGATCAGGTGATACCGCCTCAAGATGTGCCTGGACTTCTGATGGGACCTGGGTTCCTTCGCTAAAGCTATAGCCCCTTTGTTGTCGCAATACAGAGGTATAGGATCAACAATGGACGGAACCACCTGAAGTTCTATCAAGAACTTCCTCATCCAGACGGCTTCTTTTGCGGCATCAGATGCAGCGATATATTCCGCTTCCATCGTCGAGTCAGCAACGATTTCCTGTTTGGAACTCTTCCAACACACCGCCCCTCCATTGCGGGTAAAGACATAACCCGACATGGACTTGGAATCATCCTTGTCACTCTGGAAGCTGGAGTCAGCAAAGGCCTCAATCTGGAGGTCTTTTCCGCCATACACCAAGAACATCGCCTTAGTCCTTCTCAGGTACTTGAGAATGTTCTTTACCGCTATCCAGTGCTTCTCCCCAAGGTTTGATTGATACCGACTTACCACACTCAATGCATAAGCTACATCTGGTCTGGTACACAATATCGCATACATTATAGAGCCTACCGCAGAAGCGTAGGGTATAACAGACATGCGATCCCTTTCCAAATCAGTCTTGGGAGACATCTCTTTGGAGAGGGTGATCCCGTGACAAGCCAGTAGATTACCGCGCTTGGAATCTTCCATACTGAATCTTTTCAGTATGGTGTCGATGTACCTGGACTGTGAAAGTCCTGATATCCTCTTGGATCTATCACGATGGATCTGGATCCCCAGAATGTAAGAGGCATCACCCAGGTCTTTCATGGAGAACCTGTGTGACAAGAACCCTTTGACAGATTGTAGCATAGGAATGTCATTTCCTATCAAGAGAATGTCATCCACGTATAAAACGAGGAATACGACAGTTCATGCTACAAATCTACTATAGATGCATGGTTCATCTGGATTTTTGATAAAGCCAAAATCTTTGACCGTCTCATCAAAACAGATGTTCTAACTCCGCGATGCCTGCTTTAGTCCATAGATGGACTTAAGCAACTTGCACACCTTTCCGCTGCTCCCACTCTGAATGAAACCCTCTGGCTGGTCCATATAGACACCCTCCTCTAAATTTCCATTTAGAAAAGCGGTCTTTACGTCCATCTGCCAAATCTCATAATCGTGGAAGGAAGCAATGGCAAGAAGGATCCGAATGGATTTCAGCATAGCCACTGGAGAAAAGGTTTCATCATAGTCCAAACCAGGTCTTTGATGAAAACCCTTTGTAACAAGTCTAGCCTTATAGGTCTCAACCTGTCCATCTACACCAATCTTCATTTTGAAGATCCACTTGCATCCTATGGGTTTTACCCCATCTGGAGCAACGTCCAACATCCATACTTTGTTGGTGTACATGGACTCCATTTCGGTCCGCATTGCATCCAGCCATTTTACCGAGTCAACGCTCTGAATGGCCTGCTGGAAGCTAGTCGGCTCATCACTATCATTGATGCAATCCTCTCTATCTCCGTCTATGAGAAAACCGTAGTATCTCTCGGGCGGATAAGACTTCCTACTACTCCTGCGGAGCGGCGTAGGAATGTCCTGTTCTTTCGAACCCTCTGGTTCTTTTAAGCTTTCAGTAATAGTTCGTGGTTCTGGAATTTCTTCCAGTTCTATTGCGCTCCCACTTATCTGATTTTCAAAAAACTCAGTTTCCAAGAAGTGGGCATGATGAGAAACAAAAACCTTTTGTTCCACTTCGCAATAGAAGAAATATCCCTTGGAGTTCTTTGGATATCCCACAAACTTGCACTGTACTGAGCGTGCCTCGAGTTTGTCCGCATGCTGCTTTTTGACAAAAGCTGGACATCACCATGTCTTAATGTGCTTAAGATAGGGTTTCTTCCCACACCACATCTGATATGACGTAGTAGGCACAGTCTTAGTTGGAACTCGATTCAAAAGTTATGCAGCTGATTCTAGCGCATATCCCCAGAATGATCGCGGTAACTCAGCGTTACTCATCATGGACCGTACCATATCCAATAGGGTTCAGTTCCATCTCTCCGATACACCGTTATGTTGTGGAGTGTACGGAGGAGTAAGCTGAAAGAGAATTCCATTCTCTTTTAAGTAATCCAGGAACTCGGCACTCAAGTATTCACCACCTCGATCAGATCTCAGTGTCTTGATATTTTTGCCTGTTTGTTTTTCTACTTCATTCTTATATTCCTGGAATTTTCCAAAGGCTTCGGATTTATGTTTCATTAAGAAGACATATCCGTACCTTGAAAAATCATCTGTAAAAGTAATGAAGTAAGAATAACCGCTTCGCGCATGCGTAGACATTGGACCGCACACGTCGCTGTGTACGAGTCCCAAGAGCTCGCTCGCTCTTACTCCGTGTCCAGTGAACGGAGTCTTTGTCATATTTCCTTTGAGACATGATTGACAAGTTGCATATGATTGATATTCGAACGGATCCAAATATCCTTCTGTATGTAACTTCGTCAACCTTCTCTCATTGATGTGACCCAGTCTACAATGCCATAAGAAAGCCTGATTTGTTTCCGGAGACTTTCTTTTGTGTGTATTCTGGACATTGAAAATCTTTTGTTGGTTAAATACGTATATACCATTGTTTAATGTACCCGACCCAATCAAAACTTGATTAAGGTGAATGTTCACAACATTACTTACAAATGCAAATTCATAACCTTCTTTAGATAATAAAGATACAGATATGATATTACAGGTTGCATTAGGTACAAAATAACAATAACGCAAAACCAAAACGTGTCCATCTGACAATCCCAGGTGATAGTCCCCCATGGACTCAGCATCCATGCCAGCTCCATTTGCAACTCTGAAGATCATACCACCTGCCTTCAAAACCCTACGCTTTCTCAGTGCTTGCAAAGAATTACAGATATGAGATCCTGATCCGGTATCCAATAGCTAGGAAGTAGAGTTTATTGATAGACAGTTTTCAATAACATACACACCTGAAGCCGAAGCTGCAACTTTCTTCGGGTCCTAGTTTCTGGCTTTTTAAGCCCTGCAATCCTTTTTCCAGTGTCCACTCTTGTGACAGTAAAAGCACTCTTCTTTTCCCACAAGCTTTCCCGCTACTTTTGTTGCCTTTGCCTTTGCCTTTCCCTTCGTTTCCAATTTACTAACACCGCCCCTTGGTTTGGTGGGGATTTTCTTCTTCTTTCCCTTGGCTTTCGTCTTGGACCTAGAAGAGGAAGATCATCCTACAAACAAAGTGGATGTTTCCCTACCTTTCTGTAGGGTGCCCTCTGCACTCCTCAACATGTTGAGGAGTTCTGAAAGTTCAACTTCCTTTTCTTGCAAGTTGAAGTTCAGGATAAACTGGGTGTAAGTGGAAGAAGGGACTAGAGACTCAAGTCCGTATAGAGCTTGTTCTCTAACGTGGTCCCAAGGTCCGCGAGCTCCTCAATGAAGCCAATCATCTTAAGCACGTGTTCCGCTACGGATGATCCGATGGCCAATCTCGCCGAAAACAACTTTTTCAAGACTTCGTATCTGGCGATACGGGATTGCTCTCCATACAGTTCTTTTGTATGGAGAAATATGGATTCAAGGTCCATATTCTCGTGCCTCCTCTGATGTTCATTGTCCATAGAGGCAAGCACGAGGCACTTGGCCTTCGCGCAGTCGATCTCCCAGGTTTTACGGATTTCCTTATCCGCGACGCTGGTTTTGGGACCTGGGACAGGGGGAGCTTTGGTGGTAAGGAGATACCCCAACTTGTCATAAGTGATTGCCATTTTGACATTCCTGAGCCAATCTTTGTAGTTTGGCCCTGTCAGTATGTTTTTATCTAGTAGTAACTTATGTCCGGTCATGATACTTGGTCGCTGCAATTAGGAGAGAGAGAAGAAACACTTTTAGCATGATGCTATTGCAAGTTTAGAGTGGTTTTTAGTTTATCTAAATAGGATGGCTTCCACTGTCTCTCGAATCCCTCCTCAAACCAAAAAGGAAGAATTAGTCGGGATCGATCTCACCGTACAATACTTGCTTAACCGTTCAGCCAGGCCAGTGTTGGTACTTTGAGAGAGGTTTTCCAACGCTTTCGCGAAGTTCCTTAATTAAATAACCTCTTTTCCCTGTGGGCGTAGCCCCGCTAACACCTTTCTCGACACCTACTTGGTTTATAGCATTGATCGTTAAGTGAGAAAGTTCCGGAGGAGTAGCATATACTCACAGTAGGATCGGGATCCAAATATCATCGCGTGACAAAACTGAAGGAATCCTACCAGAATCATCACACTCCAAATGGTATGCAGCGCTAGCAAGTTTCAGTTTCTTTTGAAACTCCCGATGTGGATTTTTGCCCCATGCTCTTATGACCTTGACTTTGGCCAACAAATCATAAGCCACATGTCAAGTTCTACCCGTCATTCTCCAGGTTAATTTGAACCCACCCGTACCTACCCTTGACTTTGGCCAACAAGGCAGTACGACTGTCCCAAACCAACGCATCTATCTATGCTGCATATGAACACCCAATAGCTACCAATCACTGTGCCTTGACTTTGGCCAACAAACATAGCTTGAATACTATTGACTATCCATATGAAATGACGGAGGGCTACGAATGGTTTTGGCGAAACCGTGAACGTAGTGAACTTGATATAATCGAAGGAACGAGATAGCTTTTAAAAAGGAGTGGTTTAATCTCCGTGTTTAAAAGTTGTTTTGAAAAGAAACCGAGTGGTTTTTGAAATTGTTCCAACGACATTAACTTTGGTTTATTTTCTTGCATTAATTTAATGCGTCCCATCAATTAATACTACCATTGCAGAAAAAAACGAAAATATAACGTACGCTTATGCCATCCGCATTCGCCACGGGGTCCCGTCATCACCCGTTAGGTTACTTAACTAACGACAGAGCGGGGGCTGGGCTAGCGCGGATGCAAAACATAAGCAACGCCTAAATATATATCTACATATAGATATATACATTCGTCAGATGCAATGATAGCCATTCCAGATCACAGATGAACACATTGGATATCCCAGGAATCCACGCTTCGTTCGAGCCTGCAACGAAAAGCGGATTACACGGTCCCGATGAATAGCTAATACCCCACCCTAGACCCCTACGGGTGCGGCAAACTACCCACCAAGTACCCGAAGAGAAGCAACCTCCCTCAACAACGTGAGTAGGCCATTCGGCACTTCGAGGTACCCGGTAGTTTGTGCACCCCACCTTGGGTCTATCCTAGGAGAAAAAAATGTAAAAAGAAATTATACAATGGCGGCTACAATCTCATCCCGGATGTGCGGCCAAACAAATAATATTACATCAATTTACATATTACATGAATTGAAAGATAAAGAAAACTCTCATCTCACAACCCCCCAGCTATTCATCCGCGACAATCCAACGAATTCATATACACAAACCATCAACATTACAGATCACAGATATGTATAACCCCCACTAATCGACGTATAGCGATTAGCAGACGTTCAATATATATATCACATCACAGATATAACCCATTAGCCAAAGTCTAAAGAAGTTCGATCAAAATACGGATTTGTAACCACCCCAAAAACAAATTTGTTCTCTGGAAAATCTGGGCAGAAACAAACCATCCTAAAAATCCCAAAACATCAATATAAGAACACTGCAGGAGAAACGACCCACGGCCGAGTCAACTTTGCCGCGGATCCGCGGCAAGAGCATGCTCTTGCCGCGGTTCCGCGGTGAGTTGGTCGACTCGCTGGTGTTTCCTAATTTAAAATCAGAAAAGCTTATGGGAAAAGCTTTAGAAGAAGGGGGCACGTGCTTACACGTGACCAGCACTCACGTGTTGACACGTGACATATAAAAGCAACGGAAAAGGCACATTGGTTCCCTGATCAAGTCAAGGAAAATGCTTCAGAAGAGGTCACGTGTTGGCACGTGACGCTCAAAGCAGCAGACTCGTTCTCCAGTTGAATCAAGGAAAGAGGCTCCCGACAGGGGTCACGTGTTCACACGTGACCAATGGTCACGTGTTGACACGTGATGATTGAGCAGCAACCAGAAGACAGAGAACAAAAAGAAAAAGGAAGACTCGTTCCAAGGGGGTCACGTGCCCACACGTGACCATGGGTCACGTAGTCACACGTGACCGGCTTTCAAAGCCCGTTTTGTTAACAGAATTAAATTCTAAAGGAGATTCAAATCTTTCCAAAGGAAAGTGATTATCTGGAGCCGATCGGATTAAAGATTTAGAGGTGATTAAATATCATCTATCTATGGGAAAATCTCGAATTTGGAAAGATTTCCCCTTCAAATCAAACAAAAATAACAAAGGAGAATCCCTGGATTTGAAATCCAATGGTGAATAAAATTCACCTAATAATCCAAAGGTCCAAAACGAATGATGGATGCAAATCAAATCTCTCAATGAAGATTCGTCAAAAACTAATTGACTCGGCTGCTTCTCCTATAAATAGGAGCCAAGAGACATACAAAAAATATATACACAGAGGGAGAAAAAAGGAGAGAGCCTTGATACTTTGAGGAATTTGGAGCTTCTGCAAACGAAAACCCTAGGTAAGAAAGGGAAGGCGTTTCAGAAGGAGGGAGAATTTAATTCTCAACAGAGTTTAACTCTGATATATAAAACAGAAGAACATATTCCTTCTCTCCTTGATAGAGGATCTGCAAAGTGCTCATCTCCCCTTTAGGTTGAGAATTTAATTCTCAATGGGTTGAGATCCTGCCATGCAAATCCGAAACATAGAGAGGGAATGGAAATATGAGAATTTAATTCTCACAGAACTATAGGAATTCAATTCCTTTAAGATAAAAGTAGGGCTTGACCCTGTGTTATGGGAATTTAATTCCTTCAGAACAAAAAGAAACAGGGTTTAACCCTAATTAAGAACCTAGTTCTGTTGGAACAACAGGGATTTAAGTCCCTTGATCACAATTTAACAGAGAATGGGAATTTAATTCCTTAAAAGATTTATTAGGGTCTAACCCTATTTAGTTCTTCACATATATGAGGAATTTAATTCCTACAGAAAATTCAGAGTCTAACTCTATTCAGAATATAAATCTTCAAAAGGAAGTAGGAATTTAATTCCTCTGAAATTACTGTCAGGGTTTAACCCTACGAGGAATTTAATTCCTGGAAAAGATTAACAGATCCTCTAAACAACATACATAGAGGCAGAGTCACGTGTCACCACGTGACCCCCCCGAGAGATCTACAGAAAACCCCCTTGAGGCAACACCCCACGTGACCCACGTGACCCTCGGCAGAAGCTTTAACATATAAGCATTTAAATGCCCTTCACGTGAGGGCACGTGACGCGATAATCTCAGCAGAATAAATGAAGGGAGGGCGCTCTACGTGTTGCCACGTGACCCCTCTTGCCTTAGTGTTCAACACTAAATTGGAACTCTTGAATACAGTATTGAAACACTATTGGGCCTTAGAGTTCAACACTAATCAAAGAACTTTATTTGCAGTGTTCGATACTGATTACCTTAGTGTTTAACACTAATCTGAGATCTCCGTTGCCAATGTTTAACATTGGTCTGTTTTAGTGTTCAACACTAATCTGAAAGCCTGGTTGCTGGTGTTTAAACACCAACTATCTTTTAGTGTTAAAACACTAACTTATCAATCTCATTCCCAGTGTTCAACACTGATTTGTCTCTAGTGTTAGACACTGGCCCAATTGGCCGAATGGATAGAGGCAAAGCCTCTCCTTCAATAAACCAACAAGAAGCCAATATCCCAGACATGATAGGACTTAGCTCAAGCTAGGCCATGAATCTTCAATTCGTAATTAACTGGGCTAATGGGCTCATAACATAATTAATCGGTCTTGATCCCAAATTGGGCCAAGGACTACTTAAGCCATTCCGGTTCTAGGGTACATCTCTTCACTCCTTTGATACTTGGCATTGTAATCCCTCAATGTCTTCAAAGAGGTGACGGGTCCCGACGACCACCCATGATATGGACTGTGGGGTCCTTAAACCCATGTCTAATGCAAAATTCCTGGTTACATGGAACGCGGATAATGTCCCTCTTTGACCCCATGGAAAACGTCTAGAGCGGATCCTGGTCCTCGCAGAGCACGGCAGTGAACCCGTGTGAAGCATCCAGAGCGGAGCCTGGTCCTCGCCTAGCACGGCAGTGAACCCGTGTGAAGCATCCAGAGCACATACCGGACTGTGGAGTCCTTAAACCCATGGACTACGACATCCTTAAACTCGACCGAGATGTCTTAAAACTAACAATGGACCGCAACGTCCTTAAACTACCCATGGACCGCAACGTCCTTAAACTACCCATGGACCGCAACGTCCTTAAACTACCCATGGACCGCAATGTCCTTAAACTACCCATGGACCGCAACGTCCTTAAACTACCCATGGACCGCAACGTCCTTAAACTACCCATGGACCGCAATGTCCTTAAACTACCCATGGACCGCAATGTCCTTAAACTAGAACAATAGAGCCCCATGTGCTCTTTTGTCGGATCTAAACGGTCCCGTTTAAGTTGATCTTAGCCTCAAAGATGGCTAACGTATCCTTAAACCTTCAAACAGACTGGACTATGAATCCCCCCAATTAACTCTCGCTCGAGGGTACATCTCTGAACTCCTCTGACATCCGTCGTTGTAATCCTTCAACGTCGTCAGAGAGGTGACGGGTCCCGACGGCCACACATACGATGGACCACTATGTCCCTAAACTGGAACAATAGAGCCCAAATGCTCTTTTGTCGGATCTAAACGATCCCGTTAAGTTGATCTTAGTCTCAACGTTAGACTAACGTATCCTTAACAAACGTTTGAGTTGATCTTAGCCTCAAGTATGGCTGACGTATCCTCAAACCAAACCCCCAAACCCAAATCTAAGATAAACACGGATTTGGACTAGTCCACGCCCTACGGGCGACGACATAACTCAGTCTCCGTAAACAATCCACGGGCAATAAAACACGAAATAAACACCCACGATACGAAGTGACCGGCTGGAGAAGGAGAAAGTTGTTACCGCGATGCGGTAGCGTAATTAACTGCAGGGGCTTGCGCCTGCAGGGAAGAGCGTCCCCACAATCAAAAACCCCTCCACGAGGGGGAATCTGACGAAGTCTGCTACATCGGCCGCATCCGTCTAAGCCTCCGATTCACGGCGCCACGGATCAACTTGGCATCTTCGGAGAGGTGGACGAATAGCACCAATTAGCATCTGCCCCGAACCTCAGGCACGGACGCCCGAGTCCAGGCCGCCGTTCGGAGGGGAACAGATTCTGGCACGCCCGGTGGGACCTCTTTCTCTTTCCACTCCACACTTCATGTGTCGTGATTCGTGAACCAATCGCGGTTCGCTAATAGTTGCCCTTGGGTTTCAAGATACTAAGAATTGGCATCTTGCTTATTGCAGAAAGCAAAGGATCGATGGCTTCTACTTCTGCGAAATTCTCTAACTGCTCAAACTTCAATTGCGACCAACGCTTTACCTCGCCAGGAGGTATAGCCTATGGACCCCAAGCTGTTTCGTTGTTCATAATGCCGGTGGACCAGGTGACTCAAGCCACTACCGGATTGTTCTTTGGGACTATACTCCCAGCTTCAAGCTTCGCGGCGCCGGTGCTGACAAAGGAAGCTCTCAAGAAGTCGGTCTTTGATCGTCTAACCCCTGCCGCGGCTCCTCTCAGCGAGTCGCCCAACGTCAACGCCTCGGTCTTCTCTAGATTGGGCCAGAAATCCTGCGAACTCATCATGGGGCCTACAATCTCAGAGAAGGCTGCTTCTCAGAAAGTGACCGGTCCTGCTCCTAAAGACATCAAAGCGGCTTCCCCTGCCACAATGTCGGTCTTTATAAGATTGACGGCTTCATCTCCCGCTCCTGCTGCCCAAAGGACATCGGTCTTTGACAGGCTAACACCAACAGCGACCCCCCACCCACACAGGGGGCAAGACGAAACCATTCTTACCGTTGACCCAACGCCGTCCGCTCGACACGCTCGACGTCGCCATTGGCGCCGAGTAAGGAAGGCTGGGGGCAACTCCCCCTCCGGGTTGACTCCATCAGCCCCGATAGCAGAAGTCAATGCTGCTGTTCCAACTGGGAACAGCTTCGAAATGCTAAATAAGGTGCGAAGGAATTCCCCTACTGCAGTGCTAAAGAGGTCTCCTCCCCCATTAAAAAAGGCTGTGGAAATAGAATCAGAACAGCCCTGATCTCCTCAACGGCTGTCTTCCAAAATCTATAAGGTTTGGCGGCAGGCCCGAGACTCGATCATCGATCCAAACTTCTCCCGCCAGCACAAGAAGCTGAAAATCCAACCGGAGGCTGGTCACCAGGCTAAACCCCGAAAGGCTGTCTGGACGCCCACCTCAATGGTCCCCTCAACCTCCATGGCTCATAAAAGGAGGAAGCCAGAGAAGACCCCCCAGCGTGCAATGACGGCTAAAAGCACTGAGCCCAGACGCCCTAAGTCTGGGGGCATGGTGGTGCACACTGTTTACATGGCCTCTGGAAAGGAGGAAAGCCGCACTTCTACAGGCCACCGACCGCTTACCCGATCCGTGACGAAAGCCCAGGAGCAGCAACAAAAGCTTCAGGAAATGATGAATGCTATGGCCGCACTTACCGGGCCAAAAGAAAGCCCAGAAACGTCCTCAGACGCGCGCCAGGAGGAAGAAACCGATGCTGAATTTCTTCGCCGGATACTAGAGAAAAAGGACAAAGAAGTTGCTGAACAAGCGGCCAACATACAACGTATGGGCCTTCTCTTCCAAGATATGATAGGCATGATGATCCAGCAGGACTTACCCGCCGAGGATCCCCCAATCGTTCTTGAAGACGACCGAGGAGAGACGTCAAATCCACCACCAGCTCTCTCAACGGCCAAGGAGGAGGCAATCTCTAAGGCTGACTTGGTTGACTACATATCCCAGTAAATCCGGGTTCATCATGCGACTGAGGCAGCTGGTCAAGTCGTAAAAACAGGGCGGCCGTATCCGAGCTGGTACGACCAAATCAAATACCCGCAAGGCTATACGATACCAAAATTCCACGTGTACAAGGGGACCGGCAACCCCCATCAACATGTCGCCCAGTTCCGGGCCCTCTGCGGTACACCGGCGGGGACGATAAACTATTGCTCCGCCAGTTCGTAGGCCGCTTATCAGAAACAGCATTCGAATGGTATTCGGAACTCCCGAACGATTCTATCAAAACGTTCGCTGAAATGGAGCTGTTGTTCACTCAGCGATTCGCAAGTGCCAGCGAACGCACTCCAATAACTGCATTGATTAACGCCAGGGTAAAACCAGGCGAAACCTGGGTCCAGTATGCTATACGCTGGCGGAATCTGTGGTCAAGATGTGAACAACGCATTGAGGAGGCACCCGCAGTGGGCATGTTCGTGGGAACCCTAGACCCCCACGCAACTATCTCCCAGTTTATGATGTTCTTTAAGCCAACCACATTCCAGGCTTTAATCGACAAGTTGGCTCAGATGGACCAGATGGGTCATAGACCACCTCCCCCGAAGTCGGAACCTCGGAATGACAAGGGTAAAGGAAGAGCAACCTTCGTCGCGAATGCCCAACAGCAACCTAACGCCCCGAAACCGGCAGATCAACTGGAAGAAAGATGCCGGTATTATAATGAGAAGATGAAACGTCCCTACTCGTTCCCACGAGACAAGACGAAATGGTTATTCGAGCTGGAAATACGTAACAGACTTATAAACCTACCAAATCCAAGGCGACCACCGCAACCCACCGAGGTGAATAACCCTAACTATTGCCCTTACCATCAAACGATAATTCATCCGATTGAAGATTGCTTCGTCTTCAAAGGATGGATTGAAGATCAATACCTCCAGGGGAAGTTTGTACTGTCCGAAAAGTGGAAGGTGAACCCACCACAGCCGCATACTCCTAAGAAAGCAGATACACCGGGGGCAACCTGCTCCTTTATTGAAGAAGCTCCATGGGAGGTCGTGCTATCAACTAAAACCAGAAGAATGCTGAGAGACCTTCATGCGTGCCTTGCGATCGGATGGGAGGACCCTCTTGAACCTCAAATTATCGAAGGGATGTTGAAGCCCCGCCCAACTACGAAGACTCGCGATGAGGACCCAAATACTCACGCCCAACCGTCAAAATCTTCGAAGAAAAAGAAGAAGAAATCCAAGAAGCCCGCGAAGCTTGGAAACGAGCACACAAAATTGCAGAAGCAAATCGACGCGCTGGAAGAATACAATCAAAAGGCGCGAACTCCTGTCACACTGCAAGAGTTCCTCAACCACATCTTTGAAGAGGGAGATGATGAAGAGAGCTCATCGGATGAATCCGAAGAGTGTGTGGCGAGTTGTAACGTAATCTCCCACTCCTTTATCGATGATGAGAAAACTCCAGGCACTAAGAAACTGGGGGCAGAGCCTGAACCAGAGCGTGTGTGGCCAACAAATGAAATGATCAATGCCTTTCTAGACGAGATTCGTCTAAAGAGTAAAGCGGATCAGGAGCGTGAGATGGCAACGCCAGAAGGAACCAAAGGTGGGCGACTGAACGAAAGAGTTGAACTACCCCTGCCAGAGCGAAAGGCATCCAAAGTAGACAAGAAGATATTCAAGAAGAGGAAAAGGTTTGCCAAAGCCATGTCAATGGGAATGAAGCTACCACCCTCGGAAGGAAACACGCACGATGGGGTGGAGAGGCACCCTGATTATTGCGCATATCATCGGAAAATCTCACACCCCACGGAGGAGTGCGACGCCTTTAAGATATAGTGGCAAGGATATGTTGCTCGTCGGCAACATGTTAAGCGCATGAAACGCAAGATCCCTCGGGAGCAAAGAAGCACTGTCGAAGGGCACAACAGAACTACTGGCAACTGTTATATGGCTCACGCCGAGGGGTCACAAGTTCTCACCTTTGGGAGCGACTCTGATGAAGAAATGGCTCTGGGCCCTCTCTTTAAAGAGTCCGTTTTAGGGAAAGAGGAGAAATCGGAGGCCTGCGAGAACATCCAGCTGCGCAATCGCACACTCCCAGAAAAGAATCTCGGGCCCGTAAGTAGAAAAGATAAGGGAAAGGAAAAGGTCACTGAAGATATCACTTTAGATGACCAAGTCATGAAAGAACTAACTACCAAAGACCCTCCCAGGAAGGGTAAGGTGGACTATAACATCCTCGCGCACCTAAGGAAGCTACCTTCTCAGCTCAGCATTCTCGATGCCCTCCTATTATCAAAAGAAGCGCGAGACTCACTAATTAAGGCGTTTCAAGAACCTGTGCAATTCCAAGCCTTCCTCGCCACTGAAAAGATGAAGGATGAACTGGAGTAAGTGCATACGGCCGATATCACTTTCGGTGATGAAGACCTCCTTCTCGGGACGTGCGACCACAACCGTCCCCTATATGTCTCCGGATACTGCCATGATATCAAGATAGGCAAGATCCTGGTGGATAATGGATCCTCCGTCAATCTCTTAATGTTCGGGTGTTGAAGGAAATCTTCATGAGTGTGCAACACCTCGCTCGTGACAAAATTACTATCTCCGGTTTTGATTCACAATCGTCACGGACTCTCGGATCTGTGATACTAACATTACGCTTTGGACTTCTCGTCACAGACATCAAATTCCATGTCATCGACGCCAAGACCTGCTACAATGCCTTGCTCGGCCGTCCTTGGCTACACGAGTACAACATCATCCCTTCTACACAACATCAGTGTATGAAGTACTTTAAGGATGGTTTCGAGTATACTGTAACAGGTGAGTTGAACCCATTTTCCGTGAACGAAGTCCGCAAATACGAAGATGCGAAATACTTTTTGCCAGATTTCGAGGATACAGAAAGGTGTCGCGACCCGTAGAACAAAACCGCCGCCACCATCCCTGTTTTCGGGAGCGATACCGAAGAAGAGGAAGAGATAGTTTATGCAGGGCCATCTCAACGCAACAACCTGGGGACGCCCGCCCCCATGCTGGTCTTCGGAAGTGATTCAGAGGATGAAGTTAATGCTGTGTTCTCCAATCGGCTGTCAATACAGGCACCCCCTGGCGATGACCATAGTCTGCAAATCACCATGGTACCGCGAGAAAACTACAAGGATCTCGACACGCTGCAAGCTCACAAGGTGCAGGACCTGCAAACATTTTACGTCCCTCCCAGGCAAAGGGGTGAGAAGGTGATCCTATTCTACCGATCCTCGGAGTTGAAAATAGAGAAAGAGATCTGGCATGGCGCGGATGCTACACTTGACAGGCTCCAACCCATCCGTCTACCCAGATGCTATACAAATGGATTAAAGAAGCTGTTGAAGCGCCAATGAGTACCCTTAAAACAGACTGCTCGGCAGGCTCGGTTCTACAACAGGATTTGGGATATCCCCGGGACTCAACGCAAATTACCCAACGGGAAAATGGAAACGCTTGGGCTTGGATACGCGAGAGCCGGAAAACGGGAGCGGGCTCACAACAGCTACACTATATATACCTTTGATGAAGAAGAGGACGCCCTGTCAGGAGATGCCAACCCCTCATCAAAACTAGACCCCGCGATTGAAGCACCGAGTCCGCCGTTTGAAGAACGAACGGACAAGCCTATCAGGAAAATGGGTCAGAAAGTTCGGGAAGACCACAACCGCGAGATGGCCATCTACGAGAAGGCCAGGACGCAACGTCTATTTCAACAGGCTCCAAAAGACAAAGATGCTCATCTTTGTCAACCCGTTGTACGGAAGGCCCGACGCAGAGACGGAAATAAATTAAGAAGCGGAAAAAGGAGCCGACAACAACGATGCAGGATTAGAGGGTTACGTGATCGGGTACTGCACGGCTCGGATTCGTCCCTCACGGAGAAGATGAGTCGAGCGTACTCCTTCCCCCGAGACAAGATGGAGAGGTTACTCAAGCTCGCCTTAAAACATCAAATGATCGCGCTTCCAGAGTCTAGACACCCTGAGCAAGCTAACAAGGCTTCTCGTTTGAGCTATTGCTCTTATCACCGAGCCATAGGACATCCTACCGAAGACTGCTTCACCTTCAAGAACTGGGTCGAGGACCAGTACCAACGGGGCAGATTCGCTTTATCCAACAGCTGGAGGGTAACGCCGCCACAAAAGCATGAACCCAAGGCCGCAAGAGTAGAACTGGATCCACCTCAGTCCTGGGAGCGGATTCGCACTTGTTATACAATCGCGATATTAAAAGAAGAGCACGAGAACGTGGATGACCTTCCCCAGTGCTTTGAGAACAGCGATGATGAGGTGATCTCAGAATTTCCGCCAGCTCCGAAAGAACTGGAAGGTAGTATACATACTACTGCAGATAACCTCAGGAAGATTGAGTTGGGATCGGCAGATGACCCGCGACCGACATTTGTCAGCGAGCTACTCTCTGAAGAAAGGGTGGCCGCGTTAAAGAACGTGCTTCTACGGCATAAAGACTGCTTCGCGTGGAACTACTCCGAGATGCCAGGATTAGATCCGGAGGTTGCTGTGCACAAATTAGCAATATCCCTAGATATCAAGCCAGTCAAGCAAGCGCCAAGAAGGATGCGACTCGAGCTTGAAATGAGCATCAACGCCGAAGTCAAGAAGCTGATCGAGTCTGGATTTATCCAAGAAGTCCAATATCCCGACTGGATCGCCAATATCGTCCCGGTAATGAAGAAGAATGGGACGGTACGCATATGCGTGGATTTCAGGGATCTCAATAAAGCCTGTCCAAAGGATGATTTCCCAGTACCGGTAACCGAGCTAATGATAGATAACACGTCCACTCACGAGGTTTTCTCCTTTATGGACGGTTCGTCAGGATACAATCAGATAAAGATGCATCCCGAAGACCAGAAACACACCGCTTTCCGGACCCCTTTGGGTATATTCTGCTACAGGGTTATGCCCTTTGGTCTAAAGAACGCTGGCGCTACCTATCAAAGGGCCATGACAAAGATCTTCGACGACCTCATACATGACATCGTCGAGTGCTATATTGATGACCTCGTAGTAAAGAGCATGTCGTACGAAGAGCATTTAAACCATCTGGAGACTGTATCCAACGCCTTCGGCAATATAATTTGAAAATGAATCCCCTCAAATGCGCGTTTGGAGTCTCCTCGGGCAAATTCCTGGGATTCATCGTCCGACACCGAGGTATCGAAATAGATCCGTCAAAGATTAAAGCGATCATGGAAATGCCTCCGCCAAGAACCCTCAAACAGTTGCGGTCTCTCCAAGGGAAGCTCGCATACATCCTGCGATTTATCGCCAATCTTTCAGACAAATGCCGTCCTTACAGCCACCTGATGAAAAAGGGAACTCCATTCGTTTGGGATCACAAATGCCAAGGTGCACTAGACGAGATCAAGCAGTACCTGCAGAACCCTCCGATGTTAGCCGCGCCGGTCAAGGGAAAACCCCTCATTCTTTATACAACCGCCCTCGAAGGTTCCTTGGGTGCATTATGGGCGCAAGAGAACGATCAGGGAAAAGAGAGAGCACTCTACTACTTAAGTCGAGTTCTACTAGGGGCAGAAAGCAACTACTCTCCCATTGAAAAACATTGCTTGGCGTTAATCTTCGCGATAACAAAGCTCAGGCACTATGCGTTGGCGCATGAAGTTCGTCTCACTTCAAAGGTGGATCCCCTTAATACTTGATGTTGAAAGCCATATTGACGGGACGACTCGCTAAGTGGGCCCTGCTCTTGATGGAGTTCTCGATAGCGTATCAACCTCTCAAGGCAGTGAAAGGCCAGGCCATTGCCGATTTCCTCGCTGAGCATCCGATACCGGCCAATTCTCCTCTGAACTGTGATTTGCCGGACGAGCATGCATTTGATGCGATTGGCGGCGGTAGCACCCGATGGGAACTCTATTTCGATGGAGCGTCCTCCGTAAAGAAACAGAAACAAGGTATCCCAATGATCAAATCGGGGATAGGCCTCGTCTTTGCAACTCCACAAGGAGGGATAATGCGCTTCGCCTTCTCCTTAACAGAGCCGAGGACAAACAATGAAGCTGAATACGAAGCTCTGATAGCAGGCCTCGAAATCGCCATCGACCTGGGAATTGAAGACCTCCTTATATACGGGGATTCTCAACTGGTTGTTAGTCAAGTAAATGGTGATTACCAAACGTGCAAACCGGAGTTGGTAAAGTACGGAGAAAAGGTGCAACAACTATTGACCCAAATTCCCTCCTATACTTTGGAGAACATACCACGCGTGGAAAACAGCAAAGCAGACGCGTTAGCCAAACTTGCTAAAGAACTAGCGGACGAAAACTTCGATGATGTAAGAATCGTGGTACAAATCCGTCGAGTGCTTGCCCCGGCAGAAATACCTCCAGAATTATCTAAAGAAAAGGGAGCGACTGAGCAGACGACCCTACAAATAAAAGATCGTGAGAAGGCTGAGGACTGGAGGGAAGTCTTCATAGACTACTTTAAGTCCCACCAAATGCCCAAAGATACATCCTCAAGGCATCAGCTCATGAAACAAGCTCTATCTTTCGCCTTCGTCAACGATACTCTATACAAGAGATCGTTTGATTCTCTATGGCTGAGATGCTTAGGACCTGACGAAGCGGAAAGAGTCATTCAGGAAGTTCACGACGGACTTTGCGGTTCTC
Source organism: Agapanthus africanus (assembly GCA_030015575.1). NCBI lineage: Eukaryota > Viridiplantae > Streptophyta > Magnoliopsida > Asparagales > Amaryllidaceae > Agapanthus > Agapanthus africanus. Next base: position 387,241,847 of record JASDDO010000012.1, on the reverse strand, counting down.
ACCAAGCAGGCCCAAAGATGAAGTTAAAAATTAAACGGATGGGTTACTGCTGGCCCACGATGATCCAGGACTGCCTCGAGTATGCGAAGCAATGCCACTCGTGCCAGATTCATGGAGACTTTATCCACCAACATCCGAATCCACTACATCCAACGGTGGCTAGTTGGCCATTCGAAATGTGGGGGACTGACATAGTCGGCCCCATCGAGCCAGCATCATCCCGGGGACATCGTTTTATCCTGGCGACAACTGATTACTTCTCCAAATGGGCAGAAGCAGTACCGCTGAGGGAAGTGAAGATGGAGAATATCCTCCATTTCTTCAAGACGCACGTCATCTATCGGTTCGGAACCCCACGGCGGATTATCTCCGATAACGGGCCAGCCTACAGAAGCCATAAGATTAGCCGCTTCGCGCAGCAGCACAATATAGACTAGAGATATTCTTCAGTTTACAACCCACGAGCTAACGGTCTGGCCGAGGCCTTCAATAAGACCTTGACGAAGATCATAAAAAAGACCGTTTCCCGGAATAAGAGAGACTGGCACGAGAGGATGCAAGAGGCCCTTTGGGCTTATCGAACTACATTCAAGACGGCCACGAACACAACGCCGTATGCGTTGGTATTTAGGACGGAAGCAGTACTCCCCCTCGAGATAGAGTTACCCTCTCTGCGAGTGGCAGTCCACCACGAGCTGACGGACGAAGAAAATGCTCACCTTCGGCTTGAGGAGCTCGATGCCCTCGACGAAACCCGGCTCATAGCGCAACAACATCTAGAAGCCTACAAAGCAAAGATGACGCGCTCGTACGAAAGGTTGACCAGGCCGAGGACATTCCGCCAAGGCGAACTCGTGCTAGTGGTCAAAAGACCTATGATCCCCAATCGTGCCAAGCGGGGGAAATTTGAGCCAAACTACGAAGGCCCCTACATCATAGACAAGGTCTACCAGGGTGGAGCCTATCTACTCATGGACATGCACGGTGAAAGGCTTTTCAGGCCAATAAACGGCCGCTTCTTAAAGAAATACTATGCTTGATGAGCCATAGCCTGGGTCAATGATAGATGACGACGACTATGTCCGCTCGCTATCTTCCTAGGCTCAGACTTTACAAGCAGCAGCTGGCCTTCCCATAACGACGGACTGAAAACGTCCTTAAACTAACGACGGACCGAAACGTCCTTAAACTATCGACGGACCAAAACGTCCTTAAACTATCAACGGACTGAAACGTCCTTAAACTAGCGACGGACCGAAAACGTCCTTAAACTAACGACGGACCGAAAACGTCCTTAAACTAACGGCGGACCGAAACGTCCTTAAACTAACGGCGGACCGAAACGTCCTTAAACTAACGGTGGACCGAAACGTCCTTAAAACTAACGTTGGACCGAAACGTCCTTAAACTATCGACGGACCGAAACGTCCTTAAACTATCAACGGACCGAAACATCCTTAAACTAGCGACGGACCGAAATGTCCCTGAACTACTACCGCAGCATCCTTAGGCTGACGAGATAAAAAAAAAGAAAAAAAGAAGTATATAAAATAAAAACGGTATGTCCATAAGCAAAATGGGCACGGATGAAAACCCAAAAGGGCTCCGTGAGTAAAAACAGCAGGACTACCGGCGAGTGTTTGTGAAAACCCGAAAGGGCACAACCTCGTTAAAAAGACACTTATAGGGTCCTCTCGACCTTGTAAGGAGAAACCACCTGCGTGAGATCCTTACGACTCACAAAGGAGCAGCACACTTAGGGATCCTCACGATTCCTAAGGAGAAAATACACTTACGAGATCCTCACGACTTGTAAGGAGAACTCTCTTATGGGACCCTCACGGCTCATGAGACTTGAAAGTCTTAAGTTACAGAAACCTAAACCTGTTCTTAAGAAAATCCTCCACAACCCTCGATATTGCCCTACAAAGGACTCAATACTGACCCTTGTATACAATCCACGGGCGCGAATAAACATTTCCCCAGCAAAGTCCAACCCTTGTAGGTCCCCTCGACCCATAAGGAGAGAGCCCTCTTGTAGGATCCTTACGACTTACAGAGGAGCACACACTTAGGAATCCTCACGATCCCTAAGGAGAAAATACACCTGCAAGATCCTCGCGATTTGTAGGGAGAAATACCTTTGTGAGACCATTACGGCTCATGAAGTCAAAAGCCTTGGTCGACAGGACCCTTAACCCTGTTTGCTGAGCCACCTTTGTTCATCATCGACAAAGGCAAATGATGATTCGCTCCTGGCAACATTCCAGTTGTAGCGGTGCTGATGCCGAAATCGGTGCGTAAAATCCAGGATTGCAGCGAAAAAGCTAGCAAGCCACACATGCCTACAAAATAGCCGAAATGATGGGGCAACTTGCAATAAAAAGCAGCAAGTAAAAATGAAGGCATGAAAAATAGCCGAAATGATGGGGCAACTCGCAATAAAAAGCAGCGAGTAGGGAATAAATAAATAGCCGAAATGATTGGGCACCGCGAAAAATAGCCGAAATGATGGGGCAATCGCGACCTTCGCGATATAAAAGCTGAAATGATAGAGCATCGCGGAAAAAGAAATAAAATAAAAGTAAAATCTTCGCCCTACAGGTGATGTTACATCTACCCCTGTATACAATCCAGGGGCGCAAACAAAGAAGGGATCATACTCCTTCCCCAGGTTTCATCATAAGGAGAAGCCAAATCTCGACGGTTCACAGATAGCCTAGAGATCATCTCGTCGTTCGTCTCATGGCAGCAGACACAACCTCAAGTGAAACGGAACAGCGGCGACCCCCCCAGTTCCATGGCTCGGCGATATACATATCACCGAGAGTCAAACCTCCATTTCGTGAAATGCGGATACAATCAGCAAATTCCTGGTTATGTGGAACGCGGATAATGTCACTCTTTGACCCCGTGGAAAACGTCCAGAGCGAATCTTGGTCCTCGCAGAGCACGGCAGTGAGCCCGTGTGAAGCATCCAGAGCGGAACCTAGTCCTCGCCGAGCACGGCAGTGAACCCGTGTGAGCATCTAGTGCAAAATTCCTGGTTACGTGGAACGCGGATAATGTCACTCTTTGACCCCGGGGAAAACGTCCAGAGCGGATCCTGGTCCTCGCAGAGCATGGCAGTGAACCCGTGTGAAGCATCCAGAGCGGAGCCTAGTCCTCGCCAAGCACGGCAGTGAACCCGTGTGAAGCATCTAGTGCAAAATTCCTGGTTACGTGGAACGCGGATAATGTCACTCTTTGACCCCGTGGAAAACGTCCAGAGCGGATCCAGGTCCTCGCAGAGCACGGCAGTGAACCCGTGTGAAGTATCCAGAGCGGAGCCTAGTCCTCGCCGAGCACGGCAGTGAACCCGTGTGAAGCATCTAGTGCAAAATTCCTGGTTACGTGGAACGCGGATAATGTCACTCTTTGACCCCGTGGAAAACGTCCAGAGCGGATCCTGGTCCTCGCAGAGCACGGCAGTGAACCCGTGTGAAGCATCCACAGCGGAGCCTGGTCCTCGCCAAGCACGGCAGTGAACCCGTGTGAAGCATCCAGAGCAAATACCGGACTGTGGAGTCCTTAAAATCCACGGACTATGATGTCCTTAACCTCGACCGTGATGTCTTAAAACTAACGATCAACCACCCCGATTCCCTACGAATTCTGCCTTGGTTTAAGGGTACATCTCTTCACTCCTTTGATACCTGGCATTGTAATTCCTCAACGTCTTCAAAGAGGTGACGGGTCCCTGCAACCAAACATCGGACTGTGGAGTCCCTAAATCCACGGGCTATGAGGTCCTTAACCTTGACCGTGATGTCTTAAAACTAACATCGGACCGTGGAGTCCCTAAATCCACGGACTATGAGGTCCTTAACCTTGACCGTGATGTCTTAAAACTAACCGCGGACGGTGGAGTCCCTAAATCCACGGACTATGAGGTCCTTAACCTTGACCGTGATGTCTTAAAACTAACATCGGACTGTGGAGTCCTTAAATCCACGGACTATGAGGTCCTTAACCTTGACCGCGACGTCTTTAAACTACAATACCTGGAGAAACCCCTGACTCCGTAAAACGCGGACAAGGGTGACCACACCCAGCACTTACAAGTCCTCACAATCTGTAAGCGAGAAAAACTCTCTTGTGGGATCCTTACGACTCTCAAGAGAAGACCCTCTTAAGAATCCCCACGATTCTTAAGAAGAACTTACACCTATGGGATCCTCTCGACCTATAGGGAGAAAAACTCTTTACGAGACCCTCGTGGCTCATAAAATGCAAAAGCCTTAGGAAGCAGATCCTAACCCTGAATCCTAAGCCATGGCTGTCCTGCAAGGAGATCAAGGTAGAATATCCGCAGAATACATTCAATAAAAAATGGAACATGCCATTGAGAGAAAAATTGTATCTTTTATTCATAAGCCAAAATGGATACAAAATACAAGTCATGAAAGAAACAAAAAGAAAGATACTCTTATCCATGAGTATGTACAAAAAAAAAGGAAAAAAGATACAAATGTTTCAAGCCGGTGGGCAATTCAGCAGCTTGGACAACTCATCCTGCTTTCGTTGGGCCACGGCTTCATGATGCAAGATCTCCAGAAGACGAGCCTCCGCCTGAGCCTGCTGAGCCTGATATGAAGCAAGCCGGGCTTCAAGCTCTTTCTCAGTGGCCTTATGAGCCTCAACCCTCTTGCGAGTAAACGTGGCGGCTTTATCAAGAGCCACCACCTCCTTTATGGACTCCTGGAGCACTCGCCAGAGTTCATACGCTTTGTTGGCCTAAGACTCGCATGAAGCTCGCTCAACGCCTTAGAGGCTAACTCCCTCTCCGAGAATTTACGGCCGAACCCTTTTTTTTGCACGACAATATGTTCGCCACGCGTCGCCCTATCAAGCCATGTAAGCTCACTTTGCGACCGCAAACTTAGAAATAAGACATACACGCTCGAGACCATATAAATGGGCTTCCGATCAACAGCAATAATCGATCCAGAACGCGCTCACACAACCCGGTATGAAAAGCAACGAAAAACTTTCCGATGATTATCCTATCAAGCATGTGTTCGCAACCATATGAACATCCGAAAAAGAAATAAAATTCGAAGCTTTAATGTGCACGCGACATAACAACAGTATTGATAATTGAAGAAAGTTTTCATAAAAGGAACACAAAATCTATTCATGCGAGTGGAAACATACATACGAGTACCGAGCCTACATGGAAGTTCAACATAGAACATACAAAAAGGAGGGACTAATTTAAAAATGTTCTACGCTAATGGAAAAGGTCACCAAACACAGGATCAACGGCACAGGGGTTAATGAAGCAAAGGACAAAATTCTCCATCTCTCTCTCTGCTTTCTCCTGCACATCGAAGCGACGATTCTCGCGAGAAGTCGCTCCCCATCGGTTGGTGCCGTGTTCGTCCGCGAAAGCAAACATAATAGCTCGCCGGGCCTTTATCTCGCTCAGCAGATGAATTGAGCAGTCCTTCAAAGCCTGAGTAATCAGGCACGCTTCATGAAAGCCCTCGAGCTTTTCTTCCGCCGCGTCGAGTATCGCCAGGGTCATCTCCGCCGGGTGAGGAGAGATGTCGGCAAGCACGGCCGTGAGAATCATCCGGAGCCAGAGGGAACCCATCGGGAGGGGAGACCCTCTACGGATCGAGAGCTCATGCATAGCTAAGTCACATTCGTTGTCGGAAAGGAGGGGATCCACCAACCGAGTAGCAAAATGGGGGATCATCTCCTCAAGAGGAACTTCCCATGGCTGTCGATAAGCATGAGGGCGATTGCAGGCCATAGCGCTCGTTTGTTTCTCAAGACAAGTTACTCCAAGAAAAAAAAATAATAATAATATGAATCTCTTTGTGAAGGGAAAAGAAAGCTATAGCTTCATATATAAAGAAATGCATTAAGTGCTGTGCGTGGAAAATCTTGCCTGGTAAAGCTATTTCCAAGGCCCAAAAAAGGAAAGGCATCGAAAATCAAGGAGATATAACTATTTCCAAGGCCCTTTTTCTGCATCTAATATTGTGCACTGAAAATATGGCATGGGGAAAATTCTGTGAACAGCCCCATCAAAGGACCCCACGTGCAGAACACGTGAGGCCTAAACCTGATGTGCACTTAAAAGGAAAAATATGGAGTAGTACCCTGCATATTAAAAAGCACAAACAGCAATAGTAGCAAAATGATAAAATCCCAGAGAAAAGGCATGCAAACATGGGAAGACATAATAAAACTTGTCACTCATACTTCAAGAGGTTCATACAAAAATATAGAGGACACATTTACAATGGTAAAACTTCAGATGCGGGGCATGGGTTGAGAAACTCAAAATTAACTTTATTCAAGATCTTCCAAGCATTTCGAACCTCCCGAGTATGCTTTCTCTCACGGTCATAAGCATCGGGGTCCCCGCGGATGTCCTCTACCCTCCGGTAGGCGGCAAGTATTGCTGATTGCTGAAAAATCTGATGCAGGAGATCAATGAGATTATCCCGCCTCCTCTTTGAAATCAAGTGCATCAGATACACCGAGTGTACTTTATCCTCGGCGGCGTCCAATGACCCAAGCGGCACACCAGCACAAAATAAAGGGAGAGCCTCCCTGATCGCCAGTACGATCAGCCTCAGAAGAGAAGAGCGACGGGGGAGTAGCCGATGGTTGTACTCGTCAAAGCGGCTCATGATCTCGGCACACTGAGCATCGGTGAACTCCTGGTTCTGACTGCGGCCCAGCGCACGAATATTCCCATAGGAAATGATCTCGTCAAGACTATACAGATGGGCATCCATGATACCTGAAATAAAAGTCACGAGAATCACTAGAGAGCCCCCATTGCATTAATTGCAGGAAGAACAACCTAGGGCCAAGAGACCTCAGGAGGCCTCCGTGTGAAGAAACTGAGTTCTTCATTGGAATTAAATTCCATGGGGTTGAAACGCCATCATCATCTCCCCAAAGATCATCTAAACCCTAAGAGATCTACAGTTTGAAGGTTAAGCGGTTTCATGTTCTTATGGAAAATATGAAGGAAAAAGGGTAAAAACCCTTGTTTTGGATTTAAAATCCGGAGAAATGTGAAGGTCCATCATTATCCAAGAACATTACCTGAGAAAAAGGATTCTTTTCGAACAGAGTTAAACTCTGAAGATTGTTTCAAGACAGAGAACTAAGCTCTGAAAACGAGAATTAAATTCTCAAGGAAGAAGTTCTCAGAAGAAAAAGATGAAGATGAGCAAAGTGAAGGCTCCTATGAAGAGACAGTGGTATTTATAGAAGGCAATGGAAACGTTTCATCTCCCCAAATCCCTAAAGGAATCCAACGGTCACAAAGGTGACAGCGTTGCACTCACGTGCAGACACGTGAGAACAACGCTGTGGGGGCATTTGTTTCCTGATTTAAAATCAGAAAAGCTTATGGGAAAAGCTTCAGAAGGGGGGGCCACGTGCTTACATGTGACCAGCAGTCACGTGTTGACACGTGACATATAAAAGCAGCGGAAAAGGCACATTGGTTCCCTGATCAAGTCAAGGAAAAGGCTTCAGAAGAGGTCACGTGTTGGCACGTGACGCTCAAAGCAGCAGACTCGTTCTCCAGTTGAATCAAGGAAAGAGGCTCCCGACAGGGGTCATGTGTTGACACGTGACCAATGGTCACATGTTGACACGTGATGACTGAGCAGCAACCAGAAGACAGAGAACAAAAAGAAAAAGGAAGACTCGTTCCAAGGGGGTCACGTGCCCACACGTGACCATGGGTCACGTGGTCACACGTGACCGGCTTTCAAAGCCCGTTTTGTTAACAGAATTAAATTCTAAAGGAGATTCAAATCTTTCCAAAGGAAAGTGATTATCTGGAGCCGATCGGATTAAAGATTTAGAGGTGATTAAATATCATCTATCTATGGGAAAATCTCGAATTTGGAAAGATTTCCCCTTCAAATCTAACAGAAATAACAAAGGAGAATCCCTGGATTTGAAATCCAATGGTGAATAAAATTCACCTAATAATCCAAAGGTTCAAAACGAATGATGGATGCAAATCAAATCTCTCAATGAAGATTCGTCAAAAACTAATTGACTCGGCTGCTTCTCCTATAAATAGGAGCCAAGAGACATACAAAAAATATATACACAGAGGGAGAAAAAAGGAGAGAGCCTTGATACTTTGAGGAATTTGGAGCTTCTGCAAACGAAAACCCTAGGTAAGAAAGGGAAGGCTTTTCAGAAGGAGGGAGAATTTAATTCTCAACAGAGTTTAACTCTGATATATAAAACAGAAGAACATATTCCTTCTCTCCTTGATAGAGGATCTGCAAAGTGCACATCTCCCCTTTAGGTTGAGAATTTAATTCTCAATGGGTTGAGATCCTGCCATGCAGATCCGAAACATGGAGAGGGAATGGAAATATGAGAATTTAATTCTCACAGAACTATAGGAATTCAATTCATTTAAGATAAAAGTAGGGCTTGACCCTGTGTTATGGGAATTTAATTCCTTCAGAACAAAAAGAAACAGGGTTTAACCCTAATTAAGAACCTAGTTCTGTTGGAACAACAGGGATTTAAGTCCCTTGATCACAATTTAACTGAGAATGGGAATTTAATTCATTAAAAGATTTATTAGGGTCTAACCCTATTTAGTTCTTCACATATATGAGGAATTTAATTCCTACAGAAAATTCAGAGTCTAACTCTATTCAGAATATAAATCTTCAAAAGGAAGTAGGAATTTAATTCCTCTGAAATTACTGTCAGGGTTTAATCCTACGAGGAATTTAATTCCTGGAAAAGATTAACAGATCCTCTAAACAACATACATAGAGGCAGAGTCACGTATCACCACGTGACCCCCCTGAGAGATCTACAGAAAACCCCTTTGAGGCAACACCCCACGTGACCCACGTGACCCTCGGCTGAAGCTTTAACATATAAGCATTTAAATGCCCTTCACGTGAGGGCACGTGACGCGATAATCTCAGCAGAATAAATGAAGGGAGGGCGCTCTCACGTGTTGCCACGTGACCTCTCTTGCCTTAGTGTTCAACACTAAATTGGAACTCTTGAATACAGTATTGAAACACTATTGGGCCTTAGTGTTCAACACTAATCAAAGAACTTTATTTGCAGTGTTCGATACTGATTACCATAGTGTTTAACACTAATCTGAGATCTCCGTTGCCAATGTTTAACATTGGTCTGTTTTAGTGTTCAACACTAATCTGAAAGCCTGGTTGCTGGTGTTTAAACACCAACTATCTTTTAGTGTTAAAAAACTAACTTATCAATCTCATTCCCAGTGTTCAACACTGATTTGTCTCTAGTGTTAGACACTGGCCCAATTGGCCGAATGGATAGAGGCAAAGCCTCTCCTTCAATAGACCAACAAGAAGCCAATATCCCAGACATGATAGGACTTAGCTCAAGCTAAGCCATGAATCTTCAATTCGTAATTAACTGGGCTAATGGGCTCATAACATAATTAATCGGTCTTGATCCCAAATTGGGCCAAGGACTACTTAAGCCATTCCGGTTCTAGGGTACATCTTTTCACTCCTTTGATACTTGGCATTGTAATCCCTCAATGTCTTCAAAGAGGTGACGGGTCCCGACGACCACCCATGATATGGACTGTGGGGTCCTTAAACCCATGTCTAATGCAAAATTCCTGGTTACGTGGAACGCGGATAATGTCACTCTTTGACCCCGTGGAAAACGTCCAGAGCGGATCCTGGTACTCGCAGAGCACGGCAGTGAACCCGTGTGAAGCATCCAGAGCGGAGCCTGGTCCTCGCCTAGCACGGCAGTGAACTCGTGTGAAGCATCCAGAGCACATACCGGACTGTGGAGTCCTTAAACCCATGGACTACGACGTCCTTAACCTCGACCGAGATGTCTTAAAACTAACAATGGACCGCAACGTCCTTAAACTACCCATGGACCGCAACGTCCTTAAACTACCCATGGACCGCAACGTCCTTAAACTACCCATGGACCGCAATGTCCTTAAACTACCCATGGACTGCAATGTCCTTAAACTAGAACAATAGAGCCCCATGTGCTCTTTTGTCGGATCTAAACGGTCCCGTTTAAGTTGATCTTAGCCTCAAAGATGGCTAACGTATCCTTAAACCTTCAAACAGACTGGACTATGAATCCCCCCAATTAACTCTGGCTCGAGGGTACATCTCTGAACTCCTCTGACATCCGTCGTTGTAATCCTTCAACGTCGTCAGAGAGGTGACGGGTCCCGACGGCCACACATATGATGGACCACTATGTCCCTAAACTGGAACAATAGAGCCCAAATGCTCTTTTGTCGGATCTAAACGATCCCGTTAAGTTGATCTTAGTCTCAACGTTAGACTAACGTATCCTTAACAAACGTTTGAGTTGATCTTAGCCTCAAGTATGGCTGACGTATCCTCAAACCAAACCCCCAAACCCAAATCTAAGATAAACACGGATTTGGACTAGTCCACGCCCTACGGGCAACGACATAACTCAGTCTCCGTAAACAATCCACGGGCAATAAAACACGAAATAAACACCCACGATACGAAGTGACCGGCTGGAGAAGGAGAAAGTTGTTACCGCGATGCGGTAGCGTAATTAACTGCAGGGGCTTGCGCCTGCAGGGAAGAGCGTCCCCACAATCAAAAACCCCTCCATGAGGGGGAATCTGACGAAGTCTGCTACATCAGCCGCATCCGTCTAAGCCTCCGATGCACGGCGCCACGGATCAACTTGGCATCTTCGGAGAGGTGGACGGATAGAACCAATTAGCATCTGCCCCGAACCTCAGGCACGGACGCCCGAGTCCAGGCCGCCGTTCGGAGGGGAACAGCTGGATCGTTTTTCTTGGGTGTTCTTTAAAAACCCTGAGCCGATTTTTAGTACATGATTTATTATTTTTCGAGCAGAATTAAAAATCGGCAGAAACATGATATTTTTGACTTGTTTTGCGGTTTTTTGTCCGATCGAAATTCTAGATACTTTGCTAACATGCTAGTGTGTGTTTAGCCGGTCTCTGATACCACTGTAAGTCTACGTTACCTCTCCCTGTTCTTTCGGGCTTGCGGAAACGGTGAAAAACGATTTTTCGGGTCATGGTAACATGGATTAGAAAACCCGGATCCTTGCTAAACAACACACAAGCAACTAACAAGAGCTTTACCTACTCGGTTAGGGGGTTATACCTTAACATGAACTCCTTCTCTTGGACTCCTTTTGGTGGTTGGATGGTTCTCTTCTCGTCGCCTTCTCTTGCCGAAGATGGATCCACCTGAGGGTCTCTACCTTGAGCTCCTTCCTCGAACTTGAAGTAACTAAAGTATTAGGTTTGCTAAACCTTCAACCTTAGGATGAGTAGAGATGAGTTTTGATGTTTTATCTCCAAGGCAAATGGTTCTCAACTCATGAGAGATTTTTGCCTTGAGCTAGAGGAAGAGGGAGAGCAATGGATGAGAGAGAAGATGCAAGTGAGAATGAATAAGTTTTTACAACCATGCTCTCATATTTTAGAAAATGATAACAATAATAATAATTAACAATTTATGATCGTGAGTTTATGAGTGACCATTATCATTTCATTCATTAAATGCTTTTGCAAAGAATAAGAAGCATCTTTGAAAACAAATGATGATGGTCAACAAGTGCACTTTGGTCAACCGGTCAACAAAAGTCAACAAGTCAACAAAAGTCAAGAATTCAACTCAACCATGGCACAATAATTGTTAACTAATATTATTAATCATATTTCCTATTCTCATTAGGGTTTGGAAAAAGACAACGGTCAACTGTGCAAACACACCCGTACCAAAACCCTAATAAGAATCCTCTGCCTCTGCCTCAGTCAACTGTGTATACACAGCTGCATTCGTGTTCCGAGGAACACGAATATAATGAGATAAAACTAACCCAAAAACATATACTAGGATCTGGCTTAAACCAAAGCCCGCTAGTAATAGCTGTTTGGACACCAAACGTGCACAAGTGTGCGGATGTGAACGAACCCCGTCGTAAAACCATGCGACCTCTACTCTGTTTTGCCCAAAGGCGAATAACCCTCTGTGTGGGACTCTAAAGACTCGACACTACGCTGGCAGTGTGTTTAACCACAGTCCGCAAGCAGCACTGGCTGTACGTAACGGTCCCCAGGTAGATGCCGATGTGAAGACTGATGAGGTGAACCCATCCGAACTCCTACTGAGCCTGTATCTGACAATCTCCGTATAGTCCGGTCTGTTCATCTGAGAATATAGCATGGCGGGTCTAGGGGGCGGTAAACGTCAGTCCCCTAATAGCGGTACAAGTCGTGTCGGAGTGTAGCCCAGAACACCCTGAGATAACACTGGAAAACCTACCAGTATATCTCGCTTGCCCTGGCCAGGGACTTATGTAATGGCTCTCCTAGACACAGCGCGATATCAACCCCCAATACCGGGAGAGATGAATCCTGTCTAACCGTAACTGCCTCCAAGTGCTTCGGGACTGCACCCAACTACTACCTGTTTTCATGACTCCTTTGAGCCGTGGTAGGGTAGTAATCAAAGTACAGTGGGAACAAACTCGAGGCGAAGTGACAGTGTCAAGTCAGTGGACTAAGCTGTACTCATGTCACCTGGGAACTGATAACTGACGATAGGTATAGTACCAACCAACAGTTCCCGACGAGTCCTGTCCAGTGTACTCGTAACCTATTGAGCACCCGCATACTATCTCAAGTACGACATACTGACGGCTGTGGGACAGACCGTCTCCCCTGCTGGGATGAGAAGCGTATACTCTAGTCTACTCCGGAGTATCGATGCCCTGTCTCGATAGTCCTACGACTAGGGACCTGTATAAGGATGTGCTTATAGATTACCCAGCCCCCACAAGTGTGACTGACATCACAACGCTGGTAATCAATCAAAGATCCTAAGGACTCCACTAATGTGTATTGCGATATGCTAAAAGATACACATATACACATTAAAGTAGAAATAAACCAAGTAGCATACTACCATTTTGAGCAAGATTGTCTATACAACTGTGAATATCCCAAGCTTCCATTAAGTAATATACAAACTAGTATGATACAGTAATGGCCTCTAAGGCATATACACTAACAGGTTGGGACCCTGTTCAGTAGAAACGCTGCAGTTTCCAATGCACGCCCCTAAAATGAGACGAGTAACTCAGTGTCACTCATCATGGAACGAACCATATCTAATAGGGTCCGATTCTGACGTTCTGACACACCGTTGTGCTGTGGTGTGTATGGAGGAGTGAGCTGAGAGAGAATCCCATTCTCTTTTAGGAAGTCTGCAAACTCTGTACTGAGATACTCCCCACCTCGATCTGATCGAAGCATTTTGATGCTCAAGCCGGTTTGTTTTTCTACTTCGAGTTTATATTCAGTGAATTTCTTGAAAGCTTCGGACTTGTGGTTTAATAAAAATACATGACCGAATCTTGAGAAATCATCAGTGAAAGTAATGAAGTATGAAAAACTGTCTCTAGCCTGTATAGACATTGGCCCACATACATCACTATGTATGAGGCCTAAGAGCTCAGTAGCTCTTTCTCCGTGTCCTGTAAACGGAGTTTTGGTCATTTTCCCTTGATACAAGACTGACAAGTTGCATAAGATTTATATTCAAAAGGACTTAAATATCCATCTATGTGTAACTTGTTTAGTCCTGTTTCGTTAATATGACCAAGTCTACAGTGCCAAAGAAAAGCTTCATTTATTTCTGAAAGTTTTCTTTTATTAGTATGTTGTATGCTGAAAACTGTGTGTTGATTTAGGACGTATATCCCGTTATTAAGTGTACCATACCCAACCAACATTTGATTCAGGTGAATGTTCATAACATTGTTCTGCAATACAAAATTATATCCTTCATTGTCTAACAAAGAAACGGATATTATATTACAAAGCATACTAGGTACATAATAACATGGGTTCAAAACCAATATACATCCAGATGGCAACCCCAAGTGATACTCTCCCACTGTAACTGTATGTACATTGGAACCATTTCCAACACGGAGAGTATGGTCACCTGTCTTCAAAACCTTGCTATTTCTCAGCCCCTGCATAGAATTGCAAATGTGAGAACCTGAACCGGTATCTAATACCCAGGAAGCAGAGTTTATTGAAAAACAGTTTTCTGTCACAAACACACCTGAAGCGGAAGCATCCCCATGCTTCTTCTTCTTGAGCTCCAAGTACTCAGTGCAATTGCGCTTCCAGTGTCCCGCTTTTTGGCAGTGATAACATTCCCCATTTCCCGATTCCCCAGCCGTGGACTTGTCTTTCCCCTTAGTTTTTTTGACTCCACCCTTAGGTTTGGTGGGTTTCTTTTTCATCTTTCCCTTGGTCTTAGCCTTCGGGCGAGAGGAGGAAGATGGCCCAACACTCAAAACGGGAGTCTTCACTGACTTGATCATGCTCTCTGCACTCCTTAACATATTAAGGAGTTCAGGTAGTTCCTTCTCCATGTTGTGCATGTTGAAGTTAACTATAAATTGAGCAAAGGTGGAGGGGAGAGACTGCAGAATAATATCAGTATATTGCTCATTTTCCATTGTCCATCCAAGGTTCTCAAGCTCTTCTATGAGAGCTATCATCTTCAGAACATGGTCTCCTACCGGTGTGCCAGGGGCCATTCGCATCTGAAACAGCTTTCTGGATGCTTCGTATCGTAAGACATGAGATTGCTCTCTATACAACTCCTTTGTATGGAAAAATATGGCTTGGACGTCCATATTATCGTGCTGCTTTTGATGTGTGTTATCCATCGATGCAAGCGCGAGGCATTTGGCCGTGGCACAGTCAGCGTCCCATGTCTTGCGGACTTCCTTATCCGCAACCGAAGATTTAGGACCTGGGACGGGTGGGGCTGGAGCCGTGAGGACATATGATACCTTATCATAAGTCAAGGCAATGTTAAGGTTCCTCAGCCAGTCTTTATAATTGGTCCCATTCAGTTTATTTTTATCTAGTAGAAGCTTGAGTCCTGTCATTGGTATCTGCCATTAAGAGAGAGAAAATAATACACTCAGTGAAAGCTCTTGCAAAGATCAGATTGGTTATTATCTTATCTAATCGATGTCTCCCACTGCTTTTATCAAATTTCTCCTCAAACCTTAAAAGGAAAACTATCCAGGATTAATTACAGTCTACAACTTCGTTAACCGTTCAGCCAGGCCAGTGTCGGTACTTGAGGGAGGTTCTCCGTGCTTTCGCACGGACCTAATTAATATAAACCTCATCTTCCCAGAGGCGTAGCCTCGTTAACACCTTTCTAGACACCTAATGGGTTAGCTAATTGTAAACTGCAAAACTCTCCTAGGAGCAACTATTGCCTACAGTGGGATCGAAATCCAACCATCATATAGAAGGTATGCAATCTCATTGCAAATTTCAACTCTTGAAATTCCCGATATGGTTTTTACCCCTAGCACTCATGACCTTGGCTATGGTCAACAAATCACAAGCACCAGTCAAGTTCAACCCGTCATTTCTTGATTAATTAGACCCGTTCACATGACCCTTAGCTAAGGTCAACAAAGTCACATGCCCGTCTCAATTAATCTGCATCATATGCATTGTAGGAAGACATCACTTAGCTACCGTACACTACGCCTTGGCTAAGGTCAACAAACATAGCACGAATACTAAGTTCTCTACTTCCTAAAATGACGGAGGGTTGCGGATGGTTTTTAAGAAAACCTTTAACGCTTTGAACTTGATATCGTCGTAGAATCAAATGGTTTTCAAAAGGAGCGGCTTAAGCTCCGCAGTTTTTGTTAGTGTATATGCCCTAGGGGCCATTATTGTATCATACTAGCTTGTATATTACTTAATGGAAGCTTGGGATATTCACAGTTATATTAACAATCTTGCTAAACATAGTAGTATGCTACTTGTTTTATGTCTATCTTAATATGTGTATATGTTAGCATATCGAGAATACATATTGATAGAGCCCTTAGGATCTTGCTTGACTACCAGCGTTGTGATGGCAGTCACACTAGTGGAGGCTGGGTTGTCTACAAGAACATCCTTTTTCAGGTCCCTAGTCGTAGGATTATTGAGACAGGGCATCGATACTCCGGAGTAGACTAGTGTGTACGCTTCTCATCCCAGCAGGGGAAATGGTATGTCCCATAGCCATTAGTACGTCGTACTGGAGATAGTATACAGGTGCTCGTTGGGTTACGGGTACACCGGACAGGACTCGCAGGGAACTGTTGGTTGGTATTATACCCGTCGTCAGTTAACAGTTCCCAGGTGACATGAGTACAGCATAGTCCGCAGACTTGACACTGCTGCTTCGCCTCGAGTGTGTTCCCACTGTTCTTAGATTGCTACCCTACCACGGCTCAAAGGAGTCGTGCAAACAGGTAGCAGTTGGGTGCAGTCCCGAAGCACTTGGAGGCAGTGGCGGTTAGATAAGATTCGCCTCTCCCGGTATTGGGAGTTGATATCGCGCTGTGTTTGGAGAGCCATTACGCAAAGTCCCTAGCCAGGGCGGACGAGATTTACTGGTAGGTTTTCCAGTAGCTTCTCAAGGTGTAATGGGCTTCACTCCGACACGACTTATACCACTTTTAGGGGACTGACGCTTGCTGCCCCCTAGGCCCGATATGCGATAGTCCTAGACGAACAGACCGGACTGTACCGAGATTGTCACATCAGGCTCAGTAGGAGTTTGGATGGGTTTCCTCATCGGCCTTCTTATCGACATCTACCTGGGGACCATTACGTACAACTAGTGCCGCTTGCGGTCTGTGGTTAAACCCACTGCCAGCGTAGTAGTCGAGTCTTTAGAGTCCCACACAGAGAGTTTCCCTGCTTCGGGCGAAACGATATAGAGGTCGTATGGTTTTACGACAGGGTTCGGACACATACGTGTTTTTACGCACGTACGATGTTCGGACAGTTTATACTAGCAGGCTTTGGTTTAAGCCAGATTCTAGTATTGGATTATTGGATTTATATAGTCTCAGTATTTCCGTGTTTTCATGGATGGGAGGGGCATTCTCGTAATTAGTCGAGAAGCTTCTAGAAGATTGATGAGTTGGAGGCTAAGGTGGCATTTGCATTAATTAGTTTAATGACTCATGGTGTGATTCAACCATAGGAGTTAATGATGCATTTATGGCTTAATGACTCATGGGATGAATCACACAAGGTGAGTTAATGAAGCATGATGATATTTTTTATTTGTTATTCATTTAATAAATATCTTATGCTTCATATATTTACAATGAGACATTTTTCCAAGATCATTCTCACTCTCACCTTCTGTCTCCTCAAGCTCTCTCTCTTCAAGAACTAACCCTAACCTCTCATGTGTTGAGATCCAAGGGTTAGCAAGACTAATAGATCCCTAATCCTCTTCTATATCCTCTAGGTTGCTTTGATTAGCACTCATACCTACTTAGTTACCTTAAGTGTGAGGTTAAAGCTTGGAGAAGTAGCTCTCGGGTGGATCTTCTATCACAACGAGGAGGCCGACGAGGAGGAGGTCTACGAGAACAAAAGGACTTGATTCATTAGGTATAATCATCTTTCATAGTAACTAATCACTTCTATGTTGTTGTTAGTTAGGGTTTGGCAAAGATCCGTAAAGTTAGTCGATGTTAGTTTAAACAAAATGATTGTTTTACCTATTCCACCTCCCCGCAACTTATGGGGTGTCTAAAGTCGACTTACAGTTTTGAAATATAGCTTTTTTGTAAAAAGCCGAGTGGTTTTCAAATCTGATTCTACAACATCTTTTTAGGTTTATTTTCTTTACATTAATCATATTAATGTAGTCCCATCATTTAAGTCCTTAAGCCAATCACAGAAAAGAAACGAAAATAAAACGTACGCTTATGCCATCCGCATTCGCTATAATGTTCCGTTATGCACCGTTAGGTTACTTAAATAACGGCATACCGGGACGGGACTAGCGCAGGTGTAAAACATAAGCAACGTCTATTATATATCTCATATATAATATAGCATTCGTCTCAGATATATTAAGTGATCACATCACAGAATATAGGCAGCAGAATCACAGATATGATAATATAGATACTAGGATGTCCGTATTTAGTATTTAGCCAACAATAGAAAATACGGATTCCACGGTTGTGATGAATAGCCAATCCCACACCCTAGACCCCTACGAGAGCGGCAAGTGACCCTGCCAATTCTGGAGTTAGGAAACCCGGTCTCGACGCCTCGAGATGGTCTCCAACTGGACCCCAGAACCCGGTCACTTGTGCTCTCCACCTTGGGTCTATCCTAATGCGGAAAAGTAAATAATATACAACAATGGTGACATCATCCTCAACCCGGAAGTGCCCCAAATAAAAGAATATTACATTACAAATGAATTTTACATGAATGAAAAGAAAAACTCTCATCTCACATAAAACCCCCGGCTATTCGATCACGACAATCCTATACATCATAGCACAGTAACACATAACATCACATGTCATCAACGTAAGCAAGTGTGCGTACCCCAATTGCCGTTGACATATAACAACGAAACCGGCGATACGCATACTACGCTTACAGCCGCAGAAATAAGTATCATATACTACTAGGCGATGTTAAACCCTTCGATCAAATTAACGAATACCCATATTCCCCAGCAATCTCAACACTTAGAGCACCATTAAACAATACCAAAAATCCATGCCACAGTATTTAATGGACCAGCCGTAGAAAGGCAAACCCAAGCCTCATTTGTGGCGCCACTAACTATGGTAAACCCAAAGGTTCAGTCGCAGTTTGGTGGTCACATCTCGAGTTATGGTTTCATTCTTCTAGAGGGTCCATAGGAATACCTGGATTATATATCGAGCACGTTCAACCTGGAAAATACCAGTGTTTGATAATTCGTTCGACCTGTTTAACGTCGCCAAAGTTAACAATACAATGCTATAAAAATACGAATACAAAATACTCCGCAAAGAGCCCATTTCCAAACTAACATCACATGAAAATTTGGACTTCAAAACAATACCAGAAACCCCAAATCAAGAACTACAGAGCACTGGTGCAAAACGAGGTGAAGGGGAGCACAAATATCCGACGACGCCATAAAATGGGACCTGGTCACCGGTCGAGAACCGAGCACCCCCCCTCGTTTTTCACCCGTGTTCTTATATTCTCTTAAATGTCACTCTGCAGTTACTAAAATAATTTTTATACCACTTTTTAAAAAATTTACAGAGAGCATTTCTATGGGTTTTCTAAAATCGTATTTTGCGGAGTTTTTCGGGTTCGGATTATCGTAACATCGTCTAGGTTTCTAGTTAGGCTCTGATACCATGAAGGCTTTTTCTTAGCACCTCTACTAGGGTTTGGTAGCATCACACATGCCATATTAAAAATTTATAGGGTGCTAAAGAAACTATCCTAAGGATCAAACTAGAAAAGCTACGGTAACGCTAAAACTATCACAATCTACAAGTAGTAAAGGCTAGGTTTAGAGAATACAACCTTTGTAGCTCGCTTCGCTAGACTCCTTGTCCACTTGAGGGTTGAAAGAAGTTTGCTTAAGATCCTCCAAGTCCACGATGATCCATCCGGAGTCCTCTTTGTCCAAGCTCAAGGCTCTACTTGATCATCGTGGACTTGGAGGATCTCAAACAAACTTCCTTCAACCCTCAAGTGGCCAAGGAGTCTAGCGAAAGGAGCTACAAAGGTTGTATTATCTAAACCCAGCCTTTACTACTTGTGGATTGTGATAGTTTTAGTGTTACCCTAGCTTTTCTAGTTTGGTCCTTAGGATAGTTTATTTAGCACCCTATAATTTTTTAATATGGCATGTGTGATGCTACCAAACCCTAGTAGAGGTGCTAAGGAAAAGCCTTCAAATGGCACGTGACTGGCACTTGAATCATATGAAGTCTATAGGACCCCATCTAGTTCAAGTAAGCCAAAACCCAGAAATCTAAACCATTTAAAAGAAGAAGGTGAATGAAAACTTGTTTTAAAGTTGCATATAATCACGTTGAAAAGTCGTTGTAAACATTTTTAAAACATCATATTTTTTCCGAAAATTTCGGCAGTCTCCTTTGTAAATACTGGCCCCAAAAGGGGTACAACATGAATAATATGAATAAAGGCATCCCCAAGCGGGAGCTAGCTCTTCGTTAATTGACGGCCACAACCATGCAAGCAATATAATATACAACGCCAAGGGAGAGGATCAAAACTCAAAAGAAAACTCAATAACATCAAGAAAACCCATAATAATACAACACGCGACTCTAAGGTCGAAAGAATATACAACTGGTCTTCAAAGGTTATAAAAATATACAAGTCTGGTTGATGGAGTTACTAGATACAACTGAATAAATATAAAAGGTACAATGGTGGTCACGATGAGAATGAACCCACCTACCAAAGCAATCACCCGGAATGGAAGCAGTGTGCCAGAAAGCCGCAATGAAACCTGTGCGGCAAAAACCTGCAAGAAACTGTGGCACAATGTGGGTGAGTTGCCAACTCGTGAGTAGAAAACATTACCGTGCAAAAATCGTATGAATGACTCAATCCTAGGTCAATACGATCAAATATATATCCTCAATACGATAAAGCTTGAAGCATGATAAGGTGGCAAGGGTAAACATCTATACATAAGTGTAATACCAAGTTCTCGTGTCAGTGCCTTAGGTAGCAACATATCATAAATATGAGGTATGAATGCAATAAAATGAAAACAGAATACATCATGAATGAGAAAAATTGTTTTCTTAATTTAGTGAGATTTCTATATATTTAAATCGAGGTATCATCAATGAAATCAACATGGAATCAGTGTCAAGCATCGACACAAAACATAAATCTCAATATCTCAATATCTCAGGCCCCGGCAATCCGGACTGGCCTGTATTCTCGAATCTCAATATCTAGGGCTCCGGCTATCCGGACTGGCCCATAACATCAAATCTCAAAACCTCAGGCTCCGGCAATCCGGACTGGCCTGTACTCCGATCGGTATCCTTCGGATATCCGTCGAGTCACAATACAATCACCGGTCGGTAGTGCTCCCCTTCCAGGCTCAACGCCATCATTTGCGACCATCTTTCCCCGGGGTACCACACCGGGTCCACCATGCACCCACAGACGGTTCCTCCTCCTCCTCAAATCGGGTGTATGATATCGCTCAAGAGCCGAAAAAACTCATGGTGGACATATCTCAAATCATATAATGAGAAAACCGCAATTTTATCTTTAAAAATGATAATCAGTTTATAAAATCTTTGCGGTTTCTCTAAATCCAGAAATCTCATGGAAATCCGAAATCATAAATCACGATGTAAATAAATAATGAATACTGGGCTCCGGCAATCCGGACTGGCCCAAAATGTCATGGAGAATGAACATATAGATAAAGATGAAAATCACGGTAATAAATGCAATGTCTAAACTAGCATATGAAAACAATAACATATAGGAACTATCAGCTAGCAAGCTATGTCAATGAAGTAATGTTCTCTAAAGTGTACGTGACATAGAAATTACCGATGAAGATGTGTGTGAGCCGGCAAGCAAGTGTACGTGGAGCATACGCATCATCGGTAATGGTGCTGGTGTCCTAACAACAGGTTTCATCATTACTCACGAAAATACATATAGACATGCAATGCAATGCGAACAGCAGAATAAATAGCAAATGAATAGTAAATGCAGCAATAATATGCGGAACATGAATAATAACACAACAATAAAGAATCTACATTACTGTATATGTGTCATACCGTTTTGCCATTTGAAATAATACGAATCGTGGTGTTTTGAAAATAAGGCTATGGTGTTTTTGAGAAAAGGTACATCTTTTGAAATATCCGTAGAATCCCTTGGCCTGTCTTTAAAATACTCACGATTCGTTGGTTTTGAAATATGTATGACTCGAGTCTAGTCTAACATCTACAAGTAAACTATAGGACTAAACTAACAGGCTAATCGAAAGGGTAAGGAAATCCACCGAAGTCTTAGTCGATCTATATATAATAGTCGGTGATCTCGCCTCAATAGTATCGCGTACGATACAATATATATATCATATGACATCCTTGACTCAAGAGTGCAGATCTATCATCAATATAGCTCGTACGGTAAATCCATCGTACGGCATCACAAATCTGGGTACTGGTCAAATATCACATTTATCTCATTATTCAACTGGTATCCTTAACATCATATATCATGAGCTGGGTACTGATCTACGTCTAGTACATATTGATACCATCAATAATATATATGCGTGTTTCTGAAAACACGTCGTCTAAAGATCCGTTATAATATCATGTCGTATCTCAAAATACGAACCAAATCACATCACCGATCTCGTGGTATCATGCCCAATCACATCGACTCATCTCCAAATATCGTATACTATCCTCATCATCCATGTATATGTATACGAATACACACACACACACACACACATAGTCCTATACCTATGCGTATATATATATATACATATCCCCATATACACACAAATAATATAAAATGTATGCATGAGTGTGTGTGCATGTGGGTGTAATCTTATTCTATGGTTCACAACTAAGAAACTAACTACGCCACTATCAACCAAAGTCTTCTAAAGAAATTCTAGCTAAGTATACACATCTTATAATACCATATAAGTATATATCTATATATAACATAACGCATTCGCGTTCTATACTACGAACTGCGGGGGTGCTATACGCCATCCACCCGACTTCCCCCGTAGATATATATCTACTCACCTCGATCCTCGCTTGTTGGAGTCAATGACGCCATGCTTATCCTCGTCGTCTCGAAGTCCACGTGGGGGTACCTACATATATACACATATAGCATCGTAAACAGAAATCACGCACGAAAACTAAAACGTCGCACGAATCACACATAGGTTAAAACCTATAGTTTACGCATGCAAGAATAATCAAACAACTCCCGATACCGACGTACAAACGTCAAGTGACCGAGAAAAAACACAAATACCAAAACCCCATTTCATTAAAAGCTGCAAAACAAATTCAGAAACCATGTAAAAGACTTCCATATTTTCCTCAGGTGACAATTTGGACATTTTGCATACAGTGGAGGTCTAATTTAGTGCAAATGGAGCCATGGACCAAATCTGGGACCAAACTTCCCTGCTCTGGCCGCAAATTGTGTCTAGAATGGATAAATCCGCGGCCAACACTTGGGGGTAGGGTCTCGGGTCATCAGGGTAGCTTCTTAGATGACTGCATGACTCCCAGTCTTTGCTAAATAATTCCTAGGGTCCCTGGGTGATAGCAGATCTCCAATAACACCACAAATTTCCACAAATTCCCGATATCGGGGTTTCTAGGTTTGGGGTTTAGAGTCTAAGTCTATAGTTTCAGTCCATAAAACTAACATTAGAGGGGTTATAAGGCCTCTACTAACCTCAATTACACTTTTAGATTCAAATCAAACCCTAACCTCTTCTAGAAATTTTCAAAGTTCACTAATCTCCACTAAATCGGTTCTAAACATGTATGGATGCTTAAGGAATTGAAATACTATACTAATGGTGATGAAATTACCTCATTTGGCAACTCATGAATTTTCTTGAGTTGCCCCAAGTCTTCAAAATCCAATTTTTCTTGGTCCAAAGTGCTTGTAGTGAGCTTGTGCATGTTTTTTGTGAAGAGTGTTGGAGATAGTGCCCTCAGAGTCAATTATTAGGTCACAGGTACGTGATTGCAATGATTGATGGAGGACCTATCCCGGTAGGACAGTCTTACTCGAGATGATAGTATGCTATCTGGTTTACCTTTATCATCGTGTACTGTTTCAGGTGACCTGACAAGTTGCTATTACACGTTGATAGAGCCCCTAGGATTCTTGCTTGACCACCAGCAGTATGAGGGCGATCATATAAGTGGGAGCTGGGGGTCTATAAGCATATCCTTAAATGGTCCTTAGTCGTGTGAGTTTCGAGACAGGGCATCGATACTCCAGAGTAGACTAGTGTATACAGTCGAGACCCCGACGAGGGGCAGTGGCCGGTCTCACAAGCCACTGGTGTCAGTTGGATCACCTAAGATGTATACAGGTGCTCATTGGGTTATGAGTACACCGGACAGGACTCACCGGGAACATGCTAGTTGGTCATATACCAGACGTCAGATGGCAGTTCCCTGGTGACATGTGTGCAGGTTAGTTCATCGACCTGGGGATCGTCATTTGTCTCGTGTGAGTTCCCACTGTACTTTGATTACTACCCTACCACGGCTCAAAGGAGTCGTGCAAACAGGTTTTAGTTGGGTACAGTCCCGAGCCACATGGAGGCAGTGAGCGTATCTTCAGGGGTTCGTCTCTCCCGGTATTGGGGGTGAGGTCGTGCTGTGTCTAGGAGAGCCATTACACGAAGTCCTTGGCCAAGGCAAGGAGATTTACTGGTAGGTATTCCAGTAGTATCTCAGGGTGTTCTGGGCTACACTCCGACACGACTTGTACCGCTTTTGGGGGTCTGACTTTTAACAACCCCGTAGGCCCGCCATGCGATACTCATAGACGAACGGACCGAACTGTATGGATATTGTCACTGACAGGCTCAGTAGGGTTGTCAGGCTGAGTTCGCTCACAGACGTCCCTTTTAGTCAATACCTGGTAGCCCGTTACGTATTGGCTTATACCTCTGACGTGCTAGTGGTTAAATCCACAACCAAGGTGTTGACGAGTCTTTAGAGTCCCCCATATTCAGTTACTCAGCTTTCGGGCGAAAGGTTGTAGAGGCCGTATGGAGATATGGCAAGGTCCGATCAGATACGTGCGGTATTGCACGGATCAGGATCGGACAGATTGTACTATAGGCCGTATGGATATATGGCATCGTTCGATCAGATACGTGCGGTATTGCACGGATCAGGATCGAACAGATATTACTAGCCGGCTTTGGTTTAAGCCGGATCCTAGTATAGTACAGTGTAGATTTTGTCTCATTGCATTTGTATTTCGGTCGAAATACAGATGCGGGTGTGTATGCACAGTATCGGGGTTTTCCTGTAATTTATTACGGGACCAGTTTTCTGGAGTTGCCAGTTTGCTTTTCGTTTCGGCCGATTTCCTTTGTATCGTTCATTGGCCGAAAATTGGTGGAGGAGGGCTTATTTGCATTGTTGCAAATAAGCATTTGTGGAGGGGGTCTTTGCATTTTGTTGTATCATGATAGCTTTTCCTTAACTTCTAGCTTTATCATGATGGCTTGACTTTTAAAGTCATGATGGTTGATGATGAGTGATGGTTGTTGGATGTGTGTTGGAATTATTTTGTGATCATTGCTTTTTCATGATAACCTTTTCCTTTCTCTCTCTTGGATGATATGAGAGGGGCTCCCATTATCTTTTGTTACAGGACACTCTCATTCTCTCCTCTCTTTTGAGCATGGACGGCCACTTCCCTATAGTGGGCTGTCCAAAATTTTGAGAGTGGGATTTTGCTTCATTTCATGTTGCAAAAATCCCACAAGTTCAATCCAAAAACCCCCAAGTTCAATTCCTCCACAAAAGGCAATTCCACAAATCCCAAAATGAGACTTGCTCACTAGATATTCTACAGCAAATCTTGGGCACGTCGACTAGCCAGCTTCGTGCCCGAGTTGCCTCGGCATTGAGGTGGGAGCCCGTAAAAGAAGTAGGCGATGTGGTGCGTTTTCGGCGACAAGGAGGAGACGGAGCATTCCGCAGGAGATCGGGATGACGACGAGAAGACCGGAGGACTCGGATCTGTCGGTATATCTCTCTTCCCTTTCTTGTAGATAGCTAGGACTAGTTAGTGATTCGATCCGGGTATTAGTGCGCGGCGGTTTGCCAGTTCAAGTAAAATTAAAGTTTATCACCGCTTCCGCATTTGGCCGTCGGATTGACGGCCGGGGCGCCGCCGTGGACTTACAAAGAGGAGATGAAGTTTTGATATATTTTTGAGGGTGTTTGTGAGGGTTGAAGAGGAGGTGAAGGAGAGGGCAGCCATGAGAGTTGAGAGAAAGAGGAAATGATGAAGAGGAAACAATGAGCCATGGTCTAAGTTGATCCCTCACCCTCTCTCTCTCATGCCCATACTTCTTTGTTTATGCATTTTCTTTTTCTTTTCTTTTCTTTTGTTTTCTTTATCTTTTCTTCTCTTTTCATTTAAAACAAAGCATGCATGAAAAATAAAGAAAAGACCATGGTAGAAAAAATGTAGAAATGTGAAATAGGACATGGTGCATGTCACATGCACAAAACAAGCTTAATGCACGATTAGTGATATTTAATCGCGATTAGCATTAAAATTGTATATAATTAATTATAAAAATTCATAATTTTCCTAAATCACATAAAACACCCTCATTTTAGAATTTCCTATAATTTTCCAAATATTTCCTAATTTATTGGAATTTAATTATACCGCATTATCAAATATTCATAATATTTATTATTTAATCTTATAAATTCCAAAAAATAATATTTTATTTTTCTGAAATGTTACAGTGCCGCTGACTTGCTTGTGGTTAAACCCACTGCCAGCGTATTGACGAGTTTTTAGAATCCCACACAGAGGGTTTCCCTGGTTCTGGCGAAATGATATAGTAGCCATATTGGATATGTGCAGGGTTCCGATCGATTGATGTACTTTGTATTCGGACTTTCAATCGGACAGTTGATAATACTAGCCGGCTCGGGTTTGAGACGGATTATTAAATCAGGTATTGATTTAATAATTTACGCATATGTATTTCGATACGTATATTCAAGTATTATGTTCTTTGTGTTATTCTATCTCTTTGGGTATTCGTATTTCGGTACGAATGCAGATATATATATATATACAGTAGAATGTAATCCGTATTTTTTCTGAAAAACATTCTAGAAGGTGGCCACCTCATTTTTGGGATTTGAACATTTAGTAGTAAATGATAAATAAGGTGGAAATTGTGATTTGAAAGGAGTATGGTGAGAACCATGCTTGCATAGTGTGCACAAATGAATTATTAATTCATTTGTGCATACTATTCAAGTATGGGTGCTTTTTAAAAATGAAACAAATGTTTTACAAAACCAAGCATGCTCATTTTCTCTCTCACGGTGAGCTTCATTATTTTTGAGCATGAGTTTTTTCTTAAGCTCCCCCTCACCATTTATACTTCACTCCTCTATTGATTTTCCATGGTTTCCTCCACCTTCATTCACCACCTCCTCTCAACTCTCTCATGTGTTGAGAATCATGAGAGGAGGTGAGATGAGATAGCTAAACACTTGGTTTACTCATTACATCCTAGTCTTTCTAGAGTAGCCACCTAGAAACCCTAGTTTCTTCACTTGCATCCATTATGTGGAGCTAGAGCCATGACTACATCTCTATGGGTGGATCGTCTTCAACAAAGGAGGACCGGTGACTTAGTTCAACTGGGCACACCTCAAGGAGCTAAGAAGACAGATGGAAGACCGAAGGACTTGGTTCTTTTGGTATAATCTTTCTAACTTTGTAGTTTAGCTTCTATAGTTGGCTAGTATATGGTTTATGGTCTCGATCTTGGGCATGGTTTCGTTTGCGCCAAAAATTTTATATGCCGTTTTCGTTCCGCATCGGCCACTTTTGATGGCCAGGGCACCGGCGAAACCCAGCAGTGGTATCAGAGCCACCCATAAACCAATACTAGCTAGTTTGCACAAAGTTAGAATATCGATCGACCAATTTTTCCAAATCGTATTTCCGTTTTTCCATGGTTTCTGTCGATTTTCAAACTTGCTCAAAAAATCTTTCTATATAGCTTAAAAATCGATGCAGGCATTTGTAGAGCACCATAAGAAATTTGGACACTTGAATCAATATTTTGGCCGCGGAACCGCCGCAAAACATGCTATTTGGCGGTAATTCCGCCCCGCTTTTGTGGCCAAACGTCTCCAAATTTTTTCTGGCACTCTAATTAATAGAAATATGATTTTTGTGATATTTAGTTTTGGCCCAGATTCATTTGAGTACTGGTTTGCACTTGGAGCCTATGCGAATAAATTTAGTCGATCAAAATTTTAACCGTGTGTTTATCAGTACTTAGATTAGCATCTGCGACTATGAATGTCACTTGATCGGTATAACCCGTCTAACTGCTATATGTCCTTTTAGACGAGTTTGCGAACATGGCATTCACGTTGATGTTCTGTGATTGTGCTGATATCGTGGTTGGATTGTCGTGGTGGATAGCCGTGTTAGTTATATGTATGCCCTAGAGACAATTACTGTACATGTGATGTATATTGTAGTAGATGCTTGGACATAATAGGGAGGACTTTCTTGCTCGATATGATAGTATGCTATCTAGTTGCTCATTATCTTAACATGTTGACTTGTATAAGTGATGTTGTCTTTCTCTCACATGTTGATAAAGTCCTTAGGATGTGTACTTGACTACCGGGACTATGATGGAGATCATACTAGTGAGGCCAGGGTAGTCCACAAGTACACCCTATAATTGTTCCCAGTCGAGGGAGTATCGAGACGGGGCATCGATACTCCAGAGTAGACTAGCGTATATGCTTCTCGACCCATATGATGGGAGATGGATGATCCCACATCCATTGGTGTTTGACATCAGAGAAGGTATACGGGTGCTCAGTGGAGACTGGGTACACTGAACGGACTCGTCGAGAACTCCTAGATGGTATTATATCTATCGTCAGATAGCAATTCTCTGGTGACACTGGTACAGGTTAGTCTGTCGACCCGAGATCGTCATAGAGTCTTGTGTGATTCCTACTGTGCTTTGATTTCCACCATACCATGGTCAAGAGATCGTGCAAAAAGGTGGTTTTTTGGGTACAGTCCCGAGTCACATGGAGGCAATGAGCGATAGGAAGGGATTCGTCTCTTCCGGTATTGGGGGTTGATATTGTGATTGATCCAAAGAATATTTATAACTGCAATCAAGAACGGCGTCGCTTGGTAGCTAGCCAGTGAGTACGGGTCGGTCCATAGGGATTTTGTGTATTCTCTAATTTGTTCTAACGAGTTAATTCCGATTGTTGTCGGATTGATTATTCCTAAAAACTAAGTTGATCTACACTAGGATTAGAATCTTACTAGGGTTAGGTTTAGGTTAAGTTTTTAAAATCAATATTCCTCACCGCTTTCTATGCTCTATTTAAGATCTATGAGGTGTTATGGTAATAATTAATAAAGTGGATTAGTACCATCGGGAAGAAACGATGTTTCTTCCTCTAGGTTCTTGTCCTTCCTTTCTTAATTCTTACCCTAATCTCCATGGAAAACATGCTCAACCGGTCGTTTATACTACGGTATCACCGCTACCTCATGGGATATGGGGTCGTAGGGAGCGGTGTGTGCATGTATGCATGGAGTCCTATAAAAACGTGTGATGGGCAAGAAAGGGGTGAGGGATCTTCATCTTTCAAGCCTTTCCCAAATCTAACCCTAACAAGCGAGGAGACTACTCCCTCATTAGGGAATTGAAATACAAGTTCTAAACTAATTAACTAGGGCAATTAATGAAAAATCTATACTAGGGCAGGAAAGAATTTACCTAGGGAAGATAATAAAATTAACTAGGGCAAGAATAGAAAACTTACTCTAATTTGATGCACTCTTCATACTTTACAGAAATTTACAGATCTGAATTTTGATAAAATGAAATGAGGCACAAGAATAGGAATACCTCAAAAAGAGGTTTAGGGTTTCTATTTATAGATCATAGAAACCCTAGGGTTACAATCGAGTCACGTCTGCTATTACAATTTTACCCCCTAAGAAAAGAACTAGTCAACACACCGCCAGCCGCCATGAGATTTTGCACCGACATGTGTCATTCATGGCCACGGTTCCACGGCCAAATAGTGGCCTTGTTGGCTCAATCATTCCTGGTTGCTTCTGGTTACATTCTGCTTCTTGTTTCTTTACTTGGTTTCTCAGTTTGTCTTCTAGATTTCTTCCAGATTTCCACAGTGAATAAAGTCGTGGACTTTTACCTCTTACTTCGTGTCGAAGTCTTGAACCTTGTGCTGCCTTTGTACTCTATGAACTTGTTTATTGATCTTCATTGTGTAGTCTTCAAACTGTAGGCTTGATCAAGATTCTTCCATTTGTTGGTCGTAGTCTCACTTTTGCATCGTCTTTTTATCTTTTTCACTGTTTTTGTTCCAAGAACCTGTAACTTTCAACTATGTAGCAGACATGGGTCAAAAGCACCCGTTTATTTATAAAATGAACAAGAATGGGGAATATAAGAATGCAAAATTATGGTATGAACAAATACCCCCAAACTTATCTTTTGCCCGTCCTCGAGCAAACCCAGTTTTATTCTCGAAAAAGACCTAGCCTCACTTTCGCAGGGAAACGCGATTGCATTGAGCTCGTGCAATAAGTCGTTAAACCTCTAGGTGTCCCTAGTAGGAGGAGTGTTTTCTCCTGAGGGTTTTCAGCGGATACTACCCACAAAATCCTATCAATTTGGCTTATCGACTTTTATCCTGCAATTAGGTCTTCTAACAAGAAACTCTATTATCTTCGACTCATAAATTATCCACCCGTATTTTTCACGCTTCCTTATCATTTAACTTAAGATTATATATGTTTTGTAGATTTACTTAGCTTTTGGCATCTTTTAAGTTTTCCTTCTAGGGTTCCATCTCAACTTAGGAATTTTTATCATCTCTATTAAAGATATAAGTCCTATTTTTCATTCCTATCTCTTATCTAAACCCCAATCACATACCCCTATGTGTGTGTATATGTCACCCCTACACTTAGAAACTCAAATCAAGCTATTATACTCTTGTCCATCGTCCAAAGTACTTCTCAATTGGTGAATTTTTAGATGAACTTGCTCACACATCCTTCATGCGACCGTTAATACTTCTTGAGGTACTAACGACCGATTACTAAATGTGCTTGCACATTAATGCGTAATTCCTAGTCTTGTAATACCTAAGGCTTATAGCAGTGACTCCCAAACCAGTTGGTCTAAGGCACTAGGTGATGAAGCACCCTCGCTAAATATTTTTCTATTAATGCAGCCTTAAGTAATTATAAAACCAGTGTTCATTTTTTTTCTCTCTTTATTCACACTTGTATTTTTATTTTATTTTTCTTTGTACTAAGGACTTTAGACAAGAGCATTTCAAGGTCTCTTCTACTATTCCAAGTTTCAAGGTGCGTGTTTGTGCAATTTGGAGGGTATATATTTTCAGAATTTAGACTTAAGCTTAGGGATTATTTTTCAGACTTATACCTTAATAAAAATATCAATACTCTTCTCTTGTTTTAACTTAGCCCAAGAAGCCAACTCTAAATTTGCCTATTTCTAAATAAACTACAAAGACATATACTTTCTACCGTTAAATTTTTAAGAAAGGTTATTTTTAGGGTAAGAATATTTAGCGAGGGTACCCCACGCTAAGAAATCCCCGGCAACGGCGCCATTTGATTGATCAAAGAATATTTATAACCACAATCAAGAAAGGCGTCGCTTGGTAGCTAGCCGGTGAGTACGGGTTGGTCCACAGGGATTTTGTGTATTCTCTAATTTGTTCTAATGAGTTAATTCCGATTGTTGTCGGATTGATTATTCCTAAAAACTAAGTTGATCTACACTAGGATTAGAATCTTGCTAGGATTAGGTTTAGGTTAAGTTTGGAAAATCAATATTCCTCACCGCTTGCTATGCCTTATTTAAGATCTATGAGGTGTTATGGTAATAATTAATAAAGTGGATTAGTACCATCGGGAAGAAACGATATTTCTTCCTCTAGGTTCTTGTCCTTCCTTTCTTAATTCTTACCCTAACCTCCATGGAAAACACGCTCAACCGGTCGTTTATACTACGGTATCACCGCTACCTCGTGGGATAGGGTGCCGTAGGGTGCGGTGTATGCATGTATGCATGGAGTCCTATAAAAACGTATGATGGGAAAGAAAGGGGTGAGAGATCTTCATCTCTCAATCCTTCTCCAAATCTAACCCTAAAAAGCGAGGAGACTACTCACTCATTAGGGAATTGAAATACAAGTTCTAAACTAATTAACTAAGGCAATTAATGAAAAATCTATACTAGGGCAGGAAAGAAATTACCTAGGGCAGATAATAAAATTAACTAGGGTAAGAATAGAAAACTTACTCTAATTTAATACACTCTTCATACTTTACAGAAATTTACAGATCTGAATTTTGATAAAATGAAATAAGGCACAAGAAGAGGCATACCTCAAAAAGAGGTTTAGGGTTTCTATTTATAGATCATAGAAACCCTAGGGTTACAATCGACTCACATCTGCAATTACAAGTTTACCCCCTAAGAAAAGACTAGTCAACGCGCCGCCAGCCTCCCCAAAGATTTTGCACCGACACGGGCGACACGTGGCCGCGGATCCGCGGCCAAGAGCATGGTTTGGCTGTGGATCCGCGACCATCTAGTGGCTTCTTGAGATGGAATTTTTAGGGGTTGGTCTGGTTGCATTTGGGTACTTGTTTCTTCACTTGGTTTCTCAGATTGTCTTCTCGTTTTCTTCCAGATTTCCACAGTGAATAATTTCGTGGACTTTACCGCTTGCTTCGTGTTGAAGTCTTGAACCTTGCATTGCCTTTGTACTTGTGAACTTGTTTGTTGACCTTCGTTTATTCTCCAAACTGTAGGCTTGATCAAGATTCTTCTGTTGGTCGTAGTCTCACTTTTGTTTCGTCGTTTCATCTTTTTCACTGTTTTTATTCCGAGAACCTGTATCCTGCAACTATGTAGCAGACATGGGTCAAAAGCACCTGTTTATTTGTAAAATAAATAATAATGGGGAATATAATAATGCAAAATTATGGTATGAACATATTACGCTATGCTTGATTTGCCATAACAGGAAATCCCTGGCTAGGGTTGCTGAGATTTACTGGTAAGTGTTATCAGTAGTTTCTCGAACCGTTATGGACCTTGCATTGACATGACATATCAGGCTATTGGGGTCTGACGTTTACCACCCCCAGGCTGTGATATGTGGCATATCTGACGAAGAGACCGGACTGTACGATAGTGTTATTGATTGGATTCGCAGGAGTCTGAGCAGGCTTGCTTGTTGATCTTCTGATCGCTTAATACGCGGGTGGCCATTACGTTTAGCAGACTGCTTGCGGATTATGGGTGATTGATATGATCATCACCTACTGCCGGAATATTGACGAGTCTTTAGAGTCCTACACAGAGGTTTCCTGGTTCATGCGAAACGAAGTAGGAGCACATATGCGATATGTGCGGGACCGAGATTAATGCGCGTATGTGATACCGTATTCTATTCTCGCGATATGTGATATCGGTGATTATATGTGATATAGCCGGGTTATCGGATCAAGTGTTGATTCGATAAGTTGTTACATTACGATATTACTCGGTTGTATGTGATATAGCCAGATTATTAAATCAAGTGTTGATTTGATAATTTTATGTATTATTATATATGTGATATATTAATTTACATTAACTAATATTAGCTCACTTAAACATTTCTTTTTCTCACAAGTGTACACTTAGTATATATGTGATATATATTAATGTACATTTTATTGTGTCATGCTTTTTGCCACATGCTATATGGGTGTATGAGACTCACACCATTCAAATAATAATGAAGGGTTTTTATTTATTTAAAATAAATCAAAATTGGTTGGAAATTATCATATGGTTGAAGCTTGTGGAACCATTGACCAAGTCCATTCTTTTTGTTTTACTTGAAGATATTTAATAACCCAACCATTATTGTTTAGCTATGGTTTTTCTCTATATGAGTTAGTGTATGACACTAACTCACCCATGGTTGCTATTCTCATCTCATGAGTTCATTCTCTCATTCTTCACTTGAGTTTCTTCTTCCTCATGAAAAAAGCTCACTAGCTTTTCTCAAGGTAAGAAAATATTGTGAGAAAAATAAAACTAAAGTGAGCCCATTTCCTACTTCATCATCCTCTACTATCCCGGTCTTGACTCTTCTGTGTGGTATTCATTCTCGTTCGGCTCTTGGAATCACATCCAGCAGTGGTTGGAACAGCTCGCAAAATCTTTAGTTTAGGGTGTTTTCTTCACTAAACCCTAATTTAGTGAAGAGGTAGCATGAGCTTGAGTCCCCTCGACGTAGATCATCTTCGGCCTCGAAGACTTCGAGCAAGCTTGTTCATTTCTTTATGTGAACCCTTACTAGAGTTCGGGAGTTCTCTACTTGGAGCGAAGGGACTACTACACGGAGCTTTAGAAGTGAAGGACTGGTCTACAAAGGTTGTATTCCTCTTACACTTAGTATTTAAAGTTGTTTGCATGCTTATTGATTAAATCTCTAGTTAAAGATTCTAAGTTAGGGTTCTTTAGAACGGCAAAAATTTGAAAACGGCATGGACGATGCCTCCCGAAACCTTGCTGCCGCGCTACGGAACCCTACAGTGGTATCAGATCTAAGCTAGAGATTTAAACGATATTTGTTAGATTACAAAATCCGAACAACTCCGAAACTTGAAACAATATCACCTAGTTTCTGTCGAATTTTTAAAGGGCTGTAAAAATTTTTTAGTAACTGCAGAATGTTGTATGTGATATAATATGAACACGGTATAAAATTTACCCCTACTCGCCAGAATTTGGTCAGCCACATGCATGTTAAAACCGGCATACTCGGCTCAATGAAGAGGTTCAGGGTTGAAATTTGTACTGTGTTCCAGTCTCTGGGTTTTGGTGTTTCGAGTGTTGCTAGTTTTTGCTAAATTTGCATGTGATGTTAACTTTCTGCAAAGGCAATTCGGAGTGTTTCATAATCATAATTCTAACATCTATTGGGGTTATTTAGACGATATTAAAAAGTTTGAATGGATATCAATAACCCATATTTTCCCTCCCAGAAATTTTTCAAGAGTTGGATTTTTCCGAGTTTAAAATTTTCAGAAAATCATGCAAGCGATTCTGTGGACCCTCTAGAAGAACGATACCCAAACTCAACTTTTTGGATCGCGGAACCACATTCATACCCTAGAGTTTGCTGCAGTTCCATGGCGACATGAGTTAGGCATGGGTCGGCCCTTCTACGGATGGTTCATAGGAGCTGTAGCATGTTCTGGGTACTTTTTGAACTCCGCTCAAGTGTTGAGTTTGTTGGGAAATTTTGGGTGCTTGCTTATTCGATCGAAAAGTTTAACTTCGTCTAGCTATCTGTGATTGTGATACAATATTTGGAATCCATATAATTAGTTATGAGATAACTAGTTTGAATTTTATAAATCTAGCAGTTTAGTCTCATTTGATCGGTTACCATGGAATTTTGATGTGGATCAAAAGTCCGTCGCAATTACATAGTGTACACGGATACTCGCCGGGTAACCTTACTAGATAGCCACGCCCCATAGCCCTGACCAAGTGACTGTAGGAGAACCCCGTCACTAAAAGTATCCGTTCGGGTGCTCGCGGCCGCGGTGTTCCGCCTTAGTGCACTTTGTCGACGGCATCGGGGGTATGGCCGTCTACTAAAGTTCCGACGAGCATTCGATCAGATTATCGGGAATCTTGTTGAATTACCCGATAGGTTATTGGAAAGTGTTTTCAATATCGAGACTAAAATACGGGGTTTATAATTGTTAGGCATATGATGTCTAAGGAATTCATTTGGTTGGGCATGAAATCCAAAGTATGTGATACATTGAGTTTATGATGTCTAAGGTGGTTGCGGATTCCAACTGTTGTAGTTTTTCACTATCTTTTCTGCAACCGTAAGTGTAATATGTGGTGTATCGTCGGTTTCATTGCTATTTGTCAACGACAATTGGGATACGTATATTTACTTACGTTGATGACATGTGATGTTATGTGTTGTTGTGATATGTAATATTGGATCGTCGTGTTTTGAATAGCCGTGGTTTTTTATGTGAGATGAGAGTTTTTCATTTTCATTCATGTAAAAGCTTATATGTAATATTCTTTTATTGGGGTACTTCCGGGTTGAGGATGATGTCACCATTGTTTTATATTATTTACTTTTCCGCATTAAGATAGATCCAAGGAGGAGAGCACAAGTAACCGGGTACTAGGGTCCAGAGGGAGACCATCCCGTGGAGTCGAGACCGGGTCTCCTAACTCTAGAATTGGGAGGGTTGCTTGCCTCTCTCGTAGGGGTCTAGGGATGTGGGTTTGGCTATTCATAACGATCGTGGAATCCGTGTTTTTTGCTGGCTTAATTTAAAACACGGAATTCTTACTATATCCAATATTTCATATATATGTTCTTCTGCTGCTGATATTTTATGATGTGATCACTTGATATGTTCTGAGACGAATGCTTATATTATATATATGAGATATAATTAATATTGCTACTTTCGTTTCATATGTGATGCTTGGGAAGCATAATTAATATGACTTCATTAATGAGATTAATGAAATAAAAGAAACCTAAAGATGTTGTAGAAACTTGTCTCGAAAACTGGTAGCTCTAGTTCTTGCTTTGCATAGCGGTAGTCCTTGTAGAATATCCAACACCTTATTCGATAAGGAAAGAGCCGAGATCCCATCACCGGGAGTGACCTCTTTAGCGAAACTAGCAGATGCTACAACCCACTTGGTTTGTCTTTTGATTGCTTCTATAGTTTTTGCTTTGCATAGTGGTATTTATGAAATATCCGTCACCTTATTCGATAAGGAAAGAGCCGAGATCCCTTCACCGGGAGTGACCTCTTTAGCAAAACTAGTAAAAGCCTCAAAAACACTCCTTTTAAAATTCACTCGATTCTACAACGATATCAAGTTCATTATGCAAAGGGTTTTCATAAAAACATGTCGTAGCCCTCCGTCATTTCATATAAGTACTTCATAGTATTCGTGCTATGTTTGTTGGCTTTCGTCAAGGCGTAGTGTGCGGTAGCTATTTATGCTTATCTGCAAAAGAATATGATGCGATTGAGTTAGGGTAGTCGTGCGACTTTGTTGGCTTTCGTCAAGGGTCGTGCGAGTGGGTTTAATTCAATCAGGAAATGACGGGTTGAACTTGACTAGCAGCCTATGATTTGTTGGCTTTCGTCAAGGTCATAGGATGATAGGGGCAAAATTATAGGGAATTTCAAGTATTGAAATTTGCAATGAGATTGCATACCTTTTATGAGATAGTTGGATCCCGATACCCACTGTGAGTAAGATTTACTCCTGGGAGAGTTTTACAAATTACAATTAGCCGATCAAGTAGGTGTCTAGAAAGGTGTTAACGGGGTTACACCTTTGGGAAAATGAGGTTTATTTTAATTAGGTCCGTGTGAAAGCACGGGGAACCTCCCTCAAAGTACAGACATTGGCCTGGCCGAAAGATTGGCGAACTTGTAAGGTGTAATTAATCCCGGCTAGTCTTACCTTTTAGGGTTTGAAGGAAGATTTGATAAAAATAGTGGGAGCCATCCTGATTAGATAAAATAATAACCAATCTGATCTTGCAAGAGCGCACACAGAGTGTTTTCTGTTAGTTGTATGTATGCCCTAGAGGCCAGTATTGTACAGATGATGTATATTATATTGGATGCTTGGACATATATAGAGATGACTTTATTGCTCGATATGATAGTATGCTATCTGGTTACTCTTTATCTTAACATGTATGCTAGTCTCTATAAACTGTCTTATGGTTACATGTTGGTAAAGCCCTTAGGATGTGTACTTGACTACCTGGACTATGATGCAGATCATACTATTGGGGACATGGTAGTCTATAAGTACATCCTTCGAGGTCCCTAGTCATGGGTGTATCGAGACGGGGCATCGATATACCTGAGTAGACTAGCGTATACGCTTCTCGACCCATGAGATGGGCGATGGATGATCTCATATCCATTGGTGTTTGACATCAGAGATGGTGTACGGGTGCTCAGTGGAGACTGGGTACACTGGACGGACTCGCTGAGAACTCCCAGATGGTATTATACCTCACGTCAGATGGCAGTTCTCAGGTGACACTTATGCAGGTTAGTCTGTAGACCCGAGATCGTCATAGAGTCTTGTGTGATTCCTACTGTGCTTTGATCTCCACCTTACCACGTCCTTGAGGGCGTGCAAAACGGTGGTCTTTGGGTACAGTCCCGAGTCATATGGAGGCAATGAGCGATAGGAGGGGTTTCGTCTCTCCCGGTCTTGGGGGTTGATGTTGCGCAGTGCTCGATTGGCCGTAACAGGGAAGTCCCAGGCCAGGGCTGATCAGAGATTTGCTGGTAAGTGTTACCAGTAGTTTCTCGACCCGTTATGAGCCTCACATCGGCACGACTTATCGGTTATTGGGGTCTGACGTTTACCACCCGTAGACTTGATATGCGACATATCAGACGAACAGACCGGACTGTACGATAAGTGTTACTGGTTGGATTCACAGGAGTGTGAGCGGGCTAGCTCGTCGATCTTCTGATCGCTCAATACCCGGATGGCCGTTACGTTTAGCAGACCGCTTGCGGCTTGTGGATGCTTGATATGATCATCATCTGCTACCGGCGTATTGACGAGTCTTTAGAGTCCTACACAGAGGTTTCCTGGCTCAAGCGAAACGAAATAGGAGCGCATATGAGATATGTGTAGGACCGAGAATAATGCGTGTATGTGATACCGTATTTCATTCTCGCGATGAATGTATCGATTGGTTATATGCGATATAACCTAGATATCGAATCAAGGATTGATTCGATAAGCCGATACATAGGATACTAGTCAGTTATATGCGATATGACCGGATCGTTAAATCAAGTGTTGATTTAATGATTTAATGTATAATTATATATTTGATATATTTCTTTGTATTAACTAGTATTGGTTCACTTTAAATGGATTTTCTCACTTGATGTGCAACTTGTATATGTGATATACTTTTGTGCACATATTTGTATCATGTTTGATGATACTTGATCATTGGGTTTGTGCAAAGAATTAAACCATGGTTATGATAATGGTTAGGGTTTTGAGTTATTCATCTATTTATTTATCCATTCTTTATTTATTTAAATAGATAAAAGAAAAGAAAATGGTTTCTTTTTATCATGAAGCTTGTTGAATCTTCATGAAGGTTTGACTAATGTGACCATTTTGTCTTCATACTTAACCCTAACCATTCTCACTTGACCATGGTCTATTCTCTACACTTAACCAAGGTTAGAAGATGATAAGTATTCATTTTTATTATTCTTTTAACAATACTTATCATATTCTATCTATTTCTTCTTCTTCATCTTCAAGAAAGAAAGCTTGATGCCATCAATGGCATCTTGAGTTCTAAAGTGAGAAATCCAATTCTAAAGTGAACCCACCTCCTATTTCTTCATCCTCTACCTCTTGCCAAGTGGTTTTGGGTGTTTTCTTCACAAGTTTCACAAATTTGTGAATTTGGAGCTTGAACTTGTGATGCCTCGACGTAGATCATCTTCGGCACGAAGCCGGCGACCTAGTCCGCCCAATTCTCCGATGAAGCCGACGTTTGAGTTCGGGATTCGAGATGGACAGCGAGAGGACGACTACATGGAGCTAAGGAAGTGGATAAGCGGATCTACAAAGGTTGTAACTTCTTATCTTTAGTTAAGTTGTTAACTAGATTCGTTTTTCGCCTAGAATTCTAGTCGACGATCCGTATTAGGGTTTCTCGGCACCCATAAAATTTGAAATTGGCATGGTTGATGCCTTGTGAGACCTCTATAGTGTGCCTAGGAACCCTACAGTGGTATCAGAGCCTATCTAGAGCCTTAGGCGAAGTCTAGACGACGTTTGAAACCCGAACGAACCCGAAACCCAAAAACCCAAGTGCTCTCTGGACTTTTTCTAAAAACTGGGATTTTTCTAGATTAAAAATGCTTAAAAAATTCAGCAGGGAATTCTAAGAATTACGGTGCAAATTTTTTCCAATGAACAGTAAAGTGTGCGGCGGAACCGCGGCAGAAGCATGGCTTCTGCGGCGGTTCCTCGGCCTAATGATGACGTCAGCCCTCCTACTTTGCACAGTAATTCATCATTGCAGCAGCTGAGTTTTATGGGTATTTTTAATATTTATTCAAGAGTTGAATTTTTTGGGGTGTTTTAGAGCTTCGATGTTTCGACCGGATTATCAAATTTCGTCTTTCTGTATTTCCGAATGACTTTAGAATATGTTAAAAAGTTCGACCGGATATAAATACCCAACTTTTCCCCTGCCGGAAAATATCCAAGTGTTGGATTTTTGTGTGGTTTAAGGACGTTCTGAGTAGTGCAAGTAACGCGATGGTCCCTCTAGAAGACAACAAACCTTAACTCGATTATGTAACCGTCTTGAACTGCCCTTTGAACCTTCGGGTTTGGGGCAGTACGGCGTGCCACATGTGAGGCGTTGGCTTGACCCTTCTACGGCTGGACCGTTGGTACTAAGGCATGAAGTGAATGTCTTTGAACCTATTTCATGTGTTGAACGGTTTCGGGAAAAACTTGGGTGTTCGAATGTTCGATCGGAAAGTTTAATATATTCTATTTATTCGGAATGTGATACAATAATTGGAATTCACAAACAGTTATGAGATAACTGAATGAATGTTATAAATCTAGCAGTTTAGTCCCACATGATATTGAAAAGAGTTTTCGATAATGAGACTAAAATACGGGATTTATATCTGTTAGGCATATGATGTCTAAGTATTTCATTTGATTAGGCATGCGACGTCTAAAGAAGTTGCGGATTCCAATTGTTGTAGTTTTACACTTTCTTTTCTGTGACCGTAAGTGTAATATGTGATATCGCCGGTTTCGTTGCTATATGTCAACGACAATTGGGATGCGCATATTTACTTACGTTGATGACATGTGATGTTATGTGTTGCTGGATATGTTATATTGGATCGTCGTGTTTGAATAGCCGGGGGTTTTTATGTGAGATGAGTGTTTTTCATTTTCATTCATGTAAAAACTTGTATGTAATATTCTTTTATTTGGGGCACTTCCAGGTTGCGGAAGTTGTCACCTTTTGTATATTATTTACTTTTCCGCATTAGGATAGACCTAAGGAGGGGAGCACAAGTAACCGGGTTCTGGGGTCCAGTGGGAGACCAACTCGAGGAGTCGAGTCCGGGTATCCTAACCCTAGAATTGGCAGGGTTGCTTGCCGCTCTCGTAGGGGTCTAGGGGTGTGGGATTGGCTATTCATCACGACCGTGGAATCCGTGTTTTATACTGGCTCGTATTGAAAACATGGACGTCCTAGTAGATCCAATGTTTCATATGTTTCTTCTGCTGCGATATCTGTGATGTGATCATGTGATGTTCTGTGATAGATACAGTATATAGTATATATGATATATTATATAGACGTTACTTATGTTTTGCATCCGCACTAGCCCTGCCCTGCTCTGTCGTTAGTTACCTAACCTAACGGTGCACGAGGGGACATCCAGGCGAATGCGGATGGCATAAGTGTACGTCGTATTTATCTGTGATGTTTAGGTGACTTAAATGATGGGACTTCAATAATGTGATTAATGAAAGAAAAGAAACCTAAGATGTTGTAGAATCAAATTTTAAACAAAACAGGTAGCTACAGTTCTTGCTTTGCATAGCAGTATATATGATATACCCTGCACCTTATTCGATGAGGAAAGGACCGAGATCCCTTCACCGGGAGTGACTCCTTAAGCAGTAACTGGCAGATGCTACACACTCGGTTTGGTTTTGATTGCTTTTAAGAGTTTTTGCTTTGCACAGCGATATATATGATATATCCCGCACCTCATTCGACGAGGAAAGGACCGAGATCCCTTCACCGGGAGTGACTCCTTTAGCAAAACTAGAAAAGCCTCAAAATCACTCCATTTCAAAACTTCATTTTGATTCTACAACGATATCAAGTTCATTACGCTCATGGTTTTCAGAAAAACCTGCGTAGCCCTCCGTCATTTCAGATAAGTGCTACTTAGTATTCATGCTGCGGTAGTTTGGCCTCCGTCAAGGCGTAGTGTATGGTAGCTAACTAGTGCTTATCTGCCAGCATATGATGCGATTGGATTAGGGTATTCGTACGGCGTAGTTTGGCCTCCGTCAAGGGTCGTACGGGTGGGTTTAATTCGACCAAGAAATGACGGGTTGAACTTGACTAGCGCCCTGTGGGTAGTTTGGCCTCCGTCAAGGTCACAGGACGCTAGGGGCAAAAGTATTATCGGGAATTTCAAGTGTTGAAATTTGCAATGAGATTGCATACCATCTATGAGATAGTTGGATCCCGATACCCACTGAGACTAAGAGTTACTTCTGGGAGAGTTTTACACATTGCAATTAGCTGATCAAGTAGGTGTCTAGAAAGGTGTCAACGGGGTTACGCCTCTGGGAAAACGAGGTTTACATTAATTAGGTTCGTGCGAAAGCACGGGGGACCTCCCTCAAAGTACCGACACTGGACTGGCTGAAAGATTGGCGAACTTGTAGTGTGTAATTAATCCCGG
This sequence comes from Agapanthus africanus, assembly GCA_030015575.1. Lineage (NCBI taxonomy): Eukaryota > Viridiplantae > Streptophyta > Magnoliopsida > Asparagales > Amaryllidaceae > Agapanthus > Agapanthus africanus. Next base: position 387,199,399 of record JASDDO010000012.1, on the reverse strand, counting down.
CTAGTCTTTCCTTTTAGGGTTTGAAGGAAGATTTGATAAAAACCAGTGGGAGCCATCCTGATTAGATAAGATAATAACCAATCTGATCTTGCACGAGCATACGCTAAAGTGTTTTCTTCTCTCTCTCTCCAGGTAGCGACCATGTCATGCCCTAATAAAGATAATAATATGGATGTATTGACCGAACCCGCATGTTATACTGTGCAGGGGAACGTTGAACCCGTTCTATCTTATAAGTGTTATAAGAATGAACAGGAAACAGGAGAATATCTGGATTCTCACATCGCCCAAACGGAGAACATGCATGTTGATGCATCATCTTCGGGTGTGTTTGTCATTGAGAACTGTTTCTCAGTTCACCCTACGTCCTGGGTATTAGATACCGGATCAGGATCCTACATATGTAAGATGTTACATGGGCTGCGAAAAGGTAGAGAACTGGGAAAAGGTGATCATTCCGTTCAAGTAGGGAACGATGCAAATGTTGCAGCCAAAGCAGTTGGCGAATATCACCTGGTATTACCAAGTGGTGATACAATAATTCTGAATGAGTGCTATTATATACCGAACATGATGTGCAACATTATATCAGTTTCTTTATTGAGTAAAGAAGGATATAATTTTATAGTAAAGGATAATGTTATGAATATATTCCTAGATCAAAAGTTGATTGCATCAGGCTCGCTACATAATGGCATATTCATTCTCAATCAAAATACAGTCTTCAATATACAAAACACACACAAGATGAAAAGCTCAGAAATGAACGAATCCTTCTTGTGGCACTGTAGAATTGGCCATATCAATGAGACACGACTAGCTAAGTTGCATATGGATGGTTATTTGAATCCGTTCGAATTATCATCTTATGATACTTGCCATTCATGTCTCAAAAGAAAAATGACCAAAGCTCCGTTTAGTGGACACGGAGAAAGAGTTACTGAACTCTTAGGACTGGTACATAGTGATGTATGCGGTCCCATGTCTACCCATGCCAGGAATGGTTCTTCATACTTCATTACATTCACTGACGATCTCTCTAGATTCGGATATGTGTTCCTGATGAAACACAAATCAGTAGCTTTTGAGAAATTTAGAGAATATAAACAAGAGGTAGAGAACCAAACGGGAAAAAGTATTAAGATCCTTCGATCTGATCGAGGAGGAGAATACTTAAGTAACGAATTCAGAGATTATCTAAAAGAGAATGGGATTCTCTCTCAGCTTACTCCTCCTTATACACCACAGCACAACGGTGTATCGGAGCGGAGAAATCGCACCCTATTAGATATGGTGCGCTCTATGATGAGTGCAGCTGAGTTACCTATTTCCTTCTGGGGATATGAACTGGAGACTGCTGCATACCTATTGAATAGAGTTCCAACCAAATCAGTGCCTACCACTCCATATGAGATATGGAATGGCAAGAGACCATGTCTTAATTTTATTCAGATATGGGATTGTCCGGCCTATGTTAAAACACAAAATCCGGACAAGCTCGAGACAAGGTCTGTTCTATGTAAGTTTGTTGGATATCCCAAACATTCGCGAGGGTATATCTTCTACCACTCCGAGGAACAAAAAGTGTTTGTTTCTCGACATGCCACTTTCTTAGAAAAGAGTTTTCTTATGAAACAGACAAGTAGCATTGAGGTAGAACTGGAAGAGGTTCCAGCAACACAAACTGTAACAGAAGACTTGGTAGAACCAGAGGATTCAGTAGAACTCGACGAACCCCAGCCTCTCCGCCGATCTAGTAGGGTATCTCGTCCACCTGAGAGATACTACGGTTTTCTCACTGACGGTGGAAGCGAGGATTGCATCATGGAGGATGATGACCCAACTAGCTTCGAGCAGGCCATCACGAGTAGGGACTCAGTGAAATGGCTGGATGCTATGCGGTCTGAGATGGAATCCATGTACACCAACAAAGTATGGACTTTGGAAGTTGCTCCTGAAGGGGTAAAACCCATTGGGAGCAAGTGGATCTTCAAGAAGAAACTTGGTGTAGAAGGGAAAGTGGAGACTTTCAAAGCTAGACTTGTTGCAAAGGATTTTCGTCAAAGACCAGGTGTGGACTATGACGAAACCTTTTCTCCAGTGGCTATGCTTAAATCCATCCGGATCATGCTTGCCATCGCTGCATATCATGACTACGAAATCTGGCAAATGGATGTTAAGACCGCCTTTCTAAACGGTGATTTAGAAGAGTGCGTGTACATGACTCAGCCAGAGGGCTTCGTAGACAGTGGGAGCAGCGGGATGGTGTGCAAGCTGCTTAAATCCATTTATGGATTAAAGCAAGCATCGCGGAGTTGGAACATCTGCTTTGACGTCGTTATCAAAGAGTTTGATTTCGTCAAAAACCCAGATGAACCTTGTATCTACAAGAAGATAGCAGAGAGTAAGGTTGTCTTCCTTGTATTGTACGTGGACGACATACTCTTGATAGGAAATGATATTCCTATGCTGCAAGCGGTCAAGCTCTTCTTATCACAAAGATTCTCAATGAAAGATCTTGGTGATGCCTCCTGCATATTGGGAATTAGGATCTATAGAGATAGATCCAAACAGATATTGGGATTGTCCCAATTCAGGTACATTGACACCATACTAAAGAGGTTTAGTATGGAAGAATCCAAGCGTGGGAACTTGCCCACGATCTCTGGAGTCACTCTCTCCAAAGAGATGTCTCCCAAGACTGATTTGGAGAGAGCTCGCATGCAAGGGATACCCTATTCTTCGGCTGTAGGCTCTATCATGTATGTGATGCTATGTACCAGACCCGATGTAGCATACTCACTAAGTATAGTGAGCAGGTATCAAGCTGATCCTGGAGAGAGTCACTGGACAGCAGTGAAGAGCATTCTCAAGTACTTGCGAAGGACTAAAGAGATGCTCTTGGTGTATGGTAACGGAGACCTCCAAGTGGAGTCCTTCACCGATTCGAGCTTCCAGAATGATAAGGACTACTCTAAGTCGCAGTCGGGATTTATCTTTACCCTTTACGGAGGGGCGGTTAGCTGGAAGAGTTCCAAGCAGGAAACCGTGGCAGACTCGACTAAGAAGGCTGAATACATCGCTGCCAACGATGCTGCCAAAGAGGCTGTCTGGATCAAGAAGTTCATTACTGAACTTGGTGTGGTTCCATCCATTGAGCATCCAATACCTTTGTCTTGTGATAAAAATGGAGCGGTGGCTTTGGCCAAGGAACCCAGGTCCCATCAGCGATCCAGGCACATTCTGAGGCGGTATCACCTGATCCGGGAGATAGTTGATCGCCGGGAGATCGAGGTCAGGAGGGTTGACACGAAGAACAACACGGCGGATCCACTCACGAAGGCCATTCCCCAGATACAGTTTGAGAGACTCTTCGGGATGCTCGGTATGCGATACTACAGCAGCTGGCCCTAGTGCAAGTGGGAGATTGTTAGTTGTATGTATACCCTAGAGGCCAGTATTGTACAGATGATGTATATTATATTGGATACTTGGAAATATATAGAGATGACTTTCTTGCTCGATATGATAGTATGCTATCTGGTTACTCTTTATCTTAACATGTATGCTAGTCTCTATAAACTGTCTTATGGTTACATATTGGTAAAGCCCTTAGGATGTGTACTTGACTACCTGGACTATGATGCAGATCATACTAGTGGGGACATGGTAGTCCATAAGTACATCCTTCAAGGTCCCTAGTCGTGGGTGTATCGAGACGGGGCATCGATATACCAGAGTAGACTAGCGTATACGCTTCTCGACCCATGAGATGGGCGATGGATGATCCCATATCCATTGGTGTTTGACATCAGAGATGGTGTACGGGTGCTCAGTGGAGACTGGGTACACTGGACGGACTCGCTGAGAACTCCCAGATGGTATTATACCTCACGTCAGATAGCAGTTCTCAGGTGACACTTGTGCAGGTTAGTCTGTAGACCCGAGATCGTCATAGAGTCTTGTATGATTCCCACTGTGCTTTGATCTCCACCTTACCACGTCCATGAGGGCATGCAAAATGGTGGTCTTTGGGTACAGTCCCGAGTCACATGGAGGCAATGAGCGATAGGAGGGGTTTCGTCTCTCCCGGTATTGGGGGTTGATGTTGCGCAGTGCTCGATTGGCCGTAACAGGGAAGTCCCTGGCCAGGGCTGATCAGAGATTTGCTGGTAAGTGTTACCAGTAGTTTCTCGACCCGTTATGAGCCTCACATCGGCACGACTTATCGGTTATTGGGGTCTGACGTTTACCACCCCTAGACTTGATATGCGACATATCAGACGAACAGACCGGACTGTACGATAAGTGTTACTGGTTGGATTCACAGGAGTGTGAGCGGGCTAGCTCGTCGATCTTCTGATCGCTCAATACCCGGATGGCCATTACGTTTAGCAGACCGCTTGCGGCTTATGGGTGCTTGATATGATCATCATCTGCTACCGGCGTATTGACGAGTCTTTAGAGTCCTACACAGAGGTTTCCTGGCTCAAGCGAAACGAAATAGGAGCGCATATGAGATATGTGCAGGACCGAGAATAATGCGTGTATGTGATACCGTATTTCATTCTCACGATGAATGTATCGATTGGTTATATGCGATATAACCTAGATATCGAATCAAGGATTGATTCGATAAGCCGATACATAGGATACTAGTCGGTTATATGCGATATGACCGGATCGTTAAATCAAGTGTTAATTTAATGATTTAATGTATAATTATATATTTGATATATTGCTTTGCATTAACTAGTATTGGTTCACTTTAAATGGATTTTCTCACTTGATGTGCAACTTGTATATGTGATATACTTTTGTGCACATATTTGTATCATGTTTGATGATACTTGATCATTGGGTTTGTGCAAAGAATTAAACCATGGTTATGATAATGGTTAGGGTTTTGAGTTATTCATCTATTTATTTATCCATTCTTTATTTATTTAAATAGATAAAAGAAAAGAAAATGGTTTCTTTTTATCATGAAGCTTGTTGAAGCTTCATGAAGGTTTGACTAATGTGACCATTTTGTCTTCATACTTAACCCTAACCATTCTCACTTGACCATGGTCTATTCTCTACACTTAACCAAGGTTAGAAGATGATAAGTATTCATTTTTATTATTCTTTTAACAATACTTATCATATTCTATCTACTTCTTCTTCTTCATCTTCAAGAAAGAAAGCTTGATGCCATCAATGACATCTTGAGTTCTAAAGTGAGAAATCCAATTCTAAAGTGAACCCACCTCCTATTTCTTCATCCTCTACCTCTTGCCAAGTGGTTTTGGGTGTTTTCTTCACAAGTTTCACAAATTTGTGAAGTTGGAGCTTGAACTTGTGATGCCTCGACGTAGATCATCTTCGGAACGAAGCCGACGACCTAGTCCGCCCAATTCTCCGATGAAGCCGACGTTTGAGTTCGGGATTCGAGATGGACAGCGAGAGGACGACTACATGGAGCTAAGGAAGTGGATAAGCGGATCTACAAAGGTTGTAACTTCTTATCTTTAGTTAAGTTGTTAACTAGATTCGTTTTTCGCCTAGAATTCTAGTCGACGATCCGTATTAGGGTTTCTCGGCACCCATAAAATTTGAAATTGGCATGGTTGATGCCTTGTGAGACCTCTATAGTGTGCCTAGGAACCCTACATTTTCTTCTCTCTCTCTCCTGGTAGCGACCATGTCACGTCTTAATCAAGATAATAATATGGATGTATTGACTGAACCTGCTTATTATACTGACCTAGGGAACGTTGGTTCCACTCTATCTTAAAACTGTTATAAGTCCAAGCAGGAAATAGGGGAAAATCTGGATTCCCATGCTACCCAATCGAAGAAAGTGCATGTTGATGCATCTTCTTCGGGTGTGTTCATTACCGAGAACTGTTTCTCAGTTTCCTCTACGTCCTGGGTATGTGATACCGGATCAGGATCTCGCATATGTAATATGTTACATGGGCTACAGAAAGGTAGAGAACTGGGAATGAGTGATATGTCTCTAAGTGTTAGAGAATGGTGCAATTATTGCAGCCAAACCAGTTGGCAAATATCACCTTATATTAATACATAAATTCTGAACGAATGTTATTATATACCGAACCTGATATACAACATTACATCGGTTCCTTTAATGGGTTAAAGAAGGATATAATTCTGTATTGGAGGATAATGTTGTGAACATTTTCCTGAATCAAGAGTTGATTGGATCAGACACGTTATATAATAGCATATACGTTCTAAATCAAACCATAGTTCAAAGTATCTAGAACACATAAGAGGAGTAGTTCAGAAATGAACGAATCCTTCTTGTGGCATTGTAGACTAGGTCATATCAATGCGACACGACCGGCTAAGTTACATAAAGATGAATATGAGAATATGTTCAAATTTTCATCCTATGATACCTGCCAGTCATGTCTCAAAGGTAAAATGACCAATACTCCGTTTACTGGAAACAGAGAAAGAGTTACTGAACTCTTGGGGCGGATACATGATGATGTATACGGTCCTATGTCTACAAATGCCAGGGTTGGTTCTTAGCACTTCATTACATTCATCGACGATCTCTCAAGATTCCGACATGTGTTCCTGTTGAAACACGAGTCTGAAACTTTTGAGAAATTCAAGGGATATAAGCTTGAAGTTAAGAACCAGACGGGTTGAAGTATTAAAGTCCTTTGATGTGATAGAGGAGGCGAATACTTGGGCATGGAGTTCCTGGATTTTCTAAATGGAGAATATGATTCTTTCTCAGCTTACTCCTTCGAATACACCACAGCACAACGGTGTATCGGGACGGAGGTTTCGTGCCCTATGAGATATGGTGCGCTCTATGATGAGTACTATTGAGTTGCCTTTTTCCTTTTGGGGTTATGCACTTGAGAAGCTGCATACCCATTGAATGGGGTTCCATCCAAATCTGTGCCTACCACTCCATATGAGATATGGAATGAGAAGAGACTATGTCTTAAATGAGTTAAGATATGGGGTTTTCCGTCCTATGTTGAAAGGTAGAATCCGGACAAGCTCGATGCAAGGTCAGTTCTGTAAGTTTGTTAGGATATCCCAAACATTTGTGAGGGAATATCTTCTACCACCCTAAGGAACAAAAGGTGTTTTGTTTCTCAGCATGCCTCCTTTTTAGAAAAGGAATTTCTTGTGAAGAAATTTGTGGTTATAAGATAGAACTAGAAGGAGTTCCAGCTAAACAAACTAACAGCTGATGATTTGGTGAAACCAAAGGATTCAATAGTCTCCAACGAACCTCAGCCTCTCCGTGAATCTGGTAGGGTTCTTCATCCACTTGAGAGATACTACGGTCTTTCCGGTGACAGTGGGAGCGAGGATTGCATCAAGGTAGATGATCACCCAACTTGGTTCAAGAAGGCCATCACGAGTGGCGACTCAGTGAAATGACTGGATGCTATGCGATCAAAGATGGAATCCATGTACACCAACAAAGTATGACTTTGCATGTTGCACCTGAAGGGGTAAAACCTATTGGGAGAAAATGGATCTTGAGAAGATTCTTGATGTGGATGGAAAAGTTAAGACTTTCAAAGCTATGCTTAAGTCCATCAGGATCAATGCGCGCATCGTGAAGTTGGAACATCTGTTTTGATGTGGCAGTCAAAGAGTTTGACTTCATCATAATGATAGGTGAACCTTGTATATACAAGAAGGTTGTAGAGAGTAAGGTTGTCCTCTACGTATTGTACGTAGATAACATACTCTTGATAGGAAATGGTTTCCTATGCTACACTCGGTCAAGCTCCTCTTATCACGAGAATTCTCCATGGAAGATCTAGATGATACCTACTACATCTTGTGGATTATGATCTATGGTGATAGATCTATGCGGATGTTGGGAGTGTCCCAAATCCAGGAACATTAACACCGTACTAAAGGGGTTTAGTATGGAAGATTCTAAGCGTGGTGGTTTGTCCACTTACTCAGGAATCACTCTCTCCAAAAAGATGTCTTTCGAGACTGATTTGGAGAGAGCTCGCGTGCAATGGATACCCTATGCTTCGGCAGTAGGCTCTATCAAGTATGCGATGTTATGTACCAGACTAGATGTAGATTACTCATTAGGTATAGTGATCAGGAATCAATCGAATTTTGGGAGAATCACTGGACAGCCATGAAGGACATTCTTAAGTACTTGAGAAGCACTGAAAGAAAGTTCTTGGTTCGAGCTTCCAGAGTGATAAGGTCGACTGAAAGTCAGTCACAGGCAATGTCTTTACCCTCAGTCGAGGGACGGTATGTTGGAAGAGTTCCAAGCGAGATACCGTGGCATACTAGACGATAAAGGCTGGATACATTGCTACCAACAAACTACCAAAGGGGTTGTCTGGACATTTCTTGTTCATGAGATGAACAAGGTTCCTACTATTGAGCGTCCAATAACTGTTATTGTGACAGCAATGGAGTTGTGGCTTTAGCCTAGGAACATCGGTCCCATCAGCGATCCAGACATATTCTGAGGACAATATCACCTGATTAGGGAAATGGTTGATGTCCCAGGGATCGAGGTTAGGAGAGTATATTTAAGGTTAACACGACGGATCCACTCACCAAGGTCTGCTTCCCCAAATACAATTTGAGAGATTTTGGGATGGTTGAGTATGGGATACTACAACCACTTCTATATTGTTAGGTATTGGACACTACAACATATGACCTTAGTGCAAGTGGGAGATTGTTAGTTATATGTATGCCCTAGAGGCCATTACTGTACATATGATGTATATTGTAGTGGATGCTTGGACATATATAGGGAGGACTTACTTGCTCGACATGATAGTATGCTATCTGGTTGCTCTTTATCTTAACATGTTGACTTTTATAAGTGATGATGTCTTACTCTCACATGTTGATAAAACCCTTAGGATGTGTACTTGACTAGAGGGAGTATGATGGAGATCTTATTGGTGGGGCCAAGGATAGTCCACAAGTACACTCTATAATTGTTCCTAGTTGAGAGAGTATCGAGACGGGGCATCGATACTCCAGAGTAGACTAGCGTATACGCTTCTCGACCCATATGATGGGCGATGGATGATCCCACATCCATTGGTGTTTGACATCAGAGAAGGTATACAGGTGCTCAGTGGAGACTGAGTATACTGAACGGACTCACCGAGAACTCCTAGATGGTATTATACCTATCGTCAGATAGCAGTTCTCTGGTGACACTAGTACAGGTTAGTCTGTCGACCGGAGATCGTCATAGAATCTTGTGTGATTCCCACTGTGCTTTGATTTCCACCATACCACGGTCAATAAATCATGCAAAAAGGTGGTTTTTTGGGTACAGTCCCGAGTCACATGGAGGCAATGAGCGATAGGAGGGGATTCGTCTCTCCCGGTATTAGGGGTTGATGTTGCGCTATGCTCGATTGGCCATAACAAGAAATCCCAGGCCAGGGTTGTTGATATTTACTGGTAAGTGTTATCAGTAGTTTCTCGAACCGTTATGGACCTTGCATTGGCATGACTTATCTGGCTATTGGGGTTTGATGTTTACCCCCCCTCCCCGGCTGTGATATGCGACATATCTGATGAAGAGACCAGACTGTATGGTTGTGTTACTGATTGGATTCGCAGGAGTATGAGAAGGCTTGCTTGTTGATCTTCTGATCGCTCAATACCCGGGTGGCCGTTATGTTTAGCAGACCTCTTGTGGCTTGTAGGTGTTTGATATGATCATCACCTACCGCCGGAGTATTGACGAGTCTTTAGAGTCCTACATAGAGATTTCCTGGTTCATGTGAAACGAAGTAGGAGCACATATGTGATATGTGCGGGACCGAGATTAATACGCGTATGTGATACCGCATTCTATTCTCGTGATATGTGATATCGGTTGGTTATATGTGATATAGCCGGGTTATCGGATCAAGTGTTGATTCGATAAGTTGTTACATTATGATATTAGTTGGTTGTATGTGATATAGCCGGATTATTAAATCAAGTGTTGATTTTATAATTTAATGTATAATTATATATGTGATATATTAATTTACATTAACTAATATTAGCTCACTTAAACATTTCTTTTTCTCATAAGTGTACACTTAGTATATATGTGATATATAGTAATGTACATTTTATTGTGTCATGCTTGATGCCACATGCTACATGGGTGTATGAGACTCACACCATGCAAATAATAATGAAGGGTTTTTATTTATATAAAGTGAATCAAAATTGGTTGGAAATTGTCACATGGTTGAAGCTTGTAGAAGCTTGTGGATGTTAGTGTATATGCCCTAGAGGCCATTACTGTATCATACTAGCTTGTATATTACTTAATGGAAGCTTAGGATATTCACAGTTGTATACACAATCTTGCTCAAAATGGTAGTATGCTACTTGGTTTGTTTCTACTTCAATATGTGCATGTATTTCATTTAGCATATAGCTTATACATATTAGTAGAGCCCTTAGGATCTTTGCTTGATTACCAGCATTGTGATGGCAGTCGCACTAGTGGGGGCTGGGTAATCTACAAGCACATCCTTATACAGGTCCCTAGTCGTACACTATCGAGACAGGGCATCGATACTCCGGAGTAGACTAGCGTATGCGCTTCTTATCCCAGTGTGGGAGACGGTCTGTCCCACAGCCGTCAGTACATCGTACTTGAGATAGTATGCGGGTTCTCGTTAGGTTACGAGTACACTGGACAGGACTCGTCGGGAACTGTTGGTTGGTACTATACCTATCGTCAGTTATCAGTTCCCAGGTGAGATGAGTACAGCTTAGTCCGCTGACTTGACACTGTCACTTCGCCTCGAGTGTGTTCCCACTGTACTTTGATTACTACCCTACCACGGCTCAAAGGAGTCGTGCAAACAGGTAGTAGTTGGGTGCAGTCCCGAAGCACTAGGAGGCAGTGACGGTTATACAGGATTCTTCTCTCCCGGTATTGGGGGTTGACATCGCGCTGTGTCTAGGAGAGCCATTACACAAGTAGTCCCTGGCCAGGGCAAGCGAGATATACTGGTAGGTTTCCAGTGTTATCTCAGGGTGTTCTGGGCTGCACTCCGACACGACTTGTACCGCTATTAGGGGACTGACGTTTACCGCCCCCTAGGCCCGCCATGCGATGTTATTAGACGAACAGACGGGACTGTATGGAGATTTCACATTCAGGCTTAGTAGGAGTTCAGATGGGTTTCACCTCGTCCATCTTCTTGTCGGCATCTACCTGGGGACCGTTACGCACAGCTAGTGCCGCTTGCGGTCTGTGGTTAAACCCACTGCCAGCGTAGTGTCGAGTCTTTAGAGTCCCATACAGAAATCTATTCGCCTTTAGTCAAAAGAGTAGAGGTCGCATGGTTTTGCGACAGGGTTCGGTCACATCCGTGCACTTGTGCACGTTTAGTGTCCGGACAGTTAACACTAGCGGGATTTGGTTTAAGCCAGATCCCAGTGTATGTTATGGGGTTGGTTTTATCTCGTTTGTATTCGTGTTCCTCGGAACGCGGATGCGGGGGTGTATGCACAGTTGACAGAGAGACAGAGGCAGAGGATTCTCATTGGGGTTGTTGACTGTTGACTGTTGACCATTGACTTTTGCTAAACCCTAATGAGAATAAGAAATATAATTAATGATAATATTAATTAAGTATTATTGTGCCATGGTTGGGTTGAAAGGTTAACTTGTTGACTTGGCTAACTAGGTTGGACAAGTTGACCGTCATCATTACAATAGTTGTCATTTCATGCAAAGACTTTTGCTTGCTTGTTATGCTTTGCAAAATGAGTGCATGAAATGATAATGCCACTTGATATGATATGAACCATCACATAATACTCAATTATTATTATTATTATTATTATTATTATTATTATTTTGTTATGAGAGCATGGGAGGAAAAGTGGTTGGCTCAATTCTATCATTCTTCTTCTCTCTCATGCTCTTGCTCTCCCTCTTGCTCTTCCTCTTGCTCTCTCTCTCTAGCTCAAGGAAACTCCATCTCATGAGTTGAGAAACATTGCCTTAGAGATAAAAGAAAACCCATATCACTTCTCTACTCATCCTAGTTCACATGGTTTAGCAAACCAAGTGTTCTAGTTTCTTCAAGTTTGAAGAGAAGCCAAAAGTAGAAGCTTTCAGGTGGATCCATCTTCGGCGCAAGGAGACGACGAGGTGAGGCCGATCCGTACACCGCAAAGAGTTGAAGACGAAGGAGTTCAAGAAAGGTATAACCCCCTAACCGAGTAGGTAAAACTCTTGTTAGGTTTGTTAGATAGTTGTTTAACAAAGATCCGTTTTTGAGTCCATGTTACCACTTCTAGAAAAATCATTTTTCATCATTTCCGCAAGCCCGTAAGTACCGGGAGAGGTAACGTGGACTTACTATGGTATCAGATCCAAGTTAAACACTATCTAACATGTTAGCAAACTAACTAGAAATTCGATCGGAGAAAAAGTCGCGAAATACGCCCGAAATGCCTACTTTCTGCCGAATTTTTTTCTGTTCCAAAAAATGATAAATCTTATCTTAAAATTCGGCTCAGGGTTTTTAGAAGCAACTGTAGAAAAATGGTCCACTGAATCGATCAACGCTCTGCGGAACCGCGGCGGGAGCTTGCTCCCGCCGCGGATCCGCGGCCGAGTTGACTCGGCCGTGGGCGATTTTTCTCACAGTTTGTTCAGTGGGGTATTTTGGGATTTTTACAATATGATTTTTCTGCCCAGATTTTCCAGAAAGCAAAATTTGTTTTTGGGGCTTAAAAATCCGTATTTTGATCGAACTTCTAAAGACTTAAGCTGACGGGTATATATCTGTGATGTGATATATGTATTGAACGTCTGCTAATCGCTATATGTCGATTAGTGGGGGTTATACGTATCTGTGATCTGTAATGTTGATGGTATGTGTATATGAATTCATTGGATTGTCGTGGATGAATAGCCGGGGGGTTGTGAGATGAGAGTTTTCTTTTTCTTTCAATTCATGTAAATTTGTAATTGATGTAATATTATTTATATGGCCGCACAACAGGGATGGGGTTGTAGCCGTCATTGTATAATTTCTTTTACTGATTTTGCTCTTAGGATAGACCCATGGTGGGGTGCACAAATTACCGGGTATCTCGAAGTGCCAAGTGGCCTACTCACGGTGGTGAGGGAGGTTGCTTCGCTTCGGGTACTTGGCGGGTAGTTTGCCGCACCCGTGGGGGTCTTGGGTGGGGTATTGGCTATTCACCGCGACCGTGTAATCCGCTTTTCGTTACAGGCTCGTACGAATTGCGGATTCCTAGTATATCCAATGTGTTCATCTGTGATTTGGAATGTCTATCATTGCATGTGACGAATGAGTATATCTATATATGATATTATTTAGGCGTTGCTTATGTTTTGCATCCGTGCTAGTCCAGCCCCCGCTCTGTCGTTAGTTAAGTAACCTAACGAGTAATGACGGGGCCCCGTGGCGAATGCGGATGGCATAAGCGTACGTCATATTTTCGTTGTTTTCTGCAATGGTAGGATTAAATGATGGGACGCATTAAATTTAATGCAAGAAAATAAACTAAGTAAAAGTCGTTGGAACACTTTCAAAACCACTCGGTTTTTTTCAAAAGCCAGCTTTTAAACGCGGAGCTTGAACCACTCCTTTTAAAAGCTATCAGGTTCCTTCGATTATATCAAGTTCACTACGTTCACGGTTTCGCCAAAACCATTCGTAGCCCTTCGTCATTTCAGTTAAATAGTCAGTAGTATTCAAGCTATGTATTTTGACCTTCGCCAAGGCATAGTGATTGGTAGCTGCTGAATATTTATCTGTAGCATAGATAGATGCGTTGGTTTGGGACAGTCGTACTACTATTTTGGCCTTCGTCAAGGGTATGTAAGGGTGGGTTCAAATTAACCAGGACAATGACGGGTAGAACTTGACATGTGACTTATGATATGTTGGCCTTCGTCAAGGTCATAAGAGCATGGGGCAAAAATCCACATCAGGAGTTTCAAAAGAACTGAAACTTGCTAGCGCTGCATACCATTTGGAGTGTGATGATTCTGGTAGGATTCCTTCAGTTTTGTCACACGATGATATTTGGATCCCGATCCTACTGTGAGTATATGCTACTCCTCCGGAACTTTCTCACTTAACGATCAAAGCTATAAACCAAGTATGTGTCTAGAAAGGTGTTAGCGGGGCTACGCCCACAGGGAAAAGAGGTTATTTAATTAAGGAACTTCGCAAAAGCGTTGGAAAACCTCCCTCGAAGTACCGACACTGGCCTGGCTGAACGGTTAAGCAAGTATTGGACGGTGAGATTAATCCCGACTAATTCTTTCTTTATGGTTTGAGGAGGGATTCGAAAGACAGTGGGAGCCATCCTGTTTAGATAAATTAAAAACCAATCTAAACTTGCAAGAGCATCATACTGAGTGTTTTCTTCTCTCTCTCTTATTGCAGCGACCCAGTGACCGCACATAGGTTACATCTAGATAATAAAATGACTGAACCTGACTGTTATGATTGGCAAAGGTCTGTCCAAATGTCCATTACCCATGACAAGCTGGGACACCTCTTAACTAATCAAACCCTTGCCGTCTCAGGACCAGTTTCCCCTGTCACGGACATTGATATCCGTATGACATCGGAAAAAGACCGTGTGAAAGCCAAGTGCCTCGTGTTAGCCTCAGTTGATGGTGCAAACCAGAGGCAGCACGAGAAGATGGACTCTGTTTCTATCTTCCTCCATAACAAAGATTTATATGGAGAGCAATCTCATATCGCAAGATATGAGACCTCGAACGAATTGCTTCAAGCGAGGTTGGCTGTCCGGTCATCTGTAGGGGGAAACGTCCTTACAGAGACCAGCTATTTTGAGCTCACGGACCTGGAGACCACGTTGGAGAATGGGTCAAGTACTGACTTGATTCTACAGTCCCTGCCCTCTGCTTATACCCTGAAAGAAACCAGGGAAGAAGAAGGAAAAGCAAGGGCAGAAGTTTCGGGACCGGATGTAGTAAAAGAGGGAAGTTCCTATTGTAACGGGAATGAACATTGGCAGAAGGATTGCAGGGCTAGCAAAGCCAGTAGCCAGAATTCGAAGCATGTTGTGGTTTCGGCTTCGGGTGTGTTTGTAATAGAGAACTGTATGTCAGTTAACCCTACTTCCTAGGTATTGGATACCGGATCAGGATCTCACATCTGTAATTCATTACAGGCTCTGAGAAACCGTAGGGTTATCAGGAAAGGTGATATGACTCTCAGGGTTGCTAACGGAATGAACATGGATGCTGAATCTGTAGGGGAATATCATCTTGGACTGACAACTGGGCAGATATTGATTTTGCGTAACTGTTTGTATGTACCAGGTGCGACTTGTAATATCATATCTGTATCCTTACTTTCTAAGGAAGGATATGAATTTACTTTTGTAAGCGATGTAGTACACATCCACCTAAATCAAGTTCTGATTGGGTCAGGTACATTAAATAACGGGATATACATACTGAATCAAGCTCAGATTTTCAGTGTCCAGAACACACTTAAAAGAAAGTATCCGGAATTAAATCAGGCTTTCTTATGGCATTGTAGACTGGGTCACATTATTGAGACACGGTTGACTAAGTTACATAAAGAAGGATACTTGGATCCATTCGAGTACCATTCTTATGCCACTTGTGAATCTTGTCTCATGGGAAAGATGACAAAGACTCCGTTCACTGGAC
This sequence comes from Agapanthus africanus, assembly GCA_030015575.1. Classification (NCBI taxonomy): domain Eukaryota; kingdom Viridiplantae; phylum Streptophyta; class Magnoliopsida; order Asparagales; family Amaryllidaceae; genus Agapanthus; species Agapanthus africanus. The sequence goes on along the minus strand of JASDDO010000012.1, from coordinate 387,183,687 downwards.
ACGGAGAAAGAGCAAGTGAGCTCTTGGGACTCATACACAGTGATGTGTGTGGTCCAATGTCTACACATGCGCGAAGTGGTTATTCATACTTCATTACTTTCACAGATGATTTCTCTAGGTATGGGCATGTCTTCTTGATGAAGCACAAATCCGAGGCCTTTGAGAAATTTCGAGAATACAAGAATGAAGTTGAAAAACAAACAGGCAAAAGTATCAAGACACTGAGATCTGATCGAGGTGGAGAATACTTGAGTGCCGAGTTTCTGGGCTACTTAAAAGAGAATGGAATTCTCTCTCAGCTTACTCCTCCATACACACCACAACACAACGGTGTATCGGAAAGGAGGAATCGAACCCTATTGGATATGGTTCGTTTCATGATGAGAAAGGCTGAGCTGCCGCGATCCTTCTGGGGATATGCACTAGAATCAGCTGCATATCTCTTGAACAAGGTTCCCTCCAAGACTGTGCCAACCACACCATATCAGATGTGGTGTGGGAAGAAACCCCATCTTCAATATCTGAAGATATGGGGATGTCCAGCTTTTGTAAAAAAGCATCATGCGGACAAGCTCGAGGCACGCTCAGTACTGTGTAACTTTGTGGGATACCCGAAGAACTCTAGGGGTATTTTTTCTATTACGCAGAGAAACAAAAGGTTTTTGTTTCTCGTCATGCCCACTTTCTGGAACATCAGTATTTAGAGAGAGGTGAAAGTGGGAGCGTAGTAGAACTGGAAGAAATTCTAGAACCACAAGCTATTACTGAAAGCTTGGAAGAACCAGAAGGTTCAGGAGAACTGGACATCCCAGCGCCACTCCGCAGGAGTAGTAGGCAGTCTCATCCGCCCGAGAGATACTACGGTTTTCTCATAGATGGGGATAGAGAGGATTGCACCATTGACTATGGTGAGCCTACTAGCTTCCAGCAAGCCATTCAGTGCGGTGACTCGGTAAAATGGCTGGATGCAATGCGGACCGAGATGGAGTCCATGTACACCAACAAAGTTTGGACTTTGGACTTTGCTCCAGAAGGGGTAAAACCCGTAGGCTGCAAATGGATCTTCAGAAAGAAGATTGGTGTAGATGGGAAGGTTGAAACCTATAAAGCTAAACTTGTAGCAAAGGGTTTTCGTCAAAGACCTGGTTTGGACTATGACGAGACCTTTTCTCCAGTGGCTATGCTCAAATCCATTCGGATCCTCCTTGCCATTGCTGCCTTCCACGATTATAAGATCTGGCAGATGGACGTAAAGACGGCTTTCCTAAATGGATATTTGGAAGAGTGCGTCTTTATGGATCAGCCGGAGGGATTCATTCAGAGTGGGAGCAGCGGTAAAGTGTGCAAGTTGCTCAAGTCCATCTATGGACTGAAGCAGGTATCGCGGAGTTGGAACATCTGCTTTGATGATACTGTCAAAGAATTCGACTTTGTCAAAAACCCAGATGAACCATGCATTTACAGTAAGATTGTAGGGAGAAATGTGGTATTCCTCGTCTTGTACGTCGATGACATTCTCCTAATAGGAAATGATATTCCTATGTTACAGTCAGTCAAAGGATTCTTGTCACAGAGGTTCTCCATGGCGATGCCAACTACATTCTGGGGATCTAGATCTATCGTGATAGATCTAAAAGGATGTTGGGACTTTCACAGTCCAGGTACATCGACACCATACTGAAACGATTCAGTATGGAAAATTCCAAGCGCGGTAATCTACCGGCTTGTCACGGAATCACCCTCTCCAAAGAGATGTCTCCCAAGACTGATTTGGAAAGGGCTCGCATGTCATCAATACCCTACGCATCTGCGGTAGGCTCTATTATGTATGTGATGTTGTGTACCAGACCAGATGTAGCATACGCATTGAGCGTTGTAAGCCGGTATCAGTCGGACCCAGGGGAGAAACACTGGATAGCGGTAAAGAACATTCTCAAGTACTTGAGAATGACTAAGGAGATGTTCTTGGTGTATGGCGGAAAAGACCTCCAGATCGAGGCCTTTGCTGACTCTAGCTTCCAGAGTGATAAGGATGACTCCAAGTCTATGTCGGGTTATGTCTTTACCCTCAATGGAGGGGCGGTTTGCTGGAAGAATTCCAAGCAGGAGACCGTTGCTGACTCAACTATGGAAGCGGAGTACATAGCTGCTTGCGATGCCGCAAAGGAAGCTGTCTGGATGAAGAAGTTCCTCACGGAGCTTCAGGTGGTTCCTACCAGTGTTGATCCAATACCGCTGTATTGTGACAACAACGGCGCTATAGCTTTAGCGAAGGAACCCAGGTCCCATCAGAAGTCCAGGCACATTTTGAGGCGGTACCACCTGATCAGGGAGATCGTAGATCGCAGGGAGATCGAGGTGAAGAGAGTAAATACGGAAGATAACACTGCTGATCCATTCACGAAGGCCATACCCCAGACTCAGTTCGAGCGGCTGATCGAGATGATAGGTCTTCGATACGCCAGTACATGGCCCTAATGCAAGTGGGAGATTGTTAGTGTATATGCCCTAGAGGCTATTACTGTATCATACTAGCTTGTATATTACTTAATGGAAGCTTGGGATATTCACAGTTGTATACACAATCTTGCTCAAAATGGTAGTATGCTACTTGGTTTGTTTCTACTTCAATATGTGCATGTGTTTCTTTTAGCATATAGCTTATACATATTAGTAGAGCCCTTAGGATCTTTGCTTGATTACCAGCGTTGTGATGGCAGTCGCACTAGTGGGGGCTGGAAAATCTACAAGCACATCCTTATACAGGTCCCTAGTCATACACAATCGATACAGGGCATCGATACTCCGGAGTAGACTAGCGTATGCGCTTCTCATCCCAGTGTGGGAGACGGTCTGTCCCACAGCCGTCAGTACGTCGTACTTGAGATAGTATGCGGGTGCTCGTTAGGTTACGAGTACACTGGACAGGACTCGTCGGGAACTGTTGGTTGGTACTATACCTATCGTTAGTTATCAGTTCCCAGATGACATGAGTACAGCTTAGTCTGCTGACTTGACACCGTCACTTCGCCTCGAGTGTGTTCCTACTGTACTTTGATTACTACCCTACCACGGCTCAAAGGAGTCGTGCAAACAGTTAGTAGTTGGGTGCAGTCCCGAAGCACTTGGAGGCAGTGACGGTTAGACAGGATTCGTCTCTCCCGGTATTGGGGGTTGACATCGCGCTGTGTCTAGGAGAGCCATTACACAAGTAGTCCCTGGCCAGGGCAAGCGAGATATACTGGTAGGTTTCCAGTGTTATCTCAGGGTGTTCTGGGCTGCACTCCGACACGACTTGTACCGCTATTAGGGGACTGACGTTTACCGCCCCTAGGCCCGCCATGCGATGTTATCAGACGAACAGACCGGACTGTATGGAGATTGTCACATTCAGGCTTAGTAGGAGTTCAGATGGGTTTCACCTCATCCGTCTTCTTGTCGGCATCTACCTGGGGACTGTTACGCACAGCTAGTGCCGCTTGCGGTCTGTGGTTAAACCTACTGCCAGCATAGTGTCAAGTCTTTAGAGTCCCACACAGAAAGCTATTCGCCTTTAGGCAAAAGAGTAGAGGTCGCATGGTTTTTGCGACGGGTCGCATGGTTTTGCGACAGGGTTCGGTCACATCCGTGCACTTGTGCACGTTTAGTGTCCGGATAGTTAACACTAGCGGGCTTTGGTTTAAGCCAGATCCTAGTGTATGTTATGAGGTTGGTTTTATCTCGTTTGTATTCGTCTTCCTCGGAACGCGGATGCGGGTGTGTATGCACAGTTGACAGAGAGACAGAGGCAAAGGATTCTCATTGGGGTTGTTGACTGTTGACCATTGACTTTTGCTAAACCCTAATGAGAATAAGAAATATGATTAATGATAATATTAATTAAGTATTATTTTGCCATGGTTGGGTTGAAAGGTTGACCGGTTGACTAGGTTGACCGGTTGACTAGGTTGGACTAGTTGACCATCATCATTACAATGGTTGTCATTTCATGCAAAGACTTTTGCTTGCTTGTTATGCTTTGCAAAATGAGTGTGTGAAATGATAATGCCACTTGATATGATATGAACCATCACATAATACTCAATTATTATTATTATTATTTTGTTATGAGAGCATGGGAGGAAAAGAGGTTGGCTCAATTCTATCATTCTTCTTCTCTTTCATGCTCAAGCTCTCCCTCTTGCTCTTCCTCTTGCTCTCTCTCTCTAGCTCAAGGCAACTCCATCTCATGAGTTGAGAAACATTGCCTTAGAGATAAAAGAAAACTCATATCACTTCTCTACTCATCCTAGTTCACAAGGTTTAGCAAACCAAGTGTTCTAGTTTCTTCAAGTTTGAAGAGAAGCCAAAGGTAGAAACTTTCAGGTGAATCCATCTTCGGCGCAAGGAGACGACGAGGTGAGGCCGATCCGTACACCGCAAAGAGTTGTAGACGAAGGAGTTGAAGAAAGGTATAACCCCCTAACCGAGTAGGTAAAACTCTTGTTAGGTTTGTTAGATAGTTGTTTAACAAAGATTCGTTTTGAGTCCATGTTACCACCTCTAGAAAAATTGTTTTTCATCATTTCCGCAAGCCCGTAAGTACTGGGAGAGGTAACGTCGACTTACAGTGGAACCATTGACCAAGTCCACTCTTTTTGTTTTACTTGAAGATATTTATTAACCCAACCATTATTGTTTAGCTATGTTTTTTCTCTACATGAGTTAGTGTATGACACTAACTCACCCATGGTTGCTATTCTCACCTCATGAGTTCATTCTCTCATTCTTCACTTGAGCTTCTTCTTCCTCATGAAAAAAAGCTCACTAGCTTTTCTCAAAGTAAGAAAATATTGTGAGAAAAATAAAACTAAAGTGAGCCCATTTCCTACTTCATCATCCTTATCTATTAGCCATTTAGTTTAGGGTGTTTGCTTCATTAAACCCTAATTTAATGAAGAGGTAGCATGAGCTTGAGTCTCCTCGACGTAGATCATCTTCGGCCTCGAAGACTTCGAGCAAACTTGTTTAATTCTTCATGTGAACCCTTACTAGAGTTCGGGAGTTCACTACTTGGAGCGAAGGGACTACTACACAGAGCTTTAGAAGTGAAGGACCTGTCTACAAAGGTTGTATTCCTCTTACACTTAGTATGTAAAGTTGTTTGCATGCTTATTGTTTAAATCTCTAGTTAAAAATTCTAAGTTAGGGTGTAACGTTTTGAAAATCGTTTCGGTGAAATTTCGGAAAATCGGTAAAATAAGGGGGTTTTCTGTAAAAAGTCAAAATACAAATATTTTTAATATAAAATTAAATATACATATTCTAGCTATGTAATTGCTAGTATTTGGTGTTTATTGAGCCACTGGTAAAATTTCTAATTTTCTGAAATTTTTTCCGAAATTAATTATTTTAATATTATTTTAAGCTGTCACTAATAGATTTAATTAGGGAAAATTACAAATTGGAATGGGTTAATACAAATTTTTTGCATCATTACATACTAATCTAACATGTAAAATATTTTTTCTGAAATAAAATGAAGTTGTTAAACGGTTTTGAAAATATCGAAGAAAAATGGGGTCAAATAGTGAAATTAGTGTAAATAGATATGGGGTATTATATTTATCATTTTTTCCCTCATCCCACACACACACCCCCACTCACCCACCCCCACTTCCATGCTGGCCGAGCCCCTTGCTGCCCCAAGTCCCCACTTAAGGAAATTTTAAAAGAAAAGTCAAGTAAAGCAAAGGAAATAAGGAATTATTAAAGAATGGGTATAAGATTTGACCTTGGGTTGAATAGATAGCATTTTCCCCATCTCATTCTCTCTCCTCTCATTGTGGCTGACCCCTCCCCTTCCTCCAACAGCAGCAGCCCCCTTCCTCCAAAAATCCTATCCTTTTTACCATAAAAAATTCATCATATTCCATCCAAAATCAAAGAAAAATCAAAATCTAATCCTTACCCATTTTTACTTGACCATTCTAGTATGGATCTAGGGAACAAGATGGCAATTTGAGAGGCTAGATTTCAAGTTGGATCAATGGGTTGTGAGGTATAAAAATCTTGACCTTTTTGGTAAATTGTTTGTTATTACTTTAATTCAACTAAATTAGATGTTAATTATGGTTCTAATTGAAAGATTTCGGTTTTCAAGAGAAGGATTAAATTCTAGTTAGGGTTTTACTACATCATTAGGGTTTGACCATTGGATTATGGTTGTGATGGGTAGATTAACTTGTTGTGGCATGCTAAAATCTAAGCTAGTTGCTATATTACAATTGTTATTTTAAAATTGTCCAATTTGCATAATATTGCTAACTAGGTTTTTGTAAACCATGAATTTGATTAAGAGAAAAATGTAATTAGGTTTTTCATGACTTCATTAACATTTTAAAGTGTAGTTTAATATTTTAGATCATGCAAATCCAAGCTAGATTGTTGTTTGTGCATTTTTGATATAAAATGGTCGAAATTGGTTAAAATTGCAAACAAGGTTTTTGAAATTGAATTAAATTGTGGGTTTAAAATTTACGTAATGGTTTCTATGGCATTATTAAGATATTAAGTTATCATCTTGATCACTAGAATTGTTAAAACATCATGTTTTGTACAAAAACGGTAAACCTTGCTTGCTAGATTTTCGCAAAAATAGCTTTTAAAGTGAGTTTGGGGTTTTTGTGAATTTTAACCTATTTCATATTATAATTAGTGTTTGTGAATGTGAAAATGAGTGTGTTTGGGTTTTTCTCGATTGTTTGATGTTTGTACATCGACATCGAGGGTTGGTTTAGCTATTCTTGCATGCGTAGACGATAGGTTTTGACCTATGCATGATACGCGTGCCGAATTGGTTTTCGTATACCGTTTCGACTTCTGATTTGGTTTTTATGCGTTACGATATGTGGCGACATGTAGGTACCCCAGGTGGACTTCGAGACGACAAGCAAGCACGTGACGACGTCGGCACCGGCGAGCTCAGATCAGGTGAGTAGATTTATATCTACGGGGAGAAGTCGGGTGGATGGCGTATAGCACCCCCGCAGTTCATGGTGATGTATACGAATACGTATACACGCATATATTTAGTATATGTTGAATTGAGATTATTGATGATAAGGATGGACTTTTGGTGTTCTGTGATTGGTTTAGTGTAGTTGCGAAACTTTAGAGTAGGGGTTGCACCTATACACACACACACTTGCATACATCCTTTCTTTTACATGTGCGTATATGGGATTATATATTTATGTGTTCACATGGGTATGGGACTATGTGTTCATATACTGGATTTGAGGATAGTACTTGGGATTTGAGATGAGTCGATGGGATTTGATTTGAGGCCGTGAGATCGGTGATTTGGTAGGGTTCGTATTTGAGATACGACATGACGTTGTAGCGGGTCCTTTGACGTAGTGTTTCACACACGTGCATGCATACGTAGGTGGTATCAGTATTGTACTAGACATAGATCAGTACCCGGATTATGATCTTTGATAAAGGCGATACCAGATGAATAGTATGATGAATGCGATATTGACCCGTACCCAGATTTGGGATGCCGTACGATGGATTTACGTACGAGCTATATATTGATGTTTGATCCGCACTCTTGACTTAGGAATATCTGATTATAGATATGGTATCGGATGTGATATTATCGAGGCGGGATCATCGACTAATATATATATATATATATATATATATATATATATATATATATGTATCGACTCAGACGTTAGGCGCTTTCCTTACCTTCAATTAGCTTGTTAGTTCAGCCGTATAGTTTCGTGTAGTTGTTAGACTAGGTTAGGTTCCTACCTATTTCAAAACTAACGGATCGTGGGTATTTTAAAAAGCAGGTCAAGGGATTCTACGGATATTTCAAAAGACGTATCTTTTCTTAAAAACACCGTAGCCCTTATTTTCAAAACCCCACGATTCGTGTTATTTCAAATGGCACCACTGTGGAACTCCTATTTTATTAAATGCAGATTAGTTATCATTGTGTTTAGTATTCAGCTCCCGCACATTATTGTTGTTCGCTCCGCATCGCATAGTTATTTTGTGATTCATATACCGTTATTGATATCATGCTGCTAGGACACCGGCACCATTACCGATGATGCGTATGTACCGCGTACACTTACTTGCCGGCTCACACACATCTTCATCGGTAATTGCCATGTCACGAACACTTTAGAAAATACTATTTCATTGACATTGTTTGTTAGCTAATAGTTTAGACATGATATTAGTGTACTTGCCTTATATGCTAGTTTAGACATTGTAGTTATTACTTGCTACTTCATGCATGTTATTATTCACTGTTATACCGTATTCATGGATTTTTATGCCTATATTCACTGTTTACATGCTATTGAGGATTTGGATTCGGATTTTCATGAGATTTCCTGGATTTGGGGGAAAACCGTAAAAACATTTATAAACTTCTTTTTCTCTCTTTTTAAATGAAAAGTGCGATTTTCCCATGATGTATGAGTCGTCCACCATGAGTTTGCTGATGGATTTCGAGACCCGATTTGAGGAGTTGGATGAGCCGTTTCGGGTATATGGTGGGCCCGGTAAGGTACCCAGGGGCAAGAAGTTCGAGTAGTAGACGATGAGCCTGGCAGGGGAGGACTACCTACCGGTGATTTTACCCGACGCGTCGGATATCCGGAGGATACCGTCGTGGTCTTGAGATTGATGGTTGGGGCCGGTCCAGACTGACGGCGCCCTAGATAGTGAGATTGAGACATTGAGATTTTGAGACATCGAGGTACTGAGATTGATGATCCAGGCCAGTCCGGATAGCCGGAGCCTGAGATATTAAGATATTGGGATTTATATTTTGTATCGATGCTAGACACTGTTTATGCTGATTTCATTTATGATACCTCGTTTTGAAACTACAGAAATCTCACTAAATTATGAAAGCAGTTCTTCATTTACATGTATTCTGTTTTCATGCATTCTGTTTTCATGCATTCATACCTCATCCATATGATTTATTGCTATCTGAGGCACTGACACGAGCACTTGGTATTACCGTTGTTTAGAGGTATGCCCTAGCCATTCTTATAGGCTGCAGATTATATATTTGAGGATATATTATGATCGTATGACTTAGGATTGCGTTGTTTATGCGATTTCTGTGCGTAGATGTTTTCTACTCACGAGTTGACAACTCACCCCCGTTGTGCCACAGTTTCTTGCAGGTTTTGCCATACAAATTTCATTACGGCTTTGCTGGCACTGCTTCTTTTTCGGGTGACTTGCTAGTAGGTGGGTTTACTTGTATCGTACCCATCATTATACCTTGTATATTATTATTCTGTTGTATCTAGAAGTTCCATCAACCAAACATGTGTTTATTTGAGATAGAGACCAGTGATGTTTATTCATTCGACCTTAGAGTCGCGCGTTGTATTTCTATGGATGTCATGCTGTTTTGAGTTTCCTTTTTTGTTGTGATCCTCACCCTTCGGCATTGTATATTATATTGCTTGTGTCACGCCCCGCTTCCCAGTGTACGGCGAAGTGGACGTGACGAGGCCCGCTACGTATGTACTCAAAAGTACATACACTAAGCGTAACTAAGCAATATAAAATAATCACAAGAGACAAATGAAATTGAAATAACAGCAACTTTTATTAATAACATTCTTTGTACAATGCATGAAATGAAAATACAACTGGAATGAACAAAAGCAATGCCTAAACAGTGGCATAATAATAAAAGAAAATACTGGGGAGAACAAGTACAAAGTCTAGAGCTCTGGGTCTTCAGTAAACTGCTCCAAGTCTTCTTGCGATGGCTCAACTTCTGCCGGGTCCAAACCATCTGACGACATTCAAAGAAGAGAGAAACAGAATGTCGTCAGCGAACAAATCGCTCGGTAAGTCCCAAAGATAAGAGGAGAATAGATAGAGAGTAAGAGAGAGAGTGTGTGTCTGTTACAGTTGTATTACATTGTTACATTATTGTAGTATTGTGTTAACGCTGTTGTTTGTAGCCTGGTACAGAAGATGCCAGTGTATACGAGGGGAGTCCCACTTACACCGGGGACTTTGGTAACCTGTAGTACAAGGCTCCGTCGATAATACCACGGAACAACGGCATGGATGTAATTACGTCTTAAGTGGCCACCTCGTGCCACCTTTAACATATTCCGTACCAGTCTACCCCTTTTAAACCCCGCGATGTCATGTTTGTATTGTTAGCATGTAAACTTGTAATGATTGCTTGATTGACTTGATTTACTGATTGACTGACCGAAACCATGATATCAGGAAACGGTTATAACCATAGAGTCATGTAAATGGAATACTGGGAATCATGTAAAAGGAATATCCATGGTTCGGTTCGGTCAAGTTATATAGATTGTTAACTGGAATCTGGAATTCATGTATTCATATTGAGTTGGAATATAAAAAAATATAGATTGACTTGAATTATATTCAAGTCAGAAATAGTCAGACTCTAACCCGAGTCAGACAATCAGAATTATGAATCGTGGTCTTATAATTGTTAGGGTCCTTAGGGTAATTTATAAACTTGAGGGGGTTTTATGTAAAAATATTTTTGTATAGTTTTCAAAATATAACTCAAGTATTTAATTATCGTCTTTAAGTACATACAACAATTTAATAATCAAGCTAAATATGTATACATGTTCGAATAGCATGAAATGAGTCAAGTATATTATTCGAGTAACTACCATAAACAACGTTGTAAAGAAATATTATGTACGACTAATTAATCAAGTTGAACGAATGCGAAATATAAACAGAAATATGGCTCTAAATGTTTTGCATGCGTGAGTTCCAGTTTTACCTAAATATGACTACCGGTTTGAGAGATATATATGTTTTCGTATCGTCGCGCAAAACAGATCAGAATCTATTCGGCATCGTCACATATTTTTAAAACGCAGTTTGAGTTAATTTGTATCAGGTTTCAGGTTACAAAAATTATTAGAAAATTGTAGGTATTTCGATGTAATTATCCAAAACACCAAGATTCACATGATTTGGATTTCTGAAGCTCTAGTTATGATCATTTTAATATCAGCGTTTAAAATAGAAATTCAGATTTCTGGACAGCAACTATATATTCTATTGCAAAGCCTATATCAGGTTGTTTCATGCATTCCTAAGTAATATAATATACATAAAATTATAGTTCTATCAATGGTGCATCTACACATCTAAATTTTGTCACAAACGGACATCGGGTGTTCGAGTTATGTCCAATTTAAAAACAGTGTGCGAATCGGAACAGATTCTGTCCAGATCCGTCACTTAATATTGTAATGCAGTTTTCTTTATCTTAGATAGGTTTTAGGTAAAACTATAAAACTAAGAAAATCTAGATCATTCGATGTAGATATCAAAAACACCTGAGTTTGCTCAATTTGGATACCGGTATACAAAGTTACATGTCCTAGAAGTTGACCGATAACTGCAGTTTTCTGTTTTACGATCAGTGAATAAATACGATGTAATTCCTAAACCGTTATGCGGATCGATCTAAAATTTTTACAGCGTGTACAAAATAATATATTCTATTATATGTAAATTTCATGAAATTTTCAGAATTAAAAATTAATTTATAAAAATTATTTTAAAACTAAAGGTATTGATATATCATATGTGAGAAATGAGAAAACCATGGTATTTATTCGTAACTTCATTTTTTTTTTACAACTTTAAATAAAGTGATTTAAAATAAAACAACAAACATACAATCCTAATTGGTCACTATGAAATCTTAACATGTGAATTGAGAGTAATGAAAAAGACTATACAAACAATATATGTGTGTATGTTTGTGTATTCATTATTTATATATGTATCCGTTTAATTAATTATTTAGGAACTATGATATGTCAAGGGATGTTTTTCATGGTAATATAAAACAAAAGAAATATAAAGAGAAGAAGAAAGAGATGGAGGGAAGGAAGGAGAGAAGGGACTTACATGCACAAGCCGGTATTGTCACCGGGTTTGTCTATCCGCCGATAGCCTCGCGTTACTAGCGAGACCTTCTTGAAGACTTCTTCTTGTTCTTCTTCTTAGATTCTAGGTGAAGAGGAAGAAGTGAGAGATAGAAAAATATGAGGAAGAAAAAGATGGAGGAGGACAATAAGGATGGTGTAATGGTGAATAATAATATATGCATTTAACATGAGAATTAAAAGAGAAATGAAAAGCCACCATTCATTTTGGAAATGAAAGGTCTCATTTGTAGGTTATGAGAAGAATAAAAAAATGATAAAAAAAATAATTGCAAGAATGGGGATTTGAACATGTGACTTATGGAATAACAATGCAAGGACTTAACCAATGAGCTATAAAGTTGTTCATGCATATATTTAATTAGAATTAAATATATGATGTTGCTTAAAAAGAAAATGGGCTTTTTAGATGGGCTGTAGAGAATAAGAATAATGGATTTGGGTTAAATATTTATGAAAGGAAAAATAAGAATGAGAAGTTAAAAACTTATATATAAGAAAAAGAAATTGTACCTAAAAAAATACATAATAGATTGAGGAATAAAATAATAATAAATTTAATAGAAAAAAGGAAAATACCAAGTACAAATAAATACGGTATATTATTGAAGAGGGATAATACAAATGTATAAAGATTTTGGGGTCATTACATTCTACCCTCCTTAAAAATAATTTCGTCCTCGAAATTACTCAAGAAGGATGATGTAACAGAGTAAGGAAATAGGATTAGGATGATGTCTTCTTCGAGCTCTGTCGATTGATACTCTAACCAATTGAGCTAATAAGTCTACAAGATACAAATAGAAAGGATGAATAAGAATTAAGGATTCAAAGTGGAGAGATGGACTTCAAGGAAACCGAAGATGGAGTTCAAGATGGATTCAAGGAATATGTAATGTAAAGAATGTTTTCAGTTGCTGTTTCTTGTGTTTTATATTGCTTAGGTTGTTCACGCAGAACAGAACTGCATGATAGGGTTTCATACAGCTCTGACCTGCATGGGCCACCAACAAAACCTGTCACGCCCCGCTTCCCAGTGTACGGCGAAGTGGACGTGACGAGGCCCGCTACGTATGTACTCAAAAGTACATATGCTAAGTGTAACTAAGCAATATAAAATAATCACAAGAGACAAATGAAATTGAAATAACAGCAACTTTTATTAATAACATTCTTTGTACAATGCATGAAATGAAAATACAACTGGAATGAACAAAAGCAATGCCTAAACAGTGGCATAATAATAAAAGAAAATACTGGGGAGAACAAGTACAAAGTCTAGAGCTCTGGGTCTTCAGTAAACTGCTCCAAGTCTTCTTGCGATGGCTCAACTTCTGCCGGGTCCAAACCACCTGACGACATTCAAAGAAGAGAGAAACAGAATGTCGTCAGCGAACAAATCGCTCGGTAAGTCCCAAAGATAAGAGGAGAATAGATAGAGAGTAAGAGAGAGAGTGTGTGTCTGTTACAGTTGTATTACATTGTTACATTATTGTAGTATTGTGTTAACGCTGTTGTTTGTAGCCTGGTACAGAAGATGCCAGTGTATACGAGGGGAGTCCCACTTACACCGGGGACTTTGGTAACCTGTAGTACAAGGCTCCGTCGATAATACCACGGAACAACGGCATGGATGTAATTACGTCTTAAGTGGCCACCTCGTGCCACCTTTAACATATTCCGTACCAGTCTACCCCTTTTAAACCCCGCGATGTCATGTTTGTATTGTTAGCATGTAAACTTGTAATGATTGCTTGATTGACTTGATTTACTGATTGACTGACCGAAACCATGATATCGGGAAACGGTTATAACCATAGAGTCATGTAAATGGAATACTGGGAATCATGTAAAAGGAATATCCATGGTTCGGTTCGGTCAAGTTATATAGATTGTTAACTGGAATCTGGAATTCATGTATTCATCTTGAGTTGGAATATAAAAGAATATAGATTGACTTGAATTATATTCAAGTCAGAAATAGTCAGACTCTAACCCGAGTCAGACAATCAGAATTATGAATCGTGGTCTTATAATTGTTAGGGTCCTTAGGGTAATTTATAAACTTGAGGGGGTTTTATGTAAAAATATTTTTGTATAGTTTTCAAAATATAACTCAAGTATTTAATTATCGTCTTTAAGTACATACAACAATTTAATAATCAAGCTAAATATGTATACATGTTCGAATAGCATGAAATGAGTCAAGTATATTATTCGAGTAACTACCATAAACAATGTTGTAAAGAAATATTATGTAGGACTAATTAATCAAGTTGAACGAATGCGAAATATAAACAGAAATATGGCTCTAAATGTTTTGCATGAGTGAGTTCCAGTTTTACCTAAATATGACTACCGGTTTGAGAGATATATATGTTTTCGTATCGTCGCCCAAAACAGATCAGAATCTATTCGGCATCGTCACATATTTTTAAAACGCAGTTTGAGTTAATTTTTATCAGGTTTCAGGTTACAAAAATTATTAGAAAATTGTAGGTATTTCGATGTAATTATCCAAAACACCAAGATTCACATGATTTGGATTTCTGAAGCTCTAGTTATGATCATTTTAATATCAGCGTTTAAAATAGAAATTCAGATTTCTGGACAGCAACTATATATTCTATTGCAAAGCCTATATCAGGTTGTTTCATGCATTCCTAAGTAATATAATATACATAAAATTATAGTTCTATCAATGGTGCATCTACACATCTAAATTTTGTCACAAACGGACATCGGGTGTTCGATTTATGTCCAATTTAAAAACAGTGTGCGAATCGGAACAGATTCTGTCCTGATCCGTCACTTAATATTGTAATGCAGTTTTCTTTATCTTAGATAGGTTTTCGGTAAAACTATAAAACTAAGAAAATCTAGATCATTCGATGTAGATATCAAAAATTCGATGTAGATATCAAAAACACCTGAGTTTGCTCAATTTGGATACCGATATACAAAGTTACATGTCCTAGAAGTTGACCGATAACTGCAGTTTTCTATTTTACGATCAGTGAATAAATACGATGTAATTCCTAAACCGTTATGCGGATCGATCTAAAATTTTTACAGCGTGTACAAAATAATATATTCTATTATATGTAAATTTCATGAAATTTTCAGAATTAAAAATTAATTTATAAAAATTATTTTAAAACTAAAGGTATTGATATATCATATGTGAGAAATGAGAAAACCATGGTATTTATTCGTAACTTCATTTTTTTTTTACAACTTTAAATAAAGTGATTTAAAATAAAACAACAAACATACAATCCTAATTGGTCACTATGAAATCTTAACATGTGAATTGAGAGTAATGAAAAAGACTTTACAAACAATATATGTGTGTATGTTTGTGTATTCATTATTTATATATGTATCCGTTTAATTAATTATTTAGGAACTATGATATGTCAAGGGATGTTTTTCATGGTAATATAAAACAAGAGAAATATAAAGAGAAGAAGAAAGAGATGGAGGGAAGGAAGGAGAGAAGGGACTTACATGCACAAGACGGTATTGTCACCGGGCTTGTCTATCCGCCGATAGCCTCGCGTTACTAGCGAGACCTTCTTGAAGACTTCTTCTTGTTCTTCTTCTTGGATTCTAGGTGAAGAGGAAGAAGTGAGAGATAGAAAAATATGAGGAAGGAAAAGATGGAGGAGGACAATAAGGATGGTGTAATGGTGAATAATAATATATGCATTTAACATGAGAATTAAAAGAGAAATGAAAAGCCACCATTCATTTTGGAAATGAAAGGTCTCATTTGTAGGTTATGAGAAGAATAAAAAAATGATAAAAAAAATAATTGCAAGAATGGGGATTTGAACATGTGACTTATGGAATAACAACGCAAGGACTTAACCAATGAGCTATAAAGTTGTTCATGCATATATTTAATTAGAATTAAATATATGATGTTGCTTAAAAAGAAAATGGGCTTTTTAGATGGGCTGTAGAGAATAAGAATAATGGATTTGGGTTAAATATTTATGAAAGGAAAAATAAGAATGAGAAGTTAAAAACTTAAATATAAGAAAAAGAAATTGTACCTAAAAAAAATACATAATAGATTGAGGAATAAAATAATAATAAATTTAATAGAAAAAAGGAAAATACCAAGTACAAATAAATACGGTATATTATTGAAGAGGGATAATACAAATGTATAAAGATTTTGGGGTCATTACAGCTTGCGTGGTTGTGACCGTCGATTGACGAAGAGCTAACTCCCGCTTGGAGATTCTTTTTTATTGATTTCGTATACTATTCATGTTGTATCCCGTTTGGGGGCCAGTATTTACAAAGGAGACCCTGCCGAAATTTTCAGAAAATACTTGATGTATTAAAAAAACGCATAATTCGGCTTATGCTATTAAAACTACTTGCTTTAATTGGTTTTTACTTCACTCTACTGCTTCCTTGGTTTTGATTTCTGGGTTTTGGCTTACTTAGATTACGTACGCCTCGAGACGTCCGTAATTTAAGTACCGGTCACGTTCCGTACTTTCGGGTCGTGACATAGGGTTCTTTAGAACGGCAAAAATTTGAAAACGACATGGACGATGCCTCCCGAAACCTTGCTGCTGCGCTACGGAACCCTACAAGCCGGTTGTGCAATATTAGTAGTACAGTTCAGATTAATTTGTACATTTGTTATTGCGGGGCAAGCGTCCGATATGTGGACTTTCGTCACTGCCAGCTTGTATATTATTTGTTTGGGGCACGACCGGGTTGAGGTGATGATCGCACGCCGAGAGCGTGTCGGATGTTCAAAGAATTAAAGTGTAACCGCGATCAGGACGGTGTCGCTTTGCAGCTAGCCGGTTGAGCATGGGTCGGTCCACAGGGAGATGGTGGTATCTTACCTTCTTGTCTTAGACGAGTTAATAAAGAATCTGTATGTTGTTTGATCTAACCTATGTGTTTATTTGCAAGTATAAAGTTGTTAAGAAGAAAATACGAGATTATAAGCTAAAGAAATCCGTACTCGAAACCTTTGAGCCGAGTCTTGACCAATTGAAGCTAAGCAATTGGCAACAACGTGGATTAGGGGATTTAAGCGCGGTATTCGTGGAATCCGGCTTATTTACCCTTGTCCTTCCTTTCTTGTCTCTTGCTTTCGCCTCCGGCCAAACCGAACGCAACCGGTCGCGGTTAGGAATCACCGTTACCTTGTCAGGGTAGGGTGCCTAACGGAGCGCTTGCGTATGGTTTGGGCGAAGTTCAAATGGAAAATAACGGGAAAAGGAATTGGCAAAGAAATGTTAACTTATAATACCGTATTTCTTCTTAACAATAATAATTACATTCATTCACAAGAAAGAACCAAAAAGAGAGAACAAAAAGAAAAGAACAAAAAAAAGAAAAGATACAAGTAATTAAAGTACATGGAATAAAATTGCAAGTAAGTAAAGCAAGAATGAAGAATGCAAGTAATAAATAAGCAAATAAAAAGAACACGGAAGTAGAACTCAAGCCAAGCATATGATCAATAGCCAACCCTTAAACTTGCAAGCTCAATGAAGAGGTTGCAAGATCAAGGGAAGGGTAGAGAACACATGTGAAGTGAAGAACTAGTCCCGTGAGAAAATACGACCCTTGAGATCAATAACTAATCCTTAACCATTCAAGCTCAATGAAGAGGTTGAATGATCAAGAGAAAGCAAAAATCTCAAGGGGGAGCGAAACTAACAAGAAAGATAAAAATCCCTCATCTTCATTAATCTTCCACTCAAAAAGCTCTCACTACAATTTTAATGGAGAAAGAATGAAGAAGAAGAAGAAGAACAAAACTATACAAAAAAGCGGCTAAAGAAAAGCTCCCTTGGTTAAGCTCAGTTCTGCTGTATTTATAGGCAGGGAAAATGAAATCTAGGGCAACCATCAGACCATAGACACAATTACCAGACAGCCCCCAAAAGATGATGCTCTGAATCCCCTGTACGGCCACGGATCCGCCGCCTATGCCCCCCTATGGCCGCGGATCCGCGCCCCTATAGTGGTGTTAGGGTTTGGTCTTCTGTGTACCTCCCTGGTCTTCTGTCCCCTCTTGTCTGGTACATGTATTTTCTGATAATTTCTTCCAGAATATCAGCAGAATTCATAGTCCAAGATTGTTATCTTTTCTTCACTTTTGACTTTATCTCTCTTGAGCTCCGCGCACCCATTGATTCTTGTGCTGCCCCCCCCTCATGCTCTGTGCTTGTCCGAGACACGAATGACTACTGTCATATGTCTTGTCTCTGGAACTGGTACTCGGCACTGGACGAATATGGATGACCGGAACCCGGCTTTTATCTGCTGTGACAGATGTTCTGTATTTGGTGTAACTGTGGAGATTTTGTCTTGATTTGCAATGTTTGGACTGAAAACATGTACTCTGTAAATATGTAACAAACACGGATTAAAAGTACCTACCTATAAACACACGAGCATAAGAATGGGCGGTATAAAATGAAGTATTCTGTTGTGAACAAATACCCCCAAACTTTAACTTTTGCTCGTCCCGATCAAAACCAATTATTCGCAAAAAAGAAAATCCTAACCGCACTTTCGCAGGGAACGTGATTGCACTGAGCATGTGCAACAAGCCGTTAAACCTCTAGGTGTCCCTAGTAGGAGGAGTGTTGTCTCCTGAGGGTTTTCAGCGGATACTACCCACAAAATCCGGTCAAGTTGGTTTTGTACAATAACTAAGATTCAAACCCTAAAGTTTTTGTTTCAGAAAATAACAATTCTATAATCCTAAGTCTAGACTATCGAACCTTTATTTTTCACACCTCGCTTCTTATTTAACTACAGATTTTATATGTCTTTACGTGCAGTGCAATTAGTGTCGTTAAGTTCCAGAAGGATCGATTAAAGTCATCATGTCGCACAATAAAGCCCAGATAACAATTTTAAAAGGATCACATAAGTTTTACAAAGAGTTAAGCATTTTTGAAGTTTCGTTTTCCAGTAAGGTTTCAACTTCAGAATTTCTATCTTCCCTAACAGGAAACTAAGTCGTATTTTTCACTCCACCTTTGTCTTGTTTTCATTTCATACACACCTCTGTGAACGTGCAATAGTCTTTATCATAGAATAAAACCTTCATATCTCCGCTAAAATTTTTATAAAAGCCTGTCTTTTATCAAGATTATTCTCACACAAAGAACCGTTAGGAATTTTAACTCGGAGAGAACACTTGCTTGACTTTGTTTTAAAACTGGACTTTCTAGGCTTCTTAGCGAGCTTTGGGCCAATGCACCCAAACCAGTTGGTTTTAGGGCATTAGGTGTAGAAACACCCCAGCGGACTTAATTACTCAAGTTACCTAGGTCCAAAAACAAAAGACAGTTTGGCGTGAAAATCATGATGATTCAATACGAACGGAGATATAACCGGTAGTTCAATTATTTTTTTGGATAAAAGACGTGTTTAGTGGGTTTGGTGTGTAATCATTCCAATCAAGTTTCAGATGGGTTATTTTTCAAACTTAGTTCCAATTACGGCATCAATAACATTCCTTCATATTCGCTTTACTTCATAAACTATTCTTGACATTACTTATTTCAGAACAAACCTATTTGATCCTCAGAAAATTATTTATCTGTTTAAAAGATTAAACATGAAAGACTTGTCATCTAATTCCCAAAATCTTACGACACGTGTAGTGTGATGTAAAGACGTATATCAGCTATAGTTAACTTCAAAGGAGAGTTATCTTTCAGGTTTTCAAAATCCAAACATAAGATTTAGTTATTCCTATTTTATTAAACAAAACCGTCAAAATGTTGAATCAGAGTCCTCCCACTAGCTAACTTGACAGAAAAGTTTTTATGTTTTTAGAAAATTTTCAGATTTTTATGGATTTTATGGATTTTAATATGCAGATGCAAGATATACAAATGAATGCGAAGGAAGAAAGCTTACCGAGCACACCCCAAACTTAAACTTGACAGTGCCCTCACTGTCAGGCTATACCAAGAGGGTCAAAATTGCCAGCGCTCCCTAAAAACAAATTATATACAAAACAAAAACCAAAAAGATATATACAAAAAAGGTGTCCCCCCTAAACTTAAGTAAAACAGTGTTTCCACTGTTAAGCGTTGAAATTCAGGATTAGGGGGGAAGAGAACAATATCCATCTATACAAGGCCTTACACAGGCCAAAAGTTAACACCAACCATTCAAAGATTTTATCGCTATAATGTACCGGTTGGTGGAAGAAGGCGTAGAGAAAAGAGATGGAGAATACGCGAGACCATATGCGGAGAGAAGCGGGATATGGTCTCGGTATATGAGAGGAAGAAGAATGGCGGAAGGGAAAAAGAAGTGGAATACGAACTTGAGGGTGCAAATGGAGTAAATAGATTAGCACAATTTGTGATGAGCGATGTGTGAAAAGTGATTGTGCTAATATATTTACTCGTCGAGAAATTGGTACGAATCCCTCAAGATTCGTAAGAAACCATGGGTACGCCGAACTTGGTAAACCAGACATATGAAATGTAAGTGATACGGGTTCTTGCAAGGTCGGAACGATGGAAAGGATGGAGGGAAGTGGTTGAGGAAGGGTATCGGTTAAAGGTTCAGAAGGGTGTACACAGTCAGTGGAAGGAATAGGATGAATTGGAAAATCCGAATCATCAAGCAAAACTGGTTCATCCTCAAAACTATCCTCAATATTCTCCTCAAAATTTAGCACATCCATGCTCTTCTCTTCAAAGTCCAGACGCATATGGGGTTCGGGAAAAACATTTAATGACTCGGGATGATGATTTGAAGAGACAAACTCAGCCAAATCTACGGATTCATCATCCAAAATATCCCCAGCGTCAATATCCTCAATCAAGTGAAAATCAAAATTCTCTGACACCTCATCAAAAGCATGGATATTAATCGATCCTGGTTCTAAGATAGAGGTGTAGAGGTCAAAAGGATTGGGTGTGGTTTCACTTGGCAAGGTCCCTTCACAATCGGGCAAATCAAACACTACAAAGTCGCACAACTCATTAAACATTCTATCTTCAACTGATAATTCATTTGGGACACTTAATAGACTTTCAACACAGGAGTTGTGGGATTCAATTTGGGACGGGTAGGTTTGATTTGGAAGGGGGTACATCTCACTCTCTCCACTCAAATTCACAGCCTGTCCTACCGCCTCTTCATACATTGGAAAATTTGGAGCTAGCTGGAAACTAGCTACCGAGTCACTAGGTTGTATGAGGGCGGCCATGGACGCATTCAAATCCATCATTTTTTGGCTTGACGCTACCCTAAAGTCTTCCAACGAATGTTCTAGACTAGACATTGGTTGTGAAGGGGTTTTAGTGAAAGATTCACAGTTGTATGGATACTGAAAACTCCCAAAAGGCGGTGTAGAAGCAATGTCTAGGGAAGGTGTAAAAGTTGGGTAGGACTGGTAGGAATTGAATGGCTGGACGGGAGCAGGATCAACATTTGGATAAGAAGGTGAATGGAATTGTTGATCCCAAGAATTTGTAGTGGTGAAAGGAGTGAAAGATCGGCTACGGGATTGTTCAATACGTTCAGCGATGGACAAAGGACGACTTGCAGAAGGGGTATCAACATAAGCGGGAGTGAATGTTTGAAACGGTTGATACGAAGTGGAATGAGGAGTGCAAGTGTTTGTCCTAGACGCTGCTATGCGATCTTTCAGTGAAACTTTGGGCATGGAGGGGTCGTTCGATGTTCGGCCAAAACAAGAACCGTATGAAGTAATGTCTGGTTGTGGGTACCAAAGTTCGGCAAGAGTTTTTCGAGGTGGAGTACCCATGATATGAAGAGAGAAGGAAAGAAAGGAAGAGAAGAGGAAGGGAAAAATGAATGATTTTTTTTTTTATATTAACAAAAGAATGAAGTATACACAAAAAGAATATGGACAAAAACAATCACGACATAAAAATACCACACACTTAATCGTTCTAGGGTTCACCTAGGTCAACTAGACCTGCTCAAGAACTTGATTGTCGAAGTTAAACTGTGTCAAGAAACAGACTCAAGATACACTGATCACGAGGCCAGGTAAGTGCAGAGATAAGGGGAGGTTTTCCAACGCTTTCGCGAAGTTCCTTAATTAAATAACCCTTTCTCTTTTGGCGGTTTCGCCGTTAACACTTTCCTAGACACCCCGTAAACAATATACCGTTAAGCAAGGTTCTAAACACAGTTAACTTCTCCTAGTGAGCGCGAAGTCCTTAAGGCTTAAAGTCTAGTTTCTTTTAAATTTGTGCGGGTAATCGTTATGCTCAAGTTCGTGATTTGTGGGCCACGGAAAAGGTGATGAAATCCTTTACCGTATGTTGTGGGGATCGCTTGCCCTTAAGTCCGTATTAATTGATGCAATGCGCAATTCAAAAAATTCTATAAAGAATCAAACAATCATTTTTTTTTATTTTAAGCGCGGCGCTGCAACAAATACGGGTTAGTCAATTTTGGCGTTTGCTAGCGAACTTGCAAAGAATCCTGCAAAGAATAGTATATTGGAAGCGTCGGATTTGAGAAGAAGGTGTTAGTAACGTACGTACCGTTTAAGTTTTGGGTTAGGAAACCCCCGGTGAATAAAATCCGGTAAGCTTGAATGGTTCGCTTGCGCGGGTCAAACTACCCGGATCTTTGGCACTGTACTCCGTAATCACCTTTGCCTTGAATGCACACTTTGCTCCCACAATCGCAGTTTGCAAATACGCAAAAATCTGCACACTTGCCCACAAAAATTATCAAAAAAAAAAAAAAAAGAATATTTTTTTTTATATATATACAAAAAGAATATTAACCCGAATAACAAGAAAGAAAATAGCTACCGTCTCCCCGGCAACGGCGCCATTTGATCGCACGCCGAGAGCGTGTCGGATGTTCAAAGAATTAAAGTGTAACCGCGATCAGGACGGTGTCGCTTTGCAGCTAGCCGGTTGAGCACGGGTCGGTCCACAGGGAGATGGTGGTATCTTACCTTCTTGTCTTAGACGAGTTAATAAAGAATCTGTATGTTGTTTGATCTAACCTATGTGTTTATTTGCAAGTATAAAGTTGTTAAGAAGAAAATACGAGATTATAAGCTAAAGAAATCCGTACTCGAAACCTTTGAGCCGAGTCTTGACCAATTGAAGCTAAGCAATTGGCAACAACGTGGATTAGGGGATTTAAGCGCGGTATTCGTGGAATCCGGCTTATTTACCCTTGTCCTTCCGTTCTTGTCTCTTGCTTTCGCCTCCGGCCAAAACGAACGCAACCGATCGCGGTTAGGAATCACCGTTACCTTGTCAGGGTAGGGTGCCTAACGAAGCGCTTGCGTATGGTTTGGGCGAAGTTCAAATGGAAAATAACGGGAAAAGGAATTGGCAAAGAAATGTTAACTTATAATACCGTATTTCTTCTTAACAATAATAATTACATTCATTCACAAGAAAGAACCAAAAAGAGAGAACAAAAAGAAAAGAACAAAGAAAAGAAAAGATACAAGTAATTAAAGTACATGGAATAAAATTGCAAGTAAGTAAAGCAAGAATGAAGAATGCAAGTAATAAATAATCAAATATAAAGAACACGGAAGTAGAACTCAAGCCAAGCATATGATCAATAGCCAACCCTTAAACTTGCAAGCTCAATGAAGAGGTTGCAAGATCAAGGAAAGGGTAGAGAACGCATGTGAAGTGAAGAACTAGTCCCATGAGAAAATACGACCCTTGAGATCAATAACTAATCCTTAACCATTCAAGCTCAATGAAGAGGTTGAATGATCAAGAGAAAGCAAAAATCTCAAGGGGGAGCGAAACTAACAAGAAAGATAAAAATCCCTCATCTTCATTAATCTTCCACTCAAAAAGCTCTCACTACAATT
This sequence comes from Agapanthus africanus, assembly GCA_030015575.1. Classification (NCBI taxonomy): domain Eukaryota; kingdom Viridiplantae; phylum Streptophyta; class Magnoliopsida; order Asparagales; family Amaryllidaceae; genus Agapanthus; species Agapanthus africanus. The sequence continues at coordinate 387,159,819 of JASDDO010000012.1, read as the reverse complement.
TTAATGGAGAAAGAATGAAGAAAAAGAAGAAGAAGAAGAACAAAACTATACAAAAAAGAGGCTAAAGAAAAGCTCCCTTGGTTAAGCTCAGTTCTGCTGTATTTATAGGCAGGGAAAATGAAATCTAGGGCAACCATCAGACCATAGACACAATTACCAGACAGCCCCCAAAAGATGATGCTCTGAATCCCCTGTACGGCCGCGGATCCGCCGCCTATGCCCCCCTATGGCCGCGGATCCGCGCCCCTATAGTGGTGTTAGGGTTTGGTCTTCTGTGTACCTTCCTGGTCTTCTGTCCTCTCTTATCTGGTACATGTATTTTCTGATAATTTCTTCCAGAATATCAGCAGAATTCATAGTCCAAGATTGTTATCTTTTCTTCACTTTTGACTTTATCTCTCTTGAGCTCCGCGCACCCATTGATTCTTGTGCTGCCCCCCTCGTGCTCTGTGCTTGTCCGAGACACGAATGACCACTGTCATATGTCTTGTCTCTGGAACTGGTACTCGGCACTGGATGGATATGGATGACCGGAACCCGGCTTTTATCTGCTGTGACAGATGTTCTGTATTTGGTGTAACTGTGGAGATTTTGTCTTGATTTGCAATGTTTGGACTGAAAACCTGTACTCTGTAAATATGTAACAAACACGGATTAAAAGTACCTACCTATAAACACACGAGCATAAGAATGGGCGGTATAAAATGCAGTATTCTGTTGTGAACAGGTGATGTCACCCTTGTACATATTTTTTTTTGTATTAGGATTACCCCACGGTGGAGTGCACGAATAGCCGGGTTCTAGAGGGCAACGGGCCCGCATCTCATGTCGTTGAGATGGAGGGGGCCTTACTCTAGAATTGGCGGGCTATTCGCCGCACTCGTAGAGGGTATAGGTTGACCCACGGAGGAGTGCTCAAGTTACCGGTTTCCGTGAAGTGCTGGGTGGCCCATTCACTTTGTTGAAGGGGTTGCCTTACTTCTGGGATTGGCGGGTAACTTGCCACGCTTGTAGGGGTCTAGGGTTTTCATTGCACAGGCTATCCACACGACCATGGGAACGTCGGGTTTTTCATATGTGGCTCAAAGGAAACCCGGGGCTCCCAGATTATCCGTTTATTCTGTGATGCTTATTGTTATTCTGTGATGTTGCATATATCATGCCCGGGGTGATTGTTATATATATATATATATATATACACACACACACACACACACACCCCAATAGATGTTGTATATGTTTTGCACCCACGCTAGTCCAGCCCCCGCTCTGTCGTTAGTTAAGTAACCTAACGGGTGATGACAGGGCCCAGTAGCGAATGCGGATGGCATATACGTACATTTTATTTTCGTTCCTTTTATCTGCTGTGATATGGATTAATTGATGGGACTGCATTGATTCTGATCAATGCAAGGATAAAATAAACCTATTTGATGTTGTTGGAACCAATTTTGAAAACTGATATTACAGACATTGTCTTTTGCTTTGCACAGTGGTATTCGGTTATGAATATCCAGCACCCCATTCGACGAGGCAAGAGCCGAGATCCCTTCACTGGGAGTGACCTCTTGAGCAAAAGTTTGCGTCATCGTAATAACTTCACTATAGTCGTTTCTTTTGCTTTGCATCGTGGTATTCAGTTTGGAATATCTTGCAACTCATTCGACGAGGAAAGAGTTGAGATCCCTTCACAGGGAGTGACCTCTTTAGCAAAAGTTTGTGCCACTATATATTTGTAAAGCTATTCGGTTCCTTCAACGATATCAAGTTCATTACGTTAAAGGTTTTTCGCCAAAAACCAGCCGTAGCCCTTCGTCATTTCAGATAGGTATCTACTAGTATTCATGCTATGTGTTTTGACCTTCGCAAAGGCATAGTGTTTGGTAGCTAGTGGGTGCTTATCTGTAGCAAAGATAGATGCATTAGTCTAGGACAGGTGATCAATCGAAAATAATGTATTTTTAACACGGCAATTTCCCCATCTTTTGCACTCATTTAGAAGTTTTCGGTATTCATATTTCACATATTAGCAAATCAGTCATAAAATATCAGATTGCATATGTTAGACTTTTAAACCGGCACTTTAAGGGAAATTGACCGCATTTCATGGCATCGCATCATCTCTGTATTTGCGCAACACTTGTCTTGAGTCTGTGCAGGAAAATCCGGAAGAAAAGCCAAAATTGTCATTTTGCTGATCAAACATTACGCCAACTCAAAGACCTGATATCTGGTAGCAATCCAGAAGGAATTACACAATTCAACATATCAAAACAAGGCCCAATTGTCATCCCAAAGTATCAGAAGAAGTTACAAGCCATAAGGCCTCAAAAGAGCCGCGGAACCGCGGCGGGAGCCGGCTTGCGCCGCGGTTCCGCGGCGGTTTGTTCAGATCATCATGCCATTTTTAGTGCGTTATTCTTATCTCAGTGGCCGCAGCTCAGAATGATATGTCAAATTCCAGAAGGATCTCGAAGCTACTGCCAGATCAGCAAAGATCATTAAGCAAGGCTAATCTTAATTAAGCTCCTAACAAACTATTTCTAGAAGCTCCCTCCTAATTAATCACATCTAGAAGCTTCTCCTCTAACTAACTTTTGGAGGGAAACTTAAAATTCAAATCCTAGATCTAGGGTTTTGATGGCTATAAATAGGAACCTAGACCTAGGGTTAAAGGCTAATCAATCTTGGTTAATCTTTAGTTAGCTAATCTTTGTTAATCCTTAGCTAATCTTTAGTCTTCTTCAATTCTTCATCTTCTTCCACAAGTCTAGTGACAAGACTTGTGCGAAACCCTAACCCTAATTCCATTCAAATTTAAGATCCCGAGTACCAATCAAGCAAGAAGCCCTTCAACCTTTTAGGAGCGGAGCCGATCTCCAATCTTGCAAGTGATCCAAGCCGATCCGCGACTCACGGAGCTGAACGAAGCCAAATCGACGATCGGGTTCTTCCTCTTGTAGTTCTTGAGTGAATGTAATGAAATTGTTGATATAAATAAAAGGTGAAATTCTTTAATCTTGTTTTCTTTAAATTCTTGCATCATGATTCGATCTCAATTTGTAATTGTAGTTCTTGTTGTGATGTTTGAGTAAAACTCCGCTCGTCGAGGAGTCGAGAGGATCAATAGAATGATGATGTAACAAATATTAATACGATTCTTAAGTCCTACGGGTTTTGTAAACCCTAGCATGTTCAAGAATCGATGACCTAGTTTCGTTGCGATGCTTTCTTGATTATCGCTCGAAATTAGGGATCTACGATCGTTTCTTGAATTTACTAGAGGCTAGAATGTGAATGATATCGACGAATGAACAAGGGATAAAGGATGAAACCCTAGTTTCACTAGAAATCCCTAATTCTCGTCGATCATCATCGATCTAGTATCAATCCATCGACGGATGAGAATACGTCATCATAAGATTGCATCACGTCTATAGATCCGATCGATTCCTACGAGCCTCATTTCGATTCTTGATATTTGGTTGGAAAAATCATCAAACTCTCAATTCTTGATTCTATCTTTTTCTTGTTATTAGATCTATATTTTCTAATTCTTGAACTTCAAATATAAATCATGAATTATTTTCTTTTCTTTTCTTTAAAGTTTCGACTCATCTAATTCAAAAGACGAACGATTACACTTTCCCTATGGACGATCCGCACTCACATACAATCTACATCCGACACCGTAGTTGATTGCGGTCAAATAATTTTTGGTTGTGATTTCTTTACAATTTTCATACTACACATCAAGAATTTATAACAATCAAATGGCGCCGTTGCCGGGGATCATTTGATAAACACAAACCGAGAATTCTATAACAATCAAATGGCGCCGTTGCCGGGGAATAGTGCGCTAATTGTTCGTTATTTTGAAATTTGAGTTGAAAAGTTTATTCCATCTATATTTTTAGATCTAAATTCACACAAACCTTAAACGTGTTGTTGTGATTTGTTGCGAGAAAATCTGGAATCATTGGAGCTGTGGAAAATTTTTTTCTGATCATTCCAGAGAGCTTAGAAGGTGATCAGAAACAGAGACTCAAAATTTCGTGCAGTGATCTGATATTTCCACCGCGGAACCGCGGCATTAGGCGAATCCCGCGGCGGAACCGCGGTGATACAGTGGAATCACTGTTCAAAAATTTTTTGGTAACTCTCTTGACTTTCTTATCTACTTCCTCATCTACTCCAATTAACATTTTGTGCAGGTTTCTTTGCAAATAAATCGCAACGCCGCAAAAAGAAAAATAAATTTTGCGTGTTTTTGATTTTTGTGGTTGTTTGCATATTAATACGGAAATTAAGGGGCAAAGACCAAATCCAGATTAGGTGGGGAGTTCATTACCCTTCCTAAGCCCCGAAAATCGCAAAATTTGCATCCGCATTTACCCTCATTAATTAAAAAATATCTAGAGATGACTCTAAGGACCGTCGCGCTCACTTAGGACAGAAGAAGGCCGTGGGTAATTCATTGCTTATCCGCGTTTTCTTATGGTGTCTAAGGCAAGTGTGTCGAAGGCTAGTGGTTATTAATTAGGCCCACTACTTACGTAGTGGAGTACCTTCCCACTTACCTGGCACTTACCTGGCCACAGGGAGACAAAGAGGCAGTGGGGGATTTATCCTGCGACTTGTCTTTTGGCAGTTAGGAGCGGTCTAGAGTTTTGACCTAGGTGACCCCTAGAATTAGGGTTTTGCTTGTTGCATTTGTTGTGTTGCATCATTTTTTTTCAAAAATCCGTATATTTTCAAAACAAACACCGCATTCATATCATTTCCCCTAATTATAAATTCACGCTGCCACTTGTACTAACCCTTTTTAGTGCAAGATAGGCTGGACACGGGATTCTAGTGCCCGTTAAGTCCGCGTTTCCTTGATCGACCCTAAAGTCGGTATTTCTACATTTACCCTTTCTTTTACCCGCCACCACACCCACTTTGATGGATCCACCTCCATCGAACTTCTTTTTCACTAATCTGCCGCCGTCCGTTGGTGCGCAGAATCCACCTCGCATCTCTCTCCAAGAGAGGTGCTATCCAATACGAGGCCCACTTTCCACCTGTCTTTCCATTCCACCAGCCAACGGGGAAAATTTTCAAATAAAACCCCAATACATCAACCTTCTACCAAAATTTCACGGTCTCAAGTCTGAAGACGCATATGCATTTATCACCAAATTTGAAAATGTATGCGCAATGATGGGTACTTCACAGCTTTCTGTGGATGCTTTACGTCTTCGTCTTCTCCCATTTACTTTGTGCGATTTAGCCGAGAAGTGGCTATATAACACTACCGCACATTCCATTTCAAATTGGGACGAATTCGTCAAAGCATTCCTTAAGAAATTCTACCCACATCAAAAGACGGCTCGAGTCCGTAGCGAAATCTATCAATTCACCCAGCTTCCAAATGAAACATTTTCAAAATGTCTTGAACGTTTCAAGGATCTGTTAGTCCAATGTCCACATCACGGCATCCCGAGATGGGAACTGTGTCGAATCATTTATGAGGGCATTAATCCTAACACGAGACATACCCTTGAATCCATGTGTCAAGGCAACTTCATCACTAAAGATGATGGGGAAGCCTGGAATTTTCTAGAAGATTTCGCTGAAAGATCTTTACAGTGGGAGGGTGTGAGTCAATCGTCTAGGGATGGCAATGATATTTTCATAGGAGTTAGAGCTGACATTGCAGCTATACACAAGAAACTCGAGACTATGGAAAATAAATTTTTAGCCGCCACCCTAAATCAAATGTCACTCTCCAAAACTGTATGTGGCTGCTGTTCTGATCCGTCTCACTTGATGGAAGAATGTCCGTTTCAAGGTCATGAGCATACCAATGCCACATTTCAAAGACCTAGAAACGATCCATCTTCCTCCACATATAATCAGGGTTGGAGGAATCACCCTAACTTTGCTTGGAACCAATCCCAATCTCAAAACACGGTTCCAAACACGAATCATTTCCAAAGGGTCCCTCCACCACAACAACAGCCACCACTTCAATTGAGTCAGCACCCCTTCCAAGCACAAAACTTTCAAAATCCGGCCAACACTTTTGCACCGTCTAGTCCTTTGCAATTGACCGGTACAGATAATACCTCTGCACTAGCACAAACCTTGGATACTTTCATGAAACAATCCATCCAAGGGACGGCAAGTTTGCAATCTTCGGTCGAGAATGTGATAAAGATCATTGTCTCTCAAAATGAGAATATCAAATCGATGGAAGAACAAATTGCACAACTAAAAGCCGAAATGCATGCAAGAGAGAAAGGGAAACTTCCAGCTCAACCTTTACCTAATCCTGGCTATTCACATCATGTGGATGCAATCACGTTGAGATCTGGAAGAGTGCTTGACAATCAAGTTGGGGAAGAGTTTGATGATACTGAAAAATTAATCAATGATACCCCGGCTGAGACCTTTCCTCACACACACACTTCTACTTCTAATTCTGACCCCAGTTCTTCTACCCCACCACCTTCTTCCGAGCCTATTCTTCGTTTCCCAAAAGGCTCGCCACTTCAGCCCACCTCTTTTACTCCTCCACGGACGATCCCCACTTCTATTTTGGGATCGGGTCCACACACACTTCCTTCTCCTATGATGGACCCAGCACTTATTGCTAAAGCACCTTATCCTAATCGGTTAAGGGCTAACATATCGAGTCCACATATGGAGAAGATTATGAACATTTTTAAGCAAGTTAACATCAACACCCCTCTCCTAGATGCTATCCAACAAGTTCCGTCCTATGCAAAAACTCTTAAGAACTTGTGCACTAGGAAGAGGAAGACTCAAGTGGCCAAGAAGATTTTCATGGAAAAGACAGTAGACACGGCTTTCCCCCAACAATTACCGAGGAAACGTAAGGATCCTGGATATCCTACTATTTCCATCTCTATTGGGGAAAAACACATTAACCGTGCTTTACTAGACCTTGGCGCTAGTGTTAACTTGCTTCCATATTCTGTTTATGAGCAACTAGGTATTGGAGAGTTGAAGCCAACCCATTGCACTCTCCAGATGGCTGACCGATCTATCACCAAACCTAGGGGTGAACTGGAGGATGTGTTAATAAAAATCGGGGAATTTATATTTCCTGTGGATTTTATTGTAATTGATACACAGCCTGTAGCGAACCCACGGAATCAAATTCCGGTGATTTTAGGTCGCCCCTTTTTGGCCACTTCCAATGCAATACTCAACTGTCGTAACGGTTCTATGACCCTATCCTTCGGGAATAGGTCAATTGAGCTGAACATTTACAAGTTGGGATGTGTACCCTCCGAACCTACTGCTCAGGTATGTTCTGTCGACTTAATGGATGTCGACAGCAGCGAATTTGATGATCCTCCTGATATTGATCTAGACTCTTTTCATATGTTATTGTTTGACCCAACTATGTATCATACACATACGGACTCTTCCACCAAGATGTCCGGGTCAACAACTAACACCGATTATGAACTGCTTTAGAGTCTGAAGATCACCCCGCGATTTTTGATCACATTATTCATCGGGGTATAGATGGAACTTTTGAGGAAATCTTCGCTGATGAACTTGTATTTTTAAATGACACGGGTGTTGAGATGAATCATCTCCTAATCAATGAAATTGAACGTCCACCCCTTTTTCTGAACTGTAAAAAGAATGCGAGTAATCCATCACATACACTACATCGTTTCTCCAAAATGAGACGCACACACATTCTATTCCACCACTTAACCTTTCCCCACTTCTTCTTCCACCAACCAGAGCATTGCATTGATAAAATTTTTGAATGGTTGGTGTTAACATTCGGTCTTTGCAAAGCTTGGCATCGACCACTGATTTTTGACCCCTTCATGTGATTTTCAAAGATTAACATTGCATAACTCAAGTTTGGGGGGGCATTTTTTCTGGCTCTTGAAAAGAAAATTTTTACAAAATAATGAGCCAAAAATAAGTTTGGGGGAGGTTCTTCACTTAAATATTCTGCCCCCACTAATAAATTTCTCCCAAGCTTACAGGTTTTTCGAGATTTAGCAGATGGCAACAGTGAGGACACCGTTGAAAATAAGTTTGGGGGAGGTTTGTGCTTATTTTCGCATCATTTGCATATCATTTGCATAAGCACAAAACATTTTTTTCAAAACCTATAAAAATTTAAAATTTTTCAAAAATATAAAAACATTTTTTGTACATAAATAAGATAATGAAAGTTTAGATAGTGAAAAATTACATCCATGAGATTGGAAAAATTTAAGAAAACCAAGAAAATTAGAAGTTTTCTTATACGAACTAGTAATAAGTAGTTATGAGCCAGTGTCCCAAGGGTTAGTAAGATGAAAGACGTCACTAATCTAAGGATAAAAATAAGTCTGAAAAATAGTTTCTATTCTGGAAGCCAAACATTTTGAACGTTGATACCCTGCTATTCGCACTTACACACGTCTTAAAGCCTGGGATAGTAGAGGATACCTTGAAATGTTCTTGTCTTAAAAGCCAAAAGTATGAAGGAAATAAAAAAAATGAAAAAAATATTAAATGGTGAGAAAACTGGACACTGGTTTTGTTATCACCGAGGGCAATAAAAAATATATAGCGAGGGTGCTTCTTCACCTAGTGCCCTAAGGCCAACTGGTCTGAGAGTCACTGCTATGCCTGAGGTGGTGCAAGACGAGGAAAATACACCAAGTAAGCAAGCACATGAGTAATCGGTCGGTTAGTACCTCAAGAAGTATTAACGGTCGCATGAAAGTGTGTGAGCAATCTCATCTAAATATTCATTAATTAAAAAGTACTGAGGCTGATGGGCAAGAGTATGATAGCTTGAATTGAATTCTCCGGGTGTAGGGATGTCTTTACACACATGCAGGGTTATATGATCGATGTTTGGAAGAAAGATAGGAATGAAGAATAAGACGATTTTTTATTGAGGGAGGACGTGATTTCTAACATCTTTTCATGACCATTAAGATAGGGCTCATGACTATCAAAAAGCTAGCTTAGTTGGAAACCCTAATTTTCAAGGCTTTTCTTTTACAATTCTTTTCTTTAAATGTAATATTCATGATCTTCCTTTTATTATTGGATTTTGTGGGTGCAATCCGTTGAAAACCCTCAGGTGACAACACTCCTCCTACTAGGGACACCTAGAGGTTTAAAGGCTTGCTGCACGTGCTCAGTGCAATCGTGTGGCCTACGAAAGTATGCTAGTTAGTTTTTCTCTTTCTTTATTTTCTCCTTCTCTTTTTAATAAAACAGTTCGCTCGAGATGATCGAAATTAAGTTTGGAGGAATTTGATCAGTCGAAAATAATGTATTTTTAACACGGCAATTTCCCCATCTTTTGCACTCATTTAGAAGTGTTCGGTATTCATATTTCACATATTAACAAATCAGTCATAAAATATCAGATTGCATATGTTAGACTTTTAAACCGGCACTTTAAGGGAAATTGACCGCATTTCATGGCATCGCATCATCTCTGTATTTGCGCAACACTTGTCTTGAGTCTGTGCAGGAAAATCCGGAAGAAAAGCCAAAATTGTAATTTTGCTGATCAAACATTACGCCAACTCAAAGACCTGATATCTGGTAGCAATCCAGAAGGAATTACACAATTCAACATATCAAAACAAAGCCCAATTGTCATCCCAAAGTACCAGAAGAAGTTACAAGCCATAAGGCCTAAAAAGAGCCGCGGAACCGCGGCGGGAGCCGGCTTGAGCCGCGGTTCCGCGGCGGTTTGGTCAGATCATCATGCCATTTTTAGTGCATTATTCTTATCTCAGTGGCCGCAGCGCAGAATGATATGTCAAATTCCAGAAGGATTTCGAAGCTACTGCCAGATCAGCAAAGATCATTAAGCAAGGCTAATCTTAATTAAGCTCCTAACAAACTATTTCTAGAAGCTCCCTCCTAACAAATCATATCTAGAAGCTTCTCCTCTAACTAACTTTTGGAGGGAAACTTAAAATTCAAATCCTAGATCTAGGGTTTTGATGGCTATAAATAGGAACCTAGACCTAGGGTTAAAGGCTAATCAATCTTGGTTAATCTTTAGTTAGCTAATCTTTGTTAATCCTTAGCTAATCTTTAGTCTTCTTCAATTCTTCATTTTCTTCCACAAGTCTAGTGACAAGACTTGTGCGAAACCCTAACCCTAATTCCATTCAAATTCAAGATCCCGAGTACCAATCAAGCAAGAAGCCCTTCAACCTTTTAGGAGCGGAGCCGATCTCCAATCGAGCAAGTGATCCAAGCCGATCCGCGACTCACGGAGCCGAGCGAAGCCAAATCGACGATCGAGTTCTTCCTCTTGTAGTTCTTGAGTGAATGTAATGAAATTGTTGATATAAATAAAAGGTGAAATTCTTTAATCTTGTTTTCTTTAAATTCTTGCATCATGATTCGATCTCAATTTGTAATTGTAGTTCTTATTGTGATGTTTGAGTAAAACTCCGCTCGTCGAGGAGTCGAGACGATCAATAGAATGATGATGTAACAAATATTAATACGATTCTTAAGTCCTACAGGTTTTGTAAACCCTAGCAAGTTCAAGAATTGATGACCTAGTTTCGTTGCGATGCTTTCTTGATTATCGCTCGAAATTAGGGATCTACGATCGTTTCTTGAATTTACTAGAGGCTAGAATGTGAATGATATCGACGAATGAACAAGAGATAAAGGATGAAACCCTATTTCATTAGAAATCCCTAATTCTCGTCGATCATCATCGATCTAGTATCAATCCATCGAAGGATGAGAATACGTCATCATAAGATTGCATCACGTCTATAGATCCGATCGATTCCTACGAGGCTCATTTCGATTCTTGATATTTGGTTGGAAAAATCATCAAACTCTCAATTCTTGATTCTATCTTTTTCTTGTTATTAGATCTATATTTTCTAATTCTTGAACTTCAAATATAAATCATGAATTGTTTTCTTTTTTTTCTTTAAAGTTTCGACTCATCTAATTCAAAAGACGAACGATTACACTTTCCCTGTGGACGATCCGCACTCACTTACATTCTACATTCGACACCGTAGTTGATTGCGCTTTGGTGGCTTCATGGCTTGGTTCTTCTGGTGATTGTTGGGCCTAACAACAACTACTTCAAATCACTCAGCACCCCTACCAGTCACAAAACTTCCAAAATCAGGTCAACAATCCTGCACAGTCTAATCCTATGCAGTTGTCCTGTTCCGACGAATTTTCTCAATTCGCTCAAACCATGAAATCACTTTTATCAAATTTCTTAGAGGTTTCGACTGAGGTTAGAACTTCCGTCAGTGAGATAAAGAAAAACTCAGCATCTCAAGCTGAGAGTATCAGATCGATGGAAGCTGAAATAGCTCGACTTAAAGCCGAAATGAGTGCGAGAGAAAAAGGGAAACTTCCCTCTCAACCCCTACATAATCCTGGGCATTACAATGTTAATGCCATCACAACGTTGAGATCGGGAAGAGTGCTGAACAATCATGTCGGGGAAGGTATTGATGATATTGGAAATCATATCAACACCCCGGCTGAGACCTTTCCTCACAAACACACTTCTACTTCTGATCCTTCTTCTTCTACCATACCACCTTCTCGAGAGCCTATTCTCCATTTCCCACTAGGCTCGACACCTCAACCCAACCCTTATAGTTCTCCACAGACGGTCCCCACACCTCTTTTGGGACCTTGTCTACCCTCTCTTCCTTCTCCTATGATGGACCCGACGCTTATTGCGAAAGCTCCTTACCCGAACCGGTTAAGGGGTAATAGAACGAGTCCTCATATGGAGAAAATTATAGAAATGTTCAAACAGGTTAACATCAATATCCCTCTCTTAGATGCGATTCAACAAGTCCCCGCTTATGCGAAAATTCTTAAGGACTTGTGCACAAGGAAGAGGAAGACTCAAGTGCCGAAGAAGGTCTTTATGTCTAATAATATCAGCACTGCTTTTATCCCTCAGCTACCTAAGAAATGAAAGGACCCAGGATGTCCTACAATATCGATTTCTATCGGGGGTAAAAACATAAATCGTGCTCTTTTAGACCTTGGCGCAAGTGTTAACCTACTTCCATATTCTGTTTATGAGCAACTAGGGATTGGAGAGCTGAAACCCGCTCACTGCACTCTCCAGATGGCAGACCGATCAATCACCAAAGCAAGGGGTGAACTAGAGGATGTGTTGATTAAGGTCGGGGAATTTGTTTTCCCTGTAGACTTCATTGTGCTCGACACACAGCCTGTAGCAAACCCCCGGGGCCAAATTCCGGTGATTCTGGGTCGTCCTTTCCTTGCCACTTCCAACGCTGTTATAAACTGTAGAAACGGTTCAACGAACTTATCATTTGGAAATATGACCATTGAACTAAACATCTACAAAGTTGGAAGTCAGCCATTAGAACCCTCTGCTCATATTTTAGATGTGTGCTCTGTCCATGAGATCGCTCCCGATAGTTGTGGAGCTGAGGAACTTTGCTTTACTGATCTCGATGACATTACCACATCTCTGTTTGATTTCACACAAGATCTTAGTGAGAACACTTTACCTACACTTGAGTCCTGCACTCCTGACTTTTCTCCACCCGAGTCTGTATCTTTCACAGGCTCTGAGCTTCTTTGTAAATCCAAAAATCACTCAATAATCCCTCCTTCTATCATTTCTTCGCCTGAATTAGATCTCAAAATTTTACCGTCTCATCTGAAATATGCTTATTTAGGTGAGAAGGAGTCTTTACCGGTTATAATATCCGCTTCTCTAGCATTAGAGCAAGAGAATTCACTTTTATCGGTATTGAGATCTAACAAAGAGGCGTTTGGTTGGAGTATGGCGGACATTAAAGGGATTAGTCCCTTGATAGTTGAACATCATATACATGTGATGGATGATGCCAGACCAACCCGAGAACCACAGAGACGGTTGAATCCCGTCATGAAGGAAGCGGTCATGAAAGAGATCGTCAAATGCTTAGATAATGGTATTATATACCCCATCTCCGATAGCTAATGGGTGAGTCCTATACATGTCGTTCCTAAGAAATCCGGCATCACAGTTATAACCAATGATGCGAATGAGTTGATTCAGACACGCACCCAAACTGGGTGGCGTGTTTGTATCGATTATAGAAAACTCAATGCTGCCATGAGGAATGACCACTTTCCTCTACCATTCATTGATCAAATGCTGGAACACTTAGCGGGACGAGAGTATTATTGTTTTATGGATGGATACTCAGGCTATAATCAGGTCCCCATCGCCAAAAAGGATCAAGATAAAACCACTTTTACTTGTCCTTTTGGTACCTTTTCTTACAGTCGCATGCCCTTTGGGTTATGCAATGCTCCCGCTACCTTTCAGCGGTGTATGATGGGGATATTCTCTGATATGGTAGAGAATTTTTTGGAGATCTTTATGGACGATTTCTCGATTTTTGGAGACTCTTTTTCTGATTGCCTATCGAATCTTGACGCTGTTCTTACTCGTTGCAAAGAGAAGAACATGACTTTGAACTGGGAAAAATGCCATTTTATGGTCCAAGAAGGAATTGTTTCTGGACATGTTATTTCACAGAAAGGCATTGAGGTTGACAGAGCTAAGATAGATGTTATTCAAAACCTCCCTCATCCCAAAAGCGTCAAAGATATTCGATCTTTCCTTGGCCATGCGGGCTTTTATAGAAGATTCATTAAGGATTTTAGCAAATTTGCTAGACCTTTAACTCTTCTCCTGGCCAAGGATACGACTTTCCATTTTGACTCGGACTGCGAGACAGCTTTCGACTCACTTAAACACTCACTCACTTCAGCCCCCATTTTATCATCACCAGACTGGGACTACCCCTTTGAGCTGATGTGTGACGCATCTAACTTTGCAGTAGGTGCATTCTTAGGATAGCACATCGAAAAGATGCCACACGTGATATACTATGCAAGTAAGACTCTGAATGATGCTCAAATCAATTATACAACCACCGAAAAGGAACTTTTAGCGGTTGTATTTGCATTAGAAAAATTCAGGCCTTACTTAATTGGCTCACCTATAGTTGTGTACACGGACCATTCCGCCTTAAAACATCTTCTGGCGAAGAAAGATGCAAAAGGTCGACTAATACGTTGGATCCTTCTGTTACAAGAATTCGATCTTGTTATCAAAGATAAGAAAGGATGTGAAAACGTAGTAGCTGACCATCTTTCACGCATCTCTTCTTCCCCTGTGACCCTGCCGATCAATGATTCGTTCCCAGATGAACAACTCTTGAGCATATCCAATGAACCATGGTTCAGGGATATTGTGAACTATCTTGTCACGGGACTTATACCCAGCGATTGGTCAAAACAGGACAAATACCGCTTTTTATCCCAAGTAAAATACTTTTACTGGGAGGATCCATACTTGTTTAAGTATTGTCCTGATCAGATCATCCGCCGGTGTGTCCCGAAAGAAGAGTTCAAGAGTGTTCTTTCTTTTTGTCATGATCAGGCCTGTGGGGGTCACTTCGGTCCTAAAAAGACGGCGGAAAAGGTTTTGCAATGTGGATTTTATTGGCCGACCTTATTCAAGGACGCATTTGACTATTGCAAAACTTGTACACAATGTCAGTACACAGGTAGAATCTCCCAGAGGAATGAAATGCCTCAGCAACCCATTCTGGTTGTTGAAATATTCGATGTTTTGGGCATTGATTTTATGGGTCCCTTTCCCAGCTCCTTTGGGAATTTGTACATACTGCTGGCAGTTGATTATGTCTCAAAGTGGGTAGAATCCATTCCATGTCGCACTAATGACAAAAAAGTTGTCATTAAGTTCTTAAAAGAGAATATCTTCTCGTGATTTGGACACCCACGCGCTATTATTAGCGATAATGGGACACATTTCTGCAACAGATCTTTCGAGACTTTGATGCGGAAATACTCAATCAACCACCGACTTTCTACACCCTATCATCCCCAAACAAACGGGCAGGCTGAAATCTCAAACAGACAAATCAAACTTATCCTGGAGAAAACTGTTGCTAAAAATAGAAAAGACTGGTCGACCAAACTGACGGATGCTCTTTGGGCATTCCGAACTGCATATAAGACCGACCCAGGGATGTCTCCATATAGGATAGTGTTTGGAAAAGCATGTCATTTACCAGTTGAGATTGAGCATAAAGCATTGTGGGCCATTAAAGAAATAAATTTGGATCTAAACCAAGCTTGCAACTTTCGGAAGCTGCAACTTAATGAGCTAAGCGAACTCCGCGATGAAGCTTATGATAACGCTGTAATCACGAAGAATAGGACTAAGGTTTTTCACGATAAAAACATTTTGAGGAAAATATTTTCACCTGGTCAACAAGTCCTTCTTTATGATTCACGATTACACCTTCACGCGGGTAAGCTCCGACCTCGATGGAAGGGACCTTTTATTGTGCGGTCTGTATACCCGCACGGGACAGTAGAGGTAGAAAATGTTAAAAACGGCACCTTTTTCAAAGTAAATGGACATAGACTAAAGCCGTATTTTTTCACTGACCCCACGGAGGAGCTCCTGTTCTTACAGGAGCCAGTTTATTTGGATTAAAATTCCTCCGTCTCACCTTCATGTCCAGTATATCATTGCATCATCTTTTGAATGGAGGTGAGTGAAAAGAGTAAGTTTGGGGGAAGTTCTTCACTTATATGTTTTGCCCCCACTAATAATTCCTCCCAGACTTACAGGTTTTGTAGATATAGCTGTTGGTAACAGTGAGGACACTGTTGAAAACAAGTTTGGGGGAGGTTTATGCTTATTTTTGCATCATTTGCATAGCATTTGCATATCATTTGCATAAGCACAAAACATTTCTTTAAAAACCTATAAAAATTTTAAAAATTTCAAAACCCATAAAAATTTAAAAATTTTCAAGTATAAAAATAATTTTAATATTTACACTTTTTTGAATATAAATAAAATAATGAAAGTTTAGATAGTGAAAAATTACATCCATGAGATTAGAAAAATTTAAGAAAACTAAGAAAATTAGAAGTTTTCTTATACGAACTAGTAATAAGTAGTTATGAGCCGTTGTCCCAAGGGTTAGTAAGATGAAGGAAGTCACTAATCTGAGGATAAAAATAAGTCTGAAAAATAGTTTCTATTCTGGAAGCCAAACATTTTGAACGTTGATACCCTGCTATTCGCACTTACACACGTCTTGAAGCCTGGGATAGTAGAGGATACCTTGAAATGCTCTTGTCTTAAAGACGATGTATGAAGGAAATAAACAGAAAAAATGAATAAAAAAAATAAAGTGGTGAGAAAAATGGACACTGGTTTTATTATCACCGAGGGCAATAAAAATGTATAGCGAGGGTGCTTCTTCACCTAGTGCCCTAAGGCCAACTGGTCTGGGAGTCACTGCTATGCCTGAGGTGGTGCAAGACGAGGAAAATACACCAAGTAAGCAAGCACAGGAGTAATCGGTCGGTTAGTACCTCAAGAAGTATTAACGGTCGCATGAAAGTGTGTGAGCAACTCCGTCTAAATATTCATTAATTAAAAAGTACTGAGGCTGATGGGCAAGAGTATGATAGCTTGAATTGAATTCTCCGGGTGTAGGGATGTTTTTACACACACGCAGGGTTATATGATCGATGTTTGGAAGAAAGATAAGAATGAAGAATAAGACGATGTTTTATTGAGGGAGGACGTGATTTCTAACATCTTTTCATGACCATTAAGATAGGGCTCATGACAACCGAAAAGCTAGCTTAGTTGGAAACCCTAATTTTCAAGGCTTTTCTTTTACAATTCTTATCTTTAAATGTAATATTCATGATCTTTCTTTTATTATTGGATTTTGTGGGTGCAATCCGCTGAAAACCCTCAGGAGACAACACTCCTCCTACTAGAGACACCTAGAGGTTTAAAGGCTTGTTGCACGTGCTCAGTGCAATCGTGTTGCCTACGAAAGTGAGCTAGTTAGTTTTTCTCTTTCTTTATTTTCTCCTTCTCTTTTTAATAAAAGTTCGCTCGAGACGATCGAAAATAAGTTTGGGGGAATTTGATCAGTCGAAAATAATGTATTTTTAACACGGCAATTTCCCTATCATTTGCACTCATTTAGAAGTGTTCGGTATTCATATTTCACATATTAGCAAAACAGTCATAAAATATCAGATTGCATGTGTTAGACTTTTAAACCGGCACTTTAAGGGAAATTGACCGCATTTCATGGCATCGCATCGTTCCTGTATTGCGCAACACTTATCTCGAGATTTGTGCAGGAAATTACAGGAGCAAAGTCAAAAGAGCTGATCAAAAATACGCCAACTCAATGATTTCAGATCTGGTAGCAATCCAGAAGGAATTATACAATTCAACATATCAGAAAATAGCCCAAGTGTTAGGCCCAACAATCACCAGAAGAACCAAGCCATGAAGCCACCAAAGCGCCGCGGAACCGCGGTGGGAGCCGGCTTGCGCCGCGGTTCCGCGGCGGTTTTACCACATCATCGCTCAATTTTCAGTGCAAAACTCCTATCTCAAGGCCTACACCTCATGTTGACACGTCAAATTCCAGAATTCTCCAGAGTCTTCTGCCAGATCAGCAAAGATCATTAAGCAAAGCTAATCTTAATTAAGCTCCTAACAAACTATTTCTAGAAGCTCCCTCCTAACTAATCACATCTAGAACCTTCTCCTCGACAAACTTTTGGAGGGAAATTCAAATCTTGCCAACAAACTTTTGGAGGGAAATTCAAATTTAAATTCCTAGATCTAGGGTTTAGATCTCTATAAATAGGAACCTAGATCTAAGAGTTGAGGTTGTTCAATCTTTAGTTAGTTCATTATTCTTTCCCTCTTACATCATCTTCTTCCACAAGTCTAGTGACAAGGCTTGTGCGAAACCCTAACTCTAATTCCACTCCAAATTCAAGATCTTGAGTACCAATCAAGCAAGAAGCCCTTCAACCTTTTAGGAGCGGAGCCGATCTCCAACCGAGCAAGTGAACCAAGCCGATCCGCGACTCACGGAGCCGAGCGAAGCCCAATCGACGATCGAGTTCTTCCTCTTGTAGTTCTTGAGCGAATGTAATGAAATTGTTGATATAAATAAAAGGTGAAATTCTTTAATCTTGTTTTCTTTAAATCCTTGCATCATGATTCGATCTCAATTTGTAATTGTAGTTCTTGTGATGATGTTTGAGTAAAACTCCGCTCGTAAAGGAGCCGAGACGATCAATAGAAAGATGATGTAACAAATCTCAAAATGATTTTTAAGTCCTACGAGTTTTGTAAACCCTAGCAAGTTCAAGAATCGATGACCTAGTTTCGTAGCGATGCTTTCTTGATTGTTATCGCTCGAAATTATGGATCTACGATCGTTTCTTGAAATTACTAGAGGCTAGAATGTGAATGATATCGATGAAAGAACAAGGGATAAGATGAAACCCTAGTTTCACAAGAAATCTCAAATTCTCGGCGATCATCATCGATCTAGTATAAATTCATCGAAGGATAAGAATACGTAATTGTAAGATTACATCACATCTATAGATCCGATCGATTCCTACGAGCCTCATTTCGATTCTTGATATTTGGTTTGGAAAAATCATCAAACTATCAATTCTTGATTCTATCTTTTTCTTGTTATTAGATCTATATTTTCTAATTCTTGAACTTCAAATATAAATCATGAATTGCTTTCTTTTCTTTCTTTTAAAGTTTCAATTCATCTAATTCAAAAGACGAACTATTACACTGTCCCTATGGACGATCCGCACTCACTTACAATCTACATCCAACACCGTAGTTGATTGCGGTCAAATAATTTTTGGTTTTGATTTCTTTACAATTTCCATACTACACAAACGAGAATTTTAGATCAATCAACAGGCGTACAACTGTTTTGGCCTTCGTCAAGGGCTTGTACGAATGGGTCTAGATTAATCTGGATAATGACGGGTTGAACTTGACTTGCGACTTATGATGTTTTGGCCTTTGTCAAGGTCATAAGCCGCTTGGGGCAAAAAACTACATCGGGGGTTTCAAACATACAGAAAACTTTCCAGGCATGCGCATACCTTCTGGAGTGTGGTGACTTGAGTGGCTTCTATCAATTTATCATGCGATGATAGTTGGATCCCGATTCCTACTGATGAGTAGGTGTTACTCCTCGGGTGATTTTAGATAATCCCGACTAATTCTCCTTTTGGGTTTGGGGAGAATTCGAGGAAACAGTGGGAGCCATCCTGATTAGATAAAGTGATTAACCATTCTGATCTAGGTTAGAGTGCACGCTGAGTGTTTCTTTTCTCTCTCTCTTTGGCAGCGACCATGACCCGACCTAAACTAAAACTCATGAACCAAGTTAACCGAAACTTCTTAAAACACTTTGACTTTTGGATTGTCTGATAGTCGCATATATTATTGCCCCTCATTCTTTCCCTTTTGCATTTCTCCAGAACACCCCGTATCACTACGAAGATCCACATTTATTGGATACGCCATCGTATAATTACATACGAACTCGAAGGAACTTGTTACATATTCGAGGATGGTTTCCGGTTCTGGAGAAATAGAATAGGATTATTCAGTTGTCTTTTCTCTTTACCTTCTCTCAGGTTGTGAGGGCTCCTGGTATACGGAGAGTACACCTATTACGCTTATTGGATAGACTTATTCCAAACCTTAGGATGGTGTCGAAGGGTAGGGAAGGAAGAAAACCAATTAGCCTACAAGTGGTGTACATAAGGTAATAAGTAAAGACATAATAAAGGGATTGGAGTGAGGGCATGGAAGTATACGGTTACTATAATGAATCAGGATAGTAGAAGAGACATTACCGGGAATACTAGGTTATCCCTTCGAAACATTTTCATGTTTCAGTTTCACTATGCAAAGTTAATTGTTTAAGTTATATGTATGCCATAGAGGCCATTACTGTACATGTGATGTATATTGTAGTGAATGCTTGGATATATATAGGGAGGACTTTCTTGCTCGACATGATAGTATGCTATCTGGTTGCTATTTATCTTAACATTTACACTTATTGTCTCTCTATTACATGTTGATAAAGCACTTAGGATGAGTACTTGACTACTAAGATTATGATGCAGATCATAATAGTGGGGACATGGTAGTCGGTAAGTACATCCTTCAAATGTTCCTAGTCGTAGGAGTATCAAGACAGGGCATCGATACTCCAGAGTAGACTAGCATGTACGCTTCTCGACCCATATGATGGGCGATGGATGATCCCATATCCATTGGTGTTTGACATTAGAGAAGGTATACGGGTGCTCAGTGGAGACTGGGTACACTGAACGGACTCGCCGAGAACTCCTAGATGGTATTATACCTATCGTTAGATAACAGTTATCTGGTGACACTGGTACAGGTTAGTCTGTCGACCCGAGATCGTCATAGAGTCTTATGTGATTCCTACTGTGCTTTGATTTCTACCATACCACGGTCAAGAGATCATGCAAAAAGGTGGTTTTTGGGTACAATCCCATGTCACATGGAGGCAATGAGCGATAGGAGGGGGTTCGTCTCTCCCGGTATTGGGAGTTGATGTTGCACTATGCTCGATTGGCCATAATAGAAAATCCCTTGCCAGGGTTGCTGAGATTTACTGGTAAGTGTTATCAGTAGTTTGTCGAACCGGTATGGACCTTGCATCGGCATGACTTATCAGGCTATTGGGGTCTGACGTTATACCACCCCCAGGCTGTGATATGCGACATATCTGACGAAGAGACCGGACTGTACGGTAGTGTTACTGGTTGGATTCGTAGGAGTATGAGCAGGCTTGCTTGTTGATCTTCTGATCGCTCAATACCCGGGTGGCCGTTACGCTTAGCAGACCGCTTATGGCTTGTGGGTGTTTGATATGATCATCACCTACTGCCGGCGTATTGACGAGTCTTTAGAGTCCTACACAGAGGTTTCCTGGTTCATGCGAAACGAAATAGGAGCACATATGTGATATGTGCGGGACCAAAATTAATGCGCGTATATGATACCGCATTCTATTCTCGCTATATGTGATATCGGTCGGTTGTATGTGATATAGCCGGGTTATCGGATCAAGTGTTGATTCGATAAGTTGATTCATTTGATATTAGTCGGTTGTATGTGATATAGCCGGATTATTAAATCAAGAGTTGATTTCATAATTTAATGTATAATTATATATTTGATATATTAACATAAATTAACTAATATTAGCTCACTTAAAAATTCTTTTTCTCACTTGTGTACATTTAGTAAATATGTGATATATATTAATGTACATTATTTTTGTGTCATGCTTGATGCCGCATGCAACATGGGTGTATGAGACTCACACCATGCTTAATATAATGTAAGGTTTTTATTTATTTAAAGTAAACCAAATTAGAAGGAAATTAGTCACATGGTTGAAGCTTGTAAAGGCTTGTGAAACCATTGACCAAGTCCACTAATTTTGTTTTACTTGTAGATATTTATTATCCTAACCATTATTGATTAGCCATGGTTTATTCTCTACATGAGTTAGTGTATGACACTAACTCACCCATGGTTGCTATTCTCAGCTCATGAGTTCATTCTCTCATCTTCATTCTTCATCTTCTTCTTGATTTGAGAAAAAGCTTGCTAGCTTTTTCTAAGTGAGAAAATATTGTGAGAAAATAAAATCTAAAGTGAGCCCATTTCCTACTTCATCATCCTTTACTATATTAGCCATTTAGTTTAGGGTATTTGCTTCACTAATCTACCATTAGTGAAGAGGTAGCATGAGCTTGAGTCTCCTCGACATAGATCATCTTCGGTCTCGAAGACTTCAAGCAAGCTTGTTCATTTCTTCATGTGAACCCTTACTAGAGTTCGGGTGTTCACTACTTGGAACGAAGGGACTACTACACGGAGCTTTAGAAGTGAAGGAACGGTCTAAAAATGTTGTATTCCCTACTCACTTTGTATTCAAAGTTGTTTTCATGATGTTTTGTTTAATTCTCTAGTTAAGATTCTAGGGTTAGGGTTCTTTAGTACGGCAAAAATTTTAAAACGGCATGGACGCTGCCTCCCGAAACCTTGCTGCTGCGCTAAGTAACCCTGCAGTGGTATCAGAACCAAGCTAGAGATATAAACGATGTTTGTTAGAATAACGAAACCGAAACAACTCCGTAACACCCGATACATATTCCTAGTTTCTGTCGAATTTAAAATGGCCTCTAAAATTTTTTTTGGTAACTGCAAAATGTTGTATGTGATATAACATGAACAACATAGAAATTTGAAGCTAAACCACCTGAATATGGCTGGCCACAACCCAACAAAAACAGGTCTGCTCGGTTCATTTGGCTCCTCTGGGCTTCAAATTTTTAGGGTGTTCCAGTCTCTGGGTTTTGGTGTTTCAGGAGTTGCTTGTTTTTGCTAAATTATTATGTGATATTAACTTTCTGTTAGGTTTACCTAGCACCCTATGTAGAGTTTGGAAGCATCACATGTCACAAAGATCAAATTTTTATGGTGCTAAGTAAGCATACAAAGGATCTAATCTAGAAAATTAAGGTTTCTAAACATTAAAGGCAACAAAGACTAGGTTTCGAGAGTACAACCTTTGTAGCTCCCTTCGCTAGACTCTTTGGCCTCTTGAGTATTGGAGAAAGGTTCTCTTGAAGTCTCCTAGTGTCCACAATGATCCACCCGAAGCTCCTTCGTCCAAGCTATCGACTTCACTTTCCAAGAGAAGAAATGAAGATAACACTCTGAACAAGTTGGCTAAACTTGTGTAGAATGATATTGTGGTGGCTTTTCTCACTTCAAAAACCTAACTTGATGAGTATATTGCTCACTACAAAAGTCTAGAGAGCAAATGGTGAAGGAGGAAGAAGATGATGGCTTTCTTTTAACAAGAGTAAAAAGATAACTCATGAAAGGAAAAAAGAAAATATATGTATATATATATTTATTCCTTCTCATCTCAAACCATGGTTAAATGTTTAAGATATTATTTAATTTGAGTTAAAACACAAAGAGAAGGTTAACTCATGGTTAGGAGTAGGTGAGCATGGTTAGGTTTAAGAAGAGTGTAGAAACTAAGCATGAATTATCCTTTTCTTTATAACTTTTGTTTTAACAAAAAATTAAATAATAATCCATATATTTAACCATGGTGTGAGTCTTATATTGCCATCATATTCAATGTGTAATCAACCATGAAGGATGATGTATGTATGTATGTATGTATGCACATCCATATGTGCATGAATCTAAAAAGAAAGAAAGCAAACATGCATGCATACATCCATCATGTACGAGAAAAGATTTCAAGTGAGAAAACTAATGGTTAAATGATAAATCAACACTTGATTTATCAATCTGGCCATATCACATATGACCTCACCAAAAACAAGCCGCCCGATCAATATACGGTATCCTATACACGCATTTTAATCGGGTCCATGCGCATATCGCATACGTGCACCACAACGTTTCGCCTGTACTAGGTAACTTCTTTATGGGACTCTAAGACTCGTCAATACGCCGGCGGTGGGTGATGATCATATCAAGCACCCCCAAGCCGCAAGCGGTCAGCTAAACGTAACGGCCACCCGGGTATTGAGCGATCAGAAGAAAACAAGCGAACCTGCTACAACTCCCGTCGAGCCAACCGGCAACACTACCGTACAGTCCGGTCTTTTCATCAGATATGCTGCATATCGAGCCTAGGGATGGTCATGTCGACCCCAATAACTCAATAAGTCATGCCGGTGAATGGTCTATAACAGATCGAGAAACTACTGATAACACTTATCGGAAAATCTCAGCAGCCCTGGCCAGGGACTTACTGATATAACCAGTCGAGCACAGCACAACATCAACTCCCAATACCGCGAGAGACGAAACCCCTCCTATCTCTCATCGCCTTCGTGTGTCTCGGGACTGTACCCAACGGCCACCTGTTTGCACGACTCAGTGGATCCGTGGTAGGGTGGTAATCAAAGTACAGTGGGAGAGCACACAAGACTTTATGACGATCTCGGGTCTACAGACTAACCTGTACCAGTGTCACCTGAGAACTGCTATCCGACGATAGATATAATTCCATATAGGAGTTCTCGGTGAGTCCGTCCAGTGTACCCAGTCACCACTGAGCACCCGTATATGATCTTGATGTCAAACATCGATGAATGTGGGAACATCCATCGCCCATCACATGGGTCTAGTATCATATACGCTAGTCTACTCTGGTATATCGATGCCCCGTCTCGATACACCTCCGACTAGGGACATTCCAGGATATGCTTATAAACTACAGTTGTCCCACTATTATGATCTCTATCATAATCACTGTAGTCAATCCAATATCCTCAGGGCTTTATCAACATGTATGAATGAGTAAAAGCATGATCAAATCAACATGTGAGATAAAGAAGAACCAGATAGCATACTATCATGTCGAGCAAGATTGTATACTGAATATATATATGTATACATGTATAAATACATCCACTATTGTAGGGTTCCTTGGCACGCTAATGAGGTCTCACAAGGCATCAACCATGCCAATTTCAAATTTTACGGTGCCGAGAAACCCTAGACTAGATCGTTAACTAGAATTTTAGGCGAAACCGATAACTAGTTAACAACTTAACTATAGGGTAAACGGAAATACAACCTTTGTAGATCCGGTCCTCCACCTCCATAGCTCCGTGATGATGTCTCCTCGCTGTGATCATCGGATCTCGGACTCTAGCGTCGGCTTCATTGGAGAAATGGGCGGGCTAGGTCGTCGACTTCGATGCCGAAGATGATCTACGTCGAGGCAACACAAGATCAAGCTCCCACTTCACCAAGTCATGAAACTTGTGAAGAAAACACCCTATAATACTTGGCAAGAGGTAGAGGATGAAGAAATAGGAAGTTGGTTCACTTTAGAATTGGATTTCTCACTCATTTTCACAAGTTGCCATTGATGGAGGCAAGCTTTTCTTCTTGAAGAAGAAGAAGAAGAAGAAGATAGAATATGATAAGTATTATTCTAAAATAGAAAATAAATGAATACTTATCATATAGCAACCATGGTCAAGTGTAGAGAATGAACTAGGGTTAAGTGGAATGGTTAGGGTTAAGCATGAAAACAAAAATGGTCACTTAGTCAAAGCTTCATGAAGCTTCAACTAGCAAACAAAGAAAGCCACCATTCATTTATTTTGCAAAATAAATAAATGAATAAGTAAATCAAAACCCTAACCATTACACAACCATGGTTTAATCATACACTTAACCAAGTAGGCATGTATCATTAAACATGATACAATCAAGTGCACAAAAGTATATCACATATACAACGTGCATATCAAGTGAGAAAATCCTTTTAAAGTGAACCAATACTAGTTAATGCAAAGTAATATATCAAATATATAATTATGCATTAAATCATTAAATCAATACTTGATTTAACGATCCGGTCATATCGCATATAACCGACTAATATCCAATGTATCGGCTTATCGAATCAATCCTTGATTCGATAACTAGGTTATATCACATACAACCATTCGATACATTCATCGTGAGAATAGAATACGGTATCACATACCCGCATTATTCTCGGTCCCGCACATATCTCATATGCGCTCCTATTTCGTTTCGCTTGAGCCAGAAAACCTCTGTGTAGGACTCTAAAGACTCGTCAATACGCCGGCAGCAGGTGATGATCATATCAAACACCCACAAGCCGCAAGTGGTCTGCTAAACGTAACGGCCACCCGGGTATTGAGCGATCAGAAGATCGACGAGCAAGCCCGCTCACACTCCTGTGAATCCAACCAGTAACACTTACCGTACAGTCCGGTCTGATCGTCCGATATGTCGCATATCTCGCCTAGGGGTGGTAAACGTCAGACCCTAGTAGCTCGATAAGTCGTGTCGATATGAGGTCTATAACAGTTCGAGAAACTACTGGTAACACTTACCAGTAAATCTCAGCAACCCTGGCCAGGGATTTCCGGTTATAGCCAATCGAACACAGCGCAACATCAACTCCCTATACCGGGAGAGACAAATCCCCTCCTATCGCTCATTGCCTTCATGTGATTCGGGACTATACCCAAAAGCCACTGTTTTGCACGCCCTCTTGGACGTGGTAAGGTAGAAATCAAAGCACAGTGGGAATCACATAAGACTCTATGACGATCTCGGGTCTACAGACTAACCTGTACCAGTGTCACCAGAGAACTGCCATCTGACGTGAGGTATAATACCATCTGGGAGTTCTCGGCGAGTCCGTCCAGTGTACCCAGTCTCTACTGAGCACCCGTATATCATCTCTGATGTCCAACACCAATGGATATGGGATCATCCATCGCCCATCTGTATGGGTCGAGAAGATATACGCTAGTCTACTCTGGTATATCGATGCCCCGTCTCGATACACCCACGACTAGGAACCTTGAAGGATGTACTTATGGACTACCATGTCCCCACTAGTATGATCCGCATCATAGTCCAGGTAGTCAAGTACACATCCTAAGGGCTTTACCAACATGTAACAGAGAGACAATCAGTATACACGTTAAGGTAAAGAGTAACCAGATAGCATCCTATCATGTCGAGCAAGAAAGTCCTCCCTATATATGTCCCAGCATCCACTATAATATACATCCTATGTACAGTAATGGCCTCTAGGGCATACACATAACTAACAATCTCCCACTTGCACTAGGGCCATCTGTAGCAGTGGTTGTAGTATCTCATACTCAACCATCCCATAAAAGTCTCTCTCTGGGAATAGGCCTTCGTGAGTGGATCCGCCGTGTTATCCTCTGAATCCGCTCTCCTAACCTTGATCACCCTGGAGATCAACTATCTCCATGATCAGGTGATACTGCCTTAGAATATGTCTGGATCACTGATGGGACGGACGTTCCTCGGCATAAGCCACAACTCCATTGTCACACAATGGGGGGGAACTTAGTTCATCTTATGAACAAATATACATCCAGACCGCCTCTTTGGTAGCATCTTAAGTAGCGATGTATCCAGCCTTTATCGTCTAATGTGCCACGGTATCTAGCTTGGAACTCTTCCAACATACCGTCCCTTTACTGAGGGTAAAGACAATGCCTGTGACTGACATTCAGTCTTCTTTATCACCCTGGAACCCTTCCAGTGATTCTCCCCAGGATCAATTGATACCATCTCACTACAGCTAGTGAGTATTCTAACACCCAAATAACATCTATCTCATAGATGAAAACTCAGGATTTAAGAGGTATCATTTTGATCCTATATGGAGAATCCATGTGATAAGCCGAGATCGACCGAGCGTAGCATAGGAAACTCCTTCCCTATCAAGAGTATGTCATCCACGTACTCTACGAGGATCACAACCATACTTCCTACTACCTTTTTGTATATACAAGGTTCATCTACCATTTTGATGATGTCAAACTGTTTGACTATTACATCAAAACAGACGTTCCAACTCCGCGATGCCTGCTTTATCATATAAAACTGTAAGGTTCCTAGGCACTCTTGTGAAGGTTCTTAAGGCATCAAACATGCCCGGATTAAATTTTAGACGTGCCGAACAACCCAAAGCCGGGATCTTTGCTAGATTATTAGGGTTTAATATGCAAGATGATAACTTTTATCTAAGTGTGAGGGATTACAACCTTTGTAGTCCGCTCCTTCACTTCACAAGCTCCGAGTAGAAGTCCCTTTGTCGCGATCCACGATCTCCCGGACTCTTGAGAGGCTCCACGACTCGAACGATCCATTCTAGCTTGTCGTATTCCAAATCTCCGATGATCTACCTTGAAGTTGCTTCGACTCAAGCTTTCTCACTCAAAAGAGAAGAACACCCTAATCACATGGGCTAGATGAGATGAGGATGAGAGAGTAGTGATTTTGCTTTCTTTTTATATCATTTTCTCATAATCTTTCATCACATAAGGATTTTCAAGAGAGCTTCTTCAAGAAGAAGAAGAAGAAGATAATGGAAATCATAATCATAAGCTTAAAACCTTTTGTGATGAATAGAAAGAATTATATGATTGATTTGTAAACCATGGTCAAGGATGATAGGATAAGAATGAGTAGAGAATAAACTATAGTTAGGGTTTGGTTTGGTTAATAAATGTGTCATCCATAAATATCTTCACAATGACAAAAGAAATTGCTTCTAGAAGCAACTTGAAGCAACTAACCCTAATCAAACCCTAACCTCAATTAATCATCCTTAAACATGTTTAACAATTAATCATATCATGTCACAATAATATATATCACATATATATTATATATTTGCAACAAAAGAAAATAATACAATTAACATATATATCAATATATCATCCCGTGAGAAAATGAAATATTAAAGAAAGCCAATATTAGATAATGTAATAATATATCATATATATTATTATACATTAAATCATCGAATCAACACTTGAATCGATGATCCGGCTATATCGAATATTACCGACTAATATATCATGTACCGATTCATCGAATCAACACTTGATCCGATGACCCGGTTCATATCTAAATATCCTGAGAATATAATACGGTATCCCATATCGCATTATTCTCGTTCCTGCGCATATCACATATGTGCCACTACTCTGTTTCGCCTGAGCCAAGAAACCTCTGTGTAGGACTCTAAAGAATCGTCAATACGCCGGTAGCAGGTGATGATCATATCAAACACCCACAAGCTGCAAGCGGTCAGCTAAACGTAACAGCCACCCAGGTATTGAGCGATCAGAAGATCAACAAGCTAGCCTGTGCGTTCTCCTGTGAATCCGATCAGTAACACTCCCGTACAGTCCGGTCTGTTCGTCTGATATGTCGCATATCAAGTCTAGGGGTGGTATATGTCAGACCCCAGTAACCGATAAGTCGTGTCGATGTATAGCTCATAACGGGTCAAGAAACTACTAGTAACACTTACCAGTAAATCTCTATATCAGCCCTGGCCAGGGACTTCCAGTTATAGCCAATCGAACACAGCACAACATCAACTCCCTATACCGGGAGAGACGAATCCCCTCCTATCGCTCATTGCCTCCATGTGATTCGGGACTGTACCCAAAAGCCACCGTTTTGCACGCCCTCTTGGACGTGGTAAGGTGGAAATCAAAGCACAGTGGGAATCACACAAGACTCCATGACGATCTCGGGTCTACAGACTACCCTGTACCTGTGTCACCGGAGAACTGCCATCTGACGTGTGGTATATCACCATCTGGGAGTTCTCGGCGAGTCCGTCCAGTGTACCCAGTCTCCACTGAGCACCCGTACACCATCTATGATGTCTAACACCGATGGATATGGGATCATCCATCGCCCATCATATGGGTCAAGATGCGTATACGCTAGTCTACTCTGGTGTATCGATGCCCTGTCTCGATATACCCTCGACTAGAAACAGTTATAGGATGTACTCATCCACTACCGTGGCCCCACTAGTATGATCTCATCATAGTCCCAGTAGTCGAGTACAAGTCCTAAGGGCTTTATCAACATGTGAGAGTAAAACAGTAAACCAATACAAGTCAACATGTTAAGATAAAGTGAAACCAAATAGCATACTATCATGACGAGCAAGAAAGTCTTCTCTATATATAACCAAGCATCCATTATAATATACATCATATGTACAACAATGGCCTCTAGGGCATATACATAACTAACAATCTCCCACTTGCACTAAGGCCAGCTGCTGTAGTATCTCATACCTAGCATCCCGAATAATCTCTCAAACTGTATCTGGGGAATAGCCTTCGTGAATGGATCCGCAGTGTTGTCCTTCGTATTTACTCTCCTGACCTCGATCTCCCGGTGATCAACTATCTCCCTGATCAGGTGATACCGCCTCAGAATATGTCTGGACTTCTGATGGGACCTGGGTTCCTTGGCCAAAGCCACAGCTCCATTGTTATCGCAATACAGAGGTATTGGATGCTCAATGGATGGAACCACACCAAGTTCACTAATGAACTTCTTGATCCAGACAGCCTCTTTGGCAGCATCGTTGGCAGCGATGTATTCAGCCTCCATCGTTGAGTCTGCAACGGTATCCTGTTTGGAACTCTTCCAACATACCGCCCCTCCATTGAGGGTAAAGACAAAACCCGAATGCGACTTAGAGTCGTCCTTATCACTTTGGAAGCTGGAATCGGTAAAGGACTCCACCTGGAGTTCTCCATTACCATACACCAAGAACATCTCCTTAGTCCTTCGTAAGTACTTGAGAATGTTCTTCACTGCTGTCCAATGACTCTCTCCAGGATCTGCTTGATACCGACTCACTACACTTAGGGAGTATGCTACATCGGGTCTGGTACATAGCATCGCATACATGATAGAGCCTACTGCCGAAGCATAGGGTATCCCTTGCATGCGAGCTCTCTCCAAATCAGTCTTGGAAGACATCTCTTTGGAGAGAGTGAGTCCAGAGATCGTGGGCTGATTCCCACGCTTGGATTCTTCTATACTAAACCTCTTTAGTATGGTGTCAATGTACCTGGATTGGGACAATCCCAGTATCCGTTTAGATCTATCTCTATAGATCATGATTCCCAATATGCAGGAGGCATCACCTAGATCTTTCATTGAGAATCTCTGTGATAAGAAGAGCTTGACTGATTGCAGCATAGGAATATCATTTCCTATCAAGAGTATGTCATCCACGTACAATACGAGGAAGACAACCTTACCCTCTGCTACCTTCTTATAGATACAAGGTTCATCTATATTTTTGATGAAGTCAAACTCTTTGACTACAACATCAAAACAGATGTTCCAACTCCGCGATGCTTGCTTTAACCCATAAATGGATTTAAGCAGCTTGCACACCTTTCCGCTGCTCCCACTATCTACGAAGCCCTCTGGCTGAGTCATGTACACGCACTCTTCTAAATCACCGTTTAGAAAGGCGGTCTTAACATCCATTTGCTAGATTTCGTAGTCATGGTATGCAGCAATGGCAAGTAAGATCCGGATGGACTTAAGCATAGCCACTGGAGAAAAGGTTTCGTCATAGTCCACACCTGGTCTTTGACGAAATCCCTTTGCTACCAGTCTAGCTTTGAAAGTCTCAACTTTTCCATCTACACCAAATTTCTTTTTAAAGATCCACTTGCTCCCAATGGGTTTTACCCCTTCAGGAGCATTTTCCAAAGTCCATACTTTGTTGGTGTACATGGATTCCATCTCAGATCGCATTGCATCCAGCCATTTCACAGAGTCACCACTCGTGATGGCCTGCTCGAAACTAGTTGGTTCATCATCATCCATGATGCAATCCTCGCTTCCACCATCAATGAGAAAACCGTAGTATCTCTCAGGTGGACGAGAAACCCTACTAGATCGGCGGAGAGGCTGGGGTTCGTCGGGTACTACTGAATCCTCTGGTTCTACCAAGTCTTCTGTTATAGTTTGTGTTGCTAGAACCTCTTCCAGTTCTACCTCATTGCCATTAATTTCTTTTGCAAGAAATTCCTTTTCCAAAAAGATGGCATGTTTAGAAACAAACACCTTTTGTTCCTTAGTGTGGTAGAAGATATACCCTTGTGAGTTCTTGGGATATCCTACAAACTTACATAAGACAGATCTTGCCTCGAGTTTGTCCGGATTTTGTCTTTTGACATAGGCTGGACAACCCCATATCTTAACATACTTAAGAGATGGTCTCTTCCCTTTCCATATCTCATATGGAGTGGTAGGCACTGATTTGGTAGGAACCATATTCAATAGATGTATGGCTGTCTCAAGCGCATACCCCCAGAAGGAAATAGGCAACTCAGCCTCGCTCATCATAGAGCGCACCATATCTAATAGGATGCGATTCCTCCGCTCAGATACACCGTTGTGCTGTGGTGTATAAGGAGGAGTAAGCTGAGAGAGAATCCCATTCTCTTTTAGATAATCTAGGAACTCACCGCTTAAGTATTCACCTCCTCGATCAGATCGAAGAATCTTAATACTTTTGCCCGTTTGGTTCTCTACTTCGTGCTTATATTCTCTGAATTTCTCAAAAGCTTCAGACTTGTGTTTCATCAGAAACACATGTCCGTATCTAGAGAGATCGTCAGTGAATGTAATGAAGTAGGAAGAACCGTTCCTGGCATGCGTAGACATGGGACCGCATACATCACTATGTATCAGTCCTAAGAGTTCGGTAACTCTTTCTCCGTGTACACTAAACGGAGCTTTGGTCATTTTTCCTTTAAGACATGAATGGCAAGTATCATAAGATGATAATTCGAACGGATTCAAATAACCATCTCTATGTAACTTAGCCAGTCGTGTCGCATTGATATGACCAAGTCTACAATGCCACAAGAAGGATTCGTTCATATCTGAACTTTTCCTCTTGTGTGTGTTTTGTATATTTAGGACTGTATTCTGATTTAGAATGAATATGCCATTATGTAACGAGCCTGATGCAATCAACTTTTGATCTAGAAATATGTTCATAACATTATCCTGTACTACAAAATTATATCCCTCTTTACTTAATAAAGAAACTGATATAATGTTGCACATCATGTTCGGTATATAATAGCACTCATTTAGAATCAGTGTATTACGACTTGGTAATACAAGCTGATATTCGCCAACTGCTTTGGCTACAATACTTGCACCGTTCCCTACTTGAACGGAATGATCACCTTTTCCCAGTTCTCTACCTTTACGTAGCCCATGTAACTGTTTACATATGTGGGATCCTGATCCGGTATCTAATACCCAGGACGTAGGGTGAACTGAGAAACAGTTCTCAATAACTAACACACCCGAAGAAGATGCATCAACATGCATGTTCTTTTGGGCGGCGTGAGAATCCAGATATTCTCCTGTTTCCTGTTCAGTCTTATAACTCTTATAAGAAAGAACGGGTCCAACGTTCCCTTGCTCAGTACAATAATCAGGTTTAGTCAATACATCCATATTATTATCTTGATTATGGCCTGAAATGGTCGCTACCTGGAGAGAGAGAGAAGAAAACACTTTTAGCGTATGCTCTTGCAAGATTAGATTGGTTATTATCTTATCTAATCAGGATGTCTCCCACTGTTTTTATCAAATCTACCTTAAAACCCAAAAAGGTAAGATTAGCCGGGATTAATTACACCCTACAATTTCGTCAATCTTTCAGCCAGATCAGTGTCGGTACTTTGAGGGAGGTTCCCCGTGCTTTCGCACGGACCTAATTAGTAAACCTCGTTTTCCCAGAGGCGTAACCTCGTTAACACTTTTCTAGACACCTACTTGAATGACTAATTGTCCTGTGTAAAACTCTCCCAGGAGTAACTCTTACTCGCAGTAGGTATCGGGATCCAACTATCTCATAGGAGGTATGCAATCTCATTGCAAATTTCAACACTTGAAATTCCCGATAATATTTTTTACCCCTAACATCCTATGACCTTGACGAAAGCCAACAAACCATAGTGCGCTAGTCAAGTTCAACCCGAACATTTCTTGATTGAATTAAACCCAGCCGTACGTCCCTTGACGAAAGCCAACAAAGACGCACGACTACCCTAACCCAATCTCATCATATGTAACAGATAAGTAATAATTAGCTACCGCACACTACGCCTTGACGAAAGCCAACAAACGTAGCACGAATACTAAGTATTACCTATCTGAAATGTCGGAGGGCTACGCAGGTTTTTCAGAAAACCCTGAGCGTAATGAACTTGATATCGTCGTAGAATCATGTAGTTTTTGAAAAGGAGTGTTTTGAGACTTTTCTTAGTTTCGCTAAAGGGGTCACTCCCGGTGAAGGGATCGTCGGCCCTTTCCTCATCGAATAAGGTGCAGGATATATCACATATACCGCTGTGAAAAGCAAAACACTTAAAGCAATCAAAAGACAAACCGCGTTTTGTAGCATCTGCCAGTTTCGCTAAAGGAGTCACTCCCGGTGAAGGGATCTCGGTCCTTTCCTCATCGAATAAGGTGCAGGATATATCGTATATATCACTGTGCAAAGCAAAACTATAGCTACCCCTTTTTATAAAGTTTTTGATTCTACAACATCTTTAGGTTTCTTTTCTTTTATTAATCTCATTAATAAAAATCCCATCAGCTTATGCTTCCTAAGCATCACAGAAGAAACGAAAGCAGTAATATTTATATATCAGCATATATATATAGTATAAGCATTCGTCTCAGGCAGTAATATGATCTCATCACAGAACATTGCAGCAGAAGAACATATATGAAATATTGGATATACTAGGACGTCCGTGTTTTCAATACGAGCCTGTATAAAACACGGATTCCACGGTCGCGACGAATAGCCAAACCCACATCCCAAGACCCCTACGAGAGCGGCAAGTAACACTGCCAATTCTAGGGTTAGGAGACCCGGTCTCGACTCCTCGAGATGGCCTCCCACTGGACCCTAGAACCCGGTTACTTGTGCTCCCCTCCTTGGGTCTACCTAATGCGAAAAAGTAAATAATATACACTGGTGACAGCAACCGCATCCTGGAAGTGCCCCAAATAAAAGAATATTACATTACAAAAGAATTTTACATGAATGAAAATAAAAACCCTCATCTCACATAAAACCCCGGCTATTCTGATCGCGACGATCCAATATAACATATCACAGCAACACATAATATCTCATATCATCAACGTAAGCAAGTATGCGTATCCCGATTGTCGTTGATGTATAGCAACGAAGCCGGCGATACACCACATACTACGCTTACGGTCACAGAAAAGAAAGTGTAAAACTACAATATTTGGAATCCACAATCACTTTAGACATCGTAAATCCGAAATATCACATACTTCGTATTTCATGCCTAACTCTATGAATTCCACATATTGTATCACATTCCAGATAAATATACGGTATTAAACTATTTGAACAGATAATCAAACACCCAAAATTTCCCGAAGTGCTCAACTCTTGAGCAGAGTTCAAATAATCCCAGAATATGTCACAGTACCAGTGATCCAGCCGTAGAAGGGCCAAGCCAACGCCTCACATATGGCACGCCGTACTGCCCCAAACCCGAAGGTTCAAAAGGCAGTTCAAGACGGTCACATAATCGAGTTAAGGTTTGTTGTCTTCTAGAGGGTCCACCGCTTAACTTGTACAATTTTCCGAAAGATTTAAACCCAATAAAAATTCAACGCTTGAAAGTTTGTCGTGCCGGAATAAAGTGGGTTAATGATATCCGTTCAACCAGTTTAACAGTTTCTAAATATCCGGAAAGAAATACGAACTTAAATATTCCGATCGAGTCTACTATTACAAAACAAACCCCAGAATTTTAAGCAACTGGAACAGAATAAAAATATCCAGAATGGTCAGCAAGTACCTACGGGAATTACCATGAAGCCACGTGTCCTGATCTTACTGTTCCGCCGCGGAAGCGCCGCGCAAGCCATGCTTGCGCCGCGCTTCCGCCGCTGTTTGGTGGAATTAGAGGCTCGGATTTTATGGTAATTCTTATAATTGCCTGCTGATTTTTTTACATATTTTTAATTCAGAAAAATCCCAAAATTTAAAAAATTTCCAGAGAGGGGTCCATTTTGTCCGTTTCGGGTTCGATCGGAGTTTTAACTTCGTAAACACATCGCCTAATGCTCTAGCTAGGCTCTGATACCACTGTAAGGTTCCTAGGCACTCTTGTGAAGGTTCTTAAGGCATCAAACATGCCCGGATTAAATTTTAGACGTGCCGAACAACCCGAAGCCGGGATCTTTGCTAGATTATTAGGGTTTAATATGCAAGATGATAACTTTTATCTAAGTGTGAGGGATTACAACCTTTGTAGTCCGCTCCTTCACTTCACAAGCTCCGAGTAGAAGTCCCTTTGCCGCGATCCACGATCTCCCGGACTCATGAGAGGCTCCACGACTCGAACGATCCATTCTAGCTTGTCGTATTCCAAATCTCCGATGATCTACCTTGAAGTTGCTTCGACTCAAGCTTTCTCACTCAAAAGAGAAGAACACCCTAATCACATGGGCTAGATGAGATGAGGATGAGAGAGTAGTGATTTTGCTTTCTTTTTATATCATTTTCTCATAATCTTTCATCACATAAGGATTTTCAAGAGAGCTTCTTCAAGAAGAAGAAGAAGAAGATAATGGAAATCATAATCATAAGCTTAAAACCTTTTGTGATGAATAGAAAGAATTATATGATTGATTTGTAAACCATGGTCAAGGATGATAGGATAAGAATGAGTAGAGAATAAACTATAGTTAGGGTTTGGTTTGGTTAATAAATGTGTCATCCATAAATATCTTCACAATGACAAAAGAAATTGCTTCTAGAAGCAACTTGAAGCAACTAACCCTAATCAAACCCTAACCTCAATTAATCATCCTTAAACATGTTTAACAATTAATCATATCATGTCACAATAATATATATCACATATATATTATATATTTGCAACAAAAGAAAATAATACAATTAACATATATCGCATATATATCAATGTATCATCCCGTGAGAAAATGAAATATTAAAGCAAGCCAATATTAGATAATGTAATAATATATCATATATATTATTATACATTAAATCATCGAATCAACACTTGAATCGATGATCCGGCTATATCGAATATTACCGACTAATATATCATGTACCGATTCATCGAATCAACACTTGATCCGATGACCCGGTTCATATCTAAATATCCTGAGAATATAATACGGTATCCCATATCGCATTATTCTCGTTCCTGCGCATATCACATATGTGCCACTACTCTGTTTCGCCTGAGCCAAGAAACCTCTGTGTAGGACTCTAAAGAATCGTCAATACGCCGGTAGCAGGTGATGATCATATCAAACACCCACAAGCTGCAAGCGGTCAGCTAAATGTAACAGCCACCCAGGTATTGAGCGATCAGAAGATCAACAAGCTAGCCTGTGCGTTCTCCTGTGAATCCGATCAGTAACACTCCCGTACAGTCCGGTCTGTTCGTCTGATATGTCGCATATCAAGTCTAGGGGTGGTATACGTCAGACCCCAGTAACCGATAAGTCGTGTCGATGTATAGCTCATAACGGGTCGAGAAACTACTAGTAACACTTACCAGTAAATCTCTATATCAGCCCTGGCCAGGGACTTCCAGTTATAGCCAATCGAACACAACACAACATCAACTCCCTATACCGGGAGAGACGAATCCCCTCCTATCGCTCATTGCCTCCATGTGATTCGGGACTGTACCCAAAAGCCACCGTTTTGCACGCCCTCTTGGACGTGGTAAGGTGGAAATCAAAGCACAGTGGGAATCACACAAGACTCCATGACGATCTCGGGTCTACAGACTACCCTGTACCTGTGTCACCGGAGAACTGCCATCTGACGTGTGGTATATCACCATCTGGGAGTTCTCGGCGAGTCCGTCCAGTGTACCCAGTCTCCACTGAGCACCCGTACACCATCTATGATGTCTAACACCGATGGATATGGGATCATCCATCGCCCATCATATGGGTCAAGAGCGTATACGCTAGTCTACTCTGGTGTATCGATGCCCTGTCTCGATATACCCTCGACTAGGAACAGTTATAGGATGTACTCATCGACTACCGCGGCCCCACTAGTATGATCTCATCATAGTCCCAGTAATCGAGTACAAGTCCTAAGGGCTTTATCAACATGTGAGAGTAAAACAGTAAACCAATACAAGTCAATATGTTAAGATAAAGTGAAACCAAATAGCATACTATCATGACGAGCAAGAAAGTCTTCTCTATATATAACCAAGCATCCATTATAATATACATCATATGTACAACAATGGCCTCTAGGGCATATACATAACTAACAAAAACATCTTGCACACGTTTCCGCTGCTCCCACTGTCTACGAAGCCCTCTGGCTGTGTACTTATAGACGCTTTCTTCCAAAACATCATTTAGAAGAGCTGTCATGACACTCAACCACCAGATATCGTAGTCATGGTATGTAGCCGTGGCAAGTAGGATCTGGATGGACTTAAGCATAGGAACTGGAAAAAGGTTTCATCATTATCCACGTATGGTCAATGACGAAAACCTTTAACAAGTCTAGCTTTGAAAGTCTCAACCTTTCCATGTACACCAAGTAATCTTCTCAAGATATACTTGCTCCTGATGGGGATTTAACCCTCCAGATAAAGCAACCAAAGTCCATACTTTGTTGGTGTATAAGGATTCCATCTCAGATCGCTAAGCATCCAGCCATTCTTACAGAGTCCCACTCTTGATGGACAGCTCGAAACTAGTTGGGTCATCATCTCATGATGCATTCCTCACTCCCACTGTCATAGAGAAACCGAAGTATCTCTCAGGTGGGTGAGGAACCCTACTAGATCGGCGGAGAGGCTGAGGTTCGTTGGTTACTATTGAATCTTTCGGTTCTACCAAATCATCAGCTGCAATTTGTATAGCTGGAACATTTCCAGTTCTACATAATAGACTTTGCCTCGATCTTGTCTGGATTTTTCTTTTAGACATTGGCCGGACAACCCCAAATCTTAACTAACTTAAGATATGGGCTCTTCCCTTTCCATATCACATATGAAGTGGTAGGCAATTGATTTGATCGAAACCCTATTCAATAGGTATGCAACTTCATAAGTGCATAATTCCCAAAAGGAAATAGGTAACTCAGTAGCACTTATCATAGAGTACACCTTATCATATAGGGTGTATCTGCTCCGCCCTGATATAGCATCGTGCTATGGTGTATACGGAGGAGTAATTCTGAGAGAGAATCTCATTATTCTTTAGAATAGTCCAGGATTTCCGGGCTCAAGTATTCTCCTCCTCGATCACATCAAAGGACATAATACTTATACCTGTATTTTGGTTCTCTATTTCTAAATCATATTCTGTGAATATCTCAAAAGGTCCGGACTTGTGTTTCAACAGAAACATAGGTCTGAATCTCGAAAGATCATCAGAGAATGTAATGAAGTACAAAGGACCGGTCTTGGCATGTGTAGACTGGGGACCTACATACATCAACATGTATCATCCCAAGAGTTCACTAACTCTTTCTCTGCTTCCTATAAACAGAGCTATGGTCATCTTATCTTTGTGACATGACTGGCAAGTTTCATAAGATGTAAATTCAAACTAATTTAAATATGCATCTAAATGTAACTTTAGCTAGTCGGGTCACATTGATCTGACCTAGTCTACAATACCTCAAGAAGGATTCGTTCATTTCTGAACTCTTCCTCTTGTGTGTGTTTTATATACTAAGAACTGTAGTTTGATTTAGAACATCAATGCTTTTAGATAACGTGCCTGAACCGATCAACTTTTGATATAGGAAATGTTCAAAACATTATCCAACAATACAAAATTATATCCTTCTTTACTAATAAAGAGACTGATATGATTTTGTATATCAGGTTCGGTATCTAATAACATTCGTTCAGAATCAATGTATTGGTAATACAGCGTGACAGTGACCGACAGACTTGGCTGCAACTCTTGCCCCGTTTTCTGACTCATGAAACTTATCACCCGTTCTCAGTTCTTTACCTATCTGTAGCCCATGTAACATATTACATATGAGGGATCCTGATCCGGTATCACATACCTAGGACGTAAAGAATATTGAGAAATAGTTCTGTGTAACGAACACACCCGAAGGAGATGCATCATATGCACTTTCTTCGTTTGGGCGGCACGGGAATTCTGGTAATCCCTAATTTCCTGCTCTGTCTTATAACAATTATAAGTTGGAGCGGGACCAACGTTCGCCAGCTCAGTATAACAAGTGGGTTCGGTCAATATATCCGTTTTATTATCTTGATTAAGGCGTGATTTGGTCGCTACCTGGAGAGAGAGAGAAGAAAACACTCAGCGTATGCTCTTGCAAGAATAGATTGGTTATTATTTTATCTAATCAGGATGGCTCCCACTGCTTTTTATCAAATCTTCCTTCAAACCCTAAAAGGAAAGACTAGCCGGGATTAATTACACGCTGCAAGTTCGCCAATCTTTCAGCCAGGCCAGTGTCGGTACTTTGAGGGAGGTGCCCCGTGCTTTCGCACGGACCTAATTAATGTAAACCTCGTTTTCCCAGAGGTGTAACCCCGTTGACACCTTTCTAGACACCTACTTGATCGGCTAATTGTAATGTGTAAAACTCTCCCAGGAGTAACAATTACTCGCAGTGGGTATCAGGATCCAACTATCGCATAGAAGGTATGCAATCTCATTGCAAATTTCAACACTTGAAATTCCCGAT
The DNA here is from genome assembly GCA_030015575.1 of Agapanthus africanus. NCBI lineage: Eukaryota > Viridiplantae > Streptophyta > Magnoliopsida > Asparagales > Amaryllidaceae > Agapanthus > Agapanthus africanus. The sequence continues at coordinate 387,119,599 of JASDDO010000012.1, read as the reverse complement.
AATGTTTTGCCCCTAGCGTCCTATGACCTTGACGCAGGCCAACAAACCATAGTCCGCTAGTCAAGTTCAACCCGTCATTTCCTAATTGAATTAAACCCACCCGCACGACTCTTGACGCAGGACAACAAAGTCGCATGACTACCCTAATCCAATCTGCATCATATGCATAAGCAGATAAATACTAGTTAGCTACCGCACACTACGCCTTGATGCAGGCCAACAAACGTAGCACGAATACTAACTACCACTTATCTGAAATGACGGAGGGCTACGACAGGTTTTTCTGAAAACCTATTGCGTAATGAACTTGATATCGTTGTAGAATCAAATGATTTTAAAATGGAGTGTTTTTGAGGCTTTTCTAGTTTTGCTAAAGGAGTCACTCCCGGTGAAGGGATCGTCGGTCCTTTCCTCGTCGAATGAGGTGCGCGATATATCATATATATCACTGTGCAAAGCAGAACTCTTAAAAGCAATCAAAAGACAAACCGAGTGTGTAGCATCTGCCAGTTATTGCTAAAGGAGTCACTCCCGGTGAAGGGATCTCGGTCCTTTCCTCGTCGAGTGAGGTGCGGGATATATCATATATATCACTGTGCAAAGCAAGAACTGTAGCTACCGGTTTTTTTTTTTTGAAATTCGATTCCACAACATCTTAGGTTTCTTTTATTTTCATTAATCATATTAATGAATTCCCATCATTTAAGTACCTAAACATCACAGATAAATACGACGTACACTTATGCCATCCGCATTCGCCTCGATGTCCCCTCGTGCACCGTTAGGTTAGGTAACTAACGGCAGAATGGGGCAGGGCTAGCGCGGGTGTAAAACATAAGTAACGCCTATATAATATATCATATATACTATATACTGTATCTATCATAGAACATCACATGATCACATCACAGATATCGCAGCAGAAGAATCATATGAAATATTGGATATACTACGACGTCCGTGTTTTTAATACGAGCCAGTATAAAACACGGATTCCACGGTCGTGATGAATAGCCAAACCCACACCCCTAGACCCCTAAGAGAGCGGCAAGCAACCCTACCAATCCTAGAGTTAAGAGACCCGGACTCGACTCCTCGAGTTGGTCTCCCACTGGACTCCAGAACCCGGTTACTTATGCTCCCCTCCTTGGGTCTATCCTAGTGCGGAAAAGTAAATAATATACAAAAGGTGACATCTTCCGCAACCTGGAAATGCCCCAATAAAAGAATATTACATACAAGTTTTTACATGAATGAAAATGAAAAACACTCATCTCACATAAAAACCCCCGGCTATTCAAACACGACGATCCAATATAACATATCCAGCAACACATAACATCACATGTCATCAACGTAAGTAAATATGCGCATTCCAATTGTCGTTGACATATAGCAACGAAATCGGCGATATCACATATTACACTTACGGTCACAGAAAAGAAAGTGTAAAACTACAACAGTTGGAATCCGCAACCTCATTAGACATCGCATGCCTAAACCAATGAATTCCTTAGACATCACATGCCTAACAATTATAAACCCCGTATTTTAGTCTCGTTATCGAAAACACTTTTCAATATCAAGTCGGGCAATTCAACAAGATTCCTGAAAAACTGATCGAATGCTCGTCGCAAACTTCAATAGACGGCCGCACCCCCGATACCGTCGACGAAGTGCACCAAGGCGGAACACAGCTGCCGTGAGCACCCGAACGGATGCTTTCGGCGACGGGGTTCTCCTACAGTCACTTGGTCGGGGCTAAGGGGTGTAGCTGTTTATTAAGTTTATCCGGCGAGTATCCGCGTACGCTACGTGGTTGCGACGGACTTTTGATCACATCAAAATTCCGTGGCAACCGATCTAGTGAGACTAAACCGCTAGATTTATAACATTCATTCAGTTATCTCATAACTACTTGTGGATTCCAAGTATTGTATCCCATTCCAGATAAACAGAAAATGTTAAACTTTCCAATCGAACATTCAAACACCCAAGTTTTCCCGAAACAGCTCAACACATGAAACAAGTTTAAAAAACATCCAGTTCATGCATCAGTACCAACGGTCCAGCCGTAGAAGGGTCAAGCCAACGCCTCACATGTGGCACGCCGTACTGCCCCAAACCCGAAGGTTCAAAAGGCAGTTCAAGACGGTCACATAATCGAGTTAAGGTTTGTTGTCTTCTAGAGGGACCATCACATTACTTGCACTACTTAGAACGTTATTAAACTACGGAAAAATCCAACAATTGGAAATTTCCCGACAGGGGAAAAAGTGGGTATTTATATCCGGTCGAACTTTTTAACATATTCTAAAAATACCCGGAAAGCCACATAGACAAAATTTGATAATCCGATCGAATCTACGAACTCCCAATACAACCCAGAAAACTCTACTCTTCAGTAAGATTTAAAAATTCCCAGAAAACTCAGACATTCAAGAAAGAAGTTACTGTGCAAACAGTTTTGAAAAAAGTGACAATTTGGCCGCGGAACCGCCCCACGAGCCATGCTCGTGCCGCGGTTCCGCCGCGCTCTGAACGATTCAGAAGCACGTGCTTCACAGTAACTCTTAAATATACCTGCTGAATTTTCTGGCAATTTTTAATTCACAAAAATCCAAATTTTCAGAAAATTTCCAGAGAGCAATTTGAGTTAGGGTTTCGATGTTCGTTCGGATTTCAAACGTCGTCTACAATTCGCCTAAGGCTCTAGCTAGGCTCTGATACCACTGTAGGGTTCCTAGGAATGCTAATGAGGTCTCACAAGGCATTAACCATGCCAATTTCAAATTTTACGGTGCCGAGAAACCCTAGACTAGATCGTTAACTAGAATTTTAGGCGAAACCGATAAATAGTTAACAACTTAACTAAAGGGTAAACGGAAATACAACCTTTGTAGATCCGGTCCTCCACCTCCATAGCTCCGTGATGATGTCTCCTCGCTGCGATCATCGGATCCCGGGCTCTAGCGTCGTCTTCATCGGAGAAATGGGCGGGCTAGGTCGTCGACTTCGATGCCGAAGATGATCTGCGTCGAGGCAACACAAGATCAAGCTCCCACTTCACCAAGTCATGAAACTTGTGAAGAAAACACCCTATACTACTTGGCAAGAGGTAGAGGATGAAGAAATAGGAAGTGGGTTCATTTTAGAATTGGATTTCTCACTCATTTTCACAAGTTGCCATTGATGGAGGCAAGCTTTTCTTCTTGAAGAAGAAGAAGAAGAAGATAGAATATGATAAGTATTATTCTAAAATAGAAAATAAATGAATACTTATCATATAGCAACCATGGTCAAGTGTAGAGAATGAACTAGAGTTAAGTGGAATGGTTAGGGTTAAGCATGAAAACAAAAATGGTCACTTAGTCAAAGCTTCATGAAGCTTCAACTAGCAAACAAAGAAAGCCACCATTCATTTATTTTGCAAAATAAATAAACAAAATAAATAAATGAATAAGTAAATCAAAACCCTAACCATTACACAACCATGGTTTAATCATACACTTAACCAAGTAGGCATGTATCATCAAACATGATACAATCAAGTGCACAAAAGTATATCACATATACAACGTGCATATCAAGTGAGAAAATCCTTTTAAAGTGAACCAATACTAGTTAATGCAAAGTAATATATCAAATATATAATTATGCATTAAATCATTAAATCAATACTTGATTTAACGATCCGGTCATATCTCATATAACCGACTAATATCCAATGTATCGGCTTATCGAATCAATCCTTGATTCGATAACTAGGTTATATCACATACAACCATTCGATACATTCATCGCGAGAATAGAATACGGTATCACATACACGCATTATTCTCGGTCCCGTACATATCTCATATGCGCTCCTATTTCGTTTCGCTTGAGCCAGGAAACCTCTTTGTAGGACTCTAGAGACTCGTCAATACGCCGGCAGCATGTGATGATCATATCAAACACCAACAAGCCGCAAGCGGTCTGCTAAACGTAACGGCCACCCGGGTATTGAGCGATAAGAAGATCGACGAGCAAGCCCGCTCACACTCCTGTGAATCCAACCAGTAACACTTACCGTACAGTCCAGTCTGATCGTCTGATATGTCGCTTATCTCGCCTAGGGGTGGTAAACGTCAGACCCCAGTAGCTCGATAAGTCGTGTCGATATGAGGTCTATAACAGTTCGAGAAACTACTGGTAACACTTACCAGTAAATCTTAGCAACCCTGGCCAGGGATTTCCGGTTATAGCCAATCGAACACAGCGCAACATCAACTCCCTATACCGGGAGAGACAAATCCCCTCCTATCGCTCATTGCCTCCATGTGATTCGGGACTGTACCCAAAAGCCACCGTTTTGCACGCCCTCTTGGACGTGGTAAGGTGGAAATCAAAGCACAGTGGGAATCACACAAGACTCTATGACGATCTCGGGTCTACAGACTAACCTGTACCAGTGTCACCAAAGAACTGCCATGTGACGTGAGGTATAATACCATCTGGGAGTTCTCGGCGAGTCCGTCCAGTGTACCCAGTCTCTACTGAGCACCCTTATATCATCTCTGATGTCAAACACCAATGGATATGGGATCATCCATCGCCCATCTGTATGGGTCGAGAAGGTATACGCTAGTCTACTCTGGTATATCGATGCCCCGTCTCGATACAACCACGACTAGGGACCTTGAAGGATGTACTTATGGACTACCATGTCCCCACTAGTATGTTCCGCATCATAGTCCAGGTAGTCAAGTACACATCCTAAGGGCTTTACCAACATGTAACAGAGAGACAATCAGTATACACGTTAAGGTAAAGAGTAACTAGATAGCATACTATCATGTCGAGCAAGAAAGTCCTCCCTATATATGTCCCAGCATCCACTATAATATACATCCTATGTACAGTAATGGCCTCTAGGGCATACATATAACTAACAACTATCACATAATGGCCTCTAGGGCATACATATATCCAACAATCTCCCACTTGCACCAAGGCCAGTTATTGGCGTATCTCATACCCAACATCTCAAAAAGTCGGTCATGCTGCGGCTGAGGGAGGGCCTTGGTGAGTGGATCCGCGGCGTTATTCTTTGTGTCTACTCTCTTAATCTCGATCTCGCGGCGATCTACAATCTCCCGGATCAAATGAAATCGCCTCAGGATGTATCTGGACCGCTGATGGGATCTGGGCTCCTTGGCTAACGCCATAGCCCCATTATTATCACAATACAAGGGTATTGGATCAATAATGGTTGGAACTACTCCTGGCTCCAAGACGAACTTCTTCATCCAGACGGCTTCCTTGGCGGCATCATTTGCAGCAATGTACTCAGCCTCCATCGTAGAGTCTGCAACGGTATCCTGTTTGGAACTCTTCCAACTTACCGCCCCTCCATTGAGGGTAAATACAAACCCTGAGATATATTTGCTGTCGTCCTTATCGCTCTAGAAGCTCGAATCGGTAAAGGCCTCCATTTGGAGATCTGTATTACCATACACCAAGAACAATTCTTTAGTTCTTCGCAAGTACTTAAGAATGTTCTTCACAGCTGTCCAGTGGTTCTCCCCTGGGTTGGATTGATACCTGCTTACTACACTAAGTGCATAAGCTACATCTGGGCGTGTACATAACATCGCATACATTATAGAACCTACTGCCGAAGCATAGGGTATAATGCTCATGCGAGCTCTCTCTTCATCGGTCTTTGGACAAGAATCCTTGGAGAGAGTGACCCCATGGCAAGCGGGTAAGGCACCCCGCTTGGAGTCTTCCATACTAAACCTTTTTAGGATGGTGTTGATGTACCTGGTTTGGGACAATCCCAATAACTTTTTGGATCTATCCCTATAGATCCTTATGCCTAGGATGTATGTGGCATGACCCAGGTCCTTCATGGAGAACCTTAGTGATAAGAAAGATTTGACCGACTGTAGCATAGGAATATCATTTCCTATCAGAAGAATGTCATCCACGTACAATACGAGGAATGTGACAGCTCTTCCTACAGCCTTCTTATAAACACAAGGTTCATCTGGATTTTTGATGAAATCAAACTCTTTGATAACATCATCGAAACAGATGTTCCAACTCCGAGATGCCTGCTTCAACCCATATATGGATTTAAGCAATCTACATGCTTTCCCGCTGCTCCCACTATCAATGAAGCCCTCTGGCTGATCCATATAAGCACATTCTTCTAAATCTCCATTTAGAAATGCTGTTTTAACGTCCATCTGCCAGATTTCATAGTCGTAGTGAGCAACAATAGCAAGTAGGATCCGAATGGATTTAAGCATGGCTACGGGCGAAAAAGTTTCGTCATAGTCCAAACCTGGTCTTTGACGAAATCCTTTCGCCACAAGTCTTGCCTTATAGGTCTCTACCTGCCCATCTACACCAATCTTTCTTTTAAAGATCCATTTGCATCCCACAGGTTTTACCCCAGGGGGTACAATGTCCAAAGTCCATACTTTTTTGGTGTACATAGACTCCATTACGGATCTCATGGCATCCAGCCACTTCACAGAGTCTCCACTCGTGATAGCTTGCTGAAAACTGGTAGGATCATCATCATCCATGATGCAGTCTTCTCCGTCACCATCAATGAGGAAACCGTAGTACCTCTCCGGTGGGCGGGAAGTCATACCAGACCTTCGGAGTGGCCGAGGTTCCTCAGTTTCTATTTCAACAGCCGGTTCAACCAAATCGTCATTTTTAGTTTGTGTCTCTAGAACCTCTTCTAGATCCACCATTTTGCCATCATTTTTATCTGTGAAAAACTCTTTTTCCAAGAATGTGGCATACTGAGAAACAAACACCTTTTGTTCCTCTTTGTGGTAGAATAGACATCCATAAGAATTCTTTGGATACCCCACAAAATTACACATGACTGACCGTGTCTCGAGTTTGTCCGGATTCTGCTTTTTAACATAGGCCGGGCAACCCCAAATCTTAATTCTCTTAAGAGATGGTCTTTTCCCATGCCATATCTCATATGGCGTGGTAGACACGGTTTTGGTTGGAACCATGTTCAGTAGAAACGCTGCAGTCTCCAATGCATGCCCCCAAAATGAGACGGGTAACTCAGCATCACTCATCATGGATCGGACCATATCTAATAGGGTCCTATTCCGTCGTTCAGACACACCGTTGTGCTGTGGTGTGTAAGAAGGAGTGAGCTGAGAGAGAATCCCATTCTCTTCTAGGAAGTTTGCAAATTCTGTACTAAGGTATTCCCCACCTCGATCTGATCGAAGCATTTTGATACTCAAGCCGGTTTGTTTTTCTACTTCTTGTTTATATTCAATGAATTTCTCGAAAGCTTCGGACTTGTGCTTTAATATAAATACATGACTGAATCTTGAGAAATCGTCAGTGAAAGTAATGAAGTAAGAAAAACCGCCTCTAGCCTGTGTAGACATTGGCCCGCATACATCACTATGTATGAGGCCTAGGAGCTCAGTAGCTCTTTCTCCGTGTCCGGTAAACGGAGTTTTGGTCATTTTACCCTTGATACAAGACTGGAAAGTCGCATAAGATTTATATTCAAAAGAGTTTAAATATCCATCTTTGTGTAACTTGTTTAGTCTTGTTTCGTTAATATGACCAAGTCTACAGTACCAAAGAAAAGCTTCATTTAATTCTGAAAGTTTTCTTTTCTTAGTGTGTTGTATACTGAAAATTGTGTGTTGATTTAGGGCGTATATCCCGTTATTAAGTGTACCATACCCAACCAACATTTGATTCAGGTGAATGTTCATAACATTGTTCTGCAATATAAAGTTATATCCTTCATTGTCTAACAAAGAAACTGATATTATATTACATAGCATACTCGGTACAAAATAACATGGATTCAAAACCAAAATACATCCAGATGGCAACCCCAAGTGATACTCTCCCACTACGACTGTATGTACATTGGAACCATTTCCAACGCGGAGAGTATGGTCACCTGTCTTCAAAACTTTGCTATTTCTCAGCCCCTGCATAGAATTGCAAATGTGAGAACCTGAACCGGTATCTAATACCCAGGAAGCAGAGTTTATTGAAAAACAGTTTTCTGTCACAAACACACCTGAAGCGGAAGCATCCCCATGCTTCTTCTTGAGGTTCAAGTACTCCGTACAATTGCTCTTCCAATGTCCTGTCTTGTGGCAATGAAAACATTCACCTTTCCCCGAGTCTCCAGCTTTGGACTTTTCCTTTCCCTTCACCTTTTTAACTCCACCCTTAAGATTGGTGGGTTTCTTCTTTTTCTTTCCCTTGGCCTTAGCCTTTGGGCGAGAAGAAGAAGAGGATGCCCAATAGTCATAACGGGAGTTTTCATTGATTTCATAGTGCTCTCTGCACTCCTTAACATATTAAGGAGTTCAGGTAGCTCCTTCTCCATGCCGTGCATGTTGAAGTTAACAATGAACTGAGCAAAGGTGGAGGGGAGGGACTGCAGAATAATATCTGTATATTGTTCATTGTCCATTGTCCATCCTAGGTCCTCAAGCTCTTCTATAAGAGCTATCATCTTCAGAACATGGTCTCCTACTGGTGTGCCAGGGGCCATTCGCATCTGAAACAATTTCTTTGATGCTTCGTATTGTAATACGCGGGATTGCTCTCCATACAACTCCTTTGTATGGAGGAATATGGTTTGAATGTCCATATTCTCGTGCTGCGTTTGATGTGTATTGTCCATCGATGCAAGCGCGAGGCATTTGGCCGTGGCACAGTCAGCGTCCCATGTCTTGTGGACTTCAATGTCCGCAACTGAGGATTTTTGACCTGGGATGGGCGGAGCTGAAGCCGTGAGGACATATGATACTTTATCATAAGTCAAGGCTATTTTCAGATTCCTCAGCCAGTCTTTATAATTGGTCCCATTCAGTTTGTTTTTATCTAGTAGAAGCTTGAGTCCAGTCATTGGTATCTGCCATTAATAGAGAGAAAAGAATACACTCAGCGAAAGCTCTTGCATAGATCAGATTGGTTATTATCTTGTCTAATCGATGTCTCCCACTGCTTTAATCAAGTTTTTCTTTCAAACCTTAAAAAGAAAACTAGCCAGGATTAATTACAGTCTACAACTTCGCTAACCGTTCAGCCAGGCCAGTGTCGGTTCTTGAGGGAGGTTCCCCGTGCTTTCGCACGGACCTAATTAAAGTAAACTTTGTTTTCCCAGAGGCGTAGCCCCGTTAACACCTTTCTAGACACCTAATGAGTTAGCTAATTGTAAACTGCAAAACTCTCCTAGGAGCAACTATTGCCCACAGTGGGATCGGGATCCAACCATCATATGGAAGGTATGCAATCTCATTGCAAATCTCAGCACTTGAAATTCCCGATGTGATTTTTACCCCTAGTACTTATGACCTTAACTATGGTCAACAAATCATAAGTACCAGTCAAGTTCTACCCGTCATTTCTTGATCAATTAGACCCATCCATATGACCCTTAACTAAGGTCAACAAAGTCGCATGAATGTCCTAATTAATCTGCATCATATGCAGTATAGGAAGACATCACTTAGCTACCGTACACTACGCCTTAACTAAAATCAACAAACGTAGCACGAATACTAAGTACTCTACTTACTAAAATGACGGAGGGTTGCAGATGATTTTTAAGAAAATCTTTAACGCTTTGAACTTGATATCGTTGTAGAATCAAACGGTTTTTCAAAAGGAGTGGCTTATGCTCCGCAGTTTTGAAATATAGCTTTTTCATAAAGAGCCGAGTGGTTTTCAAATCTGATTCTACAACATCTTTTTAGGTTTATTTTCTTTACATTAATCATATTAATGTAATCCCATCATTTAAGTCCTTAAGCCAATCACTGAAAAGAAACAAAAATAACACGTACGCTTATGCCATCCACATTCGCCGCAATGTTCCGTTATGCACCGTTAGGTTACTTAACTAACGGCATACCGGGACGGGACTAGCGCGGGTGTAAAATATAAGCAACGTCTACTATATATCATATATATAATATGTCATTCGTCTCAGATATCTTAGAACACAGGCAGCAGAAACATATATATAATGTGGGATATACTAAGACGTCCGTATTTAGTATTTAGCCAACAATAGAAAATACGGATTCCACAGTCGCGATGAATAGCCAAGCCCACACCCCTAGACCTCTACGAGAGTGGCAAGCGACCCTACCAATCCTGGAGTTTAGGAGACCCGGTCTCGACTCCTCGAGATGGCCTCCCACTGAACCCCAGAACCCGGTCACTTGTGCTCCCCTCCTTGGGTCTATCCTAATGCGGAAAAGTAAATAATATATGTTAGTGTTTATGCCCTAGAAGGCCATTACTGTATCATACTAGCTTGTATATTACTTAATGGAAGCTTGGGATATTCACATGTATATAACAGTCTTGCTAAACATAGTAGTATGCTACTTGGTTTTTTCTATCTTAATATGTGAGTGTACGTATTGATAGAGCTCTTAGGATCTTGCTTGTCTACCAGCGTTGTGATGGCAGTCACACTAGTGGGGGCTGGGTAGTCTACAAGCACATCCTCATTCAGGTCCCTGGTCATTGGATTATCGAGACAGAGCATCGATACTCCGGAGTAGACTAGTGTGTACGCTTCTCATCCCAGTTGGGGAGATGGTCTGTCCCACAGCCGTCAGTACGTCGTACTGGAGATAGTATACAGGTGCTCGTTAGGATACGGGTACACCGGACAGGACTCACAGGGAACTGTTGGTTGGTTTGATACCAGTCGTCAGTGAACAGTTCCCAGGTGACATGAGTACAGCGTAGTCCGCAGACTTGACACTGCTACTTCGTCTCGAGTGTGTCCCACTGTTCTTAGATTGCTATCCTACCACGGCTCAAAGGAGTCGTGCAAACAGGTAGCAGTTGGGTGCAGTCCCGAGCACTTGGAGGCAGTGGCGGTTAGACAGGATTCGTCCCTCCCGGTATTGGGAGTAGATATCGTGCTGTGTCAGAGAGCCATTACGCAAAGTCCCTGGCCAGGGCAAGCGAGATTTGCTGGTAGGTTCCAGTAGTTTCTCAGGGTGTAATGGGCTTCCCTCCGACACGACTTATACCGCTATTAGGGGACTGACGCTTGCCGCCCCTTTAGGCCCGATATGCGATAGTCTTGGACGAACGGACCGGACTGTATGGAGATTGTCACATCAGACTCAGTAGGAGTTCGGATGGGTTTTCTCATCGGCCTTCTTATCGACAACTACCTGGGGACCGTTACGTACAGCTAGTGCCGCTTGCGGTCTGTGGTTAAACCCACTGCCAGCGTAGTAGTCGAGTCTCTAGAGTCCCACACAGAGAGTTTCCTACTCCAGGCGAAATGATATAGAGGTTGCATGGTTTTGCGACAAAGGGTTCGGACGCATACGTGCGTTTACGCACGTACGACTTTCGGACAGTTTTTACCAGTCGGCTTTGGTTTAAGCCAGTTACTGGTATCCGGTTATTGGATTTTTACAGTCTAAAGTTTTTCCGTATTTTTGCGGATTGGAGGGGCGTTCTCGTAATTGTACGAGAAGCTTCTAGAAGATGTGACTAAGGAGGTTACTTTGGATGAGGTTGTGAGTCATGGTGGTGATTCATTCATTTCATTAATGCACATTTATTGCTTAATGACTCATGCTAATGAATCACCACTAGATATTTTATGAAGCATGCTTATTCATTTCTTTTATTCATTATTCTTAAATAAGAATGCTCCATAATATATTATGATACACTCTCTCTCTTCTATCATTATCTTATCTCATATTCTCTCTCCTCAAGCTCTCATCTTCAAGATACTAATCCTTAATCCTCATGTGTTGAGATCAAAGGTTTAGTTAGACTTAAGCATCCATTACCTTCACTCTATATCATCCTTTCATCTTTGATTGGCAATCAAAGTTGATTAGTTACCTCAAGTTAGAGGTGTAGCTTGGTGTCTTGCTCTCGGGTGGATCGTCTACTACCTAGAGAAGGTCGAGGAGAACAAAGGAGGACACAAAGACGAAGGACCGTTTTCATTAGGTATAATCCCTTAACACTATAGTTTAGTATAGCTATGTGTTCGGTTATTATTTGTTTAGCTTCGATTCAAGCGGTTAGTCGATGTTCGTTCTTTAAACTTGATCGTTTTTGAAAATTCCGCCTCCCCATAAGTACTGGGGTGTACTACATCGACTTACAGTGGTATCAGAGCCTCGCTAAACAATAAATAACTTAATTGCAAATTTGTACGAATTTCGAATGGAAAAACGAAGCCGAAAAACCCTAATTCTGTCATGTTTCTGTCGAACTTAAAATGAAGTCCTAAAATTGTTCAGGTGTATTCAGAGTGCATGAAATGAACACAGAAGAACACCCAAAAAATTTGGGCTTCTGATTCGTCTACAGTGCCGCGGAAGGGCGGCGGATCCCACCGATCCGCCGCGCAACCGCGGCCGAGTTGACGAGTCAGGAACTCGTTTTTTTTGGGTGGGTCCCCTGTGGTGTTTTGGGTTTTCTGGAATGTTTAATTATTGCTCAGGTTACTGTTTAACAGAGCAGATTTTGGAGCAATATTGATGTTGTTTATTCGATCGAAATTGTACAGTATTTGCATATTGGATTATATCTGTGATTGTTTAATGTGTTCGTAAACCTCCCCTAACTGCTAGTATGTCGGTTGGCAGGGGGTTGCACATTTCTGAAATGGTTATATCTGTTTGTGCATATAAACTGTATTGGACTGTTGTGGTGTATAGCCGGGGTTTGCATGGGTTATTGTTTAATTCATTTGTTGTAAATGTAATTTGTTGTAATATTATTTTCGCGGGGCACTTCCAGGTTGCGGTTGTAGCCACCGTTGTATTATTTCATTTTACTGTTTTTGCTCCTAGGACTGACCCAAGGTGGGGTACACGAACTGCCGGGCGGGTAGTTTGCCGTACCCGTAGGGGTCGAGGGTGGGGTAACGGCTATTCATCACAACTGTGTAATCTGTCTTTTCTTGCAGGCTCAAAAGAAATACAGATTGCTTGCAAATCCAATATTGTTTATCTGTATTCTGGAATGAATATCATTGCGTCAGACGAATGTAAAATATCTATATTTATGATAGCTATTTAGACGCCACTTATGTTTTACACCCACGCTAGCCCAGCCCCCGCTCTGTCGTTAGTTAAGTAACCTAACGGGTGATGACGGGACCCCGTGGCGAATGCGGATGGCATAAGAGGACGTTGTATTTTCGTTGTTTTCTGCAATGATAGGTTAATGAAGGGACGCATTATCTATAATGCAAAGTAAAACAAACCAAAGTTCAAATCGTTGGAACAATTTAAAAGAAACCACTCGGTTATTTTTAAAACAGATATTTTTAAATGCGGAGCCTTAACCACTCCTTTTAAAAGCTATCAGGTTCCTTCGGTTATATCAAGTTCACTACGTTCACGGTTTCGCCAAAACCAGTCGTAGCCCTCCGTCATTTCTTATGGATGGTCAGTAGTATTCAAGCTATGCTTGTTGGCATACGTCAAGGCATAGTGTTTGGTAGCTGCTGAGGTATTCATTTGTTGCATAGATAGATGTGTTGGTTTGGGACAGTCGCATTACCTTGTTGGCATACGTCAAGGGTATATACGGGTGGGTTCAAATTAACAAGATAATGATGGGCAGAACTTGACATGTGACTTATGATTTGTTGGCATACGTCAAGGTCATAAGAGCATGGGGCAAAAACTTATATCGGGAATTTCTAAAGAAACTGAAATTTGCAAAGAGATGCATACCATTTGGAGTTTGATGAATGTTGGTAGGATTCCTTCAACATTATCATACGATGATATTTGGATCCCGATCCTACTGTGAGTATATGCTACTTATCAGGATATTCGTCACTTAACGATCAATGCTATAAACCTAGTAGGTGTCCAGAAAAGTGTCAGCGAGGTTACGCCCCCAGAGAAAAGAGGTTATTTAATTAAGGAACTTCGCGAAAGCGTTGGAAAACCTCCCTCGAAGTATCGACACCGGCCTGGCTGAACGGTTAAGCAAGTATTGTACGGTGAGAATAGTCTTGGCTAATTCTTCTTTTATGGTTTGAGGAAGGATTCGAAAAACAGTGGGAGCCATCCAGTTTAGATAAACTAAAAACCACTCTAAACTTGCAAGAGCATCATGCTAAAGAGTTTTCTTCTCTCTCTCCTAATTGCAGCGACACTGAAAATGACTGGACTTAAGTTACTTTTAGAGAAAAATATACTGACGGGGCCAAACTATAAAGATTGGCTGCGGAATGTCAAGATGGCTTTGACCTATGACAAACTGGGGTACGTCCTCACCGCTACGGCACCTGCTGTCCCTGGTCCCAAATCCAGCAATGCGGATAAGGAAATCCGCAAAACCTGGGAATTAGATTGCGCGAGAGCCAAGTGCATCGTGCTTGCCTCGATGAACAATGAACATCAGAGGAGGCACGAGGATATGTCCTTAGATGGCATATTTCTCCATACAAAGGAACTTTATGGAGAGCAATCTCGTATAGCAAGATACGAGACCTCTAAGAAATTGTTTCGAGCGAGGTTGGCTGTCGGATCATCGGTAGGTGAACATGTCCTACAGATGATTGGCTATATAGAAGAGCTCGCAGACCTTGGGACGACTTTGGATAATGAGCTCTATACAGACCTTGTTCTCCAGTCTCTTCCTCCCACCTACGCCCAGTTTATCCTCAACTTCAATCTTCAAGGAAAAGAAGTTGAACTTGCGGAACTCCTAAACATGTTAAGGAGTGCGGAGGGCACCTTGCAGAAGGCAAGGGAAACACCCGCTATGTTTGTTGGCGGTTCATCTTCTTCCGGGTCCAAGGCTAGGGCCAAAGGAAGGAAGAAGAAGGCCGCACCCAGACCTAGAGGAGGTGTTAGTAAGGTGGGAGGGAAGGGAAAGAAAAAGAAAGCAGTACCGATAGTTGGTCAGGATGAGTGCTTCCATTGTCACAGGAAAGGGCACTGGAAGAAGGATTGCAAGGCGTGGAACGCCAAGAACCAGGAACCGAAGCAAGCTGTGGCTTCGACTTCAGGTGTGTTTGTAATTGAGAATTGTCTGTCGATCAACTCTACTTCCTGGGTATTGGATACCGGATCAGGATCTCATATTTGCAATTCATTGCAGGCACTGAGAAATTGTAGAGTGCTGAAGGAAGGTGATATGATCCTCAGGGTTGCTAACGGAGCTAGCGTGGGAGCTGCGTCCGTCGGGGATTATCACCTAGGATTGACGAGTGGACACATTTTGGTTTTACATAACTGTTATTTTGTACCCAGCTTAACGTGTAATATCATATCAGTTTCCTTGTTATCAAATAAAGGTTATGATTTCACGTTTGTAAGAGATGTTGTCAACATCCACCTTAATCATGGTTTGATTGGGTCCGGTACTCTAAATAACGGCATATATGTTTTAAACCAACTCCAAATTTTCAATGTCCAGAACACACTAAAAAGAAAGTCTCCAGATTTGAATAAAGCTTTCTTATGGCATTGTAGACTGGGTCACATCAATGAGAGAAGGTTGACTAAGTTGCATAGAGAAGGATATTTGGACTCGTTCGAATATCAATCTTATGACACTTGTCAATCCTGTCTCAAAGGAAAGATGACAAAGACTCCATTTACTGGACAAGGAGTAAGAGCGAGCGAGCTCTTAGGACTCATACACAGCGATGTATGCGGTCCAATGTCTACACATGCGAGAGGTGGTTATTCCTACTTCATTACTTTTACAGATGATTTCTCTAGGTATGGATATGTTTTCTTAATGAAGCATAAATCAGAGGCCTTTGAGAAATTCCTGGAATTCAAGAATGAAGCGGAAAACCAAACAGGCAAAAGTATTAAGACACTAAGATCTGATCGAGGTGGAGAATACTTAAGTGCCGAGTTCCTAGGTTACCTAAAAGAGAAAGGAATTCTCTCTCAGCTTACTCCTCCATACACTCCACAGCACAACGGTGTATCGGAGAGACGGAATCGAACCCTATTAGATATGGTACGATCCATGATGAGTAATGCTGAGTTACCGCGATCTTTCTGGGGGTATGCGCTAGAATCAGCGATACATCTTTTGAACAGAGTTCCAACCAAAACTGTGCCTACCACACCATATCAGATGTGGAGTGGGAAGAAACCCTATCTTCAGTACCTGAAGACGTGGGGATGTCCAGCTTTTGTAAAAAAGCAGCATCCGGACAAGCTCGTGGCACGCTCAGTAGAGTGTAAGTTTGTGGGATATCCAAAGAACTCTCATAGATATTGCTTCTATTACGCAGAGGAACAAAAGGTTTTTGTTTCTCGTCATGCCCGCTTCTTAGAAACTGAATTTTTGGAAAATCAGAAGAGTGGGAGCGAAATAGAACTGGAAGAAATTCCAGAACCACAAACTGCTACTGAAAGTTTGGTAGAACCAGAGGTTCAAGAAGAACAGAACATTCCCGCACCCCTCCGCAGGAGTAGTAGGCCGTCTTATCCGCCTGAGAGATACTACGGTTTTCTCATAGACGGGGATAGAGAGGATTGCATCATAGATGATGATGAACCAACTGACTTCCAGCAGGCCATCCAGAGCGGCGACTCGGTACGATGGCTAGATGCAATGCGGACCGAAATGGAGTCCATGTACACCAACAAAGTATGGACTTTGGACTTTGCTCCAGATGGGGTAAAACCCATAGGATGCAAATGGATCTTCAAGAAAAAGATTGGTGTAGATGGACAGGTGGAAACCTATAAGGCTAGACTTGTTGCAAAGGGTTTTCGTCAAAGACCTGGTTTGGACTATGACGAAACTTTTTCTCCAGTGGCTATGCTCAAATCCATTTGGGTCCTTCTTGCTATTGCTGCCTTCCATGATTATGAAATCTGGCAGATGGACGTAAAGACGGCTTTTCTGAATGGAAATTTAGAAGAGAGCGTCTATATGGATCAGCCAGAGGGTTTCAATCAGAGTGGGAGCAGCGGGAAAGTATGCAAGCTGCTTAAGTCTATTTATGGACTAAAGCAGGCATCGCGGAGTTGGAACATCTGTTTTGATGAGACAGTCAAAGAATATGACTTTATCAAAAATCCAGATGAACCGTGCATATATAGTAAAGTTGTGGCCAGAAGTGTCGTATTCCTCGTCTTGTACGTGGATGACATTCTATTGATAGGAAATGACATTCCTATGCTACAATCTGTCAAAAGATTCTTGTCACACAGGTTCTCCATGAAAGACCTGGGTGATGCCTCTTACATTCTGGGGATCCGGATCTATCGTGATAGATCCAAGAGGATGTTGGGACTTTCGCAGTCCAGGTATATCGACACTGTACTGAAAAGATTCAGTATGGAAGATTCTAAGCGCGGTAATCTACCGGCTTGTCACGGAATCACCCTCTCCAAAGAGATGTCTCCCAAGACTGATTTGGAAAGGGAACGCATGTCTATTATACCCTACGCTTCTGCGGTAGGCTCTATAATGTATGCGATGTTGTGTACCAGACCAGATGTAGCTTACGCACTGAGCGTGGTAAGCCGGTATCAGTCAGACCCAGGGGAGAAGCACTGGATAGCAGTAAAGAACATTCTCAAGTACCTGAGGAGGACTAAGGAGATGTTCTTGGTTTACGGCGGAAAAGACCTCAGGTTGGAGGCCTTTGCTGATTCCGGCTTCCAGAGTGATAAGGACGATTCCAAGTCCATGTCGGGTTATGTCTTTACCCTCAATGGAGGGGCGGTGTGCTGGAGGAGCTCCAAGCAGGACACCGTTGCTGACTCGACGATGGAAGCGGAGTATATAGCTGCTTGCGATGCCGCAAAAGAAGCAGTCTGGATGAAGAAGTTCCTAACAGAACTTCAGGTTGTTCCTACCATAGTTGATCCAATACCTCTGTATTGCGACAACAACGGAGCTATAGCTTTAGCGAAGGAACCAAGGTCCCATCAGAAGTCCAGACACATCTTGAGGCGGTATCACCTGATCAGGGAGATCATTGATCGTCAGGAGATCGAGGTTCGGAGAGTTGCTTCAGAAGAGAACATTGCTGATCCATTCACGAAGGCCCTTCCTCAGATTCAGTTCGAGAGGCTGCTCGAGATCATTGGTCTACGATATGCAAGTATATGGCCCTAGTGCAAGTGGGAGATTGTTAGTGTTTAGCCCTAGAAGGCCATTACTGTATCATACTAGCTTGTATATTACTTAATGGAAGCTTGGGATATTCACATGTATATAACAGTCTTGCTAAACATAGTAGTATGCTACTTGGTTTTTTCTATCTTAATATGTAAGTGTACGTATTGATAGAGCTCTTAGGATCTTGCTTGTCTACCAGCGTTGTGATGGCAGTCACACTAGTGGGGGCTGGGTAGTCTACAAGCACATCCTCATTCAGGTCCCTGGTCGTTGGATTATCGAGACAGAGCATCGATACTCCGGAGTAGACTAGTGTGTACGCTTCTCATCCCAGTTGGGGAGATGGTCTGTCCCACAGCCGTCAGTACGTCGTACTGGAGATAGTATACAGGTGCTCGTTAGGATACGGGTACACCGGACAGGACTCACAGGGAACTGTTGGTTGGTTTGATACCAGTCGTCAGTGAACAGTTCCCAGGTGACATGAGTACAGCGTAGTCCGCAGACTTGACACTGCTACTTCGTCTCGAGTGTGTCCCACTGTTCTTAGATTGCTACCCTACCACGGCTCAAAGGAGTCGTGCAAACAGGTAGCAGTTGGGTGCAGTCCCGAGCACTTGGAGGCAGTGGCGGTTAGACAGGATTCGTCCCTCCCGGTATTGGGAGTAGATATCGTGCTGTGTCAGAGAGCCATTACGCAAAGTCCCTGGCCAGGGCAAGCGAGATTTGCTGGTAGGTTCCAGTAGTTTCTCAGGGTGTAATGGGCTTCCCTCCGACACGACTTATACCGCTATTAGGGGACTGACGCTTGCCGCCCCCCTAGGCCCGATATGCGATAGTCTTGGACGAACGGACCGGACTGTATGGAGATTGTCACATCAGACTCAGTAGGAGTTCGGATGGGTTTTCTCATCGGCCTTCTTATCGACAACTACCTGGGGACCGTTACGTACAGCTAGTGCCGCTTGCGGTCTGTGGTTAAACCCACTGCCAGCGTAGTAGTCGAGTCTCTAGAGTCCCACACAGAGAGTTTCCTACTCCAGGCGAAATGATATAGCGGTTGCATGGTTTTGCGACAAAGGGTTCGGACGCATACGTGCGTTTACGCACGTACGACTTTCGGACAGTTTTTACCAGTCGGCTTTGGTTTAAGCCAGTTACTGGTATCCGGTTATTGGATTTTTACAGTCTAAAGTTTTTCCGTATTTTTGCGGATTGGAGGGGCGTTCTCGTAATTGTACGAGAAGCTTCTAGAAGATGTGACTAAGGAGGTTACTTTGGATGAGGTTGTGAGTCATGGTGGTGATTCATTCATTTCATTAATGCACATTTATTGCTTAATGACTCATGCTAATGAATCACCACTAGATATTTTATGAAGCATGCTTATTCATTTCTTTTATTCATTATTCTTAAATAAGAATGCTTCATAATATATTATGATACACTCTCTCTCTTCTATCATTATCTTATCTCATATTCTCTCTCCTCAAGCTCTCATCTTTAAGATACTAATCCTTAATCCTCATGTGTTAAGATCAAAGGTTTAGTTAGACTTAAGCATCCATTACCTTCACTCTATATCATCCTTTCATCTTTGATTGGCAATCAAAGTTGATTAGTTACCTCAAGTTAGAGGTGTAGCTTGGTGTCTTGCTCTCGGGTGGATCGTCTACTACCTAGAGAAGGTCGAGGAGAACAAAGGAGGACACAAAGACGAAGGACCGTTTTCATTAGGTATAATCCCTTAACACTATAGTTTAGTATAGCTATGTGTTCGGTTATTATTTGTTTAGCTTCGATTCAAGCGGTTAGTGGATGTTCGTTCTTTAAACTTGATCGTTTTTGAAAATTCCGCCTCCCCATAAGTACTGGGGTGTACTACATCGACTTACAATATACAACACTGGTGCCACAACCTCAACCCGGAAGTGCCCCAAAATAAAAGAATATTACATTACATTTGAATTTACATGAATAAAAATATAAAACTCTCATCTCACATAAAACTCCCGGCTAATCGATCGAGACAATCCTGCACATCATATCTCAGCAACACATAATATCATATATCATCAACGTAAGTAAGTATGCGTACCCCGATTGTCGTTGATGTATAGCAACGAAACCGGCGATATCGAACATACTACACTTACGGTCACAGAAAAGAAAGTGTAAAACTACAATATTTGGAATCCACATTCTCTTTAGACATCATAAATGCGAAATATCACATACTTCGTATTTCATGCCTAAACTATATGAATTCCACATATTGTATCACATACCAGATAAATAGACAGTATTAAAGTTTTCGAACGAACGATCAAATACCCAAGATTCCCTAAAGCTCAACACTTGAGCGGAGTTCAAAAATCCGGAGTGTGACACAGTAGTGGCGGTCCAGCCGTAGAAGGGTCAAGCCAACGTCTCACATGTGGCACGCCGTACTGCCCCAAACCCTAGGGTTCAAAGGGCAGTTCAAGACGGTCACATAATCGAGTTAAGGTTTGTTGTCTTCTAGAGGGTCCACCACAAAAAAAACTTGCACGTATCTCCAAAATATTTAAACCCCGTGAATAGTGAGCAAATGATACTCGTTCGAACACTTCAATACTTTCTAATTTACCCGGAAAAGCAACGAAATGAAAATTCCGATCGAATCGTCGAGTCTAAAACCATCTCTAGAATATACAGTACTAGATTCAGATTAAACATACCTAAAACAATATACAAGCAGTTATAAGAATTACTGTGCAAATAGGTAGCAATGAAGTCTCTGTACGGCCGCGGAGCCGTGGCCTAAGCAAGGATTTGCCGCGGTTCCGCGGCGGTTTGTGTGGATCATGGCTTCGTATTTCACAGTGTTTCTTAGTTTTTCCTACTGTATTTTTAAAGTATTTTTAATTCTGAAAAATGACAGATTTTAAAAAATGTTCAGAGAAGGTCTCGAAACGTCGTATTTTGGTTCGATCGGAGTTTTTGCTTTGTAAAAGTGTCGCCTAATGTTCTAGGTCGGCTCTGATACCAATGTTAAGTTTACCTAGCACCCTTTGTAGAGTTTGGAAGTATCACATGTCACAAAGATCAAATTTTTATGGTGCTAAGTAAGCATACAAAGGATCTATCCTGGAAAATTAGGGTTTCTAAACATTAAAGGCAACAAAGACTAGGGTTTCGAGAGTACAACCTTTGTAGCTCCCTTCGCTAGACTCTTTGGCCTCTTCAGTGTTGAAGGAAGGTTCTCTTGAAGTCTCCTAGTGTCCACAACGATCCACCCGAAGCTCCTTCGTCCAAGCTATCGACTTCACTTTCCAAGAGAAGAAATGAAGATAACACTCTAAACAAGTGGGCTAAACTTGTGTAGAATGATGTTGTGGTGGTTTTTCTCACTTCAAAAACCTAACTTGATGAGTATATTGCTCACTACAAAAGTCTAGAGAGCAAATGGTGAAGGAGGAAGAAGATGATGGCTTCTTTTAACAAGAGTAAAAAGATAACTCATGAAAGGAAAAAAGAAAATATATGTATATATAAATTTATTCCTTCTCATCTCAAACCATGGTTAAATGTTTAAGATATTATTTAATTTGAGTTAAAACACAAAGAGAAGGTTAACTCATGGTTAGGAGTAGGTGAGCATGGTTAGGTTTAAGAAGAGTGTAGAAACTAAGCATGAATTATCATTTTCTTTATATCTTTTGTTTTAACAAAAAATTAAATAATAATCCATATATTTAACCATGGTGTGAGTCTTATATTGCCATCATATTCAATATGTAATCAACCATGAAGGATGATGTATGTATGTATCTATGCACATCCATATGTGTATGAATCTAAAAAGAAAGAAAGCATACATGCATGCATACATCCATCATGTACAAGAAAAGATTTCAAGTGAGAAAACTAATGGTTAAATGATAAATCAACACTTGATTTATCAATCCGGCCATATCACATATGACCTCACCAAAAAAAAGCCGCTCGATCAATATACGGTATCCTATACACGCATTTTAATCGGGTCCATGCGCATATCGCATACGCGCACCACAACGTTTCGCCTGGATTAGGTAACTCCTTTGTGGGACTCTAAGACTCGTCAATACGCCGGCAGTGGGTGATGATCATATCAAGCACCCCAAGCCGTAAGCGGTCAGCTAAACGTAACGGCCACCCGGGTATTGAGCGATCAGAAGAAAACAAGCGAACCTGCTACAACTCGCGTCGAGCCAACCAGCAACACTACCGTACAGTCCGGTCTCTTCGTCAGATATGCTGCATATCGAGCCTAGGGATGGTTATGTCGACCCTAATAACTCAATAAGTCGTGCCGGTGAATGGTCTATAACAGATCGAGAAACTACTAATAACACTTATCAGCAAATCTCAGCAGCCCTGGCCAGGGACTTACTGATATAACCAATCGAGCACAGCACAGCATCAACTCCCAATATCGGGAGAGACGGAACCCCTCCTATCGCTCATCTCCTTCGTGTGTCTCGGGACTGTACCCAACGGCCACCTGTTTGCACGACTCAGTGGAGCCGTGGTAGGGTGGTAATCAAAGTACAGTGGGAGAGCACACAAGACTCTATGACGATCTCGGGTCTACAGACTAACCTGTACCAGTGTCACCTGAGAACTGCTATCCAACGATAGATATAATTCCATATAGGAGTTCTCGGTGAGTCCGTCCAGTGTACCCAGTCACCACTGAGCACCCGTATATGATCTTGATGTCAAACATCGATGTATGTGGGAACAATCCATCGCCCATACACATGGGTCTAGTATCATATACGCTAGTCTACTCTGGTATATCGATGCCTTCGTCTCGATACACCTCCGACT